>JAQSUU010000405.1:40752500-42002500 GCA_038087645.1 Saccharum hybrid cultivar R570
CCGCCTCGCAAGCTCGGCGGGAGGGAGAGAGGAACCCAAACCCCTCTCTACCGCTTAAACTCCACCGCCTTCACAAAGGTGCTAACACCACCAAGTGTACACCATCATGTGCAAGTGTGTTAGCATTTCACAAACATTTTCCAAGGCGTTATGTTAGCTCTTTACTAGATCCTAAATGCATATGCTCAAGACATTGATCTAGTGGCACTTGATTCCCGAGCTAACTGTGATTGCCCCTCTTGATAGTAGGCTATGTATCCTAAACCCGGTCAATCACTTCTCTACTTAACTTAGACCGGCAAAAGGAAAACCCTATGGTTATACCTTTGCCTTGCGCTCTTAGATCCTTCTCCTTCACTTGATCATCATGTCCATCATTTCATGTGCATCTCCACTATGATCATCATTTCATGTCCATGCACCATCTCTTTGTGATCTTGTGGCCACCACTCCTTGCCACGTACACCTTCATCACATGTGTTGCTTATGCCTAACTCAAAACACTTAACACATGGCATTAGCAACTTGGTGTCATTAATTACCAAAACCAAACTTGGGCTTTCAATCTCCCCCTTTTTGGTAATTGATGACAACCATCACAAAGATATGAAATGAAATCAATTTTCAATTTCGATAGTATTAGCTCCCCCTACATATGTGCTTCCATGAGTTTGGTTCAATTTTGCACATATGTATGGATTTGAATTTTGGGAGAGTTACTACTATCAAATTGATGCTAAGGTATATAGAATGGACCTTTGAAGCGTGATACCAATCAGAGTTGCCTTTATATACCATCCTTAGCATCGATGTAGCTAGACACCACTTGTAATTCATCACTTGTAAAGATTACAAACACTAAAGTACCCCGTGAGATCAACATTATAAGCAAAGGTGTCTAGATAGCACTTGTAAAGCTACTCTCAACGAATCATCATTTAAGTTCTATTTCTAGCAATCACCATACAAATATGAATATGAATTTAAGCTTTGCAATGCAACAATTCATCATGTTAATGCACATACAAATGCAACAAATAATTCATGAGCTTGCTCCCCCTACTTGTGTGCTCAATTTTAATTGATCCCTTTCCAGTGTCATTCTCTCCCTCTTTGCAACTTAACTTTTTATCTTTGTGACTTTTCTATCTTTGTGACTTTTCTCTCCCCCTTTGTCAACAATCACCAAAAAGGTGCCAATTTTAGTGAGAGTTAAGTCAATCAATATGAGGGAGTCCAAATTATGGTTCAATCTAGATCACTTGCCTAGAATATGTAATTCGGTTTGATCCAAGGACAAGCTTCTTCACACCTCATAAAGTATAAGGGTTATCTTGACCATGTTGAATTACACATCATGAGCTCATTTTCTAGATTCAACACTAGGTTTGCAAGCCCACAAACATGTCATATGCTACCACTAGATCAAACAAACATAGAAGCAATAGTGGTACCATATATTCATCAAAATCATTTGATTTCCATGAATGAGCCTATTTGTCATGCAAATATGTCTATATGTTCTAAACATGTCCTTAGCAAAGTATGGATGATATGCCAAACAACTTTACCTTGCTATGTCGGAGGAGAGGCATGTCATATAAGAATGTGGGGATGCACTCATTTCAAGTTGGAGAAGTCAAGTATGTTCAATTCATTCTTCAACTTGTAAAATCTCTTCTCATCAAGTGGCTTTGTGAATATGTCGGCCAGTTGATCTTCGGTGCCAATGCTCTCAATGCTAATATCACCCTTTTGTTGATGGTCTCTTATGAAGTGATGCCTAATATCAATGTGCTTCGTTCTTGAATGTTGAACCGGATTTTGTGTCATCTTGATTGCACTTTCATTGTCACAAAACAACGGAACATTCTTGAATTTTATTCCAAAGTCATTCAAAGTGGCCTTCATCCAAAGCAATTGTGCACAACAACTACCGGCACTAATGTATTCGGCCTCGGCGGTAGATAGTGCAACACTATTTTGTTTCTTTGATGACCATGAAACAAGAGACCTTCCAAGCAATTGACAAGTGCCACTTGTGCTCATTCTATCAATCTTGCATCCACCATAGTCGGAGTCCGAATATCCAATCAACTCAAAAATAGACCCCTTTGGAAACCATAATCCAACATCATGAGTGCCCTTAAGATATCTCAATATCCTCTTGGTTGTTTTCAAGTGACTTTCTCTAGGTGAAGCTTGATATCTTGCACATTTGCACACACTAAACATCACATCCGGCCTAGAAGCGGTGACATAGAGCAAACTTCCAATCATAGACCGATATTGCTTTTGATCTACCATGTTGCCACTAGCATCAACACCCAACTGATCATTTGTGCCCATTGGTGTACTCATTGGCTTAGCATCTTACAATCCAAACTTCTTGATCATGTCCTTGATGTACTTCCCTTGACTTACAAAAGTGCCATTCTTCATTTGCTTGATTTGAAGTCCAAGAAAGTAACTAAGCTCTCCAATCATAGACATCTCAAACTCTTTTGCCATCATATTTCCAAACTCTTCACAAAAGTCTTGGTTAGTTGATCCAAAGATAATGCCATCCACATAGATTTGCAACACAAACAAGTCATTTCCAATTTTCTTGGTGAAGAGAGTGGTGTCAACCTTTCCCATCTTGAACCCTTTAGAGAGAAGAAAGTCCCTTAATCTCTCATACCATGCTCTAGGTGCTTGCTTCAAACCATACAATGCCTTCTTGAGTTTGTAAACATGGTTGGGCTTCTTGTCATCTTCAAAACCGGGAGGTTGCTCAACATAAACTTCTTCATTGATGTAGCCATTGAGAAATGCACTCTTGACATCCATTTGATAGAGCTTGATGTTGTGTGCACAAGCATATGCTAATAAGATTCTAATTGCCTCCAATCTTGCAACCGGTGCATATGTTTCTCCAAAGTCAAGACCCTCAACTTGAGTGTATCCTTGTGCTACTAATCTTGCTTTGTTCCTCACAACCATGCCATCTTGATCTTGCTTGTTTCTAAAGACCCACTTAGTACCAATCACATTGTAGTTCTTTGGCCTTTCAACAAGTTCCCAAACTTGATTTCTAGTGAAATTGTTTAGCTCTTCATGCATGACATTTACCCAATCGGAATCCATCAAAGCATCATCTATTTTCTTAGGTTCTTTAAGTGACACAAATGAGTAGTGCTCACAAAAAGATGCTAGCCTTGATCTAGTTTGAACACCACTTTGAATTCCACCAATGATTTGGTCCAATGGATGATCTCTTGCAATGCTAGTAGGTTGGAGTATTGGGAGTTGATTACTTCCACTTGTTTGTCCTTGATCTTGCACTTCATCAAGAGAACCACTAGAGCTTGCTTGATTTGTATCAATTTGCACACTTTGGTTGATCACATGAGTATCATCATCATCATCAACTTGCCTCGGCCTTATGTCACCAATGTCCATATTCTTCATTGCATTTGACAATTGATCTCCTCTCACATCATCAAGGTTTTGAGCTTCATTTTGAGACCCTTGGGTTTCATCAAACTCAACATCATGAACTTCTTCCAAGGTGCCATTTGTGAGATTCCACACTCTATATGCTTTGCTTGTGGTAGAATAACCAAGTAAGAACCCTTCATCACATTTCTTTTCAAACTTGCTCAATCTAGTGCCTTTCTTGAGAATATAGCATTTGCAACCAAACACTCTAAAGTATGCAATGTTGGGCTTTCTTCCATTCAATAGCTCATATGGTGTCTTCCCAAGCTTCCCATGGCAATAGAGACGGTTACTACAATAGCAAGCCATGTTGATAGCTTCACTCCAAAATGAATGACTCACATTGTATTCACTAAGCATTGATCTAGCCATGTCAATCAAAGTTCTATTCTTCCTTTCAACTACACCATTTGATTGAGGAGTGTATGTTGGTGAGAATTGATGTCCAATACCGAGATCATCACATAAATCTTCAATTCTTGTGTTCTTGAACTCACTACCATTGTCACTTCTAATCTTCTTGATGGTGATTTCAAACTCATTTTGCACTCTTTTGACAAAAGACTTGAATAGATCATAAACATCACTCTTGTCATAGAGAAAGAACACCCAAGTGTATCTAGTGTAGTCATCAACAATCACAAAACCATACTTGTTGCCACCAATGCTAGTGTATGTAGTTGGCCCAAACAAGTCCATGTGCAATAGCTCAAATGCCTTTGATGTACTCATTTCACTCTTACTAGGATGTGTATTTCCAACTTGTTTGCCGGCTTGACAAGCACTACAAGGTTTATCCTTTTCAAAAGTCACATCTTTCAAGCCTCTAACTAAGTCATGCCTCAAAAGTTTGTTCAATTGTTTCATTCCAATGTGACCAAGCCTTCTATGCCACAACCATCCCATACTAGATTTGCTAAGCAAGCATGATGTCAATTGTGTCTCACTATCATTGAAGTCAACCAAGTACAAGCTACCATGTCTAAATCCTTTGAATATCAAATTTGATCCATCCACACTTATGACTTCAACATCATCACTACCAAATATGCACTTGAAGCCAAGATCACAAAGTTGTGCCACCGATAAAAGATTGAAATCCAAGCTCTCAACTAGCAACACATTAGATATGCTCATGTCATTTGAGATAGCAATTTTACCAAGCCCCTTGACCTTGCCTTTCTTGTTGTTGCCGAAAGTGATAGCATCAAATCCACCATTTTGACTTGTATCAATTGATTTGAACATACAAGGATCCCCGGTCATGTGTTGAGTGCACCCACTATCAAGCACCCAATGCCTTCCTCCGGCTTTGTAATTGACCTACAAGATAAGATCAATTCCTTTTAGGTACCCAAACTTGTTTGGGTCCTCCAAGGTTAGTGACCAAGCTCTTTGGTACCCAAATGGCTTTCTTCTTTGAGCCCATCCATGGTGCACCAATGAACTTAGCATGAACACCATTTGTACCCTTGGTAAGTATATAGAAAGAATCAAACTTAATTGAGGATACATTAGCATTAGATTTCTTGTTCATGCAATGTTGCTCTATGTGACCAACTTGCTTGCAACTTTTGCAATAGCTACCATTGTTCTTCACAAAACGAGTCTTGTGAGGAGCAAAAGCGGCCTTGCCTTTCTTGGGGTTATAGCCCAATCCCTCTTTGTAGAGAGAAGCTCTTTGGCTACCCAAGCACATAAGCAAGCGGTCCTCACCACCATAAGCCTTAGCTAAGGTGTGATTGAGCTCTTTTACCTCCTTCTTGAGATTTTCATTCTCAACTATAAGTGTGGAGTCACAAGTGAAACCATCACTACTAGATGAGGATGATGTAGATGAGCTACATGAAGGGTTAGTGGGAGCAACAACAATAGGCTTATGAAAAGATTCGTCAATTATATCACATGATATGCCTATGTTGCAAGTTTTGGCTTTCTCAACATTAGTTGGCATGTTTTCACATTTTTCAACTAGAGAGGAATGAGCTTCTTCAAGCTTAGTGTGAGACTTTTGAAGCTTCTTATGGTCTACCTTTAGACTCTCATAAGATGCTCTAAGCTCATCAAGTTCTTGCATAAGGTTTTTCTTTTCCTTAAGCAAGCTCTTGCACTCCTTTCTAGAATCTTTAAAATGTTGAGTGCAATCTTCTAGCATAGTGATTAGTTCATCTTTAGTGAATTCTTCTTCATCACTATCACTATCACTATCATGATCACTCTCATCATCGGATGATACCTTAGCGGCCTTAGCCATGAAGCACGATGGAGTGTCGAAGAGGGAGACCTTCTCTTGAATAGCAATGCTAGCATGTCCCTTCTTCTTGCTCTTGTTGTCATCCTCATCATCACTTGAGGAATCATCACTATCCCATGTAGCAACATGAGAATCATTCTTCTTCTTATGAGAGCTCTCCTTCTTTTCTTGCTTCTTCTTTTGCTTCTTCCTTTCCTTCTTGATAGCATCTTCATCATCACTATCATAAGGACACTTTGCAATGAGATGGTCCTTGCTATGGCATCTAAAGCATCTCATGTTATGCTCATTCTTTTTGGATGAGTTCTTCCTTCTTCTTGCACGAAAGCCTTTCTTCTTCATGAACTTGCCAAATTGCTTGACAAAGAGGGCCATCTTCTCATCAATGTCATCACTATCACAAGAGCTTGAGTCTTCTTCACTTGATGATTCAATCTTGGATTTGCCCTTGGATGTGGTGGCTTTGAATGCCACACTCTTCTTCTTTTCATCATCTTTCTTCTCATTCTCCTTCTTCTTCTTCTTGACCAATTCATCCTTCTCATCATCTTCTCTATATGAATCATCGGTCATCACTTCTTGGAATATTTGTTGAGGAGTTGAATCCTTCAATGTAGTCCTCACTAGCACGGTGATCAATGTATCAAATCTCTTGGGCAAGCTTCTCAAGAACTTCATAGAGAATTGGTTGTCCTTGACCTCCTCACCAAGTGCCTTGAGCTCATTGACAATGACTTGCAATCGATGAAACATTTCCGGTACACTTTCATCATCTTGCATCTTGAAGCTTGAAAATTTTTCTTGCAAGATATATGCTTTAGCGGTCTTTGTGCCTTCGGTGCCTTCAAATGTTTCTTCTAGCTTGGCCCAAGCATCATGAGCGATCTCAATGTTCTTTACTTGCTCAAAGGTCTTGTCATCTAGCGCCTCATGAAGAGCACTAATGGCAATGTCATTGCATTGGAGCTTCTTCTCTTCCACCGGTGTAGGTGCTTCCGGATTAGCAACCTCAAATTTTGTTTCGGTGACCTTCCACACTTCTCTATTGATTGACTTGAGGTGTGCGGTCATCTTAACCTTCCAATATGCATAATTTGTGCCATCAAAGTGAGGTGCCTTCTTGGTGTTGTTGATGTGCAAACTTAATTGAGCCATTTTTTTCTTCACCGTAGGTTGTTAAGCCTCAAATAAACGGTGCCTCGGCTCCGATACCACTTGTAAGGTCCAAATAGGCTAGAGGGGGGGGGTGAATAGCCTAATAAAAAACTTCTACAATAATTACTTAACCACAAGTTAGTACAAAAGGTGGCGGAGCAAAATGCACTAGCTCTAACTAATTAAGCAAGCCACCTACACAAGTCTAGTACAAGGCTATCCACTAAACACAATGATAACAACAAGCTAGATACGAGATGTAATACGAGAGAAGAGCTTCGAGTGATTATACCGCCGTGTAGAGATGAGAAGCACCAATAAATCAATCACACAAGAGAAATCCTCGGGAAGAGAATGACACAAGAATTTATCCCGAGGTTCACTTGCTTCCCGGCAAGCTACTCCCCGTTGTGGCGATACACCCACTTGTCGGTTCGCGAGCTAATCGACTATCAAGAGTCGAGCCCTCGGCGGGCACCGCACAACCGCACATAAGATGGGGATCCTCCAAGCCACGAGCTTCACTAGAGTATCCAATTCGCGAACTCCCGCGGGGAAGGATCAAGAACCCCTTACAACACTAGGTGAGGGCTCGACTCCCGCGGTCACGCGCTTAACTTTTACGTCCAGTTGAACTGACCGGACGCGCTGGTCAGGCCAGACCCGCGTCCGGTCACAAACCCTAGCAGCACCGAGCCGCGTTGAACTGACCGGACGCGTCCGGTCAAACCGAGACCGCGTCCGGTGCACCGTCCGGTCAACGCAGTGACCTCCGTTCGCCTCCGTTTCTTTTCCGACTTCCGGCGCAATAGAAAATAGGCATTTCACTTCTCCAAAAAGCGCCGAATCCCGCCTCGCAAGCTCGGCGGGAGGGAGAGAGGAACCCAAACCCCTCTCTACCGCTTAAACTCCACCGCCTTCACAAAGGTGCTAACACCACCAAGTGTACACCATCATGTGCAAGTGTGTTAGCATTTCACAAACATTTTCCAAGGCGTTATGTTAGCTCTTTACTAGATCCTAAATGCATATGCTCAAGACATTGATCTAGTGGCACTTGATTCCCGAGCTAACTGTGATTGCCCCTCTTGATAGTCGGCTATGTATCCTAAACCCGGTCAATCACTTCTCTACTTAACTTAGACTGGCAAAAGGAAAACCCTATGGTTATACCTTTGCCTTGCGCTCTTAGATCCTTCTCCTTCACTTGATCATCATGTCCATCATTTCATGTGCATCTCCACCATGATCATCATTTCATGTCCATGCACCATCTCTTTGTGATCTTGTGGCCACCACTCCTTGCCACGTACACCTTCATCACATGTGTTGCTTATGCCTAACTCAAAACACTTAACACATGGCATTAGCAACTTGGTGTCATTAATTACCAAAACCAAACTTGGGCTTTCACCCCACCGCGCAGGGGTCGGGGCCGACGGAAGCGGTGGTCCCCAGCGGTGCCGGGCTCGAGGCACCCGACACGGGTGGGTCGGAGCCTAGGTCGACAGCGACCACCCAGGCGTCTGTCGAGGCCACCGAGGCCGAAACATCCGTCCGCGACGCGGGGCGGGCGGATGTTGAAGAAGAACAGGAGGTGGTGGAGGCCCTGCCGGAGGCGGGGCAGGAGGCGGCGCGGCCGGAGGAGCCGCAGCCGCAGCAGGACCAGCCGGCGAAGCCGGCGGTCGTGGTGGAGAGAGGGGTGGTCGTGCCACCGCCCATCATCCAGGGGGTGGTGCCGGTAGCTGAGGTGCCAGCCCCGCCGTATGGGTCGACCCCGGCCCTGATCGACCTCACCCTCGACGACTCCCCTGCCGACAAGGGGAAGCAAGTGGCGGACGTCGTGGCGGCTGAGGCCGCAGATCGGGCCGGTACCTCTGCAACGTTGGAGGGTGACTAGGCTGAGGCGTCGGCTGGGTGGCCAGACTTTGCCGGGTTGTCACTTGTGCGGGCGGAGGAGGAGCTTCCGCGCTGGGGGAGGACGACCCTCGAATTTAGGGACGCGTCCAACCCTAGCGCCGAGCCCTTCGTCGCGCTCGACGACAAGGACGAGGTGCACCACTAGGAGTACCTCGAGGGACTCCGGAAGCACACGATGCAGTCCCTGCGTGTTGTTTCGGACACCCTGGCACGGGGCATGTCGAAGGCCTTCGAGGTAAGCCGGATTCGGTAGTTTTTTGTTTGTGCTTTATCCCTTCCCTTTCCTTGGTTCTGATTTTTGGGTTTTAACCATGGTCAGGAGCTCAAGGAGAGTTCCCACCGCAAGTCACTCTTCATTCGTCATGAGAGTGGCGTGTGGGCGGCGCTCGCCCGTCAACGGGTCCTGGTCGAGAAGGCCAACAAGCGGCTATCCCAGCAGAGCACCGAGATGGCCGAGCTTCGCGTTGCCTATGCGGTGGTCAAGGAGGAGGCGGCGCAGGCCCGGGAGGCCGAGGCCGCGGTGCGTGAAGATGCGGCAAGGGCCCGGGAGGAGGCTGCCAAAGCCCGCGAGGACCTCGCGCCACTGCTGGTGCGTGTGAAGGAGCTCGAGGAGGACATCACCTTAGTCGGTGGCCAGCGCGATGCCCTCAACATCCAGATCAGGATGGCATCCGCCCGCGTCAGAACCTTGGAAAGCGAGGTTGTGACGTTGTCGGGGACGGTCCGAGAGAGGGACGAGGCTCTCTCGGGCGCTAGCCGGGAGGTTGAGGTGCTGAGGGCGGTGCTCCACGACAGGGACGAGGCTCTTCGAGCGTCTGAGAAGACGTGCGGAGAGCTACGCGACGAGGTCGTGGGTTGGCAGACCCATTCTGAGGGTAAGCTTCTTGTTGTACAGTGGCCTTGGTGTCGAGGTCCTAGACTTGCACTAATCTTGATGCTTGTGTTCCAGAGTTGGAGAAGGAGCAGCAGGCGGCTCAGGCGATGGCCACCTCATTCCAGAACCTCTTCAAGGCCGAGACCCAGCGGACTCAGTTGCTTCAGGGCGCCATCACCTCCGTATGTGACGGCCTGGGGGTCGAGCCCGACGCTGACACTGAGGAGGACGCCCCAGGGAACTCCTTCGTTCGTCGGATGGTGGCGCTGGGCCGCCTCGTTCACGAGAGGATACGGGGCGGCCTGCATCATGGCGTGAAGAGGGCTCTGGCGGTCATTCGGTCTGGATTCGTGTACGACATGGACCTCGTTGCTGATGGCTTCATCACGGATCCGGATCGGACGGACGAGGAGAATGAAACCGCCTGCCTGGGCCTGATCGAAGCCGCTGAGGAGCCTGGAAGTCGCCTGGCCAAGCTCTTCGAGGTCGAGGTGGTTCTGCCTATCGACGATGAGGGCCTGTGAGCCAAACCTGGGCATGAAGGCCCGTGTAATAAGTTAGTGTTTGTAACTTTGGTCGTGGTGGCCTCAGGGGCCTTAAAACACTCGAATGTAAACTTGTACTGATCGTTAAGTTTTGTTCGAGTTTTTTCTTCCCTTGATCGCTTGAATCACGTTCTCGCATGATTTACTTAGCGCGCGGTCGCGCCCCTTGGCGTAAGGGAGCGAGTGGAGGTACCGTAGCCTCGGAGGTGTAAGTGATCTCGTGGCTCGACTGCCCTCGAGCTTCAGGGTGCGTTTGGGGCCTTGCAGATCGCGTAAGAACTTGATTTGAAGTGAACAGGGGTGTAATCTTTTTCAAAGTTATGAACCGTTACTAGGTCTACTTAGCGCACGGTCACGCCCCTAGGCGTGAGGGGTGAGTGGAGGTACCGTAGCCTCGGAGGCGTAAATGATCTCGCAACTCGACGGCCCTTTGAGCCTTAGGGTACTCCTGCGGCGTTGTCGACTTAAGTGACAGCTCTCTTTTTTTGAAAATGAGTACGAGTTTTTTCGGAGACAGGGGGTTCCCCCCTTGCAGCCTTCGAGGGAGGGTCAATTCTGAGAAAACAGAGTCGATCCTTCCTGGTTGTTATGAAAACAAAGCTTTGAACACCGCTGTATTCTTTATTGATGAGATTTAAAAGAATTTACAGAACCTCGAGGCTTTTTAAGGGAAAAAGCGACGTAGCTGTTCAATGTTCCAAGCATTGGTGAAGATTTCGCCCTTCTCGTTCGATAGCTTGTAGATGCCAGGCTTTAATACTTCTACGATGATGTATGGCCCTTCCCACGGCGGCGTGAGCTTGTGTCGTCCCTTGGTGTTCTGGCTTCGCCGTAGCACCAGGTTACCAACATTGAGGTCACGCCTGCGGACGTGTCTGTCATGGTAGCGTTGGAGACTCTGCTGATACCTGGCAGAATGCAACAGAGCCACATCGCGGACTTCCTCGAGCTGGTCGAGGGCGTCCTCTCTTGTGGCGTCGTTATTTTTCTCGTTGTAGGCCTTCAACCTCGGGGGTCCGTATTCTACATCAGTTGGGAGCATAGCCTCGGATCTGTAAACTAAGAAGAACGGAGTGAACCCCATGGCTCGACTCGGTGTTGTTCTTAGGCTCCACAGGACCGAGGGAAGCTCGGCAGCCCATTTCTTACCGTGTTTGTTTAGCTTGTCAAAGATTCTAGGTTTCAGGCCTTGTAGGACCATGCCATTGGCACGTTCTACTTGGCCATTTGTTTTTGGGTGAGCTACGGCAGACCAGAGCACACAGATGTGGTGGTTGTCGCAGGAATCCAGAAACTTTTTACCAGTGAATTGGGTGCCATTGTCCGTGATGATACAATTGGGAACCCCAAAGCGGTGGACGATGTCGGTAAAAAAGAGCACGGCTTGCTCAGACATGATGCTGGTGATAGGACGGGCCTCGATCCACTTGGAAAATTTGTCAATGGCGATGAGCAAGTGGGTGAAGCCACCAGTTGTCCTTTTCAAGGGTCCGACTAGGTCGAGCCCCCAAACAGCGAATGGCCACATGATGGGAATAGTTTGCAGGGCATGAGCCGGGAGATGGGTCTGTCTTGCATAGTACTGGCACCCTTTGCAGGAGCGTACTAGCTTGACATCGTCGGAGACTGTGGTCGGCCAATAGAAACCTTGTCGGAAAGCGTTTCCGACGAGGGTTCGAGGCGCTGCGTGATGACCACAAGCCCCCGAGTGTAGATCATTGAGCAGGTTTCTGCCTTCCTCATTTGTGATATAGCGCTGGAGGATGCCAGTAGGGCTGCGGCGATACAGCTCCCTACTGTCACCAAGTATCACAAAGGATTTGGCCCGGCGAGCGATCCGTCGAGCCTCGATCTTATCCGAGGGGAGGTCCCCTCGAGTGAGATGGTCGAGGTACGGAATACGCCAGTCAGGCTCGGAGTTGGCTGGTGGGGTTGAGCCTTCCACCTGCATGGCCTCAGCCCCGGTCAAGGGGGCTTCTGCCTCAGGTGGGGGGTCGAGTGACGACCCGTTGACCCCTCCGTCCACCCCAATGTGGACGGACGGTTGGTGGAGATCTCTCACGAAAACGTCCGGTGGAACCGTAGTTCGACTGGACGTGATTTTTGCGAGTTCATCGGCAACCTCATTATACCTGCGTGCGACGTGGTTGAGCTCGAGGCCGTGAAACTTGTCCTCAAGGTGCTGTACCTCTTCACAGTAGGCCTCCATCTTGGGATCACGGCAGCTCGAGCTCTTCATGACCTGGTCGATTATGAGCTGAGAGTCACCTCGAACATCGAGGTGTCGGACCCCTAGTTCGACAACGATTCGCAAGCCCGTGACGAGCGCCTCGTATTCGGCGATGTTGTTGGAGGCAGGAAAATGAAGCCGGATGATATATCGCATGTGGACTCCGAGAGGTGAGATGAAGAGCAAACCTGCGCCTGCCCCTATTTTCATCAGTGACCCATCGAAGTACATGGTCCAAAGCTCAGCCTGGAGCTGAACCGGAGGAAGTTGAGTGTCAGTCCACTCCGCCAGGAAATCTGCTAGTACTTGGGATTTGATGGCCTTGCGCAGTGCATAAGAGAGGGTCTCACCCTTGAGCTCGACCGCCCACTTGGCTATCCTACCCGAGGCTTCCCGTTTTTGGGCTATCTCTCCCAGAGGGAAAGAAGAAACCACAGTCACCGGGTGGCCCTCGAAATAGTGACGGAGTTTGCACCGCGTTAAGACGATGGCGTACAACAGCTTCTGGATCTGTGGGTAGCGAACCTTGGTTTTCATGAACACCTCGCTGATGAAGTAGACCGGTCTCTGGACGAGCAAGGTATGTCCTTCCTCTGCCCTCTCGACAACCAAGACCGCGCTGACTACTTGTGTCATTGCGGCGACATAAAGTAGGAGGGGTTCCCCTGGGGTCGGAGGGACGAGGATCGGTGAGTTAGAGAGTGTAGCTTTGAGCTTTGCAAGAGCTTCCTCGGCCTCGAGGGTCCACGAGAAGTGTTCCAATTTCTTCAGGAGACGATACAGTGGGAGTGCTTTTTTGTCGAGGCGCGAAATGAAGCGACTGAGGGCTGCTAGGCAGCCCGTGACCCTCTGTACGCCCTTCAGATCTCGGATAGGGCCCATTTTGGTTGTTACGGTGATCTTTTCTGGGTTGGCCTCGATGCCACGCTCGGAAACGATGAACCCTAGGAGCATGCCTCGAGGAACGCCGAAAACACATTTCTCGTGGTTGAGCTTGATGTTTTTTGCCCGGAGGCACTTGAATGCAACGTCGAGGTCATTTATCAAATTATCGGCCTTTTTGGTTTTGACAACGATATCATCGACATAAGCCTCGAAGGTTGGTCCGATGTGTTCCCCAAAAATGTGCCGCATGCATCGCTGGTACATAGCCCCTGCGTTCCGGAGACCGAAGGGCATAGTAACATAGCAATACATGCAGAATGGGGTGATGAACGAAGTCGCGAGCTGGTCGGACTCCTTCATTTTGATCTGGTGGTAGCCGGAATATGCATCTAAGAACAAAAGAGTTTCACATCCCGCAGTGGAATCAACGATTTGATCAATGCATGGCAAAGGAAAAGGAACTTTTGGGCATGCTTTATTTAAACTAGTATAGTCTACACACATCCTCCACTTCCCATTCTTTTTCTTAACTAATACAGGATTAGCTAGCCACTCGGGATGATGAACCTCCTTGATGAATCCGGCCTCCAACAGTTTGTGTATCTCCTCACCGATGACCTTGCGCTTCTCCTCGTCGAGGCGGCGCAAGCGTTGCTTCACCGGTTTGGAGCCGGCTCGGATCTCCAAGGCATCCTAGGCGACTTCCCTGGGTATGCCCGGCATATCTGAGGGACTCCACGCAAAGATGTCGATGTTTGCGTGGAGAAAGTCGACTTCCCTGGGTATGCCCGGCATATCTGAGGGACTCCACGCAAAGATGTCCACGCAAAGACTGTTTCCTATTTGGGATCGAGGGAGGCACTGATGCTCAACGCCTTTCCCTTTGGGTTGGCGGGGTCGACGGGCACAAGCTTGACGTCTTCTGCGGGCTCGAAGCTGCCGGCGTGGCGCTTGGGGTCGGGGATCTCGTTGGCTAGACCATCGAGGTCCGCTGCCAAGGTTGCCGACTCCAAGATGGCTTCTCCATGCTCGACGCACTCAACGTCACACTCGTAGGCATGCTCGTATGAGGGCCCGACATTTATGACACCGTTGGGGCCTGGCATCTTGAGCTTGAGGTAGGTGTAGTTTAGGACCGCTATGAACCGGGCATAACTCGGGTGCCCAAGGATGGCGTGGTATGTTCCATGGAATCCGACCACTTCGAAAGTGAGAGTTTCCTTTCTGAAGTTGGTGGGAGTGCCAAAACAGACAGGCAGGTCGACCCGACCGACGGGGTCTGCCCGCTTTCCTGACACGACTCCATGGAAGCCCCCGGCGCTGGGTTGGAGGCGCGTCCTCTCGATCCCCAGGAGGTCGAGGGTCTGAGCATAGATGATGTTAAGGCTGCTACCACCATCCATGAGCACCTTGGTGAGGCATGTGTTGGCAATAATGGGATCGACAACAAGCGGGTAGACCCCGGGGTTGGGGATGTAGTCTGGGTGATCATCATGGTCGAAAGTGATGGCCACCTCGGACTAGTCAAGGAAGAGGGGGGTCGCCGGCTGCACGGAGAAGACCTCTCGATGTTCTCGCTTGCGCTGGCGCACCGAGAGGCGCGTTGAGGGTCCTCCGTATATCATGAAGCAGTCATGGATCTCGGGGAACCCTTCTTCCTTGCTGTCTCCCTTGGGATCTTCCTTCTTGTCATCCTTCTTGACGCCTATGCCTTCAAAATATCTTCAGAGCATGTGGCAGTCCTCGATGTTGTGGTTCATGGGCCCCTTGTGGTAGGGACACGACTCTTTGAGCATTTTGTCGAAGATGCCCCCGCCGGGAGGCCCTCGAGGTTTCTTGTGATCAGCAGCAGCAACAAGGTCGTCGGTCGGGGCCTCGAGCTTGCCCTGCTGGTTCTTCTTCTTCTTCCTGTTGTTCCTCTTTGAGCCCCGGCTGGAGCTCGCGGGGTCATCCACCTTGTGCTTCCCCTTGTCCTGATCACCACCAAAGATGGCACCAACCGCCTCCTCGCCGGCGGCAAAGTTGGTGATGATGTCCATCAAACCGTTGGCAGTGATGGGGGTGTTGTGGCCCAGCTCTCGGACCAACTCTTTGCAGGTGGTGCCAGAGAGGAAGGCCATGATAACGTCGGAGTCGGTGATGTTGGGGAGCTCGGTGCGTTGCTTGGAGAAACGCCGGATGTAGTCCCGGAGGGATTCACCCGGCTTCTGCTTGCAGCTTCGGAGATCCCACGAGTTGCCGGGGCACATGTAGGTTCCCTTGAAGTTCCCCTCGAACACCCTTACGAGGTTGTCCCAGTCGTGGATTTGTCGAGGTGAGAGGTCCTCGAGCCAGGCTCGAGCGGTGTCCGATAGAAACAGGGGGAGTTGCCGGATGATGACCCGGTCGTCGGTGGCCCCACCCAACTGACATGCCAAGCGGAAGTCAGCGAGCCAAAGTTCAGGTTTGGTCTCACCGTTGTACTTGGTAAGAGTCGTGGGGGCGGGGGGGGGGGGGGGGGGCGAAACCGAGCCGGGAGTATTGTTTCACGAATGGCCTTGCTAAAGACCCGGGGACCTGGTGGTTCGGGTGAAGGTCTTCGATCTTCTGAGCTGTCGTAGTGCCCGCCTCTGTGCACATGGTAGCCTCAAGCCAGACCGTCACCGTGTTTGCGCGTGCGGCGCTCGATGATGTTGCCACGGGTATCTCGAGGTTCACAGTCGTCGGCGATGTGCTCAGTGACAGGGGTCGCCCTGTTCCGTTGGGCATGCTCGGGATGAACCGAGGCCTCTTTCTCCTGTCGGGAGGGCTCGGCAGGCTGCTCCGAGACAGGCCCGCGTCGCCTCGAGGCGGAACTCTCGGCCTGCTGCATGGCAGCGGTCTCAAGGAGTCATCGGATTTCATCTCGAGCTCGACGAGCGTCGGGGTTCGATGGCTCGGGCATGTTACGAAGGAGCATGGCGGCGGCGACCACATTCTGGCTGGCTCGACCGAAAACCGGGGGGTCGACCGCCCGATCCTCGACGATGCGATGATTGACGTCACGAGCTCTTTTTCGAGCTCCTCTGCCATGTGCGCGCGCCACACGCTCTTGCTCGAGGGTTCGCTGTAGTAGACGCAAGTTCTCTCGTTCCTCGTCCAGCCTATCCTGCAATTCACGGATTTGCTCGAGCTGCATTCCTTGATCCGCAAGGAATTGAGCCTCATCCCATTTGGCATGGAGCTCGACCTGAGGTGGCGTGTTCCTTCCTTCGACGGGTGCCTCATCCTCTGAATCCGACGTGCTAATTCCATCGATGTGGAAGCATTTGTGGGTCGGGTCGTAGGTGTCATCGGCAGAGTCAGAGTTAGGAGCGCCAAAGTAGTAGTATGATGGGTGCATGTGAGGTCGTCTGTCTCTGGGGTCGTAACGTCGGGAAGCAGTCGCACAGGGCTCCGTTTCTGGGGTCTCCATAGAGTCCAGGTACTCGGAAGCCGGCGTGGATGCAACAAGGTCGAGAGTGGAGCATAGATGGTGTCCGGGGAGTTTCTCGTACGCACTCATGCTGGTGCTTACAGAGGAAGCGTACGCCCGGGCAACCGAGTCTAGCCCAAACGGGAATGCTAATGAAGGAGTCATTCCTTGTGCTGGTGTAGTCGAACCGGGTGGTGGTGGTGTCACACCAGGCGGTAGAGTGGTGGAACTCCCTGTCGGCATCTTACCTTCAGCCAAGCTCATCCTACACAGATTCTCAGTGAGGAAATCCGTGTTGGTGTCCGGCTGAGAGGCGCCGGATCGGGGAATCCCATCGCCCTCCGCAAGGCGATGACGGTGGTTGCGCCGGGCTCGTCGTCGTCTGATGGCTCGTGCCTGACGAGAGCGACGGTACCGGCGCAGCGCTCCCCCGGGCTAGGAGAGCTCGTGGTCCTCGTCGGTCGGGTGCCTGGGCGAGAGGAGGACCATGTCGTAGCTGTGGCCAAGCGACATGAACTCCAAACTCCCAAACCAGATCACCGTGGCCAACGGGAGCGGGCGTTCGGGGTCAGCCATCCAGAAAAATGGAGGGAAAATGATGTTGGCACGCAGCTTCCCCTACTTGGCGCACCAACTGTCGGTGTTCGGTCCCGCGGGGGTCCTAAGCCAACGAGTGAGTCCTGCGTGTCCCTAATCTGGATGGTGATGCAAAGAGAATACATGTGGATTTATCCTGGTTCGGGCAAAAGAAGGCCTATGTCCAGCGGGGAGGGGGAGTATTGTATTTCCTTGCATCGAAGTGCTTGCGTAGGGGTTACAAGCTGTGAGAGAGGGAACTGAGCCCAGGTCTCAAAGGAAAAGTGAGAGTACAAGGGTGATTGCTTGAGATGTTGATCTGTGGGTGGTGTGCCTTTGCTTGTTTGAGCGTGGCTTCTGGCTTGCGTCTTGCCTTGTTCGTTTGTTCGTTGTCTTTCGTTGGTCGCCTCTTGTAGAGCCCTGGCCTGCCCTTTTATAGGGTAAGAGAAGGCCGGGACGCCGGGATGTCTTGAGGTGAAGTTTTGTCGATTCCTATGGAGGTGGCTGTAGCGACGTGCCCCAGGAATGGCCGGCCATCCCTGGACACCATGGTGACGTAGGGGATGAGACGGTGAAAAGACCCTGAGTCCTGCGCCACGTTGGCCTTTCCTCCCTGCTGACCGGCGGTGGGTCGAGGCTGGGTCGAGGCTGGGTCGAGGATGGGTCGAGGACGGGCGGATAAGGCCGAATCCCCGAGATCGTGGGGTACGGACCTTGTCGTATCCTCACTCGAGGGTGATCGGTGGCAAAATAGTACGCGGTATGGTGTGTATAGTGACAGGTTTTCACCTCTCATCCCGGGATGGGTGGTAAAAAGTGAGATCTGACACCGGCATTGCTTCCACGTCAGTCACAGCTGTAGCCATGACGGTAGGAGATAGTAGGTAGTCGCATTAAATGCTCTGACTTTTGTCTCAGAGTAGGTGAATAGAGTGGGTCGAGTGATCCGACCCAGGGTCGTGCGAGTCGGAGATTTGCCGATAGTCGAGATGCCTTGTCGAACGGACCTCGTACGAGTCGGGACGCGGTCGAGGCGTCCCGTCGAGGGTGCCTCGTACGAGTTGGAACGTAGTCGAGGCGTCCCGTCGAGCTGGCCTCGTGCGAGTCGGAACACAGTCGAGGTATCTCATCCGCTATTTTGTCTCTGTTTCGTTTATGTATAGTGTTTTGTTTTTTTTAATCGTTGATTGTGGGTACCCCTAGTTTGTAGGTACCGACACATAGGTCGGTGAAGGAGAGAGCAAAATTTGAGATAGCTGTCAGTGTTGGCTACTTTTACTAATGCATGGTTATCCTAATGGTAATGGCTTGTGTGTTGGGGCTGCCCACCCATGTTTGATGAGCCTCACACCTCCCTTTCTGAATGCTGCCTCCTAGCTGCCCATGGCTTCCGTTCATGAAAGCTTGGAGTTTTGAGATTGTCCTTTTTTCTCTTCTCTGTAGTAGGTTTCAGAGATGTGATGTAACACTAAATGCTTGGGAGCTGCGCCTGCAGTTTAGAAGTGCTGAAAAAGGGTGAATTATTGTCTTACAAAATTGGAGCATCTTTCCAAAATCGTGCCACCCCTTAAACTCTATTGTTTAACCAATCCAATGCCCATACCGCCAGACAATAGAGGCACGGCTCTATTTCTTAATTACATGATTGTAGGATAAACAAACTACAAACCCTTACAGGAATATAGCATGGCATATATATGACGTGTGAGATTTTGTTACAGTTTGTCCAAAGAAACTTTGGCATCCATCATGTCAAGCAGTATAGTACACAAGAAAATGGGTGCTGCAATTTGCAGTGTACTAGTGGAGAGCCTGTGAGTAGGTTTCAACCATCCTTGCGCAACCATTTGACAAGCCATGGCAATATGCAATGGTCGTGGTATTAATACGCTGATATTTGTCAAATTATACACCGTACCGTTTCTGTCCATTTGAGTGGTTACATGCAGTGAGTAGTACAGTCTATTGGTACCATTTGGATTATATTAGTGGTTATAGATAGGGGGTTTCCAGAATTAGTAGTGAATGATCTTGCCTGAAGCGTCAGGCAATGTCAATGTGTCCCGTTTCCTTCCATTCAGAGACCAATAATGGCGAACAGATAGACGTTTCAGAACATTCAGATTCACGCTTCAACAGACGTACATACTCTGCTCTTGAAGTATTGTTGTAACTCCTCTCTCAGTGAACAATGGTACATTTCATCTGTTGTCTCCATCAGTTGTTGAGAAATCGGCACAATGAGCAGGATCAATTATAGTCGTTAGCGATGATTGTGATACTTTCACGCGAGCTCCTCACTTCGACAGACTTTTCATCTCAACACATAAAGCCTAATCTAGCACAGTTCGAATGAATAAAGCCTAATTTTTTTGTAGCTTTTGGCACTGCTTGCCAACAACATCAACTCAGCAACCTGAATGATATCAGTACTTGACACTGAAAGAAAGCCCAGATCGCAGGGCCTTTATTTCTTTTCTGAAAGTAAACAAAGTGATATCCTCCTAGGATACTTATCCTTTCACCTTTATATCGCTTTTCCTGGCTGGCACATCCAAAGATCGTAGCATTTGTCATCTGAACTAATTGCCGTTTAATTACTATGTTATTCACTCTGATCTAGTTCTTATTTTCTCTTATTCTCAAGTGATCAGTGTTTTGAACAATGCTGCAAGCTCTTGCAAGAACACACACACACATACACACTAATGAAGCAGCCTGCCGAGGACCCACGAGTGCCAAAAATCCAAACCTGAACGTTCAAATCAGTCATACATAAAGTTCCAAGACAGCAGAGTGACAAAATTCAGATGAATCCCATCCTGACCTAACAGTGCCTGTACATGTCATATACTTGGATTATCTGACGAGACGGACGCGGATGGAGACGACAAAACTGAGATGGAATAGGGCAGCTGGTGAGCAGTCAGGCAAACACAAGGCCCATGGGCGTCCATGATTACCCCCATATCATCTAAGCCACTCTTGTCTGGTTCTTCTTAGATTTAAGGTCCAACTAGGCTTTTGGGCTTCTCATGCACCTGGCCTACGAATCTACGATGCTAAACATCATCCATGTGTCACATTATGACATGTCATCAAGTCTCAAGACACTCGTGACCCGTCCATCAATCCATACTTTTGTACCAGAAGATTAGTAACATATATAAGTACGTATTAGAAGTTCGTGTTTAGTATCTACAACTAATAAGTTTGCCTATCTTTGCTCCATCTCTTTGTTCATTTGTAACACAATACCCATATAAATACTTCTTAATATCTTATTAGTTGTGATGAGCTTATTGTCACACCCGGTTTTCTAAAGAATAAAACCAGGCTAATCATATGTGTGCCCAGGAAGTCCACACATATGTCAGAATGAAAAAGATATCAGAAACAATGTTATTATATAACGTATACATATCTGTATTAACACTTACATCAGAGTATCGCGGAACGGTGACTAAACTTCAGGCTCCATTCTTCTCAGGGACGGCTGACTGGTGGCTCCGTATACCAAACACTTTTGATAGACTTCTGGAAACTCCACTACCTCTTTATCCTTCTTCTGAGCAGCACCTCACTACACACTGAGGTGTGGGGGAAATAGCAAGAGTGAGTCCATGTCAAACTCAATAAGTATAACACAGGGTTCATGAGGCTCAAAAAGGCTAGACACTGTTTGACTGCGTTTAGCTTTTAGTCATCATATAATTAGCAATTGAGTAGCATCAAGATGAACCAATTCCTATTAATGAACCAATGATCAATTGTAATAAGGATAATGAATAGCATTAACATGAGCATAATAATAATAGTAATCAAGCATGATATAACAATGGTGATCAACTATCTATAGATGTTCCAAGGCCACCCGTATCCGTGGGCACGGCTAGTATACGAGTTTTTAACACTGCGCAGAGGTGTACACTTTCACTGTGAGTCATAATTTCCAAATGTGTGGGGAGATCAAACCCAAACACCGGAGAACCATATAAAGTCATTCAAAAGTTCGTCTAACAAGTTAGGGCCATTAGATTCACTTGGCAGGCAGATGTAGGAACCCCTTTTCAAATGGCACAATTCCTTCTCGGCTATACTCATAGACTAGAGGTTGTCCTACACCCAACGTGGCAAGCCATTCTTACGCCATTTAAGGTAACCACTAACAAGCTAGAAAAGGTCTCTTGAACAACTAGAGTCAGAGCCATATAGCCCTCACAGCTGTACTGTATGTCCCGGATGATCACGTATAGATAAGTCCTTACGGAGAGAAACCAGAGCATCAAAATAACCCACATGCTCTAGCCCCCTTTTCAACAGTAATAAAATCATCTTAATGGTTGTTTGCTTAATCCATTAATCAAATTACAAGATCATTGTTCATAATTAAGCACTAGCAATAGCTACCCAAATGCACAACCCATATGTGACAAGGAAACAAGATATCAATAACTAAGTTATAATCTCTATGGTTGTCAAGGAGGACACATGCATATGTATGATAATTTCAGTGAATAGGACAACAAGGATGGTCCCATATTATACTTGCCTTGATCAAAGCTTTTCTGATGATACTGCTGGTCTAGCTCAAAATAATACTCCTGATCGTCAAGAAACTGCTCACCGTCTATACTCGATCATCAAGCATCAACACACAATCATCTGAGCAACCATACACTAAGCAAACAAAGAGACATAATTAAAACAGTACACCAACAGTAGAAAAACAGTATAAAAAGTTTGTAAAACTCTTCTACACGTTACTACGATCACACAGACGTAAAGATCACGAAATTCAGATTTAAAACGTGAAAGTTACGAATTTTCTAAGATTTCCTATAGATAAATAATTACTTAAATATAAATTCGAAAATTAAATTTTCCAAACATACTGTACAGCTGCACTAACATGTAGAGTCATAAATACAAACCTAACACAATTTGAACGGGTCAAATTAGAGTTAAAACGAAGATTTTATGCTCAAAACAAGTTTAGTGGCAAAACTGTAAATAGTATCATCTTCTACCTTGGGCTTGGAGGAGCTCCGTTCAGCCATGGTGGAACCTCGCCGGAGAGAAGAAGATGAGATGTGAATTCGATGAAACGGCGATGGATTCGCGCAAACGGATATACCACGGTGTAGAGAACGACGAGGGCCGCCTCTCGGTGGTGGTGGCTGGCGTCGGGACACAACGGTTTGGCCGGAAAAACTCGTCGGAGAGTTCGCCGGAACGCAAGCTGTAAAGCTGTAGATGAAGAACTTCGGCGAGGGGTGGAGGGCTACGCCGGCATATATATAGTTGTAGGGTTTGGAAACTTTTCGGAATTTCTTAATTTCGGGATTATTTTAATTCCGCGAATAAAAATAATTCCAAAAAATCTAAAATTATCTTTTTGGCCACGAAAAATAGCCCGGAGCTCAAAAAAATCACGGGAAAAATCCTGGAGACTCTTGGAGAGATAAAGAACTCAACTAAATAGGTTTAGGCTCATGAAAAGATTGATGAAGAGATCAAGGAAAAAGATTAAGCTCACGGAAATTGAAATTTTAAACTCAGAAAATACCAAAAAGTTTTCCGATGAGAAGTAAATATCGTCCTATGGTATTTTAAAAAAATAATAGCACTCACCAACACCAAAGACAAGCATCACACAAACACCACCTTATCAGATTAATATGAAAAAGTTTAAAACCATAATTTTCTATATTTAAATTAGCAGCACTTAACTTATCTAATAAATTTATTCAAATATTGAAATCATTTATTTTATTTAGTGTTTTTCATGCACAACCCAAAATAGGAAATTTTGGGTGTGACACTTATCACTTTAATTTTTTATACCACCCATATCTTCCTATTGGCACAACTACTTGCCAACCAAAAGAATAAGGACGATTGGGCATACAAATTTAGATAGAAAAATAAGTGCCTTTTAAGTAAATGATTTTTTAAGTTTTTTTAATGAAGAAGGAATTTGGCAAGATTTTATTTGTAACAAATATCTCAAAAACCAAACTTTAAGCCAGGGGAGTAAGAAAGGAGGACTCACGCTTTTGGTCCAGCCTTATGGGGGTAAGAGGCCAATTCTAACTCTGTTCAAATTAAGGAGTGACTACCATATTAGGTTTTGGGAGGAAAAACGGTTAGGTACGTCGGTTTTAAAAAAATTTAGTACTCGCCTTTATTTAATATTGTTAAAAAAAAAGCAACCATGGCAGAAGTGCTTAGTACAGTCCCACTTATTGTCTCATTCAGGAGAGCATTAGATGTAAATAAGTTAACAGATTGGCACAACCCAAGAGTTGCATATATTAATCTAAATGAGGGCAGGAATCTAGTTGTGTGGAGTCCATATAAAAGAAATGGAACTTTCATAGTCAATTATGTGTATAGGCACCTTGCCAATAATGGTATTAGAGTACACAAGAAATCTGACATATGAAGTTACCTCTCAAGATAAATTAAGATATGTATGTGGATTTTAAAAGAGGGGTTCTTATTACCAAAGATAATTTAGCTAAGCAAAAATTGGAAGGTAGTAAGATCTGTACTTTTTGTAGTAAACCAAAGACTATCAAACATCTCTTCTTTGAATGCTATTATGCCAGGTTTATATGGAGTGATATACATATAGTTTTGGGCATTCCATCACCCCAAAATTAGACCATCTTGTGTTTAATTCATGGCCTAAATAAACATAACCATTTGATAGGAGCCGCAACACTTTGTTGGACAACTTGGCTCACAAGGAATAATAGTGTATTTAATAATTCCATACCAAAAACCTTTTTTGCGTGTATTATTTAGGGAGATGCATTGACTTTGGTTATAGGCTCTGTTGTAGCTCATTATGATCAAAGAGATTGGCTTTAAGGTGTGACAACTTTAGAGTCAAGGGTCATGCAATTCTTTGTGTCTCACAGGTGAACATTTCTTGTATTGGTTTATGTGCTCTGTTTTGGTCGGGCATGTAATAAATTTTGATTGACGATGACTCTTCTATAAGATGTATGCAGCTAGAACTTCTCCATTATCTAAACAAGATTTGTTCTACCATTCCCATGTTGCAAGCGAACAAACAAAAGCCAGTAAGTGATCTACCACCTTAAAGCATTCGATCTCCTAGTTGTAACACATTTGTACAATACAATTCCACCCATTGTTTTACTACCAACAAGAACATTTGGCCTTGGTTTAAGTTATCTAGTGTTCTGGCCAAATGAGCGAAGACATTATAAATGAGGCAATTCATGGGGCTTGATCTACAGTATACCTATTCTACTGCTACACTAGGCTTTAAAAAGCCTTGCACAAATCCAAGAGCTCTGAACCCGAAATATGCTGAACTTTGGAGCACAAATGCACCCATAAATGTCATTTTCTCTGGGCTGGGTGTTAGAAAGATAAACCCTAGCAAGTCCTAATGATTTTGGTGGTTGAACGATAGCATAACCATTAGAACTAACAATGTTTGCTAGTATATAAGGTACTTAGTCTTATGGATGTAAGAGATAGACTTGAATGAGTCTAAGGTGAAGATCGAGGAATCAACACTTCGAATGAAGGTCAAAGAGTAGTCATGAAGACTCTAGAAGGATCACATGATATGAAGAAGGATTTAGTGAGATTTATGTTTTGATTTGCTCTAGGACTTCGCAGGTAATGAAGAAGGATCATGTGATATGAAGACGAACTAGTGTTAGGTCACATGCGAAAGAGCTTCTCTAAGGTCTATTAGTGAAACCTGGTGAAGGCAATATTGACATCTGGTCTTAACTTTCAATGGGCTTAGACTCACACAAAACAAGGCATTGATTCATGCATTTCCTATGGTAGTTGAACCTTGTTTGGGCCGAGCGCATGAGGGCCACGAGGCTAGGTGAAAAAGCATCATATCATATCCTTGCTTCTTTATTCAGTCTATTCATTTGATGCTATAGATATGAAGGCACCTCTCTGTAACAATGTTGGAGTATAGTGCCTCGAGGCTGGATCAGATCAATTTCCACTATGAAAAAATGAAGTCTTGGCCACAAATTAACATATATGTAATGGAATATGAAAAAGCGAAATGTGTAAGAAACTCATGAGGTGCAAGTTTCTTGTGCACTCTCTAGCCCAGGCCCACTTCTGTATGACATCAACTTACTGGACTTGCAAACCCATCCAGATTTATCAACATTAAGTTAGATAGCCATAACTTTATAGATTATATTTGTTTCTTTTCAAATTACTCTATATAAGGTTAGGGTGGCAACTTTTCTAGGCATAGAACAATGGCAAAACTTAGTTATAGGGAAGTGTGTAACAAATTCACTTTTTATTTTTTATCAACCTAATGAGAAAAAAATTCACGACACACTTTCCAAGTTTGGCTAGTAAAAGAATGCATGCAACTGATGTCAAAATGTAGTGAATATAGTCATATAACAAACAATAATCATATGCACGAGGCAACTCATGTTTAAACTTACATTGAAATAAAAAAAATCCTAATGACAAGAAAGCATTTCGTGCCTATAGAAATAAATGAAATGTGCCCATAGAAATAAATGAAATTATTGGAGCCTAGACGTTGTACTGTCGTAGTGCTCTATATGAATATCACAGCAGTGGCATGAACAGGAAACCTTATTGCTTCAAAGCAGTGCACTTTTTTTATCCAATGGTAGCTTTACCAACCCTTTTTCCAAAGTGTTTTGCAGGTGTGTTTCCTTTCATCTCTACTTCATCTATTGAGTGTTGGTTACCTGATCTCTAACAATTGAACGTACCATCATTCTTCTAATGTTGTTTGGTGCTAAACTCTAGAGGTTCTTATGATCGATTTGGTTCACTCCAATGTCTCATGTAGCTGACGCCTTAGGAAAAAAAATCTTCCTTGAAACAACAAGCGGAAGCATTGTCATATATTGTACGGCAAGAGGGCACTGGTGGAGCCAGATGTAGGACAAACTTATTTGAACTTATAACCACTGGTTATAACTTTCAGTGGGTTCGATCAGGTTGACGCAAAATGAGGTATCGATTCATGCATTTCCTGTGGTAGTTGAACGGTGAAAAAAAAGAACCTAGTTAGGGCCAAGTCAATGAGAACCACGAGGGTGGCAGGAGCAGGAAGCATCATATCATATCCTTGCTTCTTTGTTCAATTTGTTCATTTGATGTTGCAGTCGCGAAGAAACCTCTGTTACATTGTTGGACTGATGCCTTGTCTTTGATAGGGTTGAAGCAAGAACAATTTTCATTATTAAAAGCTGCATATAAAAAGGAACATGAAAAGGTCATGAAGTGTTGGTTTCTTGTGCACTCTGGTCCAGATCCACTTTTGCATACCTCAACTTACCGGACCTGTGGACCCACCGTGACGGTCCAGATTGATGAACATTAAGTTTTTTTTTGAAATGGATCAACATTAAGTTAGGTAGCCATATATAACTATATATTACAGTTGTTTCTTTTGGAACTCTAACTAAGTTTAGCGCAGCCAATTTTCTAGCCAAAACAACAGCAAAACTTAGTAATAGTAAAAGGGTATAACAAAGTCAAGTTTTAATCAACCAAATGTGAAAATCATTCACCAGACTTTGCAAGTTTGGCTACCAAAAGAATGCATGATAAACTAACGTCAAAATACACTGAATATTCTTGCATAGGTAGTAGTAGTCACATAACAAAATAAATAATTATATGCATAGAAGTTCATGTCTAGACTTGCATTTAAGTAAAATTTCCTAATGAAAGAAACCATTTAAGTACCTATGGAAATAAATGAAATTATTATTAGAGCCCACACGCCGGTGTTGCACTCCATATGAATATGAATATCTCATGACTGCATGCACAGGAGTAATCTTATTGATTCAATACAGTGCATGTTTTTATTCCAGTGTCAGCTTTAACGACCTTTGTTGGGTATGTACAAGAGGAATGAGACTCATGAAAATGGCATGGACTGCCCTGTTCGCTTGGACTTATCAGCCCGGCTTATTAGCCATAGTATATTATTTTTTCTCTCACAACAAAACAACATCAGCTGGCTTATTAGCCGCAGAAACCATCAGCCGAACATATTTTCTTTTTGCAACCTTCTGCTCTTGGTGAACCCAATCATTCTTCACCCTGTTCTCCACACACACCCCTCCATAGAGTTCTGCTACTAGTATCCCCGAAAGCAGAGGAGCAAGCTGGACTGGGCATGGTGGTCAGGAGTCACGCGCAGGAATCGCTACTGTCACCACCGAGACGAGAGGTAGAAGGGGACGGACAAGATAAGAACATTGTTGTGAAGCTTCCTGCACCTAGTTGTGCCGTCCAGTTAACTGTGAAGCTAACCATCCTTGACAGAATGTTAATGATGTAAAGCTCCCTGCACCTAGCTGTGCCTTTCCAGTTTGCAGCGAACTGAAGAAATGAGCATATAAAAGACAAAATTAGCACATTGATGATCTCAAAGTGCCAACCATGTTACAAATCATCAGCAATTTGAATCACGATCCGATCGATGTAAGTACTATGTTAGGATACGATCTACAATGCAAACACAACTGGATCCTGCCAAGTCATCCAGAATTTGATACTTGTAATCCATCCAGAAGTCCCCAGAGGCAACGCAGGTGATGATCACACACTGAAACCACAATGTTCAGTGTTAGCCTCTCAACCCCTATCGCAATTTTGGGCTGAACAATCTACGACACAAGAGAGAGGAAGTAATATGACATGCATTGAATAAGCATTTGAACTCGCTGAAAAGCCAGGCTGAAAAGTATTGTTTATTGATTTGTTGTGAGAGAAAAACATTTTACTGTGACTGATAAGTCAGGCTGATAAGTTCAAGCGAACAGGTTGTTCAGAAAAAATTAAAGATCAATTTTTTTGTTGACTACGAAACTAAACATGTTCGGATATGCCTAAGTGCTACTACTGTGACATGTGTACAACAAAGGAAATTCCGATGAAGAGTCTAAGCAGTAAGCACAGATGTCGTCACATGATTAGTTAGGACAAATGAAAAAAGAGATGAAGCATAAGGCCTGTTTGATAGAGATTTTCCGCGGAAGCTTATTCTACTAGAAAAGTGGTTCTCTAACTGAAAATGTTTTTCTATAAATTTTTAAGATCAACTCGGTAGACACAGTGACTCTCTGCATTGAGTGAACGAGGAGAAACTACTTTTCTTTTCATAAGTCATGAGTGAACGAGGAGAAACTACTTTTCTTTTCATAAGTCACGCGTGCATGTGTGGTTGTTGGGTCAAACTCATAACCTCAGGCCTCGTGCGTTTCTCACCTTAATAGTGTGCCTCAGTGTTAAACATGCCTAAGTAGCAGATGCATTCCTTTTCTATTCTTTTTCTTATGTTACTTTGCTTTAGGTCATTTCTCCATCCAAGGTACTTTGGAAAATTCAAAAAATAAATTAAAAAATTCTAAAAACTTAAAACTGAACTTGCAAGCACTAACTGATTTCAAATGAAAAGGTAGTCAACTATAAACTTGCATATCTCTTTTAGTACTATAACTTTGGTTTAGGTCTTTTGTCCATCCGAGGTCATTTGAGAAATTTTTAAAAAATATATTTCAAAATATAAAAACTTTAAACAATTTTTTCATGCACTAGATAAATTCAAAGAAAAAATTATCAACTCCAAAGTTGTAGATCTCTTTAGGTACGAGAACGGTGATATAAAGTTTGTCTCCGGACGACATGTTTTGCAAAAGTTATAAATTTTATTGTGTTGTACCTATTTTTAGAGGCGGTCCAAATTACAAGCCGCAACTAGAAATCCATTTTTAGAGACAGATGGAATTCTAGCCACCTCTATAAACGGCTCCATTTCCAGAGGTGGCCGGCAAGCCAAACCGCCTCTGGAGATGGCCGGCTCAGAAACCATTTTTAGAGGTGTATTTTGATTAAGCTGAATGTCTCCATTGCTAAAAAAATCATTATGTAGTAGTGTTGGTACAGCTGCTCTGGAAGCTTTGCCAGCGAACTGAGCATAGCTCAGCTAGTTGGTTCCTTATGGTGGAACCTGTCCACCCGGGTTTAAGTTCCTGATACGGGTGCTCGTATTTTCCTGGATTTATTATTATAGGATTTAACGACGCTATTTTTTCAGTGGCAGGCGACGGCGATGCGCCTATGGTGACTTCGTCAATCTCAAGATTTGCTGATCTAACTCAGTTATTCGGAGGTGCTTATAGGGACAGGCAACGTGCCCGTCGACAGTGAGGCGACTGCAGTGACTTCGTCAATCTCAACATTTACCAATCCAACTCAGTTTCTTCAGAGGTGTTGATAGGGACAGGATATACGTACGTGCGTTCATAGAGTGAGTGTGCGCTCGTGTAGGTAAGAGTCTGCGTCGGAAAAAAAAAGAAAGAAAGCTACGCCAGCCAGGCTCATCTTCTACTATCGAAATCTGCACCACGGGATCGGGCTTATTCGCCTGCCACGTGTCCCGCTACCTCGCTCTCGCTCGCTGTGGAGCCGGCCGAGCGCGCCCTCGCTCTCATCGCTCTTCTCTACTCCCTTCCTCGCCCCCGCCCACGCGACGCGCAGCGCGCAGACGTGGCCGCCATGGCCGGCCGGTCCCTTGCCGCTTCCATCGCCCTCGACTCCCACGCCTCCCTCGTCCTCCTGGCGCGGGCGGGGTGCGGGCGCGGCGTTCCCGGCGCGGATGGTGGCCCAAGGTCCCAGCGACCCTGGCACGGGCAGGGGTGCGGGCGCCGCAGCCCCGGTGGCCCCGGCGACCCCAGCACGAGCGGGTGTGCGGTCGTGGCGGCTCCGGCCACCTTGGAGCAGGCGGGGGCGCGGGCACGGCAGCTGCGGCCACCTCAGCGCTAGCGGCAGGTCGCACCACCCCGATGGCCCGATCCCCTCCGCTGCTGCAGCTTCCCCTCCAATCCTCCATGCCGCCGCCTCCTACACCCTCGCGTCTTCCCGCGGCTGGGGTTGCCTCGATGCTACTCCTACCGCCGCTGGAGGGGCTGCCGGACACGGCAGCTGCAGCCAACCGGAGTCGCCCTTCTCAGCCAGATCTACAGCACCTCTGACCCCATCGTTGCGCCGCTCGCCGGAGCTTCTACGACCCTCGCTGCTGCCCTTCCGTGCCGCTGCCTCGCAGCCACGTCGACCTGCCCTCCGAGACGCGTAGTGCGCGCGCCATTGGTGACGCCGTCCACCTCTGCCACGGCCTGCAGTGCCACCGTGGACTCCACTGCCTCTGTCTCCGTCCTTCTGTGTGCGTTGGGCTGCCAGGTGACCTCACTTTTTAATTTCCTTTTTTAACTACTTATGATTGACAGTCCTCAGTTCTAGGAGTAATAAGTTAGCAATTCCCTTTCAGCTATGTTCAAACAGTCATCCTGCATCCTTTTCGTATGCAGTTTTCATCCTAATGTTAGTTTCAACGACCCATGCTTTAGTTCTCAGTTCCACCGATGTGCTGACTCGACATCATCTCCACATCAAGATACTCCAATTCCGTCATCCTATGTCTTCCAATGGCCTCTATAATGGTAATATTCATGTTTCAGAATTAAACAGCTATTTGTACAAAACAAATGCATAGGCCACAAAGCTCCTGCAAGAAAATCCAACAGCCAGTTAAGCTGTGGTCCAGCTGTGGTCCAATTCAGACTTCAGAGCTCTATAGGGGTCAGGATTTTATGTGCCCCCCACAAATGTCAGTTATGATTCAACAATTTTTTATATTAAATGGTGAAGCCAGTGATTTGTTTTCTGAAATGTTTAAAAACCTGACACCACATCATCATAATATGGAACACGTAAATTTTGGTTAACTAAAAGCGATGGTAATTGGCAGTGTTCAAATGCAGCAGACCCTGCAGCAACACTGCCCCTGCCTGTGGTCATCTCCCATGCGTGGACTCTGCATCATGTTGCAGATCGGCCTGCCCACCATCAAACTTAGGTATGCTATGCCTTCCCTTCCTATCTAAATTTCATTATCAAAAGCGCTAGGGCCATGCCTATTGCTCTGTTGCCTAGAAGTCTCATACATATGTATAGGATCTCATCCAGTTTTATATATGGAGCTGTGAATGTGTAAAGTATCAGATCTGAATATCAATTACATAGCCTTCCGCATTTCCGTTCAACAATTTTTTTTGGTCTGCTTCATGTCATCTAGAGAGTTGCCAGGTTATGCTAGCAACAATATTTACTGATTTTCCAAGGTTTGTTGAACAATGAGGACACCACTGTAAATTCGAAGCGCGTGCACTCCTTTGATTGAGAATGTACATATACACTCTACATGCTACTAATTTTTTTTTCCCCAAAATGCCACATTTGTCAGGTCATGACAGCAACAAAATCTATTGATTCTCCAAGGTTTGTTCAACAATGACGAGACCAATGTAAATTCGAAGAGCCAAATGACAAAACTGCGCACAGACATAATTTCAAAGGTATGCCAGCTAAGCGTTCACCTATTTTCAATTTGTGATGTATTATACGTGTTACCACCTGTATCGTTATGTATCTACAAGAACTCAAGTAGTGTGCCAAAAAATTGGTCATAACTTATTTTAACACTGCTTTTTAGTACAACCAATATGCTGCAAACACAAGCAACAACCATTTTCCATGCCATAAGAACATATTACCTCATCAGGTGATTAGGAGGTGATAGGTTCAGTCTTTTTAATGGTAGCCAACAGACCTTCATTTTATTGCTATCACTTTCTGCTGCAAGGATGATTTACGTCCATAACTCAAGAATCTATGATTTAGACTTCCTGCAAGTATACTCGCAGAAAACATTTCGGATTCTATCATTTAGACTTCCTGCAAATACATTGGAGGAAAACATTTCAGTTTACTGGAGAATACAAAAAACAGCATATACTGATCACCTGCACACTCTTCACCAGTTCACCTATTTGTCCTGGGCTCCTGGCGGACCAACACACCCCTTTGACCACATGCTTTTCGCCTACATACCTGTTAATAATTTGTTCAGTGAGTAATTCACAACACTCTCTTAGGTTTAATGGTACTGCATCCTTTAAAATAGCAATTCAATACAAATTTTGTTTTGCGGCATAGTCAATAGAGTGCCTACAAGTGCCAAGGGAGATGGTACAACTCATCATCCTTCCTTCAACATAGTGTTCAGGCGATGCTATCAAGAACAAAATGGAAGAGGTAAACAACCGCAACAAGCTAGAAGAGACACAGAACTATATTCATATATGCTGATGATCATTATAAGAAGCTTACATGATACCATTACCTTTTCAGGTTCAGGATTTAGGCGATTCCCAAGGTGCAATTGGAGGCACTTTAGTTTCTGCAATATTTAGTGCAAACCAATTGTTCACTTGCACATCCTGCTCTGTAAGCAACATTGGAATATGACCCCACTAGCAAAGACCTAAACGTCTGAAGCAGTCGCATTCAGTTTTTGTACCACACAGTTTTCTATGCCTGCAACATGATGCAAAAACCAATATTTTCTATTAGGGTAATTGTTGTAGGCGTACATATGCACATGGCTATAATTGTCAAGGACAGGGAAAACGTTATACCACTTCCTACTTTCAAAGATAAGAGATGTGTTAAAAATTTATTTATTTTTTCCGAAAGCGTGCATTTGCATTTGCACATGCTTCATTAAGTGGAATCAGGAATGTGTTAAAAATTTATTAGTCTTGCGATTAACAATGTCTCTTTTATATTTTGCATCAATGAATAGAGACATTAATGCAAATGCAGTCCTTTCTACTCCACATTGACATCTCGAGGTAAACTAACAAAAAATGCTGTCACGCACCACCATCATGCACAACAGTAAACATTCACTAACAATCCTTTTAGAGGCAAACACAAAGTTCACACTGGTCCAATCCAATATAAGCGCGGCAACGCCGCGCTCTTGTTTCTAGTGTGACCGAGAGTAGAATCAAAGCACTACATGTGCTTGTTCGTATAACCCAAAATCAAGCAGAGACGGTGTTACATCAAACATCTTGCGAGTACGACAATGATAGAGATTCCAGAGCTTGTCAAGCCAAAGGCAACGAGTGGAGAGCAGAGCAGAAGAGGATCCTTGACTTGGGGCCGGTTTAGATACAAAAAAAATTTTGCAAAATGGTACTGTAGCAAGTTTCGTTGTTATTTAGTAATTAGTGTCCAATCATGGTCTAATGAGGCTTAAAAGATTCGTCTTGTCCATTTCGTCTAAACTGTATAATTAGTTTTGTTTTTTATCTATATTTAATGCTTCATACATGTGTCTAAAGATTCGATGTGACGGGGAATCTGAAAAATTTTGCAAAATTTTTGGATAACTAAACAGGGCCTTGTGTTTTTGATGTGATGCGCACGGCCACGTCCCTTCATCCTCTGACCGGACCTGCACCAATGAAATACTCTCTCCATCCTAAATTATTTGTCGTTTTTGTTTTCATGCCTCAAGTTTGACTCTATTAGTAGAAAATACATGCAATATTTGTATCTCCAAATAAATTTATTAAAAAACTAGATTTAAAGATCTTTCCAATAATACTAATTATATACCATAAATATTAATATTTTTAATATATATTTCGTTAAAATTGTTTCTCAGGAAACGAAAACGACAGATATTTTGGGACGGAGAGAGTACGTCCGTATTGTGTATCCCATGACTGATGCCGATGGAAGGAGCTCGGCCGGCCGTCAATGGGGGGCGCTGGTAGACGACGAGCTCCGGCAGACGCCAGTGCAGTGCGGGGGGACCTGGGCGCTTGCCCGGGCTCCGACGCGCGTTGGAGAATGAGGCCTGCTGCTGCTCAACAAAATTACTAGGCGCTACTCCAAGCATGCTGTGCTGACTGCTGAGCCTGAGCGGAGCTACTAGGTGACAAAACGTAGGACACTAGCACTACCACGCCAATTTCTATGCAACCCTCAGCTGCAGGGAACCATGCATGCAAGCAAAGGTAGTAGGACACTATCATGCTGTCAAGCTGTGAATGTACTGCATGCGTTTTTTTTCCCCTTCTCCTGGGTCCTGGGCACATTAATTAATTATGTTAACTGTACAATTATTTAGCCTAGCACACACTATACAAAACTAGAGAGGTTTGGATTATGCAGCAAATGGATAGATGCAAACGAACTCATTATCTCCTGACAGGATTTCTAGGCACCGTTGGTCGGACGCTTACGCTAGCGCAATGCAAGGGTCACAAGAGGCCAGGGTTCACCACTATTCTTGTATAGATTATGATGATATAATAATATCGATAAGCCTATACTCCCTCCGTCCCAAAATAAATACACATCTCGCTTATCAAAGAGTCAAACTGTTTTTAAGTTTAACTAAGTATATAAAAAAATATATTAATAATACAATACAACATTTGAAACTAATGGTACTCACAAATCTTTACAAAGCTAGAACAACCTATAATTTGGAATGGAGTGAGTAGATTTTAGACACATAGGTCTCATATTAGCAGATGTTATTGCACATTACAATCGACGATTAGACACTCATTTCTCACGTTACTCTCTCCGTCCCAGAAAGAAAGTCGTTATGGAATGTGTGCAGGTCAAACTTTCTCAACTTTGACTAGATTTGTAGAAAATACGTGCAACATTTATATCTTCAAATAAGTTTATTAATAACTATTAAGAAAGTATATTCAACGATCTATCTAATGATACCAATTATGTATGATAAATATTAATATTCTTTTATATATGATTGGTCAAAGTAAAAAAAAGTTGACTTCTCGAGAAGCGATGACGACTTCTATTTTGAGACAGAGGCAGTACATATCACTATACAGTCTCTCGTAACACATTTAATTTGTGGCGTATCCGACTATTGTTTATTCATACTGTTTAAACCATGTTCTGATCGCGTTAACTGTCTAAATGCGTTTACCGTTTAATTCAAGGATTAGGCCCATAAACTATACACGGAGCCTCTATTTATCGTTTACATGAGTGTGGGCGACAGTTTAAATGCATTTAAACGAACAGTACTTGTATATATGGCTGAAACCAGACTCCTTCATTCCAATAATAGCCGGAGGTACCAGCAACAAAACCAAAATCCGAGTAGTACTTTCGGCTGCGTAGACAAAATGGCAACGCGATTACGCGAATGCAGTAAAAATTTGGACTAAGGGTGTGTTTAGTTCCCCTATTTTATCTAAAAAATTTTGGGTTTTGGTCCATCATTCTGTAAAAAGGAACTGAACACCATACAAAAATTTTGACAAAAAAGTATCCATTCTCCATTTTAGATTTTGGCCTCAAGAGGCAAAAAAAAAAAGCCAAAAAGCTCTCATCCACACCATGAAAAATTTGGCATTTTGGATGAAACTAAACACACCCATGAAAATTTTGGCATTTTGCATTTCATCATTCCAAAGTAGTTGACATTTTGCATTTTGTATTCCATGAGGAACTAAACACAGCCTAAATTCATATCCTGAATATTATTTCTTAGGCAATCACCTCTCGTAAGCTAGGGAGTTTCGAACAAAGTCGAAGGATGGATGCATCAAGCTTTTCGTAATCAATCAAATTAGAGTACTTTTTTTTGAGCAACATCAAATTAGAGTACGTACACACGTTTGTTGCTCTCCAGGGCCCAGGGCCCAGGGCCCATTTTCTTTTGCTTCCCGCTCCAGACAGAATCCATCCAAGGAAGGCTGGACCCGGCCTTTCTGAGACGGTGTTGTGGCTGTCACTGAAAAAAGGGCATAAACATGGGCCGGGGCCCAGCGCCCGGAAAGCTCCATCTGAATTGCCCTTCGCAGTCCCCAAAGCTCCTGACCATGAGGATGCTTTGTCTGGGGGACATTGGAAGCTTTACCAACCTGGCAGCGTCATGACAGGGAGAAAATGCCGGCTGCAGCCTGCAACAGCATCTTTCAGATAGTCAGAGGCTGTGAGGGTGCCATTGATTGCAAGTTGTAATAGTTTAATGTTGGGGGAGTTGATTATGCATATTCCAGCTAACGTAGTCAGCCGTTATTTATCAGCTTACACTGTCTCCAACAACCGTAGCTTAAAATGCAGGAACCATTTTAGGTTTGGACAACGCTACATGCAAAGAGAACCTAGAGAGAGGATACTCAGATTTGAGTTATACCTCTTCTGACATTCAAAATATGTCTTTCATATAGATATTCTGTTAGAGACTATAGGTATTTTGTTGGAGACCCATTTTAAATTTGGGTCTCCTATTGGAGACAGCCTTACCTCGGTTCTCATTTTGATCTGAGATATACTTGCCACGAATACTAGAAATGTACGTAACACAATTAACATTAGCAATCTTGTTTCTTTTAAGCTACCATAGATGACTTCATTGACAAATGTTTATGCATACCATTGTGGTTATATATGACTTTCGTCGACGTCATTTCTATAATCTAATTATCTAGCTAGGATTATATGAGCTTCCAATGACATCTCTTTTATAATTTAGTTATTTCAATAGATGTTTAGGGAGATGGATTCACTTGAGCCCAAGAGCCTCAGAACCAAGAATTTTATGACTTAGGGGGTGTTTAGATGCAAAAAAAATTAAAATTTGGCTACTATAGCACTTTCGTTTGTATTTGATAATTAGTGTTCAATCATGGACTAATTAGACTCAAAAGATTCGTCTCGTGATTTACAACTAAACTGTACAATTAGTTATTTTTTTATCTATATTTAATGCTCCATGCATGTGTCTAAAGATTCGATGTGATGGAGAGAGATTGTAAAAAATTAGAATTTGGAATGCATCTAAACCATGCCTTACTCCCTCATGAAATAGTTGACATTTTAGTTATGAATCTGAACAGGTGTGAACTTTAGGATTGAAGGATTAGTTATTCTTAGCTTGTGTTTGATTTAGCTTTTAACAAGTGTTTCGGCTATAATAAAGCAACTCTCACTGGTTTGTAGGCAGTCTTTTGCAGTTTGGCGAAGTTTTAACTGTCAAATTTTACATAGAAAAAACTGCCAAATTCACATTGGAGAAATACCGAAATAGAAAGTTGTTTTCCTCAAGACATGGCCTGCCACTGCCAAACACCTCCGGGGGGAAACAAAAACAAAACAAGAGCCCCCAGAGTGTCCCAAGAATAGAGTTGGATCTCGCCTTCTCCCTCTCGTAGATGTAGTCGTACCCAACGGCGCCTTCCCCCACATTGTCCTAGCATGCTCGCCGGAGGAATCGTGCTACCGCGGCGGCAGCGGTGACGCATCGGGATCGGCGGCAGCGATGGCGGCGGCGGAGTGGGACAGCCGGAGCGAGGCGAGCCCCACCGGGGACTGGCCACCGGTGGCCGCCGCGTCCCCGGTAAAGGGGAAGGCGGCGATGCCGGATTCGGATGCGGGCGCCTCGGCGTCGGGCTCATCGGAGGCCAAGGTCGACGACGGCAACATCCAGGAGGCGGAGTCGTCGCTCCGCGAGGGCCTCTCCCTCAACTACGAGGTCTCGAAATCTCTTTGCCCCCTGCCGCTCGTTCTTGGCTTGATCTGGGTACATGAATCCAGTTATTTCTGGCGTGGTTTGGGCGAAATGGGGTGGGAAGATGGAATCTTTGTGGTGAATGCGAGTCCGTGCGACGTTCTTTGTTGCGCTTTGGGGGGAAATCGGGGTGCGCGAAATTTTGCTGCTCCGAAACTACACGCTCTCACGGAATGGCGTTTTTATGTTTGGTTCCTTTCATTTCATTTGCAACTTGGAAGGGGGCTGCGTTTGGGAGATCGATGTTGGTTCTTTTCATGGGTCGTAGTGACCATCCTCATGGGATGTTTTTCAGAACATCGCGTGGATTGGTCTAGTTGAGTAGCATTTTTGGTGTAGCTATCCAGAATTTGTAAATGATGGAAATGATTATTCCTTGCGTCCAAAATTTCCACTTTTCGTGGAGAGTTTCAATATTGAAAACCAAAGTAATGTAGAAGTTGTGTTGTTGGTATGCATAATTGTCAGAATTCAAGTGAGGATATGTTTGTAAATGATGTTGCTTTTAGTCAAATTATGTGGCCAATGGTCTAATCGTTTGAATTATGACTACTGTTTAATTGGTGGGTTATGTTATTTTGTGAATTTGTGGCTCATTGTGTAAATATACGATCATGATTCAGTCACTTGTGGGTATGTGGTGCTGTCTTGTGAACTTGGCAGTTTGTTGGGAGATATCTTATGTGGCTGTTGGTTTAGCTGTAGGATTATGCTTCACGCCTTCACCTGTGGCTTGTGATTTTATTTGGTGACTTTGGAAGCTGCATGCCATTCTAGAACTAGCAAAGGTGGTGCCGTTAGTTCAAATCAGACAATAAGGTGATATTTTTTTGTTGAACTTAGAAAGAATTCACACTATCTACAAATGGGAATTGAATGCGGAAAATCACCACTCTTTGTTTGGTTGGATGCTGGCATGTTCTTATGTAACTGTTTCTAGTGGTGACTGACAAAAGGATGACCATTCCCTTTGTTTTCTCTAGTTCTCAAAAACCATAATGCAAAGGTCAACTGTGCACATTCAATTTTAATGCTGTAGCAATTCATTTTTATGGGTGGAACTTCAAACCATCACCAGATGATTATTCTTCTCTATTTAGTTCAAGTTGGTACTTTTCTTCCTTAATGTTTGTTGTGGTGAGAGGATATTCCCTTCAGTTTCTTTATTTTTTCAATAAAGTGATAATGCAGTTTTGATGCCAGCTAATGTTGAATCAACTTACTTTATGACAAACAAAAGAATCTTGGACACATTTTGTAGGACAACGGTGATGTAGTTGATACCAAGATTTCAGAATCTTTAATTCTCTATACTGTGTTCTGAGTTACTTTATGCACTGTTTCATCCATATCAAATTAAATCCTGTGTTGTTTAGATAATGATGGAAGTCAAGGCACTTATTCGTAGGCTTATTTTTGCTCTAAAACCTTTTTTTTTCAACATTCATAATTGTTTGTATACTAGCTAAAATTGTTTGATTGTGGTCTTTAACTGTAACCAGAAAGCACCACCACCATTGCAACAAAAAATATATTTTAGTCCCAAGAGAGTTGGGATAGGCTGGAAATGAAACCCAGCATCAGCTACCAACAAGAGGGAAAAAGAAGAGATACGGTCTTAGTGTGCCCAGTGAAAATTGTGCATTCAGTTCTTTTTTTACATGACGTCTTTGTTCTCAATAAGTTTATCACTAGAGTCTGCTTTCCTATATTTGTATTCATTAACTTTTTACCAACAGCCTACATAAGCTTCTATCTGGGATATACTAAACTGTAGTTGTTATTGTTGCTAACTGTGGTTTCTCTATTTTCTGTTAATATTAGGAAGCTAGGGCTCTCCTCGGGAGACTGGAATATCAGAGAGGCAATGTGGAAGCTGCTCTGCGAGTATTTGATGGAATTGACCTTCAAGCTGCTATTCAGCGCTTCCAACCAACTCTTTCTGAAAAACCACTCTCAAAGCGAAATAACAAATTACGGTCAGATTCATCAAATTCAGGATCACAGCATGCTGCTAGCCTTGTTCTTGAAGCCATTTACTTGAAATCAATGTCTCTTCAAAAGTTGGGCAAGGCAATGGGTATGAATTGTTCATCTTGCTATATAATCATATCAATTAGGCTTATCTGACTTTCTGAAGCCATTAACTTGCAGAGGCTGCTAAACAGTGTAAAAGTGTCCTTGATGCTGTTGAAAGTATCTTCCAATGTGGCATACCTGGTGTTATGGTTGAACAAAAGCTGCAGGAAACTGTCAGTAAATCTGTTGAGCTTCTCCCAGAACTTTGGAAGCAAGCTGGGGCCTATCAAGAAGCACTTGCTTCATACCGCCGTGCTCTTCTAAGTCAATGGAATCTCGATGATGAATGCTGCACAAGGATTCAGAAGAGATTTGCTGTTTTCTTGTTGTATGGTGGTGTAGAGGTGGCCCCCCCGAGCTTGGCTTCACAAACTGAAGGTTCATTTGTTCCTAGGAATAATTTGGAAGAGGCAATCCTATTGCTCATGATACTATTGAAGAAGTGGTTCCTTGGGAAGACACACTGGGATCCATCTGTTATGGAGCATTTAACCTTTGCATTGTCACTGTGTGGCCAGACATCTATTCTTGCCAAGCACCTCGAAGAGGTTTTACCTGGAATCTACCCTCGAACTGAGAGATGGTATAGTCTAGCGTTGTGCTATTTTGCAGCTTCTCATAATGAAGCTGCATTAAACTTGTTGAGGAAATCTTTGAATAAGAACGAGAGTCCGAATGACATAATGGCCCTTCTGTTAGCTGCTAAGATATGCAGTTCCAGTTATCTTCTTTCTTCTGAGGGTGTAGAGTATGCAAAGAGAGCAGTCAAAGATGCCGAATCATCAGATGGGCATTTAAAGAGTGTGGCCCTCCATGTTCTGGGGAGTTGCCTGTCCAAGAAGTCTAAGGTTGCTTCATCTGATCACCAAAGATCTCTCTTGCAGACTGAGGCTTTGAAGTCACTTAATGAGGCAATTTCTCTTGACCGTCACAACCCAGAATTAATATTTGACATGGGGATTGAGTATGCTGAGCAGCGGAACATGCATGCTGCCTTGAAATGTGCGAAGGAGTTCATTGACGCAACTGGTGGATCTGTCTCTAAAGGTTGGAGGTTGCTATCGTTGGTTCTTTCTGCACAACAAAGGTATTCAGAAGCTGAAGTTGTGACTGATGCGGCATTAGATGAAACCGCAAAGTGGGAACAAGGGCCATTGCTTAGAATAAGGGCTAAATTGAAGGTTGCTCAATCATTGCCCATGGAAGCAGTTGAAGCATATCGCACCCTTCTTGCTCTTGTTCAGGCACAACGAAAGGCTTATGGATCTGCCAAAAATGGCACAGAGGTTTGTCTTCTCAAATACAAAAGAACAATTTTTAATTTGCATAATGTTTTTATTTTAATGGGATGTTTGAGATTTCTGTGAACATGTTTGAGATCCTTATTTGCTTGTAAAAGAAGCTTTTGAGATTCTTAGATGTAAAAACACTACCTTTTCCCTAAGGTATCTATAATTCCAGATTCTCACATTGAAAAGTGTTATCCAAAATATTTGTTCTTGAAACTGCATTTATGACCATCCAAAAGACAGCTGTTTAGGTGTTTGTATTAACTGCTGAAGTGGACTAACATAGATGCACCCTGTCTAGAGTCTAATTTCATCTAATTACGTTTCATATACCTTAGCATATCTTCTTGATGTCTTCTTATTCTATGGGAACACTCTTTCAGGATAACGAGGATAAAGTGAGCGAATTTGAAGTTTGGCAAGGTCTTGCCAACTTGTACTCCAGTCTTTCCTATTGGAGAGATGCAGAGATTTGCTTACAGAAGGCTAAAACCCTCAAAACATACTCTGCGACAACCCTTCATGCAGAAGGTGAGGAAACTTTTGTTACAATTCATGTTTCATTAGTCATGCCTGTGCCTCTGGCTACTGGGGATTCACTAAGTTTGAAATGTATCGTTCATGTCTGCCTGTTTGTATATTTGTATGTTATCATAAATGGCTATTAAATAATAATTCATTTACAATGCATACTGTCCACCTTTTTTTTGAACTTTAATGTTCATATTATAGGCCAAGATATTTGGAAGCCTGAGAAGTTGAATCCTGTGTTTGTTGTGCCATATATCTGATCCCGTGATTCCTCATCTTTCCCCAGGTAACATGCATGAGGTGCACGAGAAGATACAGGATGCGCTGGCTGCATACTTCAACGCCCTCTCCATGGAGGTAGAGCATGTCCCATCCAAGGTCTCCATCGGTGCCCTCCTCTCTAAACAAGGGCCCAAGTTCCTACCTGTGGCGAGGTGTTTCCTCTCGGATGCCCTAAGGCTCGAACCCACAAACCGAATGGCTTGGTTCTACCTGGGGGAGGTTCACAAGCAGGACGGCAGGCTAGCTGATGCCGCCGATTGCTTCCAGGCGGCCTCAATGCTCGAGGACTCGGACCCTGTAGAAAGTTTCAGATCACTCTGATGGGTCATCTGCAACAACACGAGGCTTCCTTTTTTGTCGGCTAATTTTCTCTTCTTCGACTTTTCCCGTTTTCGAAACATATATAGCTGGGCAGAAACCAGGTGCCCAGCTATCTGTAACTTGTTGTATCTGCAGTTGCCAGAGTGTACCGCTCACTGTTCTTGGGGACCGACAAATGCTGTAATTGGTTGCTGAATGGTGTTATACGTACAAGATTCTTCAACTCGATAGCTCCTTCAGGATCAGGGTGGCACTGAAACAGCTATGCAATGATATGAGCCATTGTTACATATATTACACAATATGATTATAACGAGTCATCAGCTAACTTAAAACCAGCGTTGCTGATATTGTAATGTTTTATTATTTTTGTTTCTGTTTTGTTCTTCAATTACCTGACGTGCTTCAGGTAATTGAGTGGATGTTCTTCAGTTATACACAGCCTGAACGAGTTTACATGAAAAGGTGCTTGTTTGTAGAACGTACAGAGAATGATATCCTGAAAGTTCAGCGTCATAAGAGGAGTACTGAAAGCCTGAACATGCAAACACATCTATAGAATAAATTCACAATCTGAATTTTACAAGCTATAGAACAAATTCACGATCTGAATTTTACAAGATCAGTTACTTGCAAACAGTCAATTAGTTAAGCACGGAAGAGTTAGGGTACATGTGCAAAACCAAGATTAAGCTACGCATAAGATTATGCTATGATGCATATGCATCCGTGGGATCTAGACGCCTACGAGCTCCACTTTCTTGGCGTGATCTTCCAGCGCCTGCTTCCACGTCCGAGTCACGACAAACTCGAACGGGATGCCGAGCTCCTCTAGGTCCTCCGGGTATATCGTCTCATCGGGCAGCGCCGACTTCTCCATCTCGAGCAGCATCTGCCGGAACTCCTCCCTTGCGGCTGCGCGCGCAAGCTCCTTCTCCTCCTCCGGTCGCCGCTTCTTCGGAGCTTCCGCCTTAACGATCGAATTGGCCGCTGCACGTTGGACTGGGTGCTGCTGCTGCTTCGCTGCTGCATGTGCCACCGCCGGCCGCAGCTTCTTGTTGGGAATTTCCGGAGCGATCGGGTTCTTGGCCGCTGCGCGCTGCATCACCGGGCGTTGCTGCTTCGCAGCTACATGCGCCGCCTCCGTTGAGCAGACCTTGGAGGGCGGTGCGCACTTGTTCTCGGCGGGGGGAGCAGAGCGAGGCAAGAGCTTGGCTCTCTTGAGCAGACCTTGGAGGGCGACGAGCTCCGCGTCCATCCGGACGCGCAGCGCTGACGAGGCTTCAGGGTCGACGACGAGGTGCTCGAAGCCGTCGTGGCGGCCACGCTTCCGAGCGGGCGCGGCAGACGCCTCGGAGGCGTGGGCACGGCGGGTCGGCTCCCCAGCGTTGTCGCCCGAAGTCGCGGCGACGACGCCCCGCTGCCGGTCGAGGAAGGCGGTGGCGCCGAAGCCTGGAGCGGCGGCGCGGGGAGCGAGGCTGCACATGGCGATCGAAAGCAGGGAAAGGAAGAAAGATAGGTGGTGGGCGGATGGATGGATGCCTGGATCGGCGACATGGGCGCCGTATTTATCACCCGGCCGGCCGGCGAGAGTGTCTCCGACCGACTTGGAGTCGAACTCAGCCAGCGGGACGCGGTTTCGAGCCGGCCGGGGGGTTTCGAGTCGAATTCGGTTTTCCGCTGCTCCGATCGGAGCCGGTGGGGGGGGGGGGGGGGGGGGGGGGGGGGGGGGGGGGGGGGGGGGGGGGGTTTGGATCGCAAACGCATGCAAATGCAAGAAGCTCGCGAGCTGGAACCTGCTGGGAGCCTGCAACCAAACGAACCGCCATGGTTTTGGTGCGTGTCATGAGATTGACGATCGCACCATGTGCTCAACGCTATGGTAATCCGATTGGTGAAACGAAAACGGAATATAGAATGTCGGAAATGAAACAATTCGACCGAAACCACAGATATTCAAATCAGAGAGATCGTCGAGAGACTAATAAACAATGAAACAAGAGTAAAGTTTGATTTATCTCTATGAACTAATCACCCAATTTAAAATACCTCCTCGAACTCTAATGCCAGATAACAGACACACATTAATTTTCAGAATCAAGTAAAATATGAAAGGCCTAGTGCCCGGATATCCGGACGAGGACATGGTTCCCACACCTGCGTCCTGCACATCCCACCTAGCACGAGGAAACCCGCGTTCACATCCCACCTAACGCCCCGCGTCCGCATCCCGCCTAGCGCCAGAGCCCGCGTCCCCGCGCCCTCCCCACGCCCGCATGGGGGAAATCCACGTGGGTTGACCTACTGTTGCGCCCCATCAGTAGCGATAGGCGGCTGCGGCAGGTCGCTGTCCGCCAGCCATCGGCGCTGTGCAACACCCCGATCTACTCTTAAAACATCCACATGAAACATTTGCAACATACGTTTGAAACAGATGAAACACTTGAAACATGCGTGTATAGGCATAACAACATATGCAACATCCAGATCCAATTTTGAAACATCCAGATGAAACACTTGTAACATATGTATGAAACATATGAAACAATTGAAATATACGCTTGAAACATGCGGGTAGAGCCATAACAACATATGCAACATATAGATCGAACACTTGAAACATACGTCTGAAACAGTTGAAACACTTGAAACATAGGCTTGCAACATACGTACATTGTCGTTGCAACATATGCAACATCCTAGATCTACTTTTGCAACATCCAAATGAAACACTTGAAACATAAGTTTGAAACGCCTGAAACACTTGAAACACAGCGTCGCCGGCGACCACGGCCTACCTGATGGGGAACTGCGGTAGTCAGCTAGCCCAGCGTACACCCAGGCGCAGGCACAGACCTCCCCTTCCTGCCGCGGTATCTTCGGCCGGCTACGGTGCACGCCATGGCCACAACGGCACGAGGTGGATGGAGGCGCGACGCATGGCGTGGAGAAGCGTGGGATGGGGGCCAGGTGCGGGCGCACCCATGCTGGAGAAGGCCACTGGGCTAGAGAAGGCACGAGGTGGATGGGGGCGATGGTCACATGCGTGCGGCGAGTGAGCGACGGTGGGGAAAAGAAAATGTCATTGTCTTTTATTTCAAGAAACCCTAAACCCCAGGTCCTTTCGCAAATGACCTTGGATGTTGTTGTGGTATATACCAAAGTTGTAGCTCTAAATGTAATCTAAAAGTTTGCAGTCGACAACATTTTTTTCTAAGATCATTTAGATGTCCAAATATTTGGTTTAATTTCAAAGATTTTAAAATTCATTTTTAAATTTGTTGAACGAACTCAGACATTGACATGGTTTATACCATAAGTTATAGATCTCAACGCGATCAATAACTTTGAACTTGAACCTTTTTATATGAGATCATTTAGAGGCCTAATTATTTGTTTTATGTTCTCTAATTATGAAATCCAAACTTTTAAAATTTTCAGAAAACCTTGAATGGAGACATGCTCTATATTGAATTTTTTAGTGTTTGAAGAGATCTAAAGCTTTCTTGCCCATTGAAGGGGGGGTTGGATTAGACAACTTAAAATTTATTTCAAAAACTATGGCCTCTAAAATTCTGCTAGTCAAAACCTATGTAATAATCTATCTAGATGTGCAACTAAGGTTTTACTAGATGTGTTGCTATCTTTCTGTAAAGAGTTATGCAACCTATGTTCTAATCTATCAAGTAGCCTATCAATTTAAGCTAGGAAAGTAAAAACACAACCACGTTGGCGGTCCCCCGATGAGGGGCTGGTTTGTGTGCCCGAGCCCCAAACCTTGTATCGCATGATCCGATGGCCACCGTTCACAGGCAGCGACACATTTTGATGCTGGCGATCCCACCATAGTGACCAGCTCGCCAGAATTTTTTTATTTTTAATTATTTTTTAAATAATATTTTAATACTAATCCCAAAAAATATTTGCAAATCTGACCCTTTTGGTCGCGCTAGCGCGGGTGGCGCGACTGCACCACTTTGTCGCGCCACATGCACTGGCGCGACAAGGGGCGCCACAGTGGCACGCGTCGTTGACCAGAGCTGGCGTGGCGGAGCGTGGGGCTAGCCCTACCGCGCCACCGATTCCGGCGCAATAGCGCTGTCGTGCCAGGTGGGCTGGTGCAACAAGGCCATATAGGCCGCGAACCACTACCTTTTTCCTCCCTCCCTTCACTCTGTCGGCAGTCTGCGAGCTCGAGGTCAGACATGGTTCCTGTTTTGTCTCTCTTCTTCTCATCCTATCTTCTATTGCATTTGATCAAGTTTGCATTTGCTTTTCAGATTTGAATGGTCTTGTGCATGAGGTATAACTCCCTCACCTCTGTTGTTTTTTTGTGTTTAGTTGATGTTTATATACTACTATGGTTTATACTACTGTGTGCAATACTGGCTTTCGTTTGGTTGAATGAAAGTTGCTTTGGCTAATCACGTATAATATAATATGGTTCATGTTGTGCTTGTTGAACTTTTATGATTTTGTGATTGATTTTGGTTGGCAGTGCATTAGGGTTTTGGTTGGCAGTGCATTAGGGTTTAGACAGCACTATGGGTTGCACTGTTGACACTAACCTTTGTTCGAAGTGTGTAATTTGATGTTTTTTTGTGGTGATTAGATGTATAGATGAGTTGGACTATGTATGTATGGATATCATTTACATTTATTAAGTTTGTTTTAGGGTTTGGCTTCATGGGTTTACATGATTATAGAGATGATTGAGATGGAAATTGTTGCTAAAATGTGTAATAGTATTGGATCATATCTTTGCTTTGTTGAAATACTTTGTAATAGGTTTAATGGCGGTTCGAAATGACAACCAATTCGTGCACCATCCGAAGGATCATGGTGGTATTAGTCCTTTCCTACCAGCAGAGCGACTGCCGTTGTGTTATTGTGGGTTACCGGCATTTATGAAGCAGTCAAGGCATTCTGCGTTAGCTGGGCGTGCTTTCTACTATTGCCAACTTAAGTGACGTCCCCCGACACTTGATGCGTACCTAGAGGGATGCAACTTCTATTAGTGGATCGATGGCGATGAAATGTTTGAGCCGTCGACTATGTTGTTTCCTTATGACCCCTGGAAGAGCGTTCCATTCGGAATTTGTTCGTTGGGTTCCGCCGCCACTAAACCCTTCGGAAATGACAGAGGCAAAGGTTGACGTTGCTTTGCGCCGTCGAGCCAATCCTACTAGATGCCATTGTGGAGTGTCGGCCCTACTAACTACTCCTAGCCAACCTAGAGCATTCACTGCCTTCTATCGCTATGGATTGCCACATTATGTAAGTTCTCATGAAAGCAAACTATCTCTAAGCTTGTATGTGTTTTGCATATACAATGTTACAGTTGGAACATTTGTTTTTTGCAGAGAGGGTTCCCATCTTATGACTTTGAGGAGTACAACTATAGACCCAAATCGCACTAGCCTTCTGAGTATGAATTTATGGAGTTTCAAGCAGGCATTAAGCCATGGCCATGCACGAAGATGCCGGACCGTAAGTGCAAGTGTGGCATCGAGGCTCGCAAAGGAGTTGTTCCGTCTGAGTTAGGATACAGCTACTACTGTGGCAATGCTTATGGAGGGCCGTTTGAGTTATGGGTGAGTTGACTGAACCAGTGAAGTTACTATATGAACATAGGCCACTAGTTTGTTTGCTCATTGCTTTGTGTTTGCTTCGAAGTAGAGGACATGCAATTGGGAGGACTTCACTGGTCGTGGAGAGTTAGTGGAGAGGCTGAAGATACATTCACCACTCGAAAAAGAGAGCAAGCATTGGATGCGGGAGGAGAAGCAGATGGAGGTGAGGATGAGGTACAAGGTACAAATGCCATCATGGAAGACCCGCAACAGGATTTTAGAGGACTTTCCTTGAGTGGCCGGTCGACAACTGAGTTTTTAAATAACGAGGCCGAGTTGATGAGCTTCTGGCGACAAAACAAGGAGGCCTATGACTTTAACCGAGGATAAGAGGGAGATGGCGTTTTTCCAAAGGCATTTGCGTCGCTTATGTGAGTAATTGATTTCAAAATATGTTTTGACTTGTGCATCATATTACAATTGTTGCCAATGCAATGATACATTATTTCGTTCTTGTAGTCCCCGATGATGCACTGAACGACGGCCGTATCCCCGCACCCATGGACAATGATGATGACAATGACGATGACGATGATGATGACCATGACGACGATGAGTAGTGTTTCCTCTGAACTGATGCCTACAAGGTGCAGTACATATTTTGCAAATGCCAATAGGTTTGGCACTACGTAGGTCTTGTATATGGTAGATGGAGGACCGATACGATAGCGTTGCTTCTTTTGTGCAAAGGCAGCAAGATCCATACATATTTTGCAAATGGCCTAGGGTTACCATTTGGTACCACTTGTTCACGGTTGATGGAACACTAGTGGTAGTAGTAGTGCTTGTATATGCTAGATGGAACACTTATGTAAGTGATGATGATGATGATGATGACCTTCGAACAATGCTTGGAACTCCTTATCATGTGTAATGCTTCAAACTCGTTATTATATGACTCCTTATGGTGTGTAATGCTATGTGAACAATGTTTCGAAACCATGAAGAAAATACAATGTCAATAAGTTATGAAATGGTGGACTTAGGAAATGGTTTCACAAAAATTGCGTCACTTGGATGAAATGGCCAAGAAGTTTTTTGTTTGAAAAAAACATAAAGAAAATTCAATGTCAATAAGTTATGAAATGGTGCACTTAGGAAATGGTTTGACAAAAATAGCATGACTTGGAGGAAATGGCCAACAAATTTGTGTTTGGAACAAAAATATGAAGAAAATTCAATTTTGTTTTACACGGATTCCCACTTATCACCACATTGAAAATGGTTTGTGAAGTTGTAAGAGCTGGATCCCAAGATTCCAGACTATCGCGCCAGCCAAAGTGGTGTGATAGTGTCGCGCTAGGTAGCCACCGAAACCAGAGACGACCGGGTTGGCCTGTGAGTGCTTGTCGCGCCACCGTCTCCAGCACAACAGGCTGCCACGCCACTATGGCTAGCGCGAGAGCAATGTCCACAGTATTCACAAATGGCTGTTGCGCCACCGTGGTTGGCGCGATAGGCCTGGAACCAATTTTTTTTTCCATTTCTTCCTCACTTCCTTAAATACAATTCAGATATCATACATTGCATATTCACAGATGACCAAGATGGGTGACAAGTTGACAAATAACCAACATAGCACATCAAGTCACAGTTCATACACATAGTTCACAAAGTCCACATAGTTCACATAGTTCAGAAGCCATCAACAAAGTCCACATAGTTCAGAAGTCATCAACAAAGTCCAAATGACCATCTATAGACATAGTTGTTCCATGACGAACGTAGGCAACAAAAGAAGGACATAGTTCACAAAACATGGTTGAGATGGATTAGTTAGGCATGAAGGGGCTAGAGGACGACGCAGGTGGCCTAGATGTGTCGGTTGGAGATTAGGAGTGCCGACGTCAGAGCGGTCACGGGCACGTCCTCGCACGTTTCGTCCTTGACCTCATCGCGGTCATTGGAACGAACTCTACACAAAACATATACAACATAAGAGTTCAAACAAATCCAACAGTTTTTCATTTCATCTAAAAGTGCAAACTTATCAAACTATGTTCCATTGATTTAATCTCTATGCCTCTACAACAAATTTTGGCTAAAATTTAGCTAAATATTAAATAAACATGAACATTTTCACTAGTCACAGTTGAATCAACACCCTAAACCCTTATGACAGCCTCATGTACTACTTGGTAATGACACATGCACCTGAGTTTGTGTACCCTGAGGAGCATCAGCAAGTTGGGAACCCGTGAGCTCATCTTGGTTATACGTTGGATCATTGATGTCATCATCATCTCCATCTTCGTCGTCTTCGTCATCCCTACATCTTGCATGTGGCAGAATCATCTGAAGTAACACGCTTTCAGGGGCACTTGTCTACCACTAGACACTAAGTGCCCTGGAAGTGAGCTAAACCAGACAATTCTGTCGAGCACACCCAACGGGAGAACTCAAACAATCCACATTTTACACCCGGGATCCAATAATGAGTACAAACTTACAATACTTAGTCCATTTCATACAACATAGGGTCTTAAAAAGTGTTTATTACAATACCAGAGTTCAGAGTGCGATAATTTAAACAATGGAAATAAAATAAACATCTAGCAGAGCAAAAATGAGAATCCTGAAAGCATCTAGGCCCTGAGGTTTGGTTTCGGCAATTGATGACAACGCTTTATTACCATGACTAACGTGTGTTTTGCAGAAACTTTGGTAAGTTAGGTCATGGAGGTAATAACTGCTTTGGGCACCTGGTATTCATGCCCCTTAATGGAAATCGTTTCGGTTTTCAAAGGAGTGACGTCAAGATTAAGGACGGTTAGTTCCGGATGTCGAGGTGTTGAGATACATTCGGAATAGTCGTTAGGATCTTCGTTTTCTCTTTTGGCCGTACTATAAAGGGGAGCATGAGCGGGTAGCTTGACCTAGGTGAGTCCTATGTTTAGGTGTGGTGCACACTTGTTAAACTTAGCACTAGGCAGCTCTAGAATAGCTCAAAGTTCAGTTGGAAGCAACTTGGTTCAAGTTGCGTCGCGTTTCAGAGAGTTTAGAGGGCTTTTCCCTTGACCAGACGCGGTTCTCGGCTTGACCGGACGCGTCCGGTCAGTTCAAATCCGCGACTGCGTTTCGGCACTGATGACCGGACGCGGTGGTCAGGGCCGACACGTGTCACTTGAGGGAAAACTTCCGATCGGACGCGACCTGGGTGTGATCGGCGCGTCCGGTCACGTTCCAGTAAGGTCCTGCGACGACCGGACGCATCCGGTCATCACCGATCGGACGCGGTCGCGCGTCCGGTCTCATTACAGTAAGCTCCCTACACGATCGGACGCGTCCGGTCACCCCTGACCGGCGCGTTCGGTCACTCAGCCGAGATTTTAGAATTTCGACCGTTACGGCGACCAGCGCGTCCGGTCACCCCGTATTTTGCTGAGTTGGCAGGTAACGGTTCGTTTTGACTGTGGGGTGTATAAATACATCTCCACCACCTCTTTTAGAGGTCTCTTGCTCATTTCATCAGCTGAGAAACACCTTTGGAGTGCAAGGGAGTGCAAGAGCTCTAGTGAGGATTGTGTTTTGAGAATCAAAGCTTGAGAGTTCCTCACTAGCGATTAGAGAGTAGCAAGTGTGCATCCACCTTCTCATTAGGCTCGTTGTGGTCAAGTGAGAGTTCTAGCTTGTTACTCTTGGTGATCGCCATCACCTAAACGGCGTGGTGGTGATTGGGAGTTTGGTGATCATCCGGCGGAGCTTATGGATGACCCAACTCATCATGTGAGCGGTTTTGGGCGATTCACCGCGACGGAGTGTCGAAGAATCAGCCCGTAGAGAGCACTTGATCCTTGTGCGGATCAAGGGGGAGCTACACCCTTGTGCGGGTGCTCCAACGAGGACTAGTGGGGAGTGGCGACTCTCCGATACCTCGGAAAAACATCGCCGTGTTCCTTGCCCTTACTTTCAAGCATTTACATTCTCGTATTTACATTCATTGCTTGATTTACTTTCCTAGAATTTCCATGCTAGACTAGGATTGAAAACTAGGGTGCAAAACTTTTACCGGTAGAATCTCTAGGAACACAAGTAGGCACTAGGGGTGAATTTCGGCTTAGTAGGATTTAATTCTTGCAATTAATTTTTAGAAAAGCCCAATTCACCCCCCTCTTGGGCATCTTGATCCTTTCAATTGGTATCGGAGCCGAATTGCTCCTAATTTAGGCTTTACCGCCTAGAGCAAGATGTCTAACGGGGAAGGACCACCTCCCACCTTTGAGGGGGATGATTTTCCATATTGGAAAATCCGTATGGAGGCGTATCTCGAAGCCATAGACATTTGGTGTCTTAGAGCCGCAACCGAAGGGCTTCCCGCTATCAAGGATCCCGCAAACCCCATTGGTGACGAGGAGAAGTACGACCGGTGGAATGCAAAGGCCAAAAACGCACTCTACCGGGGCTTAGGCAAAGATATCTTCAATCGTGTGCGTAATGCAAAGAACGCTCATGAATTGTGGGAAAATCTTTGTGCTCTCCATGAGGGAACTAAGAGTGAGCGTGAGGAACGCTATCACATTGCTTTGAAGAAAATTAATTCTTTTGAGATGTTTCCCAAAGAAAGTGCTAATGATATGTACACTCGTTTGAATGTTCTTGTAGAGGACCTCAATGCTCTTGGGCTCACTCAAATGAGCCAATCGGATGTTGCAAGGAAGATCTTGAGTGTTCTTCCCGTTGAGAAGTATGGTCACATTGTCACCGTGCTTCACCAAAGTGATCTTTCCACCGTAACACCGACACAAGTATTGGGGAAGATCAATGCTCATGAGATGTACATGCACATCACTCCGGAAGAGGGCTCATCATCTTCCAAGAAGAAAGACTTGGCCTTCAAAGCTAGTCATGACAAGAAGAAGAAGAAGAAGGGCCAAGCCATGATGGTGCAAGAGAGCTCAAGTGAAAGTGATGTTGATGACGAATCACTTGCACTCATGGTGAGAAAGACAACCAAAATGCTAAAGAAGCTCAACAAGAGTGGCATCAAGTTCGATGGCAAGAAAAAGAAATTCTTCACAAGTAGCAAGAGAAAGCCAATCTCGGAGATGGATTGCTACAATTGTGGTGAACTTGGCCACTTAGCTCATCAATGCCCTAGACCACCAAAAGACAAGTACAAGAACAAGAACAAGGGCAAGAAAAATGATTCAAGTGATGAAGAAGAAGAGAGGAAGAAAAACAAGCCATACAAGAAGAAGGATGGCAAGAAGAAGGAGTTCCACAAGAAGAAGAAGGGAGGAAAGGCATACATTGTTGGTGATTGGCTCACCGATATTGAATCATCTTGTGAGTCCTCCGAAGATGAAAGCAATGATGAGAAAGAGAAGGTTGCCGCTTTTGTGATGGGGCCATCATCTTCACCAACATCTTCATCACCACCTTCACCGCCTCCTTCACCATCATCGTCCACCACTCACCTATGCCTTATGGCCAAGGGTGAATGAAAGGTACAAAATCATGATAGTGATGATGATGATGATAGTGATAGTGATGATGAATATGATGCACCTTCTTATGATGAACTTGTAAAATTGTTGAACAAATACACTAAAGTCATAAGAAGGACAAGAAATGAAAATGATGAACTTCAAAATGAAAATAAATCACTCTCATCTAAGCTTGAAAGTGCTCAAAAGACTAGTGGTGGGCTTAAAGATCAAAATGAAGTTATGTCTTCAAATCTCAAGGAGCTCAAAACTTCTAATAAAGAGCTTAAAGATCAACATGATAAGCTTGAGAAGAAGCATGATGAGCTCATCACTAGACATAACTCTCTAAAAGACAAATACACCACATTGAAAATTGACTATGATAGTCTTGTGGTTGCTAATGAACTTGCTCTTGAGACACATGATGCTACTAACAATGTTGTTAAGTGTGATATAGCTACATCATGTGATGACTTGATCATTGAAAGCATTGAGCAAGGTTCTAGTAGCAAAGGCAAGAGTGTGGTTGAGTCAAGCAACTATGATGATTATGCCAAGATCAAGAGTGAAATGAGAAGCTTGCAAATGAGAACAAGAAGCTAAAAGGTTTGATGGCTCTTGAGAAGCAAACAACAAATGAGTCACTCATTGAAGAAAACAAAAAGCTCAAGCAAGAAAAAGAGCATCTCAAGACCGGCCTAAGCAAGTTCACAAGAGGTCAATATTTGCAAAGTGAGCTACTCATGAACACCGTAATGAAGATGGATAGAAGTGACATTGGGTACTTGGCAAATCAAGAGAAGAAGGCAAAAGCTCAACAACAACAAAGCAAGTCAAAGCCCAAGCCAAAGAGATGTGTTGAGTGTGGACAAGAAGGTCATTTTGCTCATGAATGCAAAACTCCACCACCACAACCCTTGCCCAAGCATGCTAGACCATTTGCCTTCAATGCTCATTACATGCTAAGAAAAGATTCTAATGGAAAGATGAAAGTTATGTTTTTGGGTCCTCCAAACAAGAATAGGCCAAAGAAAATATGGGTTGCCAAGTCACTAGTTGAGAAAGTCAAGGGTCCCTCTCAAGTTTGGGTCCCTAAACAAAAAGCTTGATCTCTTGTGTGTAGGTGAACTACAAGACCGGTGGATCTCATTGGGTTATTGATAGTGGTTGCACTCAACATATGACCGGTGATCCTCGTATGTTCACCTCCATTGAAGAGAATGGGATATGTCAAGAGAAGATCACATTTGGGGATAATTCAAAGAGCAAAGTCAAGGGTATAGGCAAGATTGCAATATCAAATGATCACTCACTCTCAAATGTGCTCTATGTTGCTTCATTGAGTTTAAACTTATTATCCGTTGGGCAACTTTGTGACCTTGGCTTCCAATGCTTGTTCACACCAAATGAAGTGGTAGTTTCAAAGATAGATGACAAGCAAGTGATATTCAAAGGCTTTAGATACAACAATCTTTATCTTGTTGACTTCACCTCCGAAGATGCAAACTTGATGACATGTTTGTTCACCAAGACCTCACTTGGTTGGCTTTGGCATAGGAGGCTTGCTCATGTTGGAATGAACACTCTCAACAAGCTATTGAAGAATGAACTAGTGAGAGGATTGAAGGATGTAAAGTTTGAAAAGGACAAACCTTGTAGTGCATGTCAAGCGGGCAAACAAGTTGCAAACACTCATCCAACTAAAGCTTTCATGTCAACTTCAAGAGTGTTAGAACTTCTACACATGGATTTGTTTGGGCCTACAACCTACAAGAGCTTGGGTGGTAATCTCTATTGTCTTGTGATAGTGGATGACTACTCAAGGTACACATGGACCTTCTTCCTTCATGACAAATCCGAAGTGGCAAATTGCTTCAAGAAGTTTGCAAAGAGAGCTCAAAATGAATTTGAAGTCAAGATAAAGAAGATTAGAAGTGACAATGGCAAAGAGTTTGACAACACAAACATTGAAGCTTATTGTGATGAAATTGGAATCAAGCATGAAGTCTCTTCAACCTATACTCCTCAACAAAATGGTGTAGTTGAGAGAAAGAACCGGACTTTGATCACCCTTGCAAGAACAATGCTAGATGAGTACAACACTCCAGAAAAGTTGTGGGCCGAGGCAATCAACACCGCATGCTATGCTTCAAATCGCCTCTTCCTACAAAAGTTTCTTGGCAAGACCCCCTATGAGTTGCTTAATGGAAAGAAGCCGGACGTCTCATTCTTCCGGGTGTTTGGTTGCAAATGCTACATCTACAAGAAGTGTCAACACCTAGGGAAGTTTCAAAGTCGTTGTGATATTGGTTTTCTTGTTGGTTACTCATCAAAGTCTAAAGCATATAGAGTATTTAACCATGCCACCGGTTTGGTTGAAGAAACATATGATGTGGAATTTGATGAATCTAACGGCTCTCAAGGAGCAATTGAGAATTGTGATGATGTAGGTGATGAACCCTTGAGGGAGGCCATGAAGAACGTGCCCGTGGGAGACATCAAACCAAAAGATGATGATGATGATGTACAAATTATTGATCCACCATCTTCATCACATGTGCCTCAAGATGATGACAAGAATGAGAGAGTTGAAAATGAAGATACTTATGTCTCTCATGAACAAGCCGAGGAACAAGCTCAAGATGTTGATGCTCCCCGTCCACCTCCTCAAGTGGTTGATAGAAGAAACTCACCTCTACTTCAAGCACATCCACAAGATCTCATCATAGGGAGTCCTACTAAGGGAGTAATGACTCGATCTCAAAAGCTTGCTTCTTTTGTTGAACATCATTCTTTTGTCTCTTGTGTTGAACCTAAGAATGTAGAAGAAGCTCTTCAAGATCCGGATTGGGTGAATGCTATGCATGAAGAATTGAACAACTTCACCCGCAATCAAGTATGGACACTTGAAGAGCATCCTAAAGGTGCAAGAGTCATTGGAACCAAGTGGGTGTTCCGAAACAAGCAAGATGACCAAGGCATAGTAGTGAGGAACAAGGCAAGACTAGTTGCAAAGGGGTTCTCTCAAGTTGAAGGTCTTGATTTTGGAGAGACCTTTGCACCCGTTGTAAGACTTGAAGCCATTCGTATCCTCCTTGCATATGCATCACATCATGATATGAAACTATATCAAATGGATGTGAAAAGTGCATTTTTAAATGGCTTCATAAATGAACTAGTCTATGTTAATCAACCTCCCGGGTTTGAAGACCCTAGATATCCTAATCATGTTTATAGGTTGTCCAAGGCGCTATATGGGCTCAAGCAAGCCCCTAGAGCGTGGTATGAGCACCTCCGGGACTTCCTCATTGAGAAGGGCTTCACCATTGGGAAGGTCGACACCACACTATTCACCAAGAAGCTTAATGGGGAGATCTTCATTTGTCAAGTGTATGTTGATGATATCATCTTCGGATCAACAAATGAAGATTATTGCAAGGAATTTGGTGAATTGATGTCGAAGGAGTTCGAGATGTCTATGATTGGTGAGCTCACATTCTTCCTTGGTTTTCAAGTCAAGCAAATGAGAGAAGGGATTTTCATCTCTCAAGAAAAGTATACCAAGGATCTTCTCAAAAGATTCAAGATGGAAGAATGCAAACCAATCAAGACCCCAATGCCATCTAATGGACATCTCAACCTAGATGAGAGAGGTAAACCGGTTGATCAAACTCTCTACCGTTCTATGATTGGTAGTTTGTTGTACCTTACCGCATCTAGGCCCGATATCATGTTTAGTGTGTGCATGTGTGCTCGCTTTCAAGCTTGCCCTAAAGAACCTCACTTAATTGCCGTAAAAAGAATCCTAAGATACCTTAAGCACACCCCAAGCATTGGTCTTTGGTATCCCAAAGGAGCTAGATTCCAACTAGTTGGCTATTCCGATTCGGATTATGCCGGTTGCAAAATTGATAGAAAAAGCACATCCGGAGGGTGCCATTTGCTTGGGAGATCTTTAGTATCTTGGTCATCTAAAAAGCAAAATAGTGTGGCTTTGTCCACCGCCGAGGCGGAGTACATTGCCGCGGGGGCTTGTTGTGCACAAATCTTATATATGAAACAAACCCTCCTAGACTATGGAATTGTTCTTGAAAAGGTGCCACTTTTATGTGATAATGAAAGTGCCATTAAAATTGCTAACAATCCGGTACAACACTCTCGCACCAAGCACATTGATATCCGCCATCACTTTCTAAGAGATCACGTTGCTAAAAATGATATATCACTAGAAGGTGTAAGAAGTGAAAATCAATTAGCGGATATCTTCACTAAACCTTTGGATGAGGCCACCTTTTGTAGGTTGAGAAGTGAACTCAATGTGCTTGATTCTAGCAACTTTAAAAAATGAGCTTGTGTTGTCCCTTGCATTGCATTGTATTATATGCCATGTTTATCTTATCGCAATGCATCTAGGGCTTGGCTAACACGGTTACGATAACCCTCCTTTGGAGGAGTGAAAAAGCCTAACCATGGATCAACTTGACAAGCAACCTAGCTTTACTTTCTTGTATTGCATTGCATATGCATGGTTGTTGGTTTGTCATTTCTTTTCGGTTTGGCTTTGAGCAACCTCTGTGTTCGTCCATGGGTAGAGAGAGCATTTTGACGCTCCTAAAGGTTCAAAAACTCTATTGCATGGCCATACGTTGCTCCTCGGGTGTTTATTGCCTATTTTCTTAAAAATAATACTAGCCTAAGGCAATCTATTTTGAAAAACTTGAGGGTTTGAGTGAGGTCACTCATATCAGGTTCCAATTGGTGTTTATTTGTGTCTCTTTGAATTGGAACTTGATTGGGAGAAGTCGCGTCGAAGTTCGGAACGAAGAAGGGCGAAAAACTGTGACCGGACACTGGACCGGACGCTGCACCGGACGCAGTGATGCTTCTCCACCACGTCCGGTCCCAGCGACCACCAGCGCGTCCGGTCATCCAGAAGACCAAGTCCTGATCTAGTGACCGGATGCTGCACCGGACGCGCTGCTGTTGACCACCGCGTCCGGTCCCGGTTGCCACCACCGCGTCCGGTTATTCGCGATGACTTTCCCGAGTACCCCTCGACCGGACTCTGTCCGCATCCGGTCAGTCCTAACCGGACGCGTCCGGTCGCTCCAGGAGCTTACTGGAGTGTGACCGGACGCTGCACCTCCGCGTCCAGTCATATCGACCACCGCGTCCGGTCATCGGCTCCCGAGCGGATCTAACTCCTCATAAATCTCTTCGGTGCCGGTTCGGTTTTTTTTTCAATCTTGCGCCCCGTGCCCTAGCCGCCGCCGTAGTTTCACTGGTTCACCGTTTTGCCGCCACTTCGCCGGAGCTCGAGCCTCCGCCGCACTCTTGCTCCACCCCGCGCAGCGCCGCCGTGCCGCCCGCAGTCGCCAACACCGCCGTTTGCCGCGCCGCGCCTGCACCGCCGCCGCCGTCCTCTGCCGCCGCCGGCAAACTGCGCCATCACCTGTGTCACCTCCGGCCGGTCCTTGCTCTCCCTCGCGATCGTCGTCATTCGTGGTCTTCGCGTTGCCCTAACCCTAACCCTAGGGTTCGCGTCGCGACGTCTCCGTCGTTCGTCGTCGAAACTTTCGTCGCGCGACATCTTCTTCGCGAGGTTGTTACGCATCTCCTTGATACTCGTGTTAGGGTTTGCCGAAATTTCTTTATTATTATCCTAATTATCTCGTGTTTCGGCAAATCAGAGCTCGTCCGGCGAATTCGGGAGGTCTCGCGAACTAGGTCATCTTACCCTTTCACCGTCTCTCGTCGATCCGAGGTAGCCTTTGAGTTTCGATTCATGTCTTACCTAATGTGCTTGCTATCTCTAGGGTTTCGCACCTAGTAGTTTATATATGTTTCTTATAGTAGATCCACCTATTCCGTCTTTTCAGCGAGTTTGTCGGTGTGTCGGGGTGATCTCAGTTTGCTGAATCCGAGGCCAAGCCTGCGGATACGGATTGAGGCCAAGCCTCTCGAGTGTCAGTACACCATCTTTCAGAGGCTTTCCGTTAGTGTGACAGCATGGTTCGCTGCAAGAACGCCGGTGGTGCTCCTAGTGACGGGGACGACAGTCCTCCTCGTCTGTCTGAGGTTGCGCGTGGAAAGCGCATCAAGATCATGGCCAGAAAGAAGAAGAAGACCCTTACCGATGCAGAGATAGCTCATACAGTCGCAGATGCAGCAGAGTAGGCAGAGAGGGGAGGCAGGAGCAGTGGCATACGCATTGGCGAGCGTCGCTTTCATCTTGAAGATCGACAGCTTGGTACAGAGGCTACAGAGGCCACTGAGGGGACAGAGGACACAGGGGCTGCAGATGCTATGTCAGTCGATCCACCTGCAGAGGCTCCAGAGGGGAGAGAGGAGCAGCCAGCTCAGACTCCACCGCGTCGCCGCTCCACACGCACATGAGCTTAGGTGACTCCTAGGCCAGAGGGCCAGCGTCGTGGAGCACGTCCACCTCCCAGGGCTAGAGGTTCACCCCCGGTCGAGCACTTTGACTTGAGGGGTGCTACAGCACGTCAGGTGCAAGGGTTGAGGTTCGTTGAGGTCAGTCGGTGGTTCCCACCTCAGAGGGACTCTAGAGCTTTAGAGGGTTTCTATACTCCTTTACAGGAGGATTTTTATAGAGCTTATGTTGACAGCGGCATTGCTTTTCGACCACAGAGGGTCTGTCGCCTTGAGTCACTTGTTGAGGTTGTGGGTGAGCAGCTTCGTCCGCACCTGTCCTTTCTGCCAGGCTTGTCAGATTTTCTTGGACGGACAGGTGCATACTGCGGCACATGGGTTAGAGAGTTCTATGCTTCACTATGGATTGATCCTGCCCATGAGTAAATACACTTTGCATTCCGAGGCCGCGATCGCAGACTGTACAGCACTAGAGTGCGGGAGATTCTTAGACTCCCAGCTTCAGACACGAAGATTCATCAGCTCTGCTTTGGTCAGACTCCTCCACCCAGACGCCCTCACGGCGGGACAGTGCCACCTACAGATTTGATTCGGCCCTGCTTCCGTGAGCCTTTTGGCGAAGGGTCTCGTCGCACTCCTGCCAGTTTGACACCGCTAGCCCGAGTCCTGGATGCCATAGTCAGACGCACTCTTCTTCCCAGGCTTGGCTACAGAGAGGGATTGACTAGGATGCAGCTATGGGTTGTTCACCACCTTCTCTCATAGACACCTTTTGATATTTGGGATCTTATGCTTAGTGAGATGGAGGACACCCTAGTAGAGGGCTTCAAGGGACATCGTCAGCTGCCCTATGCTCACTGGATTTGTTTCATCATCAGATCTGCCCTTGAGCTTCCTGCAGAGATCAGAGCTGAGATATCCGATACTACCACCGCTTTTCCTGAGTATGATATCCGTCAGCTATGGGCTTCAGTTACGAGAGAGTAGGCCCTAGTGCCAGGACAGCGCGAGAGACCTGAGGTACCAGAGACAGCAGCTGAGCAGGACGCCACCGTTGAGGGGCTTGCTGAGGCAGAGCTTGCCGATCTTGATGCTCAGCCTGCTGATCTAGCTGAGGATGAGGCCTCTGACAGCACTGACGAGGACTATCAGCCCATCCCCAGGTATCGGTCTCCTCGGCCTCACGACCACGAGGCCGGTGGCTCTGGTTCAGCCTCCCGCTCAGATCCAGCCATGGTGGCTATCCTTGAGAGGCTGACCCAGGCATAGGAGCGACAGGAGCTGCAGTTACAGAGACAGGCTCAGGACACAGCTGCAGTGTTTGCACAGATACAGGCTCGACAGGACGAGTTCTAGAGACAGCAGCTTGAGATCCAGCGCCAGCAAGTCGAGATGCAGCGTCAGCAGTATGAGATGCAGCGACAGAGTGCAGCTAGCCAGCAGCAGTATTTGGACCTTCTGCGTCACCTCGTCACAGTTGGGGTTCCTCCACCTGCTTCTGTCCTGACTCCAGCTTTACAGTCCAGTGGTCCGTCGAGTCAGGGACAGCCGAGCTATCAGTTCACCTCTCCACAGTAGCAGGTCCCCCAGTCGTTCTAGTCCCCAAGCTACACGCCTATTCAGACGGGGTTTACTTCTTTAGACCAGCCTCGCCCTCACCTCCTGACAGGCACACCTTTCGGTGATTTCAGTGCCACATACAGCGAGTTGACTGATCAGCCGACGCCCTCGCACACTACCTTTGCTACTTCTTCAGGGTTGTCAGCTTCAGAGGCAGCTGTTCCTGCTGTGACAGGGACGGGCACTACAGAGACAGTTCCTTCGTCAGTTGCCTCGACCGATCCCCCAGCTATTGGCTCGCTACAGGCTCAGGTCACAGAGACTGCTCCACTTGTTGCTACTACGTCAGTACCTGTTCCTGCTGCTCAGACCCAGACCGCTTCACAGCCACGTGCTTCTTCAGAGGGTCAGCCAGATAGCTCCGATTCCGAGGGAGACACTCTGCACTTCGTGATTACTCCGCGCACCTCGGCACCCGACACGACTCCGTCTGTTCCCCCGTCAGATCCTTAGACTAGTTTTTGGTGGTTGATGCCAAAGGGGGAGAGAGAGTAGTTTCAGGGGGAATTTTGATAGAGGGTTTTCGTTTTTATTTGTGTGCTACATTCATGCATCATGTTTACTTTACAGTCATTGCATTCGTGTGACATGTGGTCATGTGAGATACTTTGAGTCTAATGGTTTATCTAGTCACTGTGTTAATTCATGTCACTTGTTTGATTATAGCTCTAAGGTTGTGCTTCCGTGCCTTACTCTGATTTCTTATGAGCTATATCTTTATGTGTACTAACGCTTTATGTCTTATCTTATGAGTACACACTTTTGGCTTGGGGCACATAAGCAATTCCTAACCCTTTGTGCTTATTGCTTTTTGCTTATGTGAACCAAGCACGCTCGAAAACCACAACTCCTATCTTTTGAATCTTAGTGTTGTCATCAATCACCAAAAAGGGGGAGATTGAAAGCATCTAGGCCCCGAGGTTTGGTTTCGGCAATTGATGACAACGCTTTATTACCATGACTAATGTGTGTTTTGCAGAAACTTTGGTAAGTTAGGTCATGGAGGTAATAACTGCTTTGGGCACCATGGTATTCATGCCCCTTAATGGAAATCGTTTCAGTTTTCAAAGGAGTGACGTCAAGATTAAGGACGGTTAGTTCCGGATGTCGAGGTGTTGAGATACATTCGGAATAGTCGTTAGGATCTTCGTTTTCTCTTTTGGCCGTACTATAAAGGGGAGCATGAGCGGGTAGCTTGACCTAGGTGAGTCCTATGTTTAGGTGTGGTGCACACTTGTTAAGCTTAGCACTAGGCAGCTCTAGAATAGCTCAAAGTTCAGTTGGAAGCAACTTGGTTCAAGTTGCGTCGCGTTTCGGAGAGTTTAGAGGGCTTTTCCCTTGACCGGATGCGGTTCTCGGCTTGACCGGACGCGTCCGGTCAGTTCAAATCCGCGACTGCGTTTCGGCACTGACGACCGGACGCAGCCCTTGCGAGGACCGGACGCGGTGGTCAGGGCCGACACGTGTCACTTGAGGGAAAACTTCCGATCGGACGCGACCTGGGTGTGATCGGCGCGTCCGGTCACGTTCCAGTAAGGTCCTGCGACGACCGGACAGGGAAAACTGTGCAACCAAGTTATTCCCCGTGGCCGTGGGACACCACCTGTTACACCCACAATACTCCTACCACATCCTTACCCGGTTACCATTTCCTTTCCACCATTTTATTGTGAGATTTATGATCATAATAATCACCTGTTGTGAGTAACGACAAGTTACCCACGCTATCGTTAAACCTAAGAAAAGCAACTATGCGATCCTGTGCTAGTAAGACTCATGGGTAGATAATATATGGGTATCATAAAACTCCTGTAACATAAATGCACAACACACATAGATATAATGATTATCAAAATACTGGTTGTGCACCGGGGCTTGCCTTGGGCAGGTGTAAGGTCAGAGGTGTCAGTCACGGGTGGCTCCTGGAACTCCTCCAGCACGAAGATCTCCTCCTTGTACTCTTCGACGATCTCCTCATAGTCCTGCTCCTCTGCGGCCACGTACTCAACTACCTCGTGATCTACATGCATGAAATGATAATGCTGCACTTAATAAGGTGACAACAATAGCTCTTAAAAGATAGCAACAACTACTGAGCTAGTTGGCTAACTCTGAAGGCTAATGTGCTAAGTTACCCATTGTTTCTACTAAGCAAGAATTAACTGATCTAGCTATTCTCTAATAACTAAAACGCATATCATCTTTTTAATACCGATTCCATATAAAGCACTACTAGGGAAACTTAGCTACCCGATCTAGCAAACAATTTAAAGGATACAAAAATTTCAGCGAGCATCTGATAACATCATGCAGCTACTATAAAAATTGCAGAGCTAAAGCTATCCTAGATTTGCCACAAAAATTCCTACAAGATTGGGTGCCCTATTATTCGTTGTCTTTTGCACTGATTTAATAATCCTAGCACCATCACAACTATGCACAAATGGAGTTCACCAAGGGATAGAGCAAGGATTTAGAAACTCAACTAAAGTGGTTACACGACTTTTGGACATCTATACAAGTCGTTATAATTCATGAAAGTTTAGCTCAACACTTAATCATAAAGTTAATTCTAAATCGCTAGCATAGGAAAGTCGAATTGCTCAGCGCGGCTCACTCGCGCGCAGCGCACGCGCCCACGGCCAGCGTGGCATGGCCCGAGAATGCGAGGTGGCCCACGACCATGCAACGCGGCCCGCGGCCGAGGGAAACCCGCGCGCTGGCAAAATTGCAAAACCACCCTTGCACTAATTGCGAATCAACCCGCAGTCCCGTGCACTATTCCAAGAGAGCTAGACAATGCGAAAAGGACATCGTACTCTATCCCTCTTACCACGACCAGGTCCCCGGCTGCCCCTACACACGCCGGCGTGATGGCACGAGCACGGGACCGCCGCCCCGAGCAACCGGGAGCCCCCCGACACCACTAGGAGGCCGACACGCTGCGGCCAACTACGGCCAAGCCAACGTAGGACCCGACTGGCAGCACGACGCGCGATTAGTCAGGCACGACGCACAGCGCTTCGGGCGGTGACCGTGCACAGAGAGGGCAACTGGCGCCGATGGAACACGTGCACGAATATTAAAGCGCCTGCCAAAACTACTTCAGGGCAAACTAAGCTCCAACCTAGAAGCCATGCTAAACGTGGTACCTCCAGGTACCAACTAGAGCCAAAACCCGACACCACAACCTAGCTAGATTTCACAGAACAGACTCGCAAACTTGATGTCGTCAAATTGTTTTCAACTTGGAATTTATTCTAGTCTTGAGCTGATTTTTATTTCAAGTCCAATTTCCAAGCTAATAGAAATACTATCTTTCCAACTTACTTTTTCATAGCAAAGGTTGCATTGCAATCTGCAAAGTTTGTACTTCAATTTTTATTAATGTGTTGCATATATGTTCTATAATAGTTCTGCTAAATAAAAATTAGTTTAGAACCTTAAGTGATGTCACATGTGGTAAAGAATCACCTTTACTTATCATTAGCGTGGATCATTTTTGGTTGCAATAAATTTGTTTTTCTCATGCACTAACCCAATCATGATGCTTATGGATGCTTTAGTGAGTAGTTACATGCGGTAACACCGAGGGTGTTACATTGCACGGGAGCTCTCTGGTCTGTCAATCGCTGCCCTTTGGCTTGTATGGGTTTGTCATCCTTAGGATGTGGGAGCTGGCACTTGCACATCTTCTGCTCGCATGCAACTCAACTTGCGAGCCATTCGTCGACAGGATGTCAACACCTTCTACAACCATGTTCATGTCCAATGACAAGTCCTTACATATCGTTTCGGGTATAGTTCAAATACATAGGCATAAGGGTATTACCTTGGCAAATTCTTCAATGTACGAATTCTCGACCCCTGCTGCACGTCCAAGGTAAACTCCAGCCTCATTGGAAAGGTGAGCTAGCTGAGTTGCCTAGAGTACATGCACATTCATCAGCCTGACGTACTTTTCATGTTAAGCTATGTGAAGGCCTAGTTCAATTGAAACGCTTACCATGTAGTTCTCAAGTGGCGCTCTCTGGGGCTGCACGCTTGTCCTTGTGATCACATCATATGGGTGCTCATCATCACGCCCTTGTTCATCAATTGGAATGCTCGAGACCGATGGATGCACATTGATTCTTGTGGACCTGTGAAGCCACGCCAGGTACTCACGGTAGTCGCTGGTGACATAGTGATCCCCATTAGTCGGTTCCACTCTCTCTAGCTTCCCACTCTTGCACGTACTTTTGATGCTTCACAAGCCAGTCATTGCCGCCAAACCTTTTCCTCCTTGAAATCCTGCAAGGACGACACATGTTACATTTTGAGGCCTTGTACGATGCATGCGATGGTGAGTCATGACACATGCAAAGTCCAGCTTACTCGTTCAACTGAAGGGTTGTTGACTCATGTTGTAGAGGGAAATTTTGATTCCTACCAAACTGCTTCATCACTCTTTGGGGCAAGTGGTGCTCGACCACATAGTAGAAGATCATTGCTATATTGGATCGCTACTGCACCTTCTCAGCCTGAACATATGGGACCATGTTCAACTCCCGTATGTCTTGCCTATCATATAGATCTCATTCAACCTGGAACTTGTGTTATTAGTACATAGCCTTGTTCATACTTTATGAAGAAAAATAATGGAAGCCTCGGTGGTAGAACGAACCTGATTCGAAGTTAAAACATCCAAATCATTGGAGTATTGAACGTAGCGCCATTGCGGTTGACCTCGAACCGACTTAACTCCCCTCCAAAGGTAGCAGACGGGGGGACGACAGTCACCATGTGTCCAAGCCTGAAAAACAAAACAATTATAAGCATTTCACATAGTGCATGCATGAAATGAGACACATATAGCAATTAAATGGAAGGTACTTACCACAACTCTGCCTCTATGCACCCGTCCGATAGGAATGCGCTCCCAAATCCAAATCTAAAGCAAGTACGTGCAACCACCTATGTTGGAATTTGGGTTGGCCCTCCTACATCCCTCACATAGCTGTCGATACAACCAAGCAAGAGTGGCTGACCCCCAACTGTATTGACTGATGTTCTCCCATGGCTCATGTAGCTGGGTTAGGACCATCCATGAGACAGTGTTCCCAGATGCATCTAGAAACAAGAATTGTGCCACCATGTGGCATAGCCAGACATGAGCATACCTCTCAACAACGTCGTCCAGTGCATGGGGAGGGCACATGTTGAAGCGTTGGCGCAACCAAGCTGAGCTGACGCCCGAAGTATTCTTCTCCTTCTTCCCTTCTTTAGGGTCAGGTAGCCCCTGGCCGATAAACTGCTCCATCATATCCTTCCAGTTGAGTGGCTCTACCGTGCCTGTCACTGCCGGACCGTCCAAGCAAAGGCCCAAAATGTAGCCAATGTCTTGCATGAGCACGAACATCTCTCCACAGGGTAGGTGGAAGGTATGGGTCTCCGGACGTCGCCTATTGATGAAGGCGGTCAGGAGGGGACCATCCATGTCTGGGATGCCAGCATTGATAACTCTAGCCAAGCCTAGAAAACTGGCTCCTGCTCTTGCGAGGTAGGGGGTAGCGCTCGTCCCACTCTAGCGGTCGGAGAGTTCGAGGACGCAGCGGGCCCAAGGCCAGCAAAAAACAACGTTGTTGACGGTTCTTAAGTATCAATTTTAATTATCCAATAAATAAGGAAAAGGACCTATATGCAAGCAACACCTAGAATTAGGGTTTGATCTGACAGAATTCCACGAGTTTTGTTGTTTATCTGTTTCTGCAGGGGGTTATCAGGAAATACAAAGGAAAGGCCCACACGTCGGAATTACATAGAGATATTAACGTGTTCACCGATTTTCTATCATCTAGAAGACTCCAGAAGCCACGGGATCGAACGGGAGGCCGAACGGGCCCGGGACCAGGGCGCCCGCCCTGGACCCTGGGGCGCCCGCCCTAGGTCTGCAACCAATCAGGATGAGTCTCGCGGATTATGCCCCACCGACCTAAAGGATCAAGGAAAATCGTGCGATTAATGTCAGTTTGATCCGACGGCCCAGGTTCACTTGAAGGGACTATATAAGCAGGACCCCTGGCCCCTGGAGAGGAGAATCCAAGTCCATTATTTTCATATTTTCCAGAGAGGATTCAGAGAGAGAGGTTCCCTTAGGGTTCCCACCTCATTAGGGCTTAGCATCCAATGTGAGATTAGACTTAGTTCTTCTAGATTGAGAGAGATAGAGTGGAGGTATAGATCGAAGGAAGCCCGGCCTGTCGGTGACTACTTCGAGGTTGTACCTGCAGGATCAAGTTCTCCTAACCCGAGGCTTGCTCCTAGGATTCTTCAGTATTTCGACTTATAAATTCTAGTAAGTTCTTTGTTTTATTGTTCTTTGGTTTATGAGTTTACTTTAATCTCTTCGTGTAGAGTTTAGAGTAATCATCTCTAGCGTAAACGAGGTGTTTGGGCTAGGATACTCATAGATATCCCCTGTCTAGCCGGACTGTGGCGTGACATTTCCGTAGCTACCTTTGTATTCCATATCCCGTTAGCAGGATCGATAGGGTTTATAGGTGCGGGTCGAACATCCTTTGAGGTGTCTAGATTCCGTGAGCCTCCCCAATAGAGCAGTAGATCATCCTTACCAAGGTTAGAACGAGAGTGCAGTTGCAGTCTTCTCTATACATCGCTCACATCAAATCACAGTGGTTGTAGCCTAAAGGTTAGTAGTAATAGATTTGGTTAGTCAGATGCACGCTTTCTCCTAGTGGTAAAAAAATAAATACGATACTCTGGATAACATCCCGGGTGAAGTGCTCACCGATATCCGTGCGCTTGCGGATCATTTCCTAATTGCATTACCAAATATCAACAAGTATTTCTGGCGCCGTTGCCGGGGAGAAAGACGGTTTGCTGAGATAACCTTGAATCTTACTACTAGCTTGTACCTATACTTTTATCTTTCTTTATCTTTTTATTCCTTATCTTTTCTTTATTCTTACCTTATGGAGAACCAAGATTCTAAATCAATCTATCAATTTGTAACACCTTCGGAAACTGACCTTTTACCATGGGAGTCATCACAGCCTATCCAAACATCCCAGTATAGGTTAAGTTCAAGGTTAATTGCCATGATTGAGAACCTATCCTTTTCGGGAAAGGAAGACGAAAATCCTTACCTTCATATTAGAGATTTTGAGCAAACATGCGATTGTCTTCGCATTGAAGGCATTTCTGATAAGACTTTACGTTGGAAGCTTTTTCCTTTTTCCTTAAGAGGAGAAGCTAGACGATGGTATAGTCAGAAGGTAAGTCAACAACGAGGTGAATGGAGAGTCTTACGAGCCAACTTCTCTTTAGATTTTTATTCCCTCGATCGTATCGCCGACCTTAGACTCGAAGTTCTATCTTTTAAACAAAAAGAAAATGAAACTTTGGGAAAGTCCTGGAAACGTTTTTCTGATCTTTTAGAATCTGGTCCAAAACTCAATATTGAAGACCCTATTCTTCTTTTTCATTTCTTTCGAGGTCTTCAGAAAGATCATAAACAAATGCTACATACAATGTCTAGAGGTTCTTTCTTTCGTATCCCTACTGATGAAGCTAGAGCGATCCTAGATAGAATCCTAGAAGCTGAGATGGATAATATCCTCCATGATGAAACCTACGAAGCCGAAGTAGACACTCTGCCGAATTCTTCACCTACTTCAGCTATCCCAAGTTTTGAGCCACAAAAGGAAGAAATTCCACCACCTGATTTCATGCTGGATATAGAATCTGATCTTTTTGCCGATTTTGGAAACATTTCAAACTACCATTCTATAGACAAACCCCAAAGCGGCCATTATAGCATTTGTTTACCAAGTGAATATCAATTGAGAGAGCTTATCTCAGTCATGAGTAGCGAATGGTTGGAGGAGTCAGAGCTTTCCTCTGAAGTGATCCGTTTGGATACACCTCCTATCACTATACGCTGTGCTTATGATTCTAATCAATTTGATGCTCTCTATAATCCTGTTGTGGGGATCAATATCATGTCTGAAGCTTTTGCACTTAAATTATTTGGAAAATTAATTTTAACCCCCACAACAAAGTTCATGAAGGAATCTTCGGGACGATTGGTCCCCAGTCTTGGAATTGTGAATGTCCTACCCTTTATGGTAGAAGGCTCCATGATTCATTTGAACTTTTATATCTTTGATACATGGGACTTCGACCTGTTGATAGAACAACCATTTAGAAGACTCCTTTATGAAGGTCAAACTGGAAAGCTACACATTTCTTTTGGAAAGGATTTTAAATTCCCTATGACAATTTCTCACTCCTTGAATAATAAGATCGAGTCATCTCTTTTGCCTGATCCTATGGAAGAGGTAAAAGTTGCGTCTCTAGAGCTTTTAAATGAATCAGACTTAGAAGAAGAAGCCCCTTTCTTCATAGAAGAGGAAGCTGAACCTTCTGAACCTAAACCTTTAGATGAGTTTGCAGAAACACCCAGACCTCCTATAGAGCTTAAAACTTTACCACCCGGTCTTATCTATGCTTTCCTAAACAATAATCCAGAGTTTCCTGTGATCATTAGTAATAAACTCACTCAGGAACAAACTCTGCGATTAATGACCGTTTTAGAAAAACATCACTCAGTCTTTGGCTACTCACTCCAAGATCTTACAGGAATCAGTCCTATGATTTGCACCCATCGCATTCCGACAGATCCTTCTGTTTCACCTTCTCGGGAACCCCAACGTAGACTCAACAACGCGATGAGAGAAGTAGTTAAAAAGGAAGTTATAAAGTTGCTGCATGCAGGGATTATATATCCTGTGCCGCATAGTGAGTGGGTGAGCCCTGTTCAAGTTGTGCCTAAAAAGGGAGGCATGACTGTTGTTACAAATGAGAAGAACGAGCTAATTCCGTAACGCACCGTCACAGGGTGGCGGATGTGCATTGACTATAGAAAACTGAATAAAGCCACGAAAAAGGATCACTTTCCTTTACCTTTTATAGATGAGATGTTAGAGCGGTTAGCGAACCATTCGTTCTTCTGTTTCTTAGATGGATATTCAGGGTACCACCAGATCCCGATCCATCCTGATGATCAAAGCAAAACCATTTTTACCTTCCGATGGAGAATTAAAGCCCGACCTTTTTAATCTGACGTTTTTGGGCCACGTATATATTTTTCGGGATAAAAATACTTCTAGAAACACGCTCGAGCAAGCGGGCCCGCAGAGGAGGCAGGCCCAGGGCGGGCGCCCTGAGGATGAGGGCGGGCACCCTGCCCTGGTGTCCCCTCGGCCCCGGCCTCTTCCGACGTGCTTTCCTCATCTATGGTTATCCAGAAAATTCTGCGAATGGGTTGTTACGCACGCCCGGCAGCAGGATGGATCTATGGAAACCCTAGAGGCACTTTTTGACCCCTATATAAACAGACCCCTGACGTCAGCTTTCAACACCAATTCATTCAATCCTTCTCTCCTCCTCAATTAGAACTTGTCTAGTTCCTTGCTTCTCCAATGGCCGACAAGACCCACCGCAACTGGGAGATCGTCCCTTACGACCTCAACCGCAAGCCCAAGGATGACCCCGACGCCTACGTCCCGGCCAACACAGAGCGACAGCTAGCAGCCCCACCATCAAACCAGCGCAGCTCAATCTCATCCTACTACGCCCAACCAGTTCTTACTGCACCACCGCAGCCCCTTCTTCTCAAGGGACCGTCATCCAAGCAAGAAGCCATCGTCAAGGTACCAGCCGGCATGAAAATCCTGCCACCTAAACCCACTGAGCGGGTTGTAGGCGTCAAGACCAACCGGAGCAGCGAGATCAGCAGCGTCCACTACACTACGGAGAAGGAGAGGCCCCGCTTCGAAGGAGTTAGGACAGCAAAAGTTCGCTTCATCCCACCAAAGGAAGCTCCTAAGCACGCTCTCAATTCATTTGAGACACCACCGAAGCGCCGCAGGACCATAGCAGATGTGGATGAGGACATCAGGACAGCAAATAGACATATTATGGAACTTCAGTCCACAGTTAGCTCCCTTAGTAGGCAGGTCTCCAACCTGAACACTACTGTGCTCGCGCTTAAACGTGACCTTTCTGATGCCCTTGCTAGGATCAGGGATTTAGAGCAACACTGAGCTATCTAGATTAGACCTTGAGGCAGTGTGTCTTAGTCTTCATCATTAGATTCAATTAGATTCAATTCAGTTTAGATTAGTTCGCTTCATTAGTCAGTGTAATAAATGCCTCAAGACAAATAAAGATTATTATTATTATGCCTCGTGTATCTCCACTTTATTTTTATGCAAGAAAGCAGGAAACAAGTATGGGGGAATCCCCCCCGACATGGTAAATGCACTTCGATTGCACCACTCCACGATTCAGGTACATACTCTACACGCTTTATTTACATATATACAAATACATATTGGGCTATGTAGAATATTGTTCCTAACATGATAATTTAAAAAGACAAAAATATTTTTAATCATGATCAATCTCACTCTGTGATATTTCTGAAAACCTGCATTTATTGAAAATCATTTTAAAAACCATGTGTTACTCAAGTCATTGTGGAATGTGAGATGGTAGAATATGAGTATCTTATTCTTGAAATCTTTGTCGCTTGGAGATTTTCTTTTCAAAAACTTCAAAAATATAGCTACCATCCTCAATATTTTATATGCCTGATAAACCTAAAAATATTAATTTGCTTTGTATTGAGTTTGTGCAAAACGAGTTAGACCCTTGTTGAGAGATTTATCATGCTCCCAAGATCAAGACATTTTTATTCAGAAAGATTCACTCTTCCGAAGTATTATTGCATTAGAGGCATGGGCTATGCAAAAATATATTTCGAGGAAATAAAAAGGAGCAAGTGCTCGACAACCTCGCAGAAAAATGGACAAGTGTCCGGAAGTAGAATTAGGGGTACCTCAGTATCCACCTGAAAAAAATGAGATGATAAAAATATATATGGTAAAAAGAAAATGATAGCCCATGGTCCCTCTAATAAGCAATATGCTAGTAAGAGTTGACAAGTTTTAATTTTCAAAGTCTTTGATCTAAGAGTATGGCATTCCTCTCCTCGGATCCCGTTTTGACCCAGGCAATATATGCAAAGTAAGTATGCTTGAGAATTTCTACAAATTAAAACAGCCTCAGTGAGATATACAAAAGATAAATGAGTGATCTGAGAGCCCCTATGAGGATAAAGGTATGCTAAGTTTTCTATTCAAAAATATATAAAAAAACTCCAAGTGACAGGGTTGAGAAGAAGAAAGGATCTCTACTTCAACCATATATTTCCCTGACTACAGTGCACAGTGGACATTCACAACACCCTGTAGGTATAAAAAGAATGCTTTACAATGTTTCAACCCCAGTTATTTTTCTGAACCATCCTTTTCTCGAGGACGAGTAAAAGCCTAAGTATGGGGGTGTTTGTTGACGGTTCTTAAGTATCAATTTTAATTATCCAATAAATAAGGAAAAGGACCTATATGCAAGCAACACCTAGAATTAGGGTTTGATCTGACAGAATTCCATGAGTTTTGTTGTTTATCTGTTTCTGCAGGGGGTTATCAGGAAATACAAAGGAAAGGCCCACACGTCGGAATTACATAGAGATATTAACGTGTTCACTGATTTTCTATCATCTAGAAGACTCCAGAAGCCACGGGATCGAATGGGAGGCCGAACGGGCCCGGGACCAGGGCGCCCGCCCTGGACCCTGGGGCGCCCGCCCTAGGTCTGCAACCAATCAGGATGAGTCTCGCGGATTATGCCCCACCGACCTAAAGGATCAAGGAAAACCGTGCGATTAATGTCGGTTTGATCCGACGGCCCAGATTCACTTGAAGGGACTATATAAGCAGGACCCCTGGCCCCTGGAGAGGAGAATCCAAGTCCATTATTTTTATATTTTCCAGAGAGGATTTAGAGAGAGAGGTTCCCTTAGGGTTCCCACCTCATTAGGGCTTAGCATCCAATGTGAGATTAGACTTAGTTCTTCTAGATTGAGAGAGATAGAGTGGAGGTATAGATCGAAGGAAGCCCGGCCTGTCGGTGACTACTTCGAGGTTGTACCTGTAGGATCAAGTTCTCCTAACCCGAGGCTTGCTCCTAGGATTCTTTAGTATTTTGACTTCTAAATTCTAGTAAGTTCTTTGTTTTATTGTTCTTTGGTTTATGAGTTTACTTTAATCTCTTCGCGTAGAGTTTAGAATAATCATCTCTAGCGTAAACGAGGTGTTTGGGCTAGGATACTCATAGATATCCCCTGTCTAGCCGGACCGTGGTAGTAGCGAGGAACGTGACATTTCCGTAGCTACCTTTGTATTCCATATCCCGTTAGCAGGATCGATAGGGTTTATAGGTGCGGGTCGAACATCCTTTGAGGTGTCTAGATTCCGTGAGCCTCCCCAATAGAGAAGTAGATCATCCTTACCAAGGTTAGAACGAGAGTGCAGTTGCAGTCTTCTCTATACATCGCTCACATCAAATCACAGTGGTTGTAGCCTAAAGGTTAGTAGTAATAGATTTGGTTAATCAGATGCACGCTTTCTCCTAGTGGTAAAAAAATAAATACGATACTCTGGATAACATCCCGGGTGAAGTGCTCACCGATATCCGTGTGCTTGCGGATCATTTCCTAATTGCGTTACCAAATATCAACAAACGTTAGAATGTTTAGAACTCCATGTGACTAAAAAAGGACAAATATATCTTAAATAAGTACAAGAAAATGAAAAACAAACATCACAAAGGCACAAGGCAGCCTTAAATAAGTACAAAAAATGAAAAACAAACATCACAAAGGCACTACTTGTTTGATCCCAGAGACCCAACCTATGTGTATTCCTCTCCCCATGTATCCCTAATTCCAAAAATAATTTGTTGTCTCTCATTGCATGGTAATGGTATTTATCCAAATGTGAACCAAGATTTGCAACAAAAATTCAAAACCAAGATGAAGAATAGTTAATTTATGCACTAGTGATGAACAAAATGCTTTAAATGAGAAAGCATGCAATATAAAAAATTAGGTTGCTTTGGTTTTTCATTATTAGGACTAAAAGGCTTTGTTGTTGTTTTACCTGTGTAGTAGCAAATCTGCCCCAGTGGTGGCCCTTGTAAGAGATTATACATGAAAAGGAAATAATGTGTGCAAATCACTTACATCACCGTTGTCGACCATCAAGTGCGATCGGTGGTCCTTGTCGTAGTATTGCTCAAGAAGGGGGAAGTTCGGGTGCGTCATGCCGCAATTGTGAAAATGATGGGACAATGTTAGAATATCAAAAAAGTAAATAAAAATGTACATGCTACAAAACAACGCACAAATGGGTTTTCTGGCAATGTTAGAATATACAAAATATAGAAGAACCACAATGTTAGAATCTACAAAATAGGAGTGAAACATGTTATAAGCTAAAAAACAAGGAACAAATGCATGAATGATATAAGCAAGACCTATTATAACCTATGTACCTTTATATGTTTCAAACCACTATTACTCTCGTTCCGTGTTTCTAATTTCCTTGACTTCTTACACTTCTTATGTGTGGCAGCGGTGTGACCAGTTTTTTGGCATTTGGAGCAACGGACCTAGTCCGGTGCCTCATCAAAGTTGCCAAAACCATACATATTTTCACCATACCCATTCGATGCATCCATAAGTCCTTTGAGATGCTTTTTCTTCCTTCTACCCTTCTTTGTCTTCAGAAGGTTCAGGTCGGGAACATAATCCAACCCGTAGTACTCGGGCCAATGTGTCAGATCTAGGTAAGGCTTGAAGCTCAACTCCCACACTTTGACAGTGTTTGACATGAGGTAAAAAGGAGACATGAACTTTTCACTTTTGTGGTCTAGACCCCTTATTGATATTTGTTAACGCACACAGAAAAGGATCCGCAAGCGCACGGATATCGGTGAGCATTTCACCCGGGAGATATTTCTAGAGTATCATATTTGTTTATCCGCAAGGAGAAAGCGTGCGATGACTAACCTAGATCTATACTCAACCCCTGGGCCACACTATAAGGTAGCGAAGATATAAGCGATTAGAGAAGATTATGATGATAGTCTGGTTCCAACCTATGGTAAGCTATGAAACTATTGGTCTATGGGGACATACCGATGAAAAAGAGACACTACAGAGGATGGTTGACCAGGGCACTTAATCCTACCAATCCTTTTGACGGGAGGAGGCTCCAAAGGTAACAATGGGACTATCACTTCCCACGCTACTACACACCGATCTGGCTAGACAGGGGATATCTATGAGTATCTCTAGCCTAAGCACCATGCTTACGCTATAGACGATTACCCTACCCTCTACCATGGAAGAGAATAAAGTAAACTCATAAACCATAGAACAATAATAACAACGTACTTACTTAGTATTGGAAGTTGAATTACCGAAGAATCCTAGAACCAAGCCTCGGGTTAGGAGACTTGATCCCATAGATACAAGCCGGAGAGGAGACACCGACTTGCCAAGCTTCCTCCAACTCTCCCTCCACTCTAACTCTCTCAATCTAGAAGAACTCTAATATCATATGGAGACTACAAAGCTAATCTCTCTTGTATGTGCCCTAAGAGAGGATCCATTCAAGGGACCCCTCCCTGCTGATCCTCACAGGAAATATTGAATTAGGGTTTCAAGGGATGCCTCCTCCAGGGGCCAGGGGCCTTGCTTATATAGCCCTCTAGGAAGCATCACAACCCTCGGATCAAACCGACCTTGATCTACGATTATTATTGATCCTCAAAGGCGGTGGAGGCAGGATCCGTGAGGTGGAGCCTGATTGGCCACCTGTCATAGTGATAGGTGGGTCCCACCTCCTAGTGTTTGGCTTCCCGAACCTTCTAGATTATACTTTTTTCATTCATGGCCCTTTATCTCTATGTAAACCTGACATGTGGGCCATCCTTGGTTCTTTTTAGCTGACCCCCTGCAGAAACAGACATTCACCAAAACTCATGGAATTATGTCAGTAAACCCCCTATGTCTAAGTGGTAATTATTGTTTAGTCCTTTTTCATGCTATGTTGATGGTTAAAAAATAATACTTATCTACCGTCAACACCCCTGCATCTGCAAGCTGTAATGACATGCGAGCAAGGGACCTAGAGTTGTGGAATGTTACAAGAGCATTCTGCTTTCTCAGGGTCCACCCTATAATTCCTACCACCATACTTCTCACCCCTCGAGTTTGTTCCTCCAGCTGACCTGATATTATACACTAACCTCGATTTCCCAAAGGCCTCCCCCACTTGGTTAGAAGCTAAAGTCTCTGAGAGATCCAAGTGTTTTCTACTGGCTCTACCCCATTTCTCTTTGGACACCTTTGCTATGTTCCACCAATTGACAAAGTATTCATTGCACTTCCTGAATGAGTACTCCACAATTCCTAATACGAGGACTGCACGGATACCCTTGAACACCTTGTTGAATGATTCTGAAGAATTGGTAGTTATCATGCCATACCGAAGACCTCTGGCATCGAATGCAAGAGCCCACTTGTCCCTTTGAGGCATCTAATCCTCAAGCCAACTCTTTGCCCTAGCATTGATGACCTTCTATAACTCCACAAGCGTCTCTTCAAACTTTTCCTTCGTTCGACACCCACATAGTGACTTCAACTTTTGCACTACCTCCTTTTTCTTCTGCCTCCTCCGTATGTTGGCAGCAAAGTGCCTCATGCACCACCAATGCTCGAGAGGAGGGCGTCCATCTACATGCTCTTTCGCAGCTATCAGCAGACCATGATGCCGATCTGAGATCATGCATATGTTCTGAGATGAATGGAGCACATTCTGTCTCACAATGGTCGGGATCCGCCATGCGCCCACTCCTAAGGAGATCCGGCAGATACCGTCGGCCACTGAGACTCCACCGACCATTGCAACTCAGCTAGAGGAGGAGATACTGCGGACACCGCCAGCCACCATTGAAGAGGTCGCTGCTGGAGATCAAGGGCCATTGGAGGATATCTAGGGACACGGATGATGGGGTGCTAGGCTGCTCGCTCTTGGGCCACCGAAGGAGATCTCGCCGCTTGCTCCAGGGTAGTCAGAGGAGGTCCTGTCGCTTGCTCTTGGTCGCCACTTGCTCGCTCTAGGTCACCGCTAGAGGAGGTCCACGACTGGGTACTCGAACGCTCACTTCACAGCCGTGCCCTGCTTGCTCTAGGGCCACCCACCGCTCGCTCCATGACGAGGTGCTCCAGCGCACTCTAGGGCCATGCACCACTCGCTTTAGGGCAGAGTGCTTCGTGCACAGCAGGGGCAAGGGCCAGGGGCATAGAAGGACATCCCCACTGAACCTCCCATCACCAAAGTTGGAGCATAGTTGCAGGCCAAACAAGTAGACTTGCTCTAGAAACTCCGTAGTGGAGCTGCTCCATGGTGGAGTTGGTGGAGCAGAGCTAGAAAAATGAGAGCAGAGCAGTCCCAAACTGGCCCTAAATCCCCTCTTTCGCCCATGTTTCCATGCTCTGGAAGGAAGCGCCTCTTTTGAAATTTGAACTATGCACACTCTCTTCGTTTAGAGCTCAGTCGTTGTTGCCACGTCGGATCAAGGATGCCCGCCTGGCAAAAGTTACCTCATTGAGTTTCCCAATCTTGATGCATGGCCCCCTTATCTCCATCATCCGTTGACGTGCATACATATGCACATGTGTAGCAAATCCGCGTCAACAGTGTATATAACTATATATCAACAAACAAATGAAACCAACAATTGTATGGTTTTACTTATCTAGGGATAGTTGTCAATGAGGATTGTGGCCTGTCCTTGGGCTCATTTTGTTGGGGGCAGCGCGGCTACCAATGAACTGATTCCATAGATACAAGTGTAACAAACAGCAAAGCTCTCTATTGTCACGTTTCATGAGGGAGCACCATAGATGGTGAGGGCTAATCTGACATTTAGAAAAAAACCAAAGCGTACACCCTCCCCTTGTCCTCGATCCTCTGGAAGTAACTAACAAGGTGATGAGTAACTACTCAATGGTTGAGTACACTTGGTCAAGTGACCAACAATAAGAACAAGGATCAATGAAGCGAGGGATGATGCATTAAGTTGAGCATCTGGCTGACATTCTCGTCCTTAGCAAGGTCATGGAAAGCAGGGAGATGGATGCCACCATCTGCAGCCACTATCCTTTGGCTCATTTTCTTGACTGAAGAATCTTTTAACAGATCCTCTAGAAAATATATAATCTAATGCTAGAAGTGTCGTCGAGGCCGTCTGTTTTGATTAGTGAAAGATGCTAGCCCCAGGCGTGGTGGTAGGGAGAGCCCTGGAGGTAGAAGTAGAACAACAGCACATCAATAGCGGAGGCGACAGATGCCAAGGGTGGGGTGACCAGCACCGACTCCATGTAGCCGCCTACCATGAACGCGCACGCGAGCGCATCCCTCTCGTAGTACACCTGCACCGACAGCGTGCGCGCGCTGAGCCAACCGTGTACGTCAGGCACAAGAGTGCACGATAGCACCTACCCAGGAGGTGCAGCGGTTGGGCAGGGGAGTGTGGTAGAGGGTCACAGGCTCACAGCAGCCTCAAATCACTAGTAGAGAAAGGACTTTCAGTTCAGGGCTTTAGTCCCGGCCATTTTTGGGCTCGGGACTAAATAAAGGTTTAGTTCCGGTTGGTAGCTCCAACTAGGACTAAAGCCCCCCTACCCAATGGCTAGGGCAGCAACTTTTGTAGGAGAGGGACCTTTAGTCCTGGTTGGTAGCTCAAACCAGGACTAAAGGCCATCCTCCAGTCCCTGTTGCAGTTGCCAGCCAAGACTAAACCTTTAATCCCGGTTGGTGGTTCCAATCGGGACTATTATTGGACCTGAAGTCCGGGTTGGTACCACAAACTAGGACTAAAGGTCCCGGGCTATATACCACCCTTCTTTCTCCCCTAGCCCGAGCCATTTGCAGCTCTCTGTTCTTGCTCGTCGCCTCCTATGCTGTAGCTCACGTCTCCGGCCATCTCCGATTTCTTCGACTCCTCCATCCATTCTTCGGTTCTAAAGGTTACCAACTTCATCCTCTCATGTTTCATCACTAGAATTTCTCATTTTGTGGTCTAGAATAGGGAAATTTTGTGGTTTTTTAGAATGGAAAGAATGGTGGATTTTTCTTGATTTGTACGCCATTTGACCTCAAAATCACTTGATAGTTTGCATATTTGGATGAAGGAAGCTTATAGTAGTTCATCAAAACTAGAATGCACCTTTAATTGCTAGTGTACATAGCTTATAATAGAGAAATTTAGGATTTTTATATAGCTTATTTCAATTTCATGGCTTAGAAAATGAGAAATTTATAGTAGTTGATGAAAATGAGTATAGTGAGTAGATGGCGACCGCTTCTAGTTCCTCTGGCTCACAAGGAGTTCATAAGCGACTGAGGCCGGACCTCCCTCACATTCCATGCGGCAAGTGTGAGAAGAAGATTGTGTTAGAGTACCGAGTGAAGGAGGGTCCCAACAAGGGTCGTATCTTCTACACATGTTCGGATCACAATGTGAGTTGTTTTTTTTATCAAGTTTGTTTATGGTTTGTAGCCAATTTTTATGATGATTTTGATTAACATTCTTCTCATTTGGTAATGTAATTTTAGTGGGATGGCACTGAATCATTTAGCGGTTGGTACTAGGAGGATAAGTATGTTACTGTTGGCATTTCTTAGCATCACTTATGCTAGGTTGTCATCCCCAGCATGGCGCCAGAAATGTGGTATTAAATAAATGCAAATGCTCCTCTAGAAATAAATATGAAATCCGCAAGCGCACAGATAATACCGATGTAACATTTTAACTAGGAGTAAACCAGGTATCGTTATTTATATTTTTTACCCATGGGAAGGGATAGCTAAGGATATGAGCAATGAGCATCACTGCATGTGATAATGGAGAGTATAACCATGTCTTTGTCTATCTCTCATACACGGTAAGTGTCACATGAAATATATATATATATATATATATATATATATATATATATATATATATATATATATATATATATATAATGAATGAATGGTAAATGATAATGTTGATGCAAAAGTAGATCTGCAAACACAAAGGGCTAATATCCGAAATCGATATCCAAAGCGTGCCAGTCGATTTGACCTGTTAATCGACAAGGATGAAGATACGAGCACTTTGGTCCTGACAACAGCGATACACCCGGAAGTCACAGCCAAGAGGTACTCACACGGAACTCGAGGATCGTCGAAGATTGCACTGGAGCAATGCAACTCGCCGAATCGATGAGAACTCGTAAAAAGGAAAAATATGCAAATTGACGAAGTCGCCGAAAGTAGATGTAAATAAGAGTAAAAGCTGTTTTTGATGTATTGATTTATACCTTATTACATTGCCCTTCACCCTATATTTATATCCTGATCTACATAAACGTAACCAAATATGACTAGGACACTAAATCCAAATCTATGGAAACACATGACTTTGATACAACTCAGACTCTAATAAACGTATACAAGGAAATTAACTCCTATCTTATTCCATAGTCCGCCTCAGTCACGATGGTATTCTCATCGACCTCCTTTTCATCGGCACAATCCCTGTTCCATCGGCAGCAGCCTTCAAGGTCCTTCCATCGGTACAATCCCTGTTTCATCGGCAGCAGTCTTCAAGCCCACTTTCATCGGCATCAGCAATAATACCCTTAACCTTATCGGCAACACTTCAATTTGAATCCATATGCTACCACCACTCATAAGCAAGCTCATTTTCATCGGCTATCAATCTACACAGTAATCTTTCCTCTGCTGATTAACCCTTCCTGATCATCTTGACACGTGCTAAAAACGATGTCAACACATGCCCCCCAATTTCGGAGTATAAGATACTGATGCTCCGAAATTTACTCCAGATAATGCTTGCTATTACCTATTTTTTAACCCATTCTCCAAGCATAACATGATTTGTTACCAGATTTAATCAAATCTAGATCTAATCCATGTATCTCAGTAAATATCGCACATTTTCCAACTGTTTTTGCCTCAATTACAGTTGAGATACCAAAATAACAATCCATCGGCAATATCTCATCACAGCAACATCACCATTTTAGAACTGAAAGATCTTGTATCAAGATATCCTTCAAGTCATGATTACTTGCCACCAAATCTTCTGTACAATCCCTTGATTGTCGTGTGAACAGTTAGGCCAGTCTCAATGGAGTTTCATCAGAGTTTCATGGGCATTAATTATGCTGATGTGGCGCCATATTAATGAAGAGAGAGGTGATAAGAGTTTCATGGGAGTAGAGAGAGTTTTATGGGGATGAAACTTTTCTGCACTGTTTCCAAAATCTAGATATGTTGGAAACAGTGACATGAAATCCCCACTGAGACTGGCCTTACCATATCCATCTGAACCACCTCGATCCTCCCGCGCACGGCATAGAGATAAGTCAAGAATACCCCTACCCCAAATGGCCTATAAATAGATTTCTCCGTACTGCTCATCTTCCACCTTCAAACTGCAACCTTTGGCATTCTCTCTCCGGCGGCAACCCTAACCGCGCATCCTCGACCCACCAGAGCTCCTTCAATCATCATCTTCCAATCTCCAGTTCGTGCCCTCATCCTTCTCGAAGCAATGGCGGTCAACTTCGACGTCCTTGCGGTTCGTTCTTCTCTTATTATTTTTACTTCGACCCTTCTGGTTTCTTGCGAGTTCTTACAGTTGGTATTTTTTCTACTTCTTTCATTCTCTTGATCTTCCAAACTCAGGAACTACGCAACACATTGGTTATTCCAACCAACCAACCTCCCCTCCATTGCCTAGGTCCAATGGGCGACTCAGATCCAACCGACCTGATCAATGCAGAGGCTAACCGTATTCCCTTTAAAGCTCAAAATTTCTCTTTGAATCTGTGGAAAGATACATTCCGATCTTGGCCCAAACCCACCAAAGGGTGGAAAAACTGGTACTTGAGGGTCAACAGATCGATGCAAGTGTTCTGGGCAGAACGGAAGATAGACCAATGTATCAGGCTATCCATTGCCGATATACAAAAGAATGAATCCATGATGATAGCTGCCACTCACTTTTGGTCAGATACCACAAATACCTTCATGTTTGGTCATGGCCCATGCGCCCCCACTCTTACCGATGTATATATGCTCACCGGCCTGGATATCTCAACTATCGATGAAGGCCACATTTTTGGCAGAAAAGCTGAGTATAGAGTGAGTACACGCAACATCGGCGGCTGGACAGGATACATCCAAGAGTACCAAAAGACTGGTATTGTCAATCAAAGGGAACACGCCATATTCCTGAACATGTGGCTGGAGAAATTTATCTTCTGCGGTCGATCGGTAGGACCAACCAACGCCTTCCTTTCGGCAGCTGAACTCTTGGCCAATGGTGTCAGATTCCCTCTTGGCTGATACCTCCTGAGCTCAACCTACCATCTCCTCCACCAAGTGTCTCAGAAACTTCTACTTGGTGAACCCATCGGCAATTTGGGAGGCCCGTGGTGGTTCATCAATATGTGGTTAAACGCTCACATGCATAAGCGTCTACAGTGGGATTTCTTTGCCCAAGAATTCCCCCGAGAGATCCCCGAAGATTACGTCCTTAGAGATGATGAATCGGCAACACGTCCTCCTCTCAACTTCGGCGAAGCCATAATTGTCCTTCCCGAAACAGAGGCCAATGAAGATCAAATCGGCAGGTTTTTTCAGACTTTCTACCATGGTCTCCCTCGTGATCTCAGGGCTTGGGTACCCTATATTGATGAAGATAACAAGTTCTCTCTTCTTTTCAATTTTGCCGATAGTGACCTGAACCAAGATAATGATCTTATGATGGCTATCATCACCCCCAGAGCAATCCCAGTAAACACATTTGGTAGCGGGAAGAACTCCAATATTACTTATGAATTCTACAATCCATCGGCAGTGTCTCGCCAGCTAGCCTTTGGGCAACTACCAATCAAGCTATGCTTTGCCGATGTGATCAAGCCCAGAGAAATTATCACAGCTGGAACTGAATGGAGTAGAGTAGTAAGACTTGCTCCCGATGCCGATATTTCAAATGTTGATCTCTCCGCCTGGTCACCAGCATCTTTTATCACAGAGTCATATAAGCAATGGTGGCAAGAGTGAAAAGAACAGCTGTTTTCAACATCTGTTCACACATATCGGCACATGATCGATCCCGACTATGCTGTTCCTGCCGATGCAGTAAGTTCCTTTTAACTTTTGTCTCTCTCCCCCCTTTTATATGTATATCGGTAGCTAATCTTCCCTAAAACAGGCCGATGATCCAGTTCCATCAATAAGCAAAAGTGGAAGACCCTTCAACCTCCACCCTATTTCACCAGTCTCAATAATCGGCTACAACGCCCCTACCTTAGAGGCCTTAACCTTCCAGAGGACTCGCGCCAAAACTATCACTTCTAGACCAAGACTGGCAACATCCAGGGCCACTCCAATGGCTGCTGCTTCAAGCCTAATCAAGGCTTTTAAGGTAATAACCTTGCTTACTTTGTTTTCTGCCGATACACACTATATTAACATATAACTATCAGGGTGTGAGAGCTGCAGCTGGATCATCATCGGCAACTCTTCCAATATCAAGCACCACGACCTCTACCCCTCCTTCAGAGGTATTCTCTCATTTTTACATCTTTTTCCTGTTAAATATCCAATCTTATACCCATTTTTGCAGCAACAAATGGGCACATCGGCAAGCACGCCAAGTATGCAAGCTCCCCAATCAACACATGTCGATGCCCCCCAGCCAATCGTCGCTGAGACCCAAACAAAGCGCAAAGCTTTGACCGATGCTGAAGCTCAACAAAAGCGACAGAAATCTACACCAGCCCCTGCATCCGCTCCAACACCTATCAGTCAACCTACTGATATAATTGAACAAGCTGCTTCTTCTGCACAAGATACACCATCGGCCATTATACCCCAAGGGCCGACTACTGATGAAGTCGTAGAAGACATTCCATCGGCATCCTCTGCCGATCCTTCGCATGATCCTCTTCAAGCCGCTCCCCCAAGCCAGGCTCAAGAAATTGCCCTGAAGCAGGTAAACCGATTAACTATTTGGTTTATAATATCCCCAGATACCACAGATATGATTTCTAACTCTCTTTATTTCACAGGAATAAGATTCTCCCAATAGCTTGTTTTCTTTTGCTATCGACGTCTCCGATGATGACGGAGAAGAGGCGAGTTCTTCCCTGGCATTGGGAATAATATCGGCATATACCTATGGCAAACTAGAAGCTCTCCTGAATCTGCTGCAACAAGATACTGCTCAACTGGTGATTGATTCAGACCCTGCAAGGACCATCTTCAAAACGATCCACGGTCAAGTCCCTGCCGATGTTGAAGAAACCATCTTCCCAGCAGTCCATCTGGAGAGCAGACAACTTCAATATCAAAGGGTTGTTCATTGTATTGCCGACAGAGCAGCTCAGGTTCAACTTAAGGAAGAAATGCTGCAGTTGAAGCAAACTGCCGATGAGAAGCACAAAAGCATCAGCAACTTGCAAGCCTCCGGTGCTGATCTTAAGCAGAAAATCTTAGATCTATCGGCCAAAAGGGCAGCTCTGCTAGCTGAACTGGAAAAGGTTGAAACAGCCCTGACTCAAGCCAAGCAAGAAGAAGACCAGCGTCCTGACGCTATCAAAACCCTTCAGCAAGAACGAGATGCCCAAGCTCGCAAGGCCTTGGTTCTTAAAAAGAAACTCAAACCAGGAACAGATTGATTTATCCGATATGGACCTTCCCAATTAGGTGACCATTTGCCAAACTTAGAACTTTTAGTCCCAATCGATAAAATCAACTTCCAAACCAATTCTCCATCGACAAATTCCTTTACCTTCACCTTCTTGTCATACCATCTAGCTACCCTTTTCTTATTCTCCTCGATGCTAACTAAAGCTTTTAACTGATGACCTGCTACATCTTCCAACTCATCCTTCATAAGGATATCATAATCATCGGATGTCAATTGATCTTGAAAGCGTATTCGCCTAGAACCAATTTTAATCTCCCAAGGTAAGATTGCATCATGTCCATACACCAACTGATAAGGTGTTACCTTGGTTGCACCATGACACGCCATCCGATATGACCACAAAGCTTCATTTAATACTGTATGCCACTTTTTAGGATACTCTTTAATCTTGCGCTTAATGAGCTTGATAATTCCTTTATTAGATGCTTCAGCCTGACCATTAGCCTGGGCATAATATGGTGAAGAATTCAAAACTTTAATCCCCATACCTATAGCAAACTCATCAAATTCACCCGATGTAAACATAGTGCCCTAATCGGTAGTGATGGTTTGAGGGATGCCAAATCGGTAGACAATATGCTCCTTCACAAAATCAATCATATTAGCCGATGTCACCTTTTTTAAAGGAATTGCTTCAACCCACTTTGTGAAATAATCGGTAGCAACCAGAATAAACTTATGCCCTTTACTCGATGGTGGATAAATCTGACCGATGAGATCAATAGCCCAACCCCGGAATGGCCAAGGCTTAATTATGGGGTTCATAGCCGATGCGGGTGCCCTTTGAATATTACCAAATTTCTGACATTCCTGACATCCTTTAAAATATTTAAAACAATCCTCAAGAATAGTCGGCCAATAATATCCATTCCTTCTGATCATCCATTTCATCTTGAAAGCTGACTGATGAGCCCCACATACTCCTTCATGAATTTCACCCATCAGGCCTTTTGATTCCTCTATGCTAACACACCTGAGTAAAACTCCATCTATGGTACGATAATATAATTCATCATCGAGGAGTACATACTTGGTAGCTTGGAACCTTATACGTCTTTCAACCTTTTTAGATGGATTCTTTAAATAATCAATAATTTCCTTTCTCCAGTCATCGGTATCAGCTGCTGATATTAATACTTCTTGAACAGGTTGATATCCTGAAGCATGCTGAGCCAATCGGTTAGCCTCTTCATTATGCATCCAAGAAATATGTTCCAGATGAAAATTCCTGAACCCTTTTAACAATTCCAAGCACTTTTCATGATATGTAATTAGAATTTTACTTCGGCATTCATAAATCCCAGTTAATTGATTTATAACTAACATAGAATCACCAAAGATTTCAACAGCATCAGCACGTACTTCCTTAAGCAATTCTAACCCTTTTATCAGGGCTTGGTACTCAGCCTGATTGTTTGTCGATGTAGCAACAATCGGCAATGAGAATTCATACTTCTTCCCTTGAGGAGAAATTAACACGATACCGATGCCTGCCCCTTCAACATAAGTAAGCCCATCAAAGAAAAGTGTCCAAGGAGCAATTTCTAGAGAATCCACCGTGTTGCAATGTTGAGTAACGAAATCGGCGATAACCTGTCCTTTAACTGCCTTAGCCGATTCATAACATAGGTCAAATTCTGATAATGCTAAAATCCATTTACCAATCCTACCATTCAGTATCGGCATTGACAACATATACTTGACCACGTCATCTTTGCATATGACAGTACATTCAGCCGATAGTAAATAATGCCTCAGCTTAATACAAGAAAAGTATAAACACAGACATAATTTCTCAATGGCCGAATATCTGGTTTCAGCATCTATTAACCGTCTGCTCAAATAATAGATAACACGTTCCTTCCCTTCAAATTCTTGAATAAGAGCTGAACCGATAACAGTATCCTCAGTTGATAAATACAATCTGAAAGGCTTTCCATGTTGAGGTGGAACTAACACTGGAGGATTTGTTAAGTAACTCTTAATTTCATCTAAGGCCAATTGCTGTTCATCCCTCCATTTAAATTCCTGATCGGCTTTCAATTTCAATAATGGACTGAAAGCCTTGATCTTACCCGACAGATTAGATATGAATCTTCTGATGAAATTAATCTTACCGATCAAGGATTGTAATTCAGTTTTATCGGCAGGAGCAACAACCTTGTTGATCGCCTCAATAGATTTCCTACTAATTTCAATGCCCCGCTGATGCACCATAAAACCCAAAAATTGTCCTGCCGATACACCAAATGCACATTTATTAGGATTCATCTTTAATCCATGCTTTCTTGTGCACTCCAATATCTTCCGTAGATCGGTTAGATGCTTTGTGATGTCTCCAGACTTAATCACTATGTCATTAATGTAGATTTCTACCAACGTGCCGATATATTCATGGAAAATAAAGTTCATAGCTCTTTGATAAGTAGCACCAGCATTTTTCAAACCAAACGTCATAACTATCCACTCAAATAATCCCACATGACCTGGACATCTAAAAGCAGTCTTAGAAATATCTTCTTCAGCCATGAATATTTGATTATAACCCGCATTACCATCCATGAAACTGATAATCTGATGCCCTGCTGCAGCATCAATCAATAAATCAGCAATCGGCATTGGGTAACCATCCATCGGCGTGGCTTTACTGAGATTCCTGAAATCAATACAAACATGAAGTTTCCCATTTTTCTTGTATACAGGAACCACATTAGAAATCCACTCTGCATATCGACACTGCCGAATAAACATTGCCTCAATTAATTTAGTTATTTCGGCCATAATATCAGGAAGTATATTAGGATTGCAGCGGCGTGCCGGCTGCTGATGTGGCCGAAATCCAGATTTAATAGGCAACCGATGCTCAACTATAGATCGGTCTAATCCAGGCATTTCAGTATAATCCCAAGCAAAACAATCTTTATATTCCTTTAACAAATCAACTAGTTGCTGTTTACACTTGGAATTTAACTTAGAACTAATAAAAGTGGGCCTTGGCCTATCGCCTTCACCAATATCTACTTCTATTAAATCATCTGCCGATGTAAATCCTTGACCTAATTTTCCATCATCGGCAAATCTATCCATTAAAATTCTTCTTCAGAACCAACTGCTTGGATCGGTAGAATTTCGTAATCGGCAACCTTGAGGAACTCTTTTTCCCAAGCTTCTCCTGATATGCACCTGGTTCGTACATAAGTGTCTGATTCTGCCGATGCGATGATATAAGAAGAATCACCAGGAACAACTTCAATTTTATCTCCAATCCATTGTACAAGACACTGATGCATTGTAGAAGGAACACAACAATTAGCATGAATCCAATCCCTTCCTAAAAGCAGATTATATGCACCCTTGCCATTAATAACAAAGAAAGTTGTCGGTAAGGTTTTACTGCCAATGGTCAATTCAACACACACTGCCCCTTTAGCTGGTGATACATTGCCTTCAAAATCCTTTAGCATCATATCAGTCTTAGTTAAGTCTTGATCTCCCTTACCAAGCTTCCGATACATCACATAAGGCATAATATTAATTGCAGCTCCTCCATCAATAAGTATCTTAGATACAGGCTGTCCATCAACTCTGCCTTTTACAAACAAAGCCTTGAGATGTTGTCTCTCATCATCGGCAGGCTTCTCAAAAACAGCCATCATTGGATCTAGCGTCAACTGAGCTATTTGGTCAGAGAAAACAGCCTCTTCTTCGCTATCAGATAGAGCCAAAAATTCCATCGGCAACATAAACACCATATTAACATCTGCCGATGGGCCTTTATTTTTGTGCCTTATCTGCCACTGCTGATTACCAGATCTCTCATTGGAGGAACTTCCTTCTTGATATAAATCTTTTTGGCGCTCTCGTTGCATTTTCCTCTTCTGTGTCTTTGTCAAACCTTCTGGACACCATTGAGGAAGTTTAGTTTTCCACACTGGCTGATAAGTCCTGGCTGTCTCCACGCGACGTATATTAGGATCCCTGTAAAATATTTCTTCATCAGGAACTCTTGCATTTGCCATCTCTTCAAGTTCCTCTTGGTTTCTCGGAAAACATGCAACGCGTTTACCAAGCCTTTCATGTACACTGAGCCTGCCCCCCAGCCGATCATATACTGATGCTTTCCTTCTGATCGGCTCATTAATGGACAAACCTTGATTACCAGATTGAAACCTTCTTACAGGATGACTAACTCCATAATAACCATTGCACTCTGGGCAATCTTCAACAGTAGTTAACTTAATACCTTCCTCCCAACAATGAATAAAAAACGGATAATTCCAATGATCCTTATGCCGATTCCACTCTTCTCGACGTCTTTCCTCTTGCTGTTGTCGATACCGGTCCCTTCATTGACGCCAGCCTTCCTGTTGTCTTTGATGAGTAATCACGATGCCAGATCGAGGAGGCTTCCCAGAACTGCCACTTTCTGTCAATAGCCCCTTGCCTTTTGCATCATCGGTAGTTATCCGATGTTGGGGATCCACTGATGCATTCTTTTCAGCAGCTTCCGACGTCAACACCTTAATTTTACCTTCAGCATCCAACATATTTGCCGGAAAAGGATGTTGATCAATTTTCATCGGCTTCTGAATCTTGGAATTGCCAAATTTTATTCTCCCAGATTCAATAGCTAACTGTAACTGTTGTCTAAATACTTTGCACTCATTTGTACTGTGTGAAGTTGCATTATGCCATTTGCAATACAGCATATGCTTCAACTCTTCTGCCGATGGGATCACATGATTAGGTGACAACTTAATCTGGCCCTCTTGAAGCAAAAGATCAAATATCTTATCAGCTTTGGTGACGTCAAAAGTAAACTTTTCTGTCTCTTTGTGACCAAAGGGACAAGATATCGCTTTCTTATTCTTAACCCACTCAGCCAAACCGATAACTGGTTCTTCATCTGAATCAGAATCTTCCACCTCTTCAACAAATGAAACTTTCTTGTTCCAATTTCTTTTAGGTTCAAAAACCCTAGTGTCTTGATCAGAAATCCTTTGAACTAAATGACTTAGGCTTTCGAACTCCTGAGAAGCATATCTGTCCTTAAGGTGTGGCAACAATCCCTGAAAGGCCAAATCGGCAAGCTGCCGATCATCCAACACCAGGCTATAACATTTGTTCTTTACATCTCGTAGCCTTTGCACAAAGCCTTCTACCGATTCATCATTACGCTGTTTCATCTTTACCAAATCGGTAAGCTTCTTTTCATGAACTCCAGCAAAGAAATACTTATGAAATTGCTTTTTCAGATCAGCCCAAGTAATAATAGAATTTGGTGGTAGTGAAATAAACCATGTAAATGCTGATCCAGATAGAGATGATGAAAACAAACGAACTCTCAATTCATCTCTACAAGCTGCCTCTCCACATTGAATAATAAAACGATTAACATGCTCCATGGTTGATGTATCATCTTGCCCAGAAAACTTAGTGAAATCTGGCACCTTGTAACGATTTGGGAGAGGAATTAAATCATATGCCGGAGGATACGGAGTCCGATAAGAATAAGTATTAACTTTGGGCTTGATCCCAAACTGATCCCTCATAATTTCTGCTATTTTATCGGTCCAAAAAGCATCAACATCTTGTTGACGATATGGTTGAATTTCCACTGGAGGTACTTGTTGATACCCTTCTGCATACCTTTGTGGCCCACGATCTCCAGCAATTGGCATATTTGCCATTATTTGTGGTCCATTAACCTGCTGGAAAGGATTCATTGGCTGAGCCGCCGATGCTTGATTCTGAAAACCAGCATGCATGTGACCTTGATGAATACCTGTGGCTTGCTGATTTGGTTGAACTGTATGTTGAGTGGGAAACTGCCCTGACCAATTATTAGTATTCATCGGTACAAAATTTGCCGATGGCTGGTAGCTTGTTGGCATTGCTGGATAATTACCTCCAACTTGAGGCATAACCTGGACTCCAGGTTGACTTGCGATAGGAGCCTTCTGCTGCATCGGTAACAAATTTGCCGATGGACTTGAACTAGATGTTTGACCCAAAGACACCTGGAAACCTCCTAGAGGTGGTTGTACAATAGTTGCTGTAGTATATTGAGGCACTTGAGCTATCGGCGAACCAGCCGATGGCATAGGAGCTTTTCCCGATGCGTCAAACACTTGAGATAATCCGTGGTTGAAAGCAGATGGCTCTGGAGGCATACCATATCCCCACCAATTAGCAGGAGTCTGATTATTCTGTGGTACAGGACCTGATAAAGCCGATGCTGATAGATCTGTATTAAGCTAAACTCGTCCTGATAATGCTGAATCTGGACGCATCGGTGTAGACTGTACGTTAGATAAACCTGCCGATACTGGAGGAGAAGAAATCTCTATACCTGCAACGGCCGGGGGAGCCGATGGAGCAATAGCAGATGCTGATTCTGGTTGATGATAAGCAGGCCCAACGTAATGAGGTGATGCTTGCCCTTCTTTGAAAGTTCGAATCACAGCATTATGAACAGTATTGGACATCACATTGGAGTGATTAATTAAAGCATGATTCACTGCAGAATTAACCATCTCTTGAAGTTTACCCGGATTAGAATCAAAGGTAACTTGCCAAGGCAACGACAAGTCTTGCTTCTGGATGACTTGTCCACTTTTGTTCAAGCTGAATGACTTCAAGCAGAGCTGTCTGTACTCTTCTATAGCCCTCTCCATAGCCTGCTTCTGATCATCCTTAAGATCTTCTTTTGTTACCGCGATAATGTTCCCCGCATCGATCTCAGGATTAAGCATCTTGACTAGATCTGTCCCACCGAGCGTGCCAAAAGATGTGTTGATGCAAAAGTAGATCTGCAAACACAAACGGCTAATACCCGAAATCGATATCCAAAGCGTGCCAGTCGATTTGACCTGTTAATCGACAAGGATGAAGATACGAGCACTTTGGTCCTGACAACAGCGATACGCTCGGAAGTCACGGCCAAGAGGTACTCACGCGGAACTCGAGGATCGTCGAAGATTGCACTGGAGCAATGCAACTCGCCGAATTGATGATAACTCGTAAAAAGGAAAAATATGCAAATTGACGAAGTCGCCGAAAGTAGATGTAAATAAGAGTAAAAGTTGTTTTTGATGTATTGATTTATACCTTATTACATTGCCCTTCACCCTATATTTATATCCTGATCTATAGAAACGTAACCAAATACGACTAGGACACTAAATCCAAATCTATGGAAACACATGACTTTGATACAACTCAGACTCTAATAAACGTATACAAGGAAATTAACTCCTATCTTATTCCATAGTCCGCCTCAGTCACGATGGTATTCTCATCGACCTCCTTTTCATCGGCACAATCCCTGTTCCATCGGCAGCAGCCTTCAAGGTCCTTCCATCGGTACAATCCCTGTTTCATCGGCAGCAGTCTTCAAGCCCACTTTCATCGGCATCGGCAATAATACCCTTAACCTTATCGGCAACACTTCAATTTGAATCCATACGCTACCACCACTCATAAGCAAGCTCATTTTCATCGGCTATCAATCTACACAGTAATCTTTCCTCTGCTAATTAACTGTTGACACCGTTTTTAGTACGTGTCAAAATGATCAGGAAAGGTTGATTAGCAAGGGAGAGATTGCCGTGTGAATTGATGGCCGAAGAGAACAAAGTTTGTTTTAAGCGGTGGCAGTGTATGAATTTGATTGGGAATGTTGCCGATGAAGTCAAAGGTGTTATTGCCGATGCCGATGGAAGAAGGTTTGGAGACTGTTGCCGATAAGGGAATGTATCGATGAAGGAAGGTGTGAAGACTGCAGCCGATGAAATAGGGAATGTGCCGATGGAAGGAGATCGAGGGTTGCTGCCGATGGAAAAGGGGATGTGCTGGTGGAAAGGAAACTAATAAGAATACCATCGTGATTAAGGCGGATCATGGAATAAAATAGGAATTGATTTCCTTGTTTACGATTAGTAGAGTCTGAGTTGTGTAAAAGTCATATTCTTGGATTTGAGTTTAGTATCCTAGTCGTATTCGATTATGTTTCTATAGATCAGGATATAAATATAGAGTGAAGGGCAATGTAATAGGGATCAATCAATATACATCAAAAAACAGCTTTTACTCTTATTTACATCTACTTTTCGGCGACTTCGTCAATTTGCATATTTTTCCTTTTTTACGAGTTCTCATCGATTTGGCGAGTTGCATTGCTCTAAGTGCAATTTTCGTTGATCCTCGAGTTCCGCGTGAGTACCTCTTGGCCGTGACTTCTGGGCGTATCGCTGTTGTCAGGACCAAAGTGCTCGTATCTTCATCCTTGTCGATTAACAGGTCAAATCGACTGGCACGCCTTGGATATCGACTTCGGGTATTAGCCCTTTGTGTTTGCAGATTCACTTTTGCATCAACACATCTTTTGGCACGCCTGGTGGGACAGATCTAATCAAGATGCCTAATCATGAGATAGATGCTGGGAATATCATCGCAGTAACAGAAGAAGATCTTAAGGATGATCAGAAGCAGGCTATGGAGAGGGCTATTGAAGAATACAGACAGCTTTGCTTAAAGTCATTCAGCGTGAACAAAAGTGGACAAGTCATCCAGAAGCAGGACTTGCCGTTGCCTCGGCAGGTTACATTTGATCCTAATCCTGGTAAACTTCAAGAGATGGTTAATTCTGCAGTGAATCATGCTTTAATCAATCACTCCAATGTGCTGTCCAATACTGTTCATAATGCTGTGATTCGAACTTTCAAAGAAGGGCCAGCGTCACATCATTACGTCGGGCCTGCTTATCATCAACCAGAAGCAGCATCTGCTGTTGCTCCATCGGCTCCTCCAGCCGTTGCGGGTATAGAGATTTCTTCTCCTCCAGTATCAGCAGGATTATCTAATGCACAGTCTACTCCGATTCGTCCAGATTCAGCGTTATCAGGACGAGTTCAGCTTGGTACAGATCTATCAGCATCAGCTTTATCAGGTCCTGTACTACAGAGTAATCCAACTCCTGCTAATTGGTGGGGATATGGTATGCCTCCGGAGCCATCTACTGTCAATCACGGATTATCTCAAGTGTTTGACGCAGCGGGAAAAACTCCTATAATATCGGCTGGTTTGCCGATAGCCCAAGCATCTCAATATATTACAACCACTGCACAACCAAGTCTGGGAGGTTTTCAGGCGTCTCTAGGTCAAACATCTGGATCAAGTCCATCGGCAAGTTTGTTACCGATGCAGCAGAAGGCTCCTGTAATCAGTCAACCTGGAGTACAGGTTATGTCTCAAGTTGGATATAATTATCCAGCAATGCCAACAAGCTACCAGCCATCGGCAAATTCTGTGCCGATGAATACTAGTAATTGGTCAGGGCAGTTTTCTACTCAACATACAGTCCAGCCAAATCAGCAGGTCACAGGAGTTCATCAAGGTCACATGCATGCTGGTTTTCAGAATCAAGCATCGGCAGCTCAACCGATGAATCCTTTTCAGCAGATTAATGGACCACAGTTAGTAGCAAATATGCCAATTGCTGGAGATCGTGGGCAACAAAGGTATGCAGAAGGATATCAATAGATGCCTCTAGCAGAGATTCAACCATATCGTCAGCAAGATGTCGACGGTTTTTGGGCCGATAGGATAGCAGAAATTATGAGAGATCAATTTGGGATCAAGCCCAAGGTTAATACTTATTCTTATCGGACTCCGTATCCTCCAACATATGATTTAATTCCTCTCCCAAATCGTTACAAAGTGCCAGATTTCACTAAATTCTCTGGGCAAGACGATACATCAACCATGGAGCATGTTAATCGTTTTATTATTCAATGCGGAGAGGCAGCTTGTAGAGATGAATTGAGAGTTCGTCTTTTCTCGTCATCTCTATCTGGATCAGCATTTACGTGGTTTATTTCACTACCACCAAATTCTATTATCACTTGGGCTGATCTGGAAAAGCAATTTCATAAGTACTTCTTTGCTGGAATTCATGAGAAGAAGCTTACCGATTTGGTAAAGATGAAACAGCGCAATGATGAATCGGTAGAAGGCTTCGTGCAAAGGCTACGAGATGTAAAGAATAAATGTTACAGTCTGGTATTGGATGATCGGCAGCTTGCCGATTTTGCCTTTCAGGGATTATTGCCACACCTAAAGGACAGATATGCTTCTCAGGAGTTCGAAAGCCTCAGTCATTTAGTACAAAGGATTTCTGATCAAGATACTAGAGTTTTTGAACCTAAGAGAAATTGGAACAAGAAAATTTCATTTGTTGAAGAAGCGGAAGATTCTGATTCAGATAATGAACCAGTTATCGGTTTGGCAGAGTGGGTTAAGAATAAGAAGCCGATATCTTGTCCCTTTGGTCACAAAGAGCCAGAAAAGTTTACTTTTGATGTCACCAAAGCCGATAAAATATTTGATCTTTTGCTTCAGGAGGGCCAGATTAAATTATCACCCAATCATGTGATCCCATCAGCAGAAGAGTTGAAGCATATGCTGTATTGCAAGTGGCACAATGCAACTTCACACAGTACCAATGATTGCAAGGTGTTTAGACAGCAATTACAGTCAGCTATTGAGTCTGGCAGGATAAAATTTGGCAATTCCAATATTTAAAAGCCAATGAAAATTGATCAACATCCTTTTCCAACAAATATGTTGGACGCTGAAGGAAAAGTTAAGGTGTTGACGTCGGAAGCTGCTGAAAAGAATGCATCAGTAGATCCCCAACATCGGATAACTACCGATGATGCAAAAGGCAAGGGGCTATTGACAGAGGGTGGCGGTTCTGGGAGGCCTCCTCGATCTGGCATCGTGATTACCCATCAAAGACAACACGAAGGATGGCGTCAGCGAAGGGACCGGTATAGACGACAACAAGAGGAAAGGCGTCAAGAAGAGTGGAATCGACATAAGGATCATTGGAATTGTCCATTTTTTATTCATTGTTGGGAAGAAGGTATTAAGTTACCTACTGTTGAAAATTATCCAGAGTGTAATGGCTATTATGGAGTTAATTATCCTGCAAGACGATTTCAATCTGGTAATCAAGGTTTGCCCATTAATGAGCCGATCAGAAGGAGAGCATCAGTACATGATCGGCTGGGGGGCAGGCTTAGTGTGCATGAAAGGCTTGGTAAACGTGTTGCATATTTTCCAAGGAATCAAGAAGAACTCGAAGAGATGGCAAATGCAAGAGTCCCTGATGAAGAAATATTCTGCAGGGACCCTAATATACGTCGTGTGGAGACAACTAGAATTTATCAGCCAGTTTGGAAAACTAAGCTTTCTCAATGGTGTCCAGAAGGTTTGACAAAGACACAAAAGAGAAAAATGCAGCGGGATCGTCAGAAAGATTTATACCAAGAAGAAAGTTCCTCCAATGAGAAATCTGGTAACCAGCAGTGGCAGATAAGGCACAAGGATAAAGGTCCATCGGCAGATATCAATATGGTATTTATGTTGCCGATGGAATTTTTGGCTTTGTCTGAAAATGAAGAAGAGGCTGTTTCCTCTGATCAGATAGCTCAATTAATGTTAGATCCAATGATGGCTGTTTTTGAGAAGCCGGCTGATGATGAAAGACAACACCTCAAGGCTTTGTTTGTAAAAGGCAGAGTTGATGGGCAGCCCGTATCTAAGATACTTATTGATGGAGGAGCTGCGATTAATATTATGCCTTATGTGATGTATCGGAAGTTGGGTAAGGGAGATCAAGACTTAACTAAAACCGATATGATGCTAAAGGATTTTGAAGGCAATGTGTCACCAGCTAAAGGAGCAGTATGTGTTGAGTTGACCATCGGTAGTAAAACTTTGCCGACAACTTTCTTTGTTATTAATGGCAAGGGTGCATATAATTTACTTCTGGGAAGGGATTGGATTCATGCTAATTGTTGTGTTCCTTCTACAATACATCAATGTTTGGTACAATGGATCGGAGATAAGATTGAAGTTGTTCCTGGGGATTCTTCTTATATCATTGCATCGGCAGAATCGGATACTTATGAACGAACCAGGTGCATATCGGGAGAAGCTTGGGAAAAAGAGTTCCTCAAGGTTGCTGATTATGAAATTCTACCGATCCAAGCAGTCGGTTCTGAAGAAGAGTTTTAATGGATAGATTTGCCGATGATGGAAAATTAGGGCAAGGATTTACATCGGCAGATGATTTAATAGAAGTAGATATTGGTGAAGGCGATAGGCCAAGGCCCACTTTTATTAGCTCTAAATTAGATTCCAAGTGTAAACAGCAATTAGTTGATTTGTTAAAGGAATATAAAGATTGTTTTGCTTGGGATTATACTGAAATGCCTGGATTAGACCGATCTATAGTTGAACATCGGTTGCCAATTAAATCTGGATTTCGGCCACATCAGCAGCCGGCTCGCCGATGCAATCCTAATATACTCCCCGATATTAAGGCCGAAATAACCAAGTTAATTGAGGCAAAATTTATTCGGCAGTGTCGGTATGCAGAGTGGATTTCTAATGTGGTTCCTGTATATAAGAAAAATGGAAAACTCCGTGTTTGTATTGATTTCAGAAATCTTAATAAGGCCACACCGATGGATGGATATCCAATGCCGATTGCCGATTTGTTGATTGATGCTGCAGCAGGGCATCAGATTATTAGTTTCATGGATGGAAATGCGGGTTATAACCAAATATTCATGGCTGAAGAAGATATTTCCAAAACTGCTTTTAGATGTCCAGGTCATGTGGGATTATTTGAATGGATAGTTATGACGTTTGGTTTGAAAAATGCCGGTGCTACTTACCAGAGAGCTATGAACTTCATTTTCCATGAATATATTGGCACATTGGTGGAAATCTACATTGATGATATAGTGATTAAGTCTGGAGACATCACAAAGCATCTAACCGATCTGCGAAAGATATTGGAGTGCACAAGAAAACATGGATTAAAGATGAATCCCAATAAATGTGCATTTGGTGTATCGGCAGGCCAATTCTTGGGTTTTATGGTGCATCAGAGGGGCATTGAAATTAGTAGAAAATCTATTGAGGTAATCAACAAGGTGGTTGCTCCTACCGATAAGACTGAGTTGCAATCTTTGATCGGTAAGATTAATTTCATCAGAAGGTTTATATCTAATCTGTCAGGTAAGATCAAGGCTTTCAGTCCATTATTAAAATTGAAAGCCGGTCAGGAGTTTAAATGGGGGTATGAACAGCAGTTGGCTCTAGATCAGATTAAGAGTTATTTAACAAATCCTCCAGTGTTAGTTCCACCCCAGCATGGAAAACCTTTCAGATTATATTTATCAACTGAAGATACTATTATCGGTTCAGCTCTTATTCAAGAATTTGAAGGAAAAGAGCGTGTTATCTATTATTTGAGCAGACGATTAATAGATGCTGAAACCAGGTATTCGGCTATTGAGAAGTTATGCTTATGTCTATATTTCTCCTGTAGTAAGTTAAGGCATTATTTACTATCGGCTGAATGTACTGTTGTATGCAAAGATGATGTAGTCAAATATATGCTATCTATGCCGATATTAAATGGTAGGATTGGTAAATGGATTTTAGCGTTATCAGAATTTGACTTACGTTATGAATCGGCTAAGGCAGTTAAAGGACAAGTTATGGCCGATTTTGTTACTCAGCATTGCAATACAGTAGATTCTTTGGAAGTTGCTCCATGGACATTGTTCTTTGATGGATCCACTTGTAACGAAGGGGCAGGCATCGACATCGTGTTGATTTCTCCTCAAGGGAAGAAGTATGAATTCTCATTGCCGATCGTTGCCACATCAACAAACAATCAAGCTGAATACCAAGCATTGATAAAAGGGTTGGAGTTGCTTAAAGAAATACAGGCTGATGCTGTTGAAGTCTTTGGTGATTCTATGCTAGTTATAAATCAATTGATTGGGATTTATGAATGTCGAAGTGAAATCCTGATTTCATATCATGAGAGATGTTTGGAATTATTAAAAGGATTTAGGAATTTTCATCTGGAGCATGTTTCCCGGATGCATAATGAAGAGGCTAACCGATTGGCTCAGCATGCTTCAGGATATCAACCTGTTCAAGAAGCATTGACATTGGTGGTTGATGCCGATGACTGGAGAAAGGAAATCATTGATTATTTAAAGAATCCATCTAAAAAGATTGAGAGACGTGTAAGATTCCAAGCAACAAAGTATGTACTCCTCGATGATGAATTATATTATCGTACCATAGATGGAGTTTTACTCAGGTGTGTTAGCATAGAGGAATCAAAAAGCCTGATGAGTGAAATTCATGAAGGAGTATGTGGGGCTCATCAGTCAGCATTCAAGATGAAGTGGATGATCAGAAGAAATGGATATTATTGGCCAGCTATTCTTGAAGATTGTTTTAAATATTTTAAAGGATGTCAGAAATGTCAAAAGTTTGGTAATATTCAAAGAGCACCCGCATCGGCTATGAATCCTATAATTAAACCATGGCCGTTTAGGGGTTGGGCTATTGATCTCATCGGTCAAATTTATCCACCATCGAGTAAAGGGCATAAATTTATTCTGGTTGCTACCGATTATTGCACGAAGTGGGTTGAAGCAATTCCTTTGAAAAAGGTGACATCGGCTAACATGGTTGATTTTGTGAAGGAGCATATTGTTTACCGATTTGGTATCCCTCAAACTATCACTACCGATCAGGGCACTATGTTTACATTAGGTGAATTTGATGAGTTTGCTTTGAGTATGGGAATTAAAGTTTTGAATTCTTCACCATATTATGCCCAAGCAAATGGCCAAGCTGAAGCATCCAATAAGGGGATTATCAAACTTATTAAACGCAAGATCAGAGAATATCCTAAAAAGTGGCATACAATATTAAATGAAGCTTTGTGGTCATATCGGATGGCATGTCATGGTGCAACTAAGGTGTCGCCTTATCAATTGGTGTATGGGCACGATGCAGTATTACCTTGGGAAATTAAGATTGGATCTAGGCGGATGCGTTTTCAGGATCAACTGACAGCCGATGATTATGATATCCTTATGAAAGATGAGTTGGAGGACGTAGCAGGTCATCGGTTAAAAGCTTTGATTAACATCGAGGAAAACAAGAAGAGAGTAGCCAGGTGGTATGATAAGAAAGTAAAGGTAAAGGAATTTGCCGATGGTGAATTAGTCTGGAAGTTGATTTTACCGATTGGGACTAAAAATTCTAAGTTTGGCAAATGGTCCCCTAATTGGGAAGGTCCATATCGGATAAGTCAGTCTGTTCCTGGTAATGCGTATATTCTTGAAACTCTCGAAGGAGTGGTATTTCCCAGAGCGTTAAATGGAAAATATTTAAAGAAATATTACCCTAGTGTTTGGATAGATGCATAAAGAGTATAGTTGCCGATAACAATCCTATCGGCTGGAGTTAAAATAAAGTATCAATTATGCCGAATTTAACAAAGCCTGAATGGCTGATATCGCACGCAGGCGAATTTCATCGGCTTCTTTTAGTTCCTTGGCATCTTCATCGGCATTTCCTTCCACAGGTTTGATTTTCTTTTTCAATGCCAAGGCCTTGCGAGCTTGAGCATCCCGTTCCTGTTGAAGGGCTTTAATGGCGTCGGGAAGCTGGTCTTCTTCTTGTTTGGCCTGGGTCAGAGCTGTCTCAACTTGTTCCAGTTCAGCTAGCAGGGCTGCTTTCTTTGCCGATAGATCTGAGATCTTCTGTCTAATATCGGCACTGGAGGTTTGCAAATTATTGATGTTCTTGTGCTTCTCGTCGGCAGTCTGCTTTAGCTGTAGCATCTCTTCTTTAAGTTGAGATTGGGCTGCTCTGTCAGCAATACGATGAACGGCCCTTTGGTATTGAAGCTGTCTGCTTTCCAGATGGGCTGCTGGAAAGATGATTTCTTCAACATTGGAGGGGACTTGGCCGTGGATTGCCTTGAAGATAGACTTCGCAGGATCTGAGTCGATTACCAATTGGGCAGTTTCTTGCTGAAGCAGGTTTAGGAGGGTTTCCAGCTTGCCATATGTGTCTGATGATACTGTTCCCAACGCCAAGGAGGAGCTCGCCTCTTCTCCATCATCATCAGAAATATCGATATCAAAAGAAAATAAGCTATCGGGAGAATCTTGTTCCTATGGGATAAAGAGAATTAGAAATCTTGTTCATAATATTTTGAAGATATAATAAATCAGGTAATTGATTGATTTACCTGCTTCAAGGCTATCTCTTGAGCTTGACTTGAAGGAGCGGCTTGTAAAGGGTCCTGTGAAGGATCGGCAAAAGATGCCGATGGAATGTCTTCAATGACCACATCGGTAGTCGGCCCTTGAGGTACAATTGCCGATGATGTATCTTGAGCAGAAGCAGTTTGTTCAGAAGGCTGATCGATGGGTGTTGGAGCAGATGTAGGGGCCGGTGTAGGTTTTTGTCGTTTCTGTTGAGCCTCAGCATCGGTCAAAGCTTTACGTTTCTGTTGTGCTTCGACAACAACCGGCTGGGGGGCATCAACATCTGTTAGTTGAGGAGCTTGTATGATCGGTGTGCTTACCGATGTATCCATTTGTTGCTGAAAAAACAGGTATAAGATTGGATGTTTAATGGGAAAAATAAAAATAATGAAAGAATACCTCTGAGGAAGGAGTAGAAGTTGTGGTGCTCGGTAAAGTTGCCGATGATGATCCAGCTGCAGCTTGTACACCCTGATAGGTGTATGTTAATATAAAGTGTATCGGCAGAGAAAATAGTAAACAAGATTATTACCTTAAAAGCCTTGATCAGGCTTGAAGCAGCAGCCTTTGGAGAAGCCCTAGATGTTCCCAATCTTGGTCTAGAAGCGCCAATTTTGGTACGAGTTTTTTGGAAAGTCAAGGCTTCCAGGGTGGGGGCATTGTAGCCGATTGCTGAAATCGGAGAGGCCGGATAGAGATTGAAGGGTTTTCCGCTTTTGCTTATCGGTGGAACTGGATCGTCAGCCTGTTTCAAAGGGGGTTAGTTACCGATACACATAATAAAAGAAAAGGGAAGGGGCAAAAGTTGAAAGGAACTTACTGCATTATCAGGAATAGCATAATCAGGGTCAATCTGGTGCCGATATGTATGAACAGATGTTGAAAATAGCTGTTCTTTCCATTCCTGCCACCATTGCTTATATGATTCTGTTATGAAAGAAGCTGGTGACCAGGCGGAGAGATCGACGTTGGAAATATCGGCATCAGGAGCAAGTCTTACTATCCTGCTCCATTCAGTTCCAGAGGTGATGATTTCCCTGGGTTTGATTACATCGGCATAGCACAGTTTAATGGGCAATTGCCCAAAAGCCAGCTGGCGAGATACTGCCGATGGATTGTAAAATTCATAAGTAATGTGGGAGGCTTTCCCACTGCCAAATGTATTGACTGGAATTGCTCTGGGGGTGATGATGGCCATCATCAGATCATTATCTTGGTTCAGATCACCATCGGCAAAATTGAAGAGGAGGGGAAATTTGTTATCCTCGTCAATATAAGGCACCCAAGCCCTGTGATCACGAGGGAGGCCATGGTAGAAAGTATGAAAGAATCTGATGATTTGATCCTCATTGGCTTCTGTTCCGGGAAGGACGATAATTGCTTCACCAAAGTTGAGAGGGGGGCGTGTTGCCGATTCATCATCCCTAAGGACGTGTTCTTCGGGAATCTCTCGTGGGAATTCCTGAGCAAAGAAATCCCATTGTAAACGCTTGTGCATATGGGCGTTTAACCACATATTAATAAACCACCATGGGCCTCCCAGATTGCCGATGGGTTCGCCAAGTATAAGCTTTTGGGATACTTGGTGGAGGAGATGGTAGGTTGAACTCAGAAGATATCGGCCAAGTGGAAATCTGACACCGTTGGCCAAGAGTTCTGCTGCTGGGAGGAAAGCATTAGTTGGTCCTACTGATCGTCCACAGAAAATAAATTTTTCTAGCCACATGTTCAGGAATGTGGCATGCTCCCTTTGGTTGACAGTACCAGTCTTCTGGTACTCCTGGATATATCCCGTCCAGCCGCCGATGTTGCGTGTGGTTATTCTGTACTCAGCTTTTCTGCCGAAAATATGGCCTTCATCGACAGTTGAAATGTCTAGGCCTGTGAGCATATACACATCGGCAAGGGTGGGGGCACATGGACCATGACCAAACATGAAGGTGTTGGTGGTGTCAGACCAAAATTGAGCAGCAGCTATCATCATAGATTCATTTTTCTGCATATCGGCAATGGACAGCCTGATACATTGATCTATTTTCCGCTCTGCCCAGAATACTTGCATTGACCTGTTGACCCTCAGAAACCAGTTTTTCCACCCTTTGGTGGGTTTAGGCCAAGAACGGAATGTATCTTTCCACAAATTCAAGGAGAAATTCTGAGATTTAAAAGGAATACGATTGGCTTCTGCATTAATCAGATCAGTTGGGTCTGGGTTGCCCATCGGACCTAAGCAGTGAAGAGGAGGTTGATGGGTTGGAATCACCAATGCGTTGTGGAGTTCCTAAGATCGGAAGACCGAGAAAATGAAAGAAAAAGAAAATGTCGACTGTAAGAACTCACAGGGAACCGAAAGGATTAAAGTAAAAGTAATAAAGAACAAACCGCAGGGACGTCGAAGTTGACAGCCATTGCTTCAGGAGGATGAGGGCACGAGTTGGGAACTTGAAGATGATGATTCAGATGAGTTGAAGGCGCGCGGTTGTTGGTTAGGGTTGCCGCCGGGGTGAGAATGCCAAAAGGTGGAGTTTGAAGGTAGAAGATGAACAGCCCGGAGGAATCTATTTATAGGTTACCTGGAGTAGGGGTATTCTTGACTTATCTCTATGCCGTATGCGGATAAATCGAGGTGGTTCAGTTGGATATGGTAACTGTGCGCACGACAATCAAGGAATGGTACAGAAGATTTGACAGCAAGTAATCATAGCTTGAAGGATATCTTGATACAAGATTTTTCAGTTCTAAAAATGATGCGTTGCGGTGAGATATTGTTGAAAATGTGTTATTTTGGTATCTCAACCATAGTTAAGGCAAAGAAGGTTAGAAAAATGCAATATATATATTGAGATACATGGATTGAATCTAGATTTGATTAAGTTTGGTAACAAATCATGTTATGCTTGGAGAATGGGTCAAAGGAATGGATAATAGCAAGCATCAGTTGGAGTAAATTTCGGAGCATCGATATCTTATACTCCGAAATTGGGGGGCATGTGTTGACACCGTTTTTAGTACGTGTCAAAATGATCAGGAAAGGTTGATTAGCAAGGGAGAGATTGCCGTGTGAATTGATGGCCGAAGAGAACAAAGTTTGTTTTAAGCGGTGGCAGTGTATGAATTTGATTGGGAATGTTGCCGATGAAGTCAAAGGTGTTATTGCCGATGCCGATGGAAGAAGGTTTGGAGACTGTTGCCGATAAGGGAATGTATCGATGAAGGAAGGTGTGAAGACTGCAGCCGATGAAATAGGGAATGTGCCGATGGAAGGAGATCGAGGGTTGCTGCCGATGGAAAAGGGGATGTGCTGGTGGAAAGGAAACTAATAAGAATACCATCGTGATTAAGGCGGATCATGGAATAAAATAGGAATTGATTTCCTTGTTTACGATTAGTAGAGTCTGAGTTGTGTAAAAGTCATATTCTTGGATTTGAGTTTAGTATCCTAGTCGTATTCGATTATGTTTCTATAGATCAGGATATAAATATAGAGTGAAGGGCAATGTAATAGGGATCAATCAATATACATCAAAAAACAGCTTTTACTCTTATTTACATCTACTTTTCGGCGACTTCGTCAATTTGCATATTTTTCCTTTTTTACGAGTTCTCATCGATTTGGCGAGTTGCATTGCTCTAAGTGCAATTTTCGTCGATCCTCGAGTTCCGCGTGAGTACCTCTTGGCCGTGACTTCCGGGCGCATCGCTGTTGTCAGGACCAAAGTGCTCGTATCTTCATCCTTGTCGATTAACAGGTCAAATCGACTGGCACGCCTTGGATATCGACTTCGGGTATTAGCCCTTTGTGTTTGCAGATTCACTTTTGCATCAACATTAACCCTTCCTGATCATCTTGACACGTGCTAAAAATGTTGTCAATAGATAAATGATAAGCACATAGCCACATAATAAATGATAAGCACATCTCAATAAATTACTCTAAGTCTATATCACTAGCATGGAACTAGGACGAACTACAAGAATAAATCCTAAGTTATTCTAACTATAAGCCATAGCATACAATGATTAGTGCAATTACACTTGGCAATCATGGCAAGACAAGGTTATATCTACGTATAGGGATATTACGAAGGAAGATGAAGAATATAGCAATCACTTCCCTATAATAGTTGTGTTCTACCTATCCTATACTCGGAAGGAGTACTACAAAGGACTCAACAGGACTGTCACTTCCGCGATCTACCTCACGATCTGAAATATAGGGTGCAATCGCAGGAAAATACGGTATAGGCACCACGCCTACACCATTATAATTGAGAATATCAGCAAATAGAGCAAAGTCATATCCAATATAATAGAATAGAGCAAAGTCATATTCATAGTAGCAGACGAATAATATGAATAACACATGAAATATAGAAATAGGAGAGAATTACCAAGAACTCTCTTGACAGATCCGGAAACCAAGTGAAACTTGACTCCTAGTTCTAATCCTATGTAGCTATGCTGACTATGGAGATGTAATTGAGATGGTGGCTCTAGGGCTTGATCATGGGGTTTCTCTCTTGATGAATAATGAATTGAATGAGAATTAGGGTTTCTTAGAGGGCTAGGGGCCTTGCTTATTTAGCCTCCTCAAATGCACCACGGCCGTCAGATCAAACCGACCTTGATACACAGTGTAGATTTATCCTCAAAGGCGGTGGGGGTAGGATCCGCGAGACTGGACCTGATTGGTCCACGTAGGTGGGTGAGCACCCTGCCTACGTGGCCAACCGGCCTCCGGTCTGGTCTAGTGTCTTCTGGAGTCTTCTAAAGTATTCTTGTGCGTGAAGTCTTTCTCTCTATATAAATCTTACATGTGGGCCTTCTTTGGTCATTTCCTGATACCCCCCTGCACAAATAAATATTCACCAAAACTCGTGGAATTATGTCAGTGTAACCCCTATAGCTAGATGATATTTATATTTAGGTCCTTTTTCATGCTATGTTGACGGTTAAAAATGACACTTATCTACCGTCAATAGTTACGCATGTCGAAAAGTATCTTGCAAAGCAGGCGGCTAAGGCGGCTGATGAGAGTGCCGGTGTGGATGATGAGGCAGTGAGCCAGTAGAAGAAGCAGGCGGCTAAGACAGCTAATGAGAGTGTAAGTGTGGATGATGAGGCAGTGAGCCAGCAGAAGAAGCCCATTGATGATCTATCTCTTTTAGTTGGAATTGGTCGTGAAATCCTTTTTGTGCTGAAGTGCGTTGTAGATTTAGTTTGTCTAGTGCTACTTGGGATTGTGTACATTGTATGTAGGCTTCAATAAATTCATTTTTTAGAGTGTAATCATGTTGTTTGATGGATATTTTGGATCTTTTTAATTAAGTACCAATCATGCATGTTGTACAATATGGGTTATTAAAAGTTTTTGATGTGGTGTATGTCATGTAATGCAGATGAACCGGCAATGGATGTACAACGCTGACCGCCGCTCCCTATAATTCATTATGGGCGTGTGTGGCCAAGGCAAAGATGTGGAATGATTTCTTGTGTTGCCCATGTGTCCTATGCAAGAATAAGAAGATTATTCTTGCTCAAAGGTGCTTCACGAACACCTATTTAGGTCAGATTTCATGCCAAACTATATTTGTTGGACTAATCATGGAGAACACGGTGTTATAATGGAAGAAGATGAAGAAGAAGGGGATGATGACAACAATATTATTCGTGGTTTTGCTGAATACGATGCCTTTGGTGATACTGCAGTGGAGAAAGCTAAAGAAGAGGTAGCAGCAAAAGATGAGCCCGCTGATGATCTTGGTTAGGCCATCCATGACGCACAGAGAGAATGCAAAAGTGAAAAGGAGAAGATCAAGTTCGAGCACATGCTAGAGGATCACAAGAAATTGCTATACCTGACTTGTGAAGAGGGGCAGAAAAAGTTGCGTACAACACTATAATTGCTGCAATGGAAGGCAAAGAATTGTGTATCAAACAAGGGATTTGGGGAATTACTGACTATCCAAAAGAAGATGCTTCTGAAGGATAACGAATTGCCTGCCACTACATATGAAGCAAAACAAGTCCTTTGCCGTCTGGGATTAGAAATCCAGAAGATACATGCATGTCCCAATGACTGCATCCTCTACCGCAGCGAGGAGTACAAGAATTTAGATGAATGCCTGGTATGTCATGCATCGTAGTATAAGATCAGGCAAGATGACACTGGTAATGTTGAGGGCAATGGAGAATGTCCCAGAATGAGAATTCCTATCAAGGTGATGTGGTATGCTCCTATAATACTATGCTTGAAACGTTTGTTCAGAAACAAAGAGTGTGCAAAGTTGCTGCAATGGCACAAAGAAGACCGTAAGGTAGAAAATATGTTGAGACACCCCGCTGATGGGTCCCAGTGGAGAGCAATCGACAGAGAGTTCCTCAAATTTGCAGATGATGCAAGAAACTTAATGTTTGCTTTAAGTACGGACGACATGAATCCTTTTGGGGAGAAGAGCAGCACTCATAGAACTTGGCCCGTTACTCTATGTATCTACAACCTTCCTCCATGGTTGTGCATGAAGCAGAAGTTTATTATGATGCCAGTGCTCATCCAAGGCCCGAAGCAACCTGGCAACGACATTGATGTGTACCTAAGGTCATTGGTTGACAAACTTCTACTTTTATGGAACAGCGTAGGCATACATGTGTGGGATGAGTACAAACAGGAACACTTTAACCTGCGAGCCTTGTTGTTCATTACAATCAATGATTGGCCTTCTCTTAGTAATCTTACAGGACAGTCAAACAAGGGATATAACACATGCACGCACTGTTTCGATGACATTAAAGGTATATTCTTGAAAAAATGTCGAAAGGTCGTGTACATGGGCCATCATCAATTTCGTCCAACGAATCACGCCCTAAGAAAGAAAGGCAAGCATTTTAAAGGTAAAGCAGATCATCGAACAAAGCCTGACAACCATAGCGGCGAGGATGTATTCAATATGGTGAAGGATGTAAAAGTAGTCTTTGGAAAGGGACCTAGCAGCCAACCTGTTCCGAATGATGCTACCGGACACGCACCCATATGGAAGAAGAAGTCCATATTTTGGGAGCTACCCTACTGGCAAGTCCTAGAGGTCCACAGTGCGATCAACATGATGCACCTGACGAAGAATCTTTGTGTGAACCTGCTAGGCTTCATGGGTGTGTATGGGAAGCCTAAGGACACACTACAAGCACGATAGGACCTGCAGCATTTGAAAGAACGAGACAATCTGCATCCAGAGAAGACAGATGATGGACGCCATTACTTAAGTCTTGCTAGCTACACTCTTAGCAAAGAAGAGAAGGAAAGCATGTTTAAATGCCTAAGCAGCATTAAGGTCCTATCTGGATACTCCTCGATTATAAAGGGTATAATAAATGTGCCAGAGAAGAAATTCCTAAACTTAAAGTCTCATGACTGCCACATGCTTATGACGCAATTGCTTATTGTTGTATTGAGAGGGATTCTATCTCAAAATGTACGATTAGCCACCATGAAGCTATGTGCATTCCTCAACGTAATTTCTTAGAAGGCAATCAATCCAATGGAACTAGCTAAGCTATAGAAGGATGTGATCCAATGTCTTGTCAGCTTTGAGTTGGTGTTCCCGCCATCCTTCTTTAATATCATGACACACCTCCTAGTTCACCTGGTCAAAGAGATTAGTATTCTCGGTCCTGTGTTCCTACACAACATGTTCCCTTTGAGAGGTTCATGGGAGTCCTGAAGAAATATGTTCACAACCGTGCTCGGCCAGAAGGAAGCATCGCCAAGGGCTATGAAACGGAGGAGATCATTGAGTTCTGCATTGATTTTATTCCTGACCTCAACCCTATTGGTGTTCCTGAATCATGGTATGAGGGGAGACTAAATGGAAAGGGTACACTAGGAAAGAAATCATATATTGGCACAGAGGATGATTATTTCTGTAAAGCACACTACATAGTTCTACAAAACTCCAGCTTGGTGGAACCGTATATCAAGATACACAAGGACATTGTACGATCCGAATCCTCGGGGAGGACTGAAGCCTAGATTACGCATCAACACATGGAAACTTTTGGCCCTTGGTTGTGAAAATGATGTCAGGGTGACGAGAGTCTTGATGAGCAACTGTACTTGTTGGCTAGGGAACCATCTTGGCATGTCCTAACATTCAAAGGCTATACAGCGGCGACCTGTAGCGCCACCGCTATCTTAGGTCAGCGTGCACCTGTGGTGCCTACTAGGCAAGCCAAGATAGCCTGCAGTAGCCTAGCCACGGCAGCAGCAGCCAGAGCTCTACTCGGCCATGGCGAGCGTGCCCTAGAGCCGAGGAGAGTGAGGGAGAGGGTGAGGAAAGGAACGAGAGGGCGAGGCGAGTGCTTGGGAGTGAGAGAGCAAATTCGAGCACTCCATATCGATGCAGGGGTGAGGCAACACATGACAACAGAGGTCAGCAATGGTGGGGGCGCGGCCAACGCATGGTCGCCATGCCCTGGACACGCAGCGCGTGGTGAAGTGGCTAGTGTGGGACGCGATTTGGGTCAGCTTCTGTGCCAAATTTGCCCATGGGCCCAAAATGAAGTTTGATCACCTAGGGCTGCTATTCATTTCTTATTTAGGGTGCCAAGCCATTAGGGTTATGGATCAGCAGGTAATTAGTCCCCAAGACAGCAGTGTCAATGCTTTGAAAATAGTCATGGAAACTTGCTTTCGGAGGTCAAAACCTGGTCAAACTGAACCCAACTTTTTGTATGCTCTTCCTCATCGAGTTAGCTCCAGCTTTTATTTTTAGATTAACTCAAGTTGTTCAACAAACTTTGGAGAATGCGAGACGTCAACCGTCATCGCTACTAAAATCCAGACTTAGCCAAATTTGAACTCCAAAACATCATTTTAGCGATTCTTGTGAGTTCTGTTTGACCAAGCTAGGAACCAAACTAGATATTGATCCTTAAACAAAGTTTGTTCCTCTCAATCTAAAATTCACTTTTTATTTAGGGCCCACAGACATAAAAGGTCCCTAAGTGGCTGGTCAAGATAGGTCAAACAAGGGCATTATAAAGGTCAATATAATCATACCATCACTTAGGAGCATTTTCTAGGCACTTGCTCAATATGAACCCTTCATGACTTTTGTTCATGAGTGTAAGTAGAGGTGTTTGAGCAAGGTTGTAAGGTTTGATTGACTTCATAAGCTCTCATTCACTTGATAAAGCCATTCAAGAAAAAATGTGACTCGTCATTTCATGTACTTTTTGATTCCAAACTTCATGAAACTTTTCCACTTGTCAAAGTAGATGAAAATAGATATGAGGCACATGAAAGGTGCACCTTCAACATTACTCAGGCATATATTTAGAAAAGGGTCAACATGTAAACATGTTGTGTCATCCAAGTTTTAAGTTGGGGCTCATTTCCATAGAATTGACCTCAGCACCTTCATCACCACTTAACATGTCATGTTTGAACTCAAACCCACTGCTTAACTAGTGACAAACACATGGGGTGTTACACGCTCCTTCAATTGGGCGATAGAACCTATGTTCTTAGGTTTTTGGGTGAAGGCTTCGAGATTGTTACCAAGATGTTGGGCAAGGCCTTCATGCATGTGCAAGGTAATCCTAGTGTAGGTTAGGTAGCTAGCTAGTCTTAATATTCCTATGGTTTTAGCTCGAGTTGGCTAGTGCAATAAGTGATTCACTAGTTAAAAGAAAAACCTAAAAGATATTGGAAGATTGAGCATGGCAACTTAGCTTGAGCTCATGATGAGTTCCTTGTCATCAAGATTGAAGACCTGTCATTTGCCATCCTTGCTTCCAAGCTAATGAGAGAGATTTCATCTTTTCTTGCAAAAATTTCCAAGAATCCAAATGAGAGAATCTTCGAAAAATCTTGACAGGATTGAGTTGTGGCATACCTGATTCTTACCCTTGAGTGATTTGCATCAAGTAATCCTTATGATCCATCCATGCAAATAGAGAAGATTTGACTTAGTGTTTGTGGACTAATCTCAAGATAATGAGAAGAGAGAGAGTTCTTGAGCTAACCTTGGAATGAGAAGTTGTTGAAGCTCAAGGACTTGATCCAATGTGTTGATCTTGCTACCCTTTGAAACTTTGATTCTCTTCTCCTTCTTCTCCTTCACTTTCTCACTCTAATTCAACCTTTCCTTTCTCTTGTTCTTCATTCTAGAGAGGGAGAGTGTGTGTGAGAGGGGAATGAGGGGAGAGTGAGTGGAGCTGAGGTCCAGTTGTTGAGAAGTAGCTCTCTTTCATGCTAACATGTGTGGGCCATGCCTCATAATGGAAGATAGCTCACTATCCAGTCAATCTGCTGCCTCTGTCCTTTTATCGGATGGTCTGACAATACTGGCGGACTGTCCGGTAAATCCTTGTTTTGCCTAACCAAGTTTAGGAACCTGATCTCATTGACTTGGGTCCATGTTGGGATTCACACTAGCCTTATTTATCCTTTGGTGAATGTAAGCCTTGGGTTGGGTTTCTTTAGGAGATGTTCTTTACCGATGATTGCTCAGTTGACTCTAGTTGACCGGAGGTTGACTTGGTTTGTCATCAAGTAGTTGATCAAAAAGGCATCGCATTCCTTTGGTTGGGTTGCTAGGATCTCCACAGAGTTCGATTGGCTGTATCTCGGATGACTAAAAATGAGAGCCTATATTGTAACGAACTTGGGTCGTTACAATGCCCGCTTGTGTTAATTGATTAAAAATAAAAAAACATCGACGAGCCCAGCGAGCCCATCCACGAGGCCCGCCGAGCCCTTCGACGCACCGCGGCCACCGCTCGCCGGATCTACTAGTGCTGAGAAGTGCCGAGCCCTTCTTAGTGATGCTATCTACATCTATGATATCCTAGGCACTGTAGATAGGATTTGCGAGACGCATGAGTGTATTCGAATCGGGCAAAGTAAAAATTTCCTCAAAGGGCATGTGCCCTCACATAATTTGCCATTGGGTCCATTTTGGGATTCTTGCCCTCCATGGATATGCCAAGGAATCTCTGCCTCGCACAAATCTTAAAGCAAGTCTAATGATGAATAATAGAGCACATGCCCTTAAAGGTAAATTTACCACGTCCATCCAAATCTATCAAGTACAAAATATGTTCTAATATATTCAAAGCTATTGATTTGGTAGTGGATGCGGCATCCCAAATTAGTGGCTTCCGCACTCTTTTATTGAGGGTGGACATTCAAATCGCATCATGCATGCACGCACTATTACACAATTCTGTCTCCATATCTCCAACGCCCTTTATCACCGTTGGTTTAACAAAAAACTACGGTAGGTGCGTGACAAGACCATTGGACTGGCGGTGCAGAGGACTATCATCGCCGATTCATGCTATGAACCGGCGGTGATGACCCCTTGTCACCGTGGTTGCATGTTCAATTTTTATTATTAAACTATTTTTTATTATTTTTCCTTCAATCCGTAGCACAAAAGGGATATAAAAAAAATCAGTCCAATCAGATGTAAGATGTGGCTTCTAGAAATACGAAAATGTGTGCTGAAAGTTAATATAAAACAACTGCATTCATCCACCATTTTTAATTGTTTGTAGTGGCAAGGGGAGGGTGCGCAAACCAAGTGGTCATGAGTTCGAATCCTAGAGGCTCCAAAATTCACAAACAAGTGCCAAAAATCATGGTTTTATACACATTAAAATCCTAGAGGCTCCACAATTCGCAAACAAGTGCCAAAAATCATGGCGTTTACACTTAAATGTTGCTGATCAAAGCAGGGTGGCTTGCCCAAGCAAAAAAATATATTTTCCTACCATTTGATTTCTTTTTTCCGATTTTTGGAAAAAAAATTCCAACCGGCAGTGATTACCCCAGCCATGAACCAGCGGTGATAGGGCACCCATCAGCGCCGATTTATCACCACCAACCCCTAAAACTGATGGTGATGGGGGTTTTGGGGCTGGCGGCGATGTCATCTATGTAGTAGTAATGCTCAATTTAGGGAGAAAATCATATGCATTAAAATATTCCATTTAGCTAATCATATTAATTGGAAGGTGCAAATCCTTCGATAATCAAAGGCTACGATTTATCCTATCTACTACTCCCTCTGTCCCCATTTGTCCCTTGTTTTAGCTGCGCTTGTAGCTGTCCCCATACAAAACATCTTGCATGTATCTGGCTGAGCTTCCGTCCAAGTTCAAAGAATTTTGCATGTGCTGGACCAAGGCTGAAAGGATGGACAAATGGGGACAGAGAGCGAATACCTGTCAGGAGGTAAAAGGGTGTACTTTATTGTGTATACTTTTACAGGTCTTGGTATGTTTTAACACTGCCCAAAATAAAACTTTGAAAATCAATATATTAAAAACTGATACATATATTGTTGGTAGAGTAATCAATACGTACGTACTAATTATAGGTCCAGAAAATCGTTGATGCATGCATCAAGCTGATATATATCTCTATATAGCACAAGGAGCCCCGGGAGGCCGGGTTGAACGCTTCTCTCCATTCATCGATATCCGTCTATGAACCAGATGGGGAACGTCAGCCCAGCAAACGCGACCCTAATCCTGTTGGTGCTGCTCTTCATCGGATGCTTCGTAGCCGCCGCACATTGTATGTACTTCAACTTGACTCATCCATTATATTCTTTCGCAAAACATACATGCATCTGAATGCTGAAACCTCTTGAACATACTTGTACAAGAATTAGTTGTAGATTTTGCAACAATTGAAAACGGTACGCATGCACTTTCTCGTTCTAAATTGTATGCATCCTCTGACGTGTTGATGAACACATTATTACCACGCAAATACTTTTTTCTTTTTTGACACATTACCATGCGATACTTGTATGCAGCTGGGGGAGATGGCCGACTTGTAGGAGAGGTTGAGAGTGCACCAAGAAACAATACCGCTGCGACCAAACATACTCTGACGGATGACCTGAACGAGAGCGTCGGTGGTGGTACCAACAGAAGTGACGACGTTGTTTCTAGCTTCTGTGTGAGGCGCACGTGCCCCGGCATCGGCACCTGCTGGTGCTGCACTACTTCAACGGGTCTGCAGCACTGCTTTGTAATCGCGGATGAATGCAGGGCAGAATGCAGGACGGACGTCTGAGCCGGTGTCTTCTGGCGTTGGAGGTGCCCTGTTGCCGTCGTCGTCGTCGTCCGTCAGTCGGTGACACGACTAGCTCGTTTCAGGGTTCTCTCGATCGCCTAGTGGAGTAACCGATCGATTGCTAGGTGCAGGGAAAGGATAACTGGTCCATAAAGCTCTATTATTGTGTATTTGTGTTGATCATATATTCATATCATCGATTGTGCTCTCGTTTCTCGGTGACTCCCCCAACTTGCAGGCATCTACCATATCCTAGCTAGGCGAGGCGCCATAGTAGATAGGTCTTGCGAGATGCATGAGCGTATCCGAATCGATCTGGTGGATCGACCATGCTTTGGCGATCTACGACTCGAACACCCGCGGTGATCGATCCAGCCGATTCTCCCGATCTGTCATGTCCATCTTCATTTCTCAGGTCATGTGTACTAGTGCAGGAGGCGGAAAGCGATGCGGAGCCAGATCGAGAATCCCACTGCCATTCTTGGCACGCTGTTTGCGGTGCCGGAGGGCACTTACCAGTTGCTCACACTCTCGCTAATATAATGTAAGCACGGCTTGCGGGGATCGATACTTGTCCAACTCGAACGCACGGCGAGACTCTGCATGCGTCTCGATCTCTGTCTCCCTTGGTTGGCGATCTGCTGCTCACTTCCACGGTCATCTGTCTGACATCAGAAGTCTTGTTGATTAATTTTGGAGCACCTTGGCGCCTCCGCGTTTAGTATTGTCAAAGTGATGCTATGATTTCTCACAGGCGGATCGGATTTGTTCTCCTAGCTAGTTTGTCCGATCCACGGTCAGTCCTCCAGTAAGCAAAGACAACTGCAGAAAATGATGAGGTGAGCACGTTCGAATACTGCATGCACAAGGAAGTTTTATTTCGTGATACCTAAAATATATATTGCCTTATATTTTATTTAATCTGTTACTAGTATTACTGTAAGAACGTAGGCAAATATATTTAGGGTCTGTTTGGTTTCCAGAGTTAAAGTTTAACTCCCATCACATCAATGTTCCCTCAAATGCATGAAGTACTAAATGTAGACTAATTGCATGCATGCCAGCACAGATTATGAGTAATTTACGAGACGAATCTATTAAGCCTAATTAGTTCAAGATTAGAAATTTTTTATCAAATAAGACAAAAGTGCTACAGTATTTGTTAACCTTTAACTCCTCCGACCAAATACCCCCTTACTTCAGATCTGCTGACACCCGTCCGCCTGCTCGATCTCGATCACGGAGCACGCAGGACCTTGGTGGTGTCTTCGTTTCTGGTTTGCAGGGACGTGCGCGGTGATCGTGCTCTGCAGCACATCTCTTGCTTTCATGGTCACAAGCCCCATCTTTTTCACGGACAGCACTCCGATCAGTTTCGCGCTTGATCCTAGATCCTTGATCCATGGACAGGACCTGGAGCGCGGTTTTAATTTGAGTCTGCCGTGACCCTCTACCACGCTCCGCTGCCCGGCCGCCGCACCTCCTGGGCAGGTGCTGTCGTGCACTCGCGCCTGACGTACGCGGCCGCGCGCTGTCTGTGCAGCTCTGTTTCCGAGAGGGACGCGCGTCCATGGCGGCTGGCTACAAGGAGTCGACGCTGGTCGCCCTGCCCTCTCGGCATCCGTCTTCACCTCCGCCATTGTCGTGCTGCTGTTCTACTTCTACCTCCAGGGCTCTCCCTACCGCTGCGCCTCGGGCTAGCGTCTTTCACTGATCGAAACGGACGGCCTCCACGCATCAGATTATATATTTTATAGAGGATCTGTGAACAGATTCTTCAGTCAAAGATGAAATCACTGATCTTTTTGCACCGCCATTATCTCAAGTGGCCTATGATCAAGACTTAAACATCCAGCAGAGAATGGAGACTACAGTTTTAATTAGATGGGCATACCAGTGATGTTTGATCTTATTCACGTGGGGCATCTAAATTCAAGTCTGCAGTGGTATATAAAAAGATGCTCGGGCATCAAGAAATTGACCCAGCCTTCAAATGGCTTTGGAGGTCTTTCTATCAAACAATGCACAAGGTCTTTTATTCTGTTGTTGCTAAAGGACAGGTTACGCTCTCAGAAGGAAACATATGGCTTTGGAGTCATACAACTGTGAAATTTGTACTATGCTGGTGGAGGAAACTGTGGATCATTTGCTTTGGCACTGCCCATTTGCTCAGCAGTGCTGGGGTTTATTAAACCGGAACATAGTTCAAGCAGGGGGAACATTTGAAAAATGTAATGGATATCAAAGATCAAATGCAAAGTCAGTTTTTCATGGTATCCGTCATCCTTGTGTGTTTGGACAGTCTGGAGGGCTAGAAATGAGCTAATCTTCAATAATAATCAAGTCGGCATCAAGGAGTGCAGGGCTTATTTTTTCAAAGAAGCAAAATGATCAATGGCTTCAACATCTATAATTGATCAAAGTGTTAGTCTTTTTTTTTGTTTCTTGATTTCCTCTGTCTAAGCCCCCCTGTAACTCCTGTTTGTAATATTCACACTTTTTGTTTTTATTCATAAAATCCTCTATAGGGGCCTCGGCCCCTCTAGTTTCCTAAAATAATAATAAAAAAACACTACTACATATTGTAGCATAGCATACATCTACGTGAGTATATATCATGAGTGTACTCTTGGACGTTTTTGGCCTCACTGTATAGGCTTGTGTTTGCATAGTTCATACCCAGTTTATTCTCTCGTCTCGCGATAAAACACAAAATGACCGTGGACACTGTTTTCTTTTTTTAGATGAAAAAATACTGTTGGGGTTGAGGTGGGCAGCCAGCCAGCCACACACGCGGCCGTGCCTCCCCCAGCGGCCCAGCCACAGGACGAACGAACTGCTAGCCCCGCGCCATATTTTGCCGCGAGGCCATCTTTCGCGCGCTCTCCATCGGTGGTTCTGGGTCGCGGTAGAAAGAAGTCGCTCCTCCATCACTTGCCACCTGGAACTCGCCGCTCCATCGCTCGCCACCAAGAAGAGGATCGACGCCGCCGTGGACGTGGGCTTGCTGCGCCGCCGCCGCCACCTTGGCTTCGTGCTAGCCGCCGCCGTCGTAGGCTGGGAGGTGGTGTCGTGCTTCCTTTCTTGTTCGACTGCCCCGCCGCCGGCCGGCCGCCCATTTGATTTCGGAGTTGCATCAACATCCATCCACCTATCTAATCGATCTATAGTAGTATCCTGTATCGATCCCCTGTAAACATCATAGTTACGCACTTGGGAGTTGGGAAATACTTGATGGCCGGCAACCTGCTGATGCCTAAGTGCTGCCTACTGCTGCATGGTACTGTATGCATGCGTGGTACTGAACTACTAAAAGTGCTGGGAGGAGACCACGGCCGGCCGAGAGGAGCAGGCCGCCGGCTGGGACGAGCAGAGCTAGGGCAACGCGAAGGAAGATGGCGGCGGCGGCGTACGTATGCACAGGGACAAAGAGGTACGCATGAAAAAAAGAACGAGTGGGACCCAAATTTGTTTTTTGAGAAGTGAAATATTAGAAATTATTGGAGATGGTCTTTATTTTTTCTCCTAATATATTTTTAGGAGTTGAGAAACATAGAGTTTTTAGGAGGAAAATTTAGGGAACTCTCGGAGATGCTCCATGCTGTGAGCACTGTGAGCAGTAGCAGTAACACTATTTTTAGATTACGGAATAAAAGATTCCAGCCTTCACATTTACCAGAGAATACTTATGGCTTAAACTTACCTGAAAGGGACTGAGCCCAAGTTTCCGCTAGGCGGGCAAACCTGACAAGTTTCTGCTAATCAGAAAAAACCTGACAAACCAAGGTGACCTTACAACGGAAGGCAACAAAACAAAATGTCCAAACCGCCACTGAACACGAACCAGACAACCCTACACTCCCAGCTTCAAGATAAGGCAGATCAAACACGCAGGCATTAAACTCCTATCCTCTTCTTCCACTCACTAGAACCAAAATGTTGTAGCGCCACGCCTTCTAAACGTCTGCAACCCTCTTTCAACATTCTTCCCTCTTCCTCTTCCTCTTTAGACATCAATGACCATTGCCTGATCCAAAAAGTTCCCCTGAAGATTACCTGCAAAGGAGAGTTAGTAACTAGTTTTTGAAACACCGCATCATTTATATTCAACCATAAGACCCAACAGATGACCGCTACTCCCACTACTATTTGGTTCCTTAGCCCTAGAGCAAATCTCCTTATCCAAGATCCAAACAAATGCGAAGTACTTTTTGGTGGTTGAAAGTTAAAGGTGATAAATAGCGTATTCCAAACAAATCTAGCCACACGACAATTGAAAAAAGATGTTGAATATTTTCATCCAAACCACAGAAATCACATTTAGGATCCCCTTTCCATCTTCTCTTCAATAAATTATCTTTTGTTAAAATTACCCCTCTTTTTAAGTACCAAAAGAAAATTTTAATTTTTAATGGCTGCTTTGCTTTCCAGACCTGACAGTTTCCCTCTTTCATGATCTCTCTATACATCGATTGTCTTGAAAAAATCCCATTTTTTCTTTATATGCCAAATAAAGATATCTTTATCATTATTTAGATTAACCGGTAGCACTAGTGAGACTAGCTTAAGACACTCTTTCAGTCTCTCCCCCACTATTCCCCGTCTGAACGAGACATTCAGCGGGGTCGAACTAAGTATGCTGGCTACCGAAACCCCCTTTTTCCTTACTATCCTGTACAAATCCTAGAACAGCCACTTTAGCGGTTGCTGATCAACCCAAACATCTTCCCAAAATCTTGTTTGGTGGCCATTGTTAACCCTGAACCTTCCCTGTTGTAGTAACAAATCCTTTATCTCCATCAAACCTGACCAGAAATGTGAATCTCTGGGGCGTTTTTCTATATGAGACAAGCACTTGTCTTTGATGTATTTCTTTTTGTGTACCTCCTGCCATAGGTCATCATTAAAAAGCTTGAACAACCATTTACTATAAACACTTGTTCTGAACTTCCAAATCTAATATCCCGAGTCCCCCCATGCACCTTGGTTTATAGAGTATACTCCACTTTGCTAACCTGTACTTCTTTTTGTGTTCATCACATTATCAGAAAAACCTGGATCGATAGTAATCTAGTCTTTTCCTTACCCCTTTAGGGATAACAAAAAACGACATCATGAACATCGGTAGACTCGACAGGACCAAGTTAATCAACACTAATCTACCCCCCGAGGAAAGAAGCTTCCCTTTCCAACTACTAAGTTTCTTCTGGAAGCGCTCTTCTATTGAACTCCAATGTTTGTTTGAAAGTTTTCGATAGTGCATTGGGATCCCTAAGTATCTGAAGGGATAACTTCCCTCTACACAACCGAAAAGCTCCACATACTCCTTTCCTTGGTCTTTAGCCGCCTCAAAGCAAAATAGTTCACTCTTGTGAAAGTTGATTTTCAAGCTCGACAACTTTTCAAAGGCTACCAGCACCAATTTAAGGTTTCTAGCCTCCTCTAAGTCATCCTCCAAAAACAAAATCATGTCATCTGCATACTGCAGAATAGACAGCCCCCCATCAACTAGGTTAGGTACCAAGCCTCTAAACTGCCCACAATTTTTTGCTCTCGAAACGAGGATAGCCAACATGTCTGCGACCAAATTGAAAAGGATAGGAGAGAGGGGGTCTCCCTGCCTCAGTCATTTTCTGGTCTGGAAGTACTGACCGACCTCCTCATTCACTTTGATCCCCACACTTCCTCGACTCATAACGTCTTCGATCCATTTGCACCAAATAAGCGGAAAACCCTTCATCCTAAGAGTCTGCTGCACAAAGGACCAATTGACTTTATCATAGGCTTTTTTGAAGTCCAATTTTAGTATGACCCCATTTTTCTTCTTTTTGTTAAGTTCATGAATTGTCTCATGCAATATCACAACTCCTTCTAGAATGTTTCTTCCTGGCATAAAAGCGGTTTGTGACTGTCTCACTACTTTGTCTGCCACTGCAGTTAGCCTCTTAGCCAATACCTTAGTAAATATCTTAAAGCTCACATTGAGCATACAGATAGACCTATATTGTTGGATTTGTTTGACTTCCTTTTGCTTTGGGATCAGAGTAATTATACCAAAATTCAGGTTGAACAGAGGTAAAATATCAGCATGCAACTCTCTAAACATGGCCATTAAGTCATCTTTAATGAGAGACTAGAAAACTTCGTAAAACTCTGCCGGGAAGCCAACAAGGCCTGGTGCCTTATTATGTTTCATTTGGAAAATCACTTCTCTTACCTCTTTTTCTGTAAACTCTTCTATTAATAATTTGTTTTCTTCCTCATTCATCTGAGGTATATCATTTATTTGTGATTCATCAAGAAAGAAGTTATTTCTCTGTGATGACCCAAACAAATCCTTATAATATCTTGTTATGAAAACTTTTAAGTTTTCCTGTCCTTCAATTACTTCCCCTTCTTGTTCAAGCTGAAAAATCCTTGTTTTCCTTCTCTTTCCATTGGCCACCATATGGAAATATTTAGTATTGTTGTCCCCTTCTAGAAAATCCTTAGTTTTTGCTCTTTGGAACCATTTAATTTTTTTCCCGAAGCAATTGTGCGATTCTTTCTTCACACTTTGCTTCAGGTCTAGCTCTTGCTGGCTCAATATCTAGGATTTTGCTTTTATATCTAGTTCCCCAGCTAGCCGAAACAGCTCCTCCTTTTCTTTTCTAAAATTTCCATTCACATTTCTTGCCCATCCTCTCAAGAATTGCCTTAACCTTCTAATCTTATTCTGCCATCTCTTCACTGGGGTTGATCCATAATCTACACTACTCCAAATCCTCGTGACCGTCTAGAAAAAATCCTTTAGAAGGAACCAACTAGGTTCAAATTTGAACTCAGGTTGTCTACTTCTTTGCACCCTCTCGCCTGTGCAAAGCAGAAGGGGAGTGTGATCGGAGATTTCCCTATTCAGTGCATCAACAATGACTAGGGGGATTTTTGTTCCCATTCCATGCTGGCTAGTACCAAATCTAATTTTCGTAGGTTGGGACATTTTTGGAAATGGCGCAAGTGATTTTTCTTCCCGACATCTCGATCTCCCTTAAATTTAGCCCATCTATGATGGCGTTAAATAAAAAGGGCCATCGGCCATCGTAGTTATCATTGTTTTTCTCACTTGGGTTTCTGATATGTTAAAGTCTCCGCCAACCAGTAGGGGAGAGAGACTTTTCTGCATGCCTGTACTAACTCAGTTAGGAATTTCTCTTTAAACTCTAGTTGAGCCGCCCCATAGACCGCTACTAAGCACCTGTGAAAGTCATCACTTATATTCCTAAGGTGAAACTTGATGAAGTCTCCTTCCTCTATACTACCAACATCGCAAACATCTAGATTCACACCTAGTAGCATACCTCCTGACCTTCCATGCAGTCCAGTCTAGTGCCACACAAAATTCCTCCCCCACAGTTGTAGGGTCGAGATGGCGGACTAGAGGGGGGTGAATAGTCCTTTCTAAAACTTAATCGCACTGGCTAACCGAAACAAATGCAGAATTTAAACTATCGGTCTAGCCAAGACTACACCCCTCTATCTAAGCTATCTAGCACCTTGCAAAGATACTAATTAAACAACTAAGGTGCCGGGCTAGCTAGAGCTTACCTAAACAATTCTAGTTAGCAAGGTCACACAAACCTATGCAACTAATACTCAAGCAACCGAGGGAGCTCCTACACAATTAGTAAGCAAAAGCACAAAGCCACCTAAGCTCACTAGCAATGCTCAATAACAAGGCAACACAAGCCAAATTAGAGAGCGCAAATTACTTAGCTACACAAACTAAGCAATGTGACTAACAAGATTACTAAAACCAAATTAACCACGCAAACAAGTTTGCCCCTCTTGATAGTACGGCCATCTATCCTAAACCTGGTCATGCGCTTCTCTACACAACCTTTGACCGATGAAATGAAATGCCCTACAAATATACCTTTGCCTTGCGCATTCCATTCCATCTCCTCCAATGTTGATGCAACACATGCACCAACCAATCACAAATGATATGATCCACTCCATATATCATGTGACCATATTGGTTCATCGATCTTGACTTCGCTTGCTCTTCACCGTTGCTTCGGTCCATCGGTGCCAAGTCATCACTCAACTTGCCCTTCACACTTGCAACCGGTTCATCGAGCCAAGTCTTGTCTTGATCTTCTCCACCTTAGTCACATGACTCAATGTCATGTCTCATATGCAATGAGCTCCTTTATCACATGTGTGAGCTTTGCAACATATCCAAGCCCTTTCACCTCTATGGCATGTATTGCTCACACACATGTACTTGTGGACTAATCACCTGTGTATCTCACTCAAACACATATTAGTCCACCTAAGGTTGTCACTCAATTACCAAAACCAAACAAGGACCTTTCAATCTCCCCCTTTTTGGTAATTGATGACAACTCTACAAAGATATAGAATTTAAGCACTTTTGGATTCATGTTGCTTGCCCAAGCAATTTGACCATGTGTAAATGATTTTGGACAAGTACCACTAACCAGAATTGGTTGTATCAGCTCCCCCTACATATGTGCTATAGTGTTTAGTTTGAAGCTCACACATATGCATATATTGGAGTTGTGGGAGAGTAATTACTACCAATGATGCTAAGGTGTATAGAATAAACCTTTGAAGCATGATACCAATCGGAGTTGCACTTTTAAGTTCATCCTTAGCACCATGAGTAGCTAGACAACAAAAATACTAGAAACCCCATGCAATCAACATTATAAGCAAAGTTCTAGTATCACATTTAGAAGTACAAGTCTAGCTACCATCCTATGCATGCTAGTTATCAAATCACCATTCAAGTTCTACAACTAGCATACACCACACAAGCATGCATATCAAATTTAAAAACTTATGCAATGCAAGCACATGAATATGCACATATCAAATGCAATCAAACAAGTTCATGAGCTTGCACCCCCTACTTGTGTGCTTCTCTTGTCCAAGAATTTTGATCCTTCCCAATTCCTCAATGTTGCTCCCTCTTGTCCATTATCCATGTCCAAATCCAACTTTCCATGATATCTTTGTACTAATCTCTCCCCCTTTGTCATCAATTTCCATAAAAGGTGTGCTTCTCTTTGATGCAAAGGCTAGCATTAGGGTAGATGGTTGACACTTGAATCTTTATTTTTGATGGACACCACCACATATGTTGGAATGACACCACTTTATATAGCTCTTGAGATACCACACATAGGATCTTTGACCTTGATACCAATTGGTGGGACACCTCCCCCTATGTCATAGCATGGGTCATTCACTTGATAAACATGAGCTCTTGTAGGTGAGGGATGCATTCTTCATTTGATGATCACTTAAAGTTGAGCATCACTTGTGGAACCATCGTCTTGCATGATTGATACCACATGTAGATGTGATACCACTTGAAAGAATTTTCTAGTATGGAACCACTTGTTGGATTTGTCAATAAAAACCATTTCTTGAACCTTTGCTATCTTCATGAGTACCACTTGTAGGATATCATTTGTGAGTTGATCTAGACACCACTTGTGAATACCACTTGTTAAATCAATTGAGTCTAGATACCACTTGAAACAACCAAACTACAATCCATTTGCATTGTTGTCGTGTGCTTGTACTCTTATCACTATCATGAGCTTCTATGGTTGACTTGAACTAAATTGATTTGTCTAAGCTTCCAAGTCCGGTTTGAACTAATGACAAGCTTCTTCATACCTCTTAAAAGGGTTATCTTGCCAATATTGTACTTGCCACTTGTTTGCAATCCAAATTAAATCAAGTACATGGGTTCACTCACTCATGAACAAACTCATATGCTTACCACAAGATCAACTAATCATTCAAGCAATAGCGGTAGACTATGAATTTAAAACTTTTCATTTGTTATGCATGATCCTAATAGGCATGTACTATATGCACTAACCGCATTCTAGTAAGGGATGAAATGATCATGCACATTACAATGATACATTTGCTATGTTGGAGTAGAGGATAGTCATTAGATTCTAATTTAGCTCAGCAATAGCAATGTGAAGTCCAATTTATAGCTTAGTGAAGATCAATCATCAATAGAGAAATCTATTCTTCACCAATATGAAATAATGATCAAGTGCACTATCTTGAGTTGTGGTTGGCTTGCTTTCTCTTTTGATCAATGCTTGCATGAGAATACCACTTGAATTCTAATAATTTGCTCTCTTTATCAGTGTTGATTGCTCTCTAGATCAACCCTTTTGATTTCTTCAACAAAGCATCTCAAATGTCCCTTAGATCACCACTTCCACGTTAGCCTTCCAAGTACCATACTTGGTTTACCTACAAAAGGCAACAAGCCCCTACACTAGGAAGAAGGACCTCTCTCCAAAGAACCATTCTTGATACTCACTTGAAATAACTTGATTGATTGATCCAAGTGATGGACTTAATTTAATGAGTAACCTTGAATCCTTCTTTAAGTCCTTTTCATTCTACTTATTTAAGTCATTTTCTTTCTACCAAATAATCTTCAATTGTCACTAGAACTTAAACATCATCTTCATCTTGAGTTTGATCTTGATCTTCAATTTGAGTACCAAATGTGTGCCAAGTACACTCCATAATCTAATGGCCTTGTACTATTTGCTTCTCATGCTTCTAGCTTAATCAAAACTAAACTTAGGTACCTCAACCATTTATAAACATGTTTCTAACTTGAGGACCTTTCAATCAAAGTGACTCCAAATCAATCCAATAATTATCACTTTTCTGATAGATTCCGTACCCTTCAATGAAAAATTCATATCTCAAAATGTACAGATCCAAATGCCATGACATTTGGTGGAGATTTGCTTCACTAAGTCATCTAGCAGCTATAAATATTTGAGCTTCATTTAACTTCTAGATTGCTACCAGATTTCAATTCTTCCACCACTGCTACATTCTGAAAACTGCTGCACTATAGCTGACAAGATCCACTCCAAATCCAAAGCATCTCTTATCCAATTTTCATGAAATTTGTACAGCATCTTATACCATAAGTCTAGAGAATGCATACCAAATTTCAAGCCAATCCAAATAGATTTGATCACTCAAATATGGCTAAGATCACAACTAGCTCAAATTTAGTAATAAAGGACATATTTTAATCACTTGAGCTATACTTCATCAAATGTGAATCAAACTTGAAACTAACTTGTTTGAATACTTTCACAAGACATATATCCATTCAATCCACTTACTAGAAGTCATCTCATGAACTTATCCAACACAAATCAATCCAAACTTGATTACTAAGCATTTGTTCATTCAAACATCTCATAGCAAGCAACATATGCATATATTTCCAATTCAACCAACTTATATGCACCTAAAACAAATGATCATCAAGAGATATACCTTGGTTGTCTCATGATCATCCAATTAGCAAGCTTCAACACATATCTTTGCAAGCCATCAAATATATCAATAAATCATCCACAATATGAATGTTGCACTTGTATGTTGATAGCTCTTGGACTTCACTATCTTGTCATGGCATTGGGATAATAATCATCACTTGTCAATACTTGGCTCAATCACATGATCAACACAACAAATACCACTTGAACCAAGCCTCCAATGCCCATGGTACCTACAAACAATCATCCACTTTTTGATGGTACCCAAACTAGTTTGGGTCCTCTCAAGTTAGGAGCAACATACTTAGGCATAGCCTTAGTATGAATAGCAGGATATTTTGCAATAGCAACCATAGAGGTATCATTACCATCCTTTCTAAGCACATTATTATTAGCAATTGAAATAGGCTTAGAATTGTTACCTATGGGACATGAATGAGCCATGTGTCCCCTGTCCCGGCATAAGTAGCACTTTTTCTTTGATTGAGCCTTCTCTTCTTTGCTTATATTGTGCTTCTCATTGCCTTACCTCTCATGAGTTGCTTGAGCCTTCTTCTCAAGCTTGGTAGGACACTTCGAGGTAAAGTGTCCCATATCTTCACACTTGAAGCACTTAATATGAGCATAGTCTTTCTTTTCATCTTGATTCTTGCTCATCATCTTGGCATCTTGAATAAACATTGGATGCCTTGCTCTTCCACCCCTTCTTGTCTCTTCTTCATCCTCAAGTCACCACCATTTTCATGGCTTCTTGGTTGGGCAAGATTTGGCAAGGTGACCTATCTCAAGACATTTGAAGCACACAAAATGAGATAGTTTCTTTTGTTTTTGCTTCTTCATTTTCTTGCCCTTGCTCTTGTTGAAGCCAATGCCACTTTTGTCACCATAGCTTCTTTTGTTGTTCAACATGTGCTCAAAGGTGACTTGAGAGTTGTAGCACCTCTCTAACTTGTTGCTTAAATTTTTCACTTCCCTTTTGAGCTCATTATTCTCCTTTAAAAGGTTAGTCTCACAAGACATAGAAGTAGAACAAGCATCTAAAAGTGAAGAGCATGGCATTTCTAATAAATCATCACAAGAGGTGGATACATGCTTCTTCCCTACATCACAAGAGTTAGTCACATGTTGTGTTTGATCACTTGACTCATGTGATGAGCTCTCATTCTTTTTAAGTTTCTTTGAAAATGCTTTAATGAGAGAAGCATGTTATTCTAATAATTTGTCGTGAGATGCAAGTAGTGTCTCATGATTCAATTTTAGCTCACCATGTGAAGATTTAAGAACATCAAGTAAGTGCTTATGTTCTTCACATGAGTTCTTTAGAAATAAGTTTTCATTTTCCAATTTAATTGTTTTAGCTTTCTCATTTTTCTAAAGACATGTTCATGCTAGCAAGTCTACTAACAAGCCCATCATATGAATCCACATGATCAACCACATTAGCATTTGATACCTTGGTGTCACCTTGTGACACAAAGCAATGTGGTGTAGTGGATGGACTTGTAGTAGCAATGTCATCCGAGCATGAACCATCATCATCACCATCAAGTGTGCATGGAGTAGCATCATCATTTGCATCACTTGAGGCATCATCATCAATCTTGTCAAGTGATCTTGTGGTAGTATCATTATCATCATCACTTGACCATGAGGTGGAGCAATCTTCCATAATCACCAAATTGTGGTCATGCTCAACACACTCATGCGTCTCCTCCTTGGTGGCCTCATCATCATCATTGCAGACTGCCCCATATTTCCCATTGAGATAAATCCAAATCTCATGGGCGGACTTCATGTCCATGATCTCACCAAATATGCTATCATCCATAGATTGATAGAAAATGTTAGTAGCTTGGCAATCGAGATGTAGGCATTTCTTTTGCGCTTGAGTTGCACCCTTTCTATCAATCGCATGAGAAAAGCCCACATCTACGATCCACCACATTTTAGGGAAAATGAACTTCAAATTATTGATCATCCAATTTTTCCATCGTGCAAAGTGTGTGCCATCAAAAATGTGTGGACACTCAACATCTAGCTCGTAGTTCGCCATCCTCTCGGGTTGGTGAAGACCACAAATGAGAGACCCAGCACCGATACCATGTGTAGGGTCGAGATGGCGGACTAGAGAGGGGTGAATAGTCCTTTCTAAAACTTAATCGCGCTGGCTAACCGAAACAAATGCGGAATTAAAACTATCAGTCTAGCCAAGACTACACCCCTCTATCTAAGTTCTCTAGCACCTTGCAAAGATACTAATTAAGCAACTAAGGTGCCGAGCTAGCTAGAGCTCACCTAAACAATTCTAGTTAGCAAGGTCACACAAACATATGCAACTAGTACTCAAGCAACCGAGGGAGCTCCTACACAACTAATAAGCAAAAGCACAAAACCACCTAAGCTCACTAGCAATGCTCAATAACAAGGCTACACAAGACAAATTAGAGAGCGCAAATTACTTAGCTATACAAACTAAGCAATGTGACTAATAAGGTTACTAAAACCAAATTAGCCACACAAGGGAGCTACTTCTATGCTACACAAGCAAGAAGGTAACTAGCAAGCTACACAAGCAAACTAATTACAAGAGTAACTACACAAGCACAAAGTGTGAAATGTAAATAGAAGCTTGTATTTGGGAATTGCAAACCAACAGGAAGAACAATGTTGACATGATGATTTTTCTCCCAAGGTTCACGTATTTTCCAATACGCTAAACCTTGTTGTGTCGACCGCTCACTTGGTGGTTCGGTGGCTAATTGGCATCACCCTCCAAGCCCACACGTCGGGCACCGTAAGAACCTACCCACAAGTGAGGGTAGCTCAATGACATGCTCTACTAGAGTTGCTCTTCATGGCTCCTGCAGGGTGAGCACAATGCCCCTCACAAAGCTCTTCTTCGGAGCACCGCACAAGCTTCTTGTGGGCTTCGACGGAGATCACACCGCCAAGCCGTCTAGGAGGCTGCAACCTCCAAGAGTAACAAGCACCACTGGCTTGCAACCCGATCACCTACTGCCACTCAATGCAACCTCATGATGCAACGCACTAGAATCACACTCACTCGCAATTGGATCGCACTCTTGCAAGAACAAGTGAGTTAGAGGCTCCTTAAACCAAGCACACACAAGGGCAACACATCCCCAAGGTGCTCAACTAGCCAAATGCCCGAGCTCAACCTCTATTTATAGCCCCCAAGCCAAATAGAGCCGTTAGAGCAAAGCTGCACTTTCTGCGAGGGCACTGGACATGGCAGTGGTGGCACCACCCTTAGGGTGGCGGTGTCCCCCAATGGTCACCCCAACGGCTAGTTTGACTAGCGCAGGGGAACTGGACATAGTGGCGGTGGCACCGCCCTAGGGGGGCAATGACCACCTAGTCAACCACCCAAAAACACCATGTCTCTGGAAAATTAGGGCGGTGCATGACCGCCGTCACCATGGCGGTGACTATGGCAGTGACCCCCTCAGCTCAACACCGAACTCGCCACCCTAAAAAAATGGCGGTGCCACCGGACAACACCTGGCAGTGCACCGCCTTGCACATGGCGGTGTACACCATCACTGGCGGTGACCACCTCCACTGCTACTGTTCTGAACCGGGGCCAGGTGGGCACCGCCCTAGGGGTGGTGGTGCCACCCAGGCAGCACCCCGAGCCTGGTTTTGCGTCCTTTTCTTCACCAACTTCTTCACCTTTGCAAATGTGCTAACACCACCAAGTGTTTACCAACTTGTGCATGTGTGTTAGCTTTTCACAAACATTTTTCAAATGATTAGTCACTCAATTCACCACGCCGCTTGATTCTAGCAATGATGCATAGTTAGATCACTTGAGTGGCACTAGATGACCGATATGCAAACAAGTTTGCCCCTCTTAATTGTACGGCCATCTATCCTAAACCTGGTCATGCGCTTCTCTACACAACCTTTGACCGGTGAAATAAAATGCCCTACAAATATACCTTTGCCTTGCGCATTCCATTCCATCTCCTCTAATGTTGATGCAACACATGCACCAACCAATCACAAATGATATGATCCACTCCATATTATCATGTGACCATATTGGTTCATCGATCTTGACTTCGCTTGCTCTTCACCGTTGCTCCGGTCCATCGGTGCCAAGTCATCACTCAACTTGCCCTTCACACTTGAAACCGGTTCGTCGAGCCAAGTCTTGTCTTGATCTTCTCCACCTTAGTCACATGACTCAATGTCATGTCTCATATGCAATGAGCTCCTTTATCACATGTGTGAGCTTTGCAACATATCCAAGCCATTTCACCTCTATGGCATGTATTGCTCACACACATGTACTTGTGGACTAATCACCTGTGTATCTCACTCAAACACATATTAGTCCACCTAAGGTTGTCACTCAATTACCAAAACCAAACAAGGACCTTTCAACAGTATCTATCAAGCTTAGCTTGTGAAAAATCTTTTATGCCGGTTTCTAGGAGAGCAATGAAATCTAGCCACTGCTCCCTTCAAGTATTACTCAGGAATTTGGTTTTAGCCAAGTCACGAAGACCTCTATTATTTTGGAAAACTCCCCTCATTTTGCACTGATCTTGTTAATCTTTATTTTCAACTTTCTCGAAGCCCTCTTTCTAGACAACTTAGTGCCAAGCTTCCTATGAATGGTTTTAAAATCACTACTTAGGTGATAATTGTCATTGTCGAAGATTTCCTCCATTAGATCCCCACACAAATATTCTAGGGCTTTCCTCTCAAACCCCTCTGATTCTACTGAATCAACATCTGAAAACTCCGCCTCCTCTGTCCCCAGAATAGGACCAGGCCCACTATAGCTAAAACCCCCTTCCACTAAATTATGTACACTCATTTCAAAAGAACTACAAATATTATTGCCCACCCCTAAGCCTAACGCCCGCAGGTTATCCATAGCCTTTGAAATGGATGAAAAACAAGAGGGGGCCGTGGATTTGTTACCTTTGCTGCACTCCAAATTCCTAGAATGCACCAAACGCTCTGCCCACACTAGAGTGTGTTTAGCTGCCACACTAGCTAGTTGTGGACTCACCCTGGTTGGGGAGAGCATGACCTCTGGTATCATCGCAGCACCCACAAATTTTGCATTAGCAAGACCGTCCTGGACCACCATCATGCAGCGTCCCTTTCCTTCAGCCTCAGCACCTTCCATAGAAACATTCTCCAACTCTTCCATCTGAGATACAACTGCACCTTCTTCCACCTCCATCGCCTGCACCTCTTCTTTTGTCCCAGCATGGAGGACACTAGTCAACTCTGGTCTCACCGAAGCCTCCTCCTAGGATCCCTCTTTCTCCTCCATCAGCTTTATGGCTGCCTCCTCCAACAGCTCCTCCATAGCTACCTCGATCACCTTGCTGGCCTTCCAATTAAGAAATTCTAAAAACTCATCTTCACTCAAAAAGTGTCACTTATTGGTTGGAGCCTCCTTCTCATACTGAGAATCTTTCCCTTTCCCTTCCCCGTTGTCTCCCCCCATCATTCCCTTTAGCACGCTTGTTAGTCCTCTCGCTTGACTGGTCATCATCAAGACCGTTATCGCTGTTTGGACCCTGCTTCTTCCCCTCTCCATCCCCCTCATCCTCTCCACAATCCCACTCAATGTCAACCTCCTTTCTGTTCTCATCCAAGCCTCTCTTCTCAACTTTGAACTCCAAGTCGAAATAATGGTCACCAATAACAACATCCAGCTTCCTTAGAATTAGCTTAGGATCAAGTACCACGACCAAGATTCGACCAAATTCATTTTTCCGTGTGGTCTCCATGTCCACTATTTGGGTCAAACCCAACAGGGAACCCACTGCCCACAAAATGAGAAACTCCTGAAGTCACTGCCTGATACACCTCACCCTCACCCAAACCTTAGGCAACAAAAAATCTTCTTCCTTTTCTTGCCATTCCTTGAACTACAACCGAGTACCAGCCGACACTCCTTCTCCCTTCGCATTAGCCCCTCCATAAGCTATTGAACATTGTAGCTCGGTCTTGGAAGGGAACTGGGTAAGGAATTTACCTTATCCAAGATCCTTTAACTCCTAACTCCATTTAACCGGCACAACCCTCTTTAGCTACATGATCAGTTGGTCTCCAGACAGAGCACCTCCAACCACTGACACTTGAGCCATCTTGGAATCTTTCTTCACCCTGGGCAATGGCGGATGAGGGATATAATAGAATCCCAAACCCATCACTGCATAACCCGCAGCATGAGGCACAGGCCTCGACGCCTTGAGGAGAGGACATCTGTGATTCATGTGCTCACGCGAGTCACAAATCACACAGTACACCTCAGCCTTACAGGCCGTAGCCTGATGGCCCTTCTTTGAACCTTTGGAGCATCTTCCACCCATCTTGACAGCCTCGCCATCTTCCTTGCTCCTGCCACCCTCCGCAGACAGGCTGAGGAAAAAGTTGGGAAAGTGTCTTCATGGCACTACACATACCCTAAAAAACTTAGAAAATGTTTTTTTGCAACTTATACAAGGAAAAAGTTGGGAAAGTGAAACAGGACTTCTTGATAACAAATGAGAATAGGAAAAATGGCCAAGAGAAACAGCCTCACCATCTTCCTTGCTCCCACCACCCTCCGCAGACAAGCCAAGGGAAAAGTTGGGAAAGTGTCTTCATGGCACTACACACATACCCTCAAAAAAACTTATACAAGGAAAAAGGTTTTTTGTGACTTATACAAGGAAAAAGTTGGGAAAGTGAAACAGGACTTCTTGATAAAAAAATTGAGAATAGGAAAAATGTCCAGGAGAAACATCCTACTGTTTTCGCTCTATGCTACTATGATAATGGAAACATTGTCCAGTTGGGACGACTACTGTTTATGTTTCTAGATTTACTGTTTGTGTTTCTATATTTTCTTATGGAAATAAAATCGCTCTCAACAAGGTTGTCTGTTATTCAACTTTTTCTTGATTTTATATGTGTTGATTTTGACCTAATGCAGTGGGGTCCCATGCCATGCATGGATGTCAAAGGCTCGGGCAAGGTGCTGGGCAACCTATGTATTGGTGGCAAACTCTTATCCTTGTATGGATCTTGGGTAGTAGGTTGTGGAGGTGTTGGCGAAAACCTTGCCAGTGTTGTCTAGTCGATGATGACGCCTTTAGATGTTGTTCCTCTTCTTAGAAGTGTCTTCATGGCACTACACATACCCTCCTAATCACTAATCTCTAGGTGAAAATCTTGCATTGCCTCGGTTATTTAGGTGGGCAATGACAGTGCCTCTCGTCGTTACTCCTCCTTTGACATGTTGCTTGTCGGGTCGGATAACTCCATTGATAACCCATGGTCCTTCCCTATGCGCAAGTTAGGTCTTCGTGCGGTCTTCTCTAGGATTGCTCCTTGCTATATCCTCACTATCGAGTTTCTGACCAAACCGCCACAAGTCACTCGTTCACAGAGTACAACCAAGGCAACCACTCCATACGTCGAAGGGTCTCGTAAGACTACAAAACCCCTAGTATACAAGAGATGGTGTAAGCAGCACTGAAGGTATGGAGGTGTGCAGGCCTCACTAAACACTAGACCAAAGCCTAGAGCAAGCACTAAAATGGTCTCTAACTAGCATAAGCACTTTGCAAAGCACTCTCACTAATCACCTAATATTTCCCTAAGCACTTTTGGTGTTTAAAGAACAAATAGATGAGCCTCAACTCTCCACACACTCCCTCATCTCCAACACACCTTTCTTGGACATTTGATGGGGATATAAATAGCCTCAACACCAAGAACTAACCGTTACACAGCTTTTCTATGAGCACCAGAGCTTTCTGGTGGAAAAAACTAGCCGTTGGATGAATGGATGTCACCTTTACTTCTGGTGGTCACTGGAGTTCTAACACCAGAGCTTTTTGCTACCTAGTTTTCAGCATGATACACTTTTGTATTTTTGGCATAACTCTTTGCTCCAAACTTCAATTTTGATTATGTTGGACTTCATGAAAAGCTAATGAAGAGCTCTACACCTTTGAACTGATCTTTGTGTTCTGATAAGACTAGAAAAGTAACCAGAGTTCAGCACCGTAGATTTTTGTTGTTCTTTTCAACACGACGCTTGTAGTTTAGGCGTAACTTGTTGCTCAGAACTAGGATTTTGATGACCTTGGACATCTTGGAAAGCTAATGAAGAGTTATATAACTTGGAGCTGATGTCAAATCAATTTGAGCAGATCCAAAATCATGGGACAAGACCAGTTCATTCATCTCTTTGTTTTGGGTTCAATTTCTTTTGATGTCTTGGGTGCTTTGCATGTCTTCTAAGGAATTCCACACTTCCACTTGATCTTCATTTGAGGTGTTGATTACTTTAATTTCAATATAGACAATCCCATGTCCATACTTGCATCCATTGAACTAAATCCTAGTATTACTACCAAATAATTTAATCTCATTGACCATGTTGTCATCCAATCACCAAAACACTTAATGACCTTTGCTAGGTGCCATTTTTCCTACAGTCGACCAAGGTGCAATAGAATGCATGATTGAGTTTAGGATAGATAGACATATTAAGAGGACAAGTCCAAAGCTAATGTGGTTATCTAGTGCCACTAGGTGAGAACTAACCTTGCATATGTGCTAGACCTAGTGACATGGTGAGGAAGCAAGCGAAATGCTTTGAAAAGCTATTTGAAAATTCTAACCCTATGCTAAAGATGTTGGTGTTCAAATGGAACACATTTGGAGTTAGCACACTTACAAAATGGTTGAGAGAGGCACACGGTGAGGTGGGTTTGCACTCATGAGAACTATCCGGTGGACACCAGGAGGGTACACCAGAAGTTAAGGTGCCAAGGCAGCCGAGATGAACTTGTCTCTGTACTCAGTGTTTGTACTCATTAGAGTTCTCCATTAGTGCATCGGGCTGTGCACCAGAGAGAGTCTAGTGAGGGTCATAGAGGGGTGAAAGGGCCACCAAAAATGTTTGGTGAGCCCACTAGTGTTAGAGCAGTGCTACTATTTGCTGAAGTTTGTGCGTGATCACGTTACCTTCCGGTGCTCAACGGAAGTGATGCACTGGAGTTTGGCTACAATGAACAGGCAGCACCTGGTCTAGAGTAGTAGAACTGATTGGAGCTCTTCGGTGTTGGCACCAAAAGTTCCACCGAAGAGTCACTCTAGAGTCCAGAGAGTATTTTTAGCGTGAGGTGTTGGGCCGTTGTGCTGATTGGAACTTTTGGTGGTTGCATCGGAGATGTCACCGGAGTGATCAACAGCAAAATAGTTTCTTAGCCATTGGAATTCGATCATTGGAGAACTCTAGTGTGAGCACTCCGGTGTTCCCATTTTAGTGCACAAAGTTGCCAATGACTAGTTTTGTGTGTGGGGCTATAAATAGGTGGTGTGCTCGGGCATTTCACCTCTCTTGGACCCCTTGGTTGATACCTACATGCATTAGAGCTTTAGATAACCATTCCACTCACCTTGCTTACTTGAGATCACATTTGAGTGACATTATGGATGATCTAGTGCATTTTCATTGAGAGTTTGCATCTAGTGGCACTTGTGGAGTTATTACTATTACTCTTGGAGGTTGTTACCGCCTCCTAGATGCCTTGGAGGTTGTGGACACCGTTGAGCATCACTTCAAAGATTGTGCGGGGGATTTAGTGGAGTATTGTGAGGGGCTCTTGTGCTTGTCCCCATGGGAGATCATCACGAAGAGGAAATCAAGTGGATTTCTAGGCTTGTAGAGTTGTGACAGTCCTTGGACATGACACAATGGGACATATGTTGTGGGCAAGCAACTAAACCTTGCGAAAAAACATAGTGTCTACTTGTCCCCTTTGGTTTAACTTGCACCCCATTAAAATTGTGCTTTCATTTGATTATCTTGTGATTATGTAGTTGCTAGAAGTAGTCGCCTAGTTGAGTAACTTGTTCAAGTAGCTTCAACTCTAGTTGTTTCTTGTGCTAGAGTAATCGGTTAGAATAGTCTTCTTGATCAGCTAGTTGTTTGTTTTGGCTTACTAGTTTGTGTAGAAGTTGCTTGCCTCTAGCTTGGTTTGCAACTAGAACTATGTAGGAGGCTTGTTCTGGGCGATAAGCTATATGCACGTAGTGTTTATTAGGAATCACCTTTGTTACTAACTTGTGTTAAGTGTTTGCAATTTGGTACGATGGCTCCGTTGGAGGCTTGGATTACAAGGCCGTGCTCCTCTTTGCTGCCAATGACATTGCAAGCGCATCTGATCATCGTGGCATTGGTGGGTACTTTGTCTCGGTCGGGGGAGTGAAGTCGGGTGACAAGCTCCGCATCCATCTAGGCCCGCATTGCCGGCAGCGCAAGGTCGGTCACGATCACGCTTCTGTGATTGGGCAAGTAGGTAGGTCGACGCCGATGCTGTGGGTCACTAGAGAGACCACGGCGACTCCACCGCACGAGTCGAGAAACGCAGTGGCGACGCCCATGCTAAGAGTAGCGACACGAGGAGCGAGGCTACACATGGCGAGGCAACAAGTGATTGATCGAGCAAAGATCTTGTTGGGATTGAAACTAGTGAGCAAAGGAAGAGAGAGAACTGGTGGCTGGATCATATGGGTGGGTGGCAAGAAATGGGCGCCATCCACCATATTTATTATCCGGCAAACATCTCCGACTTGGAGTTAGAGTCGACCATATTTCATTAAACATTGCTATAATAGTGTTCTAATACATGGATTTTTAAGGATGCTGGTAAATGTAGTTCAGGGCATAGATGATTATGGGATTTTGGATAATGACCACGAGGTGGCTTGTGCTTCTAATTATTTCTTATCTTATTATTAATTACTCTGAATAACCAGATCTCATGTTTATTTTTAACCTTTGTCATTCCCTATTGCGCATATCTTATATTTTTCCTTGACATTATTACTTTTGTGGAATTTGATCACTTAAACTTTATGATGTTTTAAAAGACCATGAATAGCAAACCAGATTATAACAAACATAGACCAGGCCACCACTGCTTACACCTTACTATCACCATTTTAAAGCTTGCTTGTACTTATACTATGTCGTTTATTTCTAAAAATGTGATATCATTGTTGCGCCTATTTTTCTAGTGCAATAGGAAATGATAGGTCCAAAAACAGAGCACATGCGATCATAAGGACTTCACCTTTGCTAACTCCTCGAACTCCGTGGAGTGCGATATCGATGACCTGACACTTTACTCCTGCCTATAGTAGTTAGACAATAAATGGAGAAGTCTATATTTAATTATTACAAATAGCACAAAACATATATAATAGTTTATTCCTAAGCAACTTCAGCCACGGGTCATGTAATCCAACGTCAAAGTTGCTCAGCCAATAATAGTACATCATGAGGGGTATAATTAGACCTCCAACCAGGTTTAGCATGGGGTAGGCCTAGTGTCTTTTTGCAGTTCTCAAATAAACACTAATCACATTCAGCTTCACATTGATATGTATAAACTTTGAGCTATTTTGTTCAAATTGACCACTCACGTGTTTGCACTTCTCAACCATCACTTTAAAAAGAGAAACCTAAGCAACAAGTGAGACAAAAAATAGTTTGTTAAGTTAGTTTCTAATGTAATGAGTCTAAAGGTGTGATAACATATTTGATAGCTCATTTAATAGTCATTCTATCCGTGCAGTTATTGCAAACAAAAATGACATAAATTTTGTGAGGAACAAACCTTAACTCACAAACATATTTTTGAGGGTTATCTCTTTTGTAAAGTGCAACTAGCTTTTGTGGACAGGTAAACTGTGCTATAGTTCCTAGAATACATTACTGCAAGCACAATTTAATTGTCATGTCATGTGTTGGTCTTTGGACCGAACTAAGAGAGAAGAGAAGAGAGTGAAAATGGAGCAAGTGAATGAGTGGCCTAAGATACCCAAACCTTGCCCTTGCCCCCCTTTTATATTGGAGGAAGGATGTGGTCTTTTTTATTTCTTCATTTGGTGGGGTTTATAATTACAAACGAGCCCTTATAATTCACAAACAACCTCCTAAACTAGTAATCAAGTCATTTTATAGACTAAGGGGGTCTTTAACATATGACACACTCCCAACATAATCGATGTTGCACTCTATGGAGTTTGAGGAGCAAAAGTGAAGTCCTCATGAGGGGAGCCGTGTGGTGAAGCTCATCATGCCCGTGGAACCCCTTTATTGCATTTAGACGGCGTAACTTCATTAAAAATTGCTATAATAGTGTTGTAATACATGGAATTTTAAGGATGCTGGTAAATGTAGTTTGGGGCATAAATGATTATGGGATTTTTTTTATAGTGACCACAAGGTGCCTGTCAGCCTGTGCTTCCTTTTATTTCCTATCTTATTATTAGTTACTCCGAATAACCTGATCTCATGTGCAATGTGTTGACAACAAGAACGTCAAACTCTTTAAAGTTCACTCTTTAAAGTTTAGCCTATTGCTTGCCTGCTTAGCATCCTGTTTAACTCAGTGAAGTGTAGAGAAACATGAAGTAAGTTTGTTTGTTACTATCCAAGCTAGGATTTTAGGTCCATGAGAAGTCGATGTGTGTTCTTAGAGGATGACTCTGTCTTTCATGCATGGCTTATATTGAAGCTGTTATGTTCGAGAGTTTGAGAGGTCTACAGATGGAACGCGAACCCCTATGGGCCTATAGCAATGGACCTTCGTACACTTGACAAATTCTAGTGACATAGCTTAGTTGCTCTAGGGCCTATTTGGATTCATTAGGAGAGTTGCTAACTATTAGTTTCATTAGTAGGTTTGGAGTTGCTAATAGTTCATATGCACCTTCAATTCAGTATCCAACCACCTATTAGCAAGTGGATCCAAATAGCCCCCCTGCTAAAATTAGCAGCTATTAGGTAGCTACTTTTTAGTGCTTATAGATCCAAACAGACCCTTAATGCTAGAAATTGTGTAGGTGTTGATCGCACTAGGATTGCAAGACACTACCTTGAGGTAGCTTTATTAACAAAGATCCTTTCACATTCCTCCAGAAATAAGCTTCTCACTAGAGATAAACTAACGACGAAGGTAGAGCTGAGAATTTTTAATGTGTTGTAGCAAAACAACTTTGCAAATCCGTTCTACATTTTTTAATAGAACCTGTGGTGCTGATTTTACCTCGGTTAGCTTGTGGCTAAGTGAGAAGAAGTTTATAGTGATTAACATGTTTTCTACAGCTGCCCTGTGGGGGCTATGGAAGCTAAGGAATAGTTTATGTTTTGAGGAAGCTTTTTGGAAAAGTATGATCGTTCTGTTATTGAAGATCTCGGTGATGGTGCAAGGAGGTGCTCTGCCCACCGAAGCATCATCAGGAGTTCAACTCCAAGCTTGCCGAGCTAAAAGTTAGCAATAAGATCGCTGAGGCGGAGCTGATGATTCCAGGAAACAAGGGAGAAAGATTCTTATACCTGAATGCTTCTAACCGGATGAACAGCTACCTGCCTGCTGAGGCCTCCTTTGGTTGGGTTTCCTAAACTACTTTTGCTTCTCAAAAAGCTAAAATCCAACCAATGGTAACCTATAGCTGCTTTAGGCCAAAAGCTACTTCTCTATTACAAATCCTAGAGCACCTCCCTCTACTTTCACCTGCTGTGAAGGTGAGCAACTAATTACCCACCTGCCACTGGTTATCAACCGGTGGCTTCCTTTGAAGACGCAGTTGTCTCCAGGAGTGGCTAGACTTAACCAAACTAGCTAGGTCTATCTTGTGGAATGTAATTGTAGATGGTTCAGTTCTGTGGAGTGGTGATTCTAAACTTACTTTGGCAAAGCTGAGGGATGATCCCATCCGAATGCTGTAACTGACAGTTTGGCTCTAGAACTCTAAAAAAAAATAAGGTCATCGATACGATCCTCTATATGTCATAAGACGTCTACTGCACTTGTCTCCGCCACTTCTTGGTCTGCACATCTAATGGTGTTCAGTTAAATTCAGCCCCCTTTTCAAAAAAAAAATTGCAACTTATCTCTAAGCTTCTTCGGCATTTATAGAAGATTAAGTACGCTTATTGGTCAGGAAAAATATGGGCAGTCCCGAGAAGAATCAATGGTCAAGAATGAACCATAATTCAACTGCTGTAAAACAGCAATCGACCAGAATTCAACTTCCTATTCCAACTAGTTTCTCCCAGTGAAAAAGGAAATAGAAAGCTATGCATGCAATGAGAGAAGAAAAGATTGGCAACATATACAGTTATACTTCATTCAGATTTCAGCTGCTTGTGGAGACCTCCCCTTCAGCCATGTTTTCCTCTTTCACCATGTTTTCTTCATCCCACATTCTAACTTCAAGAGTGGGTCGGTTTGGAAGGAGATTGGCTGCGCTCCTGATATCTTCTTCAAGTGCTTCCACTTCCTGAACCGTTGCACCACTGCAAATGATCTCAACGACAAGATGGCTAAGGGAAGAGAGGTGCCAGATGCCAAAAGAAAGACTGGTGCTTGCATTGAATGAAATACACAGCTTCTCGAGATTTGGCATGGCATCTGCTTCAAACATCATCCCAGACCTGTTGCTCCAGCAGGTGAAGTGGAACTCCTTCAGGCATATGAACTTGCCACTTCGTACTACAAGCCTTTCTCTTGGGTTTGCTGCTTTTGATGTCACCCAGAGGTACATCAAGGAAGGTAAATTTCCTAGGGTCTCCAGTGTTTCGTTTTCTACTGGATCAACATTGACTTTTAGGTTCGTGAGCTTACCAAGCCATGCTATCCAAGATGGAATTCTGGGGAAATAGTAGTCCAAGCTCAGCTCAAACTTCTGGAGTAGATGAGGGGTGGGGAACCAAGAATCCATCAAGAAATCTATGGAACGACCATAATAATCCTGAATGCGAAGAGATAAATAACCATGAATGCATAGAGACCGTAGATTGAGTCTGCCAAGTTTGCGGAGCGATGAGAGCAAGTTATCAACAAGAGCTCTGGTGTAAGTGTGTGAGTTGACAATGCACCAGCGCAGATGAAGAATTCTCAGTTTCGTCAGACTGCCCAACCCCAGCAAAGTAGAGGCCGAACAGTTTTGGCTGATTTTGATCTCCGATAGCTCCTGCAGTGCATGCAAGTTCCCAACCTTTTCAGGTAATTCCAAATTACTGACACGCAAACATGTCAAATTTTGCAGTTGAACAATGCTTTTTGGTAATTTTGTTATCTTTGTCCCTCCTAGATCCAAGGTCTGTAAATGCTGTAGCTCTCCTAGTTGTTCAGGCAGCGCAGCAACGCTTCTTAGATCGAGTCTAAGGTACTCCAAGTGAATAAGCCTCCTTATATGTTCAAAATATTTGTGTTCCATCTCCTCACTATTTTCTATATCAAGCACCCGAAGAACTTGAAACTTTACAAGAGAAGGCATCTGATCTGAATACCCAAAAACACTGAGTGACCGACAATGGGAAATAATCGCTGTCGATGGAAGCATGGCATCTTGGGAATAGTAGTTGAGAGACAGACGGCGAACCTTCCCTTTTAGCACTAATTTCTTATTTTCGTCACCAACAAAAGTGGCAAAGTTTTCTTCAATTGACTTGGATACAAGGAGATCAAGAATCATATCATGGACACGGCATGAATCAACTTGACCATCATATTGGATTTTCACTGGCTGAACCATGTTTCTGTTAATAAGATCATTAAAATGACATTTTCCTATTTCCTGCAAATCTTGTCCATGTTCTGTATCAATAAATCCTTCAGCGATCCACCTTTTCACAAGTCGATCCCTCTCGATCTCATAATCTTCTGGAAATATACTTAGATATAGTAAACACGTCTTCAAATGGTGGGGGAGATCATCATAGCTAAGGGATAATATCCTTCTCATTTCTTCCACGTAAGGATCTTTTTCCAATGTTGAACCAATTGAGCTGTATACTCTGTCCCATTCTTCTTCCGTACTGACTTTATTAGCCAATAAGCTAGCTATTGTGACAATGGCCAATGGTGAACCCTTGCATTTTTCCAAGATTTTAAAGGAAATTTCTTCCAATTGTGGAGGGCATGTATCTTCTGAGCCAAAGATTCGCTTGAAGAATAGACTCTTCGAGTTTTCTGTACTAAGAGGCATTAATTCATAGACATGATCAGAGTGAGGAAAGGAACACGACTTGGCAATAGAAACAATGCGTGTTGTTGTCATAATTCTGCTCCCACAATTGTTCACATACAAAGCACATTTGATGGTCTTCCATGCTTGAGTACTCCATATATCATCAATAACAATGAAGTACCTATGAAGTGTGCATTATCTATGAATTAGGAACAGATCATAATTGAAAAGATTATAAAACAAGTGGGAGCTGATCACCATTCGTTGTTTCCCTATTTATGAAGTACAGAAAGATTTGTTTTTTAAATTTGTCCTTAAACAAAGAGTTTCAAAAAATCACATGTTTTATCAGTATTGCAATAAATACCAGATTAACTTATCTTTTAAATTTCTCCTTGGAGTAAACACCAGATATTTTGTCTAGTACCTTTTAACCCTAGGCTCAATGGTCATAAGATTTTTATGCTGTGAGGTACAACCACAGTCACAAAGTTTTTGGGTCGATGGGGTCGAGGTACAGAGTCGCGGTACGTGGTACGCTACTCGCAAGAGATTTTTACACTTCGGATCGAAAATGAACCCGTGAACCTGGGTCAGGGTCGACAAACCCGGGTCGTGGGTCGAAGGTGGTGAACCCGTTTTATGTGACTATGGGTACAACCATCAATTCCGTAATTAGCAGTTTAGTATACATGAGCATGCCCCATAAGTATTTGCTAAAGCGTCATTGAACTAGGTTTAAATCAAAATTAATTGAAGAAAAAATGGAAATACTGGCTACTGCGAAACACATGAATTCTGTAACTACTGTGAAACACAAGAGAATCCATATATTTTGTAACTTATTCAACTTAACAGCATAAATGGAAATACTGGCTTATCAGTTATCTGCATACATCTATCTCTATCTCTTCTCTATATATATTACTACTAAAAAACTCAAATGGACCCATCTACCTGCCACCGTGGTGAAGCCGTGAAATCAAAACCCAGTAACCCACACACCAATTTCTCTGACGCTGCAACACCAGCTACCTCCACCTCACTCCTCCACCCCCCTCTGTGACCTGACGTGCCCAACATGTGGGGTCCACCCGTTCCATCCCACGCCTCACAAGCACACCAGATCCAGTCTCCGCGACCCTGCCTACTCCTTGCTCTCATCCACCGCTGCCTCACAACCACCATTGCGGGGAAGCTCCTCAACAAGCTCCAACCCTTGGGCTCCCCATCCTCGCCAGCCCTGTGCAGGGCTCTCTTTGTGCTCCTCGATGTCGTGTGCCACCGCAGCGACCTGCGCGAGATCTCCCATCTCCCCCACTGGTTCGCCCTTGCCGCTGCTGCACCACCAACTGCTTCTGTCTCTGCCGAGCGAGGAGGTGATGCGGCATAGCAGCAAGAGAACCGAGGTGCTCAGGTGCTGGCTCAGGCCTAGTTCTGGCACGACCTCCATGGCTCTGTTGCCTCGCGACTAACTGAGATGTGATCCCCTCCCACATGGTCCGGCAGTGGCTCAGCAAACCGGTCAAATCCCATCTGCAGACCGAGCCCTCCTAGACAACTAGACTACAATGCCCACGGAGGATCCATCAACGCCCGGTGGAATTTTTCATGGCCCGTCGATACTCCTCTTGATGGTTGTGGTGCAGCACGGAGACATGGAGACAGCCTGTGGCTGTGTTCTACTTTCGCATTTATAAATCAGGGTTGCTTATTGTCAGATTATGTTCTCAACTTGCTCTACATTCCAGTTTCTGTTCTACATAACCAGTAAAGGAAGCCTGGCGTGGTTCAGGGTGAATCTAGGATAAATTGTCACCGGGATCCACAAAGACTCGTTTTGTGTCCAATGTATCTTCCACAACAGCAACACCCTCCATCACTGGAATATTATAAAGCTGTTAAACACTATGAGAAACTGCTGAAGATGTTGTATGACTACTATACCTATTTATCTAGTTATCAGGGAGTACAACAGCATAAACCTTAAGAATTTGAATTATTATAAAAATTGGGTAATCAGAAGAAGAGCAACATATTTTTCTACAAATATTTTTATGCTATTTGAGCTCCACTCAGCATCCATAATGTGCAATTGGATTCTCTTTCCACTAAAACAAGTGGAGTCCTTTCTGACTAACTTTATTTTTCCTCCAGCAAGGTATTTGTGGCATGAGGGTTTATATATAAATTGTTATGTGCCAGCTTTTAGGGAGGACGCTGGCCAGCAGGCCAGGGCAGATCCAGTGACCGCCGATGCTGTTAAATGGCTGGTGGGCTGGGGAGCTAAAAAATGAAGAATCTAGCATAGGGGAGTGGTAACTGCATCTGACGGATGGGAGCGAAGGCACGAGACAGTGAATGGAATGGAGACGAAGAGCTAGTGGAAGACAACAAAAATTAACATTGTAACGTTGATAGTAAGATTACTACTTGACGAACAATATTGATCACCTTAAAACCTGGTAAAATTAGGCATATGATTATTAACACATCTTTAATTTTTGTTTGCTTGTAGTTGTAGCAATGCATGGGCACAAACCTAGTCTAGTAAATAAAAGCAATACTTTTATACTAGACACAGCACAACACAGATTAACCAAAAGAGAGCATTGTAGAAAATAACCAACTAACCAAGTTGCCATTCTGAATTAGTGAACTTACCTTTTGCTCTGTAGAAAATCTCGGATTGCATTGATAAACTTCTCCTCATCCCATATTTCCATGTTAAGATACTCTTGCTGGCTGACTTGACAGAGTATATTTCTTAAGATCTTCTTTACATCAGGCTGTTGTGACAACGAAACAAAAGCTTGACACTGGAACTGGCCTTCTAATCTACGGTAAACCTGACCTGCAAGAGTGGTTTTACCAAGACCCCCAGGACCCACAACAGATATCACTTTCAGGTGCTGCACTGATGATCCCTCCCCTTCCATTAGCAGACTGATAAGATCATCTCTCGGTTTGTCAATACCAATAAGCCCGTCTGGTTCAGCATACAGTGATGGCAAGCGAAGGTCAATGGCAGTAGTTGGGCTAGACTGAAAGGCACGCTCATCAAATCTGTACCTCATGCGGCGCTTATTAGCATCTTCAACACGTGCCTTGAGCTCTTTGATTTGGCTGGCAATTTGATGGCGCACTCTCAGCACCTTAAGCTTCCGAACGAACCTGTGGACAAGACCTGAAGAATTAACCATGGCATTATGGCCAGTGCGATGCATAAAGTCATCGATACAGTCCTCTATGTCATAAGACATCTCCTGCACTTGTCTTCTCCATTCCTTGGTCTGCACATCGAGGTCACTATCGATTCCTGCTAGCCTCTGAAGGAGGGCGTTAATGCTGCTCAGCTCATCCTTCAAAAAGTTCACCTCCTTCTTCATGCCTGTGAGCATTGTGTACTCTTCTCCAAGCAGGGCCATAAGCTTGCCAATAACAGAGGTCATCACCCCAGTCAAGGCACTCGCCATCTGTTGAAATTTGGTGGGTTTAGCGAAGTTGAAGTCCAAGCCTCAGCATGGTAAAGAAGAGAAAATACTGGTATATAATTAAAGCTTGTGTAAGCATAACAAGAGAAGCAACAATACTCGAGCTCCACCAGACCACCACACCAATGCTGCAATGCACAACAATAATGCATTCACTGACCACGGAAGCCAGGTTGTTTATTAAGATGCGTGACAGTAGTAGTTGGGGCAGAAAACGCATAATTGGTCAAATTAATATCAACAAGTGGCCACTACATAATGCTTTTAGCCCCAAGACAGCTTGTGTGAAATGCTATATGTAATAGTCCTCAAAGAAGCTCAAAAATTGTAAATCGCTAAAGCACAGCAGCTACCTTGCAATCCCAAATGAACGGCAATCAATCGAGGCCGATTAGATCGGCGAGGTGGGGGGAAGGCCAACCCGTCGCCCTGCGAGCGGAGGTGGGGGGGAAGGCCAAACCGTCGCCCTGCGAGCTCGGTGCAGCCGCGGCTGCGAGCAACCGATCTGCCGGTGGCCGGAGTGGAGAGCGGGACCCGCCCAATGGTGGGAAGATGGATTGCGGACACACGCCTCGCGAAGGTCGTAGGCTGCTTGTGGAGGTGGAGCCTGTGGAGGCGAAGGGAGGGGCATGGGCGCAGGGCGTATTGTAAGAAAGGTCAACGGCCGCCTTTGCGTGCTGAACAATGTCAAAAATGGCGAACTTCGTCTCGATCGGAAATACTTTTTCCGTTCACACATTTTCTCTCAACAAGACCATTGTTTTTTTTTTCTAGCGGCCGGACGCCCGCGCCGCTGCCCCCACTCCCACGTCCTGCGCCTGCCCGCCCACGTCGCGCCGACTGCGTCAACCGGTAAGCATGTGGGGGCGTCGTGCCAGTGGGGACCGCCTCTGCCTTTTCACGCCTGACACCGAGGCGAGACAGCAGAAAGGTGAGAAAGTAGATGCAACACTTAATCTAGTTTTGAAACATCCAGAGTTACAACATACATCTAAAAATAAATGAAATATTTGAAACATGCATCTAAACATACTTGCAAAAACACTTGAAACCTGTAAAAATATGCACATCCAGATCAAACGCTTGCATCATAGGTATGAAACATATGAAACATCCACATAAACGCACTTGCAACTTGCAACATAAAAAGTTGAAAACACTTGCTGCAATAGAAGACCGAAACAGATGAAACATTTTAGAATACACTGTTGCAACATATGTGTAAAAATATATACAACATCCAGATCAAAACACTTGCAACATACGTCTGAAAACAGATGAAACATTTTGAACAAACGCTGCAACGTGCCTCTAAAACACTTGCAACATATATAACATCCTCTGATCTACTTTTACAACATACATACGAAACAATAGCAACATACCTTTGAAACATTTAAAACAATTAAAACATACATTTCCAATAGAGGGGGGCGAGAGACCTAGGCCGGTTGATTCCGGCCAACGCGGTGGAAGCCGACGGCGAGCACCACCTAGCACCAGTACCAGCGACGCGCGCGAGCACCAACGTCACCAGCACCGAGCTTTGCTTAGCGGCGACAATGGGGGATGGGGAGCGGGGAGCACCATGGCCATTGGGGTGGAGCTCAGTTGTCGGGGTGAGAGGGCGCCGCCAGGGTGGAAGGACACCGAGACGGGTGGGGGAGAGCCGCCTACTTCCCTACAACACCGCCACGTCACATTCATGGATTTCGCCAGAGACGAGTGGATCTTGCTCGTGCTCCATGGATCTCGTCGGGGTGGGGGAGAGCCGCCTACTCCCCTACGACACCGCCACGTCACCTTCATGGATTTCGCTGAAGGCGAGTGGATCTCGCTCGTGCTCCATGGATCTCGTCGGGGTGGAGGAGAGGACCGCAGGATCTGCGGGCGTTGGGGGCTCCTGGTAGGGGAGGATGCCGGGCATTGGTGTGCTGCAGCAGAGGATGCGGAGCGCAAAAAGATTAAGGATGACGAGGAAGAAGCGGAGAGATAAGTTTTTTTTAATATATATGCGGGCGAGAGCGAGCGACGGGTGAAAAGCCGTCCAATATTTGTATGATCTATCAGACGTTTGACAAATAGCATTTCCAATTTTTTTCTCAGCGACGTCTTGCTCTCCCAGATACGTAGGCATGTCTATCTAATCCAACCCGAATTAACTGAGATTGGTAAAAGAATAAAGAAAAACTAAGATTTTGTGCTTAGATTGCTTCAAAACGTTGTGAGCCATTGAATCTCTCTTAAACGGTGGATATATATACTCTATCTATTCCAAATTATAAGTAGCACCGTCGTCCATACGGATATCTCGTTGTGACTACTGCTTCGACGCCATTAACATCTCTGACGTTATTAGCAGAATAGATCTGCTATCTCTACCGGTTACTAATATATACGGTGTTGACATTATGCACCGTGGTTATCAAGCAGAAATAGATCTATACAATGTCAAACGCCCTATATAGTATGTACGTACTAATAACTAAGGATGAAAACGGTCGGAAATAGTCGGAAAACTCCTCAACTATTTTCTACTTTTACATTTAAATACGAAAACGAAAGCAAAAACGGTAAAGCCGGACACAAAAACGAACGCGAACTTACGGAATATCGAGAATTTCGAAAACGAACCCATTCGAGCGAAATTATGTCGAACACGGTCGGTATACAAAAATTCAATACGGAATACCGATCCACAATGCATAACAATTAATAAGTGCCATCGTAGCAAATTTCAAGTGCAAGAGAGCAGACTTATCAATTTGGTTTCTTTGACAAGAGAAAAAAAAAGAAAAAAAAGGAAAAAGAGGAAAATTTGAGATGCCATCGATACTAGACTAGAAAGGATAGCAACAACGCCTAGCCCATCCAGCTCTCTCTTTCGGTCGGTCCAGCCACATGCAATACAACAACAGCGCCACGTGAAGCCAGATGCAGCCATGCAAGCATATAGCACCGAGCGAGGTGATTAGTCCTATCTCGACAACTGAGGGAGGCGCGACGGGGGTGAGCTGCCTATATAATGTGACCAATGGGCATCAGTGCTCCACACTTGCCTTTGCCTAGTTGCCTGGACAGTAACGATTGACAACAAAATTTGGTTTAAACTGAATTTTGAATTCGGGATATTCCGAATTAAAAGTAGAAAAGTAGAAAACGGTCGGAAACGGTCGAAAAATGTCTAAACCGTTTTCTACTTTTACATTTCAAATATGAAAACGAAAGGGAAAACGGTAAAGTCAAACATAAAAATACGAATTCGATCGAATAAAATACAAAAAACGATACGATTCGGTTAGAGATATTTCCGTTCCGTTTTCATCCTTACTAATAACTGCCCTACGCGGCAAGCAGAGTAGATTAAATTGGCATCATCCAGTATCGAAGGAATCACATCTCGTAGATTGAGATGTTCCGGTCATCGAGTCGGGCTAATGTTTTGATCTAATTAATTCGACAAGCAGTAGATAGACGTACAAATACATGCAGAAACAGTAATGTATACGTGGACACATTCGTATGACGTCTTGCATGATGCAATCTATGAAGTATGAACTTTGTTGGCGGCATGAAATTAGCGACCAAACTGTCCCCGTATGTACTTGCCATCGCAAACATGCGTGTAACATGAAGTTACTGTAAGTTGGTTCTGTTGACCAATGATCATGCTTCACGCATGGATTAACTATGTAGTATATTATTAAATTTTCTATATACACTGCTGCACAATGGTGCTTTAGTCCCGGTCCAAAAGGACCTCTAGTCCCGGGCTGCGAGACGGGACTAAGGTTTCGGGACTAAATGTCCCACCTTTAGTCCCGGTTCTCAGGCCCGGGACTAAAGGTGCTGTCAGACATCGACGTGGCGCAGCACCTTTTAGTCCTGGTTGGTATTACCAACCGGGACTAAAGGTTTTTTTTTCCTTTTTCTTTCCAATTCATTATTGATTTTGGTTTTCAGTTATATTGTTTTTCAATTTATTCTTCGCTGCTATTATCCGTATACGTTGCACCTATACGAGAGCGTTATTATTGCACACAAATAAAGTATGAAACTATATATATATATTATAGAGCTATACATATACGTACATACACATTACATTTACAATAATATACAAGTAATCAAGTGTTCGGCCGCCGGTTAATGAGTTACACAAATGTTTGCCCGCCACTCAAAGCTCATACTAGTATTCGTTCTTGTTTGGACTCTCCAAATTCAACATAGGGTTGTGGTGAAACTCGCCGTCTTCCGGGATGACATGATCGTTGATGAAATCTGCGATCGTCTCCTGGATTGCGACGAATATTGTGTGCTTGAACACTTGTTCTTTCAATTTCCACTCCTTCCATTTGCATTAATTAAAGGAAAAGATATTAATATACATAAGATTTATTTAGTTTCAATAAATAAATAAGATATAAAATTACTGTATACACATGTTAATTACTTTTAGCATCTCTTTAGCAGGTGTAAATTTGCTACACCGCATGTACTCGCAAACGTAGTATCAACATAAATTGGTTTCGTACGGTTGTCTAGACACCCACTTATGTAGAATAGGAGGGGGGAGTGGCACTTTCAGATCCGTACGATATCTTTGTTGTAGCCAAGCCCAAGCCCTGCCTAATAAGTCGGTCGTTGATTAGATATAGCATAGTAAATTAAAGGAGCAGGCAACAATAATTAACGAATGATAGAACTTACCTCTGGATCATGTCTATCATGTCTTGGTACATTGCCAGCTCTTTTCTCATTGAGTCCCACACATTTATAGTTTGTTTCTTGATCTTAATCTCAATGAGTATCCAGTGATCCCTGCATTTGTTTATAGAGTCAACTTATATATATATTAATGTTGGATTGACTAAGACATGATATAACATAACACTTTACCCCAAATTGTAAGGGAAGAGTATCAACTCCTTATGCCTTTGGTTATAAAAGAACCTTCGGAGGTTTTTCTCCATTTCCTTGATCTTTAGATTGAATGGATCTTTAGTCTTTGTGTCCTTCTACACGACATACGGATCGATAAAACCAATTTCGATCGTCTTGTTTCAATCTGAGTTCTCTCATCATGTGTCTACACATCGTGAGCATAGTTATTACGAATACGTACATATGCTAGAGTGGGATTATTGATTAAAAGGAAGAATCACTTACAGACAATAGCAGCTTATGAAAGATTTATCAAGAGCATCCATATAGAGAAGCTGATGTACTTCACTAAACTGTACCCAGATGACGTCATCTCCACGGAAGTAGTGACGGTCTCTGACTTGGACGCCCAGATATTGTTCACTTTGATGTTGTGCACAGAATCTCAAGTAGTACTCGTGCAGCTTGTACATTTGTGTACCAAGATTTTTTACCATTGCAGGGTCTTATAGACTCCTGCCATATACGTACTTCCTCCGCCATTCATCAACAACTTTGGCCTCTTTAACAGTTGTCAGTTCCTCCCGACCGAAAAGTTATTCTAAGGAAAGCCCAGTCACATTCATCCACTTAACGAGTTCATCTAAGTCTACATCATCAGGTACTGACATTTGCATCAAGTTCATGTTGGAACCATATTGATTCTCAACCACTAGTGGCGGCACCGATTGATGCGCTTGTTGGCCGAGCTGTGCAACATTTTTCCCGGCCGCCTTCTGTTTCCTTTTGTCCTCCTTGATTTTCTTTGTGATAGTACCCTCATAGTCTGATAGTGGCGGCGCTGGTTTTTTACTAGCGACACGCTTCTCGTCTTGCATAGCCTACACCACTTGACGTAGCTTTACACGAGGATACATTAGGTATGACTTCTCTTGCTTTGCTCGTGCGTCAGCTTTGGTCTTTTCGAAGAACGTTTTCACTTCTGCCTTGACTGAAGCATTAAGTTCTTCATCAGTCTTCTTGTATGAAAGCTTGGTCATCTTCGGGATCTTCGTGACCACAATTTGTTTCTTCGGCAGAGGTGGTGGGACCGATCTCTGTGAGCCAGCGGGCCTCTTGTTCCTCGATGGACCAGCCAGTGCCGATGAGGCGGCCGTTGTCAGCATTGGCGGAGGCGGCGGCGGCGCGGTTGGAGCTTGCTGTTGTGGAGGATATTGGGCCGCTGACGGCGTTGGAGTATGTCGTGGAGGAGATACGGCCAGCGGTGGGGATGCAGCCTTATCTTGTATGAAATCGTCGTCGTTGTGTCCCACGGCACTGTGGTCATGTGGTGAATGGATAGACGGACTTGGGGAGATCCTGGATTTGAAAAAAAACGAACAAGGTATATACATGAGTGAACCGTAATTAGATACAGTACATAATTATTGAAAAGCAATTGCGTTCACAATCATCCACACCTAGGGTTCGGTTGTGGTAGTGGCGCCCCAGGAATAATGATGTACCGTTTCTTCCAACATATGAATGTCTTCTCCGTTTCACCTAGGGTCTTCTCCCCATCACCACCTTCGATATCCAGAGCCACATTTTTGTGGCCTTTGACCACTCTATCCACTGAGACACTAGCATATCCGGGTGGTATTATGACCGAGTGGATCATTGGTGTCTTTGTGGGGTCGATAGGAGATATAACACCGGTAGCCACCTTGAACAAGTGCAAGTGAATACTTCTTGAGATACAAAATTCTTTCAAATTCATACACACGGCACATGGGCAGCACATAAAATCATCCCGTTTGTTTTCCTCTGCCACTCTGCAGAATTCTCACACGCCCTCAATGAACTCGTTGGAACGGCGATCGGCATTGTATATCCAATGGTGTGTCATTATCTGCATTATATGGTATCACATAATTAAAAGCCCAGCATGAGAAAAGAGCGCGGCACAACCTTGTCTAATTGAGTTCAAAATTTTATAAGTGGTTCATCATTTTATAAAATTAATTTATGGACGTTAATAAAAAAAGATAGCAAAATCATAAAATTTGTATTTTTCTATTAAAAGGTATAATTTTATCTCTAAATAAAACTAATTTGAAGAATTTTTAAAGTTAAAATAAATTTGTTTCAAAATTACAAAGAATCAACATTATTTAATATTTTAAAATGAGAACATGAACAAATTAAAGTAAAAAGTATCCTAAAAAGTCTATAATAGAACTAAACATTACTCCCTCCGTCCGTGAATATAGGGCGTAACTATTTTTTCTTAGTCCGGGAATACAAGGCGGCGGCGTCTCGACGGCTGTTCACGCCCGCATGCAGCATTTAGCGCTGTGTCGCCCGTCTCCTGGGCTCCCACACTGGGTCAAGCGAGACTAGTACTCCTATACGACACTGATGGCGGTTAATGCATGCACGCATGCACAACATCTAGTTAATTAGATGCGGAGCCGAAGGGCTCTCCTTGCAAGGCACATCAATAAACTTGTTTCTTGGTCTTTGTAAAAATAGAGTTACGTCTTGTATTCACGGACGGAGGGAGTATATGTGTATACTACTTTCTAGGTACTATAATTAGCATCGTTCATAAAAATTCAAACATGAAAAGTGATTGGAGCTAGCAATATGAAATAAAATAGCCATATACAACATGGATTTATATATGGTGCTGCTAAAACATAGGAGGATGAAGCTAGCAACCTTTCAAACAAATCGACGATGGCGTAGAAGCATTTGAAGTGGATTGATCGCCGAAGATGAAACAAGCAAGAACAATGAAAGAACAAGCAATAAGAACATGAACAAGAAAGGGCTCGGGCAGGGAAGAAGAAGAGAGAGGTTCAATTTATAGGGGGAGGTTTTAATCCCGGTTGGTAACACCAACCGAGACTAAACCCAGTGCTATAGTCCCGGTCGGTGCCACGGACCGGGATAAAAGCTGTAGTCCCGGTCCGTGGTACCGACAGGGACTAAAGGCAGGGCTTTAGTCCCGGTTGGTGTTACCCACCGGGACTAAAGGTCCCTCCCGACAGCGCCTGACAATAGAGCCGTTGGCGAGGGACCTTTAGTCCCGGTTGGTAACACCAACTGGAACTAAAGGTCTATTTAGTCCCGGCCGCTGAAATCGCCGAGACTAAAGGTATTTTGGATGATCGACGAAAGGTCAGTTGCAGTGACGGAACTAGGGGGGGGCCAGCAGGGGCCAAGGCCCCCCCTAACACCTGACAAATGTTACTGTAATCACTGTAGCAGTTATGATTTTCAAGTGAAGAAGAGGCTGTATCCATGTGTTGTCTTGGTCTTGGCCCCCCCTGATTTGATTGTCTGGTTCCGTCTCTGGTCAGTTGTGTAGTAGTGACAGTAGATATATGCCCGTGCACGAATTGAATAAGACAATGATTTGCCAATTAGTTTTTTTTTGTAGTCAATGCATATGTACATATACGATCGTATTTTTGCACGGGAAAATGAATGTAGTTTGACGTCACATATCCTCATGTCAACGTGGCTATGCATCGACGCTGGTAGCCACGCACCAGGTCGAGCTGATGCGTAGTATGGCGGTAGCCTAGGTGGTGCCACGCCGTGAAGCGCTGCGCGTTGATAGCCGCGGCGAGTGAGCCGTTGCGGCTGTTGCCGTGGAGGTGGTTGTGAAGCGCGCCATGGAGAGCATGAACTCGAACACCAGGATGTGCTAATCGCGCTTATTGCAGAAGCCCAGCTGTTGCACCAGGTTGCGGTGGCTCACGCACAACAACAGCAGATGCCGCTGCGCTCTGGCCGCTTGATGGCCACCTCGCACCTGTAGGGGGCTTGGCGCGGTACACCGACCCGAAGCTGCTGCTCCCGAGAAGCCATTGTTGAGGCGCAACCGCGCGACAGTCCTTTTGTTTTCTTTCTCGATTACGCAAAAGACTTGCGCGTTTTTTATTAAGTGGGGAGAAAATTGATTACTTGGTCGGGGAGCTTTTAGATTTGCAACAAGCATCGATCCACCCCAAACATACATTTGACTATTGTACTACTCGCCGAAAGAGACAACCTAGGTTTTTTGCGCCTACTTGCACCCACAACTCTGCCTCATACTTGATGAGTTTGAGCAGATTAGCCACCTGGGTGGTTGCTCCGTGGAAGCACCTTGTATTTCTTTCTTTCCACAGCTCCCAAGCAACGAGTGCGAAGATGGAATCAGCACCTCGGTGGCACTGTCCTGTCCACTGCTCTCTCCAAACCTTCCACCAGTCAAGAGTGGAGTTGGCATGCACTATCGCAGCGCTGATCGAATGCACCACAAGACTTGCTTGGAGTAGGAGCAATCGACGATGATATGGTCAATGGATTCCTGTTCTTGTCGCATAGGAAACAGTTCTCCTGCATTTCTAGGCCATGACGCCTCCGCCGATCTGCTGTCCAATAACGCCGCCTGAGGGCAAGCCAAAGGAATAGCTTGATGCCGAGTGGCGCCTAGGACTCCCAAATCAGGTCACACCCCGGCGGTGGGTGTGAGGCTTGGTGAAGAGCTCCTTATGCAGTCCTCATGGAGAATTTGCCATCGGAGGCCCACCTCCAGACCACTTGGTCAGGCGTGTCATTGAGCACAACACTGCATTCCAGATTTTCAGATAATCTGCAATGGCCGGCACCGAAACTCCTCCTCTGATCTGCTGTATCCATGCCCGATTTGGCAGCGCCTCGGCCACTGTTTGTTGCTTGGGTCACTCTTTTCGGTATCAGCTGGAACAACGTTGGCGCCATTGCTTGGATGGATGACCCTCCGATCTAGTTGTCTGTCCAGAACAGGGTCTGTGTGCCGCTGCCAATGACCGAAAATGTAGAGGCACGAAAGAAGGCTGCTGCTTCTGGGGACGTCTTCAATGGGAGCTCGGACCACGCACGATCTCGGTCAGTCCTCTGCACCCACAACCACTTGGTTTCGAAAGCAGTCCCGGCAAGCCGCAGGTCAACCGCGCGACAGTTCTAGAAAGACATGAACATCTATTATCTTGGAGATTTTCAAAAGGAAAACAGTATTTTTTTCCTTTTATTTTCTTTTCTTATTTTTCACTTATTTTATTAACCCCCTACTCGGCTACTCTCACTACCCCATCCACCGCATGCAGCCACGCCCACGCACTAAGATCGAATCGAAGGGAAAAAATGCACGCAGCGTCTTCGTCCGCACGTTTCTTGGATTTGCGCCGCGGAAGCCCTGCAACACTGCCCCTGCGCCGGCTCCCTTCGCGACAGCCCGGCCTCACCCCGCACGGCTCCGTCCATGTGACGCCGTCACCCTGGCCGGCCTGGGCTCTGCGGGGCGTTCCTCGCTCCCACGCTGTCGCGCTGTCCATCATCTTCGCGGCCGCGGCCGTGCTGAAGGCGCGGTCGCTCCTCTCTGGAGTCCGGCGAGGTCCTGTCCACCGGTCAGTTTGTCTACTTCGACGCCACTTCGTTTGCCGGCAACGCTGGGCTCTGTGGGGCGTTCCTCTCCCGTGCCGCTCCCACGGCGTCGCGCTGTCCATCATCTTCGAGGCCGCAGCCGTGCTGAAGTCTCACGAATGGCGGTCCGCCGAGGTGCGCGCATGGCGGCTCATGGCGTTCCAGCGTCTCAACTTCGCCGTGGACGACGTGTTGGACTGCCTCAACGAAAGGAACGTGATCGGCAAGGGCGGGTCCGGGATCGTGTACAAGGGCGCGATGCCGGGGGGTGGGGGCATGGTGCCCGTGAAGCGGCTGCCGGCCATCGGGCGCGCGGGCGCGGCGCACGACGACTACGGCTTCTCGACGGACGGGCGGAGTACAAACGCTGGGCGCATCACGGCATCAGGCACCGCCACCCTACTCGCCGACCAGGACCTCGCCGGCTTGCTCTACAGCGACTACGGCTTCTCCCTTTCCTGGCGGGACTGCGGGCCGGCAATGTGCAGACGCATGACGGGCTTTCGGATTATCGTCCATAGTTTCGGATTATCGTCCATAGTTGAACTCTGTAGGTTATTAGGAGCAGGGCAGCAGACGATAAACACTTAAATTATACTTGGTCCACCTAATAAAACGTCACTCGCTGAGAGCTTCAACCATTATGCACCCAGAAAATTATACACAGAAAATTGTCTCCATTAAAATCAAAGGTCAATAAACCATCCAAACCAAATCCGATGGCTGCGCGCGCTTCCGCCCTTGCAGTAGCCCAGGTTCGATGCCTGCTTCCGCAAAAAAAACTAAAACGAAAAAATAAACCGAAATATTCTCTTCTCCTTCGCAGCACCAGAGGACACGCGACTTCCCTCACGCGGCTAGGTTTCCATCCGCCACCTCGGCTGATCCGCCTGCCGGCACCGCCCCGCGGCTGGTCACGGCCCGCCGGTGCTTCCCTTCAGCCGACCGATCCCTCCTCCAGGCCCCGCCGCCATCCCACCCGGCGGCTAGCACGCGTCTCCTCCCCAAACCCTAGATCGATGGAAGGAGGAGGAGAGGATGATGGAGCAGAGGATCCCGCGGCCGGCGACGCCCAGCAACTGCTACGCGCGCCCTCTGGCGGGGCGGTCTCACCCGACAGAACCAGGCAGCGGCGCGGTCGCGGTGGCAGGGCGGGCACGAGCACGGGCCGTCGCTCCAGCCAGCCCACGGCAAGGTGGAGGCGGCGCGGCCCCTCCGGCCCGGCACGGCGGCCTCGCCAGCCGGCGGCGGCGGCGGCTCCTGGCGCACAGGCCACATGGCAGCCTCCCTGGATCAGAAGGATTGCGAGGGGCGTGTTCTTCGATCTAGAAGGCGATAGAGTTCTCTTGCACTATTTATTTCTGAGATTTGCCATGCTTTTTTGTGCTGACCCAGTTCAACTGGCTACATTATCCAAAAGCTTGGGAAGACAAGAGTGCCCCCACCGACCTCCACTTTGCTGCTCAGCAGCTCAGGTATGAAGATGATACTGTTGTTTCGGTGATTGAGGGATAAATATGAGTACTTGTATAATTCAGATGTTCAATTGTGGAGAACTCTAGATGATTGGTTGTGACACCAGATCAATTGTGTTCAACTAAGCTATTTGATATTATTTATTTATCTTAACTGCAGATCTGGACCATGATTGTTGCAAAGTTATTATATAGTTTGAATATATTACTTATTTTTCTCTGCACATAGTAAATAAATAAAAGAAAGAAAGAAGTTGAGTTGGGTAACACATTTATTGTTTGAGAATTTTGCTAAAGTTTTAATAAGAATGGTAGTTGAAGAGAGCTATGTCTGGCCTGCCTTTGCATTATGAACCCTAATAAGAATGTTATTGTTTCAGACTCGGTTTGCACTTGCAGCAGGTGTTAAGCCAAGATGAGACACGCTCCTTTTTTCTTGCTCAGTCGAAGCTGCTCTTGCCGCTTTTGATGATAGAATATGAGCCACTCAGTCATACATGCTCTTATGCCACTCAGTCATACATGCTCTTATGCCATTGGATCCCTAGACAAACCTGATGGAACGACAATCTCAAGAACAGGGCTCTTAGGACGCCTTTTGTAAAGGTCAGTCGTCTTTGTGCTGCCATAGAACAGTAGTTACTAATGTCCATAACTATGCAATCAGGTGATAGCTCTACTCTGAGAATTGAGATAAATGATCCTGCAGTGCAAGCTATTGAGTTTTTGTCCTTGACCATTCCCTTGTCAGTGTGTGTTCTGCAACAACAATTTTTTGGTATGCTTTTGTGGTCTGTGAACTCACAGGCGTTTCTGGTGTTAGGAATTTGGAACTCTGTTACTTTGGTTCGGCTGTTAAGTAACATATACCTGTCTGAAATCTGAATGCATGCAATCAGATTTGGTTATTTCATTCATGATCATTGCTTTCTCGGTAATAGAAAATAAAAAATGAACAATGCAAATGTTTGTCCTCTAGAGTTAACTAAAGACCAAACTTTGAGTGCTTGCTGTTTGGTGTGTTCCCTACTCTTAAAAATCCAGAGAAATTTGTTGCTGCGTTTATTTCTTCATCTTGTGGTACAATAAAATAATGATGTTTTTCGTATTTCATTTTCAGATCTTGATGACACTTTCTATCCCTTAAGCGTTGGCATCAATCTAGCTTGTCACAAAAACATCATTATTTGGTAATGATACTAATCTTTTTTTTCACTGCGTCATGCTTCATGCATTTGTAGGCTGTTTTCTTGGAGCTCTGTATGAGCACGGTTGCCATTTTGACACCATAACACCTTTAGGTATCACATATTTCTAAGATGAATAACAAACATTCTTATTGAAGGGGGCTGAAGGAATATCATCTCTACTTGCTAGGAGCCCTGATGGCTGGAGGGCGAGCCCTTGGTCTTGATTTCCTCTTTGCTGTGAATCAGGTTATTGCGTCTACAGACTCTCCTCACATGCCAAATAAGAATGGATGTAGTACATTAACAACTTAGGTTTGTTCACACTATTACAGATTTAAAAAACGGCCCAAACAAATTCCAAACATCAAACAACAGTAGGTGACCAGTCAACAAACACACACTCATAGTAGTACATAGAAATTCACCTGGACAATTGTTTGTTTTATTTTTTACAAATTTTGTCTTGTTTTGTATTTCAAGGAGGCAAGCCCGTGAAGATTGTCTTGGTGAATGAGACATAGGTGCCCTGGACCAGCAATTAAGAAGCAAAGCAAGGTGAGTTGGTCTCTTTTCTTTGTTGATTTGAGTGCATATATGAAATTGGTCAGATCAATGGCCTGCTAACGCTACGGGTCAAACTCGCGTACAGCATGCTCAGTAATCAAAAGCCGCTTTCTCCCCTCCTTCAGTCTCCCGTGGTAATTTTGGATCAAGATCTTTTGAAACTAAGTATTGTGCAGGTAAACAATTTTTTTGTTGTGTTGTGTGATTTGCATTATCAAATGTCACCGTAGCGTTAGCACGGGCATTATACTAGTAATAGATAGTAGATACAGGGCCGACCCTGGAGGGTGGCAAGCGAGGCGGCCACCCTGGCCCCCAATTTGATGGACCCCACTCCATATTATATGTAAACACAACTAGGTACACTAAGGATGCGTTTAGGAGTGCTCCATGGAGCGGATTCTCGAAGAGAATCACTCCCCGGCTGACAAACGGTTTTTCAGAGTAAAATGATTCTCTGCTGATTCTGTGAAGTGATTCTCTAAAATAATCTAAGAGGTTGAGAGTTGAAAAAAGTAGCTTATCCTAATTCTGTGAAGTGATTCTCTATAGTGATTTCAAGAGTTTATGCTAAAGAATCAAATAGAATCATTTTCAGCCTCGGAATCACTTTATGAGAGAATTAGGGAGCACAGCTGAAGAATCAGGGAGCATAACTCTGCCAAACGGACCCTAATATTTGGCCTATTTCAGAGAAAAAAACTCCATAATCTATAAGAAGACGGCCCAAAAACCTTATTTTTGTCGGTATAGTATATTTAGTGCCATAAAATTTTAACTTTCTAATATAAGGCAAGTCTCAGTGGAGAGTTTTATTTCGTTGTTTCCAAAACTGTCATGTTATATAGAATGAAATAAAACCTTTATGAAATACCTACTTTCAATGGAAAGTTTCATTTCATAGTTTTATAGATATTTAATTCTATGATTCATAGAGTTGGTAACTGTGCCAAGAGAGTTTCATCCCCATAAAACCTAATTCTTCTATCTTTTCATTAAAACATTGTCATGTCATCAAAAGTGCATATGTGGCACGCTATTGCTCCCTCCCCAAATTATAAGGCATTCCAAGAATATTGGAGAGTCAAAGGATCTCAAGTTTGACCAAATTTATATGATAAGATAATAATATTTATGACATCAATTAAGTATCATTAGATTCTTCATTAATTATATTTTCATAGTATACCTATTTGATGTTATAAATTTTTGTAATTTTCTCTATAATTTTGGTCAGACTTAAAATGTTTTGACTCTCCAAGATTCTTGAAATATCTTATAATTTGAAATGGAGGGAGTAAATGCAAATAAAACTCTAGTGAAATTCCCACTAAGACTGGTCTAACAAAAATTATTTTAGTGGTGACAAGCATGACCATTATAATAGCTTACTATTAAAATTAAGAGTATTTTTATGGTCATTATTTTCTCTAATGCCATTGAACTGAATGTTTAATCACGGTGCTCAGTGCATGGTCCAATTTTAAGTTAAATTGGAATATAAAGCGGTCCGTACCAATAGAATAGGGTACCCACGTTTAACGATAATAAAGATCAAAACAACCTAGCCACGACAAAACACCGCCCACTTCAAAACGCACGACAGGTCCGCCCCGTACGAGACCGGCTCGACGGGATGCCTCGACCGCATCCCATCTCCGACTCGTACGAGGCCCCCTCGACGGGAGACCTCGACCGCGTCCCGCACGACAAGGCGCCTCGACCGCACTCCGACTCGCGTGAGCCCGCGTCGAGGCGCTCGACCCCCTCTCTTCACCTACCCCAGGACAAAAGCCTTAGCATTTAAAGCAATTACCTACTACCACCTACCGGCATGGCTGCAAGCATGGTCGACGTGGGAACAATGCCAATATCATTCATCACTGTTTTACCGCCCATACCATGATGGGAGGTGAAAACCGTCACTGTACCCACCTTACCACGCATTGTACGTTACTAGTTACCCTCGAGGGAGGATACGACAAAGTCCGTACACCGCGATTCCAGGGATTCGGACTTATCCGTTCGCCCTCGACCCAGCCTCGACCCGGCCTCGACGCCTCACACGGCTCAACAGGGGAAGGAGAACGGCATGGCACGGCGCTCCGGGTCATTTCAGCGTCTCGTCACCGTGGTGCCCAGGGATGGCCCTCCATTTCTAGGACACGTCGCTACAGCCACCTCAACAGGGATCGACAAAACATCATCTCAAGGCTCCCGTCGTCCTGGCCTCCTCTCGTCCTATAAAAAGGGGGAAGGCCGGGGCTCTGGGGAGGACAACAGACAACGAAGCCATACACAAGATAGCGATCAACATCTCAAGCAATCACCTTGTATTTTCTTTTTCTCCTCTTTGAGACCTGGGCTCGCCGCCCTCTCTCGCAAGCTTGTAACCGCTACGCAAGCACCTCGGTGCAAGGAAATACATAACTCTCTCCCCCCACTGGACGTAGGGCTTTCTTTCGCCCGAACCAGGATAAACCCCCGTGTGTTATCCTTGCATCACCATCCAGGAAAGGGACACGCAGCATTTACTCATCGGTTTAGGACCCCCTCGGGACCGAACACCGACAGTTGGCGCGCCAGGTAGGGGCTCGCTGCGTGCCGACGTCGCTTTCCCGCCTTTTTCCTGGATGGCTGACCCCGATCGTCCTATCCCGTTGGCCACGGTGATCTGGTTCAGGAGTTTGGAGTTCATGTCGCTTGGCTATGGCTACGACATGGTCCTACTCCCACCTAGGCACCCAACCGACGAGGATTACAAGCTCTCCCAGCCCGGGGGAGCAATCCACCGGTACCGTCATTCCAGGCAGGCGCGAGCCGCCCGACGACGACGAGCCCGGCGCAACCACCGTCTTCGCCTCGCGGAGGGTGAAGGGATCCCCCGGTCCGGCACCCCCCAGCCGGACGCCGACCCAGACCCCCTCATAGAAGGTCTGGGAAGGATAAGCTTGGCCGAGGGTAACATGCCGACGGAGAACCCCGCCGTTCACCCGTCCGGTGAGACACCACTGTCCGGAGCACCCGCTCCGGCGGGGACAGCCATGTCTCCTTCGCCGTTCCCGTTTGGGTTAGTTTCGGCTGCCCAGGTGTACGCTTCTTCCGTAAGCACTTGTATGAGCGCTTATGAGGAACTCCCTGGGCACCACCTACGCTCTGATGAGATACAGGCCCGATCTTCCGAGAGGTAACCGGTAAGTTCGACTTGTGGATATCTCGACGTTGGCGATCCGGCTTCAAATCAGACACGATTCGAACCCCGCAACCGTTACACCACTACTCCGTTGGTTATCAACCAAGCACAACTTGATTGACCTCGCCAAGAAGGCTTTTCCTGCAAGCGAATCGAAGAACACAAGCAAGAAGGTAAAAACACGCAATCTGAAATTGCAAATATGAATGATGCGAATATCAATTGAGGGTTCAAGAACTCGGTTCCAAAGGACTAATCGACACAGTGGAGGAGATCAAGAACAGGGGCCCTGGATCACTGTAAAAGGATTTGTCACCACAGTTACAATGAACTATTCAGTTTCTCGATGGAAAACTAAACTCTAAACAAAACCCAATTGTCTAACAGCGGCGGCAGCTGTGTTTATAGTCTAAGACTCGACCTAGGGTTGAGGACGGCCAGGGGTTGGGTGCCCACAACTTGGGCTTAAGGCCCGACACGATACATGGCCAAGTTGGCCCAAATAGGTGACGTAGCACCTTGCCGTGGTCACACAGAATGATCCACGGACCTTCTGGAGCTGGGACCAGATCCAAAACGACGGCGTCGTCGTCCCCTTTCCAATGCATCCAAGAACGCCCCGTTTCGATGTCGTATGCGAGAGTTATGACCAAAACAGTGACGACTTGTCTGCTGAATCCGAGGGTGACGTGGCAGCTGAGTTGGGGACGAATTGCAACTTGGGGAAGACCATAGCGTTGGTGTGTCCAGCGTGGCGATGTCCTCATCATCCTCCCCTTCTTGAATTGGAGTCGTCCTCGACTCCATCTTGGCGATGTCCTCATCATCCCCTCCTCCTAGAATTGGAGTCGTCCTCGACTTCATCCCATCATCAGCGAACTCCTGCAAAAGGTTAGTGACAGCAGGCAATGCACCAGACATAATAGGTTGACAAAACATAGTATAACATGGTGCATCAGGATTATCACATAACTCAGCAGTAGCAGAAGTTGTAGCAAGAAAAGTACCTCCTTTTAACCTAATCCCATTATTCCCATTATTTTTAGCAATGTCAGTTGGAGATGTATTTTTAATCTCTTTAGCATGTTTAATAATTTCCGTAGGAGACAAAGGCAGCAATGTAATTGTCTTGTCCTTATGTATGATAGTGTATGTATTAGTTCTACCATGGTGTAAAGCATCATTATCAAATTCCCATGGACGACCTAACAAAATGGAACAAGCTTGCATAGGGACAACATCAAAATCAGCAGTATCATGATAAGAACCTGCGAAAAAGCTAATGCGTGCTGATTTAGTTACCTTAGTCTTACCACTATTATTGAACCACTGAAGTTTATATGGATGCGAATGTTGTCGTGTGGTCAAGCCAAGCTTCTCAACCAAATCTGAACTCACCAAGTTATTGCAACTTCCGCTATCAATGATAGTGAGAACACGACAACCCTGCACAATGAAATACATGTGGAACAAATTGTTTCGTTGAATCTTCATCTCGTCTTCATGTCCCACACGTGTACTCAACACACGCTGCACAAGAAGGCTAGGGTAGTCCGCGGCAGCAGCCACAGAGTCAATGATGATGGCCTCCTTGTCTTGATCGCCCTCGGTGGAATCTGCATCAATGTTAGCAGCAAGGGCTAAATCATCTTCAACATCACTAGTACTTACATATCCATCCTCGGTAGCAATAAAAGCACGATGACTGGGGCAATCCTTCATGACATGGCCCATGCCTTTGCATCGGTGGCAAATGATTTTAGCGCTGGACGAGGAGGAGCTAGTAGAAGCACCTGGAGTGGCACCTTTCTTCTGCACATTAGACAATTGACTTACCCCGGAAGACAATGGAGGTGTAGATGGCTGTGATGCAACAGGAATCTTGCGTGTATCCGGCGTTGAACGCTGCTGAAAATTCCTTCCATTGTTAGACCTGAAAGGCTAGTGTTGTTTGCGTCCCTGTACTTCACGTTCTGCCTTAATAGCAAGATGATACAATTGGGAAAAATTGCGCCATTCTTTGTAATCAAGTATGTTCTGTATATCATAATTTAGACCACCAAAAAATCTAGCACTAGCATCATTATCATCTTCATTTATACCACAACGGGCTAAACCAATAAGCAATTCTTGATAGTAAGCTTCTACTCCTTTATCACCTTGTTTTAAAGTTTGTAGTTTCAAACGTAAATCACGTTGGTAATAAGGAGGAACAAAACGAGATTTCATACGTTGCTTTAAAGCATTCTAAGTTTGAGGCATAACAGCAGCATTATTAGCATTGCAAAGATCACTCCACCAGAATAAAGCAAAATTAGTAAACTCACTAGTAGCAAGTAACTCTATGCTCAGCAGGAACATTATGAGAATCAAATTTTTGTTGAACAGCAAGCTCCCAATCTAAATAAGCCTCTGGATCAACATTACCAGCAAAAGGAGGAAGGCTAAATTTAACTTTAGCAAAAAGATCGTTATTACCATGATTATTACCTCCCATACCGCGACGGTTGAAGTTGAGGCGACGACGGGCATAACCGTCAGCATTCACATCCGCATCGTCATCACCAAAATCATCCACATCGTCATCAACAGCACGATGAGGTGGAGGACGTTGCTCGAGTTGTTCAATGCGGGTGACCAGATTGTTCACATTACGCGTCAGCTCGGTCATAAGATTGCGTTGTTCAGTCATGAACGTTGTAAGCTCGCCCTTGGACACGCAATCATTGAAGTCCGTCGGAGATCCTGCCATGATTAGAAGATAGAAAAAGACAACACCAAAGTATTATCCCTATCGACTAAAAGGAACCAAGTGGTGGTGGTGGTGGTGGTGAAAGTGGAATGCAAAATCACAAGCGGCTTACCACCGTCTTGCCTGTATTCTTACCAACGCCAAACAAGAGCAAAACCAACGTGGCGAAGCAATCTGTTGTTGAGCGTGGGTAACAGTTGCAAGATGAACCTGTGCTGACAGAAGAATATGTGGAGCTATGGGTAGGCACACAATATGACAGCAAGGATTAGCAATTAACGAATACAGATTAGCGATTGTTCAATCCGGATCCAAAGTACAAATCACAGCTGCTGGCTAAGACGTGTCGAGACGTAGCGCAACAAGGTGAAAACAAAGGATGATGGAAAGAACGCACAGAACAAGCAAATAACCGAATTTTTCCTTTTTCCTGAATTTTTCCCTGATTTTCCCAAAAGGCACTAGTAGGAATCAAACTTTTTTTATTTTTTCACTATTTTTTTTATATTTTTCTCTGAACAAGGATCACAAAAGATGCAACCACAAAAATTGGCACCTACAACGGAGGTGGGATGTGGTCTACAGAAAAACAGCACGTTCTCTGAAAAGCGTGCATGAACTTTGACAATTTTTTTCTTTATTTTCCTGATTTTTTTTGGCAATTTTGACGAAACCAAACCTAGTTTGGGTCGGCTCCAAATAGAGTCAAGAAGCTGCTGTAAAAATTTCAGATTTTTTTGATAAACGAGCGAAAAGTTATGCATGTTTTACCGAAGGTATCTCAAATTATGTTTTCCGGAAGGCACAACACGGCAGCGGCAGTTAGGGCAAAGCGTCCCTAAACTCCAACACCGATCACAAGATCGTCCCTGTGACTTCAACAGCGACAGTAGGTATTTGCCTGATGATGTAAGGAGGGCTGCGATGCAGGCAAAATAAGAGCGGCTTGCAACCTATCTAGGGTTTGCGTGGCGGCAAGAAGTGACACAAGGCGGCTAGCGGGGGCAAGTCGAGTAATGTGGTGGCTTCGACTTGTTGTTTGGGAACGGTGGATGGGATAGCGGCGGAAAACAAAAATCTCAGCAACGGGCGATTGAACTACGACCACGAACACAATCCTAAACCAGCAACAAGACTTGACCACGGACATAAACTCAACAACGCGAATCTGAAACGAAATTGCAAAGGCACAAAAGGTGATAGGACAGCGGAAATTGAAATATTTTTTTTGGGCTTTTTGTGGACACTAGGTAATGAACAAATATGAATCTAAGGTAAACGAGAATATACCTCGCGGTAAACCTAAAATCTCTGATACCAATTGATGAGATACAGGCCCGATCTTCCGAGAGGTAACCGGTAAGTTTGACTTGTGGAGATCTTGACGTTGGCGATCCGGCTTCAAATCAGACACGATTCGAACCCCGCAACCGTTACACCACTGCTCCGTTGGTTATCAACCAAGCACAACTTGATTGACCTCGCCAAGAAGGCTTTTCCTGCAAGCGAATCGAAGAACACAAGCAAGAAGGTAAAAACACGCAATCTGAAATTGCAAATATGAATGATGCGAATATCAATTGAGGGTTCAAGAACTCGGTTCCAAAGGACTAATCAACACAGTGGAGGAGATCAAGAACAGGGGCCCTAGATCACTGTAAAAGGATTTGTCACCACAGTTACAATGAACGATTCAGTTTCTCGATGGAAAACTAAACTCTAAACAAAACCCAATTGTCTAACAGCGGCGGCAGCTGTGTTTATAGTCTAAGACTCAACCTAGGGTTGAGGACGGCCAGGGGTTGGGCGCCCACAACTTGGGCTTAAGGCCCGACACGATACATGGACAAGTTGGCCCAAATAGGTGACGTAGCACCTTGCCGTGGTCACACAGAATGATCCACAGACCTTCTGGAGCTGGGACCAGATCCAAAACGACGGCGTCGTCGTCCCCTTTCCAATGCATCCAAGAACGCCCTGTTTCGATGTCGTATGCGAGAGTTATGACCAAAACAGTGACGACTTGTCTGCTGAATCCGAGGGTGACGTGGCAGCTGAGTTGGGGACGAATTGTAACTTGGGGAAGACCATAGCGTTGGTGTGTCCAGCGTGGCGATGTCCTCATCACGCTCCACTCTGGACCTCGTTGCGTCCACGCTGGCTTCTGATTACCCGGACTCTACGGAGGTACCAGAAACAGAACCCCGCGTGACCGCTTCCCCACGCTGCAACCCTAGTGGCAATCTGCAACGGCCACGCATTCCCCCGTCATACTATTATTTCGGCACTCCTGACTCTGACTCGGCTGATGACACCTACGATCCGACCGTGAGTGCTTCAACGTCGATGTTGAAAGCGCGTCGGATTCGCAGGAAGAAGAGCCGGTCGGAGGAAGGCACACGCCCCCTCATGTCGAGCTCCCTGCCGAGCGGGACGAGGCTCAACTCCTTGCGGATCAAGGAATGCAGCTCGAGCAAATCCGCGAGTTACAGGAAAGGCTCGACGAGGAACGGGAAAACCTGCGTCTGCTTCAGCAAACCCTCGAGCGTGAGCATGCGGAATGCGCACTTGGCGGGAGAGCTCGCGAGAGAGCTCACGACGTCAACCGTTGCATCGACGAGGACCGGGTGACCGACCCCCCGGTTTTCGCTCTAGCCAGCCAGAACGTCGTCGCCGCCGCCATGCTCCTCCGCAATATGCCCGAGCCGTCAAACCCCGATGCTCGTCGGGCCTGAGATGAGATCCGAGAACTCCTCGAGACTGCTGCCCTGCAGCAGGCCAAGAGCTCTGCCTCGAGGCGACGCGAGCCCGCCTCAGAGCGGCTCGCAGAGCCCTCCCGACAGGAGAGAGAGGCCTCGGTTCATCCCAAACCTCCCCGACGGATTCGAATGGCTCCCGCCCCCGAGCACATCGCTCACGACCATGGGCCTCGAGACACCCGTGGCAACATCGTCGAGCGCCGCACGCGCAAGCACGGTGACGGTGTGGCTCGAGGTTACCACGTGCACAGGGGCGGGCGTTACGACAGCTCGGAGGATCGTAGCCCTTCACCCGAGCCTCCGGGCCCACGGGTCTTCAGTAAGGCTATCCGTGAAACCATACTCCCGGCGCGGTTTCACCCTCCCACGACTCTTGCTAAGTACAACGGCGAAACCAAACCAGAACTTTGGCTCGCCGATTTCCGCTTGGCATGTCAACTGGGCGGGGCCACCAACGACCGGGTCATCATCCGACAGCTCCCCCTATTCCTCTCCGACACCGCCCGAGCCTGGCTCGAGGATCTCCCGCCTCAACAGATCCATGACTGGGATGATCTCGTGAGGGTGTTCGAGGGAAATTTCAAGGGAACTTACATGCGCCCTAGCAACTCGTGGGACCTCCGGAGTTGCAAGCAGAAACCGGGTGAATCCCTCCGGGATTACATCCGGCGCTTCTCCAGGCAGCGCACCGAGCTCCCCAATGTCACCGACTCCGACGTAATCATGGCTTTCCTCTCCGGCACCACCTGCAAGGAGCTGGTCCGAGAGTTGGGCCGTCACACCCCACTCACGGCCAACGGATTGATGGACATCGTCACCAACTTCGCCGCCGACGAGGAGGTAGTTGGTGCCATCTTCGGAGGCGAGCAGGACAAAGGGAAGCAGAAGGCCGACGATCCCGCAAGCTCCACCCGGGGCTCCAAGAGGAACAACCATAAGAAGAAGAAAGGCCAGCAAGGCAAGCTCGAGGCCCCGACCGACGAGCTTGTCGCCGCTACCGAGCGCAAGAAGCCTCGAGCCCCCCTGGTGGGGGCATCTTCGACAAAATGCTCAAAGAACCATGTCCCTACCACAAGGGACCCACTAACCATAACCTCGAAGATTGTCACATGCTTCACAGGTACTTCGAGGGTGCAGGCGGTAAGAACACAGACAAGAAGGAAGACCCCAAGGGTGACGACAAGGATGGGGGATTCCCCGAGATCCACGACTGCTTCATGATCTACGGAGGACCCTCGACCCGCCTCTCAGCCCGCCAACGCAAGCGAGAGCGGCACGAGGTTTTCTCCGTACAAGCGGCGGTCCCCCGGTTCCTTGACTGGTCTGCGGTGGCCATCACTTTCGACCGTGATGATCATCCTGATTACGTCCCCAATCCGGGGGTCTACCCTCTTGTCGTTGATCCCGTCATCGCCAACACGCGCCTCACCAAAGTGCTCATGGACGGCGGCAGCAGCCTCAACATCATCTACTCCTAGACCCTCGACCTCCTGGGGGTCGAGAGAGCACGCCTTCAACCTAGCATTGGGGGCTTCCACGGAGTCATGCCAGGGAAACGGGCGGAACCCCTCGGACGGGTCGATCTGCCTGTTTGTTTTGGCACACTGGCCAACTTCAGAAAGGAGACCCTCACCTTCGAAGTGGTCGGGTTCCGCGGGACATATCACGCTATCCTCGGGCGCCCGTGCTACGCCAAGTTCATGGCTGTGCCGAACTACATCTATCTCAAGCTCAAGATGTCAGGCCCAAACGGCGTCATCACTGTGGGGCCCTCATACGAACACGCCTACGAATGCGACGTCGAGTGCGTCGAACATGGCGAGGCTGTTTTGGAATCGGTGACTTTGGCTGCAGACCTCGACGGTCTCGCCAACGAGATTCCCGACCCAAAGCGCCATGCTGGCAGCTTCGAGCCCGCGGAAGACGTCAAGCTCGTACCCCTCGACCCCGCTGATCCTAACGGGAAGGCGCTGAGCATCAGCGCCACCCTCGACCCGAAATAGGAAACCGTGCTCATCGACTTTCTCCTCGCAAACGTCGACATCTTTGCGTGGAGTCCCTCGGATATGCCGGGCATACCCAGGGAGGTCGCCGAGCACGCCTTGGAGATCCGGGCCGGATCCAAACCGGTGAAGCAACGCCTGCGCCGCTTCGACGAGGAGAAGCGCAGGGTCATCGGCGAGGAAATCCACAAGCTACTGGAGGCCGGATTCATCAAGGAAGTTCATCATCCTGAGTGGTTAGCTAATCCTGTGTTAGTTAAGAAAAAGAGTGGGAAATGGAGGATGTGTGTAGACTATACTAGTTTGAATAAAGCATGTCCAAAAGTTCCTTTCCCTTTGCCACGTATTGATCAAATCGTCGATTCCACTGCGGGATGTGAAACCCTTTCGTTCTTAGACGCGTATTCTGGTTACCATCAGATCAAAATGAAGGAGTCCGACCAGCTCGCGACTTCATTCATTACCCCCTTCGGCATGTATTGCTATGTTACGATGCCCTTCGGTCTCCGGAACGCAGGGGCTACGTACCAGCGGTGCATGCAGCACGTTTTCGGGGAACACATCGGGTCGACCGTCGAAGCTTATGTCGACGACATCATTGTCAAAACAAAGCAAGTCGACAATCTGGTCGGCGACCTCGACGTAGCGTTTAAATGCCTCCGGGCAAGAAACATCAAACTTAACCCAGAGAAATGCGTCTTCGGCGTCCCCCGAGGCATGCTTTTAGGGTTCATCGTGTCCAAACGCGGCATCGAGGCCAACCCTGAAAAAATCTCTGCGATAACAAAGATGGGCCCCATCTGAGATCTGAAGGGCGTACAGAGGGTCACGGGTTGCCTCGCAGCACTCAGCCGTTTCATTTCACGCCTCGGTGAAAAGGCGTTCCCTCTGTACCGTCTCCTAAAGAAATCACAGCATTTTTCATGGACCCTCGAGGCTGAGGGAGCTCTCACAAAACTCAAGGCCACGCTCTCTAACTCACCCATCCTCGTCCCTCCAACCCCAGGGGAACCGCTCCTACTGTATGTCGCTGTGACGTCACAAGTAGTCAGTTCGGTCCTGGTTGTCGAACGGGCCGAGGAGGCGCATGCCTTGCTTGTCCAGAGGCCGGTCTACTTCATCAGCGAGGTGCTCTCGGAAACTAAGGTTCGATACCCACAAATTCAGAAACTGCTATACGCCGTCATCCTGACACGACGCAAGCTCCGACACTACTTTGAGGGTCACCCGGTTACTGTGGTTTCTTCTTTCCCCCTGGGAGAGATAGCCCAGAACCGGGAAGCCTCGGGTAGGATTGCCAAATGGGCAGTCGAACTCATGGGTGAGACCCTGTCCTATGCGCCGCGCAAAGCTATCAAGTCATAGGTGTTAGCAGACTTTCTGGCTGAATGGACCGACACCCAACTCCCTCCCGCACAGCTCCAGGCCGAGCTCTGGACCATGTACTTCGATGGGTCATTGATGAAAACAGGAGCGGGCACGGGCTTGCTCTTCATCTCGCCCCTCGGGGTTCACATGCGCTACGTCATCCGGCTTCATTTTCCTGCATCAAACAACGTCGCTGAGTACGAGGCACTCGTCACGGGGCTAAAAATTGCCATCGAGCTCGGGGTCCGACACCTTGACGTTCGAGGCGACTCCCAGCTTGTGATCGACCAGGTCATGAAGAGCTCGAGTTGCCGTGACCCCAAGATGGAAGCCTACTGCCAGGAAGTACGGCGCCTCGAGGACAAGTTTCACGGCCTCGAGCTCAACCACATCACACGCAGGTATAATGAGGCCGCCGACGAACTAGCGAAAATAGCGTCCAGTCGAACTACGGTTCCACCAGACGTTTTCACGAGAGACCTCCAGCAGCCATCCGTCGACCTTAGGCCGGACGGAGGGGCCGACGGGACGTCACTTGACCCCCCACCTGAGGCAGAAGCCCCCTCGACCGGGGCTGAAGCCATGCAGGTGGAAGGATCGACCCCGCCATCTGGCCTCGAGCTCGACTGGCGCGCTCCGTACCTCGACTACCTCATCCAAGGGGAACTCCCCTCGAATAAGACCGAGGCTCGACGAATCGCTCGCCGGGCCAAAACCTTTGTGATCATTGGCGACAGTAGGGAGCTGTACCGCCGCAGCCCTACTGGCATCCTCCAACGCTGCATCACAAATGAGGAAGGCAGGGACCTGCTCAGCGACTTGCACTCGGGGGCTTGCGGTCACCACGCAGCGCCTCGAACCCTCGTCGGGAATGCTTTTCGACAAGGATTCTATTGGCCAACCGCGGTCTCCGATGCTGTCAAGCTAGTACGCTCCTGCAAGGGTTGTCAGTACTACACGAGACAAACACATCTTCCGGCACACGCCCTGCAAACCATCCCCATCACATGGCCGTTTGCCGTTTGGGGGCTCGACCTTGTCGGACCACTAAAAAGGACAACTGGCGGCTTCACCCACCTGCTCGTCGTGATTGACAAATTCTCCAAGTGGATCGAGGCCCGCCCCATCACCAGCATCAGGTCCGAGCAGGCTGTACTCTTCTTCACCGACATTATCCATCGCTTTGGGGTCCCCAACTGTATCATCACGGACAACGGCACCCAGTTCACTGGTAAAAAGTTTTTGGATTTCTGCGACTACCATCACATCCATGTGCTCTGGTCAGCCGTGGCTCACCCAAAAACAAATGGCCAAGTAGAACGTGCCAACGGCATGCTCCTACAAGGCCTGAAACCCAGAATCTTTGACAAGCTAAACAAACATGGCAAGAGATGGGCCGCCGAGCTGCCCTCGATCCTGTGGAGTCTAAGAACAACGCCGAGTCGAGCCACGGGGTTCACTCCATTCTTCTTAGTCTATGGGTCTGAGGCAATGCTCCCAACTGATATAGAATACGGATCCCCAAGGTTGAAGGCCTATAGCGAAAAAATAACAACGCCACAAGACAGGACGCCCTCGACCAGCTCGAGGAAGCCCGGGATGTGGCTTTGTTGCATTCTGCCAGGTACCAGCAGAGTCTCCGATGCTACCACGACAGACACGTTCGCAAGCGTGACCTCAATGTCGGCGATTTGGTGCTACGACGGAACCAGAACACCAAGGGGCGCCACAAGCTCACGCCACCATGGGAAGGACCGTACATCATCGCAGAAGTACTGAAGCCTGGCACCTACAAGCTATCCAACGAGAAGGGCGAAATCTTCACCAACGCTTGGAACATTGAACAGCTACGTCGCTTTTTTCCTTAGAAAGCTTCAAGGCTCTGTAATTTCCTTTTTATGAATAAAGAATACAGCAGTGTCCAAACTCTTGGTTCACAATGAGGAAGGATCGACTCTGCACTCCCAGACTCGACCCTCCCTCGGGGGCTACACAAGGGGGGAACCCCCCCAGTCCCCGAAAAAACTCACACTCTTTTTTCAATTTCAAGAATCGCTCCTTAGATCAACGGCGCTGTAAGAACACCGACACTAAGGCTCGAAAGGACTCTCGAGCCAGGAGTATCACCTACGCCTCCGAGGCTATGGTGCCTCCACTCACTCCTTACGCCTTCTAGAGGTGCAACTTCACGCTAGAAAGGTCTAAATGACGGTTCCTAACTTTGAAAGAGAGCACACTCCCTGCCACTTAGATCAGGTTCTCACGCGATCTGCGAGGCCGCAAGAGCACCCTGAAGCTCGAGGGCAGTCGAGCCGCGAGATCACTTACGCCTCCAAGGCTATGGTACCTCCACTCGCTCCCCCGCACCGAAGGGCGCGACTACGTGCTAAGTAAATCGTAAGAGAACACAATCCAAGCCATTAAGGGAAGAAAAACTCGAACAAAATTAAGTCAACCACGAACTGGTTTATGTTTCGAGGGCCTCCAAGGCCACCACAACCAAAGTTCAAAATAACTAACTTATTACACGGGCCTCTGCGCCCAGATCTGGCTCACAGGCCCTCATCGTCAGTAGGCGGGACCACCTCAGGTTCAAAGAGCGAGGCCAGACGGCTCCCAGGCCCCTCCGCAGCTTCGATCAACTCCAGGCAGGCGTTTTCATTATCCTCGTCCGTCCGATCCGGGTCCGTGATGAAGCCGTCGGCAACGAGCTCCATGTCGAACACAAACCCTGAGCGGACGACGGCCAGCGCCCTCTTCACGCCGTGGTGGAGGCTGTCTCGTATCTTCTCCCGGGCAAGGCAGCCCAGCGCCGCCATCCGACGGATGAAGGAGTTCCCTGGAGCGTCTTCTCCGGTGTCGGCGTCGGGCTCGACCCCCAGCCCGTCACACACCATGGTGATCGCGCCCTCGAGCAGCTGGGTCCTCCGGGTCTCGGCTTCGAGGAGGCTCTGCAGGGAGTTGGCGGACGAGTGGGCCTCCCGGTTCTCACTCTCCAGCTCTGGAACACGACAAGACAAGTTAGTACCTAACACGACGCCTCGACGTCATGACTACAGCAGTCACACTTACCCTCGATATGGGTCTTCAAGTCCACAACTTCGTCGCGGAGCCCCCCGCACGACTGCTCAAGCCCCAGGAGGGCGCCGTCCTTATCACGGATTGTCGCCTTCAGCGCCTCGATCTCCCGTTGGGCGGTCTGGAGCGCCGCGTCCTTCTCTTGAACGGCCCCGTTCAGCGCCGTGACCTCGTCCTTCAGCGCGCTGTAACGGGCCGTGACCTGCCCAATTTGGACATTGAGGAGGTTGCGTTGACGGCTGACCTGGGAGATGTCCTCCTTGAGCTCCTTCACCCGCGCCGACAGGGGCTCGAGGTCCCTGCGAGCCTGGGCAGCCTCTTCCCGGGCTTTTTCCACCTCGGTGTGCATCACAGCTTCGGCCACCCGAGCTTGTATTGCCTCCTCCTTCACCATCGAGTAGGCGGTACGCAGCTCCGCCATCTCAGCGGTCCGATCGGAAAGCCTTTTCTGGGCCTTTTCGACCAAGGCCCGTTGCTGGGACAGCGCCGCCCACACGCCGCTCTCATCCCGGATGAAGAGCGACTTGCGGCGGGAGTACTCCTTCAGCTCCTGGCCACGATTCAAAAGAAACCAAAAAAGATAAAGAAACCAAGGAAAAAAGACACTAAGAGCCACGAAAAAAGCTAACGGATCAATCGTACCTCGGTGGCATCCCGTATACCCCACGACACGGCGTCGGACGCCACGTTAAGTAGCCGATCGAGGTGCCGGCGGACGCCCTCGAGGTACTGCCAGCGGTGCACTTCATCCCTGTCATTCAGGGTGAAGATGGGCTCGGCGTCGGGGTTCGCCGCGTCCCTGAACTGAAGGGACGGCCCTCCCCACCTCGGGATCTCCTCCTCGGCCCGCGCTATCGCCAGTGCCAGCGCGGCGATGTCGGGCCACGACGACGACGACGACGCGGCCGGGGCGTCTCCCGGTCCCGCCGAAGGGCCGGCCTCGTTGGCCTCGCCCACGGCTCCTGCGGCTCCAGTGGCCGTCGAGTCATCGGCCTGACCCGTGACCTCGCCCCCCTCGACCCCCATTACTTGTTTCCCTTTGTCTAGGGGGGCGTCATCAAGGGCAAGGACCACGGGCCCCCGCCCTTCTGCGGTGGCCGGCCCCTCGGTCGCCGGCACCTCCGGAGCTGGCGCTTTCGCCGTCGACGCCTCCGAGGCCGGTACCTCGCCCGTTGGCGGCTCGGAAACTGGCGCCCTGACCAACGGCGTCCCCGCAGCCGGCACCTCGACCTCCGGCGCCCTTTCTTCCGGGGCTCCGGTAGGGAGCTCGACGACCTCGCCCTCCACCGTGCCCATCGGCCGCGCCGGCAGGTCTTGCTGCGGCTGCGGCCCCCTCGCCGGTGCCACCTCTTGTTTCGGTGCCGACGCAACCTCCTCCATGGTCACGTCGGCACCCGCCCTTTCCGCGCCGCTGACGGGCGCTTCACCCGTCGCGGCCTCGACGGTGGCCTCGGCCGTCGGCAACGGCCTAGGCTCCGCCTCGACCGAACCAGGCGCCACTGCCTTCGCCGGGTCGGACCTCGCCGCGGCGGAGTCGGGGCCAGCGACCGCCGAAGCGTTTGCAGCCTCCTGCTGCTGTCGCAGGCGCTCCTTCGCGGCCTCGACCTCACGGACCCAGGCCGCGTCCTGCTCTGCCGTCTGGTTGAGGACAGCGGCACTGGCCCGAAGAGACTTCACAGGGGTAGGCCCCATGAGCTCCGCCTTCCGCTTCAACCTGTGAAGTAAAAAAGCAAGATCAGCCGACGGATCGGGAAAGAGATGAATCCCCTAAGCACGAATACTCACCCAGAGATCGGCACCAAAGGCCTCGACCCCGCGCGGTCCGAGCCTTCCGAGGCGGCGGACGGCGGCCTCGCGGCGGCCCCACCCACAGACCGGGCGCTCCGCGGGGCCCTCGCCGGCACGCCGCTGTGCGCTTTCTGCGCTTCCGAGGCCAGCTGGCCTTGGGTTCTTACGCCCGACGATGGCGCCACCGACGACGATGTCGGCGCCACCGTCCCGGCCCCCGCCCGAGCTTGCGGGGCCTGGGCTGAGGCAGGCATCCCCGTCGACCCCACTTGCCGGGTCCGGGGCAAGGCGGCCCCTCCTGCCGAGGGGCCCGCCTCCTTCTTTTCTTTCTTCTTCTTCTTCTTCTCCTCTTCCTCCTCGTCCTCCTCGACCTCCTCGACCACGATGACGGAGGAGGAGGATCCCTCGATGGGCTCTAGCAGGGGGCGGATATCGGGGAGGTCCCCCAGCCCGGTCGCGGCATCATACCGTGACAGGGCGTCGTCGTCCTCGCCGCTGCTGTCGTCGTCCTCCCCCGAGATTGTCTCGGAAGGCGACGGCGCCAGAAGAACTCCATCGAGGGCTTGCTGGCGCCGGAGCTTCTTCCGCGCCTCTGCCTCCCTGGCCTTGCGGGCCGCCCGCTTCTTGGTCGACTCCTTCACCTGTTTTTGCTTCGAGGTGTGCAGCCGTCGAGCCTCGCGGGCGGGCTAGTCTTCCGGCACCGGCGGCCGCGTCTCCCGCAGCGCCGACAAGTCCTACACACCGGCATCGACCGGGTTAAGGGGATCCAAGAAATGAATAAAACCAAAACGAGCGTATCAACTCAAAGTACTTACCACGGGCTCGAACCCCTCAGTGGGCCTCATGGGGACCCGGTCGACTTCCTCCGTCTTGAAAGTCCCGACCATCCGACGAGCTCGACGGAGCACCTCCTCGAGGGTGAGGGACTCGTGGGACATCCGGCTCCCCTCGAGAGGCGCCTCCGGAGTCATCTGGTCGAGACGCAGGCGACGCTGACACAGCGGCATTACTCGGCGGCGGTGAAACGCCGTTGCCACCGCCGCTGCCGTCAAGCCTCAAAGGCGAAGCTGCTGCAGCGCCGCCAGCAGTGGGTCCAGGCGCGGCTTCTCGACCTCCGGCACTCTGTACGTCCAGCGGTCCTCCCGGGCAGTCAGCACGCGGCCGGTGTACTTCGGCAGCTGGTTCTCGTCGTTGCGGAGGTAGAACCACCCCTCGTGCCACCCGCTGTTCGAGGAGATGAGGCGAGCCGGGATGTACTGATCCGCCCGGCTCGACCTCAGCTGCAAGACGCAGCTCCCTACCCGCGCCGCGCTCAGGACTCCCTTCTCCCCCGCTCTCTTGGCAAAAAGTTCACCCTTGAAGAGGTGAAGCCACAGGTTCCACTGCGGCTCCACCCCGAGGTAGCCCTCACAGACCGCCGCAAAGATGGCGGCCTGTGCGACGGCATTGGGGGCAAGGTGATGGAGCTCCACCCGGTAGTAGTGGAGGAGCGCGCGCATGAAGACCGACGAGGGAACGCCGAACCCCCGCTCGTGGAAGCAGACAAAGCTTACCACGTATCCTTCCGGGGGCGCCGGCTCCCGGTGGGCTGGCGGCGGCGCAATCCACTCCGGCCGCGACTGGCTTGTCCTCGGCCGCAGCAGCCCGTCTTCGACCAACTCCTCCAACTTCCTCTCCGTCACCGAGGAAGCGGCCCAGTCGTCGGCGGGGAGGATTTGACTCTTTCCGGCCATCGACGCTGTCGGGAAGGGGGTGAGCGAAGGGGGAGGCGGCGGCGGCAGCAGCGGTGTGGGCGGAAAGCGCAAGAGGGCAAGGGTTTCCTGAGGCTAAGGGATGGCAAGAGCGCAAAGAACCGGTGGGGAACGCAGACCCCTGGGTCTCGCCTTTATATGCCGGGAAGAAGTCCAACGGCCGCACGAAAAGGTAGGAACAGTTTCCCGCAATAAATGTGCTCACCTAACCGTCCCCCACGTCTTACAGGAGCCGGGCACGTGGCCGTCCCCCACGCCGTAACCGAACGCCACGTCGCCCACTACCGCGCCGATCTCGCCCTAAAAAGGCGCGCCTGGCTAACGGGCGGGGCGAGATCCACGGACGGATATTCCCAGATACCTACAACGGGCTCCGAGCCCACTATAAGTCTCGAGGGGACGGAAGCTGGCCCTCGACCTGGGTTCGACAGCTGCCCTCGAGCAACAGAGCGAGGGACGACCAGGGATGCGCCCGTACATGGCCAGGGCTCGAGCCACGCTCTCGAGGCACCCCAAGACGTATTCGAGGCCAAAGGATGAGGTCGAAGTAGGAATCCCCTCGGGGGAGGCATCGAGCCCTCGGATCCTGTCGCAGGGAACCGACATCCGCACGACCACTCCTTGGCATCTTTGAAGAGCGCCTCCGGGCCACAAGCCGACTCCTAACGACTGGAGCACGGACTCTCACTCGAATCTCCCCGCTAGCAGCTCACCGGAGATCATCAGGACTCACCCAAACGGGGTAGTACGACGTTCCCCACCCCTCCTCCCCCTCTCTATAGGAGGAGCGTGAGGGCCGCACAATAAAAGACGGCAGGGACTCCGATCGACCTCGTGCGCGCGAGGCTCGGGGGCTCGACCGCATCAACTACTCCCTGATAAAACATGCAAAAGACCTCGGAGGAGTCTTCTCAATACTCCACCGAGCCCTCGGGGGCTACACCCGGCGGGTGCGCTCGCGCACCCCCACCGGAGAAGTCCTGAGAGCGCTCGGACGCCCCCGCTAGAAAAGTCAACGGCGCTACGACTCCAGTTCATCGGCAAAAAGCCTCTAGGAGAGTGATCATACACTCACCTAAAGGCTCGGGGGCTACTGTCGGTACCAATAGAATAGGGTACCCACGTTTAACGATAATAAAGATCAAAACAACCTAGCCACGACAAAACACCGCCCACTTCAAAACGCACGACAGGTCCGCACCGTACGAGACCGGCTCGACGGGATGCCTCGACCGCATCCCATCTCCGACTCGTACGAGGCCCCCTCGACGGGAGACCTCGACCGCGTCCCGCACGACAAGGCACCTCGACCGCACTCCGACTCGCGTGAGCCCGCGTCGAGGCGCTCGACCCCCTCTCTTCACCTACCCCAGGACAAAAGCCTTAGCATTTAAAGCAATTACCTACTACCACCTACCGGCATGGCTGCAAGCATGGTCGACGTGGGAACAATGCCAATATCAGTCGTCACTGTTTTACCGCCCATACCATGATGGGAGGTGAAAATCGTCACTGTACCCACCTTACCATGCACTGTACGTTACTAGTTACCCTCGAGGGAGGATACGACAAAGTCCGTACACCGCGATTCCAGGGATTCGGACTTATCCGTTCACCCTCGACCCAGCCTCGACCCGGCCTCGACGCCTCACACGGCTCAACAGGGGAAGGAGAACGGCATGGCACGCGCTCCGGGTCATTTCAGCGTCTCGTCACCGTGGTGCCCAGGGATGGCCCTCCATTTCTAGGACACGTCGCTACAGCCACCTCAACAGGGATCGACAAAACATCATCTCAAGGCTCCCGTCGTCCTGGCCTCCTCTCGTCCTATAAAAAGGGGGAAGGCCGGGGCTATGGGGAGGACAACAGACAACGAAGCCATACACAAGATAGCGATCAACATCTCAAGCAATCACCTTGTATTTTCTTTTTCTCCTCTTTGAGACCTGGGCTCGCCGCCCTCTCTCGCAAGCTTGTAACCCCTACGCAAGCACCTCGGTGCAAGGAAATACATAACTCTCTCCCCCCGCTGGACGTAGGGCTTTCTTTCGCCCGAACCAGGATAAATCCCCGTGTGTTCTCCTTGCATCACCATCCAGGAAAGGGACACGCAACATTTACTCGTCGGTTTAGGACCCCCTCGGGACCGAACACCGACAAAAGCATTTTCATTATTACTCTCTCGTGTACCGTACGAATTAGAGGAGCGTGTCTACACATGATATGATTTTAATCCCAATATGAATGGGACATGTGACATGATCATTGTACTAATCTCTTAAGTACTCCCGCCGTCTCAAAATATAAGACGCGATTTGACTTGTGTAGTCTTTAAGAACATATTTTGACCTATAATTTCTCTTATAATACATAATTTATAGAAATACAAGCTTCATTATTAGAAAGTATTTCTAGATACAAATCTAATGCAACTACTTTTGTAGTATAAACTTTTCATATGATTAGACTAATTGTTAGTCAAAGATAATAAAATTTTGAATTTTAAAATACATACATGTCTTATATCTTAGGACGGAGGGCTATATGCACATACGAGCGTCCACGTTGAATCTCTAAGACAAAGAATATATGACGCGAGCGTCGAATAAAACAAAGAATATATGACGCGAGCGTCGAATAAATCTCTGGGCCATAAATCGTCCAGGTATCTATGTATTAATATGTAAATCCGTTGCAACACATGGTCTTTTTTCTAGCTATAACATAAATTAGTAATTAAAGTGTATTTTAAGAGAATCTTTCAATCTAATAATGGCTAACGATTAACTTAAAGGGGTAGTTAAGATAGACAAGCAACCTGCTCAATGCAGCTTCTTTGGCATCGATGTATTGGTTCACAATTTGGTATGCGTTGGCTTGATGCACGGGGTAAGGGTACTTATTTATTGTCACAGTAGTTTTTTTTACAAGGACTTTGTAAAATAATTTATGTCGACATAGTATTACTGAAAATGGGCCACTCGAAACAGGTCCAGTTATAGTACAAATTAGCCCAGCTGCGAGCCCAAAGTTAGGAAATGGGCCCACAAGGCCTCCAATTACCGCCCTATGACAAGTGGACCACGTAAACCTCATCCCACCTGTCGGTGATTCAAAGTGAGCACCCGCGACAATGTGATCAAGCCGCCGCGGTCGTCAGTGTGCGGCCGCAGGTATAGAAAGCCATGCAGCCCGAGGCCCGGCGGCCCGGCCCGAGGCACGGCTTTTTGGCCCGACACGGGCACGGCCTGGCCCGTAGGCCACCGGGCTTGGGCTGGCACGCCACGCCGCACCAGGCTGTGCCTGGGCCGGCAGCCGAGCCCGCGGGCTAGCACGGCCCGACACGGTATTTAGGGGGAGGCCCGGCAACGGCCCGTCTCCCATCTCCACCCCGCGGCCCAGCTAGCTGCCGGCGGGCACCCCTCTCCTCAACCCCGTGGCCCAGCCCAGTCGCCCGGCGCCCGCTATATAAGCTAGGCGATGCGGCGCGCCGGCGCCCCTCTCCCCAACCCTAACCCTCAGTCCCTCACGGCCTCACTCGTCTCCCCCACAGTCACCGCTCTCGCACTCGCCTCGCAGTCGAACTCGCCTGTGCTCGACGCCGCCGTCTTCGACCTTGACTCCGGTGACCTCGACGCTTCCAACTGCCACCGGCGTCCATACCTCCTCTTTGCCTCTCCCTTCTCCCTCTCCTACCCATCTCCCCCCTCTAGATCTTGGTGATATATGAGTTTGTTGTCCCCAGTCCCCGTCTGTCCCTCGGCCACCGCTCGCCATTGTTGTTGATAGTGTATCGTTGTCTTCTCTGGCCTCTGGAACGACATTCTCTCCAGCACCGGGCTCCGATTGCGCAGGTATTCCCTAACCCTAACCCTAACCTTCCCTATCCCTGCTGGCTTCGGGCTCCGGCTCCGTTCATCTTTTCTGATCATTTGCTTCGTTTCTTTTGCAGGTCGGTAGCTGATGCTTCGTCCTCTAGCTATGGCATAGAGCGAGCAAGGCGGCCACCCGCACCGTCGAGGGACGGAGCTGGAGGGACCATGGCTGAAAATGATGGCATGCCACCTGGCCTGGCCCCAGAGGGAGAGAACGACGACGACATTGGAGACGACGCGGCTGCGTTCTTCGGCATCGATGTTGGGGACGGCTCTGCTGTTCCGATCGATCTAGACGGCGATGGTGGCGAAGGAGCGACGGGGACTGTGAACTCCAACAGCTCTGCTCCTTCAGTTGCTAGTAAAGGTAACACTGGTAAGCGTAAATCGCCTGTTTGGGCTGATTTTACCGAGATCTTTGAGGATATCAATGGTGTGTCTATTTGCACTAAGGTTGTTTGTAAGATGTGTAAGGCCACCTTGTCTGCTAGATCAGCAGCTGGCACTGGTCATTTAAAAAGGCATAAAAAGTCATGCAAACTTAAAATTGATCAACGTGCTAGGGTTCAGTCTAGACTGTCTTACAATCCTGATGGCTCTGTTTATAACTGGGACTATAAACCTGAAGTTGCTCGTGCTGAACTGTGTCATTTAATCGCTAAGCTTGATCTGCCTTTAGGAATAGGTGATACTGATGCATTTGAGGAGTATATCCAATGGGCTCATAATCCTAGGTTTGTTAGGGTCTCTAAGCAGTCCACAACTAGAGATCTTGGCAAGCTTTTCACTGAACGACGTAATATGATTAAGAACTGTATTTTGCCTGCTGCTTCTGCTGTTGCATTGACATCTGACATTTGGTCAGGTAATGCAAAGGAAGATTATATAAGTGTTGTTGCTCATTATGTTAATGCTGACTGGGACTTGCAGAAAAAAGTAATTGGTCTCAGATTGATTGAGGTAAAGCATACTGGTGAGAATATAGCTGAAAAAATTGAATCTGTTATTCAAGAATTTGGTTTGGTTGATAAGATGATGTCTGTTACACTTGATAATGCATCTGCTAATACTAAAGCCATGGAAACACTGTCACCTATGCTTGCTGGTTACCTTGGTTATGAATCTGCACCTACTGATGAAGATCCTACTCATGTTAAGTATAATCTGCTTCATCAACGTTGTGCATGCCATATTATTAATCTCATTGTGAAATCTGGTTTAAAAAGGATGAATTCTTACGCTGAGGATTTTAGGACTGCTATCAATTTTTTAAATTCTTCTAACCAAAGAATTACCATGTTCAAGAACTATTGCATTGCTAAGGGTGTTAGGCCCAGAAAATTTGGTTTGGATATGGATGTTAGATGGAATGCTACATACCTTATGCTTAAACACTTGCTACCATATAAAGATGTATTTTCTGTGTTCATTAATTCAAATTATGGCTCAACTTTACTAACTGTTAGGCACTGGTACGTTGCTATGAAAATACTTGAGTTCCTGGAAATTTTTTATGATTCAACTGTTACTCTATCTGGTGTTTATTATCCAACTAGTCCACTTACTTTGCATCATTTGCTTTACTTTGCATCATTTGCTTGAAATTATAACTCACTTGACTGAATGTGAAAAAGATACAAACATGTTTCAAATTGTGTATCCTATGAAGCTTAAATATCTAAAATATTGGAAGGAGATACCTCTCATATACTCAATTGCATTCATTCTTGATCCCAAAGGTAAAATGAGAGGCTTGTTTAATGTTCTTCAAATAATGCAACTAAAAATTGATCATGATTACACTATCTATTATGCTGATGTTAAAACTGAGATTTATAAACTGTTTAACAAGTATGAGGAAAAGTTTAGATCTGCTAGGACTCAGAGGAGGGCTACACAGCCTGCAGGTAACACAAGTAAAAGGAAGCATGCATGGGAAAGGATTTTTGGAGGTCCTGGAGCCTCTGGTGTTGTTGGACCTTCACCTGCCTCTGCTTCCAATCCATCCCTATCAGCATCTGCTGCTACTTGTGAGCTAACAACATACCTGGGCAGTGACAATGTCACTTCATATGAGGAAGATTTTGATTTACTTCTCTGGTGGCGTGATCCCAAGCTAATCTATCATGTTCTTTCTATCATGGCTAGAGACGTATTCTTTGTTCCTATTTCTACTGTGTCTTCATAATTTTGTTTTAGCATGACTGGTAGGATTCTCGAGAAGCGGCGCCAAAGACTCAAGCCAGAACATGTGGAGATGCTTGCTTGCGTCAAGGACTGGGGAGTTGGGAGACAGAATACTTCAGCATTCTAGTGACTGCCAAGAATTGGTGGAAGAGTTTGAGAATCTGTACCTTAATGTTCCTGGAGATGATGGATCTGGACCTCCCTCTGCTAGCACTTCGGCAAGTGCATCTGTTGCATCTAGACCTGCTGGTACTTGAGAGTTGAGAGTTGAGTGAGTGTGAGTGTAATATGTGAGCTGAGAGTTGAAAACTGTGAGGTTTGAGAGATGAGAGTTGAGACTTATCTATGATGTTGTGAACCTTTGAACAATTTTCTTTAATTATAAGAGTTGTGCTGCACTTTTTTTTTTCTTTCTGGGGTTTCTCACAAGGGTGAGTTTTACCCAGAAAGGTTTTTAATGAGGCAGCATTGCACACAGCTCATTTATCCTTTTAAATCTTCTCCTTTTTGCCTATGATTTTATTTGGTTATTTGGTTTTTTACTTAGGATTTGATATCTGATGTGATTCTGGTAGTAAAGACTTTAAATTTGACTATTTTCTGTGATGTGTTTTTAAGGTAACATGCTCGTGCTGGCCCGGCACGCTATTCTGGCCATGCTTTTCGGGCTAGCACGGCACGAAAACTAGACCGCAGGCCCGTGCTTGGGCCGATGCCAAGGCACGAGGCACGCATCGGCACAGCCCGACAGGCACAACGTGCCGTGCCGGCCCGACAGGCCGCGTGCCGTGTCTAGCCCGTGCTAGTGCCGGGCCAGGCCGGGCCGGCCCGATGGCCAACTATAGCCGCAGGTTGCTAGAGAGTAGGAAGACAGCGCGGCCAGAATAGCGTGCCGGGCCAGCACGAATAGCGTGGATCCTACACCGCTACACGAGTCCGTCTCTCCTCCTGCTGGCCGCGCTGTCTTCCTACTCTCCTAGGCTGGCATTGGGGGGAATGTGATGTGGTACCGTCAGCGATGGTCCGTCAACGGTCAACCGACAGGGAGATCTCGTCGGGCGCCTGGCGGGCTGGACCAACGACCGGCCACTTCTTTCTCGCGCTGGGCGGTTCAAGAAATCGCAGGTTTCCACGCAGTCCCTGTCGTTCGGGCTCCAATAGTCGTTGTTACGTCACAGGCGAGTTCTTCACTAATCTTTGATTGATTCGGCAGTTGGCTGTTGCAGTATTTGATAGTAATTTGTCCTCAGGTAGTGGCTCAACTGCTCGGTGAGAGTGAAACAGGGCTAATCGAGGCCCTTTTCTTGTTGACGACTTGAGTAACCTTGAAGTTTGCAGTAGTGCCTTGTGCAATTGCGCACTTCATTCCTATGATTTCATAAGTGCTTCATGTCTTTAATCTTGACAGATTCAGTGATCTTTCAAATCTGCTCTCTGCAATTCGGGAACCCCTTTTCTTTTGCATGACAGCACACTAGTTAGACAGGGACTGCTGCTTAGAGGTCACATTATTACTCCTAGCTAGTTGTTTTCCTTCCCTTTTATTATGCACATAGTCATCTCCTTTTCCTTGCTCATGTGTGCTTGGCAGTTAGCATCTGTAAGAGACTACGATACTTCGTTGATGCGTGCTTCCTCCAATGGAAGCTCAGGATCCATGTAAAATCTTCTCACCATTGTGAAGGGGTGATGCCATGATGTCGAAAGATGAGCCTCACCCAGTCACCTGTGGTCACTGGTCTTGGGTTTTCAAACTGGAAACTCAAAGAAAACTTCCTAAACCTGCTCCTTTGGCCGGCACTATATTTGCTAATTTGTTTAGCATTGTTTAGCTTGTTGGAAACTGGGGCTGATTGGTATGACGTATAAACAATGTGACATAATATTCTAGTCCGTACAGCTCAAACAACTCCCACTGTCCCATGTTGAATTATAATTTCTTCAGGTCACGGGTGTTCATATTGTAATATGTGTACATACATAGTAGTCATCTTAGTAGACACTGGACAGATCCTAAGTTAGTGGTTTCACTAATCATAGATTCCGTCAAGAAAATCTTTACAACTTTGCTCTAAACCTGTCACCTTATTTATCTATTTTTTTTATCTTAAGGTTCCATGTCCTTTCCCTGAATATTTTTTATCCTAATAATTTAGGTAGACGGCCTGTGATGTTTGTCTTCTACTCTTCTGCATTCACCTAAATTATTTGAGCAATGTCCGCGATTCACACTTTTTTCACACTTGCATTCTTGACCACTTGACTAATCTTGAAATGCAAGTTGTGCACCTTTTTTATGCATCAAGAAAATGATTGTTGTGTACACCTTACCTGCTTACTCCTTTTATTCTGTTCTTATACTTTGGTCGTTTCCTTTTCTTGTGCATATGGAGTTGACTTACTGAGCATGTATAAGGAGAGCCTTCAAATATGAAAGTTGCACAGACACAAACACTGACACCAGATGCAGTGAGGGTGGGGATGGAAGCTATTGTGTGTGCATCACATGGAGCCATGGGCTCCTTGCTGTGGAAGCTGGGTGCCTTGCTCTCTGATGAGTACAAGCTTCTTAGTAGTGTGAAGGTGGATATGATGTTCCTTAAAGCTGAGCTTGAGGTCATGCATGCTTTCCTAAAGAAGATGTCGGAGGTGGAGGACCTTGACGAGCAGTCCAAGTGCTGGATGAAGGAGGTGCGGGAGCTGTCCTACGACATTGAGGACAACATCGACAGTTTCATGTTCTCTCTTGGTTGTGAGTCCAACAGCGAACCTAGAGGCTTCAAGGGGTTTGTTGGTAGGTGCTTGAACTTGTTTGCAGATGCTAAGGCACGTCATTGCATTGCCAAGAAGATCCAACGTCTCAAATGCCATGTTATAGAGGCTAGCAATCGGCCTGGGAGGTACAGGGTTGATGATGATGTCCCCAGATTGAGTAGAACAAGCATAGACCCTCGCTTGCCGGCATTGTACACTGAGACAACAAGGCTTGTTGGCGTTGATGGCCCAAGAGACAAACTTATCAAGTTGCTAACAGAAAGAAAGGGCACAACGACACAGCTGAGTGTGGTCTCCATTGTTGGATTTGGTGGGCTTGGGAAGACTACTCTTGCCAATGAAGTGTACCGGAAGCTTGAAGGGCAATTCGACTATAGAGCTTTTGTGTCAGTGTCACAAAAACCTGAGATAAAGAAGATATTGAGGCATATACTTTGCCAGTATAGTTGCCGAGAGTTTGGCAGCAACGAAGCATGGGATGAGCAGCAACTCATCAATACAATAAGGCAGTTCCTTAAGGATAAGAGGTATGCATCATATATTTGTTTCTTTTCATGACAATCTTGCTTTGAAGGAATATACATGTGCCTATTTATTGATTTGTGCCAATTCGTGTTAGGTACTTTATTGTAATTGATGATATATGGAGCACATCAGCATGGAGAACTATCAGATGCGCTTTTCCTGATAACAATTGTTCCAGTAGAATATTGACAACTACTCGCATCATCACAGTTGCTAAGTATTGTTGCTCTCCTCACCGTGACCATGTGTATGAACTGAAGCCTCTCGATGCAGCTCACTCTAAGAGCTTATTTTTTAATAGAATATTTGGTTCTGAAGATAGATGTCCTCTTCATCTGAAAGAAGTTTCCAATGAAATATTGAAAAAATGTGGTGGCTTACCATTGGCAATCATTACAGTAGCTAGTTTATTGGTCACTAAAGCTATTATAAAAGAAGAATGGGAGAAGATGCTGAAGTCTATTGGTTCAGCACTTGAAAAAGATACAGATATGGAAGAGATGAAGAAGATTCTTTTGCTTAGTTACAATGATCTCCCTTACCATTTGAAGACATGCTTGTTATATCTAGGTGTGTTTCCTGAAGATTATGAGATTAAGAGGGATCGATTGATAAGAAGATGGATTGCTGAAGGTTTTATCACTACAGAAGGTGGACAAGACATGGAGGAAATAGGAGAATGCTATTTCAATGAGCTTATCAACAGGAGCATGATTCAGCCTGTTGGAATTCAGTATGATGGTCGGGCTGATGCTTGCCATGTCCATGATATGATTCTTGATCTCATCATATCCAAATCAGTTGAAGAAAACTTTCTAACCTTATGTGGTGACAGAAATCACAAGCTGGTGCAACAAGATAAGGTTCGTCGGCTATCGATCAACTATCATGCTCGAGATGATATTATAGTACTAACAAATATGATTGTTTCTAATGTTCGATCCCTCACTATCTTTGGGTATGCTGAGAATATGCCTGGTCTTTCCAACTTTCTACTCTTGCGAGTTCTGGATCTAGAAAATAGAGTGGTGCTGGAATACAATTACCTTAGACACATAGGTAGGCTTTCTCAGTTGAGGTACCTCCGACTCAGTTCAAGAAGAATAACTGCACTTCCTGAACAAATAGGAGATCTACAAAATTTGCAGACCTTAGATTTGAGGTGGACAAGGATTAAAAGGTTGCCACAGAGTGTTGTTCTCCTACGACGATTGACATGCTTGTTGGTTAACAGTTTAGAATTGCCTGAAGGAATTGGAAACATGCAAGCTCTACAGGAATTATCAGAGATTGAAATTAATGGTCATACATCAGTGTCTTCTTTGCTGGAACTGGGCAAATTGACTAATATAAGGATTCTTGGGCTAAATTGGTGCATCATGGACACAAATTATGTAACAAAAATCCATGCAGATAGTTTGGTTATGTCCCTCTGCAAATTAGGCATGCTCAATCTTCGATCGATACAGATTCAAAGTTATCATAGTTGTTCCCTTGATTTCTTACAGGACTCTTGGTTTCCTCCGCCCTGTCGCCTCCAAAAATTTGATATGTCAATAGACTACTATTTTCCCAGAATCCCAAACTGGATGATCTCACTAGAGTACCTCAGTTACCTAGACATATATCTTACTCCAGTGGATGAGGAGTTATTTCGAACCCTGGGGGATTTGCCATCTCTGTTATTTCTGTGGATATCCTCAAGAGAAGCAAAGCCTAAAGAAGGGGTTATTGTCAGCAGTAATGGTTTCCGTTGTCTGAAGGAGTTCTACTTCAGCTGTTGGGAAATTGGGACAGGGCTGACATTTGAACCAGGAGCCATGCCAATGCTTGAAAAACTGCGGGTTCCACTCAACGCACATTGTGTGTGCTCTTTGCACAGTGTTCTGGATTTTGGAATCTGGCACCTCTCTTCCCTAAGGCATCTCCAAGTTGAGATTATTTGTCATGGCGCGAGGCTTAAGGAGGTGGAGGCCGTGGAGGAAGCTGTCAAGAATGCAGCCAGCAACCTTTCTGATGAGCTCTTCCTTGATGTAAGAAGATGGGATGAAGAAGAGATTTTGAAGGACGGGGAGCATAAACTGGAGGAAGAGGAGTTCAGTTCTTATGATGATTCAAAGCATAACTCATTGTTGAGGTTTGATTTCTTCTCTTAATCACAAGTATCCGCATGTATTTCTGTCTTTCTACTTACTAGCTTATGAAGAGCTGCGGCACAATCATGCAAACAAATTAGTGGTCCATTTTATTCAGTGAAATAATAATTTGTTTTTCCTTTTTCAAATTTGAAGTTAAGTATACTAGATGCAATGCAAGCATTTTGGAACCCTGCTCCTCTGATTACTTGGTCCTTAAATTCTAGCTTAATTCTTCTCTAATTGCTCTGCCCTTCAAATTTGAAGCTTTCTAAAAGTTGGTTACCGCGAGGGGCCTTCGAATTTGAAGATTTTCTCTAATCCTTACAAAAGTTACAATGCCCTTTGCAGAAACAGCAGCGGCCGGTGCAGTATGGCAGGAGACGAGGAAACAAAAGGTTGATACTGTCTTTTCAGCGCGTTCTTTGATCTTCGACAGGCAATGGACGACCAAAGGAAGAAGATGACCGTTTTGAACTTTAATGTACTCTTATTGTTTAGAGGTCATTTTGTGTCAAGTTGTCTTTTTGTACAAGCTATTGTTTTCTTTGATATATATCAGATACGAGGCACTCTCTTGAGTGTCTTTCTCAAAAAAAAAGCAATTGCCCCTCAAACCATCTGACCAATCATTCTCAATGCTGCTACACATTCAATCAAGAACTGTCTGCTCCCACATACGTTTTCTTAGAATGCGTACGTATGTAGGAGAACAACATATGTGTCCTTGTGTTAAGAACGAGTAAAAGTCGAAACTTTCTGCCAACACAAGATGCGCTGGACATTCATCAATTCATGGTTTATACATGCATAAACCGAATTTTAGGAGTAGCTACTAGGAACACGACGAAACGAACAAGTAAACTCAGAGAACTCGAGCTTCTAATAAGAACTTGTGCTCCGTCAAAAAAAACATCACCTGTGTGTTCGAAATGATGAACAATTCCTCTCGGGCTCTTTACACATATAAAAAAATTCCTCTCCAGCTCTCCTGGTTGCAAAACAAGGTGGAGGGGATTCATGTGCCTCCGTAAAAAGAACGGTAATGCTAGCGCCCGGGCATCCGGACGCCCGTGCCTATGCTCTGTTTCACGTGTCCCACGCAGGGGCCCGCGCCGCTTAGAACACCCTGAACGTCACCTGCCCCCTCTGGTTCGGGTGCCCAACCGACACCGGAAGAAGGAGGAGACACCGAAGCGAGGCAGCAGAAGGCGAGAAGGGACATGCAACACCCGATCTACTTTTGAAACATCGAGATGCTATACTTGCACTATACGTCTGAAGACAGATGAAAAACACTTGCAAAAACACGTAAAAACACTTGAAACCATTGTAAAACATACGCTACATCCAGATAAAACACTTGCAACATACATGTGAAACATATGCAACATCTAAATAAACATACTTGCACACATACGTCTGAAAAAACAGATGAAACATTGGGAACAGAAAGCTTGCAATATGCCTCTGTGTCAGGGTCATGATACCCCAGGTATCTTAAGACACCGATTAGTCAGTCGCTCGGGCGGGCCACGGTACATGAGCTGGTATAAGCCCGAACGACCGAGGCCCAACCAAGCCATGTGGACCTGGGCCAGACACAAAGGCAGGGGTTAGCCACGACCCCTTCTCTCTACCTTCATTGCACGACTGCAACGCCTCACAACCTCTCCTTCGTCCCTACCTCCGGGAGGAACGGAGAGAGATCGAGCTCCACCCAGCACGCCTACTCTAACAAGAGCAGGCACGCCGCACTGACCCCGCAAGGATCGTGGTGACAGCAATCCCCTCAGCCCGGACAGACGCCATCCCTGCGCCACGCAGCGTAGACCCTTAGCCTGGTCAGATGTCTTCCCTGCGCCACGCAGCGTAGACAGGACAACACCGCCAAAGGGTGACGGCCAGTATGGTGATCCACCATACAAATATGGCCCGACGAGATAGATGTACGACTGCACCCACTATGGGATGGAGACTATGATGACGCCCTTGACTTTTGGGGCCATCCAAGCCAACGAAGGCCACGACCCCAGAGCTCGGGATCGTGGCCACCAGCTCCGCAAGCAACAAGATGGCCAACGACCTAGGGGCGGCTACCAACTCCCATACGGCGCCCCTAGGAGATCAGGAGGCGATGACGAAGGCCACGGCGAGACCATGTCGCGCTAGACGGTTGGCGAACCATCACCGTGCCTATAGTGCCACCACAACCGGTGCAGCAACACCATGCCACACCATGCGGCGACTGAAAGCCCAAGTTTGGTTTTGGTAATTAATGACACCAAGTTGCTAATGCCATGTGTTAAGTGTTTTGAGTTAGGCATAAGCAACAAATGTGATGAAGGTGTATGTGGCAAGGAGTGGTAGCCACAAGATCACAAAGAGATGGTGCATGGACATACAATGATGATCAAGGTGATCAAGCATGGTGGAGATGCACATAAAATGATGGACATGATGATCAAGTGGAGGAGAAGGATCTAAGAGCGCAAGGCAAAGGTATAACCATAGGATTTTTCCTTTTGCCGGTCTAAGATGAGTAGAGAAGTGATTGACCGGGTTTAGGATACATAGCCGACTATCAAGAGGGGCAATCACGGTTAGCTCGGGAATCAAGTGCCACTAGATCAATGTCTTGAGCATATGCATTAGGATCTAGTTGAGAGCTAACATAACGCCTTAAAAATGACTGTGAAAATGCTAACACACATGCACATGGTGATTTACACTTGGTGGTGTTGGCATATTTGCGAAGGCGGTGGTGTTTGAGCGGTAGTAAGGGGTTTGGGGTTCGCTCTCCCTTCCGCCGAGCTTGCGAGCGCGGGATTCAGGCGTTTTAGAGGAAATGAAATGCCTATTTTCTATTGCGCCGGAGGCGAGAAAAGGTGGCGAAAGTCCAAAATGTTTATCACTGAAAATACAGTGACCGGACGCTGTGGTCGAATTGACCGGACGCGGCTGGCGCGTCCGGTCAGTTCAAACCACAGACAGACGCGCGTGTGAGAAGGGTCGTGGACCGGCGCGTCCGGTCCCTCGCGGAACCGGCGCGTCCGGTCACGCACCCAGGAGTTCAGCACGGAGGACAGGTGCGATCGGACGCGTCCGGTCAGCGCGATTTCAACTGCGTCGTCCGGTAACGGCTAGTTGTGTACCCCTTCGCTATAAATAGAAGTTGACCGGGGTTTGAGGGTATCTCTTGCACATTTTGAGACCTAGAGACATCCTTTGAGCTAGAGAACAACCCCTCCACTCATCTCTTTGCTTGGTTGCACATCTTGAGTGAGATTGAGTGAGATTCAAGTGCATTGCTTGAGAATTGCATTCTAGAGGCACTTGTTCTTCGAGTTGCTGCGGATTTCTTGTTACTCTTCCGTGTTTCCCGACACGGTAGACGGCTTGGAGCAGCGGAGGTGATTGAGCTCGCAATTAGAGATTGTTGGAGCCCTCACCAAGTGTTGTAAGAGGTTCTTGATCCTTCCTCACGGGAGTTCGCAAATTGGATACTCTAGTGGACCTCGTGGCTTGGAGGATCCCCATCTTGTGTGCAGTTGTGCGGCGCCCGCCGAGGGCTCGACTCTTGATAGTCGATTAGCTTGCGAACCGACAAGTGGGTGTATCGCCACAACGAGGAGTAGCTTGCCGGGAAGCAAGTGAACCTCGGTAAAAATCTTGTGTCATCTCTTTGCTGAGGATTTCTCTTGTGGTTGATCATTGTGATTGATTCTTCGAGTGCATTACTTCTCTATATCGTTGGTATAAGAATCAAGTCACTTGCTCTTTACTTTCTTGTACTAGTCCTAGTGTAGTTTGCTTAGTGTAGCTTTTATCACATAGGAGTAAGTAGCTTAGTGACTTAGTCTTGTTGGTGTGTATTAGAGATTATAGCCTTGCTTCACTAGAATTGTATAGGTGGCTTGCATAATATAGTTGAGCTAGTGCTAGAATTAGCTTAGCCATCTTTTATACTAACGTGGTTGTTTAGTGAAGCTTATAGATTTTTAAATAGGCTATTCACCCCTCTCTAGCCATTTGGACCTTACAGCGACGTGGGCACAAGACCATGACGACGGCCACGTCCGGACGTGCGCTACAAGATGGCGTTTCTTGCAAGACAAGTTAGCTAGGCCCACTCCCTTAGGCTCACGACCCCTTGGTCAGGAGAACCTCCTTCTTTGTACGTGACCTGACCCTGGACTCTATATAAGGGCAGCCATGGCACCCTTCCAAGCCATCAGACTCTCAAAGCTCTCATTCAGATAGTCCATCTCCTAGCTCTAGCTCTCCTACCTCTTTCACCATTCTTGCACCCCATTGTAAGAACTTTAGAGCATTCAAGCGAGGAACACGCACTCGATCATCTCTGAGACTAGACGTAGGGCTCCGGCCTGAACCAATATAACTCCTCGTGTCTTTTTGAATGCTACAATTGTCTTCCTGGAGCAGCGCGACATTTGTATAATTCACTAGTCGGTCAACAAAACACCGACACTCTGAAACACTTGCAACATCCCGATCTATTTTTATAACATCCATATGAAACACTTGAAACATACATCTGAAACAACTAAAACGCTCGAAACAAGCATTTGCAACATAGGGGGAGAGGTCGGGGCCGGTTGATTCCGGCTGTCGGGGTGGGAGCCAACGGCGAGCGAGCACCACCAGCACTGGTCGTGCTCGTGGGTGCCATTGGCTCGGGCCGGGAAGAGCTGAGGCGCATCGGCACATGTGCCCAGCGCCCATCGGCAGGGGTAGCAGCAGCGACCCCATGGCGGCGAGGCATCCTGACGGCGCTAGGTTTTAGGAAGAGGCCGGGGTGGCACTGCGCAAGCTGAGGAAGGAGGTAGTGTGGTCGGCTTAGATGGAGGAAGGAGGCAGTGGTGGTGCTCTGTAATTTCTCAGAGACATGGAGGGGGAGAGTAGCGTTCCGAGGGACTCCTGGCGTTGGACGCTCTAATAATGGCATTACCGTAAAACAAAGAAAACAGTCTGTTGGGCTTGATGGTCTACGTTAAAATGAGAGAATGGGCCCTGTATAACGGATCCGTAACCTGCGGCCCACTTCAGTGACAAAAAGGGCCTTGGACGTAAAGGCAAGAGGATAGGCGATCCACGGACAACGGACCGGCCCATCTCGTCCTTGCGGCGGCGGCGTCCTTCGCCACTCCAGCTCCAGGTACAGGTGGGTGGGCGGCCGCAGCCAGAGCCGAGCCCGACTTGAGCCGACGAGGAGAGAGCTCGGGAGGCGGCGGAGAGAAGGGAGGAAATCCCCGGGAGGGAGGAAGGAAGCCAAAGCCCCCCCCAAGGTTGCGGGGCTGAGGCAAGATGGTGAAGGCACGGATGACGACGACGGACGTGGCGGCGGAGGTCAAGTGCCTCCGCCGCCTCATCGGCATGCGCCTCGCCAACGTCTACGACATCACCCCCAAGGTTAGTTGGGTCCCCGTCCCCTGCCTTCGCTGCTCCGCCCGCCGCGAACCCTAGCCACCGCCCCGCTTGGGCGCATGTTGGATGGGAAGGGGCTTCTCCTTGGGCCGCCACTTAGCAAACTTTAGCGTGAGCCCAGGGCATAGAGAACTTCTTAGTTTGATGCGCGACTGGTGTATGCTATGAGATTTTCCTTGTATTGTTTTTTCAGTAGTTGATGTAGCCTGTGCTTCCACTCGTAAAATTCGACATAATCAATAGATTACGCTATGAACTGGCTCGCTGAGGCTCTTGATGCACATTTTAGGTGCAGTTTTGTGGGATACAGGCATCCTTGTGTGTCGCTTCAATAGTATTTTGTGCGGATCAACCAGGTGGTTCTTGCCTTTCGATCTGTTCTGAGTTCTGAGTAAGGCTTAGCTCCCTCAATTCTTTGGGTCATTAATAAAAGTATTGTATTACCAGTACATCATACAAACAGATCATATTGTTCTCGGCAGTCTCACACATCGTAGTTGTGTTTTACTATATATGATGATACTTACAGAACTACAGATGTAATTTCAGTAACATCTTTCTGTACTTGGACAGACATACCTTTTCAAGCTGATGAACAGCAGTGGGATTACTGAATCAGGGGAAAGCGAGAGGGTCTTGTTGCTCATGGAGAGTGGTGTCAGGTTCCACACCACCCAATACGTTCGGTGAGATTCTACTCGCTGCCCTGATTGATGTTTGCTTCATCACCCTGTTCTGGAACATTAATGTCTAGACCCTTGTGTATGCATTTCTGCAGCGACAAGAGCACCACCCCTTCGGGTTTCACTCTTAAACTACGAAAGCACATTCGTAACAAGAGACTTGAAGATGTCCGTATGCTCGGATATGACAGAGTATTGCTCTTCCTGTCGGATAAACATTTCATGGCAGCAGCTTTGTATCGTTGTTCATTGGCCATTTTTAATTGAGCCTATTTTTTTGTTTGTGCAGATTATCCTTTTCCAATTTGGTCTTGGCAGTAATGCTCATTTCATAATTCTGGAGCTCTATGCACAAGGAAACATTCTTCTCACGGATTCAGAATACACAGTGATGACACTGCTCCGTTCTCACAGGTTGTTGCCTGATTGATAAGTTGTACTTAGTATGTACTACCATTGCTGCAGTAGTATTGGCTAAGGATGAGAAAATATCGGAGTTAACATTCAATGCAAGATGCTCTTTACTTTTCTTTCATATATACCGTGTTCATTGTGTTTATTTTCTATTGTATGGATCACAGAGATGACAACAAAGGATTGGCCATCATGTCACGTCATCGCTATCCAGTAGAAGCTTGCCGTGTTTTTGGCAGGACTGACTTTGCAAAGTTAAAGGAGATGTTGACGATGCCTGATAAGGCTGAGGATAAAGAGGAAATTACATCTGGATCAACTGATGCTCAGGAAGCTTCTCAATCCACCAATGATGAAGTGTTGGTAACTGAAATATCTGAAAAAACACTGAGTAGAAAAGAAAAGAAGTCTGCTGCAAAAGCTAAGCAGTCTGGTTCAAATGCAAAAGCAAATAATGGTGCTCAATCCAATAAAGCTACTCTGAAGACAATTCTTGGTGAGGCACTGGCTTATGGCCCTGCACTAGCGGAGCATATCATATTGGATGCTGGTTTGGTTCCAAGGACAAAGGTTGGGAAAGATCCAGAGAGCACTATCGATGACAGCACTGTTCAGGCTCTAATGGAATCTATTACAAGGTTTGAGGACTGGCTTGTAGATATTATATCTGGCCAAAGGATTCCTGAGGGTTATATTCTCATGCAGAATAAGATGACCGCAAAGAAGAACCTCACACCCTCGGAAGAGGCTTCGACTAATCATAAGGTCTGTATAATTTGCTCCTTGCTTGGTTTATTACTTTTGTGGAATTGAGTGAGCAGATTTACATTTTTGTTTTATGCACAAGAAATGTCTTGATAGTTAACTGTTTTGAGTTCCTGTATGCAGATATATGATGAATATTGCCCTATTCTGCTGAATCAATTCAAGTCAAGGGAATATAATGAATTTGCGACATTTGATGCTGCACTAGATGAGTTCTACAGCAAAATAGAAAGTCAAAAGGTGAATCAACAGCAGAAAGCAAAAGAGGAATCTGCAGCTCAGAGGCTGAATAAAATAAAATTGGATCAGGTATCTCACCTCACTTTTAATGCACCTATGCAATTCAGCTATTGCATTTCTCATAGTATTTCTTTTCCTGTTGGAGGTCATTATTACATGTTTGGTGCAATGGTGCATATATTAGGAGATGTGATAGTCCATTCCTCTGTTCTGCCATGCAGGAGAATCGTGTGCATACATTGAGGAAGGAAGTGGACCATTGTGTCAAAATGGCAGAACTAATTGAATACAATTTAGAGGATGTGGATGCAGCAATTTTGGCTGTGCGTGTTTCTCTTGCAAATGAAATGAGTTGGGAAGCTCTTACTCGCATGATTAAAGAGGAAAGAAAGGCTGGAAACCCAGTAGCAGGCCTTATTGATAAACTAAATTTTGAAAGAAATTGTATCACTCTACTCTTGAGCAATAATCTTGATGACATGGATGAGGATGAAAAAACTGCACCTGTGGAGAAGGTATGTTACACAGATGCATAGGTTTCCTCCATGGTCTATAACATGGAAAGATATTCGATTTGCCAACCATATGGAATTGTGTTGGCACTTTCTGATTTATGGTTCTTCGGATCTGATGTTCCTGGGAAGAGATCTAGTCATGTATTATGCATACGGTGTGTAACTATGTATGTTTATTTCCCCTGTTACATTCTGCTTTGGTGAGTCAAAACTTTTTTACCTTTTTATTCAAAGGCAGCCATGTAAAGTACTTGATCAAGCACCACCCCTGTTATATGTCGCATATGCAACTGGAACTCATCTTGTTGCACACCTATGCTGAGATCCTAACATTTTTCTTCTGCTGCTACTGGAACATTTTTTTTTCTTTGTGGAACAAGTTTTTTCTTTGATGGAACAAAAGGATAAAAGTTGTTCCAGTTGGGGAAAATTTTTATTCCACCGAGAAGGGAAAAGGAAATGTTGCATTGTTAGAAGAAAAAAATGTTCTATTTGGGTAGGAAAAATGTTTGACAAAGAAGAAAACTATGTTTCATCAGAAAAAAAAGTTTGGATCTCACCGTGTGTGTTCAACACTATGACTATGACTTCTAGTTACATACACAACATATTTCCTGGTACACCCACAGGCCACATGCCCACATCTCCATGGTGCTAGAGTACTTTACTACTTTTCATGATTTTATTTATGCTGACCCATAAAATGATACATTTTTGGTCTTTTTACATGTACATACATACTATATTTCAATAGTTAACTTACAGTGCAATATCATTATCGTCACATTATTTTCTTATCAACTTGAGGCTTTTTTATTCCCATAGGTAGAGGTTGATATAGCACTTTCTGCACATGCAAATGCAAGACGGTGGTATGAAATGAAGAAGAAACAGGAAAGTAAACAAGAGAAGACTATCACAGCTCATGAGAAAGCGTTTAAAGCAGCTGAGAAGAAGACACGCCTTCAGCTTGCTCAGGTACTTTTTTATTATAGTAGCAAAAATGCCCGTGCGTTGCAACGGGAGTATTTTTTTTAAAATGCTATAGTATATATTACCGGTCCAAACTTACAAAATTAATTAATGTTCCTTTTTGTTTCTTGGAGTCGATGGCCTTTTGCACCCAAATTTGGAACGCCCGGTAGCAGTGTATTTTTTCTCTTTTTTTGTGATCCTATCGCTATTAATATAGAAAGCTAGATGTAGTTGTATTCGGAAAAGGAATTTGTATCCGGTTGGAACGCAGTATTCTATTAGAAGTCATTTGTTATTATTATCTTAGTATTATTTACTGTGACTGTGAGTCGGACTCGGCCAGAGTTGTTCGCGTAAGCGGCGAAAGAAACCTTTGTTTAATAGAACTCATGTGCTAGTTCTATTCTAATTTGTATTCACGCTAGCGAGTGTTGGACTTGGTCAGAGTCGGAACCAATGCAGGCTTAAAAAGATGGACTGACCGAGCAGTAGCTTTGTTTAGTAGATCTTGTATCTTCTACTCAAAAAAATTATTGGTGCCGGTGTCCTAGTTCGATTGTATTTGTATTTTTGCCGGCGAGTCCGACTCTGGTAAAATCACCGGGTGCTCCGATGATATCATTGTTGGTAGTGCTAGCTTTTTGGTTAGAATTTGTTTTCCATGCGGGAGAGGCGGAGCAGGGAAAAAAGAATGGGCCAGACTGTCAAGGGCGTCGAACCCTTGGGTAGCTGGACCTTGGCTACGTAGTTCGTAGCCGCAATCCGTCTTCTAGGGCGAGGTTTTACCCCTCAGCAATCCTAGGCTTGAGATAGATAGGAAGAGATGAGAGACAATCTGTTTCTTGCTTGATTCTTAAAGTGCCGATTACATGAGTATTTATAGTTCACAAGTGCTGCAAATGAACGGAGCTAATTTGCTCGTACAAACGAACGGAGCAGAGCTTATTTGCTATAAATGAACGGAGCAGGGCTAATTCAATTCCCACGATTTGCTCTCTAGCCAGTCGGTGGTGCTGCATGCTCGCGGGTCGTGCTGACCGCTGCATGCTCGTGGGTCGCGCCGTGCTGACCGTTGCATGCTTGCGGGTCGTGCTGACCGCTGCATGCTCGCGCGCCGTGCTGACCGCGCGTCCTTCTGCTTCGCTCGCCGCGCGTTCCGCTGCGCGCCTGATGTCCCTGGCACGCCGCCTCCTGGAGTATGTGCGGCCGTACATGACATCTCTCCCCTCCTGGAGAGGCAGCTCGTCCTCGAGCTGGAACGCCGAAAACTTGTCGACGAAGGAGTCCACGTCTTCCCAGGTGGCCGAAGCAGCTGGCTCGCCCTTCCAGCGGATGAGAACTTGCTGGACACCGCGGGCCAGACGCGTGCGCACGGCGCGCTCCGGCTTGGGAACGATGGCGCCATGGTGGACTGCCGGCAGTGGAGGAGGAGCCACTGGAGGGTCGCTGATCCACTTCTTGAGGAGGCCGACGTGGAACACATCGTGCAGCTTGGCACGGGGCGGCAGGGCAAGGCGGACGGCCACCTCATTGATGAGCTCGGTGACGCGGTACGGCCCGAAGAAGCGGGGCTGCAGCTTCCCCTTCGGTGCCTGGGACAGGGAGGCGACTGGCCTCTGGCATAGGCGGAGCAGGACCCAGTCACCGACCGCGTAGGCGACCCGGCGATGAGCTTTGTCGTAGTCGCGCTTCTGGACCGCCTGAGCCTGCTCTAGGCGATAGCGGATGTCCTCCAGAAACTCCTCGCGCTCCGCCATCGTCTTGGCGACGGCAGCCACACGCGTGTCGCCGGCCTCATAGGACCGGATGGTCGGGGGGTCGCGGCCGTAGACCACCCGGAAAGGCGTGTCGCGCAGCGACGACTGGTAGGCGGTGTTGTAGGTGTACTCCGCCCAAGGCAGCCATCGAAGCCACTCGCGTGGCCGATCGCCGGTGAAGCAGCGCAGGTACATGGCGATGACGCGGTTGGCGGCCTCTGTCTGTCCATCCGACTGCGGGTGGAACGCCGTCGTCATGTGCAGCTTGGCGCCCATGAGGCGCATCATTTCCTGCCAGAACGTGGAGGTGAACACGGGGTCCCGGTCTGAGACCATGGACTGCGGCATGCCATGGAGGCGCACGATGTCGGTGAAGAACGCCTGTGCCACAGACTCAGCGGAGTACGGGTGAGCCAAAGGAATGAAATGGCAGTACTTGCTGAAACGGTCCACCACCGTCAAGATGACAGACTTGCCGCGCACACGCGGTAAGGCCTCCACGAAGTCAAGGCCGATGTCGGTCCAGACACCGGTGGGCACAGGAAGCGGTAGGAGCAGACCGGCCGGGTGAAGGTGCTCCGTCTTGAAGCGCTGGCAGGTGGCGCAGGCGCGGACGTAGTCCTGAACGACGCGGCGCATGTCGGGGAAGTGGAAGTCGCGGCGAAGGCGGTGGAGGGTGCGCTGTACGCCCTCGTGGCCGTCGTCGTGGACCGCCGCCATGATCTCTGGCAGCAAGGGTGAAGTAGGCGGGATGTAGAGCCGCCCGTCGTAGGTGACCAAGCCGTCGACGAGAGCCCATGGGGCCGCACGTGTCCCCGACGTGAGCTCGTCCCGGATGGCGACCAGGGCCGGGTTCGTGGCCTGCTCCTGGCGAAGACGGTCGATGTAGTCGAAGCGCGGGGCGGAGACGGCGAGCACCGCGCCCTCCACTGTGTCGCGCCTGGAGAGGGCGTCGGCGACGGTGTTCTGGGCGCCCGGCTTGTACTCGACGACGAAGTCGAAGCCAAGCAGCTTCCCGACCCAGTGGTGCTGCGGGATCGTGGCGAGGCGCTGGTCGAGGAGGAACTTCAAGCTGTAGTGGTCCGTCCTGACAGTGAAACGGCGGCCCCAGAGGTACGGACGCCAATGCCTGATGGCGTGGACGAGGCCGATCAGCTCCCGCTCGTAGGCGGCGAGGGAGCGGTGTCGTGGACCCACGGGCCGGCTGAAGAAGGCGATGGGGTGCTTCTCTTGGATCAACACCGCCCCGAAGACGACGAACGGCTTGGTGAAGTCTGGTAGCGCCAAGACCGGGGCTGAGGTGACCGCAGCCTTGAGGGCCTGGAATGTCGCCGCGGCGTCGTCGGTCCAGGTGAAGCCCTCCTTCAGGAGTGCCGTGAGCGGAGCGGCGATGGCGCCGTAGTCGTGGACGAACTTGCGGTAGTAGCCTGCGATGCCCAAGAACCCCCGAACTGCGCGCGCCGAACGGGGTTGGGGCCAATCACGGACCGCCTGCACCTTGGCGGGATCCATGGCGACGCCGGTGTCGGAGATGACGTGGCCGAGGTAGGCGATGGAGGACGACCCAAAAGCGCACTTGGAGCGCTTGACGAACAGGTGGTGCTGCTGCAGCACCGTGAGGACGGCGCGGAGGTGGCGAAGGTGGTCGGCCCACGACGAGTTGTAGATCAGTATGTCATCGAAAAAGACGAGCACAAACCGTCGAAGGAAGGGCCGCAGGACGTCGTTCATGAGCGCTTGGAATGTCGCCGGGGCGTTGCACAGCCCGAACGGCATCACCAAGAACTCATACAAGCTGTCGTGGGTGCGGAACGCCGTCTTGTCGATGTCGGCCGGCCGCATGCGGACTTGGTGGTAGCCCGACCGCAAGTCCAGCTTGGTGAAGAACTTGGCGTCGTGGAGCTCATCGAGCAGCTCGTCGACGACGGGGATGGGGAAGGCGTTCTTGACGGTGATGGCGTTCAGGGCGCGGTAGTCGACGCAGAACCGCCAGGAGCCGTCAGCCTTCTTGACGAGGAGGACCGGCGAGGAGAACGCCGACGAGCTCCGGCGGATCAGCCCCTGCTGGAGCATGGTGGCGCACTGATGTTCCAGCTCATCCTTGTGCGTCGCTGGGTAGCGGTAGGGCCGCACGGCGACCGGCTGCGCCCCCGGCTGGAGCGTGATGCCGTGATCGCGGGAGCGCGGGGGTGGCAGCCCGTGTGGCTCGGCGAACACCTCGGCGAAGGAGGCGAGCAGCTCGTCGAGGAGGGAGGCCGTGGCCGTGGCGGTGCAGATGGTGGCGGCCACGGGCTCCTGGATGCCGCGCCAACGGACCAGTCGGCCCTGCTGGTGGAAGGACATGGTCCGCGCCGCGAAGTCCCATGTCACGGGCCCCAACGTGGCCAGCCACTGGGTACCCAAGACAACGTCGTAGCCAGCCAGCGGCATGACGAAGAGATCGGCGGTGTAGGTGTCGCCGTGGATGCTGAACGTGGCCTGCCGGTGCACCCCCGGACACGTGACCTTCTCGCCGTTGGCCACTATGGCCGTGAGACGCGGGCGGGGCAGCAGCTGCAGCCCGGTGCGCCGTGCCGCGGACTCGGAGATGAAGTTGTGGGTGGACGCTGAGTCGAGGAGGGCGGCGAAGGAGGCGGCACCGATCGTGACGCGGAGCTGCAGCGTGTCGCTGAGGCGGACACCAACCACGGCATGGAGGGAGTAGCAGGGGGCGTCCTCGGTGGCCCCGTCCTCCGCCGACTCGGAGGTGTCCCCGGACTCATCGTCCTCGGCGCCCTCCACGAAGAACAGTCGCTTGCAGACACGATTGTGCCCGCGCACGAACTTCTCATCGCAGTTGTAGCAGAGGCCGAGGCGACGACGTTCCTCCTGTTCCGTCGTCGAGAGGCGGCGGATCGAGCGGCCCTCCAGGATCGCGGTTGGCGCCGGTGCAGCAGCCGTGGGTGGTGGGAGGATCGCAAGGCGTGGGGCCGGCTGGGGAAGGGCGCGCGGCGCCTGTCGGATCGGTGCTGCTGCAGCCGTCGTGTACTTCTCACGGAGCTCCATCTGGCGAGCCAGACTCATCGCCGCCGCAAGCGACTGGGGGGTTGTGCACCTGGACGTCGAGGCTGAGCGGGGGCAGCAAGCCGCCCGTGAACAGTTGGACGCGTTGGGCCTCCTCCAGGGGCCCGGCGCGTGCCAGGAGCGCTTGAAAGCGGTCCCGGTACTCGGCGACGGTGTTGGTGCGGCGGCAGTCGGCGAGCTCGAAGAGGGGCGTGGAGCGCAGCGGCGGCCCATACCGCAGGTTGAGGAGCTCGGTGAAGTAGCGCCATGATGGCGTACCCTCGTCTGTTTGGACTTGGATGTACCACATCTGCGCGCCATCCTCCAGGTTGTAGGAGGCCATCCAGACCTTTTCTTCCTCCATGATCCGCTGCTGGTGGAAATACGATTCGCACCGGTTAACGAAGATTAAGGGATCGGATTTGCCGTCATACCGCGGGAAGTCCATCTTCTGGAACTTCGGCGGGCGATCGGTGTGGTGGTCGCGACGGTCGCCGAACCCTGGCTAGCTGCTGGAGGATGAGGAGCGGTCGGCGGTGATGGCGGCGATGGCCTTGGCATTTGCCTCCACCGTGGCCTGCAGGGACTTGAGGGAGTTGGCGAGGAGCTCGACGGTCGCCTTGAGGTCGCCGTTGTCGCCCATGGTGGCGCCGCGGGAAGCGGAGGATGAGGCCGGGGAAAATGGTGCGGCGGCTGGTGGTGGTGGACGTGCTGGCGCGGCGGCTGTTGGGGAGGTGGAGCGGGACGACGAGGATCGCCGGGACCGTGATACCAGGTTGTCAAGGGCGTCGAACCCTTGGGTAGCTGGACCTCGGCTACGTAGTTCGTAGCCGCGATCCGTCTTCTAGGGCGAGGTTTTACCCCTCAGCAATCCTAGGCTTGAGATAGATAGGAAGAGATGAGAGACAATCTGTTTCTTGCTTGATTCTTAAAGTGCCAATTACATGAGTATTTATAGTTCACAAGTGCTGCAAATGAACGGAGCTAATTTGCTCGTACAAACGAACGGAGCAGAGCTTATTTGCTATAAATGAACGGAGCAGGGCTAATTCAATTCCCGCGATTTGCTCTCTAGCCAGTCGGTGGTGCTGCATGCTCGCGGGTCGTGCTGACCGCTGCATGCTCGCGCGCCGTGCTGACCGCTGCATGCTCGCGGGTCGTGCTGACCGCTGCATGCTCGCGCGCCGTGCTGACCGCTGCATGCTCGCGCACCGTGCTGACCGCGCGGCCTTCTGCTTCGCTCGCCGCGCGTTCCGCTGCGCGCCTGATGTCCCTGGCACGCCGCCTCCTGGAGTATGTGCGGCCGTACATGACACAGACCAAAATCAGGGTGGTGAGAAAATAAATGCACAACATTGTCGCTAGATCTGAGGAATGTATTTAGATTAGGATTCCTACTCCATATCCGTCTAGACGCGAGCTATTCTAACTCGTACGTAAATAAAGAAAGCAATGCAAAATAAAGAACATAACTCTTATCATTTATTATTTATTATTAAGAGTTCTATTTAGAGTACTCAGGATCTGAGGAATCTATTTAGGTTAGGATTCCTATTCCATATTGGTCTAGACGCGAGCTATTCTAACTCGTATGAGCACGGGTTATATATATATAAGTCCGGACAAAAGAAACTCTCCATTATTCGGTAGTTAGAGGAAGACAGACCCAAAAACAAATGGATGGACAAAAAAAAAAGAGCCTGAAATTTTGCCTCTTTATTATTAGGTATAGATATAGATAGACGTAGACTTGTACTGCAACGCAACAATTGATTGTTGATATTTGGTTCCTGTTAAGTTTCAGACTTTTGTGGGCCCTGCACAAAAAACCTTATCCTATATGTTACTGTTGGAAAAACTCGACAATATTCAGTTGATTTTCATCCCAGATAGCAGAGGTTCATAAGAATGGCTGATAATTAAATGAAAGGCATACCTGCCTTTGGAAGCAATTATTTTGTCTTTTGGTTTGTTTGGATGGTGACATAACTTTTATACCTGGACACCTGTAGGAAAAAACGGTAGCTGCAATCACTCATCTGCGCAAAGTTCACTGGTTTGAGAAATTCAATTGGTTCATCAGCAGTGAAAACTACTTGATTATCAGTGGTCGAGATGCTCAACAAAACGAGTTGATTGTGAAGCGCTATATGTCCAAAGGAGATCTGTAAGTACCCTTATTCCTGTTTAGAATGCTTCCAGTTTATTTTCAATCTTAATATATGAAGGTACATATGACTCTTTTAACTTTGACCATTCATTAGAAAAATTATTTGGATTGATCATATAGAGTAGTATCGCTGGATTTGATGTAAAGTCTTCTTTTTCATATTAACAATGATGTTAATGCATTTGTTTTTCACAATCTGTCATATTTTACAATTGATCATCGAAAAAATATAACATCTACTGTAATGCCTCATAAGTTTTGTAATTTGTATTGCTGTGATATGTTCATTCTGTTCCATGAATTTGTCATAGAAGCAACTGGTTGATTTTGAATCTTGAATAGGTATGTGCATGCGGAGTTACATGGAGCTTCCAGTACTATAATCAAGAATCACAAACCTGACACTCCTATTCCACCGTTAACATTAAACCAAGCAGGATGCTTCACTGTGAGTTAAAGTTTATTTCTAAACATTTAGGACAATACCTTTAAAAAGTCAGTGCTCATATGATCATGGCCTTCTTGCTTCAGGTTTGCCACAGCAAAGCATGGGATTCAAAAATTGTTACAAGTGCTTGGTGGGTTTATCCCCATCAAGTTAGCAAGACAGCTCCTACTGGCGAGTACCTTACTGTTGGCAGTTTTATGATCCGTGGCAAGAAAAATTTTCTTCCACCTCACCCCCTTGTTATGGGCTTTGGTATACTCTTCCGTTTGGATGAGAGCTCCTTGGCATCTCATCTGAATGAAAGGAGGGTTAGGGGTGAAGACGAGGCCCTCCAAGAAATGGAAGCAGAGTCTCGCAAGAAGCAAAGTAACCCTGAATCTGATGAAGAAATTGGTAGTGATGAAGATGCAAACAAGGAAACTCATGAAGATGAGTCAAGCGGGCAAACTACAAACATTCAACAAAATAATGATAAGCTTCCTGATCTGTCTAGCAATATTGGTACTGCTGCCAACTCACCTGAACTTCTTCCTGAAATCCAAGCTGAGGAAACCTTGGACAATGGAAATTCCATTTCTAAGGAAGAAACAATTGAAGCTTCTGTTTCATCTCAACTTGATGATCTGCTAGATAAGACTCTTCGCCTTGGCCCTGCAAAGGTGTCAGGTAAAAGCTCTTTGCTCACCAGCATCCCTTCAAGTTTAGCAGAAGATGAGGATGATCTTGAAGTGAAAAGGCCAACTATAAGAGACAAACCATACATATCGAAAGCAGAGAGAAGAAAATTGAAGAAGGGCCAAGTTAATGGTGAAACTGCCACTGATTCTCAAAATGGTACAGCTGTAGAAACACCAGGTACTTCAAAGCAAGAAAAGGGAAAGGCAGACACAAAGGCTACTGATTCAAAAGCAAGTCAGCCAGGTACTTCACAGCAAGAAAAAGGAAAGGCAAACACAAAGGCTACTGGTTCTAAATTAAGCCAGCCAGGTAATTCACAGCAAGAAAAGGTCAAGGGAAGCACTCAGGCTGCTAATGCTAAAGTAAGCCGTGGACAGAAAGGGAAGCTTAAGAAGATTAAAGAGAAATATACAGAGCAGGATGAAGAAGAAAGGGAGATCCGTATGGCATTGCTTGCGGTAATAACATCATTTATCTTCTTTCCTATTTTATTGTCCTTTCCCTTTCGTACTGCAAGTTTTAACATTTTCCCTCGTACCTGTCTTGCTAGTCATCTGGGAAAGCATTGCGGAAGGACAAACCTTCACAAGATGGAGAAGAAACCTCTGTTAAAGAATCAAAACCATCAGCTGGTACTTTGACATTTTCCTCTCATTTTCAGGCTTTTATTTGTGATATGTGGTAGCTCCTTGCGTGGATAGCGATTACTGTTTTTTGTTCTTCCTATTCTGTACAATAGCAATTTTGCCAGAATGTTCTGTTGATCAGTGTTTTGATAGTTGACTTACTTTTATTTGAAATAGTATAATGTTAGTTTGCTGAATAATGTCCTCCCATGTTGAACTGGAAAATGAAGTTTTAGTGTGTACATTTTTTTCATGTTTGACAGTTCAAAACATTTCCACCCTGTACTCTTCCAGGTGAAGATGACTCATCAAAAATATGTTATAAATGCAAAAAGGCTGGACATCTTTCTCGCGATTGCCCAGAAGTCACATCTGAGGTGGACCGAAATGATGGCAGCATTAGTAGAAGCAGAGACGTTATGGGTACCAATACTGCTCCTGCTGGTGGAAACAGTCCCATGGACGAAGAAGATGTTCAAGAAATTGGTGATGAAGAGAAAGAAAAGTTGATTGATTTGGACTACTTAACTGGAAACCCACTACCAAGTGATATTTTGCTATATGCTGTACCTGTGTGTGCCCCTTACAACGCATTGCAGACATACAAATATCGTGTAAAGATTACCCCAGGCACTGCAAAGAAAGGGAAAGGTATGTTTCTTTTATCATTTCAGGACAATCAACCGACAAAAAAACTTTATTAGCTTCACCCTTTATTTTCATTTTCCCCCTGGTATATCAGTTGTCCTGATGCTCAAGTATGTTGGTTTCAGCTGCCAAAACTGCTATGAGCTTGTTCCTGCACATACCTGATGCCACCAACCGTGAGAAGGAGCTCATGAAAGCATGCACAGACCCTGAGCTGGTGGCTGCAATCGTCGGGAATGCCAAGATCACTGCGCCTGGCCTCACTCAACTGAAGCAGAAACAGAAGCAGAAGGGGAAGAAGTCTGCAAAACAGAACTAGTGTGAAATTGGTGGGCCCGAAGAACTGAAGTTTTGACCCATCCCTGATTCGCGGGAAGTGAAGCTTTGTCTTTGCAGAAAGTATGTAGATGTTGCTCGAGGCACATTTTTGATGCTTGTAAAGTGTAAACATCCCTTTGGCGTCATACTGGTGAGGCCAGGATGCAATGCAACGGAGGCAGCGGCAGGCACGTAGGACCCAAGTTGCACGTCTATGATACAATGGCAATATTAAACTTCTTATATAGACACCTTATAAAAGAACCATAGATTTCATATGCAACTGATTGTTTCTATATTTTATCTGTGTTTCGCACATACATTTCATTTGAAACTGGCTACTCCCACTAGACATGAATGGAAACAGATTAAGACTTAGCAACATTTGCAAACAAGGTACATTGAATATGAACATCTCGGCCGATACAAAAGGTTATGAACAAAGGTATCGCATCAGCTATACAAAAAAACATTTGCTCTACAATTGATACACCATTGCAATATTTAGCTACGCCGCCAGGGCCGGTCCTGAGTTTTCTTGGACCCAGAACGGAGCTAAAATTTTGGACCATTTTATATGAACATAATAATATTACTGGTACTACCCATTTATAGTATATACACACATATACAAAATATCACTAATAAGCAGTTGAGTGAATGCAAAAGCAATATTCATATGAAATAATTTATTATACATATTAAATTACCTAAAAAATGTCTTCTAACATTCATTGATGCGAAGTCACGGATGACATCAATCCCATCTAACCATCGCTTCCGAATGCATAATGTCGCTAATCCATTTAGCATCTCTTGTGACATTGTAATTGACAGATAAACCATTATGAGAGAAACCTACTGCCAATGTTGTGCAACACAAATTTAGTTCGGGACATGGTCCTGTTAAAATTTAGAGAAACAATTAGTAACTACAATTTCATAAAAGCAGGGATCACGTGGAAAATAATTAGTAAGTAAATTAAATTTCAGATTCCTACCTTGCCCTATGCCCTTGCTGCCGAGTGCCGCCTGGAGCCTGCCTCCTCTGCTGGAACAGGCCACTGCCGATTGCTGCCGAACAGACTGGAATCAGGGATGAGGGATTGAGGGATCACGTGAGACTATGAGAGGAGATTTGCTGCCTGCTCTGCTCTGCTGGAAAGTGGAACGCCAACAGGCCCCCCACACGCCCACGACGCAAGCACAGGAAGGAAAGACGGAAGGCCGCGCCGCTCTCGTCGCACCGTGATCACAGGGAGTCGGAGAGTCGCCGTATACGTATTAACTATCATTATTACTGGTGTATACGTATCTGGGAAGGGGCCCATCACTTCCGTGGGCCTGGAACGGCCGTCCCTCTTGCCCCCCCTTAGGACCGGGCCTGTACGCCGCCTTGATGACCCTGAAGGAGTCCATGACTCTTCTGATGTCTTCCTCTTCCTGCATGAACACCTGCTCCGGCGTCTGCAGCCGGAGCTCGTAGAGCCGCTTGTTCTCGACGCCGAGCACCGACAGGTATCGGCGGTCCCACTCCAGGCTCTGCACCCTGTCCTGCGGCATCACCGCCAGCTCGTTGTTGCTCGCATAGGATTTTATGTTTACCTGCAGTTAAAGCAGGAGCACACACATCGAATTCAGATTCTGATTCATACAAGCCTATAAGCCATATGTTCACTCTGAAGCTCCTTTCACTGAATTTCAAAAGAAATTTGCAGCAGCTCTGTGTGTTTCATCTCACCTCAACTTCGTAGTAGAGCTTGCCATCGTCAGCGACCTTGGACACCGCTGACAGGACGTTGGACTCACGCCGAACGCCCAGCCTGGTGGACATGAACTCTGTCAGGTACTGCTTGAGAACCTTCTCTGCAGCCTTCTCCGGAGGGCCGAGATCCTCGACGCTCGTGTACTTGGACGACGAAGGCGACGATATCTCGACTGACATGTTCTCGTCGAGGACAAAGGGATCTCTGAAGAATATGTCCGCGCCAGCTCCCTTGACCTGGATCCAGCTCTTCGGGTACAAGAAGGTGTAGCCATCAAAAATGTCGATGTACTCCCTGAATGCGCCACCGGTTGTCTCTGCTAAGGTGATCTGTCTTGGACCCAAGAGCAGGATCGACGAAGTGGAGAGCATTGTCGACAGCACATTCCTCCTGGGAACTGCAGAAATCTTAGTTGCTGCAGTTTGTGAAAATAGATATTTTGTAAACAGGTACTCCCTCCATTCCAAGTTATAAGATGTTCTAGCTTTTCTCGAACTAAGATGTTTTAGCTTTTCTAGATACATAACTTTTGCTATCAATTAAATATACATTATGTCTAGATACACTGATGCAACAAACAGACAATAGTGTCTACATTTCTTCGAATAGTGCAGTAACTCCCAATATTGCTGCAAATAAGGCACATGGGCATTCTGACTTCTAAATGAAACAAAGCACATAGTGACAAGAAGCCAAGGCCATATGTGATCACTATCAACATGGAAAGCTTGAAATGGCTACATAGTTATATGCACTACACGTGGCAGCAGCATGGTAGAAGTCCTTAGACGAAATCTGTATACTGAGAAACACAGGACACTGAAAATAACACGAGAAGGCCAAAGAAAGTGACTAACAAGGACTTGAAAAAACCCACATCTTGAAATGCACTGATGTAAAATGTCATGACTTGGAGATGTTCCATCACTCAATGGATGTGGAAATCCAACGTGAATCCCACGCTTACAGAAGAAATATCCTTTCAGTTGGATGCAATGATCACTTTTTCTAATTGCATCAACATTTCAAAACAGAATATAGACTGGATCCCATCAATCCTTTCAGTATCTCGTCTGGACCATAGAGTGTAGACTGGATCTTAGTATGTAACAATTCAAAAAAAATTCTAAGATTTTGAAGTTACCAACATTAAAACTGTTCTCATCAATCCTTGTCTGGAGACTCTGGATTGTAGTGTAGACTGAACTTAGCATGCAACAATTCAAAACAAGTTCCAAATAGCTAATCTAACCAAAACTGTTAGCTAACTAAGTCCAACTGTTTGACTAGTTCAATTGGATTGTACAGAATATTCAACACTAGGATAAACAGGACAAAACAGAAATTGTGACAGCACACCAGTTACTCTTGGAGCCTAAGATATTTTGCAGTGTACTTCAAACTTGTAGGCTCCTTTGACAAATACAGCGACGTCATGATGATATGCGGCACACTATCAAATATCAACCTAATGTACTATTTCCATATTTTACTAGTTGCATGACCCGGGGCAAGTCACAACTAATAATAGCCATGCTAAAACTATCCTTAGTCCACAACACAATGTAATTCAGTGTCGATCGATTGCAGCAATTCTCCAATGAAATGCGAGAGAGCTGTCATTCCCAACTCGAACACATCTATGTCAAGTTTTGTTATGAAAAAAAGTGGGCATCAAACTGGAACAGATGCAATGAACTGTCGACATTTCTTCAGTGATCACAATAACTCTAAGACTGCTGGAAAATAAGGCACATGCATGCTCTGAATGGGCCTATCGCAGTCGCAGGTGGCAAGAAGTCAGCTGGGAAATATGGAATCAGCATCAACAAGCAAGACTTGAAGTGGATACAACGTCAATTGGCACCATAGGAAGCAGCAACGTGGTAAATGTTGTTAGTCGTGACCTCTAGTAAGTTACTGGGTAGCACTGAAAATAACAAGAGAAGGACAAAAGGAAATCTGCACATGGAATGTTCCATAATGTTTTTGGAAATCTGATGTATGTGGATCCCACGCCTGAAGAAGAACCACACTGACTACAAGTCCAGCCGGTCAAGTGAGAGGTTGCTGTTCAGACTTTGAGAGCGCATCTTTTTTCTGTTAATATTCCACTCATCCAGGCACACGCTGACTAAATGAGTGAAGGTGAGGTACGCTAAACCGAGTGGTCGGCCTCAGCTCTACAAAGAGTGGCACCCAAAATTCTTGGAGGCTCGTTCACACTTCACAGGACAAAGGACGACGCGCTGGAGGACGGCGGAACCAGAACGGCCAAGCACATCCGGCAAAATCAAACTAGGAAGTTCGCCTAGAATCATCCACACATCGGTACCTACTACCAACGACGAAACAGTCCGGCGGTCTATTTCTTGCATTGCTAACTCGAGACGCGCTGACAGATTCAATTAACAAGACATGGATGGTTAGCGAGAAGTGCACGCACGCGTACCGGCCGCCGGGAGACCGCCGCGTGGGACGGTGACCCGAGGGAGCGCGCACGAGCGTGGGCGGACCGCCCCACACGGGACCGCCGTCGGCAACCTCAGCTCCCCAGCCGCCCTTGCTCCTACCGCCATAGCCATGGCGCCTGCCTGTATCTGAAGCTCGATGGCGTGCGGCCGTCCGTCCTGACTGAGGTGGTGTTTGGATAATGGGAGGATACGGAAGGTGGGAAAGGGAAACGAAGGGCTGTGGATATGCTTTCCCACGTTTGGTTTACACATATCGGACAGGGAAATGAAGAGGGATAAGGAACGGGAAAGGTTACACTAGCAATTAATCTATGATCAAATTAATGGAATATTTACGATGCAGTAACCTAGAAGTTCAATTCTGTTATGCTACAGCAGTACAGCTAGCTAATCATGCATCGCAGCATTTTCATGTCGCATGAGCCACGAAGTAATTAAAAAAAAAGACAAGAAGAAGAGAAAGACAGCTACTGTTGTTTTCTTTGACAAGCAGGACACAATGAAAAAAATTATAATAACAGTTTGTTGCAATAATAAATAATCACGTTTTCTAATTGCATGAATATTTTGGTGTTACCACTACTAAAACTGTTCCTATCAATCCTGTCAGTTATCTTGTCTGGACTGTAGAGTGTAGACCGGATCTTGGCATGCAACAATTCAAAACAATTTCCAAGCTTTTGAAGTTACCGACAATTTAAATAAAATTGCTCCCATCAATCCTATCAGTTCCCTGTCTGGACTGTATACTCCGTTTTTTCAAAAACAAGTTCCAAATGGATCTAACGTCTAACCTATCAAAAACTGTTATTTGCTAACTATATTCAACTGTTTGACTGGAGTATACAGAATATTCAGCACTAGGATAAATATGACAGAACGGAAATTGTGACAGCACAGCTAATTACTCTTGGAGCCTAGCTAGCTCTTGTACCATGTACTTCAAACTTGTAGACTCCTTGTTTGATAAACGCAACGATCGATGTCATGGTGATATGCGGCACACTACCAACCTATTGCAGTCTTTTCATTTTTGACTAATTGCATGACCCAGCCTCAGCTCTAGAAGGCTTCGGAGCAAATCACTGACAAGATGCGCTTGCAACCAAAACCAAGAACTGCGCCAAGCAGCAGCTAGCCTCTTGCCACGATATCACACACAAATTGTGGAGTCTGCCAAACTAAATTCTGGGAGTCCTAGCTTAGCTACAAGATTCTCTTACATGCATAGCGAAGAAGAACCACCTAACAAATGTCAACAATGGAATAGTCCGGCGATTTCTGCCTAGCTGGAGAGTCGACACGCGCTGAACATGCTGTGGTTAATTAGATTAGAGAGAAAAGCACGCGTACCAGCTAGGAGACCACAGCGTGCGGCGGTGGCCCGCGAGCGCGAGCGTGGGAGACACCTCCGCCCGTGGGAGAAGGCACTGGCTGCGGCCGCGGCGGTGGCCATTGGAGCTGAGCGGGGAGCTCAACTCGGCCGCTCAGTGGATAGCTGCAGCTAGCATATCGATGGACTGGATAAGCCCCAGCACCTCATTGGCACGCTTGGATGGACCGGGCCCATTAGTTTTTGGCTGGTAACTCAAAAAACTGGGTCCAACCGACGTTTTTCTATCTTTTTTAAGGGTGTGTTTAGTTTCCCATTTCAGCTAAAATTTTTTGGATTTTGGTCCATCATTTTACAAAATGAAACTAAATACTATGCAAAATTTTTGATAAAAAGGTATCCATTCTCCATTTTAGATTTTGGCCTCAAGAGGCAAAAAAAAGGCCAAAAAGCCCTCACCCACCCTATGAAAAATTTGACATTTTGGATGGAACTAAACACATCCATGAAAATTTTGGCATTTTGCATTTCATCATTTCAAAGTAGTTGACATTTTGCATTCCATAGGAACTAAACACAGCCTAAATTATTTTTCTTTTCTTTGAGAAATTTTTACTGAGAGCATGAGGCTGTCAGGATTGGACTAGAAGTATATCTAAGGGTTAGTTTGGCGGTCTCCCGCTCTAGCTCTCCACCGGTCTTGCTCCCTCTAGCTACCGACGCTGTTTGGTGGAGCTCCCTTGAAAGCTCCCACTCCGGCACTCCCAACCCACTAGAGGAAGAGGAGGGCAAGCTGCAAAGGCAGGAGGAGGAGGTACGAGCAGGAGGATAGCGGTGACATTGGACACCAGAACTACCCATGGAGAATGGCATGGTAAAGACAGCGGAGGGCATGGCAAGGCGAAGAGAGGCGCAAGGGAGGTGAAGAAGGCTGGCGAGGAAGGCGAATCGGTGTACAATGACTTTAAAATGGAGAAATAATGGATCATAATATGTAAAAATTTGATGGTATGTATATGTAAAAAATGGTAGGATAATGTAAAATCAAACATGGTGGAAAATTTCAACAAAAAAATGTCTAGGAGTGGTTCATTTTCAACAGGCCAGCTCTAGAAATGCATATCGAGGGGCAGTTACTTTAAGCAAATTGTCCCTGGAAATACATATTCAGGAGCAGTTGCAAAGGCCATATCTTTACAATCGTTGGTGCAGTGTCGGTCTCGGAAACAGCCCATGGAAACTGTTTTTTTTTATGATCCCTAAAAGAAATCGTTTCTGCAGCAGTGGTTAAAAAACTGCTGCATGACCGCAGATTGTTACTTGGAATGGTGACAAATCCTGTACTTCATTTTCTTGCAATCACCACGTTTTCATCATGTCTCCATTTGAAGCTACATATGTTAAATCCGAACAAATAAAATGTTTACTTGGAATAGGAGCGTAGACTGAAGCTTAGTATGCAACAATTCACAGGAAGTTCCAAATAAACAGACCTTCCCTCGAAAAAAAAGAAGTTCCAAACAGACCTAACCTAGCAAAAACTGTTAGGTAACTAAATCCCACTGTTTGAGTATTTGAACAGGATTATAGAATGTGTAATACTAGGATTGTGACAGCACTGCTAGTACAACTTCTGGAGCCTTGCTCATATACAACTTGCAATTAATGTAGGGGACGATACCATCAGCGTATTGTACTTCCGTTTTGACTAAGTATCCTTATCAATCCACAACCAACACCATATTAGTCATTTTCAATTGCAGTAAGTTCCAACCAAAAAGTGAGTGAGTTGTGGTCATTCCCAGCTGGAACATGTGCAGATTTTTTTAAGGAAAAGTATCTGGTGTGTGATTCCCAATTGGAACACATCATGTGGATATTTCTTTAGGGAAAAACGGCCAACAAATTGGTAGAAACTGACAACGGTGTCTAAATTTCACTGACAAGTGCAATAACTGCCAGTATTGCAGGAAACTAAGGCACATGCACGTGCTAAACAAGACAGGGCACATAGTGAAAATAAGCCAGCTAGGTCATATGTGATCACTATCAACACGGGAGGCTTGAAAAGTTGAAATGGTACACAATTATGCACCATACGCGGTACCTAGTACCGCAGCACACATTGGAAATAACAAGAGAAGGTCAAATAAAGTGACTTTCCTCATCAGCGCTAGCTAGCCCCGTCCTACCACCAAACAAGAGGGAAATAAGAGGGGTTTAAAAGATAATTCATATCCTCTATTTGATGGTGGATATTTGAGTGAGAAATTATCTAACAAGTCATGATGAATGCATTTATGTTCTACCTTAAACACAATTTGTATTCAACTTCTATAACTTTCCCTGGGAAGTGATTGGTGTAAGTTGGCTCTCTAAACTCCCATTTCCTATCCCACCTTAACTCCCACTCCTACGAAACAAACAAAAGATTTCTAAATTATTCGTACGTACCTTTGAACTCCCATTCCCTCGCTCTAATACCCCAAATATAAATGAGCCATCTTCTGAGTGTAGAATGAATCTTACTAACTCCACCCCAAAACGGATGTAATTCTTAAAACAAATATTTTTAAGCTTGACCAAATCTATATAAAAAATACTAACATTTATGATACTAAATAAGTATTATTAGATTAATTATAAAACATATTTTATAGTATATCCATTTGGAGTCATATATATTAATATTTTTTTCTATAAATTTAATCAAGATTAAAGATGTTCGACTCAATCCAAACCTGAAATTACATCATTTTTGATACAGAGATAGTATGCAACAAGTCAAAACAAGTTCCAAGTAGATCTAACCAAACCAAAACCGTTAGCTAACTAAATTCAACTGTTTGAATATTTCAACCGGGTTTTACAAGGAGAAACAGGACAAAAAACAGAAATAATTGTGACAGCACAGCTGGTTACTCTTGGGCTCTTGGAGCCTAGCTCTCGTGCAGTGTACTTCAAACTTGTAGGCTCCTTCTTTGACAAACACAGCAATGTGATGATGTTACCTGAGCTGGCACAGTATCAACCTACTGCAATATCTCTAGTTTTGACTAGCTACCTTGTTGTGTGACCCGGGGCAAATCATCACATCACAGCTAATCTTAACTGTGCTAATGCTGTCATTAGCCGCAGTCGGCCACAAGGCAACACGGCGTCAGTCATTGTCTGTTCTGTTGCAGCAACTTTTCCCCAAGTTGGACACACATCCATGTGGAAATTTCGTTAGGAAAAAAAAGAAGAAGAATCGGGCATCGAAATTGAACCGAAGAAAAGAACTGAAAAAAGTCTCCACATTTCACCGATCTACACGCACTTCAACTCCAAGATTGCTGCTGAGAAATGAGGCAAGGTGACAAGCAGTCAGCTGGTGAGATCAATATATAAATTAACAAGAGAATGGCAAAAGTGTTGACTAAGCAAGGACCGTAGATATATCACTAGCAAAAACTTGCAGGTGTTAAGGAGACCAAAAAACACATGGATTTTAACTTTTTAGTCGATCAGTCTGTTCCAAGTTACACCTCACTTTAGCTTTCTAAGTTAAACTAGTCTGATTTGATCAAATTTGTAGAGAAATAGTCAACATGTTGATATGCAATTTGTATAATTAAATTCTTTGTCCCCTTCGACGCGGGAAGCCATGCGGGTGCTCTTCCCTGGGAGGCTTAGGCGTTGTCGGCTGGTGACGGACGTCGAGTAGGCCAAGCGGTCCAAATGCTCTACCTTATGTCGCAAATTTTACTGACGTATAGTCCTTTATATTTGATTTGTAGTTGTAGCAGCTAGACTCTTGCTCTAGCTTGCTTGTCGACATTTCTGTCTGGTCCTGCACGCTAGCGTCTTGCCAGCGGGCGTGGAACAGCCGGATTTTGTCGATGTTGTGTAAGTTTGAGAACCTTTTTCGGCCTTTCTTTTGGCCTTTCCTCTTAATGAAAAACGGGTTAATCACCCGATCTAGAAAAAAAAAGAAATGTGTGTATCTTGATAGTTACCATAATTTGGAATGAATGGGCACGTCATATATGTACCCATAATTTCATAAACATAAATCTTGGAACAAATGCAAAGCACGAAAGTATTTATAGAGACGGCTAGCCCATCCACCTCTACTTTTCCGTCTCAATTTGTAGAAGCAGAAATCCAATCATATCTACAAATTGGATTTCTAAGGACGGCTGCGAACAGGAGCCGCCTCTAAAATCGATCTTGTAGAGGCAGCTCAAAATACAGCTGCTTCTACAAATTATTGTCTAGAAATCATAAATTTGGCCAAAAAGTAGAAACAAATTTAATCCAAGGAGACCCCACCAGGGAGCTACACGCTGTTTTTCATGTGAAAAACACAATCATTGTTGTGTCCATAAGACATATTCACTCCCCTCGTATTCTCTTTTTGAATTTTAGAATGAGTATTTGATATCCTAAATGAATTCAAATAAAAAATCCAACTACAAAGTTGTAGATATCATCGAGACCTACAACTTTAGTTATGATAGTTTCTCCATCCCATGTTGTTTGAAAATTTTGAATTTCAAATATGATAAATTTAAACATAATTTTTCTTAGCTAAATGATTTCAAATAAAAAAGTTGTCAACTACAAATTGTAGATATAGTCTAGACCTACAACTTTGGTTTTAGTAGTTTCTTTGAAAAATTTGAATTTACTATGTTGCACCCATTTGTAGAGACGGCTAAATCTAGAGCTGCCTATAAAGATAGGGGTATTTGTAGAAGCAGCTAAAAATAACATCCGCCTCTACAAATGTATTTCTAGAGATGGTTCATTTCAAGAGCGATATGTATAGGTGGCTGTAGATTTAGCCGTCTCTATGAAAAAAAGGAGGCGACTTTAGAAATCATATCTGTTGTTGTAGCTAGGCCTAGACAAAAAAACTCAAGCCGAGCCACTAACGAGCCAATTGAGCTATAACGAGCCGAGCTGGCTCAATATCCAGCCCTAGTACGTTGTAGCACATGTCTCCTTTATTTTGTCCCTTTTGCTTCTCTTTGTTTTTCCTATGTTTCCACTTGTTAGCGAAGTTCAAACCTGCCGTGTATACTGACGAGAGGGACCGAGCTTGCTTGCTTGCTTTGCGTTTCCATGCCAACGTGTGCTTGCAAAGCCTCTGCTCCGGTGATGGGGAAATGCCGGCCGTGATAGGTGGCCGGATTGTTGTCTTTATCTTGTGCTATACATATAATAAGCTGCTATATCATGTACACATGTTGCAATTTTCTGCTTCCTATACTTGGCTACTTCTAGATCGAGCTTTGCTTTGTCAAACTTTGGTTCGAACTTTTCTTTACGAAATAAATCATTCATTAGATATCTATCAATCATGATTCATATAGAAATACAAAGAGATACAGAGAGAATTCGAAGAAGGTTTTGCCTCGTATGCGGGGTGGCACATTACCTACCAATCTAGTCCAGTGTGCTGGTTGTGATCGAAGTAGACAGGAGCAGACGATTAATTTGGAGAGTCAATTCACCCTGTTCACTTGAACTACTTTTCAGCTAATAAATAGTATTTTTTCTCACAATAAATTAATATAAGTATCAGTATAAGCGAACAGAGAATGTTTGGGTACCACGCATGTGTAAGGAATGGCTTTTTTATGTCAGTCAAGGTGTACATCAAAATCATGACGCGAAGACATATGTGAAGAAGACTAATTCCACGGTCAGTTTATAGAGAACAAAAGTATATATAGGACACTAGGACAGGGTTTTGGACTTTTGGTTAGGACACCATTATTAGCTACAGTCTTAGTGGGGGCTGAATTAATTCATGTATATATCTGACGTAAATTGTCACGGAACCGTCTAAATTATAAGAGCACACGTACAAAAACAATCACCGGAGTGATTAAATTCTCGTACTTGAGCCTATATAACTCCGGTAGTCCAATGAAATCACGAGGGATTTCCAAACCAACCAACATACAAGCCAAGATCGTAGTGATTCAACATAACAAGTCACATGTTACATCCATTTCACAAATAATTCAATATACATCGGAGTTCAACATAGTTATTACAACTTAAATTCAAAAATAGCGGAAGCAAAGTAATTTAAAACTAACATTAATCTTATTTCAAATACATGCCAGTACCAAGGTCGACTTCCAACAAAAGCATTAGAGACAAGATAAATAAGAAGGATCATGCCCATGATCACACTCCGCCACCAAGGCAGGAGACAACCAACTCTTGCAGTCGCCATGATATATCACAAACTGCAACAAGTGGGAATAAAACCCTGAGTACAAGAAGGTACTCAGCTAGACTTACCCGTAAAAAACCAGAAATAAATTGACATCAAGGATCATGCAAGGCTGATGTAAAGTGGGGCTAGCTTGACAACATTTTGCATAAAAGCTTAATATAGATAAGTAATCATTAATGCTTAAGCATCAAGTTAATTACTATTAACCTGTCATCTATATTATAACCTGTACTAGAGCACTCACTTGATTAGGAGCAAACAATATTAACCATAGCAGGTATAAATGGAGGCAACATTTCCATCGTCATCCAATTAACCATTCGTTCAATTTAATGGAATCTACATTGCTGCTGCTCAAGTCAAGTGCTCACTAACCGGGAGCGACGGCGATTCGAATTGAGTTCCTATCTAGCTAGAGGGGTATTTCTAACACTCACCGCGTAGGCCCTTGTCAGGGTCGCACAAGCCACCTTTCGTACAATTTAGGAGTCGCGGGTTCGACTGATGCCGCATCCCCAAGGGCAACACTCTGCCAGGCGATAGGGACTCTAACCCCCTTTGGTCTCACGCCAATGTCCCCAAGCACATCCTTACTACCTCCAAGATGCGACCTACCATTCGATTCCTGGCCTAAACTGTATTACTCGGCTTCACGGTCGGAACGACTTATCCGGCCAACTAAGTGTTAGACTGCGTTCAACATGACTCAAGGACGTACAGCGAATCGGTCCTTAAACGACTCAGACAGGGATAGATCTACACCCAAGACCTCCATGCCTTGTTGCTTTACTATCGTCCTCCCGCCCGGTCTCATTTCATTTTATTAACACATGGTTCCTTTCCACGATAGCAAATATAGCTAGACGTGCCATATATGAATATCCCTATATCTCGCAGGTGACAGGAAATCACCTGACTTCTACCGCTTAAAGCAGGGCTAAGCATCTACTCGATCCTAGTCTATGTAGGATTCAAGGATTCATTATCTGGATAAGGAATGATATATTGCAGTAAGGGTTTCCAACCAACTCCTACCACTTAATGCAATAATACTTATAACATATATAGAATTAATTGCTTTGAAGGTAGGAGGCTTATAATTCTCCGGGGCTTGCCTGGGATCCGACTCAATGTTAGAGTTTGTCAGGTGAATTCGCTTGGCGAGCATCCTCCAATCTATCACTTGTCCGGTCCTTCTATCTTCGGGATGGATCCACCAACTCCATCTTCGGGTTGGGCTCCACATCAGGTCCTTCACGTGCTTCAGCTAGCGTACCTAAATGAGGTGCAACAATGCATATGTATGAAAATATAGAAGTATAATAAACAAAGTAATCATGCAAACATACCAAAGTTCTCATAAGCACCTAGAGCTACTTAACTTGATCCTCAGTAACTTGATCCTCAGTAAGGCATAACATAGAAGATGGTAAGCACATCAATCAAGGCACAAGTCTCATAAGCTTTGAGGGTACCAACCCAAGTACCCTCAAAGATGTAAGTCACACTTCAATACACAAGCATGGCAAAGTGAATCAAAACACTAAAACTAAAATCTGTCACTTTCTGGACATACATGTAGTAGCTCAGTAAATCAATCATAACTAGAGATTCCTAAATCCAAATGACTTGCAAGAAGATATTCTGGAAAGCTTAAGAAATTGTCTACAATTCGTTTAATATCAACTAAGACTGATTCCTAAGTTTAATAGGTGGAAAAGATAAACTATAGAATCTGGTCTGCTCCAAACAGAGAACAACCAAATCTGGGACCTGACTTTAAACATCTATAACTCAAAAACTACTCAACCAAATGCCACCAAATTTTAACACAAGCTAGATACATGAATTATATACAACTTTTCTATAGACAAGGTACTCAGAAAGCATCATTAACATAGGGTAATCTATATTGCCCCCAGAACTGTCCAGAAACTAATAATTTCAAGAAATAATTATTAACATATGTTGCAACATATAATTGTGTAAAACCAACTTTACCAACATTTCACACATGACTAATGAACACCAGAAAACATAATGTCCATTGCTAAATAAATTATTTTAATACATTTCTTAATTTACCTAGATAATTAGGTGGAATTATGAACACATTTCAAAAGTGCACAATAAATTTTACCAGAATTACAGTGGCCTAAATATGCTCCCAAAATTCTATTAAACAAATTTCAAGCCATTTGGACAAGTGTATCAACCTCTATGAAAAAGACAAATAGCTATTGCAATAAATCATGTGAGAGCAAGTTAAACCTAAAACTCAATATTTTCTATGAACACATAGCCATAGTATGAATCAACATGATAGAGCAACATCATACTAAGGTAATGGAACAATATTTTCTATTTTATTATTTATATATTATTTATAAGCTATTTATCAAGCCATAAACAAGTTAAATCAATAACTTGACCATACAGTAAGCAATGACCATGAAATTTATACCACAATACATACATAGCATAACAAGACTACCATAAAATTTCACATCATTTGGAGCATCATAGCATCAGTTATGAATTTCCCAAATAACATATGCAAGAAATACCTAATTAGCAAGATTAAATCACAACCTTAAGAAAACAGTGAACAACTACTAGGTTTAATATTTTTCTTAGTTATTAAATCTCATCACAAGATTAACAAAATAAGAATCACTATTTTTGGACTTCCCAAACTCTAAATATGGCTCTGGTCAAGTTATAAGCATTTTTAGGAGCACTTTTAAGCTTAAATAGAGACATCAGAAAACATCTATAAACACCTAATACTTTATGACTCCACTTCATAGATCTCTTCTCAAGGTTTCCAAAAAGTTTATATTTGCTATTTTTGGAATTAGCTAGCATGAGATATGGATTTTAGAAGATTTACATAAAATCTAAAACTTAAAAACGAAATTAACTACTTAACCCTAGATCTGCTATGCACACCCGGTTGTGCACCCAAATCTGCCACCGTTTAACTGACATGCGGGACACGTTGTACACTCAGGCCCACTTGTCATTCCCAGAGAGAGACAGGAGGCCTTCTTCCTCTTCAGTTCACCGGAACAGAGGAGGCGACCAGACTTGCGGCTCTGGCCGGCAGGGGCGGCGCCGGCGGCGAGCGGCGGGGCCATGGCGATGCCCTGGTCTGTGCGCATCCAAGGGAGGTGGTAGCTCCCCCAGAGACCCCTATGGCACCCTGGCCACGAGCGCTGGCGGCCTGGGACGACGGCGGCAGGCGGTGGCGGTGCTCTGGTGACGAGTGGCTTAAGGCGAGGAGCACGGGAGGTGCAGCATGAGGTGAGGAAGGTGGTGCGGTGGTTCGTTTGGGCAGAGGGAGGCCGGAGGCCAAGAATCACGGTGGCAGCTCGGAGCTTGGCCATGGCGACCCGGCTCATGGTAGCGACACTCCGGCTGCGAGCAAGGCGTCCAAGGCGCGCACACGGGAGGGAGAAAGGGTTGGCGAAGATGTTGGCGCACGCAGCTGCGGCCGTGGCGGCTTGACGCGTCGGGAACGGCAACGGCGGCGCGAGCTCTGCTTGCCGGCATCCATGGCAAAGCGCGCTCTGGTGCGTGCAGGACGAGAGGGAGGGCGAGGAGAATGGAATGGAGCACGAGTGAGGGTGCTTTGGTGCTGCTCCACCATGGCAGCGGGACGTTGGGTGTGTGGAGGCGAGGTGGGGCACGCTGCAAGGCATGGCGGCCACGTCCCGAGAGCACGTGTCGGCCTTTGAGTCATTTCCTCGAATACGTGTCACGCGTCGCTGTGCCCAACTTGGAGACCATTTTTGGGCCTGCTCGGGTCCAAACTGGGTCTTGGGCCTCAAACAAAGTTCGCTCTACTGCTGATGCTCTACAAATTTGGTTAAGGGTGCATGGCCACTAGGTCTCTAGATTAGGAGATAATTAACTCCAAAGTTAACATTGTCAGCGATTTAACTATAACTAGAGTAGGGCTCAGTTTTCTTGGATTTTGAAGGGCCAAACTCGATCAAATTGATTCCAACATTTTTGCATACTCTCCACAAGAGAGTTATCTCTAACTTTTACTTTTGGATCAATTCAAGTTGCTCAACAAAATTTGGAGAACGCGGAATGCCAACGTCAAGGTCGTTTAAGCGACAAAATTGCAAACATGCTGTTTTAGCCACTGATTTTGGAGATCCAAATATACTCCAAATGTGATGACACTTGATTCATTGTTTCCCTCATGAACAGTACTCTAACTCATATTAAGGAATCTAATTGAGCCACTATATGAAATTGGAAGATAAAATTTCACGAACCTATTGACTTAATGCTGCCAATTAGGGACTTAGAATATGCTAAGTGTTGGGAAACAACCCTAACTTTGGCTTGTGGCCCCCTTTTTAGGCATGTTCCACACATTTTTATGACTTGACTCTTAAACAAAGTTTGTTCCTTATAAAATTCTCTAAAACTTTGTAAAAGGGTGAACAATCATGTAGAGCTTCTAGGTCCCACTTTTGAAATGGTAAAACAAAAGGGTTCTAGGGTCCATACATGGTCAACCATCACTTAGAAGCACATTTAGGCAAAATGATCAACATGAACATTGTTACATTAAGTGCCCTAAGTGTAGTTAAGTTGTTGTAGAGGCCAAACATACACACCATGCATAGGTTGCACAAAAGTGTAGGCCTCACATGCATTGAAACATAGAACTCAAGTGAAATGCTATAGTTGTTTCATCACCATGTTTCCATTGTTTCATGTGTTTGTTTCAAGATACATGCTACACATGTTCCACTAGGTTGTTCCACCTGTGCCCAAGATGTGTTGCACATGTTGCATTTGTATGTTGCATAAACACTAGTTCCCATGGGATGTAAGGCAGGTTTTAGTTATAATCCAAACAAGCATATAACTTGTCATTTCATGTGACGTTTTGATTCCAAACTTCATGAAACTTTTCCAGGGGTCACTATAGATAGAAAGTGATATGAGACACATGAAATAAGTGACATCAACACTCACTTGCATTACCTAGCATGAGCATCTACATCCACACATTGAAACATAATTAACAAGAGTATGTTGCATATGTTTCAAAGGGATGTTGCAAATGTTTCAAAGCACATTCCATATAGGCAGGTTTCACATGTTTCACTAGTGCATCACATATGTTCTATGCTCATATATGAACAAATGATGCTTAGGCTCATGCAATTCAAGTGTCCAAAAGCAAGCCTAACACCTGGGGTGTTACATAAATATTAGCTTGTAGGAAATTAATGAGAGAGAAAATACGGTTTCATTTATTTATGTGCAAATTTGGTGCATGCCAAAGAAAAACCTACAAATTCACACAAAAAATACAGCGGTATCTTTGTATTACTAGTATATAACAAATTCCATTGCTTAATTCAGCTTTTGTTTCCTACCCCCTCCAACTATCCTATATATTTTCCCATTTAACCCAATATACAAAATATAGACGGGTTTAACTCCCACGACTCTTTAAGAGATTATATTACTCATCAACCCCCTAATGAAATCTCCATTTTCTTCTCATTGCACAACTTGTATTTTACATTCAAATCATGACGACAGATAATTGGGGGGGTTCCGTACCTTCGGCAAGTGGCGACTGTGAGAGGGCTACGTGGCAGTGGCAAGAAGCTGGCAGCAGGATGCGCGGCGTCGGTGCTGAGAAGGGCTGCAGTGGGATCATTGACGACATTGATGCCTGTAGGCGCCACCCCCTCGCAGGAGGTGTCGTCATGTTCCTTGTCGGTCTGCTCCTTCTTCATATATCAGCTTGCTACATCTCCTACACTGGGATGGTTCTCTATGGGTCATGCGACGATGACATCGATGTGTAACACCCCGGTGTTACGCATGCATTTAGCATTGCAAATCATAAGCATAAACATCATTTTGCATTCATAATCACATGTAAAACAAAGTATAGCATTGAGTTAAAACATGTGAAACATCGTTTTAAAACATGAATGTTGCATGTGCTTGTTAATACAATTTTTGCTCTGATTATGCTAGCTAGGGCAATAAAACATGTTTGGTTATAATTGCAAATCACTTAGAAATATTTATCATGCAATTTGGAGCAAAGTTTGTATTCAAACTTTTGGCAAAATATGCTTTTAAAAATATTCTTGAAAATAGTCAAAAACCCTGCATATTTAGCTTTTGCATTCCAATTCAAAATCTATGCAGAATTTTGAGTTGATCCCTAAAGTAAAGTTGTAGAGGATTAAATTCTAAGCAACTTTCATTTTTGGGCCATTTCCAGAAAATGCCATTTTCTTGCTCAAAATTTGGTTTGAAGCCTTTGTTTGAAATTTATTTGAAAATAGAAATTTTAAAAACACTCCTTTCACCTTCTGGGCCACGCGCCTCCCATCCGGCCCACAGGCCGAAGCCGGCCCGGCCTTTCTCCCCGCGCCCGCGCTTCTCCCTCCGGTCCAGCGTGGCTTCCGTGGCCCAGGCGCACGCTGCGCCGCGTCTCCCTCCCCGCGCGCGGACGCGCCTGACCGCGCTCAGGCGTTCGGCGCCGCGTGGCAGCCGTATGGCAGCGACGCCAGCCGGGTGGCACCCGGTGGCCCCTCTTGCGCGCGCACTCACCCGTCTTCAAGCCGACTGCAGCGCCCCGCCTACCTCACTCCTCCATTCTCTTCACCCCCCTCACAGCAGCAACAGCCGAGCGGCTCTTCTCCGCCACCGCCCGCACGCGCACTCGCCGGAGACAAGCGTTCCGGCCACGCCAGCCCACCATCGGCCACCACATCTTTGCTTTGGCTCTGCCTCGCCATCGCGTAGCACGTGCTCGCACCCGCCCGCCGTGGATCGCAAACTGAGAATCCAGTCGTCGTACCTGAGGAGTCGGAAGAGCAGCTCGAGGTGCAGCCACAGGAGGTGCCCGAGGCCGACGAGGAGGCAAGCCCCGGAGCATTTCTCCCTCGGTTTGCAAATATTTAATTAATACTTTACTTTAATGATGCATTACGTTCAGCAGTTGTTTGCAACCGTTGCTGCATTATACCTTGTTTATCTTTGTTATACTATATCCTTATTACCCTGGTATCCGCAGTCGAGTCAATGCTTAGCTAGCTTAGACCGGTATAAGTCGGGTGATTTCCTATCACCTGTGAGCTATAGGTGATTACCTGGATCTGCTTGGATAATTATGTCATCATGGGATAACTAAGTATTAATTTGAAGATTGAGACCGGATGGAAACTTACAGGGTTTCAGACTATAGTGAATTCCATCTGTGTCGATTAAGGACCGACCGTTGTTGGGCCTCGGGTCATGTTGAACGCATGCCTCACATTTAGCTGGTCAAATAATGTACCTTTCGACCGCGAAGTTGGGAGATTATTTGGGCCGAGTGGATTGCCCGCAGCGCGCTATACCGGAGAAGGTGTGGTAGGACACGAGGGCGCGATGATAAGACTGAAAGACAGTCGGTCGGCCCCCGGGTACATATGGTTCCTGGCGAACTCGAGATTTTTTCTAGATAGTTGACTCGGTGACCAATATCTCACTTTAGCGGGTGAGTGAGGTTTATGTGAGGAATAAATTACCAGCTGGTTAATAATCGATTCGAATCGCCATCGTTCACTAGATAGTGAACACTTGACTTGAGTTACTTCATCGTAGTAATGTTGATGGAACACTCGGACAGTTATAATGGATATGACATTATGGAATTGCTAATGGTCATTGGTTATCATTAATTGCTTAATCACATACTTGCTCTAGTATAGGTGCAAACGTAGCCGACAGGTTAATAATGATTGACTTTATATAATGCTTTTGGAAAAGGTTCTTGAAATGCTAAAATTGCCTTTTTACAAATGAGTCAGCTACACCACTATAAAGCCCTTCATAATCCTTGGTGTCACTTTATTTTTGGTTATATCGGGTAAGTCTAGCTGAGTACCTTCTCGTACTCAGGGTTTTGTTCCCACTTATTGCAGATGGGCAAATATATTACGGCTACTGTATCAACTGCATTTATCCTACGATGGGTGATGCTTAGGACCATGGGCAATGGTTATTCCTTACGTCTCATCTAATGCTTTTGTTGGAGATAATCATCAGCTGGCACTGTACTTCAAACTCCGTGTGAGTGTGTGTGGATTGAAAAAAATTGCTTCCGCTACTTTCTATTTGAACTCAGTTTGTAATAACTATGTTTAAACTCCGATGTATCTATAATGATGCGAACTTTTATGTAATATGTGATGGTGACCGCTAAACTTATTACGATCTTGGCTGGTATGCGAGTTGGTTTGAAATCCTTTGTGATTTCATGGACTACCGGGTTATTATATGGGCTTAAGTTTGCTAAATCTTTTGCTCCGTGGGTGATTTTCTTACTTAATTTCGTATAATTGGTCGGTTCTATTACACGATGGATGTCCCAAACCTTCTTAAAAGTGTCATGTTGGGATATGGTTGCTAGTGTTTTGCTCGCTAGTGGTTCGTTGGCACATGGGTGACTGGCCTGTATCCCCCAGTGGCATTCGACACTGTGTCTTCTCTCGTATCCATATCCACTAGTTGGGCAGGAGGACCAAGTGTTCTTGGGTGCTAGATGGAGGGAACATCTTAGATGAAAAAGGTTGAGAGGTGCTTGTCAAAGCTCCTCTTTGTTGAGAGTGGAGCAAGATGCATTCTATCTACACTAGATGAATGTAGCCGCTTGAAGACATGTGAGGTTTAGAGTTGCTCTTACACAACATCAAAACCGGTTGAAAGCAAGGACAACGGAGAACAAGTTTTGAAGCTTAGTCTGTTTAGCTTTTTTCTTATTCCTTAAACTCTCTTTCTTGTTGTTTTATGCTCCTTAGTTTTGAGTCTTTGAGCCTAAGAGCATGTGTAACTTTTGGTTGTACATATCCCATGTGGATATAGAGGCTAAATTTTATTCCTTTATCTAAAAAAGTACCTTCGGCGAGTCAACTCCCTCCCTTGCTAGTCATTGAGTTGCTGCACCTATCTCGCGGAGATATGTTACGTTCTTCATCATTGAGCATGTAGTGAGAGACCACGAAGTTTGGACAAAGAAGAGTCCCGAAGGTACACCACGAGATGTGACCTAAAGGTTACCCCGAAGGTTAACCGTGTGATGTCTATGCATGCCATCGGAAGTGAACCGTAAAATAACAACCACAACTTTCACACCAAAACTCAACTTGTGGAGGTCATGATGAAGATGATCTTGAGTCGAGGATGACTCTATTTTAAGAAGGGGTGGATGATGAGGACATCATTCCTTTGGATATAAATGTCGTTCTCCAACAACTATGCAAGAACCGATTACTAGATCTCAAGTGTGATAATTAAATTTACAGGTGAACTCATTCCTATGTGATTCTTTTCATATTATAAGAATAGATTACTACCTGATGATATTATTATTATTATTATTATTATTATTATTATTATTATTATTATTATTATTATTATTATTATTATAAATATTGGAAAGGATAATGAAGGACTTGGAGAAAGGCTTGGAGGAGGAGAGGACTAGCACGGGTGTCAAGTCACGACGGAGGCCCTAGTCCAACTAGAGTTAGAGTCCACCTCAAACTCTAGGAGTAGCCTCCAAAAAGCGTCCCCCAGGATGTATACAGACTCTAATTTCGACGTTCTATATATCCATAGAAATCTAAGGGTATAAGTTTTGCAATGAAACTAAAATCAAATCGAAAATCCTTTTGAGTCATCAACAGGAATCATTGAAACAAGTCGACATCAAGATTTTGATAGGGTGTTGTGTCATAGTATTTTGGGCCACTAGCACTATATTATGTTGGAGCCTATTAGGGGCAGGTCCAGGGGTTATGTGCACTCCTAAGACCTTATAACTCATGGTTGCTACTTCCCTTAAGATTTGGGTTTTGTTGAGTTCTAGTTTTCCACGTGAAACGGGCATTCTTCATAGAACTTGTTACAGTGAGTTCGACTGCTGTGAATCAGGGCCCCTGCTGTTGTTCCTTTTTTACTGTGTCGATTAGTTCTTTCGATTCAATAACTTGAACCGTTCAGCTTGATATACTTTATCTCTATTTGCAATATCAGATTGTGTCTCCTTGTTGCTTGTGTTCTCAATTCGCTTGTAGGAAAAGCCTTATTAACAAGGTCAATCATGTTGTGCATGGTTGATAACCAACTGAGCAGAGCGATTGCAGTGGTTTGAATCATACTTGATTAGAAGCCTCAACCAATCCCACCACTAAACAAAACTCCCCTGCACACAAGTATGTCCCTGTAAACAACGGGATACTGCACACAAGTATATCCCTATAAACAACAGGATACCCTCGATGCATCTACCAACATCAAACTACCAAAGCTATCAAACCCATCAGCCAAACTACTCGAAATACTATGAAACAACCCAACAACAATACAACAACGCAAACCCATATAGACTACACTAGCAATCCTACACAATAACCCACCCTCAAACAAACAACCAGCAACAAACCATCAGTTAGCTCTGCCTCTACCTCCTCAACAACCCTAAACCCAAATCAAGAGTAAACCCACCACACAAATAACTATAATCAACAACACAACATCCACCTTCCGGATAATCCTAGCCATCTCCATCAGTTACAATGAGGGCCACTGAAATAAAAGACAAAGAAAAGAGCACCAGCGAAGAGTGCACCATGTAGCAACAACAATTTGCACTGCCATACTCATCGTCCTCATTGTTTAGAACATATTGCTTTCGGCATACCACCGAAGGTTTGAGTAACATTGGAAGTACCTTCTCAAGATCGAGTGACAACCAACGTTCTAGGATCTAAGTAGGGAAGAAAGTTCCAAGCTATGTGGATGAATGGATGATATAGTGGTGCACAACAAGCTATCAAAGGACCACATAAATTACCACGAAGAAACCTTCTTAAACCAAACCTTTGCACCACCGGCCTAAAATTGAACCAAGAGAAGTGTGTCTTTGATGTTAGACATGGCATGGCTCAGGATTGATAACCGGCAAACTTTCGGACTCCTCTGAAGGTTTCAAAGGTGGCTTGTTATCCTAACTTTTAGCATGAAACTGTTTAGAAAAATAGTATGTGCAATTAGTTTTATGGTGACTGTGAGCATTTGCATATGAAACTACTTTAGCTGTTGAGAGATAAAAACACATAAAGATAGAAAAATCTCAAAGTGCTTTTCTACTTATCACCCTCACAAAATTTGAACCTTACTAATACTATTGTTGGACCATAAATGTATAACCTGCTTGTGAGTCCAACAGTCCAACACTACTGGCCCTGTTCGGCAGGCTGTTTTTTGGCTTATAAGCCGGCTGTGGCTGATTTGCTGTGAGAGAAAAACACTGTTCCACGGCTGATAAGTCGTGCTGATAAGCTCAGCCGAACAGGGGGACTGTAGTCACGCTCGCGTGCTGCCAAACAGCAGACCCGCAGCAGACTGAATTTCCCAGAAATCGGTTTTCACTGAAAACTGACAAACGACGATATGCATTGTACTAGAAAGTTACTGAAAGCTCAGTTTCCTAAAAAAAAAGTTACTGAAAGCTAAGCAGTGAATTGTTATTCGGCAAAAACGTGCTATATACAGTACATAGGTCCGGTCCAACTCTCGACTTGACGTGTGTAGTCGTTTTCCATCCAGGTCGTTACCGTGTGTTGGATTGGAGCATGCATATGGTTGGACAACGATCAGCATCACAAGACCTCTCTCGCGTTGAAAGACTACTACCAACATTTTTTCTAGTTAAATTCCACAAAACGACACACTAATTGCACACCATTTCCAATATCTCGATCGAGTGTTCCCATACTTATTTAAATGAATATAAAAAATGTGAGACGATAGCTATCTCCATCGGTTCGTTAGATTCTTTGTCCGTCAAGGAAATGTCGTTAGACGATAGATGCTTAACAATTCGCCTAGTATATACACAATAGTACAATTTAATAGAGGTGTGTTTATTTGTTTGTTTGAAACTAATGTTTTAAAATGCGTGTGAATCTTTCCACAAAAGAAGTGAGTTTTTTTACTCAAGACTTGCTCACATTTCCTTTTTCTTCGCAGGGGCTTGGGTTCAAATATGCTGGTACTTACCTCGGTTTCAACAGTTTTTCTCACTTACTTTAACTAAAGTATTTATTGTACAAATAATAAGATGTGTTTAAGAAAAATGTTATTATTTCTAATGTTGAGCTCCTACAAGATAATCGCACTACTAGAATATATAATGATTAACAGAGATGGTCAAATAGTATTTTCAGAGGCGAGCATCTTGTCAGCCTCTGCTCAAAGGTCATTATTTATCAGTTACAACAGAAGCGATGCTAAATGACCGCCTCTAAAAATTGGTTAAAAATAAAAGAAGGTCCATGAACCTGACGCCGAGCCCGTTGTGGAGCCCACCACCGAGCTCGCTAGTTCACCTGTCGTCAAACCCGTTGTCTGCTACCTGTCGCCTACTCGTGGCTCCTCCACTGATGTTGGCGCCCTCTTCCGCCTTGGACACCCACCAATCGCTCAAATCTCGGCCGCCTGTGCTAGGTCTATGGAGACCTTCACTGCTCTCCCTAGATCTGGGCTGATTACGCCAAATTAACCCCACCGTCATGATGATCTGCAATAGGGAAGAGGCGAGGGAGATTAAAGAGGAGAGAAGAATAGGAACTCACCTTGGTGGTCATGTCTATGCCCGAGAAACATTGTCACATACTTTCTCGGGCGCACCACCGCCTTGAGGCTCCTCGCCCCATCTTGCTACCTACTCACATCGCCATGATGCTGCCTCACACCTCCTGGGCTCGGTCTGCCGCCTCCTCACAGAACCGCAGGCGTGGAGCCTGCTCACCCCACCAGGCACCATCGTGCATGCTCGGGCGTCAATACGCTCGCCGCACAATATCCTTCCTGGCCACCGACTATGTGGTAGAGGGAGGGGGTGGTGAGGGCGATGGAGGGGCGAGTGAGTGAGAGAAAGGGATGGTGAGGAGGGAGGGAGGCCGCAAATGAGAGATAGATGGTGGAAGAAAGAGAGTGTGGGACGGGTGGGTACGAGAATGAGCTAGGGTTCCCTCTTTCTCATATTGCGTGGGTTGATATTGGTTGAGATGGGTCGGAGACCATTTTTGGAGGTGGGACTCTTAAGAGGTCCGCCTCTATTTAATTGATTTTAGGAGACAATTTTTTTAGTGTTCCGTAAATAACGGGTTGCCTGCCTTTGAAAATTGCTATTAGAGATAGGGAGATTTTTGTGTCCACATCTGTTAATAAATCAATTTTGTAGTAGTGTCGACTACCCTAAACAACAAATCCCATATAAAGAAACTAAAATTTGCTTTAATACTCTAGTCGTTTGAGCAATTGCTTATTATATGAAGCATAATCTAAAGTAACCCCTAAATTTAGATTTAAAGTGCCCACCTAAAATTATTATAGTAACCATTTTAAATGTGCATCTAAGTTACCACTTGCTCCATTATTAAAAAAAACACTACAATATCTCTCAAGTCCAGAACTAAATAACCTGCCAAATATCTGTTGTTATAAGAAATGTTTAAATCACCATAAGTTATGTCTATATATATGTTTCTAAATTAGTATCTATTTCTATTAATACTGTTAGTATATAAAAGATTGATTAAAGTAGAGATACATGATGTAGTGTAGTACCATCATGCAAATCAAGTAATACACATGCATGCATAAGCGATAGATTGATATATGTGTTATGTTTCGGCAATCATGAAAAATATATGTTCCCACACATACACTGACACTAACGAAGTATTTAAAATTGATTAAATATCATGATAACTAATTTATATAAACTGTCAATTTAGATAAATTTATATATTTTAAGTGAAACTTCGTCATGACATATCGATGGCGTTTGGTTCGTTGGCGGGTAACGTAAATGGTAAAAAAGGGGGTCACGCGGGGAATGCGCAGGGGATCTTGATTCATGATTTGTTTGGTTGCATAAATAGTAAGGGAAACAAATTATGGCATTAGCGAGGGGCGGTATCGACCGTGAATGGTCTGTCATTTGATTGCGGGGTACCTCATAATGGACTTATATGAAGAAGCAGTTGTATTGCCATCCAATCCCCGCCCCTCTGTAATCTGATTACATTACGTTGCGCTGAACCAAACACCATCTATACGTGTATGGGTGCCTCTTATAGAAAAATGATTGTTATGTCAAAAGAAATTCGAGGGGATGCAAACCTTGATTGATCAGTGGACGGTGGTGGGGTGAAGCAATCTCAAGTGCCTTCCCATAACCCAAAAGTTGATAGCGTCATGCCTTGTGACGTGACATGCAAATTGCATCTAAGATCTTTTATATTACAGGCAATCCAACGTAACATAGCTAGACACTAAATATCTCACTGAGCGAGAGAGGAAAGAAAAAAGCTAAATGACCATAGAACTACTTCAGTGTGACACAAGCTAGATTAGAGTGCGTGGTGTACGTCGCTTAATTAATAAGATTAGATCGATGTGTGCTACAAAATTGTATAATTAAGAAGCCTAATTATACATATTTCCAACGGTAGACATTTTTGTAGCTAGGAAATATACATATTATGCGCAAGAGAAATAAAGGAAAAAAAAGAACTGCATTTTTTGAATCTAGCCACACAATTGCACGTGCTACTCAGGCCCTTCGTTCATTCATGTACGGCCACGTGTACGTCAATCATTTGCTTTTCCGGTAGCTGTGGTTGCAACCCTTGCTGTTGTCGATGCACACAAGTAGTGGCGGTTACACTACTTACTACGTACTATTTGTCGACACCTAGCCTTGCTAGCTTTCCTATTTGCATTGCATTGCGCCATCATCATCACGCTAGTACTTATCACCACCACCATCATCATATATAAAAAGTTGAGTGTTTTGCTGTCCCAACTAATGACCCCTAAGTTGGCCACGTCTATGCTTGTCCATACTTAGCATCTCTAAAACCTAGCTTTCGTTTGCGTCGTGGCTGTGTCCATTGGACCTCCTCTCACACACTAACTGGGAATGGGCCGGGAGGCTGCTATATAGCTCATGAAGCATCGATGCGTCACCGTTTTTGACATGTCCATCTCAACCATCGGAGGAGTCGTTGCTTTTGCAGCCATCGCCGAGAGAGAAATAATAGAGTAGTGTTATTGCATTGGCATTGTTCACGTGGTGTCGACACGTGAGCACGCAGCTGGAAGCTTGGAACGACTAGCATATATACATGCATCAGCTAGGTGATGCGAGATGGAAGACGAAACAAATGCATCATCGGTATGTACAACGGATGTGTTGATAGAACTCTGCCGGCCATCCGCTTCAAGGAAGCTGACATACACCACATGTCGCCGGTTAGCCCACCTTCATCCGTTGTTATCCAGTCAGAACTAGCCGATCAAACACGAGCAGATAAGATCCAATTTTGTTTCGCCGGATTCCTAGGCCTCCACCGTCCGATGAGTCGATTTTGTACTAATTGAACAATATAGTTCTTTTGATTGTGTATATCCTTCGTAGATATAGAGGCCGGATTAATGAAATATATTATCTAAAAATAATAATAAAGACTCATATAATAGGGCATGAAAATTTGCATTGGCAACTTAATTATATATATACTAGTACAAGAGGATGCAACTATGAATGGGACTTGTGAGTCAAATTAGCTTAACTTTAATTTGACCAAGTTTACAGTGAACAGTTTTACATCTATGTCTCCAGCTAAATTTATTTACTATAAATATATTTCATAATGAATTTAATGGTAATTATCTTGTACTATAAATGTTAGCTCTTTTTACTTAACTTTGATCGACCTCGAAAAGTGAGAATTGCATCTTTTTTTGATGGAGGGGAGTATTTCCCAACATGAGTTGCTAAAACAAAGGATCCAATATTACCTTTTATGTAACCTTCATGAGGAGCTATTGATATCTATATTTTGCATTGTCAATCACTATTACCTTTTTATGTAATTGATGGTCAAAATTTAAGACTTGAAGGTGGCCATATTTTTATAGTGAATCTAGTGACATCGCTCAACAGCATGCTTCCGCCGTTCTTCCTCTAGTTCCATCGCACTTCGCCGCCTTCATGTTGAATTTTTTTTTGTCCTTGCTCAGTTAGCTTCCCTAATGTAAATTGGAAATGATGTAAATTGGAAATGCTTAACTCACTAGTACAGAAAACATTTTTAGAGACGGCCAAAAGTGATCTTCAAAGACGTTTTTAAAACCGCTACTATGCCAATGATTGTAAAAATAAGTGATTTTCAGATGCAATTTTAAACCCGCCTCTAAAAATCGATTTTCAGAGACGGTTGACTTAAGACAACCACCATTAAAAATCGATTTTCAGAGGCGGTTGACTTAAGTCAACTGTCCCCAAAAATAATTTTCAAAATTAAAAAATCATTTAGAGTCTAATAAAAATAAGAAGAAAATATTTCTTATGTAGCCCAAAGGGCTGAGGACCGGCCACACCAGATTTATTTTTTACTTGTTTTGAATAAGTGCTGACACCTAGGATTCGAACCCACAACTTCTCTGTCGCGCAATCCCTCCCCTACCAGCACACCACACAGTCATTTATGTCTTGTTCTATGATGTTGTCTGTCTATTTGTACTGATATGTACGAATATTGTAATCAATATTTTAACTCATAAACAATCTTAAACGAGAAAACTTTCAACTACAAAGTTTTAGATGTCGTCGAGCACTACAACTTTGATATATAACATTTCTCCAACCAAGGTCATTTGAAAAATCCAAAAATATGAAATTCAAAATCTAAGACTTAATTTATATATTTGGAAACCTAAACGATCTCAAACAAAAATTTTATCAACTACAAAGTTTTGGATCTCGTCGTGCTCTATAATTTTTATATAAATTTTGTCTTCATCCAACTTTATTTAAAAAAGATATGAATTTATTTGTGCTGTAGCTATTTTTAGGATGGTTGACTTAGTCAACCACCCTTAAAAATTGATTTTTAGAGGCGGTTGACTTAATAAAACCACCTCTAAAAATCACTTATTTTCAGAGATGGCTGACATAAGCAACCGTTCTTGAAAATAGCATTTTTAGAGGTGGATTTCTTAATGGAACCGTCTTTAAAAATTGATTTTTAGCAACGGTTGTATAGCTACAGTGCCTCCGCAAAGGTTAGTGACGGCGTGCTAAGACCATCACTTCCGTTAGAAAAGGAAGGCGCCTCTAAAAATCGTTTATGTACTAGTGACTCACAAATTCCTAATTATGGCATGATCAGAATAAAACGGCCATTGTGGGGATCCTCCTCCCCGCCTCCCTAGCATATATCTTATATACAAAAAAAAGCGGAAAACAGCCATTGTGAGCTTGCACTCATTTGTTGACGAAATAGGGTGTTCAAGTTGGCTTCTTGCCTGGTTCTTTGGTTGGAAATAAAATTAATAAATTGAGGAGAGAATTGCTTTGATAGAAGGACTAGTTAAGAGTTAAGACCAATAATATATGAGTTGTTTGAGTTGGACTAGAGTTAAGGCAACCTTCCCCTCTTTCACCTTTTGAACACATACTAAATTCCCTCACATGCTTTTTATCTCTCTCTTTCTCCTCCCTCTCTCTCCTCCCATCCTAGGCTATAAAAGGACTTGGCAATTGCCATCCCTCTCCCACTAATTGATCATCTCCTCTAGATCCTCTCCTCCTCCTCTCTCTCTTCCCAGCCAACACTTGGTCGATTAAGCGAGCTAGAGTCATCATCATACCGATACCGGCCTCAACTCCCCTCTCTCTTTCTCTCATCTCAGCCCGGCCTCACAACCAATTCCAATTTTAGTCTATCGACAACGTACAACAAACAACTAGCATGGCTGCAACGCAGCAGAGCAGGAGCAGGAGCAGCGCCGCCGCCGCCAAAGCTGCTGCTTGCTCCGAGGTCGTCGACGAGGAGCACGGCCGCCGCCGCCAGGGAGGAGGAGCGCAGGAGGAGGCCGAGAATAAGCCTGAGCTCCGGCGTGGCCCGTGGACCGTGGACGAGGACCTCACCCTCGTCAACTACATCGCTGACAACGGCGAGGGCCGCTGGAACAACCTCGCCCGCGCCGCCGGTAATTATCGAGCACGCCGGCCAGCCAACATGCATCACCTCTCTAGCTATCTCTCGATACGACGGACGATTGGATCGACCGATGACTGATCAATTGTCCATGCATGCAGGTCTGAAGCGGACGGGCAAGAGCTGCCGGCTGCGGTGGCTGAACTACCTCCGGCCCGACGTGAAGCGCGGCAACTTCAGCGCCGACGAGCAGCTGCTCATCCTCGACCTCCACACCCGCTGGGGCAACCGGTAATTAATTACGATATTAGTCAACTTCCGATCGACCCTTTGTCATCATTAGCTATACTAGCTATAGCATCACGTCAGTCGTATACTGATGTTCCGGCCCGCGACGACGACAACGCCGGGCGACGTACGGCCGACCATGGCCATGGCCACGCCGGCGACGTCTTGCCACGTGCCTACACCGTATACGTGCCACTTGCCAGTCATAGAGCTGCGCTAGCTAGGCGCCGGAGTTTTTAGCTAGACTGGAAATCGTGTGGACGCACGGTAGCTGCTAGTAGCCTGTTGTTGAACGCCAGCTTGCTCGATCGGCAGCAGTACTAGTGATGGCGGCGCAAGGCCGACGACGTGTCCACGTATTTGTACGCACGTAGACGTGTTGAGTCGGCACGTACGTGAACAGTGCGGTCGACGGCATGACACGACGCACACGGCACACATATAGTACAGTTCAGATCGTACAAGTCTTCTCGATCAAAAGTGGATGCATATGATACATGTTGTTATCGAACAGAATCGATCGATCGACCACAGCACACATTTCACTTTCACTCCGGCCAGCTAGCACTGTTCACGAAAGCTGCACGAGTTTCAAAGCTGCACGCCTCTACTTTTTTCTCTTTTTTTGAGACTTTTCTACTTTCTCTCTCTAGAGTCTAGTCTAGACTTGCTTTTCTGTTCTCTCTCCAGAAAAGTTCCTTCAGTTCCATCCCTCGCATTCCCTCTAATTGCATTTGCATTTCCATCCTCCTGTGATTTTTTAAATTTCTTTTCTCCCCCATGGCCATGCCATGCCATGCCATGCCATGCCAGGTGGTCAAAGATAGCGCAGCACCTGCCGGGTCGGACGGACAACGAGATCAAGAACTATTGGAGGACGCGGGTGCAGAAGCACGCCAAGCAGCTCAACTGCGACGCCAACAGCAAGCGCTTCAAGGACGCCATGCGCTACCTCTGGATGCCGCACCTCGTCGACATCGACATCGCCGCCGCTGCGGCCGACGACCATCACCACCTAAGCCTCCTCCACCACCAGCAGCAGCAAGTTGCGGTCGCCGGCGCTGGCAACGGCGACCTTGCTGCTGCTGGCTACGCCGCCACCAACGACGTCCAGCTGCACGTGCTGTCGTCCGGCATGGCGGCGATGACGTCGTCGTCCGACTCGCTCGCGTCGGAGTCGTACGAGGACGGCGGGGGCCTGTTCGCGAACGTGCACGCCGGCGAGATGTTGATGAGCGGCGGAGATTGGGCGGCGCAGGAGGCCAACAACCAGGGGCTGTGGCCGTCGTCTGATCATGATCAGTCGATGCAGGTGCAGGTGCAGGCTGCTGCCGGTGGCGGCCAGTTTCAGGACCCGGAGCTCAGTGGATGGGTGCAAGGCTTCTCCGAGAGCATTACCGATAACTTTTGGGCCTTGGAGGAAATTTGGAAGATGCAATGAGCAATTTTACGTTTTTACACATCCAAAGACTGAAATATACATACGAGTATGCATGTAGTGATGTTGACATTAGATAACTCAAGAAAGAGAAGTCGTATATAATACTCTCTCTCTATATATAGTTAGTATATTCTAACTACAAAGATACTATACGATATACGGAAGTTGTATACCCCGGCCTTTTATGTTTTTTTGGTCGGTTTTTTTTTTTGCCCTCTTAAGGTCCATTAATTCTTATAGAGGTTGGGAAAGGAGGGTATTGTTTATGCAAGTTGAACCAATATTGTGTATGTGTGTAATGTTAGTATATATGTAGCGGTGGTTGAACCGGGAAGGCCCATTTGTTAGCCTCCTCTTCTATTGACAAAAAGGGCAAGTGTGTGTGTGTGTGTGTACAAATTGAAATGTCTCCTCTTTCTGTTCTTGTAAGTTTAAACTATTTCTCTCTCCACTGATGATGTGTACGTAATCCATTTACTTAGAAGAGAGGTAACTTTTTTTGGTTAACAAAGCTTGCAAAATCTATACTGAAGTACTACTATATACTATTCTATATGGCGAGGCCTATGTATAATTAGTCCCATCAATGTCCCCTTGTTTCATTTTTCTTGATACTCAATACTATGTCTACAAATCACAGGAGATAATACAAGAGATGCGTGCACCATTATTGCAGTGGAGATAGACTACTATGCTAGCTAGCTCAATATAATATCCTCAACAACAAAAAAAAGTCATATATGTCATATATGAGTAGATAGGATAACTAACTACACTCATATTTGCCTTGCTCACAATGTGCAAGACGAAAGCAATAGAAGCTCGCTAGGAATAGAAAGATAAGGCAAAGCGAAGACTCGACCACTTTCGTACGTCTTTGCATATATGCATCAACTAACCAAGTAGTGTCTATCACAAGTCACAAACACTGCATCTATCTATGCATGCATGACTTGCACTGTACCTAGCTAGCTCCAATATCTAGTACATAGATTCTCTCTCCCCCCCAATGCAAAACCATTATTTGTTCAACCTCCACTGAAACCCTCCCTCCCCTTAGCTTCGTCCCACGTGTAAGAATCCACAGCCGTAGCTTTGCATGGTCTCTAAAGCTTTTTCGGTTTGTGGAGGGCATTCAGCACATGTGTGCTAGCTAGCTGCAACACAAGAGCTGATAGAATTGCTTCTGGACTTGATCACGCTTCAGTAATGGTATCAGGCCGGCCGGCGGCCACTACACTTTCCTGAGCAGATTTGGGAGGAATAAAGCTTGCTTTCTGGTTGCTTGAAAAGCTTGAGCACCCGAAAAAAACCCCTAGATTTGGAGCTTTGCATATGCACTTGCTTGACCTTGGTCGACAAGCAATTGAAGGTAGAGTGTTAGGCATTTGCATTGCTTAGGCCAGGATGTCACGCACCTGTCCCCTTCTCAACCCCGCTACTAGCTCTATGGCATGGCGGCATCACCTTTTATCATCTGTCTTGGATACATACAAAAGCTAGCTTTGCACGCATTTGCACTTAAGGAAGGAGAGAACAATTTTTGTCATACAAATTAAACGCGATATATATCAACACACGGTGAGAGATGCACTGAAGGTTCGCCATTAACTGGCGTGTGATGAATAAACATGGTTCTCTGAGTCACCTTATTAGAATTAGGCTGAAATATATACAACATGATCAGCCGTAGATTTTTAGAAAGAAATCATATTGTTTTTTCAGAATTACCTAAAAAAGCTGTAAGCCGCGCTCCACTCCTAACAACGACCGATCTTCTTCCTTAATTTCCTCTCTATGTCAGCTAACCAATTCTCAATCTTATAAATCATGGATGTAGGTGGTGTACGTTAACCCAATAGCAATATGAACTGTTCTCGAAATAGTATTGGCATGCTGACAACAAAAAATGTGTTTAATTGTTTTATTAAAGGCATGCAAAATTTTCGCGGGACACTAAACTTCGCTAGTATATATGCTATTTTCACATGGCACTTCTTGTTATTGAATAGGCACCATTATAAAAAAAATTGTAGTTATGTCTTATACTCTTATGTTATATCATGTCGTGTCACCATTAAAATACTAAATATCTAAGGGGACAGGGGTATGAAAGTCCATTAAAAATGGGTTTCCCATTTCAGATCTCTTCGTTACCAAACCCGCCACCACCCCCCCACCCCCCCCCCCCACCCCACAGTGAAGTATTCTTACCACCTTGGGCCTTGTTTGATGAACCCATATCCACTTAAATCCATGTGTATTGAAGCAGATTGGATTGAACTTAGTTTAATTTTCATCTTAATCCACTCAAACACAGCATATAGATTAAAGTTAATACAAGTGCATCTAGACAAGCCGTTAAGAGATGATGACTAGTCCATAAGGAGCATTGGCACCGTATTCGAGGAGAGGCAAATTGCATGGCAAAAGCAACGGTGATGGTGGTGATACATAAGGAAGAAAGAGGATAGCACCCACCAATGTAAAGCGTTGGAAGAAAAAAAACATAAGAGTAATGGGAGGTGATTAGAGCATGTGCTCAATGAAAAATGTTTAACTATGTATGGCCCTGTTCGGCTGGAATTATAAGTCGGCTGAAAAACATTGTTGGCTGATTTTTTTGTGAGAGAAAAATACTGTTCCGGCTGAAAAAACAAGCCGAATAAGACAGATTATAAGCCAGATGAACAGGACCTATGTTTTTATTTCGTATTACCCCTGCAGCCTGCTGGACCTTCTCAGGGCATCCCGCCCCAACTATGTGGATTTTTTTTTTATTTTTAGCCCAAATTTGAAACAAATTTTAAATTTAACCCGTGTTTGAAAAAATTTTAAAATCTAACCCGTTTGGCCCCGCCATGCATGTGGCGGGGCAAATGCACTGAACCCCGCCATGTATGGTGGCGGGGTGCATGGTCCACGTGGCAGGGGTGGCAGCGCGCCTAGCCAGCGTGGCAGGGGTGTACCCCGCCATGATCCGTGGCGGGGTACCCCTAACGAACATTGTTTTTTTTCTCACAACAAATCAACATAAGCCAAATTTTAGCGAAACGAACAGGGACTGAGGGACATAGATAATGTACCATGACCACCACAAGATTTTAGGTCAGCCCCAGTATGCAGAAGGCAGTGAGGCTAGCTCCAACAAATCTTTTTTCTCCATAACCATGACGTGATCGAGGTAAGTGGTGGACCAATAAAGCAGAAAGTATTATCCTGCGTGGGGAAGAACAGATGTTTCTGTTCATGGTTCCTACATGAAAGTCGACTTTTTACTGATCAGCCACCGATAAACGATTCTATAGGCTTGTGTTGCGGCTGCCCTTAAGAAGCGTGCGAGCCAGGCTCTTGCAGGTGTTCACGTGGTAATTTTTTTTCTCTCTCCTTGGGTACGTGTTGTTTCAAGCTAATGACTTCCACACCCGTTGGGGACCCACCCTCAGATGATGACGACGCTACCAGAAACCGGCTGTTTGCCGAGTGTCCAGAAGTTTACCGAGTGCATTCTATCGGGCACTCGGTAAACAGCTATTTTGCCGAGTGTCGAACACAAAACACTCGGCGTACATAAAGCACTCGGCAAAGTGGTTGTTTGCCGAGTGCCTGAAATTTAACACTTGGCAAATAGTTGGTTTGTCGAGTGCTGGACACAAAACGCTCGGCAAACAAGAAACACCTGATTTTTTCCCCTTTTGCTAATCCGATTTCTTTTTTATCTTCGGTTAAAACTTGTAACTAGTTTTTCTCCGTCGTACTAACTCCAAATTTGATGATTTTTTTTCTAAAATCTTGCTCTATCAATTTATTGTGTTCTTATAGCTATTACTTGAGTTATCTTTTCTTGTGACTTTCAAAATTATGAATTTCAAAAAATGACAACTTCAAGACACATTTTGAAGCAGTAAATTAATTCAAATGAAAAAGTTACGAAACTTTGTAGTTGACAACTTTTTTATTTGAAATCATCTTGTCAACGAAAACTAAGTTTGAATTTGCAAAAATTTGAATTTTTTTAAAAGTACCTCGGATGGGGAAACAACCAAAATGAAAGTTGTAGATCTCGAAAAGTTATGAAACTTTGTAGTTGACAACTTTTTGATTTGAAATCATCTTATCAACGAAAACTACGTTTGAATTTCTCAAATTTTAAATTCAAATTTTGTAAACGACCTCGGATGGAGAAACTACCAAAATGAAAGTTGTAGATCTTAAAAAGTTATGAAACTTTGTAGTTGATAACTTTTTGGTTTGAATTCATTTAGGACCTCAAACAAGCAATTTATACTCGGTTTAGTATAATATGTGGGAAACCAAAATGGAATCTAAATACAAGAGAGAGTGCGGTGCAGTGGTAAAGGAGAGTATGCGTAAGGAGGAGGTCGCGGGTTCGAATCAGGCCACGTAGCGCGTGAATTTTGCGCAAAAAATGCCGCGACGTTTTGCTATTTTTTCGGTTCAAAATTTGCCAAGTGTTTTTTTTATTTTTTTTTGCCGAGGTCGACTCAGCACTCAGCAAAGGCTTTACTGGGTGCCCGACAAAAAGCACTCGACAAAGAGTTGTTTGTCATCTGAATTTAAGCCGAGTGAGCTTTGTCGAGGCTACCCTCGACAAAGTTTTTGTCAAGTGTATTTTTTTTTCTTTGCCGAATGCTGGAACTAGCTGTGTCCGGTAGTGTCATGACGTGGGGCATGCACAGGATATAATAATTAAAACCCGGGAACTAAAAAAGGAGAAGCAGAGGGACAGGGTGGTCAAAGTCAAACGGTACAGGCAGCACGTGGGGAAATTGAACTGTGTCTATGCTGCCGAAGTCGAAGTAAACACATCACCTAAGCTCAGACAAGAAAAGTCACCGCGGCGTCGAGGGGAGCCGCATCAGCAGCAGCTGCCGCCGGAGGGACCACATCAGCCGAGACCCGCACATCACGGGCCGGACTGGGCCCCACCGCCGCATGCTGTGATACATACGGTCAACTGTGTACTACTGTCAAAACAAAAAAGCATCTCCACGTACGCATGAATGATTAATTAAGTGATGGCACGATTATTAGTTAGGGCTTAATTGACGGCTGGTGACCTTGTGAGGTAAAGCTTGGGGTGGTACGGTCAAAACCGTCTACCTCCGGTCGCGCCGCTGTTTCCGCGGTGGTCGGCGCGGTCGCAGTCGCCGTGCGTACGGCTAGGAGAAGGAACACGACGCTGCGCAAGTGCTTGATCGACTAGCTCATGTCGTAGCTGGGTGGATCGATCATATGCAGGGCCCGCCCGGGCCGGCAGCTACCACACTTGTACTTGCACGGCCTTTTTTAAAAGCTCGAAGCAGATAAAGTCGCCGCCAATCATGTTGCTACCTAGCCGTACCTGTTAGACACAGTGCACCATGGCTCAGCAAATTAGTATGGCCACTTGTTTTAGTTCATTTGAATATTTGACCCATTGGAGCTTGAGCTTGCAAAAGTGGACTAAAATTGCATACCACGTAATTAGTTTACTAGTCTAGCGGAAAAACAAACTCAACTAAGTTATCTATAAGGTTATGTTTGGTTGAGGTGCGAGCAGGAAGTTTGTCCTGGTGTTTGGGTGGAAAACAGGTTAGATGAGAGCAGCAGAAGGAATATTCCTGAAGATATCGTGCCTAGGCGTCCTTAGCTCATTCCTCACATACGCCATTCTCTTCCGTTTGCGCATGCTTTTCTTCCTCTTCCCTCCTTCCATTTGGCCATGCCTCATGATCTCCGGTAGCATGCTCGTGGCTTCTCAACAGCGGCCGCTGCGCTTGACCTATGTCCGAAGTCGGACCATTGGAGAAGATGGATTGTTGGACAGCTCTGCCTGACAAACCCCAAATGAGAAACCGGAGTCCCAAAGGAGAAGGCGGTCATGGCCACGCTTCGCCTGACCTAATAATTAAAAGGCAATGCCAACAAGGATAGGCAGTCAACCCTTGCACGTAGGGACACATGCCACCCTTCCATTTGGTCAAGCCTCATGACCTCCGGTTCGAGCTCGGCCACACCCCTGCTCATGCGGGTAACCTCGCTCGGCCCTGGGCAGGGGGGCTAGCTCGGTGCCAGCATGCGAGGCGAACGAGATGACAATAGCTGGGATGGGGGACAACTAAGACCTGGGTGGCGTGGACTGGGGCGAGGGCAGCCATGGATGAGCTATAGGCTACAGATGGATCTGCTATGGTTGGGCGATGGAAGAATGAAGAAGAAGATGAGAGAGGATGACATGTGGGTCTCACCTAATGGGTGTCTGACAGATCAGAAGCGATGATGTATCCTTTACATTTATATCCCTCCAACTAAACACGGAGCAGGGACATTCCCATCCACTTTACCAAATGTAAGGATGGAACCATTTCGTCACATAAAACTACGATGTCCCCAACCTATCCTATCTTGTCGCAAAACCAAACACACCCTGATACGGTACATCTTTATCAGTGGCACTAGCATGATCTACTCTCTCCATCCCAAAAAGGCCTCTAGCCTAGTTGTTGGACCTCCTCAATTGCACCCGAGCATGCCAGGTTTCAATCTCCACGGGGACGAATTCCTGGGCTAGGTTTAAAAAACAAAAAAAAAACAGATAGGGGCTCCCCTGCCGATGGATGAAAACAAAGACGTTGGATACGTGCTAGTCAAGTTTAATTAGTTTTATAGAAAATATTAGCAACATTTGTATCACTAAATAAATTTATTATGAAAATATCTTCCATGACTTATTTAATAATACTAATTATGCATTATAAATATTATTTTTCTTTTATATATAGTTAATTAAAGTTAAAAATATTTGGCTTATGAGAAGGTGAGAATAACATTTTTTTGGACGGAAGGAGTACATGATGTTAGCCGATGATTCTGGGTGGGGAATTTAAAGAAGATGCTGCAGATCTGGTCCGACCAGAGACTTGGACGTACGCTTGGCTGTATTTACTCTGAGGTAAATATTTTTCTCGTGACAGGGGTAGAAGCAATTCAGCTAACTAATATAGTTGGTCTGCTTCCTTTTGCTGCAACACAGGACAGGTTGACTGTGAGTACAAAATCGAAAAAGAAATAAAAACATTGCCCACAATTCGGGAAATCGGTATCGGGAGACAAAAGGCAGCAAGATAGCATCGTTTTGGTTACACAGTGTTGTCACTGGGCCTGCAATTTGAGGCTGAGCCCATGAATTATTGGCCAAGGCCTTGTTTCCTTTCCATTGGATCCATGCATGTATGATCCTGCAATTAAACTGTATTAAAAGAAAAGTAGCAACAGTTTTGACCACACCTGGAAATGTAGCTTCTTTAATTTGCACCCCTCCTTGTTCTAATAATAAGTCCACATTGTTTCAACAAAAAATAGTCCGCATGAACTACTCCAGTAGTACTCCCCAACGAAGCTATAGCTAAAAATAAGCTAGAGGCAGGTTAGGCGATGCATGTGGTTGTACCAGGATGAACAAGAACCGGCCAAACAAAAATGGATGCTGCTCCTGCATGCATGCATGCATCCTCCCATTCGTCTCATCCACTCCAAATTAACCTATGAACACACTGCCTCACAATTCTGTTCACTCAATAATTGACCATATTAGGAGACAATTAATAAATAGTACTATCGCATAAGAAACTTCTCTGATCTCTTTCTGTCGCCATAATCCCAGCCATGGGGCAAAACTGCCATTGTCCTCCTCCGTCTGCTGTTGCTCTTGTTGCAATAACCCTGCTGCTACCATGTTTCGTCTCGGTTGCATCCTCGTCGCCGCCGCCGCCGTCGTCCGGCGGGACCAATAACAACATCAAGCTGCCGACGGACGGCGGTGCTGCTGGCAGCTTCACCGAGTTCGTGGCGGAGAACGTGGAGCTGTACAACAACGTGAGCACTGAGCAGCACAAGTACGGGGCCGGGGGCAAGGTGTGGGACCCGGAGCTGTTGGCGGCGCAGGGCATGGTGGTGCGCTACGTGGTGAGCCCCGACGGCCATGGCAAGTTCAGGAGCATCACCGAGGCCATCAAGGCCGTGCCGGACGGGAACAAGAAGAGGATCATCCTCGACATCAGGACGGCCACCTACAAGTAATAATTATGATAAGAAATTTGAATCTTCCACTTCTTCTCTGATAAAAAAAACAAACAAATTTGAAAATGCATGCATGGCAATTGGCATGGCATTGAAATTGGCATGCAGAGAGAAGGTGCTTGTCCCGTACACGAAGCCGTTCATCACGTTCTCGGGCAACCCCAAGAGCCCGCCGGTGATCATGTGGAACGACCGGTCGGCGACCCACGGCAAGGACGGCAAGCCCGTGGGCACCTACGGCAGCGCCACGGTGGCCGTGGACGCGGACTACTTCGTGGCCTCCGGCATCCACTTCAAGAACAACGCGCCGATGGCGGCGCCGGGGTCGGAGGGCGGGCAGGCGGTGGCGCTGCGCGTGTACGGCAACAAGGCGGCCTTCTACGACTGCACGATCGACGGCGGGCAGGACACGCTGTACGACCACCGGGGCCTGCACTACTTCAAGTCGTGCCACATCCTGGGCACCGTCGACTTCATCTTCGGCTTCGGCCGGTCCCTGTACGAGGACTGCGCCATCATGTCGGTGACCAAGGACGTGGCGATCGTGACGGCGCAGCAGCGGAGCAAGAGCATCGCCGACGCCCTGGAGACGGGCTTCTCCTTCCTCCGGTGCCGGATCGGCAGCACCACGGGCGCCGGCCAGATCTACCTGGGCCGCGCCTGGGGGGACTCGTCCCGGGTGGTGTACTCGTACACCACCATGGGGAAGGAGGTGGTGCCCGTCGGCTGGGACAGCTGGACCATCCAGAAGCCCGAGAAGAGCGGCATCTACTACGGCGAGTACCAGTGCTCCGGCCCCGGCGCGCTGCCGCACAAGCGGGTCGGTTGGTCGCTCGTGCTCAACGACGCGCAGGCCAAGCCGTTCACCGGCATCCACTTCATCTACGGGGACTCGTGGATCGTGCCGCCGCCACTTCTGGCGTAGTCGCGGAGAGAGAGCCCAAGCAGCATCCCTCCCTCCTCAGTCCTCACACCGGCTGTCCGGCCCACTGGGCTGATATAATATAGAGAAGCCCTCTTTAGTTTGCCAGCTGGGTGGGATTGCTTCGCCTTTACAAATTGGGGTTTGGGGTTTGGGGCTTGAGCATTTATACCCCCCGTTTTGTAGTGAAATGACGATTCCACCCTTATTTTTTGAACTATATGATTAACTTTTGGGCAAAAGGACAAGCTTGCACATGTAATTTTGTCCCTGTTTTTATTTTGCTCTTGATATTTTTAACCTCATTTTCAGATCAACAATTTGGCAATTTTGATATAGGTTATAGAGGTGCTTGTGGATGACGGGTGAAAGGAAGATGAGGCTGAGGGGTATTCGGGTACTTTTCCATTAGTTTAATTTATTTTTTCTATTTTTTATTCCTTTAATCTATCAACGACAAGATCCAAAGCAGGGTAAACGGCAGCTTCATATAAAAGCACACAAAGAGTAAAATCACAAAGTTAAAGAAAATAGAGGTAAAGTCACCATTAGACTCTATAGCAAAGGGCGGAAACACCAAATTCTCTTACAAATTTGGAGAGTGGACGGTGTGGCCTTCTTTAATTTGAAGGACCTCTTTTGACTCTCTTTGGCCAACGATTTTACAACCGAACGAATATATCGGTGTACGTGACTATTAGGGAAATTACAGTCATTGATATTTTTCGTTCGTAAGTTTGTTCACAAGCAATGATTCCATTTTGGTTTTGGTTTAGCAGGAGCAGGATTTTGAAGCTACAAAGTGGAGTGGTGCCCGGCAGGTACGACTCGCTAATTACTTACAGAGACGTAGCAGCTCCCAAATTCACGTGTTTTTTTGTAAGAGAAGAGGAAGTTGACGTCATATTTAGAGTTTAGAGGCGGCCGAAATACGTAAAGAAAAGCGAAAGGTCGACAAATAGTAGTGTGCAGAGTGGAGAGAGGAGCAGGCCTGCTCCAGCACATCCATCCTCCCGCCGACGGGCCACCGTCTTTCGTTTCCGCCCCACTGGGCCGGTCGAGGCCCTCTTTAACATGCTGGCTGGCTGGATTGTTTCACCTTTGGCCTTGTTTAGTTGTGGAGAAGAAAATTTGTGTCACATTAGATGTGTCGGAAGCATGTCGGGAGAGGTTTTTAGATACTGATAAAAAAATAAATTATAAAACCCGTCAGAAAACTGCGAGACGAATCTAATGATACTAATTAATCTATCATTAGCACATATGGGTTAATGTAGCACTTAAGGCTTTTTATGGACTAATTAGACTTAAAAGATTCGTCTCGTGATTTTCCCGAAAACTGTGTAATTAGTTAGTTTTTCGTCTGCGTGTCCAAACATGCTTTTTTACTGTAGAAGGTAAAATTTTTTCGAATTAAACAAAGCCTTTCCTTTTTTTTCTCCTTTATTTTATGTTTTGCTGCTGTCACGCTGCTGATGCCACGGTGGCATTAATTTTGGAGGATCTCTCCGGTCAACAAGCCCGGCCAGAATTGAATGCGCGTCCCATCCAGCATTCAAATGCTCCATTAACGCACAGGCACAAGCTAGGGACTGCTGCCACGGGAGCTCCGATTTCGAGCGATTTCGCGTGCATTTGCCGGCCGCTCTGCATGTTCTGGTCCTGTGACTGTAATTCCTCCAAGGTTTTAGGGAGTATACGTACGCTCGCACGTAATGGGAACGGAACAAGTACTACTGCCTCGTTGAGATTGGAAAAAATTTCAAAACGATGAATAGTACCTTTCAAATATTATCCAATTGTGGAGGACTCAAAAGATTCATCTCGTGATTTCCAACTAAACTATGTAATTAGTTATTTTTTTACCTACATTTACTACTTTATGTATGGGTCCAAAGATTGATGTGACGGAGATTGATATGACAGAGAGAGTGAAAAGAGTGAAAAAATTTCTTTTGGGTGCATCTAAAAGGCCTAACAACATGTACATACGACACAGCGTAGTAGTAACTGTAAGAACAAACACGATGGATCAGGATCATGGAGACATTCATAGAGATAGCATCACTTTCTTAATAATCTTAAGAGTGTTTTAATAATAATAACAGCAGCAGGAAATTTAGAAGAAGTACAAAAAAATATATAAATAACAGATCGTACATGAAGGCGGGCATGGATTATTCTGGAGAAAATCGAGCACCTATCGGTCGAGCCAGCTCTCCCGTCCGTCTCCGATGGATACATGAGTAGATCTTCTCCTCCTCCTCTTTAATTTGTGTTTTTTCTTCAGTTCCTCTGACGATGCGTGTGGTGGTGGCTGTGGACGAACGAACGCGAAGGACACAGTATTTATAGTATAAATTTAATAGTGGCCGCCATGGCCGCCGCCGCCCGGCCCGGAGGGTGGGTGGGTAGGTGCACCGTGCACGTACGGCGGCCGGATCGATCATCGCTCACCCATCAGTTCTTGGCGGCCACCCCCTCGGCGTGCACCACCTGGTCCCCCGTGCTCATCTCCTTGAGCTTCTCCTCCACCTTGTCGACGCCGTCGGCGGCGTCCTTGCCGTCCTTGCTCCCTTCCTCGGCGACGGCGGGCGCTTTCTTCTCCTCCTCCCCCTCCGCCGCCGCTTCCTCTTTCTCCCCGTCCCCATCCGCACCCACAACGCCGTTGCCGTTGCCGTTGCCGGCAGCAGCGGCACCGCCAACGCCACCGACGTTCCTGGGCACGACAACGCGGCCATCGTTGGCCTCGAACGCCTCGACGGGGAAGCTCCTGGAGAAACCCCCGATCGCCTTGCAGTGGAGCTTCCCCTGGGGCGGGTCGTCGACGCAGATCTCGTGGAGCGTGACCCAGATGAGCATCTCCTTGGCCTTGACGCCCGTGATCTTCTTCAGCCGGCCCTTTTCCGCCACCGCCGACACCTCGGCGCCGTAGGAGACGTGGCGGCCGGCCTTGGCGAAGTAGTGGTCCACCTTGCGGCGCTGCTTGAGCCACACGAAGCCCGTCTCCTCCACGTACCCGCACTCGATGATGTCCCGCAGCGGGAGCAGGCCGCTGGGGAGGCCGGTTTCGTGGAGGAGCAGGCGGGTTTTCTCTTGCCCCGCCGCGTCGCCCAGGTAGATCTCCGCCTTAGCGCGCACCTCGTCCGGGATCGTCAGCGTCATCTTCGGCGGCGGCGGTGGATGGCGGTGCTGTAGGTGTGGGACTGTGGGTTGGTTGTTTGGAGAGAGTGGAGTGAGGAGTGAGGAGGCGAGTGTTGCGTGTTTGGAGAAGGGAGCACGCGGTGCGTGGGCTTATATAGGACTACCACTACCAGTACCAGGGAGAGCGAGAAGGGTGCCAATTCAAGAGAGCGTCCCAGCTAGCTCACTGGATTTGGGATTTGGATTTGCATGTGTTTAGATTGCAAAAAAAATTTAGAAAATTTTTGTAGCACTTTCATTGTTATTTGGTAAAATTTGTTCAATGTGTTTAGATTGCAAAAAAAATTTAGAAAATTCTTGTAGCACTTTCATTGTTATTTGGTAAAATTTGTTCAATCATGGACTAACTAGGCTCAAAAGATTCGTCTCGACATTTACAGACACACTGTATAATTAATTATTTTTTACCTACATTTAATGCTCTATGCATACGTTTAAAGATTCGATATGACAGCTTCCGTAGCATTTTTTGAGAAAGTTTTTAGAAACTAAACGAGGGCTTGCTTTGCTTCCGAGGGAAGCAAGCAAGCTAGGAGGCGAGCCGACAAGGAGAGAGTAGGGGGATGTGGTTGGGGGTTGCAAGTATTATGCTTTCATTACGTTGGATTTTGGATGGAGAATAAATTTCGGTTGGGTTTTCGTTTGGATTTGGATTGGTCAGTGCTGATGAACAGGTAAGTGTCCAAGTCGGCAATAACGTTGTAATGCGTACGGCGATCACAAATTCATCTATTTGTTAGATATCCTAGTGCACTGGAATATACTCCCTCTGTTCCAATCTACATATAGATCGTTTTGGCTTTTTCTTTTTTAGATTCGAGGATGTCCTCGTTTCCATTCATTGAACAGAAATACAAGCATTTGAGAGTTTGAAGAAGGAAGAAAAGATAGAGCACAGGCGTGCCCTTAAACCTCCGGCGGGATCTACCCAGCTACCAGGCTGCGCTTGACCTCCAGCGTAAGAGGAAACTTAAGCAAAACAGAAACGGCATAAAAAATGCAGACTCTCTTGAAGAGCTAAGACTTTCCTAGCCAGAACTTGCAACCAACAGTCTAGTGAAGATAAACAGACAGATAAGAAGCCAAAAGTAGACAGCACCCCTTAAAAGAACAGGGACGAAGACAAGTAGACAACGCTAGCTTGATACACCCTTTTATCACTTCTTGCCCTGGCCATCATCCTGATTCTCCTGCAAAGCTTCACCCTTGACTGTCACTTTGCTCTTCTTGGTTGCTAAGACGATGTTCACAACCACTTGTACAAGTTAAGAAAATGCTATTCCAAACTTTTTTAAAAGTTTTTTTGACGGAGGACTTTTTTAAAAAAGTTTTAATGGTATGTTAGTACTTAATTAGAGTTTTGATTTTTTTTTTCTCTCTCTTCTATGGCGGTTGTGCCATTTATGAAGCAAATTAGACCAAAGTTTTGAAGGTATTAGGATAAATTAATTAGGGTAACAAGATTGTACCCTTATTTAGTGGTTCTTCCTTGATTTTAATGGACTATTAGTTAGTTTTATGGATGATAGATCTACATCTAGATCTAGAACTAGGGTTTGAGTTTTTTTACTAATAACATTCATATTATCTTTTGTTTTAGAAATGTGATTAAGCTTGCAGGAAGGATAATTGGTAAAATATTAATTGTTGCTAATTATTTTCTTTAAAATTATTTATTATAAATCAAGAAATTGGAGAAACGGGATTGAGTTTGCGTGATAGTGGGTAAAATATTAATTGTGGCTAATTATTTTGTTTGAGATTGTATATTATAATCAAGAAAGTGGAGAAACGGGATTTAGTTTGCATGAAGGACATATAGTGGGTATAATATTAATTGCTGCTAATTACTTTTTTTAAAATATTTATTGAGCCCGTCCGCTTCGCTAAAAAGCCATGACTGAAAGTACTGTTCGCTGATTTGTTATGAGAGAAAAACGTTGTTTCAGCTGAAAAAACAAGCCGAAAAGTATGGATTATAAGACCACATATAATCAAGAAAGTGGAGAAATATACTATGTTTCTAGTTAGGTGGATAATAATGAGGTTATTATATGTAGGAGTACGTAGACTAGGCCATGTTTAGATGGCAATTTTTTTGAAAAAACACTGTAGTACTTTTCGTTTGTATTTGACAAACTTTGTCCAATCATAAATTAACTAAGCTCAAAAGATTCATCCCGACATTTACAAATAAACTGTACAATTAGTTATTTTTTTACCTCCATTTAATACTCCATACATATGCCGGCATATGCGATGCGACGGAAAATCTTGAAAACTTTTTGAATTTTGGATGGATCTAAACATGTCTGAGCAGGGAGAGATGGGTTGGGTGCCGTGTAGAAGTACTGCAGACTCCTGCTAGATCTGCATTTGTGCCTTGTTTAGATTCCAGAATTAACTCCCAAATTCCACTATGCAAAAAGAACATTCCCCATCACATCAAAATGTCGGCACATATATGGAGTACTAAATGTAGATGAAATCAAAAACTAATTGCACAGTTTTATTGTACTTTACGAGACGAACATTTTAAACCTAATTAATCAAAATTTGGACAATTATTAAAAAAACCAAATGTGCTACAGTGCTCGGGGGTGGCACTGTACAAATTCGGCCACCCCCGAGTTAGGGATCTAAACGAGGCCTTGCTTTGCTTCGCTTGGAGGCAGCTTGCTTAGGGGAAGCAGGCGACGACAAGAGAGAGTAGGGGGAGATGTGGTTGGGGGTTGCTATAACATGTTTTCGTTATTCATTATGTTGGATGGAGAAGGACGAAATCGGTTGGATCGGTTTTTATTTGGAATCAGTGAGTGTTATGATTTGTCAAGTGTCCAAGTCGGCACGTTGTTAGGGCGACCCCAACGGAGATCAAATAGCTAGTCTAGGTGATTTCCTATTGGTCAGAAGAGGGACAGAGGAGCGCGCGCTAGTCCTGCAGGATATCCAAGAAATTCTGTCTCACAGCATGCAAGGGTGTGCACTCTCTCACGTTATTTTTTATTGTTTCTACGGCTCAAATCGGCGATTTGTTCGGCGCCGTTGAGGACGCCCTTAGAGCAAGTATTGTAATCGGCGAAGAGCCGGCGAGATCCCACGTGGAAGAGAGAAATAAGGAGAGAGAAAAAAGCGAGCGACTCGCGAGACGCTGGCATAGAGCGAGACTGTAGCTGCTGATCTCCCACTCCAGTTCTTCCACGTCGCACTAACCATTAAAGATCGGACCACTGCTCGGTAGGTCGGGTGACGTGGTGCTTCTTGCAGCCCGGCGAGCGGACGTATCCATTAGTGTTGCTCTTATACGTCGTAGATATATATATGTAGTGTTTACTTCCTTCAAAATTCTAAAAATTTTACAAGATTCCTCGTCACATCGAATCTTTAGACGTATGTACGGAGTATTAAATATACGTAAAAAAATAACTAATTGCACAGTTTGTCTGTAAATGTCGAGACAAATCTTTTGAGCCTAATTAGTCTATGATTAAATAAATTTTACCAAATAACAACAAAAAGTGCTAAAGAAACTTTACACCAACTTTTACACCATCTCGACACTACCATAATAGGGCGACCGCAAATTCGTCGTCATCGTTACTTAATCGCTACGGTGTGGCTGGCTGTCCCAGGCACAGTGCACAGTGAACTTGCGGACGGATGGGGCGGATCCAGCCGTCCATCGGGGGCGATCCGACCGCCGCACGAACGCGCGTAGCCCAACCGCGGTCGCCCACCGCCCACCGCCCACCGCCCACCTGCCCTGTCCCTGCCTGCCAAGAATGGGGGGCGGTTGGTTTGTTGGGACTTGGGAGGAAAGAAGGAACGAGAGAGACAGCAAAGAAATGCGGTGCTGCTGCTGCGTGTGGACTGCGGATCCACAAATCCAATCCATCCGTCAGTGGCGTCGTACATCACTCCCTGTCTCGTCTCCTCCGTCGACCCAGCGTCCTCAGGGAAACATCCGGTCTTACACCATCACACAGTTTAATTCCATCTCGATCGGGGGTGTTTTAGTTCCTCTAAAATTTTTTCACCCCGTTATACTAGTACGGGTATGGAGTATTAAATGTAGATAAAAAAAACTAATTATACAGATTACGATAAATTTATGAGACGAATTTTTTAAACCTAATTAATCCATGATTTGATAATGTTGTCTTACAGTAAACATGTGCTAATGACGGATTAATTAGGCTTAATAAATTCGTCTCGCAGTTTCCTGACGAGTTATGTAATTAATTTTTTTAATTAATATCCGAATACTCTTTCCGACATCTCATAAAATATCCAATGTGACACCCTAAAATTTTTCACCCAAAAACTAAACCCTCCCTCCCGGCCGCCCGGCCCCCTAAACACCCCCTTGTCACGGGAGAGGTGGGGTTGTCCGCTGGCGAGTCGAGCCACCGGTGCTCCGTGGCGTGGACGACTGCTTTGGACAACCTAGGCCGAAGAGGACTCATGCATCTCCACCAGTTTATGAAACAATTCCTATTTTAATTGTTTATTAGGAAAAAAAATAATATAAGTCCCATCCAACCGTTTAGGAAACAATCGGAAAGGAAAAAATAAATTAAGATTGCTATTTATTTTCAGCTGGTTCGCTGGGGCTGAAAATAAGCGGCTGAAAGTACTGTTAGCTGATTTACGTGAGAGAAAAACACTGCTGGCTGGCTGAAAATAAGCGGTTGAAAGCTCAAGCGAGCATGCTCTTTATTAACTCGCTAAACTTGTTGGTTTACCAAGTTAATTATAGGAAAACACCTGGAGTTGCTCTTAGCAAATAGCTACTCTAATAACAAAAGGTACTGCATGCCGCCTACTGTCAAGTTAAATGCACCAGCGGTTCATAAACTTTGTCAGAGGGTGCCACTTAAGTTCATTAACTTTGGAAACACATTATTTCTAGGTCTCTAAACTTCTTAAGTTGCGAACTAGAGTGATGGGTATGGTCTAGAATTTGGACCCATTTTTTTTTTTGGACGATCCAGAAATTAGGAATCTATGTTTTCAAAGCCTTTTTTTTTTGTCATCTAGGTTATACCGTGCCTTTTGATCAAATCAAGATCCTAGTAAGCAGACATTCACCTCTCTACGATTGGGGATTCCTAAGCCCCCCACACTCTTCGGGCATGCTCACGGTCGAGTCACCAACTCCCAATTAGCTAAATGATACGTATCTCTTGTGTTAAGCTTAGAATCGTTGGACTAATTGGAAAACGAGAACTGTGGAGCATTCGTTTTTTGACCGAGCTAGTAAAGGCTATTGAACTCTATTCTAGGCGCGCGCGAGATTGTGCGTGTCAACTGTCAAGCCGTCCACAGGTCAATGTAATGCATGCAATGCAATGGTGACGGTGTCAGATAGTTTATGGTTGCAACTGGAACGAACGGCGACCTCACAACTAACCCTGCATTGAATTCACCCCGTTCGTTCGAGCTGCTTTTCAAATATAAAACAATGTTTTCTTCTCGTAATATTTTCAATGTAAAAAGATTAGCATAAATCAAATTTCAGCGAAAGTCGGGGCGAAGGATGAGAGCCATGAGCCCAGGATGCATGGCCGCCCGCCCGCCATGATGCACGCGCGGCGCTGCCACGTACGCAGGCCACAGGCAGGCTGACCGCTGACGTGCCGCGGCATGCATGTATGCCCGGACGACATGTACTGTACCTGTGCGTAGTGGATGGACGGACGGGCGATGGATTCAATGCGAGGTAGGAGCACGCATGCATGGTTAATGAGCTTGGAGGGCAGGCCAGACCAGAGGCAGGAGAGGAGACGCGCAGAGCGCATGGCAGCACCGCCTCTCCGCCGTGCCATTGCCATGCGTCCGTGCCCGGCCCGGCCCCGCAGTTATCGACTCTGACGCGGCGCGCAGGCAAGGCAATTCAACACTGTAGCACTCCATTCCTTCAGACTGGGGCCTTGTTTAGATGTACCCCAAAAGTTAGAATTTTTTCACTCTTTCTCCATCACATCAACCTTTAGATCCATGTATGAAGTAGTAAATGTAGGTAAAAAAATAACTAATTACACAGTTTAGTTGGAAATCACGAGATAAATTTTTTGAGCCTAGTTGGTCCAAGATTAGACAATATTTATCAAATAAGACGAAAGTAGTACTATTCATCAGGTTGAATTTTTTTCAATCTAAACGTGACCTGGGAGTAAGGATGAAAACGGTCGGAAACGGACGAAAACGGACTTACGATATAGAAAAACGAAAGCGGTCGGTTCGAGATATTTCTACATTTAGCAATTAAAGAGTACAAAAATGGTTGAAAATGGTTGTGAAATCAATTGAAACTGACATTTTTTATGTTAAAAAACAATTCATAATATACAAAACGAAAACGATCGATTCGAAATATTTCTGTTCCATTTTCATCCCTACCTGCGATCCGGAGCCGCACCTCGGCAGCTGCACGGTCAAAAGCGTGTGGCAGTTGGGCGCGCGGTTCGTGCCTGCCTCGCCTGCACCTGCACTGCCACTGCAGCTCCATTGATCTCTTCCGCTGCCGCATGGACCGTGCAGGCGTCCATGCATGCATGTGCCTGCACTAATGCTCTGCCGGGAAGAGGGAGCCGGTGCCGGGCGCAGCCGCCCAAACGGGGGCCACGACGCCACGTGCGCTGCGCCAGAGCCGGCTTGCCGGGCCGCGCTTTGCCGCGCGGCGTACTACAGGATGTGTGGCCCGCCATCATTTAATTGGACAGTGTTAGGTTCAGACATCGAGTCTGACAGCTACCGTACCGGCTCTCATAATTCTCGACGTACTATGTGGCGATCGATTTGGCAGCTACGGGTGTGGCGCCGCCATAGCTGGCGTGGTAAAAGCCGGCTCCAAACCAAACAGCCCTTATATGACCGGATCGCACGCACCGGATACCCACGCAACCGTGGCGTCATCGGCTGTTGCGTTCCGTCGGGAGACGGATTAGACGTGGTGTGAGATTTTTTTTTGCATTTTGGTCCTACTCTAAGGCCCCGTTTGGTTTGGAGGAGTTAAAGTTTAACTCCAATCACTTTAATGTTCCCTCAAATGCATGGAGTACTAAATGTAGACTAATTACATGCATATCGGCACATATTAAAAGTAATTTACGAGACGAATCTATTAAGCCTAATTAGTTCAAGATTGGAAACTTTTTGTCAAATAAGACGAAAGTGACCGTGTTTGTTAAACTTTAGCATCCAAACCAAACAGGCCTAAATGCTCTTTCTCCGTTAAAAAAAATGACGCAGCTAGAAGTACTTCTACTACAGGGCAGGAAGTCCTCACTTTCGGGGTTTTGTACATGGCACCTTCGTTTTTCGATGCACTTTTTAAATTTGTAAAACGAGGAATTTGGATGTTTACGTACGGATCATGTTGCGGAAATTCTACTACGTACGCGACCGGGGCGATCTAGCGCGACGACGCCACCCCGCTCCGATCCAACACTCTTCCTCCCGTCCAGAGCAATGTGCTTTGTGTATGAGAACGCTCTTTGGATGTCTACGGATCATATGCGAGACGCTCTTTGTAGCTTTGTTGGACATCCAGAATCAGAAATACTAAAATCTTGATAGAAGCAGGGAGCATGAGGAGGAGCCATTACTTTAAGCTCTACTATGCATTTGGCAAATTCCTACTTACTCCTTCCGTCCCAAAAAAACATGTGATCCTAAAGTTTAAATTTTGTCTCACAAAAGATGTAAACGTGGTGGATCTCAGCTTTAAGTGGGGCCTGGACGGGTGGTCGGTAGCCTCTGGAAGCGGCCGCGTCTTCCTCGGCGCTGGAGCCGCACCGTTGTGCTGCCTGCAAGGTGGCTGTATATATGGCTGCTGTTGGCCCACGTCAGCTTGCTTTCCTGATGTCTTATTAATATAAAATGATTTGAATGTATGGAGAATTCTCCTGAAGTGATGATTCACTCTGAACCACAGTGCACTATGAATAAAAAGGCAAGGGCATATGCGTAATTTTACGTATCTGTTAATCCCACCTTGAAACTTGAGAATCACGTGCTTTTTGGGACGGAGGTAGTATTACAAAATATGATTTATAGAATAAAGAAAGAAAAAAAGAGAGAATTTGCACGATGGTCGACGGTGGGAACCCGGCCGCCGTCAGTTCGGACCACACGCACACCACGACGCGTCATGGTGTACGACAACTGTGGCAAACAGAGCTGCACTGCCTCTTACGGTGGCTGCTGGCTCGGCTCCTGCTTTGGCCATCATTCCGGGACACCGCGTCTCCGCTGTCCCACATTGAAGGCGGCCGGCAGCGCATCGACATGCACACGGCCGGCCTCCGCTGGCCACCTCCCACGGCACGGCAGCGCGCGATACGTACGGTTGCAGTCCAGTCCGGCCAGCGCGATCCATCCGTGCGCCACCACGGCACGGCACGGCACGTGCACGTCCACGGCGACGCCTGCACTGGACCTAATAGCCTGCTAACGGAGGGCCAAGCAGCCTCCCGCATTCATGGGCGCCCCGCCCCGCCCCGCTGTCGCATTGCATCTACTGCTAGCCTGATAGCGCTCTCATGGTGACCCGTGTCTGGCTGTATGTAGTCCGTGTGGTCACTAGGGATCACCATACCACGGCTCACGGTCAGATTCCGGCTCCTTTCGTCTAACCGCCCGGGACGGCGACCGTTAACCGTGTAACCCCCGGTATCAAGAAGCTGAATGCGGCCACAACCGCGCATGCACATCTAACAACACCTCTTCCAACTTCCTTTCTGTCCCCGTAATTATAATACAGTCCAATCAATGGATGCAAGGGATGATATTCGCAGAGCACGTACAGTACATACTGCGCCGCGGCGTCGTGCCACCAGGTGTACAAGTTCCGGCCGCCGCCACGGGCATGAGAATGGCACCGCCGCCGTTGACCTCTCCTCACGCTGTCACGCAGCCTCAGCTGCAGGCGGCTCGCAGCTCATGGGCGTCCGCCGCTGAGTTGGGGTCGCCGCCGCCACCGCCCATGCTCATCAGGGTGGTCAGGTGCGAGACCTCCTTGGGCACCGACGCCGTCAGCACCTGCATTGTGTGCCAACAAGGGCAACACCACCACCATCATTCATTCATTCTTTCGTCGCCCATCAGCAGCAGCATGGATCGAACATCCAAGTCGAAGTCGAACCCGAACCGAACCCCAACGCCCAGCGTTGGTATGTTACGTAGGAGTAGTACGTACCTCGTGGCCGTCGTCGGTGACGAGGACCTCGTCCTCGATCCGGATGCCCATGCCGCGGTACCTGCCCGGCGCGCGCTCGTTCAGGACCGGGGACGCCGGGATGTACACCCCGGGCTCGATCGTTATTACCTGCACAAGCACAACGCGCACACACAAGGACCAGAACATGCTTTGTCAGTCAGTCAGTCATTGCTGGAGCTGGACCTCCAAAACTCCAAAATGGCGATCGACCTGACCCCAACAACGGATTTAATTGGCGCATGCAGCATGCCTGGCCGATCCGGCACACTACATGTCTACATTACATTGCAGTTAGCGAGCGATGGTAGTACAGAATCGCTATATGGTGCTATTGCTGAAAACAGAAAACTCGGCGCTACAGCTTCGAATTCTGTGAGGATGAGCTACTGTCGGGCTGTGATGGTGCCAGACAGAGGCCGGTTGGGTGGTTGTGCTTGTGTCCCGGATACGATCAACGCGTGGACACAGCAAGGAAAAAGGGAGGGTAAATGAGATAACGTGGGTACGATTGTAGGAACGGGAGGGAGAAAATAGATCGACTTACGACGCCGGGCTCCAAGGGCTTGTCCTTGGGGAGTGTCATGGAGTCATGAATATCCATGCCTAACGAGTGACCTGGAAACAGGGACAACACACAAAGGGGATCATGTTAAGTTTTGGTCCCCCGCGGACTGCGGTACCACCACCAAAATGCATTCAAGACCAAATCTAGAGAACAGATGGGCAGCCAGATGGCGGGACCTACCTATTGCGGTTGGGTTCAAGTAGTTGTATTGGATCGATTTCCCCTTCTCCAGGATCCCCAGTTCTTGGAATCCCTTTATCAGCAGCTTTACCTGCATTTGACATGATTTTTTTGAGATATATGTCTCTGAAATTTTCACGGTATTTAGTATATTTTATTTACGGAAATGGCAAGAATGATACCACCAAAGACATACCGAGTGATTGTGTATCTCGTTAATGCTTGTGCCTGGTTTACAGAGCTTTATGCACTCCTTATTTGTCTCCAGTATTAGGCTGTACAGCTCTTCCTGGGGTCAGTCAAGATGAGGATTCAAAATCCAAGCTCAAATCTTCAAAACACCACACTATACCAACTGTTTCTGTAGTATATATAAATAGGGCAGTAAAATTTGAACATTTACCTGAGCAGGTGAAAATCTGCCGCAGGGTGGCCACGTTCGAGTCAGATCGCTAAGGTAGCCATGATACTCGCAGCCAACATCCATGAGCAGAAGATCCCCTGTTTTGATCTGTCAAACAGCTGTGTTATTGACTTTACAAGAAAATAGCTCTGAGATGTGGAATGAGCCAACATGAGACAAAAAAAGCACTTACTTTTCTATCGTTTCTTGAGTAGTGTATAATGCTGCCATTTGCTCCTCCACCAACAACAGGATGGAACCTAGGAACACAAGGTAAATAAATTGTCTGATACTAGGACCTTGCTCACTGAACAAAAAGAAAGGTTTCTCGATCCACACCTATTCATAGGAACACAACTAAATTATCAATTAACAAATGAATGGATAGCAAGGATACATGGCAGAAAGCTTACGCCATTCTTTGGGCACCTCTCATTTTGCACTCGTATTCAATCTTAGCTGCCAACTGGCTTTCCTCTCTGCGGGTCCTCGACAGCAACATTGTTTGTAAAAGAGACTGTGGTCAAGTAGAGAGAATCTATCAGTGCTCCAAAAAATTCAAATTGTCACACATATTTAAGTCAATTGTTAAATATACTCCCTCCATCCCTGAATAAATCCATTCCTAGACTTGTCTTAAGTCAAACTTTTAAAAAATTGACCAAATTTATAGAAAAGATCGCCAAGATTTATGATACCAAATTAGTATCATTTGGTGTCACAAATATTTGTATTTTTTTTCTATAAAGTTGGTCAAACATAACAAAGTTTGACTTAAGACAACTTGCTCTTGTGTTTCAGGCTTGATGCCTTGCGTTGCAAGTCGCTAACTGAACTAGAAATTCCAGACATACTAAATTTTCAGTGGGCTTTGTTGGAGGCCCCCAATAGTAGGAAGACACAATAAGTGGGGTGTCTGGGTGCACAAACCTGAGTTCCGGAGCCAGCCAAGAGGCAGGGAATATGCGCAGGCAGAATGGAATGGATAATCATTAGGGCATCGTGTGTAGCCTTGGGTTTACCAAACCAAAAAGGACTAGATATTTCCGATGGGCTCTTGCTGGATGCCCAACCAATAGTAGGGAGATGCACACTGTGGGGGTGCTTGAGTGCACTAACCTGAGTTATGGAGCCAACCAGGAGGCAGGGAAAATATGTGCAGGACAGTGTGGTATTGAATCATTAGACAAACAGTGTACCTTTGGTTTTACCAAACCAAAAGGGACTACAAGTTCATCCATCTATCTAATTAGCTCAGGTACCTTGTGTCCCTGTCTAGTCCTCTACCAATGATTTTTCCCACATCAACTCCAAAAGTTCACCTAAGAAATAAAAGCCATCTTGTCCCTTCCCCAACCAGAATAACTCAAGCTCCTAAGAATTGTATCACAAGCAAGCTAGACTAATATTAGGAACTGGAACATCAAACACCCTATGTCCTGAACTGATTAATACTCTATGTCCTAAGACTGGATGCCAAAGGTAAGCATTTAACCAAATACCTGAGAAACAATAGACGCTGATTCCCTCATCAACTTAATTTCTGACTTTGACTTGACCCACCGTAATTCATCGGTGTAATTTGTAAGATCTTTAACTTTATTGTTGAGTGATGCCCTACGGAAGGCATCCAAGTTCTTATAAGAAGATGCTGTCTTCACATTGTGATACACCCCTTTTGATCGCTCAATCAGTTCAGGAAGGATCTGCATTTTAGTAGCAATAGCATTAATGTGGTCAGGTGGAGAATTCAGTCAAATCTACACCAACAAAGTATTATCACTAGCAGGAAGTAACAACTAGTGATTGAAAGTGATGCAGTAGATAATGCTGGAAGAAAATTTGAGTGCTGACCTTCTGCATCTGACTAAGTGGAAATGCTTTATCTGCTTTAAAGAAATCCACAGCAGCCTCAACTCCAGCAGTTTGACCTTGCCAAACTACATCCTAGCTCAATAATACATTAATAAGAATTGTGTGGCTTACATAAAAAAGCTATCAAAATAAGGGCTCATTACCTCCTTATTTGTATCTGGCATGAACATGCACAACCCTGTTTCTTCACTCAAAACTGCTACACCACCGGGTTGCGTGCAACCTGTAATATATAGGTAATCACCATTCTGTCTGAATGGATATGGCACTACATCAGTCATCATCTGCTGATCAGCGGAAGCAATAATGGCCAAGCTCTTCTCTGGTAGCACCTCCAAAAGCTTTTTTCTTCTAGAGATGTACTCCTCATTTGTGATGCCTGGTGTGATCTCTCCATCAGCTAATAACTGGCTCATATAGTAGCAATGTTTAAGAAAACACATACAACTAGTTGGTTTAACAAAATAACAAAAACAATAATAAGAGCAGAATTTAACTAGATTTGCAGAGACTGTATTTTAGTGGATGAGAAGTCAACATATCAGCATATTTGGCCTAACAGCACCCACGGTGGACCAGATTATAGCTCTAGTATCTTAAAAGCCATATTAATTAGTTTATTTGATAAATAAAGTACTTTGTGTCCACTCAGATCATAAACCTATATAAGATTATAAGCAATGATATCTTCTACCCCAACTTCAACTTCTCTGTATGAAAGGATTTTGGCACTCATGGCTAACTTAAGCTTGAAAATGAACCAGGTGCCAGGCCTTAGATATACTAATAGATACTAATACATTAATTAAAGGAACAAAAGGTGACACAATCTCATTTAGAATGGCGTAAAAAAGTCATTCCTTTTTGGGTTTCCTTTTTAGATTCATGTGTTTTATTGGTGCTCCTGCACTCCAGCTGCATCTCTCACAAAAAAACTCAAATTTTCCTAAGATGAGAAAGTATACTGTATACATGCAAACTGAATTGCATTCCTTGTAAAATGGTACTGAAATCAGTACAAGCCAACATAGGGCAGCTTTGGAAAACAGGTGACTTAAAACATACTTTAAGAACTAGCAAGTAGCAACTAGTTAAGTCTCCAAAAACACAATGCGAACAGTGGCGGAGCTTCTCACAGGCCAATAATAGGGGCCAACCCATGAACTTGTGTAAACTCCATTAGTTGCAGCCATTTTGGCTTGATAAAAACTAAAGATTAGCCTTGTTCTTTAATGATTGGCCCCTGCTGGATTTAGGTCCAAGCTCCGCCACTGGCGACTAGTATCAGTGTCTAAACACTAAATACCAAATATGCAAAGCCAGGGTTAACATGCCTGCAAAATCTGGTACCAGCAGCTAGTAAGAAATGAGATTGGCAATACCTCAGGATGAGACTGGGGTGTTGGTTGGCCAACATCGACTATGCCACCAGCTGTGTATGCAGCTCGCTGAACCAAACCATGGGAAGCAGATAGAAATCGAAATGCCACCTGGGTGCAATGCAAAAAGAAAGATGAATCACTATCATGGTGCTAAACAATACAGAGACATTTGTTTTCATCAATGCCATCTAACTGCAGGTAAAGTTCACATTTCACAACAATTTAGGAGGAAAAAGAAAAAGGGTAATGTGTAGATCAGCCTGTGAAGAATTTGCCACTTCTCTCATCAGGAAAGGACACTTCTGTCTAACAATAAGATCGGGCATTTATACTAACCAACCAGATACAATTTGATTGTTCAATGCTTGTAGCACTGTAGCATTAATCTAGTTGACAATCAAGAAATACAAGTGTGGCTGTCCAAGAAGACAAGATAAACCTTGCCTTTTATAAGGGAGGCAGGAGATATGCAATCCACACAATTTCAGCCCATGCTAACCAAAAAGATCATCTAAATCAAAACTTGACAAAGCTTTACTGGCACAAACACTGAAACACATAGGAAATTTCCCTCAACAACCAATCTAATTATCCCACTGAACCCAAACCATCCCAAACTGTCTTGCCTACTGGCTATACTATATGTGGCCTCCATTTCTGGCATCACCAAGACTTCTACTAGGCATTAAAAAAAGACTTAGACAGGGGGAGAGATGCCCTGATTTTGCCCCTAACAGGATGGTTAGCAAAACTGCAGTAAAATTCCTTCCTTCAAGATGGTTCCTTCGAGCTACTCACTCCCCATTCCAATCCCCAGAATATCTGAGTTTCTGTCCTTTGGACCCCCAACAAGCCCAATGCATCTTAAGAATTAGAGCTCAATGAGAGCCATCATAAGCAAGGAGCATAACCTTATTGTCTTGGTTGAAACCTTGAGCATACAAGTCATGTACTTCCTCCGTTCCAAATTATAAGACGTTTTGGTTTTTCTAGATACATAGCTTTTGCTATGCACATGGATATACACTATGTCTAGATACATAGTTAGAGCAATGCATCTAGAAAAGCCAAAACGTCTTATAATTTGGAAAGGAGGGAGTACCTCATCACCTATAGATATTGTCATCTCCAGCACATCATCTCCCTGTTGTTCTTGTAGTTGCCCAATTGGTGCCATGCAAGCTGGAGCTGTGTGCTAATAACTCTTCCAACACTTTACTTTCTGATAATCTGACAGGCTAGCTGTTGCAACAAGCCATCTTTCCCCGAGGATAGCTGTTGCAACAAGCCATCTTTTCCCAAGGCTAGTTGTTGCAACAAGCCAACATGCACCGTCATGTCAGACAGCATCTCTTCGTCCCACACAACCTCACTAGGCATTTCATCAAACACCTCTTGTGCAGCACTCTCCCATACAGCAGGGGCCCTGGAGACTATCTGCTTAGCCTGTGCTATTGCGCCATCCTTAAGAGGCATTTCATCAAACCTACGGCATGGTGGTCCACTGATTACCCGAGGAGCTAGAGTGCTAGACACTGAACACGGAACACCCATGTCGAGTCGACGGAATAGTGTGAGCAACTGGGCAAGGCGCCTAAATCCTCAAATCGAAGAAAACCCGTCGATTCTACCGCCGCCGCCGAGAACTCCGAATCTACAGCCACCTGCTCCCTCGGAGTACCAACTCGGCCGCCGCACACATGCACGCCGCCACGGTGCCACCCAAGGCGACCAGCCAGGCCACAGAATCCCACCCTCCCCTTCTCCCAGAAAATGAAAAAAAAAAAACAGAAAAAGGACGAGAAGGGAGGAAGGGGCGAGGAAGTGATGGGAGTGGGGCTGCTTCAACCATGCTTACCTCGGTTGCTCGCAGCAGCCGCGCCGCCATGGCCATTGGCAACAGCTTCCCTAAAACCTGTGCTCGAGTTCGCTTCGTCTCTCCTCTCTTCTCTTGGTCCCCCTCCCCCCTGCGTTCCCTCTCTAGCTCAAATTCACTTCGCCTTCTCTCTCTAGTTGTCACCGATCTTAAAGCACATCTACTCCCTTTGTAAAAAAAAAAAGTCATTCTCACAATTTTCAACTTTGGCCAAATATATGTAACAAACTATTAATATTTATGGTACATAATTAATATCATTAGGTAGCCGTGGAATATACTTTCATAATAAACTTATTAAAGATATAAATGTTGTACGTATTTTTTACAAACGTAGTCAAAGTTGAGAAAGTTTGACCAGGACGATTCCTATAGCGACTCTTTTTTTTTTGGACGGATGGAGTAAGTACTAACCCAGCTCGCTATGCCTTTTGTTTTCTTGGCTTCTTGCTTGAGATTCGAGAAGACGGAGAATTGAGAATTCAAAATATCAATTGCAGTTTACCTGAATTTGAAGAAAGTGGTATTGGCAAGCATTTGTTCAAAGAATCACAAATTGGAACACAAAAAAGGGTTGACCTGAATTTGAGGAAAAGTGGTATTGACAAGTATATCTTCAAAATCAAAATACAAAAAAGGTAAGTGGCTTGGACAGTCCAGTTTTGGGATTAAAATTTAAGTAAAGTTCACCGGCAGTCCTTCAATCTTATTTCAAGATGTCATATCGGTCCCTAAACTTGTAAATCACCGGTTTAAGTCATCAAGCTTATTCACCATGTTATTCCAGTCCCTAAACTCACAAATCACCCATTTAATTTAGTTCAACTACAGGTTATAAGACCCAAACATAGATTGAGCATCTAAACAGGACTTGCAAGTAACATAGATCGAGTATCTAAATAGGACTTGTGAGTTTGGGGATCATAATGGAGCAACTGAACAAGTTTGAGGAGATTTGTAAGTTTAGTAACCGTGATAACCCAGCCAAACGAGTTTAAGGACATGAACAGTCAATTTGCTAGTTCACGGACCTAAATGACGCAGCCGATTAAGTTTGAGGACCACCAGTGTACTTTATTCAAATTTCAAATACTAAAATACTTCATTCTGAGTTATATATAAAATGTTTTCAAGTGTGTCCCTAGAAAAGCCAAAGCATGAGGGAGAATCCCAATCTGTTTGGCACAATCAGATGCAAAACACTAATGACCAGCAAACACAGTCAATGTGGTTCAAAACCCAACTTGTGTACAACAACTTAAAACAGAATACAATCACTTGAAAACATTTCATAGGAAACTGGAAAGAAAATCCTTTATCCGATCAATGTAGGGTGACTGGGTGGGGATTATGTGGCCCATGTCATGCTCAACAACGGAGCAGCAATCCTGCTCAAACAGACCAGCTAGTTCAGCGCTTGCCCTGTTTGCTATCTGCTTGTCATGACCATCCCCATTGCCGAAACAATGGAGCGAGGGGAGCTTGATTGGTTCGTTGCCGAAATCACCCACGGGCGCTGGATATCCGGAGCAGAACATCCCAAACCTGAACTTTGGAGAGCCACAGATCTGCTGCTGCTGCCTGCAGAATAAGGCAGCCATGGCAGCTCCCTGAGAGAAGCCCAGGATTCCGTCGAAGCTCCCCATGCGAGACATTGCATTTTCAAGGTAGGTGTATGATTCCTCAAAGCCTTCGGTTTGTTGCTGGTACTGAAGAGGGTCAAACGGCACATCTGCAGCCCTCCATTCTTGCTCAGGGTTGCTGTTGGAGTTTGGAGCAATGAGCCATGCGAATTTCTGTTTTGGTGTCACAGACAGAGGTGAAGGTTTGTCTGAGCAGTGGCCCTGGATTGGTTGATATACAAAGGGAAGCTCATGAGGTGCGTCTACAAAGACAAGCTCAGCGATGTGCTTCAGCTTCTTGGCAAGTGCTGATGTTCTTCCCTTAAAACTGGATGCGTTCTGGCGGAAACCATGCAAACAGAGGATCCTCAACCTTTTCAGCTGCTCATTGCCTGTGTAATATTTCATTTACTTAGAGCAAGATCAACCCTAAAAAATACAAGTAAATATATCTAATCCAGAGAACTGCATGCTTAATAGTTCAGACTGAATGCATTAGAGAATATCAGAATAAACAGATCAGCTGATTCAGTGAACCAAAAATGCCAATGACTCAAATCACATATGACTTATCTATCTTGTTCAAGCCCAGCGCCCCAGCCCATGCATTTGTTCTCTACTTATGTAGCTTAAGCGCCATGTGCATATTTGAGTAAGAATATAAATAATTATCACTCAGAGAGTGCAATGGAAAACTGATACAGACCTTACCGTCACTCCAGGGAACTTTGGAGGTCACATTGTGATAGCTTATGGATGGCTTTTCAAAGCTTTCAGATAGTTGTTACCAGCCCACCTACTGCTACAACTACATCAAGTGAAGCTGTCCATGGGCCTTGGGCCGGAGCACGTGCTCGCAAGCCCAACGTGCGCGTGACGGGCGCCGAGTGGGTGTGAGGGTGCCTGCGTGCACTGACGGGCATCTTGGCCATGTAAAGCATATAAGGATCAGAAGGGAGAGAGGGAAAGGGTATCAAACAACGATGTAAACATATTCTAAACTCTCAAGCACTCGTCCTTCCTCGCCTATCTTCCTGCCTATTTGCTATGCTGTTCTTCTGATTTCCGCCACCAATTGCTTCTACTTCCTGCCTATTGCTAACATTTTGGTATCAGAGACACCGATTTTGGGCTTTGGTTCACATCGATTCGCACGGAATCCATCGATTGGTTTGAGCAATTGATCCGGTTGGCTTGATCTCATCTCTCGCAGTGAGCTGCTGTTAGGGATTTGGTCGCTGTAATTCCCTTCTCCGCTCGAATCGATTTGTGGGTGCAGTCGATCTGGATCTTCCCAAACCTCTCGCCCACGATCATTTCACCCGCCGCCAACACCGCCTAGGAATCATGAACCCTGAAACCAAAATCATTCTCGACGAGCTCAACCGCCGCTTCACCGAGCATGACCAGAAGTGGGATTCGCGTTTTGCGGATCAGGATGCCCGCCTCTCGCGTCAGATCCGTGACCTCGAGCAGGCGCAGGAGGCCCGCATGTCCAAGTTGGAGCGCGTCACGGCGTTGCTCGATGAGTGGCGGCCATCCATTGAAGGCACCGTCGACGATCTGAAGCTCGACGTCTCCAAGTCCAAGCTCGAGGTGTCGAAGATCTCCCGCAATTGGGAGCGTGCGATTCTGGATCAGCCGGCTACCTCCCCGGGTGTCTTCGCCTCCGCTCCACCCGCTGTCGAGCGCCTCAACATTGGCTCTCCAGCACCACCGCCCGATGGGCACTGCGTCGCCAATCACAACCGGGAGAGTGGATTTGGGGTAGTTTCTACCCTAATTCATTCCCCGGTCAAGGGTATGCCACCGATTCACCATCCCCCATCTCCCCGTTCAGTTTTACAACCTGTTGTCGATCATGGAGCCCGTAGTGGTACTACCGGGGTGGGGCATAATGGTTTCCAGAACCCCAAGCTACCTAAATTTGATTTTCCAAAATTTGATGGCACTCAACCTAAGTATTGGCTTAGTCAGTGTAAAGATTATTTCGATCTTTATGGTACTGAACCTCACATGTGGGTACGGGTTGCTAAAATGCATCTGACTGATATAGCCAAACGTTGGTACCCTTCAGTTGAAAATCAGCTCCAAACCGGGTCTTGGTCTACCTTCACCCGTCTGATCCTTGAGCGTTTTGGTCAGGATCACCATGAACTTTTGCTTCGGCAACTTTTCCAAATTCGCCAAACCGGTTCTGTCCAAGAGTACACAGATCAATTTACTGCTATCGTAGATGAGTTGTCTGCTTATGGGGGAACTACTGATCCACTTTATTATACCATGCATTATGTTGATGGGTTAAAAGATTACATCCGAGCTGCTGTAGCTTTGCATCGCCCACACCATTTGGATACTGCTTGTGCTCTTGCGAAATTGCAGGAAGAGGTCGCTGCACCGGTCCAGACGAGGGAATTGCGGCGTTGGGAGAATCCAGGCGGTGCTCGCCCCTACGCAACTCGAGCGCTGCCCCTTCCTCCACCACCTCCACGGCTGGCTCTTCCTGCACCTGCAGCGAAGCCGGTGGCTGAGGCGGGCCGAGGTCCTTCCTCCGACGACCGCTGGGCTGCCCTTCGTGCATCCCGCCGCGCCCAGGGCCTCTGTATGAGGTGCGGTGGCAAGTGGTCCCGTGATCATCAATGTCCTGCTGCAGTCCAACTTCATGTCGTTCAGGAACTGTTGGATATATTTCAAGTTGAGGATTCCACTGATGAAGCGCTCGAGGCACCAGAAGCAGTTCAGGAACAGCTATTTCTGTCTCTTTCAGTTGCCGCTGTGACAGGGGTTATTCTGCCCAGGACTATGTGTTTTTGGGGCCAGCTTGGGGATCAACCAATCAAAATTTTGCTGGATTCCGGCAGCTCTCATACATTCATCAGTTCTGCGGTTGCTGCCAACTGTTCTGGTATATCAGAATTATGTCCGCCATTGTCAGTTCAAGTTGCTAATGGTCAGACTCTGCTCTGCTCTTCTCATATTCCTTCAGCAGTTTGGTTTCTCCAAGGGTGTCAATTCACATCAGATTTGAAAGTTTTGCCACTGTCAACCTATGACATGATACTGGGTCTGGACTGGCTCGAAGTACACAGTCCTATGGAGGTGCATTGGGCTCAAAAGTGGATTCATCTTCAGCACCAAGGAAAATCTGTTCATCTGGTTGGTATTTTGCCTGAACTGCCTGAAGGTGCCGTTCTCCATGTCTGCTCCTCTGATACACAGCTCATCGTTGGGGGCATGGATCAGCCTGTGGAAATTCAGCAACTTCTCCAGAATTATGCTGGCTTATTTGACCCACCTACTCAACTACCTCCTTCTCGTGATTGTGATCATTCTATTCCTTTGGTGCCCGGCGCAGCTCCCGTGTTTTCACGGCCATATCGTTTTTCCCCAGCAATCAAAGATGAGGTGGAGAAACAAGTGAATGAGATGCTGGCATCCGGCATCATTCAGAAAAGCTCCAGTCCATTCTCTTCGGCAGTATTGCTAGTGAAGAAGAAGGACAACACTTGGCGTTTTTGTATCGATTACCGCCAGTTAAATGCCATTACAGTCAAAGGCAAATATCCTGTTCCCGTCATTGATGAATTATTGGATGAACTCGCTGGCGCCACCTGGTTTACTAAACTCGATTTACGTTCCGGGTTTCATCAGATTTTGCTCAAGCCAGGGGAAGAGTTCAAGACGGCGTTTCAAACCCATTTTGGCCAATTTGAATTTCGGGTAATGCCGTTCGGTCTCACTGGGGCTCCGGGTACCTTCATGGATGCGATGAACTCCACTCTTGCTCCGTTTCTGCGCAAGTTTGTCTTGGTTTTTTTTGATGATATACTGATTTACAGTACCAACTATGAGGAGCATGTCCATCATTTGCAGTTGGTTTTTCAGCAGTTACAGCTCCATGAGTGGAAGATCAAGTTGACCAAATGTGAATTTGCTCAGCAACGTATTGCTTATCTGGGTCATGTTATCTCCGGTGCAGGCGTGGCTACCGACCCCCAGAAAGTGTCTGCAATTGTCACCTGGCCCACTCCTTCCTCGGTCAAGGATCTCCGTGGGTTTCTCGGGCTCGCAGGATATTATCGCAAGTTTGTGAGGAACTTTGGCATCATTGCAAAACCGCTGACCGAGCTTCTCAAAAAGAATTCGATCTTCCTTTGGACACAGGTTCATGATCAGTCCTTTCAAGCCCTCAAGCACGCTTTGAGCTCTTCACCGGTATTAGCGTTACCTGATTTCTCCAAGACTTTTAGCATTGAGACTGATGCTAGCAATTGTGGGATTGGTGCTGTTTTGACACAAGATGGCCACCCCCTGGCATTTCTTAGTAAAGCTCTTGGGCCCCGCTCGCGTGGGTTGAGTACCTATGAGAAGGAGTATATGGCAGTTCTTATGGCAGTGCAGCAATGGCGCTCTTACTTACAGCTCGCTGAGTTCATTATCTATACCGATCAGCAAAGTTTAGTACAACTCACTGATCAACGCTTGCATACCCCATGGCAACAAAAGTTGTTCTCCAAGCTGGTGGGTCTTCAGTTCCGCATTCTGTACAAGCCTGGGTCCACTAATCGAGTTGCCGACGCTCTGTCTCGCAAGCCTGCTCATGACTCAGCCTGTGCGGCATTATCAGTGGTTACTCCAATCTGGATTCAGGAAGTTATCGCGGGCTATGCTTCTGATCCGGTCACTTCCGAGATGTTGGCTAAGCTCTCAATTGACCCTCAAGCCATTCCAGGCTACTCTCTTCGTGATGGCGTCATACGTCAGGGCTCTCGCATTTGGATTGGAAACAATGTCACTCTGCAGCAGAAGCTTCTTTTTGCTACCCATTCCAGTGCATTGGGGGGACATTCGGGTTTTCCATCAACCTATACCAGACTCAAACAGTTATTTGCTTGGAGAGGAATGAAATCCGACACTCGTACTTATGTTCAAACTTGCCTCACTTGTCAGCAGGCCAAGCCCGATCGGTCCCGGCTACCAGGGCTCCTGCAACCTCTACCGGTTCCGGCCTCCGCATGGCAGACCATATCATTGGATTTCATTGAAGGACTTCCACGGTCGGGTAACGCGAACTGCCTCCTGGTGGTCGTTGATTCGTTCACCAAGTATGGCCATTTCCTGCCCCTTCTCCACCCTTTTACTGCTGCTGGTGTGGCCAAGGTTTTCCTCAACACTGTATACCGCTTGCATGGTCTCCCATCTGCCATTATCTCCGACCGAGACCGTGTGTTTACAAGCAAATTCTGGCAAGAGCTCTTCCGTCTTGCTGACGTATCTCTCCAGATGAGTTCTAGCTATCATCCTCAGACGGATGGCCAGACCGAGCGCCTCAACCAAACTATGGAAACGTTCTTTCGCTGCTTTGTCAACGCCTGCCCTGCAAAGTGGTTTTCCTGGATTGCACTCGCGGAATTCTGGTATAATGCTACTCCACATTCTGCTATTGGGTGTTCCCCCTTTGAAGCTCTTTATGGCCATCCACCTCGACATTTTGGGGTTTCAGTGTGGGATGCTGTTGAGGTACCTGAACTTTCTTCTTGGCTTCAAGACCGTAAAGTCATGGCTGATGTTATTCGCCAGCACCTTGCTCGTGCTAAAGAGCGCATGAAAAAGCAGGCCGATAAGCACCGTTCTGAGTGTCACTTTCAGGTGGGTGATCTGGTACTTGTCAAGATCCAGCCATATGTCCAGTCTACCTTGGCTCCCCGCGCCAACCAGAAGCTTTCCTACAAGTACTATGGGCCATTCAAGATCCTCTCTCGCATTGGCTCGGTCGCATATAAACTGCAGCTCCCTTCTACCAGTGCCATTCACCCGGTGTTTCACGTCTCTCAACTGAAAGCAGCTTTCACTTCCAATACCCAGGTATCACCAACTTTCCCATCTGACATTGAGTTGCCTAGAGTTCCCATGGAGGTGTTGCAGCGCCGTGTCATTCCTGCGGCCAATGGCTCGGTGGAACAAGGCCTCATCCTCTGGTCTGGCTGGCCTCGCGACATGGCGACCTGGGAGAATCTGCTCCAACTTCGTCAAGCTTTTCCCCATGCTCCTGCTTGGGGACAAGCAGGTTCTCAAGCCCCGGGGAGTGTTACCAGCCCACCTACTGCTACAACTACATCAAGTGAAGCTGTCCATGGGCCTTGGGCCGGAGCACGTGTTCGCAAGCCCAACGTGCGCGTGACGGGCGCCGAGTGGGTGTGAGGGTGCCTGCGTGCACTGACGGGCATCTTGGCCATGTAAAGCATATAAGGATCAGAAGGGAGAGAGGGAAAGGGTATCAAACAACGATGTAAACATATTCTAAACTCTCAAGCACTCGTCCTTCCTCGCCTATCTTCCTGCCTATTTGCTATGCTGTTCTTCTGATTTCCGCCACCAATTGCTTCTACTTCCTGCCTATTGCTAACAATAGTCCTATCTGTATTTGGCAGTCTTGTCTTGTTGATATTTGGCAGGGTTCTTTTCCATTCTTTTGGCATAGCTCGCATGCATATTCCTTAGTAGAATCCTGAAGTTTAAAAAAACAAGTTTAACTTTTTAAAGCAATTATACAAATTAGCGTAAAATCAATGTGACAATCAACAAAACTTTCATGCTGCATTAAAAAATATTGCATTTGACTCAACCTGACATGTTGGGCACACTAAGACCAACATTCTGCAATGGCTGCAGCGACAGCGTGACGAATAGTCATCAAAAGAAGAACCACATATCAAACATGCTCCGAGTATGTTTTCTTTAAGGCTTCCCACAGAGATTCTATGAAATGACATTGTGACAGATTCGTGAGAAGAAAAACAAATTAAATTCTGAAAAGGAAGAGTTTGAGATACCTGTGGTCAAATACAAAATTCTTTCCTTCAAAATAGCCACCATCTGGGAATTGCTCCAGATAACGCTGAATGCCACCATATAGCTAACATAAACATAATAATAAACAGTCATGACTCATGAACAATACAAATTACTCAAGCATGGACAAGTACTCAAGATTAATGACAAGCCAAACGGAGTATAGCACATGATTACCTGAAAAACGTTCTCAAATCCTTCACCTTTTGAGCGAATATAAGCTGATGCCATCTCACAGCGTATACCTCCTGTGCAGTACCTGTAATAAATACCAAAATGTTAGTTAGGCTTCTTGCTTGGTGCTTGCAAAGTACATTAGTCTAATTCAAGGTTAATTCAAAGATCCAGCCTAACATACATAAGAATTGATTTCCCACGCAGCTGCTCAGCATGCTCGTCTATCCAAGAAGGCAGGTCACTGTATTGCCTAATTTCCGGGTCTAAGGTCTTCGCATTTGGCACATTGAACTTGCCGATCCGAGTCTCATACACATTCCTTGCATCCAAGACAACCACTTCCTTCTTCTCCACAGATGCCACAGCATCCAAACTAGTCCCAGCTAAAAGCACAGTCCAAGTTAGAAATTATACCAGAAAGCGGCAGCCCAAACAACCATGGACAAGTGTCAGTCCGAGAATCCACTCACCAACATTCTGGAGCACCGAATGGAACTCAGCCGCCGACAAGTGTCTCCCAGCACTCGAAATCTCTGGGGGTGCCGACGTGGGGTTGGAGCACAGGGTAACTAGCTCCTGCCAATGCAGCAACAATTCAAAACACAGTGATGGATGGCACTAGCGACTGGTCAAAGGTGAAATCATTCTGCTGGAAGCAGTGGCAAGAACCTTGACGACCCGGACGGAGAGCGAGGTGAAGCCGCACTCCCTGGCGACCCTCTCGTCGACAGGCTCGTCGCAGGACGCCAGCTTGAAATCCGTGCCCTCGAACAAGGCGTTGGAGCTCATCTCCGTGATGTGCTTCTCCAGCGCGGCCATCCGCCCTCCGAGCTACCAACACCAAAATGCAGGGCCGGTGAAGTCGTGATGAATTCATTTATGAATACTGCAAATCCACAAAGCTCGATGCTCCCTGCCCCAAAGGCGACGCCTACGATGCCGAGAAGATAGAGCAAGCGGGGGCATGTTCTCACCGTGGCGTTGACTCCGTCGGGGCCGACCCGGACGCGGCCGACGAGCGCGAGGCCGCGGCAGTGCGCCTCGTAGAACGCGGCGAGCGCGGCGGCGTCGGGCACCTCGGCGTACTTGTAGTAGAGAAGCACGCCGTAGCGGTCTCCGCTTCCATCTCCTGCGTGCTTCTCCTGCTGCCCCGTCGCGTCCATAGCCATACAGGCAAAAACCCTAGCTGCGGCGACGGCGACGGCGGCTCCGGCGGCGGAAGAAGGACGAAACGAAGATGACGAGAAGAGGCGGACAGGTCGGGCATTCAGCTAGTCGTAAGAATATATGGGCCGGCCCAGCATGCATATGCAATGGCCCAAATTTCATCTCATTTAGTTGAAGGCCCAAAACTTAGCTCGGCCCACCTAGGACCTTATCCTTCTCCTCGCCCGCATTCCATTTCGCTCCGCGTCCCCACACGGCCACACCGAAAAACCCCGGCAAGAAGAACCTCGCTCTCCGGCGTCTCCGGCCACCTACCCATGGAGGCCACCGCGGTGCCGCGGGCTCTGTCCCTCCTCGGTCCATCGCCCCGGCCGCCGCCGCCTCGGATGCGTATCAACTGCTTGCGCGCAGCCATTGGAGGAGGTGTGAGGCGGCGGGGGGCCGTGGCAGTCTGGGCGAAGAAGAAGAGGGGGAGGGGCGGGGACGGCGAGGCGCAGGAGCGGGTGGACACGCACAGCTTCGCGGCCAAGGAGGGCGAGGCTGCCGGACTGTTCCCCGAGGCCGTCCTGCTTAGAAAGGTTGGGTCTTTTTTTTTTTTCCTTCTTCTGTTCATTCAGTTCCCTGCTAGGCTGCCTCTAGATGCTTCTATCTAGCGTTTAAGCCTGGGGGACGAGCAACAGCACATGGTTGCTTTCGTGTTTCTGTTTCTAGACTAGATTCTTCCCTGAATGCAATGGTTTTGGTCAATGACTTGGCAGCAGCCAATAATCTGGGGATATTTAATTTTTTGCCACTTTTACGGTTGGCACGGGCTCAATTGCCATCTTTGTGTGCGTCCCTACGCTTTTGCCACCGTGATAACGAAAACTTTACGAATTTAGACATTTTGCACGCGTGGCTAGCCAAGTCACCCTTCCAACGTGGCATGAGCACGCAAAAAGACCTCCCTGCCCCTGCCTTATCCTCGTACGCGTGGGCGCTACAGCCGAGCCAAGGCTGGCGCCGCGCTGCGCAGGGAGGAGCCGGCCCGCCTGGCGTCGGTCGCATGCGCGCACTACGCCGGTCCTCGGCGTGTGCCGTGGCCACCAAGCCCCACCACCCGCGAACGGCGAGATCAAGGCACGACGGCGGCTTGCTGTAGCAGGCGCTGTTACTGCCCTCTCAAGGAAGACGGCGACGAGAGTGGTGCCCGGCGAGGGCGGACGACGGCGCGTTGCATCAGGCTCGGTAGGCTCACCGGCCGGGCGATGTAGGCCGTGGACTTGTTGGTCACCGGGCGGTGGCTTGGCGGCGGCGATGGAGAGGCAGGACATGCCGGAGAAGACCACCGCGGAGGCCGACGCCACAGCCGCGGCCGTGTGGACGAGGGCGCTGCCACCTTCTGCCAGAACTGCTGGAGCGCATGAGCTGCCGAGCTCAGTCCCTGGCTGAGTTTCAGTCTGCTTGGACACCGCTGCAGGCCCTCCAGCCCCGCCACAGAACCTCCTCGCCGTCCCTGTTGCTGAGACGGAGTAGGCGGGTGTGCTGCTGGTTGTGGCGTCGCCGCGCACGAGGCTCACCTTGGGCCTCCAGACGAACGCGTCCAGCTCGCCCTTGTGAGAGAACTGGGAAGAACAAACCTGCCCGAATTGATTTGATTTCTCCTAATGTGATGTGAATGAACAAACGAACGAACGGACGATGCTTTGCCATGACTGGGAACGCGGTGGGCGTGCTGGACGACGAGCCCGTGGGGAAGCAGAAGGTGTTCGTGTACGAGATGCCGCACAAGTACAACAAGATGCTGCTGGACAAGGACAGCCGGTGCCTGCACCACAGGTTCGCGGCAAAGATCTTCATGCACCGGTTCCTGCTGTCGAGAGCGGCACGGACGCTGGACCCGGTGGCGGGGACGACCTTCAGCCCGGCCAGCTTCTTGGCGCGCTTGGCCTCGATGGGCCAGTCCGTGCGCTACACGACGGTGGCGAGAACGAGCGCCACGCACGTGGTATGCGCCGAGAGGAGACCGTACCAGAGGCCCTGGAACCCGGTGCAAGCCGTGCTGCGGAGCATGCCGCAGCCCATCATCTGCGGGCAGTTGCCCAGCTCGCGCAGCCCCACCACGGGCATCACCGCCGACGCCAGCCGCACCACGCCAACTCGCCGAGGACTTGCAGGGCGCCCTGGCGCCGCTCGGTGTCCGGGACAAGAGCCGGATCATCTTGCGCGACACGGTCTGTGGCGCATGGAGGTCGCGTGTGGGGAAGGCACGCGTCAGCGACTTCCTTGCGATCTCGGCTTGTCGAGGGACATGGTGGTGACACGGAAATGCACGGAGTTGAGGAAGAGGATGAGCGCGACCTGGCCCTGGGCAGCAGCACGGCGAGGATGGTTGCCGCCCCATCTCGACGCATGAGTAAGCCAAGGGCAGGAGGTCTTTTTGCACGCCCCTGCCATGTTGGAAGGGTGACTTGGCTAGCCACGTGTGCAAAATATCTAAATCCGTAAAGTTTTCGTTATCACGGTGGCAAAAACGTAGGGACACACACAAAGATGGCAATTGAGCCCGTGCCAACCATAAAAGTGGCAAAAAATTAAATATCCCAATAATCTGTGTAAGTAGGCCTTAATGTTGTGAATGGTGGATATGAGATTTTTTTAGGGATAATCTAGTGTTATATGCTTGCGTCTGTGTGTAAACCTCTACAATGCTTTAGTTTTCTTGTACAGTAACCATTGCCAATCAATACAATCTTCTATTCATGACAACAGAAACAGAGCCATTTTCCTATTGAAATGAATTTATGAACGAACAGTTAGTAGTACTCCACTAGAGGAAATAGAAAATAAATTATGAAGTTTGCCGAAGGCATACGAAACATTATGGATTTAGTCATTTGCGTTAGAAACAGGAGATGCTCTTAAGCTTTATGTGGGGAAGATTTGAAAGCTATTGCAATAGGCTAAACAACTACGTGCTTTTCTTATTTCTGTTGTTTTGTAGAAAATGGTGAGAGAGGATGGTCAAGTGTCACCAGAATTTGCTGATGCAGACGAAGGTTCGCTTTTCTGCTATAAAGTTCTTGTAGATGTCCATTTTGGTACTGTAAAGATCCTTTTTATGATTCATGTGAATATTTTTATCATTCTAATCCCCCCTTTTTTTTGCAGAAAAGCTGTATGATTTTCTTAATATTCAGCTAGAAAGTGATTTAAATCTGAAAAGAAGTAAGAGCTCTTTCCTTTCCTCATCCGTCCAGCTATTTTTCCTATTTCTTCATGCTGGCATTACTTGCTGTTCATTTGTGCTGGATTTCTGAGTTCAGCTTGAACTTCGTCCTTTCACAGTGCGGCACTATGAAGTAGTTTATCTAATTCATGAGGACCGTGTTGAAGAAGTTGAAAATGTTGTATCAAAAGTACAAGGTGTGTCTCTCAACACTCATCACTCGGACATCACTTGTGTATTGGTGGAATTGTTGTAGCACATTCGGTCAAAAAAAAAATTGTTGTAGCACACTGGAGTCCTTTCTCTCTCTAAACATACTAACTAAATGAGTTAATCTTAGTCGCCTAAAGCTAAAGGAAAACTAAGGTACTTATATGTCATGTTCTGCCTGTAGGTTTGACACTCTTATAGGTCCGTTCTCTGCTAAACTTGCTACTGTCTGTCTGATTTGCTTTTGCTGCCTCTGTGCTTTCCATCTCTATGTGCAATCTCTAGGGCAGGAAGGAAAATTTTGTTTCTCTATTCCTTGTGTGTTTTGGTGTACATGTTTCTATTATATTTGCTTCAATCAGCCAATACCTGAGCCTATTTGTTTTTACATTTTATGGAATAGTCTAACAGTTCATCAATATACTACTGAAGAGTTAACATACAACTATTCTCTTTGTTCTCTTGTAGATTTTGTCAGGGAGAAGAAAGGAAGGATATGGAGGCTTAACAATTGGGGGCTCCGCAGGCTTGCTTACAAAATAAAGAAAGCAACACATGCCAATTACATTTTAATGAACTTTGAGATAGAGTCAAGATACATCAATGACTTCAAGACCCTGCTAGACAAGGATGGAAGGATCATCAGACATCTCGTTATGAAACAGGATGAGGCACTTACTGAAGACTGTCCTCCCCCTCCAGAATTCCACACTCTGCGAGCTCAACAATATTTTGATGATGAATATGAAGATGAGGAGGAAGAGGAAGAGGATGGGGATTCTAGGAGTGAGCTAGAGTCTGCCAACTATGATGAGGATGATGCTGAAGCCGATGATGAGCCTGAAATTATTTATGTTGATGAAGCTGATCAGGATAATTACGAAGACACTAGAAGAAGAAACAGAAATCTAAAGGTGAAGAAGTATACATCAGAGAAGGTATTGAGGTAGCATTAGTGTTTTTCCAGTTAGTTTAAGTCTTTTTAGTTCTTATACAAAGGACCACCTGTGTCTGTATGATTAGGAAGTTTCACTTAGGTGCTTTTTTCTGGTGCCAATGACCCCTACCATGATAATGAGATGGGTATATGTGCTATGGCTGGTACAGCCCTTGTAAATGCCTTCTTTAGTGCACCTTTGTTTTTTGTGTCACTTTATTGCCAAGAAAACCAAAAGCTTAAATAAATACTATATTATTAGTTCAAAATACAGCCTTCTCTGATTGCAAATAAGGTATGAGTACACACCAAGACCTCAAAAGATGCATCAACCATTCAGTGGGAGTTGCGTGAATCTTTTAGCATTCCAAGGGGTAGCTAGTTGGAAGCAACCCTTTGGTTTATGCTTTAAATTTGTGCATCTCTTAAGTAGTATTTGGAGCATAAAAGCTCCTCCAATCTGTTGATCTGCAAGTTGCTGGCACGCTTTGCTTTTTTGTTTATTTCTCTTTATTTTAGATTGGCGCTAAATTCATGTGTGCTATAAACCTGGAGTTTTGTATTGGTTGGAGAGTCCGTATTTCTTTTGTTCACAACTGAACATACTAGATTCATTTTATTACACCAAATAAATCAGCACTTCCTCATCACTAGTTCACCAGGTTTTTTTACTCGTACTTGACTAATTTTTCAAGCCAGGGAGCAGGGGCTAACATTCCGAACATCATTTACTGGAGGAACTTGTACTATTATGTATTGACAAAACATGATCACATTGCCTTCTTGATTCAGGTCATGTGACGACAAGTTAGGGATGCAAATGATGATTGTGAGGGGATCTTATGTAAACTTAATTAATGATCAAACCTAAGGAATGTTCGACTGTTGTGTATTAATTGTCCCACAAGTTATAGATAGGTTGAGGTCTATCAAATGATCAACAACTAACATTAAGTTTGGGAATCTTGCTCACTCCTCAGCTAACTTGTAGCACGTCACCTGCAAATCTTGAGATAATCATGCATCTGATCTGCTATTATTGAAGGAAACTCCTTGATGATTGATCAGCTTATTGTCACCATTTTGTTTCATAATCTTTCATATTATCACACCAATGAGCATTTATTTTGTCATCTCTGATTTTTTATATTGCTTGTTTTACACTGCTCCATATTTCTGCAACCACTTTTCTTTTAAAAAAGCAAGAATTATGGTCACCTCATTTTGTTCTGCCGTAACTTGCTTTTATGTTGCATTTAGGACTAGTATCTTGGGTTTCAGATGATACTGTGATCATGACTTGCATTAGCTGTGTGCAGACTTCTTATCTGTACCTCACTGCTTGAGATGATCATAAATCTGCTAGGAAATGTAGATGAAACAAAAAACATCAATTCAAATCTTGCGGCACATGCATGGAGTATTAAATGTAGACGAAACAAAAAAAACCTAATTGCACAGTTCACCGTGAAATCGCGAGACGAATCTTTTAAGCCTAATTAGTCTATGATTGAACAGTAATTGCCAAATAAAACAAAAAAAACTACAGTACCCGAATCCAAAATTTTTTGCCAACTAAACACCCCCTTAATTAGAGGAATCTTCTTGATTGATCCGCCTGTTGTCTCTGTCGCGTTGAATAATTTACCGAGTTGTTTGTGGTTTGTGCCATGGTCCATTTTCATGACTGATCATGACTCATCAGCCTAAGGGTCTCTCAATCAGTTCTATAGATGGTACATGCTCCTGTGTGTTCAATCAAACAGTGTGCCTATGATCTTGTAGCATTTATCGCCGCCATTCATTGCTGGCGGTTGGCTCAATCGCACTGCTGGTTAATACTTCCTCCGTCCGAGAAAAGATACAATTATGGGATGCGTGCCAGTCAAACTGACTCAAGTTTGACTAAATTTATAGCAAATAATATTAACATTTATGTTTTCAAATAAATTTATTATAAAAATATATTCTATAACTAATCTAATGATACTTATTTTGTATCATAAATATTAGTATTTTTTTATATAAATTTAGTCAAAGTTGAAACTGTTTGACTTCTCGAAAAACGAGAATTGCATGTTTTTATGGACGGAGGGAGTAGTAACGTTTAATGGATTGTGAGGACAAAATGTTTATTGTTTTCGGTTTTCGTGCCACACGTTTAACTTAATTTGTAGAAAATGCGTGCAACATTTGTATCTTAAAATAAATTTATTAAAAACTAGACTTAAAGATCTTTCCAATAATATTAATTATATACTATAAATATTAATATTTTTTAATATATATTTTTTAAAAGTTGTTTCTTAAGAAGCGAAAGCGACAGATATTTTGGAACAAAGGGAGTACATGAAGTTCAATCCAACAGATGATAAAGACCTGGAACTTTGGATGGAAGTGTTGTGTCCGTTGGGCCCACAATATAATGACACGTAGTAGAACACATGATACAGATCGATTGGCTCCAGCCTCGGATTGGCTTGAAAAACGTATCGACACTCATAGAAAGACAAGTGTTTTTTTTTGTGACTATAGAAAGACAAGTGTTGAGAAAATTGAATGCTACCATAATGCTGAAATAGAGGTGTAATTAGTATCTTAAATTGTTGTTGCTTAGTCCATCAGTAATTGCATTCCATGCTGAAGACCTAGAATTTAGGTTGATCTTTTCTCTTGTTCTTGCGCGGCCAGAGCACGTTCGTCGTGTATCTTACTTTTTGTGTACGTCATGTATCTTACTTTCTCCTCTTAGGGTGTGTTTAGTTGGGAGTGTAAAATTTTTGGAAGCACAGGAACTCTTTCGTTTGTATTTGGTAATTAGTGTTCAATCATGCATTAATTAGGTTCTAAAGATTTGTCGCGTGATTTATAACTAAACTGTATAATTAGTTATTTTTTTACCTATATTTAATACTCCATGCATGCGTCCAAAGATTCGATGTGATGGGGAATCTTGTAAAATTTTTGAAATTTTGAAGGAAGTGAACACACCCTTAATGAAAAAGACTAGCACGGCGGGCGCGCTGACTCTATCCTCAGCTAACTTGGTAGTTGGTACAGAGCTAGGATTCAGTTGGATTCATTGCTTTTCCAGTTTGTCCTACGAATTAAAGCCGTTTCCCTCTATGTGGTGTGCTTAGATTCTTGTATCACACTACCTAACTGTTCACACCACCTAACTGTTTCTCACGAACTAGAAACTGAGCGATGTCTCTATTTTTTCCCCCAAGCCCTTGTTTAGTTCATCTCAAAATTTCAAGTTTTTTCACTCTCTCTCCATCACATCAATTTTTAGCCGCTTGCATGGAGTACTAAATGTAGGTAAAAAAAATATCTAATTACACAGTTTAGTTGAAAATCACGAGATGAATCTTTTGAGCTTAGTAGGTCCACGATTGGACAATATTTGTCAAATAAGACGAAAGTGGTACTATTCATCATATTGAAAAAATCTTCAATCTAAACAAGGGCCAAGTTTCGTTTAGAGAATTGATGGCCGTGTGACCGAACTTTTCAATTTTGGTGGTTCCTCTTCTTTCATGTGTTTGCTGGTTTTGGGCTTCATCGTTTGATCCCTCAACTAAAGTTCGTCCTTTATCATTCGAACTGACTCAAACCGAAGTATGCCATTGTTGCTTGCCAAAGATGTGGTCTGGGGCTCCATATATGTAGAGATTTAATTTGTTCAATTTCAATTTTATTTGAAGGTCGTTCGAAGCAGCGTTTGTAGTCCAACGGTTAGGATAATTGCCTTCCAAGCAATAGACCCGGGTTCGACTCCCGGCAAACGCATGGTGTACCTTTTTTTGTTCTTTTATTATTGCTGTTTTTTTCTTAGCCTGTTCGTTTCGCTGATTTATTATGGCTGAAAGTACTGTTCGCTGATTTATTGTGAGAGAAAAACACTGCTAGATGACTGCTGATATCGGAATTGACAGCATAGGGCATGTTTTTCCCCTATATAGATTCTGTTTTTTCGTCAGAGACTTGATATCGGAATTGACAGCATAGGATAGGATAGGATAGGCTGTGTTTAGTTCCTATTTAAAAATTTTTTACTCTATCACATTGAATATTTAGACACATGCATGAAGTACTAAATATAGATAAAAAACTAATTGCACAGTTTAGTTAAAAAACACGAGACGAATCTTTTAAGTCTAATTAATCTATGCTTAGCCTTAAGTGATGTAGTAATACACAGTGCTAATGACGGTTTAATTAGGCTTAATAAATTCGTCTCGCGGTTTCTAGACGAGTTATGTAATTAGTGTTTTAATTAGTATTCGAAAACCTCTTCTAATATCCTATGAAACATCTGATGTGACATCCAAAAATTTTTCTTTTACGAACTAAACAAGGCCATAGTATCTGATATGAAAGTAAACGTAAAAAGCGCACCACATTTTACCTTTTAGTTGATTGCTTGCAGTTCCAACCCCGTTTCCCCTTCTGTCACAATTGTTTTCTACGTATATACAGAATATTATTCTACACCACAAGCCAAAACTGACCTAAAAAATATTGAGTACTACTGAACTGTGTTCAGTATTAGTCAGTACTACGCACAATACCACGAAATACCGAATAATACTGAAACGCGACTACTGAACATTACTGAATTTTGTTCAGTATAATAGCTCGATGTAGAATAGTATTATACACCTAAGGTATAGAATAACGTGTATATATATATACCTCAACGGCTTGTGAATCTATGGCTTATCTGCGCTCTAGCTACTGTTTGACACTGTTCATAACGTTGACGTCTTGCACTGTTTATGGCAGCGACATTCACTGTTCACTTTTCGTTTTTTCCCTCAGACAAATTTAAAATAAACACCCTGTTCGGCAGGCTGTTTCTACGGCTTATAAGCCGGTTGTGGCTGTTTTGTTGTGAGAGAAAAATACTATACCACGACTGATAAGTCGTGTTGATAAGCTCAGCCGAACATGGTGAAAATTCTTACTGTTCATCGCGGGTGCGGCGTTAGCGCGCCCACCGTGCTAGTCTTTTTCATTAAGAGGAGAAAGTAAGATACAGGACGAACGTGCCCTGGCCGCGCAAGAACGAGAGAAAAGATCAACCTAAATTCTAGGTCTTCAGCATAGAACACAATTACTGATGGACTAAGCAACAACAATTTAGGATACTAATTACACCTCTATTTCAGCATTATGGTAGCATTCAATTTTCTCAACACTTGTCTTTCTATGAGTGTCGATACGTTTTTCAAGCCAATCTGAGGCTGGAGCCAATGTTCTACTACGTGTCATTATATTGTGGGCTCAACGTACACAACACTTCCATCCAAAGTTCCAGGTCTTTATCATCTGTTGGATATGTGAATTCTGAATTTTGGAACGCAATTAGTTTGGATTTAAAAACGTCATGTTCCTATGTGTGTTGGATATGTGAATTTTGGAAGCAGTACTAAAGTAGCAACTGGTCTTGCTAAATAATTAATCCCCAGGCGTTTTGTACGACAACATGCTTCATACATGTGGTGCTGATGTGTGTTCTTTTATATTTTTCGAAAAAAAATTAATTCCGATGGTTTTGATTTTTCGACAATGTGACATGCCTTACTGACGAGGATTCAGGATTGTGCTTTGGAAGTTGGGACGCTCTCTCCATCCAACAAAACACGTTACTTTTAGGGCGTCCTTAGCGGTAGCTCATACTCCCTCCGTATCGAATTTAGAAGTCGTTTAGGATAGTAACACGGTCTCCAAAACACAACTTTAACCTCTTATTTTTATAAAAAAATATTTATAAAAAAATGATATATGTATACTTTTATGAAAGTATTTTTCAAGACAAATCTATTCATATAATTTTCACATTTGCAAACTCAACAACTTAAAAGTTATTGATGATTTATATTCCCAATATTTGACCCAAACCTTGTCCAAAACGACTTCTAAATCTGATACGGAGGGAGTACATTCACTTTATGAACCCCACATATAAATAAATTTTTATTATATATCTTCTCTCCTCCCTCTCTCTCTCATTCTTTATGACCAAGTCCACAAACTACCTCGTTTTCTGAGTGAGATAGGTGTTGAGATAAGATATAGTCTCTTCCCTTTTCTATCTTCTCTCTCCTCCACATAAGAAAAATGCTGATATGGACTACTATGAGTTAACTAAAGTGACACTGTTGAGACGCTCTTAGAGCAAGATCAATAATAGAGCCAAGTTACTTGGCTATAACACAAGCTATAAGAGCCAAGTTATACCATAAGTGTCTCCTATTTGTCTTCAAAAAGTCTCTCTCCTATTTCTCCTCACTACACTTGCTACTTGGGCCCACTAATACCTATGCTTCCGTGCCCAACTTGGTGTTTGCATGGGAGCCAAGCTCTCATCTCTCTCCTCTTTTCTCTCCTCCACATCAGCATTAGGTTGGCTATAAGTCTATTGTACCTGCTCTTAGGGTTTAAAATTTATCCTCATGTCACTGTAGCTTATAGAGACAGCTAGTGGGACCTTCGGTATCAATTGCATCCCTAGTGCATACGTGTAATCATGTGATTTGTTTCCCTTCCAATTAAGTAGATCACTGAGTGTGGTTAACTAATAAGGAAGATTGTATCATTTCTCATTAATTAACACAACAAACACATCAAAGATCTGTCAACTCTCAATCTTTCGAATGTGCTTACAGGAATGTGTGCGTGCTCGTGCATTCATAAAGATGAGTGTGCATGTGTATATATCAATGTTTTTGTTTATATTATGATTTTAAAAAGTTAGTACAACAAACACTACAGAATCGTTGAAATAATTATAACTAGGGGGCATAGGCAAATTACCTTGCACACTAATCCGTCTTAGAACTGCTAGACTAACATGTTTTTCTTGGCGGATGGAGTAATTATTAATTGTAGTTAACGGGTATGAATTATATAGAAATTATTTTATTAACATAGAGAAGTGGAGAAAATATCTGGCGTAATCATGAAAACACATACCTAGAAGTTTTAAATTTATTTGAATTAATATACATCCATAGTACATCTATAGATGTATATTGTAGCAAAAGTTAATATGCAAAATCATTTTCTAAAAAATCATATGAAAATAAGAAATTTTATGTGCGTCTATTGAAGAAAAATCACATAAATTTTATCTTCTAGTGTACACGATACAATTGTACACCAAAAATTTAGTGAACATGGTAAGTTAAAAGTGGTAATAATTGGTCTTGTTAGGTATACCCTTTATATGCTAGTGTACCATGACCAAATAGCAATGCAAATTGTCCCAGAGCTTGGTCGGAGATTTGCAAACCTAAGGCTCTTGGCGGTCTGGGCATGAGAGAGATCTTCATATAGTCAACAAAAGCCTTGTCCTTCACTCATCCTAGATGATCGCTTCTCAATCCAACCCTCTTCTATACAGTATCCTTAAGGTGAAATATATATTTATATTCCATTGGACATCTTTTTGGAGAGCCCCTTCCCATGGTCCTAGATCAGTCATTTGGGGATCCATCCTGAATACCAAGCATATCCTACATGAAAACTGCTCCTTTCGAATCCACAAAGGCAATTGTAATATTTGGATTGAACCTTGGTGTGAGGACTGGGATCACATTCATGACCATCTTATCCTTTCTGCCACTGTCCAACCCCTTCCCAACAATGTGCAGGGCCTCATAGACCAAAACACTTCGACATAGAATGCCCCACTCATCAATAGTATTTTCTTTGAGGAAGCAGCAAGCAGAAGTCTACACGTACGAATTGTCAGATCACACGACAAAGATAATCTTATCTGGGAAACTTCACAACAAGGACATTGCACTACTAAGGAAGCCTACAAGATCTTGAGTGCTCAAATTGTTCATCTCAACTCGAACTTAGGTCCAAGATCCCTTAAAAACAACTCCCAGATCCTTCTGCGAAGCATATGGAAACATAAACATCTACCGCCAAGAATTAAAACATTTGCTTAGCGCCTTCTTTGACAATCTCTTGCTTCAGCTGAACGAGCAAGTCGCTATTCCTGCCAAATCAACAAAACTTGCAACTTATGCAACAAGACTAAAACAGATAAACACCTATTTTTTTTATTGTATTTCACTCGAGCTTTCTGGTTCTCTACAGATCCTCTTCTTAGAACACATCTTTTACCTCAAGACCAAGATGGTGTATAGGAAATAACTGAAACCATCCTACCACAAGGATCTTCTCCGAACAGGGTCCAAGACATTTTCACTTCTCTTTGGTACTTATGGAAAGCAATGAATGATCTAAGATTCAATAAAAAAATGGACCATAGCATGCAAGAGTACACCACGAAACAAATACAGATATTTCTGTGGCTACCAATCCTCTGTATGCATCGATAAGCACTTCAACTACTAACTTTCACCTCCAGGTTGTCCCCAGAAGTTGCACCTTGCTTGCCATTCTTCTAGCTACTAGATGCTTTGTTGATGCAGCCACCAGTCCGGACGATGGGGGCAAACCATACTAGAACAACTTGAATCGGAGTCTTCTTCTTCTCTCCAACAAAAAAGTTCATTCTATATATTCAGGCTCAAATTCATCACATCTACTCAGTTCTCATGGCTGAAGCTACTACCCTTTCTCTAGCTGCAATAATCTCAAAGCTCCTTAATTTACAAGAAACAAGTTGTAACACCTCTGGTGTTACTAGCGTACTTAGCATGCGATTAAGGTCTAAAAGAAATTAACAAAACAAATTCCGTGGGTTTTAAAATTTCAAACGCACATAAAATGATAAGCGAATTTCTATAAATAAAAATAAAACATCAATTGAATGTAGTACTTAATAAAATTTGAAGCGCAAGTCTAGTAGATGAAAACGCAACTTTTGTTCCGATAAATAAGTGATCAATAGCATAACTGGTAGCTCAAGAATTGATTTGGAAATGGGTTCCAGCTCCTAGAACTATAATGACCAAGTCTGAAAACCTAATGGTAATGTCGCTTTGGCATTTAAATTTTGATTAAAATTCGTAAACACTAGATCTATGTTTTTGCACCGATAATTGCACCTTTGCGAGTACTTTAGCACGGTGTAGTTCGTAGGGTGGAGTGATGTTGAGTGGTTACTCCAAAAATGGCCGGAAGTTCCTTAGAACGAGCTGTAACCTTGTGGTCGATGCTCTGTTCGTGAGCCAGCGTCAGCACGACGAACCCGTTTTGGCATCACTCCATCTCCCTCTCTGGTTGTCCTTTTGACGTGCTATTTGTTTCTTTGGGAAGCTGTTAGGGCCATCTTGAGGGCAGAGGAGTTGGTTTAACCTCAACCAAGACGGGTAAGTGTTGGTACACGCTTTAAAATCCGTGCATAGCACGTTGTCGGTCGTTCGGCCGAGGTGTGCGCGGTCACCACGTCATTTTACTCGGCGTTGCCTGGCCGAGCCGCACCCCGTGCACGCGCACCACCGTGCGTTGGCCGGCCGAGGCCGTCTTGGTCTGACCGTGGCGTGGTCGCGCCTTGGCCACTCTGGCCGCGGCACCTGCTGCCAGCCACGCGGAGCCGCTGCTGCTCGCGCGCGCGTTGAGTGGCCACCGCTGGCCCCGCTGCCCTCCCCTGTGCTCACATGGCTGCCTCGTCTTGACGTGGCTCTACCCAGCGGTCACGCCACGCTATCCCTTTACCACGTTCCGCCAGGGCGAAGACTGACCGAGCCGTCCTCACCTTTCCGTCTTGGTTTTTCTTCCCTGTCACCGTGGCCGACGGGCCGCACCATCGCTTACGGCAAGGAGACCAATTCAAGGCAAGTTTTCACCTCCACGCCTTCGCCATTAAGTGTGTTAGACAACCAACCCCACTCCGCCTAGAACCGTGCCCGGACAAGCCGCAATTTTGGAGCTCTTCACTCTCAGTGTCGATAAAGCCGAGCCATGCCATTACCAAGGGCAGCGCTTCCTTCGACCATCTCGAGTCGAATTGGATGCACCAGTAGACTCGCCTTGAACCCCTCTTCCTCCCGCGCACCTTAGTCGAGCTCCTGCCGCTACCCTGCCGCCGGTGACACGACCGTGTCATCACAGAGCGCCGCCGCATGGTGCGGGCGCGCGTGGTCAGGTCACCTCGGCAGTTCTCCACCTCGACCATCGGCACTGCTGGCATCCGGGTAAGTCATGGATACTCGTGCGCCATCCCTACCGCTCTCGGGCCGCCTAGACTCGCCGGAACGGCCTCGCCACCATGGTGAATGGCCGCTCGCCGCTACAGCTCGCGTGCGTGCGTAGCTCAGTCCCCTGTGGTCACCTAGCGTCACCGTTTGGGTTGTAGGTGGTGGTCGACCGTTTAGCAGGGGCATAGTGGGCCCCAGATGGCCGGCGGGACCGTCCGATGCCGGCCGGAGCCGCGCCGGCGGGCACGGGGGCGTCGGGGACCGGCTCAGGGAGAAGAAAAGATTGTTGGGGGCGCTTCGTGCATAAAGTGTCTCTGGTGCAATAGGGACCTGAGGCTCCGCGTAATAGCCCTTTTGTTCAGGGGCTCTTCTGCAAAAAGAGCGACCTCGCGCGCGCTGTGGGCCAGTTGGGCCGGCCTGCTGTCGCCTGACCCGTCCCGCGTGGGCCGCATCCGGGTGCTAGGCCAAATAGTGGGCGCCGGCCCGTTGCTTTAAAAGTATATCTTTCAATTGTTTTTCCTTTTTCTTTGTTGCTAGGAACTTGTAAATTTAATATCTAAATGTATAGGAGTCCAAAAATGGTGAAACCAATTTTGTTAGTTTCCTAAAATCATGATCTAGATAAAGGTGTAATTGGTTCATGTAGATTTCTACTATTTTTAGGCTTGCTCTAATTAATTCGAGGCGTTTAATATTATCAAACATGAACTTGTAAGAATTGTTATGAATAATCAGTGATAGTATTAACGCTGAAAATTTTATAGTAAGCTAACCATAATGTTAGTTGTCCACTGTAATTTTTGTAGCTCCAAAATAATTAGTTTTGTTAGGTAGCTAATAAACCCTAGTTTGTATATATATTAAATCGACGAAACGAAAAGAGCAACACCCTGGGTTGTTGGGAAATAACGCTTAAGTCGATAACATAGATACGAAACCTAGTTCGTTAGCCATAAGGTTAGCTCGTTAGCTTGAGAGACGAAATCGTATGATACGAGGTTGCGATTGCCGTCGATTATTTACATTTCTATGTCGCATCTCCGAATATTATAATAGGAACAATGACGGAGCGTGAAGTCTTTTGGAGCAGCGGAAAAGATGGTGTCCTGATGACCGTGTCGCCGTGATGGAATGCTAACTTTTGGTTATATCTTAATTCCCATCCAGGCAAGCCCCGGTGCATAACCCTTATTTTACAAATTATTATATATATATATATATAGGTTGTGCATTTACGTTGCAGGAGTTTTATGATATCCACATGCATATATATATATCTACCCATGAGTCTTACTAGTACAGGATCGTGTAGCTGTTTTGCTTAGGTTTATCGGTAGCGTGAGTAACCTGTCGTTACTCACAATAGGTGGTTATTATTATTATTATTACCCTAATGATGAAATGATGGAAAAGGAAATGGTGACCGGGCAGGGATATGGTATGGGTATTGGTGGGTGTAACAGGTTATGTCCCGCGGCCACGGGGCATAGCTTGGTTGCACTTTTTCCCTGTCCGTGTCGATTAAGGACCGTTCGTTGCACTGGATCCCCGGTCAAGTCACAGATTTATTATCCCGAGCATATACTAGCGGATGGGGGCTAGGAAGACTTGTTACTCTCTTGTCATGGGCTCCGGCTCTTTCCGGACCGACTGATTGGAGGCGGGGATAGGTGGAGGTCTTAGCACCGTATTGAGGCCGGGCCTCAAGTACGGGAGCTAGGAGTCCAAGTTTGGACGGGGACCTGGAAACCTGTGACAGGAGGGGAACGGGTTGGTCTTGCTTGTGCCTGGGGTACAAGCGAGGCGTGTGTTTTTCGGGGTACCCAGCTGGGCACATTGATTCGCGAATCGCCGTTTCTACGTGACGGTACGACTTGACTGCACTCTAGCACCGTAGTAAGAAATGAAAGATGAAAGACGAAAGATGGAAAAATTGGTTCTGATGGCTCAACCTTTGCTTGAAAGTAGAACAGGTGCTTACCTAGAATGGTTGGTTAATACACTACTGATAACTGCTAATAAAAAGTAAATATAAGGATGCACCTTTAGTAATGCTTCCTGCAGTTGCAATAACCCACAAGCCAGATAGCCTTGCATACCCTTGGAGTCTTTTCTTCTGACGGGTAAGTCTTGCGGAGTACAATTGAGTACTCAGGGTTTGTTCTACCCTGTTGCAGGTAACAGGTGTTTGAAGCTGACAGTTGTGTGTGGAAACCTCCTGGTGGGCTCAGTGGGGATTTCCTTTACGTTGCGGATGTAGGGTTGATTTATAACTCTCACCAAAAATGTTTCACAAGGGAAAGATTTACCACCTGTTATCATTTGCTGTATATAAATGTTCATCATGATAATTTTAACTCATCATCAAATGGTTTCATTTCCGCTGAACTTTGATAATATTTTATATTCCGCTATTATAATCAAATAATGAATTACTCTGATGTTGTACTAAAAGTGATATATGAAATGGTAAAGTTGTTATAAGCTTTATCTCTCATTTATGATCCTGAGGTAAAATGTGGACTTTCGAGTTCTCCCGTTGGGTGTGCTCGACGGAATCGCAGAGTTTAGTGCTCTCTCTTGGGTACTTAGTGTCTAATGGAAGATAAGTACTCTTGGGATGACATTAAATTAGGCGGTTCTGCCACAGGTGGTATCAGAGCATAAATGGGGAAATAAAGCTTCAAAACCCTTTTCTAAATTAAAATTTGACAACACCTTTTTGCAAAAAGTTAGGACGTTTGCATACGAAGTTATATAAGTAGCCCTATTACTATAGTTAAGTCTCCGGAATAAGTTTAAGTAGGCTTTCGTCCGGTAAGCTAACTGGTGTGTAGCATGCGGTCCTAAAGTCAGACGTGCTGTTTTGCTATAGTCATCGTGCGAGTCCTACTTGCAGGTGCCCTGTTTCTAGGTACCACGCGTCCCTGTCCCGGAGTTACTGTTGTACAGTGGCTTCATGTTTCGCGTTCACTCGTGCTTCACGGCTGTCGGGGCTTACGTTTTCGGCACTCCTTCTGCGCCCTTGTCGGACCTCTGCCCTGCAACCATGCTAGTCTTTATGGCCTCGAACACCGCTCGCCTCGTGTGCGTAAAAATCCTGCTATTTTACTTTACTGATCCTCGTGCAGGGCTCGAGGGTGGCCTGCGCCAGGACCACTGGCTGCTCTGCCTTTTTAAGGGGGCAAGCCCAGCCACTTGGTGTCACCACCCAGTGCATTCCAGCTCGCTTAGCCCTTTTCTCTTGAGCAAGCTTCTCCTCAAGCCTTCCTTGCAACCACCACCCACCTAGGATGGCAGGAGTCTGGGTTAGCAGCTACTGCTTGAACACCGAGGGTTTTCCCAAAATCCTGTATGCCACCCTGCAAAAACTCGGCGTTCGGGAGCGTCCCGAGTATGAGGGCCGTGAGTACATGAAGCGTGGCACTGAGCGGTGTAAGGTCACCGTCTACATTGGCAAGAGTGAGGAGTTCCCCGACCTCACGGAAGCCTGGAATGTGACTGCAACCGGGTTTCGCTTCGGCGACACCTACCAGGTTGTGGCCCGCAAAGCCTTGCAACATCTCTGTCAGATCTTTGAAGGGCCCATTGCTCGTACCCCCATGCGGTTCTTTCCCCCTTGGGATAAGAATCGGCGGGTATGGAGGGCTTGCATGGAGGCTTTGCATGGTCTAGACGTGCAAGAGGACAACCCGACCTTGGTGCACCTGACCTCGTACTTGCTTGCCCTGGATGAGCAGTATGACCGGCAGGCCTCGGAGCTAAGGGAGTGCCTCCACCGAGCTGAGGAAGCCGAGATCTTCTCTAGGATGCTCGAAGTGCAGCTTGCTGAAGCTCATGCCAATCTAGCAGCCGCTGAGAGTCGAGAGGCTGCCATGGCGGAGGCCGTCAAGGTGGACCAAGACCGTCATGCCCAGGAGCTGGAGGACGCCTATCTTGCCACAAGGGCCAAGCGTAGGACGCTCGCCACGGAAAGGCAGGAACCCTTAATCCTGGAGGGGATCCCTGTCCATCCGCTGGAGCGAAGGAGAACTGGTTTTGCAGCACCTCCACCCACGGAAGCCTCGGAAGTAGAGTCATTGTTTCCCCTCACCCAGCCACCACCACAAGAAGGAGCAGATCCACAACCTAGTGCAGCAGAAGAACCCCAGGAGCCCAGGAAGGAAGCCGTTTGGGCCGACGAAGTAGATTAGTTGTCCTAGGGGAGATGTAATCGTTGCTAGTAGTGCTTTTCATCGTTGTTCCCTAGTGTTGTAATCTTTCCGTTGTACCGCATCCGTAGTTGTTAAGGCCGCCTGGTTGTACGTTCGAGCGCTGTGTCGAGTGTGGGAGAGTGAATGTCTGTATGTTGCACCCGTGTAAGGCCGTTGGTAATGAGTGTTTGCTTTATCGGTTGTGTTTGTTACGTCGTTTTTCCTTAGACCTCGTTCGATTTGCTTAGGGTTCTTGAGACGACAATAAGCAGGTTACAAGGGGAACAACTGTTCTGATGCAACAGATCGGCCGTGATTGGAAAACAGAGGACACTGTATCACTAATTGTGGATGTCCCAGTAGAACACTTGAATTCCCTTGATTTAAATCCGCCTTGGGATTTACTTACTTGTTCCTTATTTTGAAAGGAACCCGTGTTGCCTGAATTTTTCCCTTACTCCTCTGATTCTGTGGTCTATGACCCCGTTGTTTTTACTGCGAGTAAGTTGGTAATAGTTACTTAGTTAATAGCTTATGGTGCCGCGACGGAACCGAGGGCCACCTGTGGAACAGCTGCCACCTGGTGACGCTGCTCGGCGCGCGCTGGTATCGAGGTTGTTGACCAAGTGCTTTTACCGAGTTACACCGCGGTATCGCTCTTGCTATAAAAATTCTCTTGGTAAAAATATTCTTGTGTTCAAACGGGAAATCCACAACGGGTTGATGGAATTGTGCTCTGTCAAAGTAACAAGGTTTTTGAAGAAAGGAAAAGAAGAAAGAGAAAAACAACAGGAAGGTTAGCCGCACGTAGGTCAGAGAAGTTGAATTGCCCGACTCGACGTCGTTCCTGTGACCGGTTTGACAATGCTACGCATGCCGGGTCGCTGTCACTGTGTGCCCTGCGGACGCCGTCGGTGGTGGGACCGCGTGTGTCGCTCCCGTGCGACCGCGGCGTTGTGCCGCACTCGCCTCGTCTTGTCGCACAGTACGCCCCTCTGATCCCGGCACCCGTGTCGGCTCTCGGTTTTCGCTCTTGTTCCCGTACCGGACCCCCCTCTCTTTCTTTTCCTTTGGGGCCCCGTTGCTCGCACGCCGCCTGGTCGAGCGAACCCCATCCCCTCCTTTCTCCTTTGCCCCACTCAAGCTCGCACAGGGAGCGCACTATGGCCGACGCTCTCCCCACCTTGTGACCCCCCCAGTGATTCCCATCTCCTCCGCTTCCGGTGCACTGCATCACCACCTCCGTCCACCAAGCTTTTATAATGCCACCTTGCTTGCTCCTCCTCCATTCAACCCCCAGATCTAGAGTAGAGCTCATAGTATCAACTTCCTCCGTCAGCGCTCAGGTAGAAGAAGCTCAGGAAGTCGTCGGGAAGAAGTGGTTGGAGGCTGAGCTACGAGATCCAGCCGTTGCTCGCAGATCTAGGGTTCCTAGTCAGAGGCAATGGTGTAACTGGAGAAGAAAGGATCTAGTTTCTGTTGGAGAAGTTCAAGTTCATCCCTGGTTAGTTTAGGTTTAGAGTTAACGATGATCTTTGTACCAATCTCCAATTTCTGGCTTTGTTGGGCATACGCCATGTTCTGGATAATCGTTTTCCTATTGCTCTTCCACTGTCCCCGTCTTCGTCGGTTTCTAGAGAGGTTGTGAGTTGTATTAGAGTTGTTCTTAGCCGTGCTATCTCTAGATTCCAGAGTGGTTTAGCGTTTGAAGTCGTGTAACCTCTCATGTAAGCTCAGATCTGTGAAATGTAATCGTGCTTCCCTCTTTTGTTTCTTGTTCCGGATCTCGGGACGAGATCCTTTTTAAGGGGGGAAGGATGTAACACCTCTGGTGTTACTAGCGTACTTAGCATGCGATTAAGGTCTAAAAGAAATTAACAAAACAAATTCCGTGGGTTTTAAAATTTCAAACGCACATAAAATGATAAGCGAATTTCTATAAATAAAAATAAAACATCAATTGAATGTAGTACTTAATAAAATTTGAAGCGCAAGTCTAGTAGATGAAAACGCAACTTTTGTTCCGATAAATAAGTGATCAATAGCATAACTGGTAGCTCAAGAATTGATTTGGAAATGGGTTCCAGCTCCTAGAACTATAATGACCAAGTCTGAAAACCTAATGGTAATGTCGCTTTGGCATTTAAATTTTGATTAAAATTCGTAAACACTAGATCTATGTTTTTGCACCGATAATTGCACCTTTGCGAGTACTTTAGCACGGTGTAGTTCGTAGGGTGGAGTGATGTTGAGTGGTTACTCCAAAAATGGCCGGAAGTTCCTTAGAACGAGCTGTAACCTTGTGGTCGATGCTCTGTTCGTGAGCCAGCGTCAGCACGACGAACCCGTTTTGGCATCACTCCATCTCCCTCTCTGGTTGTCCTTTTGACGTGCTATTTGTTTCTTTGGGAAGCTGTTAGGGCCATCTTGAGGGCAGAGGAGTTGGTTTAACCTCAACCAAGACGGGTAAGTGTTGGTACACGCTTTAAAATCCGTGCATAGCACGTTGTCGGTCGTTCGGCCGAGGTGTGCGCGGTCACCACGTCATTTTACTCGGCGTTGCCTGGCCGAGCCGCACCCCGTGCACGCGCACCACCGTGCGTTGGCCGGCCGAGGCCGTCTTGGTCTGACCGTGGCGTGGTCGCGCCTTGGCCACTCTGGCCGCGGCACCTGCTGCCAGCCACGCGGAGCCGCTGCTGCTCGCGCGCGCGTTGAGTGGCCACCGCTGGCCCCGCTGCCCTCCCCTGTGCTCACATGGCTGCCTCGTCTTGACGTGGCTCTACCCAGCGGTCACGCCACGCTATCCCTTTACCACGTTCCGCCAGGGCGAAGACTGACCGAGCCGTCCTCACCTTTCCGTCTTGGTTTTTCTTCCCTGTCACCGTGGCCGACGGGCCGCACCATCGCTTACGGCAAGGAGACCAATTCAAGGCAAGTTTTCACCTCCACGCCTTCGCCATTAAGTGTGTTAGACAACCAACCCCACTCCGCCTAGAACCGTGCCCGGACAAGCCGCAATTTTGGAGCTCTTCACTCTCAGTGTCGATAAAGCCGAGCCATGCCATTACCAAGGGCAGCGCTTCCTTCGACCATCTCGAGTCGAATTGGATGCACCAGTAGACTCGCCTTGAACCCCTCTTCCTCCCGCGCACCTTAGTCGAGCTCCTGCCGCTACCCTGCCGCCGGTGACACGACCGTGTCATCACAGAGCGCCGCCGCATGGTGCGGGCGCGCGTGGTCAGGTCACCTCGGCAGTTCTCCACCTCGACCATCGGCACTGCTGGCATCCGGGTAAGTCATGGATACTCGTGCGCCATCCCTACCGCTCTCGGGCCGCCTAGACTCGCCGGAACGGCCTCGCCACCATGGTGAATGGCCGCTCGCCGCTACAGCTCGCGTGCGTGCGTAGCTCAGTCCCCTGTGGTCACCTAGCGTCACCGTTTGGGTTGTAGGTGGTGGTCGACCGTTTAGCAGGGGCATAGTGGGCCCCAGATGGCCGGCGGGACCGTCCGATGCCGGCCGGAGCCGCGCCGGCGGGCACGGGGGCGTCGGGGACCGGCTCAGGGAGAAGAAAAGATTGTTGGGGGCGCTTCGTGCATAAAGTGTCTCTGGTGCAATAGGGACCTGAGGCTCCGCGTAATAGCCCTTTTGTTCAGGGGCTCTTCTGCAAAAAGAGCGACCTCGCGCGCGCTGTGGGCCAGTTGGGCCGGCCTGCTGTCGCCTGACCCGTCCCGCGTGGGCCGCATCCGGGTGCTAGGCCAAATAGTGGGCGCCGGCCCGTTGCTTTAAAAGTATATCTTTCAATTGTTTTTCCTTTTTCTTTGTTGCTAGGAACTTGTAAATTTAATATCTAAATGTATAGGAGTCCAAAAATGGTGAAACCAATTTTGTTAGTTTCCTAAAATCATGATCTAGATAAAGGTGTAATTGGTTCATGTAGATTTCTACTATTTTTAGGCTTGCTCTAATTAATTCGAGGCGTTTAATATTATCAAACATGAACTTGTAAGAATTGTTATGAATAATCAGTGATAGTATTAACGCTGAAAATTTTATAGTAAGCTAACCATAATGTTAGTTGTCCACTGTAATTTTTGTAGCTCCAAAATAATTAGTTTTGTTAGGTAGCTAATAAACCCTAGTTTGTATATATATTAAATCGACGAAACGAAAAGAGCAACACCCTGGGTTGTTGGGAAATAACGCTTAAGTCGATAACATAGATACGAAACCTAGTTCGTTAGCCATAAGGTTAGCTCGTTAGCTTGAGAGACGAAATCGTATGATACGAGGTTGCGATTGCCGTCGATTATTTACATTTCTATGTCGCATCTCCGAATATTATAATAGGAACAATGACGGAGCGTGAAGTCTTTTGGAGCAGCGGAAAAGATGGTGTCCTGATGACCGTGTCGCCGTGATGGAATGCTAACTTTTGGTTATATCTTAATTCCCATCCAGGCAAGCCCCGGTGCATAACCCTTATTTTACAAATTATTATATATATATATATATAGGTTGTGCATTTACGTTGCAGGAGTTTTATGATATCCACATGCATATATATATATCTACCCATGAGTCTTACTAGTACAGGATCGTGTAGCTGTTTTGCTTAGGTTTATCGGTAGCGTGAGTAACCTGTCGTTACTCACAATAGGTGGTTATTATTATTATTATTACCCTAATGATGAAATGATGGAAAAGGAAATGGTGACCGGGCAGGGATATGGTATGGGTATTGGTGGGTGTAACAGGTTATGTCCCGCGGCCACGGGGCATAGCTTGGTTGCACTTTTTCCCTGTCCGTGTCGATTAAGGACCGTTCGTTGCACTGGATCCCCGGTCAAGTCACAGATTTATTATCCCGAGCATATACTAGCGGATGGGGGCTAGGAAGACTTGTTACTCTCTTGTCATGGGCTCCGGCTCTTTCCGGACCGACTGATTGGAGGCGGGGATAGGTGGAGGTCTTAGCACCGTATTGAGGCCGGGCCTCAAGTACGGGAGCTAGGAGTCCAAGTTTGGACGGGGACCTGGAAACCTGTGACAGGAGGGGAACGGGTTGGTCTTGCTTGTGCCTGGGGTACAAGCGAGGCGTGTGTTTTTCGGGGTACCCAGCTGGGCACATTGATTCGCGAATCGCCGTTTCTACGTGACGGTACGACTTGACTGCACTCTAGCACCGTAGTAAGAAATGAAAGATGAAAGACGAAAGATGGAAAAATTGGTTCTGATGGCTCAACCTTTGCTTGAAAGTAGAACAGGTGCTTACCTAGAATGGTTGGTTAATACACTACTGATAACTGCTAATAAAAAGTAAATATAAGGATGCACCTTTAGTAATGCTTCCTGCAGTTGCAATAACCCACAAGCCAGATAGCCTTGCATACCCTTGGAGTCTTTTCTTCTGACGGGTAAGTCTTGCGGAGTACAATTGAGTACTCAGGGTTTGTTCTACCCTGTTGCAGGTAACAGGTGTTTGAAGCTGACAGTTGTGTGTGGAAACCTCCTGGTGGGCTCAGTGGGGATTTCCTTTACGTTGCGGATGTAGGGTTGATTTATAACTCTCACCAAAAATGTTTCACAAGGGAAAGATTTACCACCTGTTATCATTTGCTGTATATAAATGTTCATCATGATAATTTTAACTCATCATCAAATGGTTTCATTTCCGCTGAACTTTGATAATATTTTATATTCCGCTATTATAATCAAATAATGAATTACTCTGATGTTGTACTAAAAGTGATATATGAAATGGTAAAGTTGTTATAAGCTTTATCTCTCATTTATGATCCTGAGGTAAAATGTGGACTTTCGAGTTCTCCCGTTGGGTGTGCTCGACGGAATCGCAGAGTTTAGTGCTCTCTCTTGGGTACTTAGTGTCTAATGGAAGATAAGTACTCTTGGGATGACATTAAATTAGGCGGTTCTGCCACACAAGTTTCCTCTCCGACAATGAGTTGATAGTCAGCATCCTAAGTGGCCGCCTCAATCGAGCTAAACCTTGGAATATTAAGCCTTCTATGGCTGATTTTAGACTCCAAACCCAAAGTTCCTCCCATCAGGTGCTCAAGATAAGTAGGGATGTCAATGTAACAACTCACAACCTTGCCTCTAGAGCTAGATTCCCCTTTGTCTCTTCTTTTAGTTTTCCTGCTCAAGTTCAGCACATGTTTCTATGTGCTCCTTTAGATCCTTTTTCTATCTTCCTAGGAGCCTCTCTCTCCCTTCTATGTAAGCTGTTCTTAACTTTAATATATTATGTTTCTCATAAAAAAACAAATTGTCCCCGAAGTTTCCCATTTTCTTCTCTATGTGTGTAGTCTCTAAAGTTTTGATGTGATGTGAAAGTTAAAAAGATCTCCGATGAAATGGCACATGAGGATAAATTTTTTGAAATGCACTAGGCAATGTAGCTGTTGATTATATTTAATAAAAATAATAAAAAGGAACATACCTATCTCTTGCTAGCTTTGCTTTTGTGAACGAGCCTTTGACAAAAGAGTTAGACAAAAAGCAAAGTTAAAATACAGAGTTCTACGATAAGGAAAGTTAACCCATACCCATAACCTATAGAGAGCAAGTTCAGTACCCACCTACAAAGAAGCAACTAAAATCCTGACTCACAAGGTTTGAGGCTACCTAATAGCAAAATATTCCTACTAACAAGATAGGGAATTCACTATTGAGGGCTTGTTCAATATAGCTCCTCTTGCTCCAGATTCTCTTTGGAAGTTGATTTTCTATGAGAGAAGTGATTCTCTGACTAAAAATATTTTTTCTAGGATAAACTCTATGCATATAATGACTTAGGAGTAACAAGAAGAATATTTTTTTTCAGCTCCTAGCTCCTAGTCATTTAGCTAGAGAATCATTTCATAAAATCAACATAGCATTATTTTTAGTAAAAAAACTGCTTGACAGAGCTCCTTTTGATTTTAGCTACAAGCTTTGCCAAACAGCTCCTAAGGTACTAAGGTTTTACAACAGATCAACAACAACCAAGGGGCCAGTAACTATGAAAGCAACTAAATAAAAACCACAAGAATAACAACCCAAAAGCTAAAATCTAATATTGTGTTATGGTTTTTATTCACTTTTCACTACCCTTTGCTCGATCTTTGCTTAATTAGTGAAAGAATCATCTTATTGCACCATACATTACACATCGTATGTAAATTAAAAGTGACATTGATCCGCCTAACTTTTTGATTGGACGTTGTTTAGATTCACATGAAACAAACTTACAACTAATTAAGAGGAAGATAAGGTCATCGCCTTACAAATATACATATGGGCTTTGCTGTGGTATTATACTCTAAATAGATGTGAGCCATTCATTTAATTAGATCAGATGATTAGGGATCATCTACTACTTCCTCATAGGTAATAGGTGGAATATTTATTTATTTATTTTTCTATTTGTAAAATAAAAAAGATTTATATATTGAAATATTTTTCTATAGAAACTAATTGATGCATACGTGATCTGTATATTAAATGTGGTAAATCATTTTATTTTACAACTTTAGACATGACATAATTTGATTAGCATAAATATAACATGACAACTAATATAATGTAACATGTTCTAATGAAAGGACCTAAATGATGCCTGGAGGGGGGAGTGAATAGGCTATTTATAAACTAAGTTAAATGCACCAGGGTCCATGAACTTGTAAGTGTGTGCCATATGGCCTCGTGAACTTTGAAACTGCATTTCTACCCCTTAAACTTGTTAAGTGGTACACCGAAACACCATAACAAAGCCCTATGCATATATATCCATCGCAACATTCGATCACGTACGGTTCCATATTTAATCCTGAGAATTTGTGGTGTGCAGTGGCACTTATTACTATCCCGGCCTTTCCACCATTCATGACTCCTCCAGCAACGAACTACGGAGAAACACTCTCTAAACTTTCGTCTATATATGTGCGTTTAGGCATTATACTGCCATATAGTTTTTAGTTGTCACGCAGTGGTGCAATGCAATAGCGGCTAGCTAGCAACAGAAGCAAAGCACGTAGCTAGTAAGTAGGCCTCCATGGCGTGGAAGATGTTGCCTGCGGCTAGCGAGCTCTTTCCCGCGCTCGTCCGGGCCGGCACAACCACTCCCCGTCCCCGGCCACCGCGAGCCGCACGCAACTCGCCCACCGTCCACAGGCACGCCCCTCCCGCGGCACGGCTCGCCGGCGGCGTGGGGACAACAACGACGCTGGTAGTCGACGTCGATGGCGCCCTGCTCCTCTCGCGCTCCCTCTTCCCCTACTTCATGCTGGTCGCCCTCGAGGCCGGCGGCTTCCTCCGCGCCCTCGTCCTGCTCCTCCTCTACCCCGCCATCCACTGCTGCCGCCTCGGCGGCGGCGGCGACCTGGCCGTGCGCACCATGGCCGCGGTCGCTTTCTGCGGTCTGCGCGCGCGGACGTTCCGCGCTGGCCGCGCCGTCCTGCCGCGGTGGCTCCTGGAGGACGTGGCGGCCGAGGCGCTCGACGCCGCGCGGCGTGTCGGCGACGACGACCCGGCAAGGGTGGTGTGGGCGAGCGCCATGCCGCGAGTCATGGTCGAGCCCTTCCTCAGGGAGTACCTGCAGGTGCCGGCCGCCGCAGCTGTCGCGGCGAGGGAGATGAAGACGGCGTGGGGGTTCTACACTGGCCTCATGGAGGGAGACGAAGACGGCGAAGCGGTGTCACCGGTGACGAGGAAGAGGACGACGGCGGTGGCGTCGGCACGGGACGGCGGCGACGCCGTGGGATTCTCCGCTTCAGGCTCCGTGGAGTTCCTCTCCAGCCCTCCCGCGTCCATTTGCAAGGTCGTCGCTCCCGCCTTTGATTAGCTGCTCTATAATTGATTGATCCCAATCCCATGCACGACACACGACATGGCACGACAGCGATGTATCCTTCTTGGCTCCTTGCTGACTAGCACCACCGCTGCACGATCATGTCTCTCTCAATCACTGCAGGAGGTGTACGTGGTGAGCGCGGAGGAGCAGAGCAAGTGGCGGCGCCTGGCGCGGCGCGACTACCCGACCCCACTCGTCTTCCACGACGGCCGGCTCGCGATCCTGCCGACGCCGCTCAACACGGTGGCCATGTTCACGTGGCTGCCCCTGGGCGCGGCGCTGGCCGTCCTCCGCCTCGCCGTCGCGCTCGCGCTGCCTTACAGGGTCTCCACGGCGCTCCTAGCCGCCACGGGCCAGTCGTGGCGCCTTCGCGGCTCGCTCCCCCCTCCGCCGCGAAACGGCAGCAGCGGCGGTCAGCTGTACGCGTGCAACCACCGCACGCTGATCGACCCGGTGTACGTGTCCGTCGCGCTGGACGGCCCCGTGCGCGCCGTTTCCTACAGCCTGAGCCGCGTGTCGGACCTGCTGTCCCCGATCGGCGCCACCGTGCGCCTGGCCCGGGACCGCGCCCGCGACGGCGCCGCCATGGCGCGCCTCCTGGCGCGCGGCGACAGCGTGGTGGTGTGCCCCGAGGGCACCACCTGCCGGGAGCCCTACCTGCTTCGCTTCAGCCCGCTCTTCGCCGAGCTCGGCGGCGCCGCGGGCGTCGTGCCCGTCGCGCTGGCGGTCGACACCAGCATGTTCTACGGCAACACGGCCAGCGGGTGGAAGGCCGTCGACCCCTTCTACTACCTGTCCAACCCCAGGGCGTGCTACACGGTGCAGTTCCTCGACAGGGTGGACACGGCGGACGTGGTGAGCGGCGGGAAGGCCGCCAGCGCCGACGTGGCCAACCGCGTGCAGCGGCTCATCGCGGAGGCGCTCGGCTACGATTGCACCATGCTTACCAGGAAGGACAAGTACCTCATGCTCGTCGGCAACGACGGCGCCGTCGCCGCGCCGCGCTGCGCTGCCAATAAGAAGTAAGTGAGCGCGCGTGCTGACATGCATGCGTCTGTTCGTGGCTTCGTGCTCATTGGCTGCACATATGATTATACGAGTATATGACATATCCGATATCGATCAAAGCTCTTAATTTTTGTACTCCACACCTTTCTTTTGCGAGTACTTTATCCGTCCCAAAATAAGTGTACATTTCGTACTTTGAGGAATCAAATAAATCTCAAGTTAGACTATAGAAAATAATATTAACATTTGTATCTCTAAATAGGATTAGTATAAAAAAATATGGTGTGATTAATCTAATGATAATTATTTAATATTATAAATTTTAGTAATTTTTATATTATTTTGGTCAAACTTAAATTTGTTAGACTCCTCAAAATGTAAGATGTGCACTTATTTTGAGACGGAGGGAGTACACACATGATGTACTAGCAGAATGTAGTGATCATATGTATATAAGAAAATGTACTGTACTTAAAGGAAAGAGTATTATGTCACATTCACCATTATATGAGTATACATATACATATACATGTAAGAAGATGAGTTTGTACTTCGACGTACTTATTAAAGTTTTCGTTATGGGTTGCTAAGCACCGTACGATATAGTCAGCCTCATGCATGGGCTATAAGTTAGGTTAACGACAAAGAGCCTGTTTAGTTGCCATGCGTATCAAAAAGGGAGCCCAAAAAGTGCTACAGTACCTGTCACATCAAATCTTACGGCACATGCATGGAGTACTAAATGTAGACGAAAGAAAAAACTAATTACATAGTTTAGTTGTAAATCACGAGACAAATCTTTTGAGCCTAATTAATCCATGATTGGACACAAATTGCCAAATAAAACGAAAAGTGCTACAGTAGCCAAACCCAAACTTTTTCACCAACTAAACAAGCCCAAAAGATCCCATATATACTCGATGTTTACTTAAATTTCTCTCTTTTATTAGTTGTTTATTATTCAGGGCAAAACATCCCCATGTAATGTAGACAAGCTAAACTAATAGCCGTCTAAACCTGATGATATTTGATTAAACAGACACGGCCGGCCATCTTGTACGAGAATTTAAATGCCGTTGTACTTTAGGTGAACAGTGGACATCTTTCAACATGTACCACTAGCCACAGGAACAGTCTGCAATTCTTTGGTACTAGAAGAGAAAGAGATTCATATGTACCCTTTAGACTCCAAAAGAGTAATTTGTGTTTTACCAGCCAGAGTCAGGTACCAGCAATTATATTGTTGCAGTGACCTCATCTCTGAAGGCAGTCTGGTTTAGTTCCAAATTTGAGTTGCTTTGTCAGGTTGGTCACCCAAGGCCAAGGGTACGCTCGCTCGACAAGTTAAGTTTGTCACCTTCGTTACGTTCGAGTGAGAAAAAAAATGGCTCAACAACATGGGCACGACATCTAAATGAAACTGAAACACTTCTATTTCTGTAATTCTGTTGAATGTTGTGCTGTGGCATTCAGAAAACAAGACGGAAACGGTAGGATATGATTACATTTACACGACCATCCTTTTCTGGGTAATAGTAATTCCAGGCAGGCACATGCAGTAAGCAGGAACGTCAGCGTCAGCGAAAAATGTCTTTGTTTCTTCACCTCTCGTTCTTGTGACGTCTCCCAAACTCGCGAGAATTCCGGTCCGGTGGCACTCGGTTACTGTAGCTCAACCATCTTATCCCAACCTTCATTCCAAATTATAAGACATTCTAAGAATCTTGGAGAGTCAAAGCATCTTAAGTTTGACCAAAATTATAGAAAAAATTACAAAAATTTATAACATCAAATAGGTATAATATAAAATATAATTAATGAATAATCTAATGATACTTAATTGGTGTCATAAATATTATTATCTTATCATATAAATTTAGTCAAACTTGAGATCCTTTGACTCTCCAAGATTCTTGGAATGTTTTATAATTTGGGATGGAGGGAGTACAATGCATCCACACATTTCAGTTTCCAGATATATAAGCATTCAAGTTTCACTAGCATGGCTGCGGATTCTGGAATAATGGTAGCATGGGCACTAATAAGGATAGGTTTAGCGGCATTTCTGTAGCTCATAAAGTATCACTGTTGCATTGGACCGAAGGACCGATCGAAGAAGTTGCAAGAAAAAACGATCAGATGAGACCAGAACAGCTACAAACTGCCAAGAAGGCAGGATTGTTTTTTGGGGAAGCATGCACTGGCGGAGCTTGGCATCAAACAAAGGAGGGGCTAGTTCAAGTAGCCTCTGACTTACCCTTCCTACTCACTGCTCGTCTCTTTTAGTCTGACGATGGACAAAGGTTGCAGACAGGAGTAGCAGGTGTTGCAGCGCCGAGCAAGGGGGGCTGAAGCCCAGCTTCGCCTCCACTAAGCTCCGCCACTGGAAGCATGAAGGCAAGATTTTGGACCAGGAAGGATGTGATCATGCAGCCAGCATTTATTTGTACTGCAACATTTGCATATGTTGCACTCATGCGTTGCTGTTTGTACTATATAATACGGAGTACCATCGCGGGGGGGGGGGGGGGGGGGGGGGGGGGGGCGGTCTAGTTTGGCTCTTCTTAATCCACAATCAAAGCTAAATAGGTTTGAGTATTTTGACTGTAGTTTTTTTTTTCGAGAACGTACTTGGCACGTATTTCATTAAGCAGATAAATAGAGTTTTGTTACACCAATACAGTAATCCAAATATTACCATTAGTGACCCCCTGAACAAACTCGCACAAGGTTGTAATTACATAGGAAACTATAAACGCGACTTAAGAGTACAAGCAACCTCAACCCGCTCGGCGAAGCGCGTCCAGCGCTCCTAGGTGCCGGTATCCCACCGCGATCCACATGGAGACCTCCTCCTCAATGACCTCGAGCAGCTGCAGTACCGACCTTGGCGTCCCATTGAAGGTTCTCGCGTTTCTTTCCTTCCACAATGTCCATCCAACGAGGAAGAACAAAGAATCGAAACCGCGATGAATAGGTTTGGGTAAACGCCGTCTCGAGTCCGTCCACCACAGCATGATGTCTCCTTCCAGAACAAGAACAAGATCCTGCAGGCGAAAGCCTCTCAGACAGGATGACCACACTTTCCTGCTGAAAACGCAGCCAAGGATGATGTGATCTATCGTTTCCTCCGCTTGATCGCAGATGATGCATGAGCTGCTCTCCTGCAGCCCATGGCGCCATCTCCTATGGGCCGTCCAGCACCTACCATGCATGACAAGCCAGAAGAAGAGCTTAACACGTGGCGGCGCCGAAGTCGCGCGCCAAGCGGTCTGGAGCAGCCGACGAACATGGCCCCATAAGCCGACGATGCCGAGTACTACTGATGGGCCGTAAGTTTCCAGGCAAAGGTGTCCGGAATGCCCAGCGAGAGTTGAACTTGCTCCAGCATGTTGCATAGGCCAATGAACTCGGTGAGCAGCCCTTGACTGTAGCTTTCTAAACCATCACATGCCTGTAAACGAGCAAGCACATTGTGCAGTCTCTGGTGTCCGCTAAAAAACAAGTTTAAATCAATGCTGAAGATCTTTCCTGATGGGAACAATAAATTCCCTGGACTTAAGAATCTGGTAGAAGACAATAACGACAACAGTGGTGCTATTGGGAATTTGGGAATTTGGGATGATAGATCTTGTTCATCCAGCTCATAATCCGTACTTTTCAGTTTGTTTTTTCAGCCGGAACAGTGTTTTTCTCTCACAACAAATCAGTCAACAGTGTTTTTCAGCCGGCTTATCAGCACAGCCGAACGGAGCCATAGCAACCGTCCACATAAATTTGTGCTGCATACTAGTAATTTCTCAAACTAGAATCGATAGGAAGAAGTAAATTTCATTAATAAGGCGGCATCATCTAGTGTGTAGCCACAAGTTTTATCTAAGTTCCTCAATCCTGATCACAACATATGGCAAGCTGAAAACCTGGTGGACGAAGTCAAATGGAAGCCCCAGACCAGCAGCGGCCAGTCAGTCAGACTGAAATGCAGCTGGTACATTGAAGATTGCAGGGTGGATTCAGTGAGTGATGTGGATTTTGACAGGGGGCAGCCTATCGCCGTCTCGCCACCGCCTTGTCGGCGTTGTGGTTGGTTGGGGCTCTAGCAATCACTAGCAACGACATTGTGACCAGATTGAGGAGACCATTCACAATTAACTGCACAGATGGTTGCCACGTTCGATGTTGCTGTCACGGAGCAAGCAGAATTCAGCCTGTGTGTGCTTGTGCAGGTGCAGCAGGGAGCTGAAGAAGCTTTGCTCCTTGTTGACGGCGAGAGGGGAGGTTGACCAGACCAGCGAGGATCGCATTCTGGTTCAGCGCTGGGCGGCCTGTCGACGCCGCTCATCGGCCTAGTGAGCGGCGGCGGCGGCGGCGCATGTCACAGAGCCTGGCAGATAAGGCCTTGTTTAGACTGAAGGGAGAGAGTGAAATTTAGCACTGTAGCACTTTTGTTTGTATTTGATAATTATTGTTCAATCATGGGCTAACTAGACTCAAAAGATTCGTCTTGTAATTTACAATCAAACTGTATAATTAATTATTTTTTTATCTACATTTATTGTTCCATACATGTGTACATGTGTTTCTAGATTCGATGTGACGGAGAGAGAGTGAAAAAACTTGCAATCTAAACCTGGCCCAAGTAGTTATTGGGTCAGCTTTTTGGTCAGATTCAAACGTGTTCGATAGGGTGGTCAACTCTCATCATCGTGCTCGTGCAGTAGCATCAACACAAATTACAGGCTGACCAAACAAAGGTCAAATCAGGCGAACTATGAAGCCATAGCAACCCTAGTACCCAACACAGATTATCTGGTCAACATTTTCATAGGCCTGCATTATGCAACCAACCTGCACGAGGAAATCCAACTGAAAGTACCAGAGGCAAGTTCTACTCCCAGTGCGCAACAGTGCTTAACTACGGATTAGAAACTAATTACAACCTACAAGTACAATTGCCTCCACAATCATGCGTACAGGAGTTGAGTCAAACCATAGTGACCAAAAGAGACTCTATTCCCCCTACCCTAGAAGCTGCAAAAGCTCCTCAGTTGCCAGTTCCAATGCCAGGCCGTCAGGCATAACTTCCACACTTCAGGCTAGCACATTGTGTTACTTGTCAACCTGCAAAACATTTTGAATGTAAGCAAACGAGGAGCACATAATGCTGTGAAATTATGAAGTTTCAGAAACTAATGGCATTAGTATGTAAGGAGCTTGGTGCAGGTATATTTCTAGGCAAATACACATAACGAACATGTCAAATTAAGTGTTCTATCATATTTTGGAGACTGGTGCCATGATGACGAGAAGAAATCAGTGACATATACTCGGTCTTGAGAAGGTCACATTAGAGAAGTATATTATATGGGTTTAAGAGTGAATGAAAGCTTTAAGGTTCCAGCATGTTTTTTTTTTCCAAGAACTACATTCCATTATATTCAGGAGGATAAAAGGTTAGCAACCGATACAAAGGCAAACAAACTGAAAGAACAGAAACATAAACAAAAATACCAGAGCCAAACAAAAAGCAACGAAAATTAAAACATAAGACGCCAAACAAAACACATGATAATACAAACTCTAACAAGAACTCTGAATGCTAACTGAAGTTGCACGCTATGAAACTCATTGCAGAGGGACAATGCTGTGGGTGAGGTAACCCTTTGTGAAGGTTTGTTTTTTAGATAATGGAAGAACCCTCTGCAGGCATATGTGTTGGCTGTTCTGCATCGGATATGAATAGCATGTCTAATGTAAAACTTGGATCTCTGAGATGCCTTGGTCAATGCACCTCCAAGGTTGAAACTCAACGAAACTGGTGAAGGATTTGTAGGCTAATTTGGTAGAGAAGACACCTCCAGCTTCAGTTGCCACTTGTGATCATCTGGGATACCTGGTTGCAGAACCACTTCAGAAACAATAAGCTAAAGAAAATCTACCAGAACCACGACAGTTAGATCTCCTTTGATGCACCGCATAAACAATTGGGATGCAAAGTCTGGCACACCGATTGTTAACTGGCGGCTCGTCAAGATAATATTGCAAACACATGAGGTGCAAGATATGCCACTGACTTCCCATGCAGTCTGCAGTCCTAGCAAAACAAAAGTACTTCACACCGTGGCCCAATTCAGAGACAGTTAAGACGGAGAAGAGAGCTCTTGAATTAGCATGCATCGGCAAACTGAAACTTGCCCATGTCTTGTTCGGTTTGGGCCTGTTAACTGTTAAAGCATGGTTGCAAGAAGATTGACAGATTGGAATGAGAAGCATCTATCCTTGGGTCGCTACATAGGTCCTTCCTAAATCAGTAGCACAAGTCCTGCCAATATATGTGATGCATGTTTTGAAATCTATGAAGATTTATGCTAACAATTCGTATTTTTTGGCAGGGAAATAAGAAGACAAGAGGAAAGGTCATTTGTTACATGGGAGCAAAATGGTGTTTCAAGATCACGTGGAGGGCTTGGGTTTCAAGATTGAAGCTATTTAATCAAGCCTTCTTGCAAGACAGGCACAGTGACTAATTTAGTTGCCAGAGATATCATGTTCAGGTCACAAGTGTCTCTGCTACGGAGGTGAACTAACTGATATCATGTTCAGGTCACAGGTGTCTTTGCTACACAGAGGAGTTGAACATGGGCTTGAGCTATTGAAGAAATTACTAATTTGGAGAGTTGCTTCAGGCAGCAAATTTCAAATATGAAGAAACTGGTGGATTCCATGACAACCATCACGCCATATTTAGCCAAGTAAAACCTAAAGCAGGTTTGAGATGGGTGTCACAGCTTATAAAAAATGGTCATGAATGCCACGAAAATCTTATCTGAAATATTTGCTATTATTATGATTTGTCAAAGATTCTAAACAAATTTGTACCTGATCAGGTGCAGGATGTATTTACAATTTTAGGCAGAGTGGCAGACATTTATGAGAAGATAGGAATTTTTACAGCGTGCCAGTGTTCTAAGGCAGCAAGGCATGTATAGTGCCATGGATATCCCTCATCGCCTAGGCGATTTAGGCGGATGGCTGCCTAGGCGACGCCATGAGCGCTTGTATACATCAGAAAATTTTAGAAGATAGATGGGCCATTGCCACTCTTATATCAGCCAGTCCTTGCAACTCAGTTAGCCCATCACTCCACTGCACCTGGTCCTCATTGCATAGGCAGCAACTTAAAACCATGCTGTTCACAGTGCCCACAAGTTTTGCTTTGAGCAATGGGGTCACAAGACAGTAACAATGCTGATGGAAATCGGAAATATGGAATATGGTCTACTGATGTACCACAGAAAGTCAAGGTGTTTACATGGTGTCTTGCTTGCAATGGTTTGCCTACCTAGGAGAATCATCATTGGATAACACCTCCTCCAGATGACAAACGTAAAGTTTGTGGAGTGGGAGAACCAAGTATTACTAGATGCTGTCCAAATGACAAACTATTAAAGGCTCTGCTCAGTTTCCAGTGAATAACAGAGATAATTCATGCTCGTATGAGGTGCGTTGTTTGTTTAGTTAAACTCTTCTATCTTAATACAATGATGTGCAAATCTTTTGCGTATTCGAGAAAAACAGATATAATTTATGCTGTTCATCAGAAAATGAGAAAGGAAAAGGGAAACTTGTTGAGGGCAAAAAGGAGAACTGTAGGAGTGTTAGTAGATGCATTGGCCACGGTGTGATAGGAAAAATGTGAACCGCCATAAAGGATGGTGTGAACCAATGTCGATCCTCCTTACCAGGAAGATTCAGGGAAGGATAGCATTGATATTGCTCAGGATGGCAGGGGTTATGTTCTTACTGTATTGTGTACTATCCAGTGGCAGTGCCGCGGTGGTGGAACCGTGGAAGGTGAAGCTTTAGTATGTCTAGAATGGATTATGTTGATTGCTGGCAGAGTGGCAGGTGAGTGCATGTGGATGGTAGTATGATACTAAATAGTTTTACAAATCTAGAACATGTCATGCTAACAATCACCAGTTGACCTGGTAATAATATAGAAAAGCTCTTTCTTTTTCAAGGAACAGATACAGGAGATCTAAGCAACCTACCATACTCACTGGGAACTTACCACTTAATGCCCCGATGCGACCTTGTACTTAATTTGAGCTCCTTGTGATACTCTCTTAAAGTTCAGAATTTCAATGCAAGCTGCCAAGCTGGAACTTTCATTCTCAGCGTGGTGAACAATAGTGAAGTTTTCTAGCACTTGAGCTTTTGATAAAACTAATTTTATGAAGTGCAGCTCATTGTATGACAGGTACACATCGATCAATTCCATAATGCGCAGGCACCGAAACAAATCTCCACACCCATGTGTATTCCAAAATTCTTGGGTTTCTTCGAAATAATGATGATGAAAACCATGCCATGAAACAGGGAACTGTTTTCCATATAGAAATTAGTGAAGTAATAACAAAAACGAAGAGAAGAAACTTTTTTTTAAACTCATAACAGATAGTTTACCTTAATCTTAAGCCCCCTTAGGTTTGGACAACATCTTAAGAATTGCAAAATTAAAACAATATGTGCTGCATCACCCAGATCAGCATCTGTTGTTAAGAATTGCAAGTTCTCAAATTTGGTTGGGATTTTGAATGGCACCATAGCTTGAAAATCAACCTAGAGAGGACAAAAAATATGGAAAAACATGTCAGTTAGATGAAAAAGGATCCTATATTTGTAAAAGTCCGAGATCACTCCAATAGCAGAAAATGGAACAGTGCAAAAAAAACAAAAGATATAAAACCTGTATGTCCTTATTCTAGAATATTCTTCTCGAGCAAGAAAAGTACAAACTCCAAAAAATACTTCAAGGGGAAAAGTAGTATCATTTTTTTGGAAATAGAGAACTACATTTATGTACGTATTCATGAAACAAATATATTAACACAGAAAATAGGCGAAGTTTGTTAGCAATATCAATAAAAACATTATCTTAATAGAAAGAGTTATATGTTATGAAAGTTTTTTTTTCATGACAAATCTAGTAGCACCAATACTGTGCTGTCAATTTTGGACATACATGGTCAAATATAAATAATGTTTGACTTCAGACAAACCTGAATGGGCTTTTATTTGTGATTAAAGGAAATAAAAAACTTTGGTGAGAATACTGAACACACCAGGCTGTCATGGCAATTCAAATTTATAAACCTTAATATTGTGAGCATCGATAAGAATTCAATGGTAGGAAACTTCTCTATCGGGGCAAATAACAAAGACGTGACAAGCAATCATAATCTTCTTACCAAGGGATTACTATCAAGCAACTCCAGCTTCTCCACCTGCGAAATGCTCTGCAAAATATGCAGAAGCTTCGACCCCCCTTCTTGAGCATAGCAGAAAAATGGCAATTGAAGCTTGGCTTGAGCAAGATCGGGAAGCAGACTCTGAAACTCCACCATCCAATCAGCGGAACGTGCACGAATCTCCAATTGGCGAAGGCGAGGTGCAGCAATCTTTAGCTTCACACCAGCCACCTCTCGACCAACAATTACTATCAATTGCTCTAATCCCGGGCAACCAGAAATCAGAGCCGCGAGCGCGTCAAACTGAGCCGAGTTCAGATGGGGCGCCAACTCCACAGTGTAATGCACACGAAGCCGTGTGAGATGGAGGAGTGGGAGTGAAGCCACTAAACCCGGGGTAGAGTCTGGGAGCAGACAACCTTTAACTTCGAGGTACTCGAGGCTGACGCAGGAGAAGACGGAGGAGTGCAGCTTGTAGGACGGGAGGTTAAGGACGAAACCTTTGAGGGCATGACGAGGGGGCGAGAGATGGATGAGCAGATCGTCGAGGCGCGGGTGGTCGGCCTCGGGAAGCGGCGGCGAACTCCCATCGAGAGCAAAGTCTTCCACCTGGGCAAGGTGGCGCAGGAGGACGGACTGGGCGGCGGAAACCACGCCAAGGCGGCCGAAGGAGCAGCGTCTGAAGTCGAGGGCAGGGAGATGACGCCAGCGGTGGCGCCAGGCGCGGGAGAGCGCGGAGGTGCGGACGGCGTCGCGGATGTCGAGGCGAAGGAGGATCTTGAGGATCACCTCGTCGGGAAGGTCGGTCAGGCATAGCGGCCTGGGCGTCCGCCGCTTGGATCTCGTCGCCATTGGAGTCGCCGCCGCGGCGAACGGGAGAGAATTGGGGGCGTCCGCCGCTTGGCTTTTACGGTGGCATTTCTCGTCTCGTACTTCCACCTTAAAAAGAAGAAAACAACTGCGGATTAGGTGCCAGCTAAAAGTGTTCAGGTTTAACCTAGTTTTTTTGAATGATACTTATATTTATGGATTAAAATTAATTTATTGCAAAAATACATTTCGTATTAAACTAATGGTATTTACTTGATAGCATTAATATTGATTTTTTTATCTATAATTGGTTAAAACATGACACTATGTTAGAATTGTATTCTTTTTGGGACGTCGTTTCTTTAACTCAAAATTGTTTAAATCCAACTGACAATGCCTATAAATTTATATTATCCTAAATGAAAATAATTATATACTTATAATATTAGTTTTCATATCAAAACTCAAAGGTGCCCTCGTATTGAAGACATATATATCTCGTGTTAGAGCAACTTCACTAGATTGAACATTCCCTAAAATATCAATACAGGAGGTTGAGAAAACAAAATTAAAAAGAAAAGGGGATGCTTACCGCAGCAGAATGAGAAAAGCTCCACCCCTTTCTCATCTGCTAGGATACAGGGCCCACATGTAAGTGATGCGATCCTTCTCATCTCCTTGCGAATCTCTTGGTTCGTCTAGGCGGCGTGGTTGCCAGCCCCGTCGAATCTCCTGGTGTGTTGCACAACAGCGTGGTGCGGTGAATTTTTTTATTTTTAGCCCAAATTTGAAACAAATTTTAAATTTAACTTAGATTTGAATTTTTTAAAAAAACTAACCCGTTTGGCCCCGCCACCATGCATGGCGGGGCAAATGCACTGAACCCCGCCATGCATGGTGGCGGGGTGCAGGTGCCACATGGCACGCTGTAGGCCAGTGTGGAAAGGAGTACCCCGTCATGCATCATGGCGGGGTACCCCTAACCCGCCACAGATTATGGCGGGGTACAACCCCGTCCATTTAAAAGGCCGGGCCCTTCTTATTTTTGGCCATCCATCCATTCCATTTCCCACAGCGTCCCTCTCCGCCCCAGGACCGAGCTCCCCTCCCCTCAGCGCCCTTCTCCGGCACCCCTCCCCCCTAGTGCCCCTCCCCGTCGGCTACCGACCCATCGTCGGACCTTGTTCCGGCCACCCCTGCTCCGTGCCCATCGTTGTAGTATGTTTGGTTAATGTAGTTAGTAAAGTTATATTAGTTTTAATCGTATTGATATTGTACATTATTTTTGATTTGTAAGAATTATAAGTGATATGTGTTTTGTGTTGAAATCATTTCGTGTTATTAGATGGAGGACTCGTATCGTGAGTCGATTTGGAGGAAAAAGGGTCGTCCTAGAGAGATGTACCCCGACGTGTCTTGCAAGGATGCGCCCGTGCCTCCCGAGGAACCTTTCCCTAACTGTGACTGTGGTCATCCGGCGCACGTGGGCCAGTCGAGACATCCGGATACTGTGGCTCGTTGCTTCTACACATGTTATAGTTGTAGCGTAAGTAATTGTGCCCTTTGTTTTTCTTATTGGTTTCTAATGTTGTATTCGCGATGAGATAATTGAAACTTTTTTGTAGCCCTACTTCCGGTGCTTTTTCTTCCAATAGATCGACGGTCCAGACAAGTTTGACCTAAGGATTCTCTTTTTCTACCCCGGCGTTGATCATTGCAAGCGTGAGGTGTTTACTCGCTGGGTTCCGCCCCCTCCTAACCCTCCTCCTATGACGGAGGAAGAGAAGGCCGTAGCATCGGCACGGCGGCTCGAGGATCCTCCAAAGTGCCATTGCGGAGAGTAAGCCATGATAAACCCACGCAATGAACAAGAGTTCATTTGTCCTCTACGGCGTGAGGTAAGGTTTGAGTTAACCTTGAAATGTCATGTCCTATATGTGTGTTTTACTGTTTTGATTTTGTAGGATCGTGATTTTCCAAAGTGCCGTTTCGCGGAGTGGGTCTATGGTCCAAAGAGCCATTGGCCGGAGTCGGAGAAGGAGGAAGAGCCAGACTGGAAGAAGAAGAGGAGGTCTATTGCGCCTCCTGTGATGTGCAAATGTGGTGTTGAAGCTATCTACGGCCTAGTCCCTTCAGGCCTTGGGATTGGCCACTTCTGTGGCCACATGATCGATTATGACGAGGTTTGCTAGGACTGTTGACACTTAGTGCTAATGTTTTATTTTGTTTGCTTTGGTACGCTAACTTTGTATTCATCTATTTGTTGCAACAGAGCACTCAGAAATGCAAATGGGAATCATATGATAATGTGTTTAAGTTCAAGGATGAGTATAAGACAAGAGTAGCACTTCGCAAGATGAGAGGATATCCTGCAAACTACGTCACTGATTTCGTTAAGAACCATAAGAAGAAAATGCTACGACGGGCCCAAGACCTGCGTGTTCATAACCCGGAGAGTATTGCGTGGAAGAAGTGGTACGAGAAGAAAAAGAAGGATGTAGAGGAGTACCAGGCAAGGAAGGCTGAAAAGGATGCAAGGAAGGCTGCAGAGGAGGCTGAGAGAGCAGAGATGCAAGGCTTGAACGATACTATTGCCTCATTATGTGCGAGTGAGTCATTGCGTTTTTGGAAAGTCAATCTTCTTTGTTTGACTGTCAATAAAGTCCTTGCAAAGATCATGCTAATTGTTTGCATTTTGTACTTGCAGAGATTGGATGCACCGGCAACTGGCAAGCAGATGTGGCTCGTGCTAGGTACACGGAGAATAGGACACTAAAGCGGGACGCAGGAGTTGGTGGCACCGCAAGCCGTCCGATTGTAGTTGAAGAGGAGGCCGAGCCGGAGGAAGACGACGACACCGGGAGGATAGGCGAGCTCATTCGTCTAGCCGAAGAATTGGGCTACCCTCAGGACGAGGATGCCTACGACATGGGAAGGATAGCCGAGCTACTTCGTCTTGCAGAGGAGTTATGACCGATGCCCGAGGAGGATGGTGATGCATTTGTCGCTGGGCCTGTCAGGGACTTAGAGGAGGGTCAGGCTGTGTACCACAGCCAGAAGACACCGCTGTTCGACGCATGGGGGCCAACAGACATGACCAAAGAAGAGGCTGAGTTGTACTCTCAGGCCGCGGAAGAGGCGGAGGCGGCTTACTACCGGCATCAGGCCTCTCAGGCCAAGGCAGTCGAGGCGAGCAAGGGTAAGGAGGTTGTAGTGGAGGATTCGGAGTCCGAGGACGAGTTGCTTACGCAGTGGTGCACGCAGTTTGATTGACGTACAAGTGTCATTGTTAGTGCCTTAGTGCTGCACATAGGAGGCTGTCAGTGCCTTAGAAACTTGTCATTGTAATAATTTGCATTGTCACGTCTTCACGTCGTCGTTGTCAGTGTTTGTTATTTGTAGTGGCTTAGAAACTTTGTCTGGTGTAGTTTGTCAGTGTTGTACTTTGAAACATGTCATTGTAATAATTTGCATTATCACGTCTTCATTCGTTCCATTTGTTACTCCACTCACTAACATTGTTGTCTGGTTTATCAGTGCAGTTTATCAGTGCCAGCAGTTTCAGGGGCACCCCGCCATGGCTGGGGGCGGGTTTGGGGCACCCCGCACATGGCAGGGTACCCCTAACCCGCCCCCAGCCATAGCGGGGTGCCCCTGAAACTGCTGGCACGCAGAAACTATGCCTAGATTTTGCGTTTGCAACGCGTGACAAATGCAGACATGCCATGTTGAGTCATTTGCAGCAAGTTATACGGTAGCCATGGCACGAAGAATTGCGTTTACGCCAAAGATTAAACGAGTGTTACCAACTACATTAGTCCAATCGAAATAACCAAGTAGAGTAGTTTTAAGATTAAGGTACTGCTGCTACACCTACAAATAATTTAAATGTTTTAGCACTACATAACTAAGATAACATATGTCCGGCGCCTGCTAAACATGACTATTCTACTAATCACCAGGGGTGTAGGGGTCTCGCAGTCTCCGCCGCCTCCTCGGATTCGTAGGGACCACGTTGCTTCTCCAGCCCACGTCTGTGTGGTCCCGTTGCTGCCTCTCGCGCTGCCGCCTATGTCCACGCTCGAACTGCTACGTCGAGGAAGTCCCCTGCAAGCAAGCACCCTGATGAGCTACTCTAAATGTTTAGCTACGAACAGTTGAATTAAAGAAAAAGCAAAGCATAGGCACCTGTTGCTCGGCCGGTGTGTAGTTCTCCTGCTGTGTGTACTCCACCCCCTGTGTACCAATAGGAGCACCGTATAGCTGTGAGGGACCCATCTCCTCGTGACCGGTGTACTCCCACTGGGGAACATCGTCGTCGTCGTCGTCGCCACTTGTCGTGTCGTACTGAAGTTCCTCGTCCACATCGTCCGCAACCGCTGGACCCTTCCCTCTGTCCTGCGGAGTACGAACAGACGAGGACGCAGCCCTGGTGTCGCTAGCAGAAGCAGCTGCGGTGGACATCGTTTGGCTCCTCGACCACGTGGGGTTGTACGGTACGTCCAACGTCGTGTCCGCACAGCTCAGCTTCTGAGCCAACTTCTTGCAGCCCTTTTTCATTCTCTACAGGTTTAGATGACAACATGCATTATTAAGCATGAATTTTGAAGGTAATTGAGTTGTAGTAACGAATGTTGTTGTCAAAAGTACCTTGACAAAGCTGCGAAGAGGGTTATTCTTGTCGTCCCTAGTCCGGAAAAGTTGCCTGGAAGCTTTCTCAGAGTAGTTCGACAACTGTTGTGCCTACAACATCACACAAGGTTACCTCGATCATTTTGATTGAATTTTAAAACCCTGACCTCGCTTGAGGATGTAAGTCCAAAGTACTTACCATGTATCTATTTAGAGGGGCCCTAAGAAGTTGTGTTTCCACCCTTTGCGCCTCGTCGAACGCATCGGCGATGTCATCCTCACCGCCCGCATCTGCAGGCATGTTGGTGTACGGGACCATGAGATGAGTTCTCGTACTCCGCTGCAGCCATTGCAGGTACTCCATCCATCTTGCCGGGTGGTGCTGTGGAAGTTTGTTGAGGTGGCGAGGATGCCTGTTATACCAATTAAGCAAATGTGGTTCGTGCTTCACCGCCCAATCCTTTTGCGTGGTCCGAAGCCTTCGATCGATCCTGCATTGACATATTGCATTAGAAATGAGGCACTTAAGTAGAATAAACAGATTGGCATCGTACCCATGCAGCTGAGCGTTGGTGGAGTACAGCAGTGGAATTCCCTGCAACCTCCCGAACTGTCTATAAACCCTGAAAGGGTAGTGCATCTCGACCACGTGGAAGAAGATAAGTGGCCCTTCGTAAAGCCACTCGTCCCCTTCCTCCTCGCAGCGCGGACTAAGGTAGTCCTCTAGCTCCCACCTAGACCACGGTGTCCATGTTACCTGCAAAGTAAAAAAACTTAATTTAGTATCAATCTCATTGATAGTGCCTTTAGTAGGAAATGTGGATTGAACTTACGTAGTTGTGTGTCAACATGTCTAGCGCATCCGTGTACTGCCTGTACCTCCTATCCAGCTCGCCCCTCACTACCTTAGCGTCTTTCCAGACGAAAAGGGCGGTGGGTCGAACGTCTTCATGCTACCAAACCTGCAATTCACACAAACACGGTGTCACAAATCTCTTAAGTCTTATGAAGATATCAAAGTAGTCAATGTACTCACAGGCAAATGCGGAGGTTTAGTAGGTCTCCCAACCGGAAACCGCTCCCAAATCCAGACTTGAAGTAGGTACGAGCAGCCACCTAGGTTGGCATTGGCCGACTGGCGACGACAGGCGGTACAAAGCTGACGGTATGTCCAAGCAAGGACCGTGGTACCCCAGCTAAAGGTTGCAATGTTCTCCAGTGGCTGCATAAGGATCCTTAGGAAAATCCAGCTGATGTTGTCGCCTGAGGAGTCGGGGAACAAGAAAGCGCCCAAGAAGTGCCACAACCACACCTTTGCATACATCTCGACCTCATGATCTGGAGCACCGATCGGAGGCCCTGCACCAAAGTGCTGGGTTATCCATGACGTCGACACTCCTGAGGTCTTCCTACAATTACAATTGAAGCATTATTCTATAAAAATAGATGTAGCTGAAATGGTTGTATTAGTGATTTCAATGGGACGCAGATATGAACTTACTTTGTGCCTTTAACTTCAGCATCTGATGGCCTCCTACCACAGAACTGCTCCACCAAGTCTACCCAAGTAGACTCATCGACGACCCCAGTCACCGGATGACCAGACAAACTCAGACACAATATCATCTTGACATCCTGCATTGTGATAGTCATTTCCCCACATGGTGTGTGGAAGGTGTGCGTCTCCGGTCTCCACCTGCATCAGTACAAGGTTCTGGTTATAGGCAAGTTGACGGCCCAATTTTACGAAAGAAAGTCAATTAATGCAAAATGCAATGTTACCTATCAACAGACGCAGTAAGAAGTGCAGGGTCTAGTGTGGGGAGTGTACTGTTGTAGACCCGAACGATCTCAAGGAAGCCTGCCCGACGTATGTACGTCGCGTATCACTCGTCCCAGCTATGTGTGTGGTGCGTGCGAACACGAAGCGCACGCAACGGCCTCTGCTGCTCCGACAAGGCCTGGGCCTGGTGGTCCTTGTCGTAGTCTGCCTCAATGAGGCTAAAGCGCGGATGAGGTGCCCGCGCCTCCATCTTGCAACCCTGAACCTGCCTGTTTGAAAATGAAAGTAACAACATTAATACAATTAATAACATTATAAAAAATAAAGCCAAGTAAATTTGAAGATGAATATCATAAATGCATGTTTACAATATAAACCACCTCTTGTCTCGCCCGCCTATGAAATCTAGCGTTATGACCAGGATTCTTGCAAATGGAGCAAAGGTTCTGCGCACGTTCTTCATCAAAGTCCCCGCCACCATACATGTCGTCACCGTAACCTTTCATATTATCCATATCGCCTTTCAGTCGCTTCTTCTTCCTCCTTCCCTTCCCTACCTTCTTTAGGTCCGGATAAGGCGCGTAGTCCTCACCATAATATGGAGGCCACTGCGACTCGTCAAGGTACGGCTCGAAACTCTTCTCCCAAACTTTGAGGGTGTTGGCACGGAGATACAAGGGTGACATGTATGGTGCAACTGTGTGGTCAAAACCTCTAAGCCAACAAGACGTGATCATGTGTGAGCAAGGGGCATGCATGATCTGAGGGACGTTGCAACTGCATTCTACTTTATCAAGATCGACACGGTACGTTCGCCCACCAAATCGTTCGCCGCCCAGGTTTGTGCCCCCTCTAGCTCGTACGCAGAAAACAAGCATGTCCCGTCCATAAGCCTCGGCAACCTGTTGCTTGGCCAATTCCTCAGCCTCCTTCAAATATTCATGTGTAGCCTTCCCCCATCTTCCAAGCTCCTCTTCATTCCTCAGGGCTAGGCCATACCGCGTAACAAAATACTCATTGCACTTCCTAAAAGAGAACTCAACAATACCGGACACTGGGAGAGATCGAACGCCTTTGAACACACGATTGAAAGACTCAGAGGAGTTTGTTGTCATGATGCCGTACCGAAAGCCGCCCTCATCATATGCTAATGCCCACTTGGCTTTATTTTCCATCTGCTGCTCTAACCATGTCTTGCCCACTTGGTTGAGCATCTTCTCTAGTTCCACCATAGTCTCGTTGAACTCGCGTTCCGTACGTTTATTGCAAAGCTCCTTTAACTTGTCAGCCACCTCCTTCTTGCGTTGACGCCGCCAGAAATTGGCAGCAAAATGCCGCATGCACCAACGGTGCACTAGGGGCGGGTGACCATCAATGTGTTCACCGGCAGCATTAAGAATTCCAATGTGACGGTCCGAAATCAGACAAATGGTGCGAGAAGGGCCAAGCACATGAACACGGAGTAGACGCATGAACCATGACCATGAATCATTGTTTTCCCCCTCCGCCAAAGCAAAAGCCATTGGCACTATCTGGTTCTCTGGGTCTACAGCAGCAGCCATCATCAATGTGCCCCTGTACTTGCCGGTGAGGAACGTGCCGTCAACAAGAACAACTGGCCGACAATACTGAAATGTATGCTTGCACTGATCGAAATACCAGAACACACGGTACAGAATATGCCTCAACGGGTTCTGAAGATACAACCCTCCTGTGTATATGAACGATCTCATGCCAGGGTTGAAGTGTTCCATCGCACACAAAATGCGTGGAACCTTGTTATAGGCTTCCTCCCATCTACCCCAGCGAATTGCCAGGGCAATTTGCTTTGCCCGCCAAGCCTTTCCATACGTGACCTCATACCCAACAAATATGACTATGGTCTCCTGCAAGAAAGACACCGATACGTCGTTGTCCTTATCTATAAGACCCAATATACGACGGGCTAGGTACCGAGCCGTCAACTGGGGATGGTACCTTTTTCCCTCATTAGTCTGGCATCTGTGCGGCTGTTCCACTGAAGTTACCTTCCACTTACCATCACTCCGCCTCTTTCGTGCATTCAACTTCCACGAGCACGGGAATCCAGCCTTACATACTATGTGTAATTTTACCTCCTTGTCAGAATGTCGAACCATGTAAGGCCTATGATGATACACAGCATAGTCCTGAAGGAACAACTTCATCTCAGACATCGTATTGAAAGGCATTCCCTTCCTCAGTATTAAATTTTTATGGTTGTACAATGATTCCTTACACATCTGCAAACCCGTGTCACAAACTGCCATATGCGACATACTGACATCCTTATAATTTGGCACGCCGGTAAAGGGCAAGCCAGCCTCCCTCAGCTGTGTAAGCTCTGCCGATGTATAAGAGGGTGGTGCAACGTATTGTTGTGCCTCCCTAACCCTGCTCCATCCTTCATATTTCACTCCATCATCTGGATAACCGGTGGCTAATGTGCCATGAGTCTGCATGCCATGAAGTACCTCAAGCGGTACTCCTGAGGGCATGCCACGAACTGGTGTACACATGGCAGGTGCACCTCCAGAGGGCATGGCTTGAACCGGTGCTCGCATGGCATGTGGACCTCCTTCCTCATTTCCTGAATCGCTAGAATCAGTGCTAACATCATCACCAATCATTTCCTCCTCTGCCTCCTCCTCCTCCTCCTCCTCCTCCTGTTCGAACTCGTCTACATCAAAATCATTGCTTATATGACCAACTGGAGGAGAATGAACCCGCTCCTGCGTCCAATTACCATCCAAGTCCATACTCTCCATAGTTTGTTGCATCTGCACACCACAATCTCCTTGAGTACCACTGTCAAAGGACGGCTCCTCATTCTCAACATTCTCCAGCACCAACTCAGCCATGCCGACATTCGAACCTTAGATGACCCTATTGTATCGGGACCACTCTGCTTGGTTGCACAAGTCCATCATCACATAATGTGCCATACTCCTTCCAACATCAAACCTACCCTTTAGTGTGAAAGCCTCGCCAAACTTCAAACTCAAACGGTCACATAGATCGCTGAAACTAGGGGTGCCATCAAACCATTCCAATTCTTCATACATATCCTCAAACTGGCAATCCTCTCTCCTAACACTTCCTCCGTAAAAAACTCTTACACCGTAATCCATCTACAAAACGATTTGACATCCGATTATCAACTGACCAATATGGTAGTACTAATTACTACATAACTAACTAACTAACCTTACTTACCTACCACGTAACTAACTAACTTAGTAACTACATTAACTAATAACTAATAATCGTTAACTAACTAAATAACTAATATTAACTAATAACATCCGATTAACTAATAATCGTTAACTAATTAAATAATAACTAAATAACTAATAACATCCGATTAACTAATAACTAATATTAACTAACTAACAAAAAAATCGTTAACTACAAATAATCGTTAACTAACTAAATAACTAACTAAATAATTAAATAACTAACTAAATAACTAATATTAAATAACTAAATAATCGTTTACTACAAATAATATTAAATAACTAACTAAATAACTAATATTAACTAAGTAACGAAAAAATAAAAAAATTACCGTAAACCGGGGCCGGGACGGGGTGCGACGGGCGGCGGCGTGGCGAGGTTGGCCGGGCGGCGGCGTGCCGGGGCCGGGCCGGGGTGCGACGGTCGGCGGCCGGGGGCGCGGCGTGGGAACGGCGGCCAGGGACGCGGCGACGGGGCACGGCGGAGGGCGCGGACGGCGGCTGCGGCGGCGCGGCGGCCGCAGCAGCGGCGGCGCGGCGGGCTCGGCAGCGGCGGCGGCGGCGCGGCGGGGCGCGGCAGGGGCGACGCTGGCGCGGGGGAGGGGCGGCGCGCGGCGGTGGCGGCCGTGGCGGCGCTCGGGCGTCGGTGGCGGCGGTGGCGGCGCTCAGGCGGGGGCTCGGGCGCGGCAAATGACTGAGCGGCGTGGCGGGGCGCGGCCGTTTATGTCGGCCGTACCCCGCCATGATGGGCGGCGGGGTATACCCCGCCATGATGGGTGGCGGGTTAGGCATACCCCGCCACGCATCATGGCGTGGTACGGCTGAGTGTGGCTGCCACGTCCCCTGGGGTGGCTGCCACGTGTCAACTGCACCCCGCCACCATGCATGGCGGGGTTCAGTGCATTTGCCCGCCATGCATGGTGGCGGGGCCAAACGGGTTAGTTTTATAAAAAAAATTGAAATCCAGGTTAAATTTAAAATTTGTTTCAAATTTGGGCTAAAAATAAAAATTTTTTGGTGCGGTTGGGGCATAGCATCGCGAGGCGGGGCAGCCCATCGGCCATCTGACTCGGCACGGCACAACGAAGCTGCTTCTCCCCATCGGCCATCCAACTCGACGTGGAGCTCGCCAGCACGGGGAGCAACGCAGTACAGAGTTCGCCGACATGGGTGCGGATCTCACCGGCGTGGGCGCGGCATGGAGTTAGCTCACCGGCGTCGAGCTTAGTGCGGCTGTTTGATCGACACGAGGAGTAGCATGCCGTTGATAGGAAAGGGGATTGATAAAAAAATGATAATTGATCCCCTCTTTTGAGGGGTGGGGGTAGTGAGAGAGGAGATTTTGATGGATTGAGGAAAACGTTTGGGGAAAACGGATTGAAAAAAGGATCAGGTGAAACTCATTTTTTGCATCTAATCTCCTTTTTGTTGGTTATAGAGAAAGTGGATTGGCTTTTGCGTGAAGATGCTATTAGCAACTTAGCTTGGATGTTGGGCGGCGAGAGGGTTCAGTGTTGGGCGGCCTACTGGCAACCATCGACGTCGCTCGCCGAACCGGTGAGCGGGGGCGGATCAAATAGTTATTCTGTCCGCTTTACTCAAATTCAAACTTGTTGGATAGGCTCGATCAACTCTCATTATCATGGTAGTCTCGATGCATAGTTCTATAAATAGTCTCTAAAGAAAAAAGAGTGCAATTTAAATCCAACCCTTCTAATGCATCACTACTGGATTCAGGCGCTTTGCCGAGTGCCTAATACACTCGGTAAAGGCTATTATGCCCTCGGCAAAGCCTTTGCCGAGTGCAGCACTCGGCAAAGAGCCTCTGGCAAAAAATGCGTTGGCAAAGAATTCTTTGTCGGGTGCCTTTTATCGGGCACTCGGCAAAGACGTTGCCGAGTGCAAACACGGCTCTCGGCAAAGAAAAGTGACTGTGACGGCGCCGGTTCCGTCAGCGCATGCTTTGCTGAGTGTCATGTTAGAGGCACTCGGCAAAGATTTTTTTAATTATTTTTTTCATAATTTCTTTGCTGAGTGCCCTGCCAGGGAGGCACTCGACAAAGATTTTTTATTTTTTTTTTGTAATTTCTTTGCCGAGTGCCCTATCGGGGAGGCACTCGGCAAAGATTTTTTAATTTTTTTTTCATAATTTCTTTGCCGAGTGCCCTGTCGGGGAGGCACTCGCAAAGATTTTTTATTTTTTTTTCATAATTTCTTTGCCGAGTGCGCTGTAGGGGAGGCGCTTGGCAAAGATTTTTTTTAAAAAAATCTTTGCCGAGTGCCCTGGCCCTGGCACTCGGCAAAGCTGGGGGGCTAGGGCACTCGGCAAAGAGGCTATTTTTTTATTCTATATTCACAAACACATCATATAAGAGATATATATCACATATGTGACATCACAAACACAATATAGCACATATATATCACATCCATCTCATGACAAAGGCAATACCACATATATATCACATGTCGATCACATAATATCTCACATACACAACATCACAAACATAATAGGTCCAATATCCATCGAAACAAGTCGATAGGCGATCACAGTGCATCACATGTCCATCAAGCGGTGAAAAAGAGATACAAACTAAACATGCGGAGGAAACTGAGTGCCTGGTGAAGGAAAGCGCCGTCGCCTGCTTGCGCCTGAGATGGGTTATTCGAACCCGCCGACGGAGGCTGTATAAAGGACAAGAGATTGCATGTGTTAGAGTGGTCGTCTAATGAATGCACTAGTCGAAGCAATTTGGTTTCATACTCACAGGACTAGCTACAACTGGCGGCGGTGGAGCGAACTGCGGCATAGGTACACCGTTCACTTGCCCAAAATTCTACAGGAACATCGTAATGTCCGCCAGCTGCTTGGCCTGCCTTTCCCGCTCGGCTCGCTCGGCCTGTCTTTCCCGCTCGGCCTGCTCGGTCCTCGCCACCAACTCCCACAGCTCCTGAGCCATCCTCTCGTTCTCGGCCTGTAACATTTCAATCGAATGTTTCAGTAATGCAAAGGTAACTAAGTTATGTAAAGATCAATGTACGAAGAGTTAAACGGGAGTAACCTGGAGTGTGTCGACCCACTGCTGTGAAGAGGACGGCCGTTGGTGAATGGCCGGACCTCCGCTCGGGGTCTGTGCTCGGATCTGGGAGAGGGAGGGAATCTCGCTGGGCTCGAGGATGCCATCGCCAAGCCAGTACCGCCCATGCTTCTTGCCTTGTCCGAGCCTCATGACCATCGTCCCATCAATGTCATCGGTGCTCGGATCCCAGTCTGGCCCATGGACCGACCTTGCCTCCGACGCGTACGAACTGATGCGGGTGTGGACGCTCGGGTTGCTGTAGGACTCGGGCAGGTCATCCGGGGTGAAGGTGACATTGGACGTCGCCTTACCCTTGCGGGCTAGACCATATGCCATGAACGTGGAGATGGACTGGCCACCATGTGACGCCGACTGTGAGAAAGACAACAAGATGATTAGAAGAAACATGCAGAATGGAGCGTCAGAATACTAAAAATTCACGTACCCATGCTTGCTTGTACGCGCCGAGGTTGCGGTTGCCTTGATGGTGTGTGGGGCCTGTCGCTGCTAGACGCCGCTCCCGCCCCGCCTCGTGGTCCTGGATGTAATCCTCTGTGAACCACCTATCCACGATCATCTCCCAGCACTCCCGATACGACTCGCACCACTATGGAATCATCTACATGTCATAAAGAAGACCAAATTAAAGCTACTTAATCTCAAAATGAATCAGTATTATTCTTCTTCATTTACTTCAAGGTACTGCTCCCGGGTCAGCGTCTGTCTTGCCTGTGTCTTGGTGATCTTCTCACCAAGTTGCTTGGCGTAGTATTTCACAATGCAAGTGAGGCACTCCACGTAATGCATGTCAGTGATTCGTTTTCTGGCATGTTTCACCATCACCTTCTCCGCCTTGTCCTCCCGTCCCTCTTCACATCTGAAAATAGTCTGCAGACAGACACAATGTATCAATTCATTATGTCAAAAAAGTCAAATGAATGTGATGTATTGATCAAAGTTGTGCGAGCGAGACTTACCCAAAACTCTCTCCTCACCCGCTCCTGCTTGTCTCCATAATCTGCGTCGGGGGCATCTTTTGTAGTGGTCCCACGATTTGGCCGGCTTAGTGTTCCCCTTGTGCGTGACAATGCCGGGGTAAAAGTGCCTGCACACAAGACCTAAGATGTGGTTGGGGTTGCGTGAGTCACCAGGCGACACAACTAGCCAGTGCCTGCACAAGTCATTAACAAACATTATTAGTTTCTCTTACAATTTTCAACAGGTTATATGAAGTAGCTGTGATAAAATCTAAGTTACTTACCTATCCCCCTGGGGGCGGATCACTGGGCGTAGGGGAGGAAGCGGAGGCCCGGGGAGTTTCGAGGGACCTCGCAAGTAGATCCTGGCCGCAGCAGAGGAGCCCGAACCAGCTATGCCTCCAGCCTCACCGTCCTGTTGTGCCTCGTCTCCCTTGTCGTCCGTCTGCCGAACCAGCTCCTCGTCCGAGGAGTCCGGGGTACGGCGCTCCTCCTCCGGCACGTCACGCGGCCTGACTAGAGGAGGTCGGCCCCTCCTGCTGCCGCTACTCCTGGCCCTCTGCCTCCTCCTGTCCGACGACCCCTCTTCTGCATTCGCATCTTCATCGCGTGGCCTTTGGTACCTTGAGTTCACGTTCCTTGGCCTACGACTGCCCGCCATCTTTATTCAATCACCTGCAATTAAAAAAACAAACAAAACATATTATTACATGTATTAGAAATAGATGCTAAATAAATAAACAAAACATGATTACAAAATAACATAGTATTACATGTATTAGAAGTAATCATCATTATTGGGATTATCTGGATGATATGTCTCGTCATCACTATCAAAATTGTCCAAATAAACATCACTGTCGGAAGGTTCATTGTTGCCTTCATCGTCATCGTCTATATGTAATCGCTCAAGCATTTCTATGTCCTTGGCATTTTGCACCTCATCTCCTTCTTCCTCATCATCGACCCTTTCATTGTCTACTTCCATTCCGATCGCCTCGGTTAAGTCTATCACCAACCTCCCTTGTAGCACATCTTCTTGATAGAATTCTCCATCATATGTGTTTGGGTTGAAGTTGTAATCTTCATTGTTTGGGACAACTAGTCTACCATGTGGCGATACTTGGTGCACAATAGCCCAACCCTTAAGAGCCTTGTTGCCTTGGCACGCATATGGCAAATAATAAACCTGCATGGCCTGGTGAGCCACAATAAAGACATCTTTTCCTTGATAGACGGAATCTTGTCGAATCTCGACTTGACCAATATTAGGGCTCTGTTTCGTTAGTCGAGGATTGAACCAGTGACATTTGAACATGACAAGACGAAGAGGTTTCAGACCATAAAATTAAAGTTCATAGATTTCTTCAATTATGCCATGATACTCGAGGCCATCAGTGCCGGGAGTACAAACTCCGCTGTTTGTGGTTTTTCGATGGGGCCGAGCTCGCTCGTAGCTTGCTGTGTGAAGGCGATATCCATTCACATCATAACCTAAATAAGCTTTCACCTTATTATCGAAGCCATTTGCAACCTGTCTCAATTCCTGACTCATAGTTGCATCGGTTTGGGCCTGCAAGCGCAAGAATGAAAGATTGTCGAACTAAGTACGTACGCGAAACTCAGAATCTCAAACTAGGTACAAGGTAAATTGGACAATACCTTCGTTTTGAACCAGGAAATAAAATCGGGCCTCCCTGCTCCCGGACCCTGTGAAAGAAGGGTATCGGTTTGTCGTGGGGTAGGACCCCTTGGTTGATGCCAGGATTCACGAATAAATTCCCTGTCCAAACGAGAAAGAATCAGTTGGATGCCGAATGGTGACGGCGTATTGAAACAAGTTCTTTGAGAACTTACTCAATGAACGGCTTCGCCTCAGGTAGGTTTTGCAACACATATAGCATGATACTGCGCCACTCTTCGTTTTCCAAGCTCTTATTGGTCGATCCACTTGCACTTCAGAGTTGCCCTTGGAAAAGGCTGAGGTTGGATTCATTCTCGTTAGCATTGTAGCGAGGCAGTGGATTATGCATGCTAGGAAGGTTCTGTGTGTAGTATAGCTGTGTGAAGTTTGCCACCTCCTCCAGAATGGAAGTCTCTGCAATGGAAGCCTCAATTTTGGCTTTATTTCTACATTTTTTGCGAACGGCCTTTAGACATCTCTCGATTGGATAGCACCAACGGGCCTGTACGGGCCCCCCATACGTGCCTCATACGGGAGGTGCATAATCAAATGCTGCATCGACAAGAAGAAGCCGGGTGGAAAGATCTTCTCCAACTTACAAAGCAACTCAGGTGCCACTTTCTCCAAGTTTGCAACCACGGCCCGAGATAGCTCCTTGGTACAAAGCTGGCGGAAGAAATAGCTCAACTCTGCCAGCACTAGCCAGACATGCTCAGGAACATAGCCTTGTACCATCGCCGGAAGAAGCCGCTCAATCCATACATGGTAGTCATGACTCTTCATCCCATTGACTCGCATAGTGCCTAAGTTCACTCCCCTACTCAAGTTCGATGCATACCCATCAGGGAACATTAATGCCTTGATCCATCGTAGTACTTCCCTCCTTTGTTCGGGTTTCAAGATGAAATCGGCCTTAGGCCTTTTCCAGTTCTTGCCGTTTGCAGGAGGCCGCATCTCTTGCTGTGGTCTATCGCACAATGTCGCCAGGTTCACTCTAGCCTTAGGGTTGTCCTTAGACTTGTCAGTGTCCATGAGTGTTGCCTAAAGTGCCTCGGTGATATTCTTTTCAGTGTGCATTACATCAATGTTATGGGGCAGTAGGAGGTCATCGAAATAGGGGAGCCTCGTCAAGTCGGACTTATGAGTCCACATGTGTTGCTCACCATATCCCACAAAACCACCTTCTTCATTAGGCACGAGAGCATATATCTGAGCATGAACCTCGGCACCAGTCTTCAAGTGTGGTCTAGGGTCCGTGACTGCGACACCTTTCCTAAAGTTCTTGGTGTCTTGTCAGAATGGATGGTTGGAATATAGGAATTTATGATGTTGATCGAACGACGAATACTTGCCACCCTTCTTCAACCAAATGAACCTCACAGCTTCCTGGCATATTGGGCATAGGAACTTCCCATTAACACACCAGACACTGAATAACCCATACGCCAGGAAGTCATACATGGAGTATTGGTACCAGACGTACATTTTGAAGATTTGCTTTGTAGCTCGGTCATATGTCCATACCCCTTCATTCCAAGCTTTGACCAACTCATCAATCACAAGCTCCATGAACACACCCATATTACTCCCTAGGTGTCCAAGAATTATCAACGTCAAGATCACATTATGTCATTGAAATGCGATGCCAGGGGGGAGATTGAGGGGGATCACAAACACGGGCCAACATGTGTAAGGGGCGGCCATCATGCCATAAGGATTGAACCCATCTGTTGCCAGTGCGACACGTACATTACGAGCCTCATCAGATTTCTCATGATGTTTGTCATTAAAGTTGATCCATGCTTCACCATCAGATGGATGTACCATCTTGTCAGGATTGTACCGTTTGCCATTCTTGTGCCACGTCATCTGTTTCGCAGTTTCCTCGGTCATGAATAGCCTTTGAAGCCTCGGCATGAAGGGAAGGTGCCATAAGACTCGGGCGGGTATCTTAAGCTGTCTCTTCTGACCACCACCATCACCTGACTCTACCTCCAGGAACCTGGAGGCTTTACACTTCGGACAGTACTTTGCCTCCTTGTGTTCTTCCCAAAATAGGACACACTCATTCGGACAAGCATGTATCTGCTCATACAACATCTTTAGTGCTTTAAGGAGCTTGTGTGCCTCGTACATGGTCTTCGGCAACACGTGGTTTTTTGGAAGCAGGGTGCCAACCACGGCCAACACCTTATCGAAGCCTTCTCGACTCCAGTTTAAATCAGACTTCAACCCCATCAAGCGACTAATGGCATCCAGCTGAGAGACCTCAGAATGAGCGTGAAGGGGTTTTTGTGCCGAGTCCATCATATACTTGAACGCATCTACGGCTGCCTGCATCTCCGCCTCCTCACGTCCTTCAGCAAACTGTGCTTGGTGAACATCATCTACCATGTCTGCTACCCTAGCATCAGCATCGAAAGCCTCGACGTGTTGTCTCACCACCTCCTCTCTCATACGATCGGCTTCACCATGGTGGACCCACCGGGTGTAGTTCGGCGTAAACCCATTCTTGTGCAGATGTATACCCATGACTTCTTGGTTTTGCATTCTCCTGTTACCACACTTGCTGCAGGGACACAAAGCCATTTTCGGGTATTTAGCGGCCTTGCCAAATGCACGCTTCAAGAAACGCTCCGTCTTGTTCATCCATTCAATGCTGGCATCACCCTGACTTGTCCGGCCCGTGTACATTCACTGACGGTCCTCCATCCTCTAGCATATATAACATCTCCACAGGTGACCATCAATTGCATCTACGTGGGTGTCCCTACTCTCTAATAGGTCAGGATAGGTCCTAATCCCACCTGCGGATGCGTAGATAAGGTTAGTTCCCATGCTCCGCTCCTAGCTGAGACATTTCGGCAGCACCTCCCCGCTGTTCTCCTGATACACGTCCTGCAAGGGAGAGTGTGTATCCGGAAAACAACAGGGGGTGATGCTGAAACACCGTCTCAAACCAGAGCGGACCATGGAAACTAACCCATCTACGCATCTGCGGGCTGTCCAAAAAACGTGGACAATCCGAAACAGATACGGTTGCAGATATGCAAAGATCTGCATACCTCCAACCGTATCTCTTTCGGACGGGAGACGCCTAACTGGGCTACACTGATCTACGACAAACATGCGGAAAAAGAGGTGATTTATACCTAGGGTGTCGGTGAAGTCAGGCTAGCGGGAAAGTGGCGAGTAGACGCAGTGGTGAGGCGACGCAGTGCAGGCAAACCCGCGACGCCGACGAAGACAATCGGGGACCTCCGGGTCACCTCTGACAGGTCCTGCTCTGCAAAAGAAGAAACACAAGACTATAAGTTCAAAATTTCGGCAGCACCTCCCCTGCACGAGGAGGTTTCCAAAACCTGCAACAAACAATGGCACGATGACCAACAATCACAACGGCACGAAGGCCAATAAGCACAGCGGCACAAAGGCCGACATCAGCCTAGCCCAATTTTCAGGTCTCAAATTAACAGCCCATAAATACATGAATTTTTGGCCCATTAATTTTTGCAATCTCAGATTATAAGCCCAATCCATATAGATAAAAGATTAGCCTAGCTTATTTAACATCACATGAAAGCCCATGTCATATATTAATCAACAATTCAAATACACGGGCCCTACATGCAGCATCTTCATCTACTGTACTTCAAATACAATGCCCATGTTCTATTGGCTGTAGGTTCATGCAGTGAGCAGGCTGATTATTTACAATATTATCACATTTCAGGAATGACTGAACCAAAGTAACAACAAATACATTTCATATTCTATTAACACTACTTCCTATGTAAAACATCTGCAACAATCTTCCATCTCATCCAACACATGAAATAGCACAACTCAAGATACTTGCACGTCTGTGGCAGACGAAGCAGAAAAAATGACAATCACATATAGAGAGATTAGAGAGATAAAGGAATGATTGGTTTAACATGTTCAGCCTAAGAGAAATGAGGCAGTACCTAGATCAGGTGCTACAGGTAGTGCTTGCAACTCCGGCACTGCGGCTTCAGCATAACCTTCTTACCCAGGGACTGTCCTAACAACTGCAGCAGGGGTTCCAGTGGCTAGCTATCTCTTTCTCAGTGGCAGCTGCAGAAAGATTGAAAAAAATCAACTGAGGAACCAGGATATTGTGGCTAGCTATCTCTTTCTCAGTGGCAGCTGCAGAAAGATTGAAAAAAATCAACTGAGGAACCAGGATATTATCAAACAGCTTTTCTTTCAATGTTCCTCTTTACAAAAAATTTTAGAATATTAAGCCACAAGTGTGTGCTAATTCTTTACAAGCACACTAATTCAACAAATGATAGATGTTGAATGTCAGTGTATCAGTTTTCAGCTATTTAATTGCTCAGCCACAGTAACATGCATTATTCCTAGAAGTTATTAGATATTTGAAGTTAGCAACTAGGATACAACTGATTAGGATCAAAAGTAACGCCATGAAACTCTGCAGCAAACAAGAATTGAAATGAATAAAATTAAAGTAACGCCATGAAGGGAACCCTTTACTCTACAGAAAACAAGCATTGAAATGAATAAAATTTCCTAGTGCAAAATCAAATAATACAAATTAATGATGTCCAGCCAAAACACAGCCAAATTCTTGTAGTTGATAACTGTTGCATGGCTACTCTGTTGCCACACTCTGAGCTGTTGTTGTAGGAACCTATCCTGCACACAAGAATTTGCCAAAGTAATGCATGCACAGGCTAACTGAATTTAAGCTGTTCCTAGGACTAATCAACCAATACACGAGAATAGGTAACTGCTGGTGCTGCTAGCCAACACAGAGAAAAACTAGGACAGCTACAAGTTCAGTTGCAAAGGCCAAAGCTGAATAAATGAGCTCTCCTAAAAGCAACTTGACTAGACAAACATCTAACTAATGCAAGGAACCGTGCAAGTAACTAGTACCAGCAGCCGGCACTTTGGCCAATCCAAAAGCTTGCACAATGTAAAAGGAAAATGAGAAACCTAGAAGTAGAAACATGATAAAAATTGTAGTTCACAACATATCAGGCTTCTAGTTTACTCCTAGCTGCAAACTGTAGAGAAATGAACACACCAAAGTCAAAGACAGCACTCAGGCTTATGAAGACAGCATCTCCATCATGCAAGATGTGGTTTACTTGTAAAGGTCATTTGATATGTACTAGGTAAAGGGCGAGGTTCAGTTGACACCTGAAATTTTAGTAATTCCAGACTTCTAAATCTACAAATAGTACATTCCAGACTCCTAGCTGAGATAACTGTATGCAACATACTCAAAACCATCTCCAACATACTCAAAATCTTAATACATCAGCATGCTCACAGGATTTGGCTTGACAGGTTTCACACAAGTTTTCTACTTGCAAACAGATTCTGAACACAGGTTTGTGCTTGACAGGTTTCACGCAAAAACTGCAAACTAATATCAATCAACACTTCTTGCAAGATACAAAAGCAATGATGTCCACGCAAGATACAGAAGCAAACATAAAGCAGAGATAAAGGCACGCTGCTAAATAAATTTGGAAAGCATTTCTTCTTCCTTCTTCAGCATGTCAAGAAGATCAAAAGCCTATACAGGGATTGTAGTATGGATTTTATAGCTATGGGATAAATTTCATGGTAGTGTTGTGTTAGTGTTACCAAAGAGAACAAGAAAGATCCTCATCGGCTTGGTATGCACAAAAAGGAGCATCACAGGGCATGTGGATAACTCCCTGCAGGTATTTAAGAACCTGAGCTAGTAGCTACAAGCATCAAATTCGTAAAGCTCCCTACAGGCATCATAGACTTAATAAATTAAAATCGGAGGTATCAGAGGGCAAATTCACATTTTGGAGAGTATCCAAATTGACAATGTCGTATTCATGTTATAGATCTACATATACGATGATTTAGTGAACCATATAATAGGCATCCAGATATTAGGCTAAAACATTTTACTTCAATGTTCTAAGCTAGATTTGGAACGGGAGCACGAATTATCCATCTACATAAACCTAATTCTGGAATAATCAAATCGATCAAACCATGACCTATATGAGTACTAATTTTCCACAACTACACATCCAGATCTGAGTGGGAATGGAGAGTACAGCCAGTAGTGTGGATTTGAGTACTCACCGTGAAGGTGCTGCTCAGGGGAAGCGTGCACGAGCGGATCCGGCTCCTACGGCAAGATGGGTCGTGGGGCTCCGCTGCTCCAGCAAACAGACAAGGTGTAGGTGGCCACGCCGTCACGGAGGGAGTTGGAGCAACTAGCGGCGCTCAGGCTTGCACGCAGTGATGCGGGAGGACATGCGCCCCGTGCGGCCCGCGCACGAGAGCTGCTCGCCGACGGCGAAGACAGTGTCGGAGAGCTCTAGATCTTGGAATGTGTCGAACCCCTCCTTAGCATCAGCGGCGAGGGCGCACGTGAACTTGATGCGCGGCGGAGCGGCGGACACGCGCGGGCGGGCTGGGGCGGCGCGGGCGGGCGTGTGCGGCGCGGCCGGGCCAGGGTTGCATGGTGGAGCGGCGGCGGCGCGGTGGAGCTGTGGTGGCGGCGGCGGGCGCTGAGCCGAGCGGGGTGGGGGCGGCCGCGAGCATGGTAGGGTTTTGGGGGGAGGGTGGGGGATTTTGGGCCAGTGGCCCAATTTCTATTCGGGTTTTGCCGAGTGCTCCAGAAATGGGCACTCGGCAAAGATTTTTTTTAATTTTTTTTAAATTCTTTGCCGAGTGCCCCATGACCTGGCACTCGGCAAATTATTTTTTTTGCCCCATTTTTTTCTGGGGCCTTACTACAGTAATTGAATCTCAATTTCAAAATTTTGGACAATTTTGAGTATTTTTACTATATTTCCTTAATTTTTTTCGTTTCGTTGAATTTTTTCGAATATTTCAAATTTGAACTGCAGGTGCATGTTCAAATTTGAAATATTCGAAAAAAATCAACGAAATGAAAAAAATTAAGGAAATATAGTAAAAATACTCAAAATTGTCCCAAATTTTGAAATTGAGATTCAATTACTGTAGCAAGGCCCCAGAAAAAAATGGGGCAAAAAAACAAAAAAAAATAATTTGCCGAGTGCCAGGTCATGGGGTACTCGGCAAAGAATTTTAAAAAAATCTTTGCCGAGCGCCAAACGGTGGGGCGCTCGGCAAAGGCTAACAGCAGGTGGCCGCCGTCACGCCGGCCACCTTTGCCGACGGCCAAAATTGGCCGAGTTCCCGGCCCTCGGCGAAGGAAAATTTTGCCGATGGTCCACCTTTGTCGAGTGCCTGGCACTCGGCAAAGGCTGCTTTGCCGAGGGCATTTCTTTGCCGAGTGCCGCTGGGTCTGGCACTCGGCAAAGATTTCCTTTGCCGAGTGCCCGAGGAAATGCGCTCGGCAAAGCATTTTGCCTTCGGCTGTGTCCGGTAGTGCATGGTTTCTTAAGCACTTTCATTCATCACAAAGAGAGATCAATCAGATATGGCAAGCATCTGTCATCTCACAATATCTTTTATCCCCAAAAAATAACACTGATAAACAACCAAAACTGAGTCTTGATAGTCATCAATGCTTGTTGTTGATAAACAAACCAAAACAGTAAAACAGTCAGCCTTCGACCCCGGTGGTGGGAGAGCTCGTGCATGTTGCGGAGCACGTACATGGCACGCAGGGGCCGGATCGTGGCCGCCACCCCCGGGCCCTGGTAGCCCTGTGATGGTCGTGGCACCGTCGATCGACCTCACGCTCACGAGCGTGCGCGTTGGCCGTGTATTGCGACTGGCAGCCGGCGTCCCTCAACAATAGTATTGTCGCGACTCGCGAGCACTCCTGCCGCGAGGTCCAAGAAGTCGGTAACGCCCACACGCGCGGCAAGCTTTGCCAGTCTAGTCCCGCGCGGCCTGGCCTCAAGCCTCGCGAGCGCTGTGGCGGCCAGGAGCGTCGGCAGAATAGGCATTCGGCGCGTGAGGAGGAACTTTCTCGTGGGAACATGCATCGTATACGTGCGGGTGCGGAGGCCATAGAAACGAAGCAGATGGCCGCGGCCAGCCACGAGTGGAGGAGGAGTGGGCATCGGTGCGGGAGGGGCAAAGGGCTTGGAGGCCACGCCAACGATGATGAGAGGGCACGCCGACGCAGCAGGGCATGAGGGGCTCGAAGGTCGCGACCGCGAGGGCAAGGAGGGGCCTAGACACTGGCGCAAAAGGAGGGGGGCACCAACGTGCATGGGGTGAGGGCCTCGGAGGTTGTGACCATGAAACGGGGGAGAGGAGGAGGTCGAGAATCTCGGAGATTTCTCCCACAGCGGCTTCTACTTCCACGTCCAAAAGGCGCAAGGAGAAGAATCACGAGTGGAAGAAGTTGCCTCAGAATTGCGTCCTTTGCTGGTCTTTCTCAGCTTTTTTTTCACCATAATAAGCCGAGCAGAAGTGGCTCCAAACAGACCAATCATCCATCAACTGGAGCAATGTGAGAATCTGTTTGCCAAGCTTCCTTTAAAGCCCTGCAGATGTAAAATCTAATAGTCCTCAACTTTCTTTCTTCTCTTGTCCTTTGAAATCCTTGCACGACATGACAACCGGAGAATTGCAGTGCGGTAAACTTTAAACGTGTCAAGAGTTTTATCTTTACCCAACCCAAATACGCGCGTTTGGCAATTGCAAGGCTTCTCTGTGAAATCTGAGGAACGATAATAAACTACTTTACCAAATGCTAACTATGAGGCCATAACAACTCAAGTACCCAACACAGATTATCTGGTCAACATTTTCTTAGGCCTGCATTATGCAATCTACCTGCACGAGGAAATCCAACTGAAAGTACCAGAGGCAAGTTCTACTCCCAGTGCACAGCAGTACTTAACTACAGAGTAGAAACTAATTACAATTGCCTCCACAATCATGCATAGCTGCATACAGGAGTTGAGTCAAACCCTAGTGACCAAAAGAGACTCTCTTTACTTCCCCTTCCCTAGAAGCTGCAAAAGCTCCTCAGTTGTCAGTTCCAATGCCAGGTCGTCAGGCATAACTTCCACACTTCAAGCTAGCACGCTGTGTTACTTGTCAACCTGCAAAACATTTTGAATGTAAGCAAACGAGGAGCATGTAATGCTATGAAATTATGAAGTTTCAAAACTAAAGGCATTAGTATGTAAGGAGCTTGGTGCAGGTATATTTCTAGGAAAATACACATAACGAACATGTCAGATTAAGTGTTCTATCATGTTTGGAGAATGGTGCCAAGATGATGTGAAGAAATCAGTGACATATACTTGGTCTTAAGAAGGTCACATTAGAGAAGTATATGGGTTTAAGAGTGAATGAAAGCTTTAAGGTTCCAGCATGTTTTTTTTCCGAAGAACGTGCAGGCTACATGCCATTATGTTCAGGAGGATTTTTAAACACGCAGGAGAGTTGTGTATCATTATATTAAAGAGAAAAGGGGGTAATAACCCTTAAAGAAGTCACACACCCACACCCTTCATAATGGTTGGTAGCTGATACAAAGGCAAACAAACTGAGACAACAAAAACAAAAACAAAAACAAAATACCAAAGCCAAACAAAAAAGAACAAAAGTGAATACATAAGACGCAAAACAAAACGTGCGTTAATACAAACTCGAACAAGTACTCTGAATGCTATCTGAAGTAACATGCTATGAAACTCAATGCAGAGGGACAATGCTGTGGGTGAGGTAAGTGGTAACCCTCCGCAAACCAATGTGTTGGCTGTCCTGCATCGGACATGAATAGCAGGTTTAGTGTAAAATTTGGATCTCTGAGATGCCCTAGTCAATGCACCTCCAAGGTGTCTCTTATGTCCCTTCAGGGTTGATGTTTGTAGGAGGGTACTAGTATGGGGGAATTTCTCCTTACCTCCGCATGTATAGGCTGCCAATTACATCAACATTAAGATTGGTGGGAAGCTGCGGTAAAGACAATACCAAAGATAAAAGATGTTACTTCAACAGATTATGCATCTACCATGTGGAATTTGTGGAAAGAAAGAAATCGGTGGATTTTCCAAAATGATTGCTCCATGCCTCTATCGGCGCTATGCACAAAAGGGGACCTTGATCAACGGCAACATGCTTTTCAAAACTAGTTTTGGAGGCCTTCGTGTGTGCTTTTTGTTTTTGTTTCTTTGCGGGTTGGCTCTCTCAAGAGCATGTGGTTGTCTTGTAGCATGTTGAGGCGTGATTGCCATTGAGGCAAAATCTTCTGTTTCCCTAACTTCAATGCAAGGCAGAGCTCCTGCCACTTTCTTTCAAAAAAAATGATCCTCCAAGGTTGAAACTCAACGGTCAATGCAACTGGTGAAGAAGGATCTGTAGGCTGATTCAGTAGAGAAAGTCAGAAAGAGAAGACACCTCCAGCTTTGGTTGTCCACTTGTGATCATCAGGGACACCTGGTTGCAGAACCACTTCAGCGATGATATACTGTAACTGAAGAAAATCTACCAGAACCACAACAGTCAGATTTCCTTTCATGTCCCACATCAACAAGTTCGGATCTCCTTTCATGTCCCACATCACCGAGTTGATGCAAAGCCTGGCACACCATTTGCTGATCGGCAGCTCATCAAGATACCATTGCAAACACAGAAGTTGCAAGATCAGCCACTAACTTCCCATGCAGTCTGCAGTCTCAGCAAAAACAAGGTACTTCACACCGTGGCCCAGTTTGGAGACAGTTAAGATGCAGAACAGAGCTCTTCAGTTAGCATGCATTGAAAAATTGAAGCGCCCATGTCTTGTTCGGTTTGGGCCCGTTAAAGCATGGTTGCAAAAAGATTGACAGATTGGAATGAGAAGCATGTATCCTTGGGTGCTACAGAGGTCCTTTCTAAATCAGTAGCACAAGTCCTGCCAAGTGCCAACACGTGATGTGTGTTTTCAAAATTGTGAAGATTAAAGCAAATGATTCGTACTTTTTGTCAGGGAGATAATAAGACAAGAGTAAAGGTCACTGGTTACATGGGAGCAAAATGATTATGCCTAAATCACGTGGAGGGCTTGGGTTTCAAGATTGCAGCTATTTAATCAAGCTCTTCTTGCAAGACAGGCATGGTGACTAATTTAGTTCCCAGAGAGTGGGCATACAAGATTGTTAAAGGCTAAATACTACCAAGCAGGTGAACTAATTGATACTGTGTTCAGGTAACAACTGTCTGCTACACATAGTAGTTGAACATGGGCTCGAGCTATTGAAGAAGACTAGTCGGGAGAGTTGATTCAGGCAGCAAGTTTCAACTATGAAGAAACAGGTGGGTTCAGTGAGAACCATCACACATATTTAGTAACAATGCTGATGGAAATCGGAAAATATGGTCCACTGATGTACCAGACATAGACTTGCTTTCAATGGTTTGGATAAAAGGGCAGACCCAGTGCCAGAGGCTCCCACACGAGTGGGGTCTGGGGAAGAGAATAACCGAAGCAAAGTCTTACCCCGCAGAAATTCTGCAGAGAGACAGCTTCGAACCCAGGACCTGGTGACTCGGCGAGCTAGCACTCACCAACTGCACCAGGCCTGCTCTTCTTTCAATGGTTTGGATACCTAGGAGAATCGTCATTGGAGAGCACAAAGTGACCATAATGCAGTTTTGAGATGCAGTGAAGCATTGCTCTTTGATCTGCAACGCATGAGGTGTCACAATTACCAAGTGAAGCTGCTTTTGGGTTGTTGGGACTAGAATGGTTATTGGTTCTTATTGCAGTGGCACCATGCTTCATGATTTTCTCAAGAAATTAGAACAAGCACTCTTCAGTGAGAAATGCTAGGAGAGACTAGAAACTGCAGTATCATTTTGCAAAAATGACATCGTACATGCTAAGGGAGATTGTACTATTAAAGGTCAGTTCAGTTTCCAGTGGATTACAGAGATAATTCACTCTGTTCATCAGTAAGTGAGAAAAGGGAAAGGGAAACCTGTTAAGGCAAAAAAAAAAAGATAACTGTAGGAGGGTTAGTAGATGCATTGGCCAAGGTGTGAAAGCCAAAATGTGAACCACCATAAAGGATGGTGTGAATCAACACAGATCCTCCTTACCGGGAACTCGATACAAGGAAGGTTAGCATTGTGTTATTGCTCAGGATGGCAGGGGATATGTTCTTACTGCATTGTGCACTATCAAGTGGAAGTGGTGGAAGGTGAAGCTTTGGTGTGTCTATAATGGATTATGCTGATTGCTGGCAGATGAGTGCATGTGGATGTGGTTGATTATTGAATCAGACTTGATCCTAATGACCACATGTTACTTCCTACTTATCCACAAGCTATATCTTGTGTTTTGGAACATGATACATTTAACTATATGCAAAGGGCAGTTTAAAAAGAATACTTACAGTGCATAAAAGTTACATTCTATACCCAAAAAAGGTTACATAAACTTGCAAGAACATTACATCCTAGCAACCACATGTTACACCATTGACAAGTTACATCCACAAACTAGAAAAATTACATCCTTCTCGTTTATCAAAATTTACTTGCAAAGAATATATGTTTATGACTGGAAATGTACAAGAGAGATAATCTCATTTTTAGAGGCAGCAGGATCAGTTTTTTCATGTTAGGAAAGTTGTGGAGCTTTCCCCTCTAGGACTAGATAGAAAAGGTTCTCTATTTAGACATTCCCCTTTTCCCCCCTTGTCTCAATGATCTAAGATATGCTACAATGTTTGATAATTGCAGTTGCATATGTAAGCAGATGATAGTATAATACTAAATAGGTGTACAAATCTAAAAGATGTCATGCTAATAATCACCAGTTGACCTTATATAATAAAGAAAACCTCTTTCTTTTTTAGGGAACATAAATGGGAGATCTAAGCAATCCACCATAATGACTGGGAACTTACCACTTAATGGCTCGATGCGACCTTGTACTTAATTTGAGCTTCTTGTGATGCTCTCTTAAACTTCATAATCTCAATGCAAGCTTTCAGCCTGGAACTTTCATTCTCAGCGTGGTGAACAATAGTGAATTTTTCTAGCACGTGAGCTTTTGATAAAACCAACTTTATGAACTGTAGCTCATTGTACGATAGGTACACATCGATCAATTTCATAATGCGCAGGCACCGAAACAAATCCCCAGACCCATGTGTATTCCAAAATTCTTGGGTTTCTTCCAAAAGATGATGAAAGCCATGCCTTGAAACAGGGAGCTGTTTTCCATACGTAAATTAGTGAAATGATAATAAAAATGAAGACAGGAAACGCATAATAGATAATAGGTTTACCTTAATCCTAAGCTCCCTTATGTTTGGACAACATCTTAATAAGTGAAGAACTAAAACAATATGCGCTGCATCACCCAGATCAGCATCTATTGTTAAACAATGCAAGTTGTCAAATTTGGTTGGGATGTTGAATGGCACCATATCTTGAAAATCAACCTAGAGAGGGGAACAAATATGAAAAAAAAAGTCAGTTAGATGAAAAAGGATCCTATAATTGGAAAAGCACCCCAATAGCAGAAAATGGAACACTAAAAAAGTAAAAGATATAACTCGTATGTGCTCATTCTAGAATATCCCTCTTGAGCAAGAAAAGTACATACTCCACCAATCAACTCCAAGGGGAAAGGTAGCATTTTTTGGAAATATTGAACCACATTTATGTACATTCTCCATGAAACAAATATAATAACACAGAAAATAGACGGAGTTTGTTAGCAATGGCAGCAATCATAACTACTTCCTCTCATTAATCAAGTCCATTAGGACATCCATAAGGTCTTCGATATGACACTTCTACTAGCCATATCTATAAAAAACATTATCTTACTAGGAACAGTCATATTGTTAGACTTAGGAAAAACTTGAATGGGTTCTTGTGATTAGAGGAAATAAAAGCTTCGGTGAGAAAAACAAAAGGCCCTTATGGCAATTCAAATTTCTTAACAAAGCTTAATATTGAAAGCATGGATAATACTCAATGGTAGGAATCTTCTTTATCGGGGCAAATGACAAACATGTGGCAAGAAACCATTATCTTCTTACCAAGGGACTACCATCAAGCAACTCCAGCTCCTCCACGTGCGAAATGCCCTGTAAAATATGCAGAAGCTTCGACCCCCCTTCCTGAGCATAGCGGAAAAACGGCAATTGGAGCTTGGCATAAGCAAGATCGGGAAGCAGATTATGAATCTCCAACATCCAATCAGCAGAACATGCTCTAATATGAAATGCGCGAAGGCGAGGTGCAGCAATCTTTAGTGTCACACCAGGCACCTCTGGGGCAACTTTTACTGACAATTGCTCTAGCCCCGGGCAACCAGAAATCAAAGCCGCAAGCGTGCCAAACTGAGCCGAGTTCAGATGGGGCTCCAACTCCACAGTGTAATGCACATAAAGGTACTTGAGGTTAGACAGCCCCGGGAAACCCGGGGTAGAGTCTGGGAGCAGACAACCTTTAAGCTTGAGGTACGCGAGCTGGACGCAGGAGAAGATGGAGGAGTGCAGCTTGTAGGACGGGAGCTTAAGCATGAGGCCCCTGAGGGAATGACGAGGGGGCGAGAGATGGACGAGCAGGTCGTCGAGGCGCGGGTGGTCGGCCTCGGGAAGCGGCGGTGAACGCGCATCGAGGGCAAAGGCGTCCACCTGGGCAAGGTGGCGCAGGAGGACAGACTGGGCGGCGGATACCGCGCCAAGGCGGCCGAAGGAGCAACCTGTGAAGTCGAGGACAGGGAGATGACGCCAGCGGTGGCGCCAGGCGCGGGAGAGCACGGAGGTGCGGACGGCGTCGCGGATGTCGAGGCGACAGAGGATCTTGAGGATCACCTCGTCGGGGAGGTCGGTCAGGCATAGCGGCCTGGGCCTCCGCCGCTTGGATCTCGTCGCCATGGGAGTCGCCGCCGCGGCGAACGGGAGAGAATTAGGGGCGCCACTAGCTCAGTGTGCTTTGGGCGTTTTTTTTTTTTTTTTTTTTTTTTTTTTTGCTTTGGATGTAAATTTCCTAGCCTTTTACAGTAGCGTCTCTCTCTTTTTACAAAGGTAGCATTTCCCTTGTTAAATACGTATATATTAGTTGTTTCTTCTAACTCAAAATTATTTAAATCCAACCGACAATACCTATAAATTTATAGAGTAAATTATATGGTCAGTCCTTAAAGTATTGGGCGGTTCTCATCCGGCTCCCTAATGTATTTAAATGATCTCATCTAGGTCCAAAATAAACATGAAGATGGTTAGAAGCTGATTTGGCTGTCCACGTAGACATAATTCAAGTAGAAAACCCTAAGCTGAGTGCCCAATAGTCCCTGGTGCGCCAACGCTCGACGTGGCGGCTCTGTCAGCCGGCGGTGGGTGCGCCGACGGCTATAGAGTGGCTGACGGTCTATGCTATACGCAGGCACATACGTTGGCAGCGACATTCAACGCACCATGGCATCGCTAGCCATGGGTGGCGGCCATGGCGGCATAATTCATCGGCGTGGCGAGGCTGTTCCGGCGAACGAGGGCTACGACAACTGAAAACGAACGGCTGGTGAGCAGAAGGGCATTCTGCGGACACAACCGAAGCGTCGGTTGAGGCGGAGGAAGTCCGAGTAGGGCTGGCCATGTGCGAACCGGCGGGACGGCGGCGTTCCGAGACTGGCACGGCGGCGTCATGTCATCGGCGGTGAGGTTTCTGGCCTCGTAACAAGGAGGTCAAGGGCAGTCCACCGGTGCAAGGAATTGATCTAGTTCCAAGAATCGAGACTTACCCCAAATCATCTCAGGATCTAGTGCCGCGACAGCTCACTGCACGCGAAGGCGGACGTCCTCGTCATGCCCTACACGGCAGTCGCAGCCCCGGCCTCGCCTCAATGCCGTTCGGCTACAAAAGACACGGATGAACGCCGGGACTGCGCCCGGCCACCATTGTTGCCGTGACCGAGCTCGCGAATGGTTGCGTCCTCTCTGCTCACCCCCCCTTCCTTTTTCTTGCAACTTTTTGGCTCCGCCCTTATGCCACGCACATACCCTTTGAACAATTTGGACTAAGGAGGCGCCGTCCGACTGAAACGCCATGTGTCGTCGCCGCCGTCAACCCGAGGTCCGCCGTGCACGTGAGCAGGCCGCCTCACTCCTCCGTTGCCACACCTGCCTTCCGTAGACCCAAGGTAATACCCTAGAGCTCACTGAAGTTGCAAACTCCATCTTTGTGCCCTGTGTGTTGTGTTCGCCGGGACACTACCGTGCACCGTGTTGACGGTCCTTAAGTACCAAATATAGTTATCAAATAAATAAAGAAAAGGATCCAAATGCAACCAACACCTAGACTTAGGGTTTTATCTGACAGAATTCCACAAGTTTTGGTGTTTGTCTGTTTCTGCAGGGGGTTATCAGAAAATACGGAGGAAAGGTGTAACAGAACCGCCCAATTATACGAGATTAAGTAAGAAAATCATCCAACGAACGGACAATTTACCAAACTTAAGCCCGTATAACCCGGTAGTCCGTGAAATCTCGACGGATTTCAAACCATTTCACATCACAACCAAGATCGTAATAAGTTTAGCGATTACCGTCATAAGTTACATAGCAGTTGCGGCACAAAATACATCGGAGTTTAAACATAGTTATTACAAACCAGTTTCGAATAAAGTAGCGGAAGCATTAGTTCAAAGCGCACACACACACGCGACTTTCCAAAATAAAGTGCCAGCTCGCGATCATCTCCCACAAAAGCATCAGGCGAGGAGTAGTGAGTGACCATTGCCTATGGTCCTAGGCTTCGCCCATCGCAGGGTAGAGACAGTTGATACAATAACCATAGTACATCTGTCCATCTGTAACAAGTGGGAACAAAGCCCTGAGTACGAGAAGGTACTCAGCTAGACTTACCCGACAGAACCAAAAATAAAACGACACCAAGGATCATGATAGGCTTTTTGGTGGGGTAGCTGACTCATTTGCAAGAAAGCATTTTTAGCTTATCAATTCTTTTACAAAAGCATGTAATATTTTAATTCTTTATTCCCCTGTCAACTATGTTTGCACTTATGCTAAAGTAACCATGTAATTAAGCAAGCAAGGATTACCATTGATAATTAACAATAATTACCATGTCATTTTCCACATAACTATCCAAGTGTTTCATCAATATTACTACGATGAAGTAACTCAAGTCAAGTGTTCACTATCCAGTGAGCGATGGCGATTCGAATCGATTATTGACCAGCTGGTAATTTATTCCTCACACAAACCTCACTCACCCGCTAAAGTGAGGTATTGGTCACCGAGTCAACCATTCAGGTAAAGTCGCGAGCTTGCCAGGAACCACATGTACCCGGGGGCCGCCCGACTGCTCTTTGGCCTTATCATCGCGCCCCCGTTTCCTGCCACTACTACTCCGGTACAGTGCGTTGCGGGCAATCCACTCGGCCCGAATAATCTCCCGGCTTCGCGGTCGAAAGGTACTTTATTCGGCCAGCTAAATGTGAGGCATGCGTTCAACATGACCCGAGGCCTGACATCGGACGGTCCTTAACCGACACAGACGGAAGACACTACAGTCCAGAACCCTGCAAGCTTCCGCCCGGTCTCAAATTCATTTCCACACTTAGTTATTCTCACATGACATTCTTTCACATAAAACTAAGTAATCCCCTATAGCTCGCGGATGACAGGCAATCACCCGACTTCTACCGGTCTAAGTAAGCTAAGCAATTATTGACCGTGGACACCAGGGTAACAAGGATCGGGTAAAACAAGGTGAAACAAGGTATAATGCAGCAACGTTTGCAAACAACTCCTAAACTTAATGCATCAGATTAAGTAAAATTAATAAATAATTATTCGCAAACCGGGGGAGAAATGCTCCGGGGCTTGCCTCGCTCGAAGGAGCTGGGACGATGGTCAGGGCACTCCGGAAGCTCTTCACTGGACTCCTCTTCTGCTTCTGCTGGCTCCGGCTTCATCACTTCGGGCTGTTCCTCTGCGTCCTCGGGAACTACTGCCGGAACCACTTCCTGCGATCCTGTATGATGCAGAAGTATGAGTGCAACATGCATAGGTGCATTGCAGAGGCGACATGAAATGATGATGATGCTGAATGCATGCGATGTGATGAGTATGTCACGTTATTGGATTGCGTGGAACTTATGACTCTTCTACAAGGTAGTTTACGTCATCCAAGAACATGTACTCGGAAACTACCACCACTATTTCCACCATGCAAGAGTACTTGAACACCCAAGGTGCTTCAAAGATACACCAAAGTATATTTTATGAACTATCTTTGCATTAAGAAGAAATGGAAACCCTAATTAGCCCTATGGTTGAACAGCAACACATATTTTAGTAGCTCAGAAAAATCTTAGAAAATTACAGTGGATTACTAATATCAAGAATAGCTTGACACCAGATTTTTACTGCATTTGGATAACTAGAACTGCCTATACAAAAATAACAAACTAAGGCCTAAAATGGATATTTAAAATACTTTACATTATGAAAAGTATCAAACAACAGATTTAGGAATTTTCCTACTATCTATTCCCTAAACAAACACTATAGAAAAATTATCACTTGCATGTTTTATTCAAATTTATTTAAATAACAAAAATAACAAATATTAGTAATAGAAAGCATTTGAACTACACCTACATATTTTTATACAGAACACCCAAGATATAAAATTTCCCTAGCAAGTACATGACACAAAAAGATTAATAAATTTGGAATCATATTTTTCTGACTTTTCTAGGGTTTATTAAGCATTTAACAAGAAAACAGCCATTTCACTAGTTAATTAAAAACTCTACAGAAAAGTATCTCAAATTTGACATGCAAAAATTTTATATCATAGATCTGGTCCCAAAGAGTCCATAGAAATTTATTTCACCATTTTTGGAGCTAAAATGAGCAAGTTATAAATTTTCCAAAGCATTTATACATTTTCTGAAAATCAATTTCGAAAATCCTTTTAAACTCCAGCCGCTGGACTGCTAGGTGCACCCGGCGACCTGTACACGCGCGCGCAATGAGAGACAGACAGGCGGGCCCGCGGGTCAACTGGGCCCCACGCGTCAGCCGCTCCGAGCCAAGGGAGGGTGCTGACCGCGCGGATCTCGACGACGGCGAGGTCGCCGGCGACGAGGTCACCACCGTCGTGATCACCAAGGCAAGGCGGTCTCGTTGAGGCAACCGGCATGACCGGAGGGGCTCGAAATCGAGCTTGCCCACGGCCATGGCGGCTCGGCGGTGCTGCTCACCGGCGGGAGCGCCTCTCCGGCCACGGGGCGGCACGGAAGACGGCGTCCGAGCACCGGGAGGACGAGGCGAACGGGATGCTTGCTCGAGTGAAGGAAAAGAGGGAGCGGAGGGGAGGTTTCCACGGAGCGGAAATCCACGGTGAGCTCGGCCGGAACTCCGGCGAGCGATTGGTGCGGATGTGGGGCTTACCACGGGTGATTGAGGTGAGCACGGGCTGCGCCAGAGAGAGAGGAAGCTCGGGGCGAGGTGGAGCGGCCTGCGGTGAGCGGAGGCCGTCGAAACGCGCGTGTCCGGCGAGCGCGCGCGGTGGCGGAGGCGGAACCGCTGCTGCTGCGCTTTGTGAAGGAACAAGGCGACCGAGCAGAGGGAGGAAGGGCGAGGCGCTGCGGGGGGGGGGGGTTAAGGAGCGAGCGCGCGCTGGTGGGGGCGACCGAGCGCCACCCGGCCGGTGCTGCCGGCATGCGGCCGCCACGCGGCGAGCACGCCCTGCCGGGGCGCCAGCGCGCGTGGGCGCGGGCGGGAAGAAGAGAGAGGGGGGGCCGGCTGGGCCGGGCCGAGGCGGAGGCAGCGCGGGCGCGCGCGCGGGAGTGGCGCGGGCCGCATCTGGACGTGGGCCGAACAGGAGGCGGCGGCCTGTTAAGGAAAAACCGGATTTTTGATTTTTCCAAATTCAATTCAAATGAAATTCAAACTTCAAACTACATTTTGAACAAGAAGAAGACATTTTCTGGAATTGACCCAAAAATAAAAGTTGCTCAGAATTAAATTCTCTACAACTTTGATTAAGGGGCCAACTGAAAATTCTTGATAGATTTTGAATGGCAGAATAAAAGCTAAAATAGGGAATATTTTTGAATATTTTTCATAAATATTTTTGAACCAGTTTTGACATAATTTGGGTCATCTAGTGTAACGGATCAACGTAATTATACGAGATTAAGTAAGAAAATCCCCCACCGAGGCGGTTAATTTATCAAACTTAAGCCCGTATAACTCGAGATTCCGTGAAATCGCGAAGGATTTCAAACCAACCAACATACAACCAAGATCGTACTGATTTAGCAGCCACAGTTCACACGATACATAAAGTTGACCATAAGGTAAAATACATCGGAGTTCAGAAATAAAAGTTATTACAACATAGTTCAACATAAAGTAGCGGAAGCAAATAGTTTTACGCACACACCCTTAGTTCCCTTACAGTGCCAGTAGATAGTCATGGTCCACAAAAGCAGTAGATAAGACAAACAGAACGACCTTTGCCCAAGGTCCTAGTTGTCACCCATCGCCGGATACAGACAGTTGGAGCAGTACCCGTAGTACATCTGACCATCTGCAACAACAATGGGAACAACGCCCTGAGTACGAGGATGTACTCAGCTAGACTTACCCGTCATAAACCAGAAATAACATGACACCAAGGAGCATGCAAGGCTTTATATAGTGTACTGGCTTGACTTCTTTGCGAAAGGCATAAGTTATTTAGGAATAACTAAAAATAAGTACTTTTAGCATCATTTTATGATAACCTATTTATGCTAGGTAAGCACCTATTACTAAAACAATCACTTGATTCCTCATTAGCATCAAAGGTTACTATCTCAGGTTTAGCATATTCAACCTTATCCACATAACCATCAGTGTTCCATCATTAACACTACGATGCCGTAACTCGAGTCAAGTGCTCACTAACCGGGAGCGACGGCGATTCGAATCGAATTCCTATCCAGCTGGAGATTTATTCCTCACACAAACCATGCTTCCCCCGTCAGGGTCGCGTAGATCACCAATGACACTTTCCAAGAAGCCGCGGGATAACAATCATGGATCGCACTACCCAGGGACCGCCCGACTGCCAGGACGCACCTTGGGCTTACTCTTCGCGTCCCCGTACACCCCCTTCAACACCAGTCTGCCAACCCGAGTTTATCCCGGCTCGAAAAGTGTCGCTAGCTTCGCGGTCGAAAGGTACTTTATTCGGCCAGCTAAATGTGAGGCATGCGTTCAACATGACAAGAGGGACGAGCAACGATCGGTCCTTAATCGACACAGACGGAATCACTATAGTCCAAAACCCTATAAGACTCCGCCCGGTCTCCGTTTATTCACCAACACTTGGTTACTTATCAAGATTCACAAATACTGCTAACCATAGCCAGGTATTCACCTATAACTCGCAGGTGACAGGAAATCACCCGACTTCTACCGATCTAAGCATGGCTAAGCAATTTACTCGATCCTGACCTAATAAGGTAACATTATTCTGGTGGACAAGGATAGTAATGCAACAACGGTTTCACTCAACTCCTATAACTTTAATGCAACAATATATAACTATAAATCAGGTAAGTAAGAATAGCTTTTATAAAATAGGAGACTTATAATGCTCCGGGGTTTGCCTCTTTCGAACGAGCTAGGATGGTGGTCGACGCACTCTGGCAGCTCCTCGCTTGGCTCTTCCTCCTCGGGCACCTCCTGTGCCTGGGGCTCCTGCTGGTCCGTCCAAGCCTGCTCCTTCGGTACTGCTGCCTGCGAGTCCTCCTGCGATCCTGTATGATGCAAGTGCATAAGTGCATGTGAATGATGCATCGGAATATGATGGAATGATGAAGTGACATGAGATGCAGACGAGCACATGGAATGAGCAGTTAGTGCAAAACTTCATCTTCTACAAGGTAGTCCATGTCATCCAAGAACATGTACCCCAAGGTTTACTCAATTTGATTATACTAATTATCATACACCTGACACAAGCAAGTAACCCTAATTAACCAAACCTTACCACCCTAACTCACTCACAACATCAGCAAGACCTAGTGATGCTTCAAAGATACACCAAACATATTTTATTCTTCTTAAATTCTCATAAAGAATAATCATTTATTCCTTATTTAGCTAGGGTTGTACTGCAACACCTATCTCTGGTGTAGATAAAAATCTACAAAAATTACAGTAGAGTATTCTTACCCTAACTAAGCTACCACTAAATTTTTATGGTAAAAGGAACTGTAAAACTACTTGTACAAAATAAACAAGTTATGGCTTAAATGTGAGCATGAAATTGTTTTATACTAGGAAAAGTATCAAACAACAGATTTCCCATTTTTCCTAGGTTACCAACAATAAACTAACATACTACAAAAATTATCATAAGTATGTTATATACAATTATTGATTTCTACTAAAAATAACAAATATTAACCAATAAAGGCATTTGAACTACACTTCAAAAATTTCCCACAGAACATACTTCACTAGCATTTTTCCTAGAAAGTACCTCACTAAAGAAGATTAATGCAACAAGAATCACATTTTTCCCTTTATTAGTTTATTTACTACAATTTTTTAAGATTTATTTTAAACCTAGGGTTTCTATTTTATTTGCTTTTCAAGTTAAATTTGAAAAGGGCTACAAATCACACAAGGCTAAACATGCAATGATGTTGAATGCTTATGCTTTGAAATGATAATGCATGATTAACACCCAGGGGTGTTACAGCCCTCCCCCCTTATAAGAATCTCGTCCCGAGATTTTGAGTTACGAACCATTTATCGTAAAAATCTTTATAAGCAGTTTGAAGATATTATCCCGTTTCCCAAGAAGCATCGCTCTCGTCATGGTGACTCCACTGAACCTTGTAGGTTGTGACCACTTTGTTCCGAGTGACTCTGTCCTTGGTATCCAGAACTCGGACTGGTTGCTCGCGATATTCCAAATCTGCCTTGATCCGAATACCCTGAGGTTGTATTCTCTCCTCTGGAACACGTAGACACTTCTTCAATTGGGATACGTGGAAGACGGGAAAGATCGAACTCATCTCTTCTGGTAACTGTAACTTATATGCCACGGGGCCCTTTTTCTCCAAGATCTGGTATGGCCCTATATATCTAGCAGATAGTTTCTTCTTGATTCCAAACCGTTTCTTCTTCATTGGGGTAACCTTTAAATAGACATAGTCACCTACTTGGAATTCCAATGGTCTTCTTCTCTTATCCGCATAACTCTTCTGACGAGACTGCGCTGCTTGCATGTTTTGTTGAATAACACGGACCATCTTCTCTGCCTCATCTACAAAATCGATTCCGTAAAACCTTCTTTCTCCGGGCTCTACCCAATTTAACGGTGTTCGGCACTTCCGGCCATACAAAGCTTCAAATGGTGCCATCTTGATACTCTCTTGGTAACTGTTATTATAAGCAAATTCTGCCAACGGTAACCAGGATTCCCATGAACCTCTGGATGATAACACACAAGCTCTAAGCATATCCTCCAGTATAGCATTAACTCTTTCTGTCTGCCCATCAGTCTGTGGGTGGTAAGCCGTGCTACGAATCAAACTAGTGCCCAAACCTTGATGAAGATGTTCCCAAAAGTGAGCGGTAAACTGTGAACCTCGATCAGACACTATTGTTTTTGGTATTCCATGCAATCGGACGATCTCAGCAATATACTTTTCTGCATATTGAGGTGGTCGGAAACTTGTTTTGACTGGCAGAAAGTGAGCTGACTTGGTAAGGCGATCGACTATTACCCAAATGGAATCATGGCCTTTCTGTGTGGTGGGGAGACCAGTAATAAAGTCCATACTTATATCATCCCACTTCCAATCGGGTACCGACAAGGGTTGTAGAAGCCCTGCAGGTCTCATGTGAAGAGCTTTAACTCTACAACACATGTCGCATCGAGCAACGTATGCTGCAATCTCCTTTTTCATCTTAGTCCACCAATAACGGGGTCGTAAATCTTGGTACATCTTGCTACTTCCGGGGTGAATAGATAGCTTAGAACGATGGGCCTCATCCATCAACTTGTTTTTGAGCTCTCTATCCTTAGGTACTACCAGTCGATCCTTGAACCATAACACTCCTTGTTCATCCAAGCGAAAGTGTTTGGTGGGTTCTCTCTGTATCTTTTCTTTGATATGAAAGATTCCCTTATCTGTTTTCTGACCATCAATGATCTGGCTTTCTAGAGTGCAACTGTTCTGAATATTATGCAACACAGCTAGATGTAACAAATTGAACCCTTCTTCAAACAACGGTTGCACATCCATAGCGTGAGATTTTCTGCTCAGTGCATCTGCTACTACATTAGCCTTTCCAGGGTGATAGTGCACGTTCAGATTGTAGTCCTTTATCAACTCTAACCATCTCCTCTGTCGCATGTTCAACTCAGATTGGGTAAAGATGTATTTGAGACTCTTATGATCCGTGAAGATATTACACACATTACCCAACAGGTAGTGCCTCCAAATCTTTAGAGCATGCACCACTGCTGCAAGCTCTAAATCATGTGTAGGATAGTTAACTTCATGCTTCCTCAGCTGTCGTGATGCGTAAGCAATGACTCTTCCATTTTGCATCAGCACACATCCTAACCCACTCTTGGATGCGTCACAGAAAACGTCAAACGGCTTTTCTATGTCTGGTTGGGCCAGAACAGGAGCAGTGGTCAACAACTTCCGCAAAGTACAGAAAGCTGCTTCGCACTCCTCTGTCCATACAAACTTGTGATCCTTCTGTAACAGGCTTGTCATTGGTTTGGCAATCTTCGAGAATTCTGGTATGAAACGACGGTAGTAACCGGCTAAACCAAGGAAACTGCGAACTTCGTGAATTGAAGTTGGTGACTTCCAGTCCATAACCTCTTGTACTTTACTAGGGTCTACAGAAATACCATTTTCAGACAACACATGGCCGAGAAAAGGAACTGTCCTGAGCCAGAACTCACACTTGCTGAACTTAGCATACAGTCGGTGTTCTCTGAGTCTAGTCAAGACTATCCTGAGGTGTTCTGCGTGTTCTTCTTCATTTTCTGAGTATATTAGTATGTCATCAATGAACACTATCACAAACTTGTCCAATTCGGGCATGAAAACCGAATTCATCAGGTACATAAAGTATGCAGGAGCATTTGTCAGTCCGAAAGACATGACGAGATACTCGTACAAACCATACCTGGTCGAGAATGCAGTCTTAGGCACATCTTGCGGCCTAATCTTTATCTGATGGTACCCTGATCTCAAATCTATCTTAGAGAACACTTTGGCTTTAGACAATTGGTCAAACAAGATATCAATCCGAGGAAGAGGATACTTGTTTTTAATTGTCACTGCATTCAGTGGCCGATAGTCCACGCACATGCGTAAGGAGTTATCCTTCTTCTTTTTCACAAACAGAGCGGGGCATCCCCATTCGGACGAGCTGGGACGAATCAACCCTTTCTTGAGCAAGTCCTGAAGTTGTTTCTTCAATTCTGCTAACTCATTGGGAGGCATCCGATAAGGCCTTCTCGAGATCGGTGCTGTTCCTGGAATTAACTCAATGGCAAACTCGACATCTCGGTCTGGCGGCAGTCCAGGTAACTCCTCTGGAAACACATCTGGAAACTCACAGACCACTGGAATCTGGGCTAGCAGAGTAGTTTGGACCGCACAAGATGTGCTAGCTAGGTCTACCCTCCTAGGTAGGACCACCCGAAAGGTGCCTTCCCCATTGGGTTCCTTAAGAGAGATACTCCTTCCTCCAACATCAATTACAACTCTCATGCGATTCATCCAGTTCATACCCATGATCACATCCAAAACTAACCCTGGCATGACTATCAGATTAAGCTTATATTGCCGGTTTGCTATGTTTAGGGTTACTCCCTGAACTATCTGATTAGTCAACAGATCAGCCCCAGCTGAACTAATTTTATATGCACATTCCAATTCAACTATCTTTTGCCCATGCCTTTTAACAAATGCTTGACTTACAAAGGAATGAGATGATCCGGAATCAAACAAGACTACTGCAGGATGATTGTTGATAGAAAACATACCAGCTGTCACCGGTTCTCCTTCAGGGATATCCTCCACAGTAGTGTGGTGCACACGAGCTTGATACTGTGTTTGCTGTTTCTTAGGATAGGGACAATACTTTGCAAAGTGCCCAGGTTGGTTGCAGTTGAAGCACGGTCCCTTCACTTGAGCCACGGTTCCCGATGAACTACCTTGTCCTATCTTTGCTTGAGGCAATGCCATCTTGAACGGCTTCTGGTTTCTCTGGGGTGGCTGAGCATTCTGATTCTTCCGTTGCGGTGGCCTAAACCTTGCACCGGGGGCAGGCGATCGATAAGCTGGGCGGTTGGTCACTGGGGCCCTGGACTGAGATGAACCCGACTCAAAAGCCCTCTTACGGATCTTGGAAGCGGCATAAACATTGTTGTTCTTCTCTTGCTTCAGACAGTCACTAACGAAGTCATTGAAATTAGTTCTCATGTTTGTACCCACGTGTTTCATCATCTTAGGACTCAGGCCTCTCTTGAAACTAGCTATCTTCTTGGCTTCAGTATTCACCATATCAGGGGCATAACGGCTCAGGTTATTGAATGCATGCAGATATTGAGTCACAGTCTTCGTGCCTTGATTTAACGCCAGAAATTCCCCAAGCTTCATCTTAGTCAGACCTGGTGGAATGTATGTTCCACGGAAGGCGTCAGTGAACTCCCTCCAAGTGATATGGGCGTGGGGAGCAAAAGTGGTGCGGTGATGCTTCCACCACATTCCTGCCGGACCTTGAAGCTGATGAGCTGCGTACTCAGTCTTCAACACTTCAGTCATCCTCAGGACACGAAACTTATCTTCCATCGTATTAATCCATTCTTCTGCATCTAAAGGTTCTGCGGCTTCTTTGAAGATCGGTGGACGAGTATCCATGAAGTCCTTAAAACTGCTGTATTGGTTTGCTTCGTGGCCACCCTGGTTTATCCCCCGACGGGTATTATCCGCGATACTGCGCAGCGCAACTTCCATATTCTGTTGCATACTTTCCATGTTGCGTTGGCTTCCCAGGAATTGGGCAAAAAACTGTTCTGCCGTGTAGGGTGGAGGAGGCGGTGGTGGATCACGGTCATCATTAGCAGCTGCACTGCCACCAGCCTCGGCGGCACCATACACGGTACGGCGAGTGTTCGGCATTTGCATGTTTCAGCAACAGTAATTATCAGGTGATGTTGTAGAAATTGCAACCGAATGAAAAAATTATGCCGAACTGAATTCACTGGAGAGAATAAATTCATACAATAAAACAGGGGCACAATAAGTCATTCCAATTAACACAACATCACTAATTATATTACTTAAAGCACACACATCGCGTCCATTACAACCAAGTTGCCAGCATACATACACTGGACTTTTGACGTTCGGATATCGTCACAAACACATCCAAGCTTTCCAACATTACATCAAGCTCTAGTCTTTCTACTCATTATTACATGCTCAAGTGCCAACAACGCAAAAGATCATGCAAGCGGGACCTAGTAGCTAGCGCAACAACTACTAGCCTACTCATCGTGGTCGCTGTCTAGGTCAGAGACGTTGGCGTTGCCGCCAACTGCAGCGTCGTCGTGCTCCTCAGCTGGCGCCACGGGCTCTGCAGGATCTTCGTCCACATCCAAATCCATCTCGGCTGCGCCAGGGAGGTCATAAGGGTTAAGCTGATTGTTCAGCCTATGGACCTCTTCATGCAAGTTATCATTGTACTCCTCGGCATCGGCCAACCGCTGCTCTAGCTCAAACTGTCTAGCTCTCAACACATTCTCTGCGGACCAGGCTTCATTCCTCTGATGAAGCACATGAGCCAACATGCTCTCAGCATTCTTGTGGGCGGTGGTCAGTCGCTCAAGCTGCTCTCTCAGGGCACGTACATCTCCCTCAAAAACCACAGTCCTCTGAGTGGCCTGATCTCTCTGACGAGTTAACTGAGCCATCTCAGCAGTGAGCCTCTCAATCTCGGCGTCGTGATCTCTCTGAAGCTGACGGCGGTCATCACGAGCTTGACCAAGAGCACTAGAAACACGTCTCAGACTACCTTCCACTCCATCGAAGGCCCTCATCACTGCGAACATGGCACTCATATCAGGGTTGTCACTGTTTTGTGCCTCTGCTGCGCTAATCTCCAAAGATCTGCCCCTTGCCTGCTGCCACGAGTCAGTGGAGGGGTTGCCCCTCGGAAAGACTCCAACTATAGCTGCTGCCAACTCCTGAGGAAAGCGATCCATGATATCCCTCAGGATCCCAAAGGCTGCCCTCTCAGCTGCTTCTTCAGGGGTCCTGCCAGTTGACTCAAAACGCCAACCGGTCCACTCAGAACCATCACCTCGGGAACGAACTACCGCTTCCACAGTCACCAAAAGTCCTTCGCCCATCCGCTCATTTGACCAAAAGTAGCGGGGCTCCATACCATCAGGATAACCTACATAACTGAGCACTCTCCACAAGAGCGTAGGCATCCCAAACTCTCCAAGAAAAGTGTGGCGCTGGTGAGTGCGCGGAGCAAGCTGATGACGGGGAGCTCTGCTGGTGGACTTGCGGGCTGTCTGCTTGGTACGTGCCATCTGTAGCAAAATTTTATTACAGGGGTGAGAACAAATTTTTAAGTTGGCATTTTTATCAAAATGAGATAAGCAACTTATAAGGGGAGGAACAATGCCATGAATGAAATGCATAACATGATGCATGCACGTTCCGTACGTCCTCACAAACTTAGAAAATTAATAACTACTAACGGAATAAACGGTGGCATACAACGATCTCTTGTAACGTAACTAATACGTGCTACTCGAAAGCGCTGTTATGTACCTGCAGAAAATCACTTCAGCCCAAACCTCACAGTATGAAGACATGCAAGAAAGCAGTAAAGTAAGTTACTCGCTCTACACGCATCCCCAGATACGAGTATAACGGTAACCACTACCCGAATCATCGTCCTATTGACGGCATCGTCACTGCATGACGGAATTCCCCCTCAATGATACCCTCATACAAACATGCGCATGGCACGTGAGTACTTCGGAATCACTTAAGCACTCCCCTAGATCGGCAGTGTATCCGAGCATGCACTCACAACTCTCACTTACCAAGGCGTAGAGGTAATTGATCCATACATTACCACTCAAGTGAATGGCACTCATACAATAGCACGCCGTATGAGCGACGAAATTTAAATATGATGCAAACCCCCAAGTTAGTACTTAAATAAGCCACCTAGAGTCCTTATCGGGCATAAGGGATATGACCACTGGCACACTTTTAAGTTCAAAAGCTCATTGGAAAACACAGTTTTGTTTTTAAATACTCATGTGAACAGTAACATGCTAAACCATGCTCCGATGCCAGCTGTAACGGATCAACGTAATTATACGAGATTAAGTAAGAAAATCCCCCACCGAGGCGGTTAATTTATCAAACTTAAGCCCGTATAACTCGAGATTCCGTGAAATCGCGAAGGATTTCAAACCAACCAACATACAACCAAGATCGTACTGATTTAGCAGCCACAGTTCACACGATACATAAAGTTGACCATAAGGTAAAATACATCGGAGTTCAGAAATAAAAGTTATTACAACATAGTTCAACATAAAGTAGCGGAAGCAAATAGTTTTACGCACACACCCTTAGTTCCCTTACAGTGCCAGTAGATAGTCATGGTCCACAAAAGCAGTAGATAAGACAAACAGAACGACCTTTGCCCAAGGTCCTAGTTGTCACCCATCGCCGGATACAGACAGTTGGAGCAGTACCCGTAGTACATCTGACCATCTGCAACAACAATGGGAACAACGCCCTGAGTACGAGGATGTACTCAGCTAGACTTACCCGTCATAAACCAGAAATAACATGACACCAAGGAGCATGCAAGGCTTTATATAGTGTACTGGCTTGACTTCTTTGCGAAAGGCATAAGTTATTTAGGAATAACTAAAAATAAGTACTTTTAGCATCATTTTATGATAACCTATTTATGCTAGGTAAGCACCTATTACTAAAACAATCACTTGATTCCTCATTAGCATCAAAGGTTACTATCTCAGGTTTAGCATATTCAACCTTATCCACATAACCATCAGTGTTCCATCATTAACACTACGATGCCGTAACTCGAGTCAAGTGCTCACTAACCGGGAGCGACGGCGATTCGAATCGAATTCCTATCCAGCTGGAGATTTATTCCTCACACAAACCATGCTTCCCCCGTCAGGGTCGCGTAGATCACCAATGACACTTTCCAAGAAGCCGCGGGATAACAATCATGGATCGCACTACCCAGGGACCGCCCGACTGCCAGGACGCACCTTGGGCTTACTCTTCGCGTCCCCGTACACCCCCTTCAACACCAGTCTGCCAACCCGAGTTTATCCCGGCTCGAAAAGTGTCGCTAGCTTCGCGGTCGAAAGGTACTTTATTCGGCCAGCTAAATGTGAGGCATGCGTTCAACATGACAAGAGGGACGAGCAACGATCGGTCCTTAATCGACACAGACGGAATCACTATAGTCCAAAACCCTATAAGACTCCGCCCGGTCTCCGTTTATTCACCAACACTTGGTTACTTATCAAGATTCACAAATACTGCTAACCATAGCCAGGTATTCACCTATAACTCGCAGGTGACAGGAAATCACCCGACTTCTACCGATCTAAGCATGGCTAAGCAATTTACTCGATCCTGACCTAATAAGGTAACATTATTCTGGTGGACAAGGATAGTAATGCAACAACGGTTTCACTCAACTCCTATAACTTTAATGCAACAATATATAACTATAAATCAGGTAAGTAAGAATAGCTTTTATAAAATAGGAGACTTATAATGCTCCGGGGCTTGCCTCTTTCGAACGAGCTAGGATGGTGGTCGACGCACTCTGGCAGCTCCTCGCTTGGCTCTTCCTCCTCGGACACCTCCTGTGCCTGGGGCTCCTGCTGGTCCGTCCAAGCCTGCTCCTCCGGTACTGCTGCCTGCGAGTCCTCCTGCGATCCTGTATGATGCAAGTGCATAAGTGCATGTGAATGATGCATCGGAATATGATGGAATGATGAAGTGACATGAGATGCAGACGAGCACATGGAATGAGCAGTTAGTGCAAAACTTCATCTTCTACAAGGTAGTCCATGTCATCCAAGAACATGTACCCCAAGGTTTACTCAATTTGATTATACTAATTATCATACACCTGACACAAGCAAGTAACCCTAATTAACCAAACCTTACCACCCTAACTCACTCACAACATCAGCAAGACCTAGTGATGCTTCAAAGATACACCAAACATATTTTATTCTTCTTAAATTCTCATAAAGAATAATCATTTATTCCTTATTTAGCTAGGGTTGTACTGCAACACCTATCTCTGGTGTAGATAAAAATCTACAAAAATTACAGTAGAGTATTCTTACCCTAACTAAGCTACCACTAAATTTTCATGGTAAAAGAAACTGTAAAACTACTTGTACAAAATAAACAAGTTATGGCTTAAATGTGAGCATGAAATTGTTTTATACTAGGAAAAGTATCAAACAATAGATTTCCCATTTTTCCTAGGTTACCAACAATAAACTAACATACTACAAAAATTATCATAAGTATGTTATATACAATTATTGATTTCTACTAAAAATAACAAATATTAACCAATAAAGGCATTTGAACTACACTTCAAAAATTTCCCACAGAACATACTTCACTAGCATTTTTCCTAGAAAGTACCTCACTAAAGAAGATTAATGCAACAAGAATCACATTTTTCCCTTTATTAGTTTATTTACTACAATTTTTTTAAGATTTATTTTAAACCTAGGGTTTCTATTTTATTTGCTTTTCAAGTTAAATTTGAAAAGGGCTACAAATCACACAAGGCTAAACATGCAATGATGTTGAATGCTTATGCTTTGAAATGATAATGCATGATTAACACCCAGGGGTGTTACATCTAGTTGCTCCAAAATTTTGAACTAGGGTTCCAAGTGATGTAAACTTTTATAGTTGCAAGATTTTTGGTACAACGTGATTATCATATTAATATAGTTCATCACATACATTATTTTCAAGCTTTTATTTTAATCAAATTATAAATTATCACACATGATTATAATGATATGAATGCTGTGCAATATGATTGTTATGCAAAAATGCATTGCGTAACACCGGAGTGTTACAGCCCTCCCCCCTTATGAAAATCTCGTCCCGAGATTTGGGTTACGAACCATTTATTATAAAAATCTTCGTATGCATTCTTTAAATATTCACCCGTTTCCCAAGATGCATCCCCTTCATCATGATGACTCCATTGTATCTTATATGTTTTCACCACACTGCTTCGAGTAGCCCTTTCCTTGGTATCCAATACTCGAACTGGCTGCTCACGATACACCAGATCTGACTTGAGTTTTATGCCTCGAGGTTCAATCTTTTCCTCTGGAACGCGTAAACATTTCTTGAGATGTGATACATGAAAAACTGGGAATATAGCACCCATTGACTCTGGTAATTCCAATTTATAAGCCACAGGACCCTTCCTTTCCAAGATTTTGTAAGGTCCTACAAATCTGGCGGCCAGCTTTCTGCGCACACCAAACCGTTTCTTTTTCATTGGCGTAACTTTTAGATAAACATAGTCACCAACTTCGAACACAAGCGGTCTCCTTCTCTTATCTGCATAACTTTTCTGACGTGACTGAGCTGCCCTCATATTCTGCTGGATGATATGAACTTTCTTTTCGGCTTCCTCTACGAAGTCAATACCATAATACCTTCTTTCTCCTGGCTCAATCTAGTTTAACGGTGTTCTACACTTTCGGCCATACAGAGCCTCAAAAGGTGCCATCTTGATACTCTCTTGATAGCTGTTATTGTATGCGAACTCTGCTAACGGTAACCATGACTCCCATGAACCTCTGGAAGACAACACACAAGCTCTTAACATATCCTCTAGAACAGCATTAACTCTTTCAGTCTGACCATCTGTTTGAGGGTGATAGGCAGTGCTACGAATCAGACTAGTCCCCAAACCTTTGTGCAAATGTTCCCAAAAGTGAGCAGTGAACTGTGACCCTCTGTCAGACACTATAGTCTTTGGTATGCCATGCAATCTCACAATCTCTGCAATATACTTCTCAGCATATTGAGGTGGTCTATATTCTGTTTTGACAGGCAAAAAGTGGGCTGTCTTAGTAAGACGATCCACAATTACCCAAATAGAATCGTGACCTTTTTGAGTAGTGGGTAGACCCGTGATAAAATCCATACTTATATCATCCCACTTCTAACTCGGTACTGACAAAGGTTGCAACATTCCGGCAGGCTTCATGTGAATTGCTTTCACTCTACAACATGTGTCACATCTGGCTACATACGCTGCAATTTCCTTCTTCATCTTGGTCCACCAATAACGAGGTCTTAGTTCTTGATACATTTTACTGCTGCCAGGATGAATAGACAACTTAGAGAGATGAGCTTCATCCATAATTTTATTCTTAAGCTCTCTATCCTTTGGAACAACAAGACGGTTGTCGAACCACAACACATCTTGCTCATCCACCCTGAAGTGTTTCGAGGGTTCTTCTTGAATCTTCTTTTTGATGTGGAATATCCCTTTGTCTGCCTTCTGACCTTCTATAATTTTACTTTCTAAGGAACAACTGACCTGAATACTATGTAGCACGGCAGGGTGCATTAGATCGAAACCATCTTCCAGTAAGGGTTGCATATTCAGACAATGTGACTTTCTGCTTAAAGCATCAGCTACCACATTGGCTTTCCCAGGGTGATACAGTACATTCAAGTTGTAGTCTTTGATTAGTTCTAACCATCTTCGCTGCCTCATGTTCAATTCTGGTTGGGTGAAAATGTACTTGAGACTTTTATGATCGGTGAAAATGTTGCACACATTACCCAGTAAATAGTGTCTCCAAATCTTTAAGGCATGCACTACAGCGGCAAGCTCAAGATCATGTGTCGGATAATTGATTTCATGTTTTCTCAACTGCCGGGAAGCATAAGCAATGACTCTTCCTTCTTGCATCAGCACACACCCTAATCCTGTTTTTGATGCGTCACAGAACACATCAAAAGGTTTCTCGATGTCGGGCTGTGCAAGAACTGGAGCAGTGGTCAACAGTTTCCGCAAGGTATGGAAAGCTGTCTCACACTCCTCTGTCCACACAAACTTGTGATCTTTCTGTAACAGACTTGTCATTGGCTTGGCAATCTTCGAGAAGTCTGGGATAAAGCGGCGATAGTAACCAGCTAATCCTAGGAAACTCCTGACTTCTGACACTGTGGTTGGAGTCTTCCAATCCATAACCTCTTGCACTTTACTCGGATCTACAGAAACTCCATTCTCAGATAGAATATGACCGAGAAAGGGAACTTTCTTCAACCAAAATTCACATTTGCTGAACTTAGCATATAACTTATGATCTCTCAGCCTGGTCAAGACAATTCTCAGATGCTCTTCATGATCTTTCTCATTTTCAGAGTATACTAGAATGTCATCAATGAAGACAACTACAAACTTGTCCAACTCTGGCATGAAAACCGTATTCATCAGATACATAAAATATGCAGGAGCATTTGTTAGTCCAAATGACATAACAAGATACTCGTACAACCCGTATCTGGTAGAAAAGGCGGTTTTCGGAACATCTTGTGGTCTAATCTTTATCTGATGATACCCAGACCTTAGGTCTATCTTGGAGAACACTCTAGCCTTAGCCAACTGATCAAACAGAACGTCGATATGAGGCAAGGGATATTTATTCTTGATGGTTACAGCATTAAGAGGTTGATAATCCACACACATCCTTAGAGTACCTTCTTTCTTTTTCTTCACGAACAAGGTAGGACATCCCCATTCAGACTTACTTGGGCGGATAAACCCCTTCTTTAATAACTCTTCCAACCGTTTCTTCAACTCAGCTAACTCATCCGGAGGCATCCGATAAGGTCTCCTCGAAATCGGAGCTGTCCCGGGGATCAACTCGATTCCAAACTCAACATCTCTGTCTGGAGGAAGGCCAGGTAACTCGTCTGGAAACACATCCGGGAACTCACACACTACCGGGATCTGATGGATAGGAGCAACTTCCATGGCACAGGTCACACTCATAAGATCTGTTCTTCTAGGCAATGGTACCTGGAAAGTACCCTCTGCCTGGGGATCTTTAAGGGTAAGCATTCGACTGCTTGTATCTATGACTGCTTCCCAGTCTTTCATCCAGTTCATTCCTATTATTACATCCAAAACTAGTCCAGGCATAACTACCAGGTTCACTCGAAACTTCCGACTACCTAACTCAAGGGTTGCCCCTCTAACCATCTTATTGGTTAACACATCAGCTCCTGCTGAACTTATGCGATAACCATAACTCAATTCTGTGCATAGTTGTTCATGCTTCCGTGCAAATGCTTGACTCATAAAAGAATGCGAGGATCCAGAATCAAAAAGAACAACTGCAGGGTGATGGTTCACAAGAAACTTACCAGCAGTTACGGGCTCTCCCTCAGGAACTTCATCAATGGTGGTGTGATGCACACGAGCATTGTAAGTCTGTTGCTTCTTTTTAGGCGGATAAGGGCAGAACTTTGAAAAGTGGCCTGGCTGACCACAGTTGTAGCAGGGTCCTTTCACTGTACCAGCAGACCCTATAGCTCCCTTGGAGTTGCTCTGTTCTGCAGCTGCGTTGGTCTTTGTTGGCGGCACTGCCATCTTGTACGGTTTCTGTGGTCCCTTGTAGTTCTGGGTTTTATGCTGCGGTGGCCTGAACCTTGCACCAGGTGTGGACGGACGATAAGATGAACGATTTGCAGTGACAACTCTGGACTGGGATGGTCCTGACTCAAACACTCTCTTGCGATTCTTGGATGCGGTGTAGGCGTTATTGTTCTTTTCTTGCTTCAAACAATCACTGATAAAGTCGTTGAATCTGTTGCGGGTATTGGTACCCACATGCTTCATCATCTTCGGACTTAACCCTCTCTTGAAGCTGGCAATCTTCTTTGCATCTGTGTCAACCATGTCTGGAGCATAGCGGCACAAGTTATTAAAGGCATGCAGATACTGGGTCACCGTCTTGGTACCCTGATTCAAGGCTAAGAACTCTCCAAGCTTCATCTCAACCAACCCTGGGGGAATATAAACTCCCTTAAAAGCTTCAGTGAAATCTCTCCAAGTAATCTGGGCATTGGGAGGAAAAGTGGTGCGGTGATGCTTCCACCACATTCCTGCTGGTCCCTGTAACTGATGTGCAGCATACTCTGTTTTCAGAACTTCTGTCAGCCTCAACACACGGAACTTATCTTCCATGGTGTTGATCCATTCTTCGGCATCGAGTGGCTCTGCTGCTTCCTTGAAAATAGGTGGCCTAGTATCCATGAAATCCTTGAAACTGCTGTACTGGTTCACTCCATGGCCACCACCTTGATTATTACCTCTTTGAACATTTTCAGCGATGGTACGCAGAAAATCTTCCATATTCCTCTGTGACTGTTCAGCATTGCGTTGACTTCCAAGAAACTGTGTGAAGAACATCTCTGCAGCGAGCGGCAGAGGAGGGGGCAAATGTGGCTCCGGCCGTGGTTCCTGGTGGTTGACGTTGTTTGCACCACTTCCACCAGCTCCTGCACCGTTGCCACCAGTCTCAGCGGCTTCATACGTGGCACGACGAGTGTTGGCCATCTGCATACTTCAGCAATAAGCAACAATTGAGTGAAGTTGTAGAATTGTGTTCGAATGAACAATCATGCCATACTGAATTCATTGGAGAGAACAAGTCATACAAGAAAACAGAGGCGCAATAATTTCATTCCAATTAAACAACAGCACCAATTAAGTTACTTCAAATGCAACATCGCGTTCCATACAACCACGTTGCCAGCATACACACACTGGACTTTTATGCGTTCGGATATCGCATACACAACCAAACTCCGAAAGATCGTCAGTCTCAAGGTCGAACAGGATACAACATGACACATGGAAACCAAAAGAAGGCCATCGCGTCAAGCCTAGCTACTAACGCAGGACACTATCCTACTCCTCGGGGCCGTCGTCGATGTCGGAGGCGTCGCCATCGCTACCTTCAGCCGTAGCGTCGTCGTCGATGTCCATCTGAGCGGCGTTCGGAGGAGCATACGGGCCCATCCCGTTGTAGAGGGCATGGAACTCTTCATGCAAGTTGGCATTGTACTCTTCTAGCTCCTCGACCCTCTGCCTCAGAAGGTCCCTCTCGTTCCAGGCTTCATTTCTTTCTTGTACTAGCTGTTCCATCATGCGGTCTGCATTTCTGTTGGCCTGGGTCAACCTCTGTACCTGCTGCATGGAACTCTCGCCCCTCTCGAGAGCTCGGTCCCGCTGCAAGCTCATGTCAGCCAACTGCTCCTGCAAGCTAGCTATGGCACGTGCTTGCTTCTTCTTCTGTTTTCTTGCTTCAAGCCGATCATCACCGCGTAGGCCAGTCAAAGTCCAATAGGTATTCTCCAGACCTTGATATGCTCTGATGGCTGCATACATGGCACTCATGGTGTGGTTGTCGCTAGCCCGTCCTTCACTGGGGCCTCTAACCAGGGCACTTCCTTGCGGCTGTACCCAAATGGCATCGCGAGGATCATCTCTCGGGAAAGTACTGGCCAAAGCTGCTGCCAACTCATTGAGAAATCTGCTCATGATGTCTCGGATGACGCGAAAGGCTGCGCCCTCTGCACCCTCGACTGGAGTGCGTCCTTCAAACTCCAGATGCCAACCATCTCATTCTGGCGCATCACCAAGAGCAGGGACGGTGATCTCCACAACAGCAAGTCCATCTTCAGCTAACTGGCTCTCGCTCCAAGAGTAAACTGGCTCTTGACCCTCCGGGTACCCCACATCATGGAGCACTCTCCAAAGCAAGGTGGGCATGCCAAACTCGCTTAGAAAAGTGTCCGTGTTGCGGTGCTCCCGCGGGGCCAGCTGACGACGGGGTGCTCTTCCGCCAGTGGACTTACGGGCAGTCTGCTTCGTGCGAGCCATCTGTAGCACAAGTTTTAATTACCCGGTGAGAACATATTTTAGTTGAGGTCGCTTTTATCAAAATGGGATAATCCTTTTATAAGGGGAGGAATGCATGTCATGAATGGAATGCACAGACAATATGATGCATGCACGAGTCTTACGTTCTCACAAACTTATGAAATAAAAACATCTAACGGTGAATTTGGTGGCATACAAACGATCTCTCATATACGTAACTAATTCGGTCTACACGATACGCTGTTATGTACCTGCAGAAAATTCATTTCAGCCCATTCCCCATGAATGCATGAAAGCAGTAAATCTACCTACACGCTTTACACGAATCCCCAGATGCGTGTACAACGGTAGTAACTACCCAAACACATCGTCCTATTGACGGCATCGCCTCAACGGACGGAACACCCACACATGCGACACTTTCATAAAAACAGGTGTAGAACATGTAATTATCCAAGTATCATATAAGCACTCTCCCTAGATCGGCGGTGTATCCGATCATGCTCTCACAGCTCACACTTACCGAAGCGTAGAGGTAACTGATCCATACATTACCACTCAATTAAGTGGCACTCATACAATAGCACGCCGTATGAGCAACGAAAAAGAAATATGGTGCAAGAACCCCAAGTTAGTACTTAAATAGCCACCTAGAGTCCTTAACTGGGCATACAGGATATGACCACTGGCACACTTTTAGTTTGAAAATCACACTTTTTAAACAGAATTTTGTTTTAAATACGCTTATGAACAGTAATTACGCTAAACCATGCTCCGATACCAGCTGTAACAGAACCGCTCAATTATACGAGATTAAGTAAGAAAATCATCCAACGAACGAACAATTTACCAAACTTAAGCCCGTATAACCCGGTAGTCCGTGAAATCTCGACGGATTTCAAACCATTTCACATCACAGCCAAGATCGTAATAAGTTTAGCGATTACCGTCATAAGTTACATAGCAGTTGCGGCACAAAATACATCGGAGTTTAAACATAGTTATTACAAACCAGTTTCGAATAAAGTAGCGGAAGCATTAGTTCAAAGCGCACACACACGCGCGACTTTCCAAAATAAAGTGCCAGCTCGCGATCATCTCCCACAAAAGCATCAGGCGAGGAGTAGTGAGTGACCATTGCCCATGGTCCTAGGCTTCGCCCATCGCAGGGTAGAGACAGTTGATACAATAACCATAGTACATCTGTCCATCTGCAACAAGTGGGAACAAAGCCCTGAGTACGAGAAGGTACTCAGCTAGACTTACCCGACAGAACCAAAAATAAAACGACACCAAGGATCATGATAGGCTTTTTGGTGGGGTAGCTGACTCATTTGCAAGAAAGCATTTTTAGCTTATCAATTCTTTTACAAAAGCATGTAATATTTTAATTCTTTATTCCCCTGTCAACTATGTTTGCACTTATGCTAAAGTAACCATGTAATTAAGCAAGCAAGGATTACCATTGATAATTAACAATAATTACCATGTCATTTTCCACATAACTATCCAAGTGTTTCATCAATATTACTACGATGAAGTAACTCAAGTCAAGTGTTCACTATCCAGTGAACGATGGCGATTCGAATCGATTATTGACCAGCTGGTAATTTATTCCTCACACAAACCTCACTCACCCGCTAAAGTGAGGTATTGGTCACCGAGTCAACCATTCAGGTAAAGTCGCGAGCTTGCCAGGAACCACATGTACCCGGGGGCCGCCCGACTGCTCTTTGGCCTTATCATCGCGCCCCCGTTTCCTGCCACTACTACTCCGGTACAGTGCGTTGCGGGCAATCCACTCGGCCCGAATAATCTCCCGGCTTCGCGGTCGAAAGGTACTTTATTCGGCCAGCTAAATGTGAGGCATGCGTTCAACATGACCCGAGGCCCGACATCGGACGGTCCTTAACCGACACAGACGGAAGACACTACAGTCCAGAACCCTGCAAGCTTCCGCCCGGTCTCAAATTCATTTCCACACTTAGTTATTCTCACATGACATTCTTTCACATAAAACCAGGTAATCCCCTATAGCTCGTGGATGACAGGCAATCACCCGACTTCTACCGGTCTAAGCAAGCTAAGCAATTATTGACCGTGGACACCAGGGTAACAAGGATCGGGTAAAACAAGGTGAAACAAGGTATAATGCAGCAACGTTTGCAAACAACTCCTAAACTTAATGCATCAGATTAAGTAAAATTAATAAATAATTATTCGTAAACCGGGGGAGAAATGCTCCGGGGCTTGCCTCGCTCGAAGGAGCTGGGACGATGGTCAGGGCACTCCGGAAGCTCTTCACTGGACTCCTCTTCTGCTTCTGCTGGCTCCGGCTTCGTCACTTCGGGCTGTTCCTCTGCGTCCTCGGGAACTACTGCCAGAACCACTTCCTGCGATCCTGTATGATGCAGAAGTATGAGTGCAACATGCATAGGTGCATTGCAGAGGCGACATGAAATGATGATGATGCTGAATGCATGCGATGTGATGAGTATGTCACATTATTGGATTGCGTGGAACTTATGACTCTTCTACAAGGTAGTTTACGTCATCCAAGAACATGTACTCGGAAACTACCACCACTATTTTCTACCATGCAAGAGTACTTGAACACCCAAGGTGCTTCAAAGATACACCAAAATATATTTTATGAACTATCTTTGCATTAAGAAGAAATGGAAACCCTAATTAGCCCTATGGTTGAACAGCAACACATATTTTAGTAGCTCAGAAAAATCTTAGAAAATTACAGTGGATTACTAATATCAAGAATAGCTTGACACCAGATTTTTACTGCATTTGGATAACTAGAACTGCCTATACAAAAATAACAAACTAAGGCCTAAAATGGATATTTAAAATACTTTACATTATGAAAAGTATCAAACAACAGATTTAGGAATTTTCCTACTATCTATTCCCTAAACAAACACTATAGAAAAATTATCACTTGCATGTTTTATTCAAATTTATTTAAATAACAAAAATAACAAATATTAGTAATAGAAAGCATTTGAACTACACCTACATATTTTTATACAGAACACCCAAGATATAAAATTTCCCTAGCAAGTACATGACACAAAAAGATTAATAAATTTGGAATCATATTTTTCTGACTTTTCTAGGGTTTATTAAGCATTTAACAAGAAAACAGCCATTTCACTAGTTAATTAAAAACTCTACAGAAAAGTATCTCAAATTTGACATGCAAAAATTTTATATCATAGATCTGGTCCCAAAGAGTCCATAGAAATTTATTTCACCATTTTTGGAGCTAAAATGAGCAAGTTATAAATTTTCCAAAGCATTTATACATTTTCTGAAAATCAATTTCGAAAATCCTTTTAAACTCCAGCCGCTGGACTGCTAGGTGCACCCGGCGACCTGTACACGCGCGCGCAATGAGAGACAGATAGGCGGGCCCGCGGGTCAACTGGGCCCCACGCGTCAGCCGCTCCGAGCCAAGGGAGGGTGCTGACCGCGCGGATCTCGACGACGGCGAGGTCGCCGGCGACGAGGTCACCACCGTCGTGATCACCAAGGCAAGGCGGTCTCGTTGAGGCAACCGGCATGACCGGAGGGGCCCAAAATCGAGCTTGCCCACGGCCATGGCGGCTCGGCGGCGCTGCTCACCGGCGGGAGCGCCTCTCCGGCCACGGGGCGGCACGGAAGACGGCGTCCGAGCACCGGGAGGACGAGGCGAACGGGATGCTTGCTCGAGTGAAGGAAAAGAGGGAGCAGAGGGGAGGTTTCCACGGAGCGGAAATCCACGGTGAGCTCGGCCGGAACTCCGGCGAGCGATTGGTGCGGATGTGGGGCTTACCACGGGTGATTGAGGTGAGCACGGGCTGCGCCAGAGAGAGAGGAAGCTCGGGGCGAGGTGGAGCGGCCTGTGGTGAGCGGAGGCCGTCGGAACGCGCGTGTCCGGCGAGCGCGAGCGGTGGCGGAGGCGGAACCGCTGCTGCTGCGCTTCGTGAAGGAACAAGGCGACCGAGCAGAGGGAGGAAGGGCGAGGCGCTGCGGGGGGGGGGGGGTTAAGGAGCGAGCGCGCGCGCTGGTGGGGGCGACCGAGCGCCACCCGGCCGGTGCTGCCGGCATGCGGCCGCCACGCGGCGAGCACGCCCTGCCGGGGCGCCAGCGCGCGTGGGCGCGGGCGGGAAGAAGAGAGAGGGGGGCCGGCTGGGCCGGGCCGAGGCGGAGGCGGCGCGGGCGCGCGCGCGGGAGTGGCGCGGGCCGCATCTGGACGTGGGCCGAACAGGCGGCGGCGGCCTGTTAAGGAAAAACCGGATTTTTGATTTTTCCAAATTCAATTCAAATGAAATTCAAACTTCAAACTACATTTTGAACAAGAAGAAGACATTTTCTGGAATTGACCCAAAAATAAAAGTTGCTCAGAATTAAATTCTCTACAACTTTGATTAAGGGGCCAACTGAAAATTCTTGATAGATTTTGAATGGCAGAATAAAAGCTAAAATAGGGAATATTTTTGAATATTTTTCATAAATATTTTTGAACCAGTTTTGACAAAATTTGGGTCATCTAGTTGCTCCAAAATTTTGAACTAGGGTTCCAAGTGATGTAAACTTTTATAGTTGCAAGATTTTTGGTACAACGTGATTATCATATTAATATAGTTCATCACATACATTATTTTCAAGCTTTTATTTTAATCAAATTATAAATTATCACACATGATTATAATGATATGAATGCTGTGCAATATGATTGTTATGCAAAAATGCATTGCGTAACACCGGAGTGTTACAAAAGACCCACACGTCGGGTTTACATAGAGATAATAACGTGTTCACCGATTTTCTATCATCTAGAAGACTCCAGAAGCCACGAGATCGAACGGGAGACCGAACGGGCCCGGAGGCAGGGCGCCCGCCCTGCTCCCTAGGGCGCCCGCCCTGGCCTGAGAGCCAATCAGGCTCCGTCTCGCGGATTATGCTCCACCGACCTAAGGGATCAAGGAAAACCGTGCGATTAATGTCGGTTTGATCCGACGGCCCACGTTCACTTGAGGGGGCTATATAAGCAGGACCCCTGGCCCCTGGAGGAGGCACTCCCTCATTCTCAATTCTTCAAACCCTAATCTCAGGAGGAGAGTCTCTGATCAAGCCCTAGAGCCACCACATCAACTAGATCTCTAGTATAGCATAGCTACATAGGATTAAAACTAGAAGGAGTCAATCTTCGATTGGTTTCCGGATCTGTCAAGTGGATTCTTGGTAATTCCTTTACTGTTCTTCATTGTTCATCTTTGTTCTTCAATATTATGAATACAACTTTGTTCTATTTCAATATATTGATTATGACTATGCTCTACTTGTTTATGTTTGCGATTATATTGTTCTTAGTTTATCGTAGTTATACGCTTGGCTTAGTTAGATTAGAATTATATACATGTTTAGGATCGTATAGCGTTTATCCATCGGATCCATGGGTAAATGATAAATATTGTGTAGGCGTGGTGCTTAGACCATATTTATCTGCGATTGCACCTTATATGCCGGATCGTGGGGTGGTCCGCGATGGTGACAGCTTCGTTGGTTCTTATATAGTCCCCCTCCCGTGTGTAAGGCAGGCAGAGCAACATTATTACGGGGGAGTGATTGCTATGTTTCTCATCTTCCTTGATAATATCACTATGCATGGGCGTAGTCCTTTCTCGCAATGATTGCCAAGTGTACTTGCACTAACTATGATATGCTAGACTTTATAGTTAAGAATAACTTAGGAAATATCCTTGTAGTTCGTCCTAATACCATGCTAATGACTTGCTAGAATATCTGTTGAGGTGCTTATCATTATTATATGTGGCTAGCTGATCAGATTAATTATCTTTGTCACCATTCATACTTTATCTATATTTTATGTGACACTTACCCCTGTATGCAAGAGATAGATGAATGCTCTCACTTATACATGCAATGATTGATACTCATTCCTATATTCCATTCCATAATCAACATTGATGTTAGTAATCCCTTCCCAGTGGTAAAAATATAAATAACGATACCTGGAATACTTCCCGGTTAAAATGCTACATCGGTATTAATCTGTGCGCTTGCAGATCTTATTTATTATTTATTTAGAAGAGCAGTTGCATATTTCAATACCGCGTCTCTCATGTCATGCTGGGGATGACAACTTGGCTTAAGTGGCATGAGGGATAGGTTCGGCATTTTTGGCGCCGTTATCAGAATTAGAAAACTAAGTCTACTTTTGGTAATGACGTTAAGAATGCCCAACAAGCATTTTTGGCGCCGCTGCCGGGGAAGGTTGATTTACTAACAAGGAATGAATACGGAATTTGAGTCATCATTCGCATCATTAAGTGATTGAGATCATCAATTCTCCCATACAGATTTACCCCTGTATTTTTCCATTCTTATTGTTTTGCAGGGTGATGTATGAATAGAGGACATCTTCCAGAAAATTTTGTTGACAACCCCGAAGCATTAATCAGAGGGGCAAGAGCCAAGCTCAAGAAGTCAACACTTCGACGCAACACTTCATCCAATCCAGAAGACCGCCGAAGTTTCATCCGGAATTTGTCAACAGAGTTCACAGCCATGGCGAACAAGACGATCCGCGAGTTCTCAGCTCCCACTACGGACAACATCCGCACTGGACCTGCCGCGGCCATCGACAAGAACTTTGAGCTCAAGCCAGGGCTCATCAACATGGTACAAGCCAACCAGTTTTGTGGGAAGCCGCACGAAGATGCAAGTGCTCATCTCCAACACTTCCTGGAGATTTGCAGCACATTCACTTTATTAGATGTTCCCAGAGACGCCATACTACTTCGTCTTTTCCCATTCTCACTATTGGGGAGAGCGAAGCAGTGGTTCTACGCGACGAAGGATAAGAACACTACGTGGGCACTCTGCTCTACGAACTTTCTGGCTAAGTTCTTTCCCATGGGCAAGACCAATGCTCTCCGTGGGAAGATTACAAGTTTTCAGCAACAACATGATGAATCTGTTCCTGAAGTATGGGAGCGCTTTCAAGATTACATCCTAGAATGTCCCCATCATGGAATGGAGAGCTGGCTACTTATGCAGACTTTCTATCATGGGCTCATCACTAGTGCTCGTGAGACCATGGATGCTGCAGCTGGAGGCGCATTTCTATCACTCACCATACCACAAGCTACAGCCCTTGTGGAGAAGATGACGTCCAACCAAGGTTGGAACGAAGAGAGGACTCAAACACGCAAGAAGGGTGGAGGTATGCACCAGCTCAAGGAGGTAGACATGCTGTCTGCAAAGTTAGACCTACTCATGAAAAAGCTCGATGACAAAGCTGGAGACAAAAGAGAAGTCATGAACGTCTACGACTCTCACATGACTTGTGTGGAATGTGGAGATACTGGACACTCAGGCAATCACTGCCTTGAGATGCTTGAGGATGCAAGGTACATCAACAACAACAACAACTACAACCGTCCTCAACAAAATCAAGGTTGGAATCAACAGAGGCCTAACTACTCAGGTAACTACTCAGGTAATTATCAAGGTAATAACTCTTACAACAACAATAATAATTTTCCACCCCTGAGAGAGTTAGTGTGTAATCAAGGAAAGCTAATGGATAACTTGTCTAAGAAATTGGCATCCAATGATAAAATACTAGAAAACATAAATAATAGAATGGATAATTTCTCTACTGCCATCAAAAACCAAATTAGCTTTAATAAAATGATTGAATCTCAGTTAAATCAAATAGCTGCTGCTGTTCCTGCTACTAACCCCGGTATACCATCACAACCGGAAGGATTAGAATCTGCAAATCTTGTAGACATGTTTGATGCAGGTAACTATTGGAGTAATCCCGCTGTCGGAGTACATAATGACCTTCTGCCAGTCAAGAGAGGCGATCCAGGACGCCCCGTCATCCCGATCTCCATCGGCATGGTGGACTTCCCAGAAGCACTCTGTGACTTTGGCTCCAGCGTCAACATTATGCCCAGGGTACTCTATGAAAAATTCTTTACATATCCTTTATCAGAAACAACTATGTGTTTGCAGCTTGCAGATCGGACACTAAGCTTTCCTAAAGGAATATTAAAGAACATGTGTGTCCGAGTTGGTACCTCGTACGCTCCAGCTGACTTCGTGGTGATAGAGACCGGGTCCGATGAGAGGTCACCAGTTATTCTGGGAAGGCCATTCCTGAACACCTCGGGAGCTGTTATCTACGCCAGCGCTGCGAAGATCAACTTCAACATCAAGGGGAGGAAGGAGACGTTTTCCTTCAAGAACAAGATTACACAAATCCCAGAGCAACCCCAACATGAACCAAGGAAGAGGACCAACAGGAGGAACAAGCAGAACAAGAACAACCAAGGATGGACCGAATCAGCTAAGATGGTCACTGCAGTTCAAGGAGGTCAAGACCGACGACCCAAGTCACCGTTCCTAATCAAGAAGGACGACCCAGGCATGCCAAGCATTGAGTGCTCAATCAATGGATACTCTTTTCAGAAGGCGCTCTGCGACACTGGATCAGGCGTCAATATAATGGCCACAGTCACCTATCAGCTCTTGTACGGAACCATGCCCTTAAAACCAACATACACTCAGCTCCAGATGGCAGATCAGACATCCCGAAAGGTCGAAGGTATAGTAACCGATGTCCCTGTTAAAATTAACGATCATTTTTGTCCATACAGACTTTCAGGTCATTGACATGGGAGACGACGAGTACGATCCACCCATCATCCTAGGAAGACCGTTCCTAGGCACCGTCAAAGCAATCATCTACATTGGAACCGGAGAAGTCCATATGCATTTCCCCTCTGAGAAGGTACGCCGCTACTTTAATGACCCTAACTATATAGTTGAAGATTCTAAGCAGGTCAGGACAAGAAGAAGGCGACGTAACCGTAACCAAAGGAGGCAAACCATCAAGGACGTATGGGCAGACTATGAAGGAGAGGTCATAAGGCCCGAGGATACACAACAGGAGACCGAAGCACCAAGTCGGGTATGGAAGGCGAAGACAGTTACACAAGAAGAGGAGGCGCTGCCGGAACCACCGTCTACGCCACCCAAATCCCAGGACAACTAAGAAGAAAAGAAGTCCTGTTCGGAGGACTTAAAAACACCGAACGCCATGCCAAGAGGTAAACTTGGTAGTTATCATTTTCCCTTTAATTATTGCTCAGTTAATCATGTTCATTATGTCTTAAAAAAAGTTAAAAACAGTAAGCCCCATGTGAGTATGTGAGTGGCATAAAACCCATAAGTACATTCACTGTGGTGGCATAAAAAAAATAATATATAATTTTTCTGTTCTATAAAAATGAAAATAAAAATAGAGAGTGACATTTATCAAGGAAGCTCAAACATGATAAAGGCTAGATATTTATGCTAACGCTTAATCAAGTTCCACGAAGCTTTGTTGTCTATTTGAGCTCCACAGAATTCAGGAAGACTAGCAGATGGAGGACATCCTAATCGCTGTCAGGGTGCTGCCGACACTCAAATACACCTCTGCACCTGCTAGCTACATCAGAAGAAATTACGTCAAGATCCAGCTTGGGGGAGAGCACCCCCATTTATCCCGATAAGTATTTTTATCTACAGTTATACCTATGCTTTATTAAAATAAAAAGATGCATAATCATGAAAACCCAAATAAATATTTTGTGTTTATATATATTTGCTTAGTTTAATAAATAAATAAAGTAGCTATGCTAAACTGAATCTTGAAAATAAAACTCTAGCATGGATATGATGAATAGTTGCTCTGCCTAATTTTCAAATTTGTTCTCTCTCTAGTTTAGACATAACTGTTATAATTTAAAACTGGCTCTAAACCTGAACTAGTGGGAAGAGAATTTGATCTGAAGTCTAAGTTGTTAACGGATATGATATGGGAAGGTTGAGCTGCTGTTTATCTGTTCCTAGAGATGCTAGAATTTTGGAGAATTTTATCTTTGAAAATCTTTAAAATGTTGCATGATGAGTTCCTGTATGATGAGAGTTTAAATTCCTACCACAACCATATATACATGCTTGTTTGATTAAGAGCCGCACTTTTACTACTTACTGCTTATGGGCATTGAGTGTGGTCAAGCTGTGTAGACCCTTAGGAACTTGTCATATGGTTAAAATCAAGATTCACTTGCACGTTCACTCATACATGCTGCTTCTACTCCAGAAGTACGCATCCACATATATCCACTCATTTCCATCTCCAGATTCACCCAAAATTATTCTACTCCTGACCCGGGAGAGAATAGCCAAAAACATTATCTCATTCCTGTTATTCCCTGTGAAGTTAATGCTCAAGTCATTTCTACTACCACTTGCTATATTTTCAAAAGAGGGAGATTGCTCTAAAAAAAATATAAAAACGAGGAAATAAAAAGGAGCAAGTGCTTGGAACCTCGAAGAAAGAAAAAGTGAGACGAGAGGTAAAAATAGACAAGTGTCCGATAGTAGAATTAGGGGTACAAGATACCCACCTGAGAGAAAAAAAAATAGAGCATCTCATTCCCCTCAAAAGTTTTAAAAAGCAAGAAAGGTATGTATTCCCTCAAAAAGAGCATTAGACTTTTGTTATCACCATACACCACTCATTCACCACACATGCACATCTTGATTTGACTTATTGACTTGTTTCTCTGGATCCATGGTTTGACTATGCAATAAATGTTCTATGAGTATGTATACTGTATCTCCCACCTATGAGCTCCAGATATCAAAGCCTTATTAGAGTAGGGTGAGAGAGAAGGCAATGTCACTACGCCTTATACCATAAATACCACATACTTTGAGAGAGAAGGCATATACCATTACTGCCTTGGTAAGGATCCAGAAATACCACAAAAGAGAGACCCGAGAAAGTCATACAAGGAATCTCTGAGTTTTATTTGAAAATTTGCAAAAAACTCCAGAGCTATAGCTGATCAAGAATAAGAGACACGGTGTTTGACTAGACCGTTCTATCTTTTAATCACTCAAGATGCAGGTGACGGTTGCAAGCCCCATGGTGAAAGGAAAAATGAGTAAGTTTTAAGTCTTGACAGTTTACTTAAACTCAGGGATAAGACCTTATTTGAAAGCATATGTACCGTCAACGTTCAAAGGCGTTGCAGCAACTTCTGATCCATAATGAGTCTATCCTTGCTCAGGGACGAGCAAGAGGTAAGCTTAGGGGAGTTTGTTGACGGTCCTTAAGTACCAAATATAGTTATCAAATAAATAAAGAAAAGGATCCAAATGCAACCAACACCTAGACTTAGGGTTTTATCTGACAGAATTCCACAAGTTTTGGTGTTTATCTGTTTCTGCAGGGGGTTATCAGAAAATACGGAGGAAAGGCCCACACGTCGGGTTTACATAGAGATAATAACGTGTTCACTGATTTTCTATCATCTAGAAGACTCCAGAAGCCACGAGATCGAACGGGAGGCCGAACGGGCCCGGAGGCAGGGCGCCCGCCCTGCTCCCTAGGGCGCCCGCCCTGGCCTGAGAGCCAATCAGGCTCCGTCTCGCGGATTATGCTCCACCGACCTAAGGGATCAAGGAAAACCGTGCGATTAATGTCGGTTTGATCCGACGGCCCACGTTCACTTGAGGGGGCTATATAAGCAGGACCCCTGGCCCCTGGAGGAGGCACTCCCTCATTCTCAATTCTTCAAACCCTAATCTCAGGAGGAGAGTCTCTGATCAAGCCCTAGAGCCACCACATCAACTAGATCTCTAGTATAGCATAGCTACATAGGATTAGAACTAGAAGGAGTCAATCTTCGATTGGTTTCCGGATCTGTCAAGAGGATTCTTGGTAATTCCTTTACTGTTCTTCATTGTTCATCTTTGTTCTTCAATATTATGAATACAACTTTGTTCTATTTCAATATATTGATTATGACTATGCTCTACTTGTTTATGTTTGCGATTATATTGTTCTTTGTTTATCGTAGTTATACGCTTGGCTTAGTTAGATTGGAATTATATACATGTTTAGGATCGTATAGCGTTTATCCATCGGATCCATGGGTAAATGATAAATATTGTGTAGGCGTGGTGCTTAGACCATATTTATCTGCGATTGCACCTTATATGCCGGATCGTGGGGTGGTCCGCGATGGTGACAGCTTCGTTGGTTCTTATATAGTCCCCCTCCCGTGTGTAAGGCAGGCAGAGCAACATTATTACGGGGGAGTGATTGCTATGTTTCTCATCTTCCTTGATAATATCACTATGCATGGGCGTAGTCCTTTCTCGCAATGATTGCCAAGTGTACTTGCACTAACTATGATATGCTAGACTTTATAGTTAAGAATAACTTAGGAAATATCCTTGTAGTTCGTCCTAATACCATGCTAATGACTTGCTAGAATATCTGTTGGGGTGCTTATCATTATTATATGTGGCTAGCTGATCAGATTAATTATCTTTGTCACCATTCATACTTTATCTATATTTTATGTGACACTTACCCCTGTATGCAAGAGATAGATGAATGCTCTCACTTATACATGCAATGATTGATACTCATTCCTATATTCCATTCCATAATCAACATTGATGTTAGTAATCCCTTCCCAGTGGTAAAAATATAAATAACGATACCTGGAATACTTCCCGGTTAAAATGCTACATCGGTATTAATCTGTGCGCTTGCAGATCTTATTTATTATTTATTTAGAAGAGCAGTTGCATATTTCAATACCGCGTCTCTCATGTCATGCTGGGGATGACAACTTGGCTTAAGTGGCATGAGGGATATGTTCGGCATTTTTGGCGCCGTTATCAGAATTAGAAAACTAAGTCTACTTTTGGTAATGACGTTAAGAATGCTCAACACACCGCTGCTGCCATTGTTGCCCGTGGCCATGGCCAAGGCCGCCCATCAGCTCAGGGTTTTCTATTTAAATGATGTCCACATGGGTGACCATGTCAGCTTCTAGCCCTCCTTATGCCTAATTTGGACCTAAATGAGATCACTTAGATACATTAGGTAGCCAAATGTGCGATTTCGTAGTTTGGGGATTATTGACGGTTGTTAAGTGTCATTTTAAACCGTCGACCAAACATGAATTAAATGCATAAATAAGAAATATATAAGTAGAATAGGGGTTTAACTGACAGAATTCCACGAGTTTTGATATATCTGTATTTTTCAGGGATTAAACAGGAAAAAGAGGTAAGAAATGGTGGACGTCGGTGTTAAAAGCATATTCCAAAGCGAAACCAAATGGAGAAGATTCTAGAAGACTCAAGAAATCAGACCCTCCAAGGTGGGACCCACCTGACATAGAGCCAGGTCGACCGACCTAGGAGCCAGGTCGGCTGACCTAGGGTGGCCCCACCTGTCAGCTGGCTTGTGTCGTCGATCCTCCACCGCCTTGAAGATTGCATCTCAACCATTGTTCAAGTCGGTTTGATCCCAGGGTTCACGTTCATCCCACCGGCCTATATAAACAGAGTCCTGCCCCCTTGTTCAGATTATTCTCATCTGGGTTGAAACCCTAATTTCTCCTCTACATCTAGAATTCCTAGATAGGATCAAGAGAGAAGCTCCAAGAGAAGATTAGTTTTGTAGTCTACCAAAGATTAGGACTAGTCTTATTTAGAAATAGAGAGATAAAGTGTTGGAGAAGAGTTTGAGGGGAAGCTCCAGCCTCTCGGTGTCTCCTCTCCGGCTTGTACCTGAGGGATCAAGTTCCATTAACATTGGGGCTTGCTTTTGAGAGTCTTTTGGTATTCAACTTCTAATTCAAGTAAGTCTTTGTTATTATTATTCATCTGGTTTACGACTCTATTTTGAGTGCTCTAGTCTTGGTCGCTACTAGATTAGAGTAGTATTCGGGGTGTAAGCGTGGTGCTTAGACTTCGGTTACTCGTAGATGCACCCTGCATTCCGGAGCCGTGGTAGTTCGCGAGGGTGACTCTTATAGCCTCGTTGATATATATATATATATATATATATATATATATATATATATATATATATATATATATATATATATTCCATATCCCGTTTGTACGACCTAAGTAGGACCCGGTTGCCAGGTTAAAGTCATCTTATATGATGCTTTCTCCTATGCAATGTTCCTAGCCTGAATAGTAATCATATAGCTTATAAGGGTTAGAACTAGACGACCATAGTGACCTTCTTTATAATCCCTATAGTCTCTGTCTTTGCCGCTTTCTCAGGGGTTAAGTTTAGTCTTAGTTAGTATCACACGTTTCCCCTGTGGTAAAATATAAATAACGATACTCTAGAATACTCCCGAGTGATGTGCTACATCGGTATACTATCTGTACGCTTGCGGATACCTATATTTCTTGTATGCATTTAATTTATACCAACAGGGACCCAGACGAGAACCGTCCAATACTTTAAGGACCAGCCATGTAATTTACTCAAATTTATATTATCCTAAATGGAAATAATTATATTATATTATAAAACTAGTTTTTATCAAAATTGAAATGTGTCCTCGTATTGAGTATATATATATATATGGGCACTACTAGCGCATGCCCCACTCTCTCTCTTCCTCATCTTCTACTATTCTTCTTCTTTCCCACCCCGTCCTCCTCCCCCACCTATCGCCATGCTGCCCGTGGCAACCTTCTTCTTCCCCACCTCTAGCGTCGCCTTCCCCACTACCTCCTCACCCTGCCCGGCTTTGACACCGCCGCCGTCGCCCTCGCCCCGCCTCCGCCACCTCTCACCGCCCTGCTACCTGCAGCAACCTCCTCCTTCTTCCCCTCTCCCCTCCCGCAGCCGCCGTGACCTTTAGCGAGCTCTGGCCATGGCGCCCCAGCCCCCAACCTGGTCCGGCTGCCTCCACCGCCGCTAGGGCCCCTAAACCGCCCGTCGGCCTCCCCACCACTTGGGCGGCCTTCCTCCCCCTGAATCCCTTCCTTTTAAGGCTGCTAGAGTTGGGGAAGAAGGGGTGGCGAGCGCCGGAACCCTAGTCACTACGCCGGAGCTGGGGGAGAAGACGGCGGGTGCGAGCACGAATCAGACGTCCTTCTTCTTCCCCGCGCGAATCAGACGGTCGTCGGGGTATGCGCGTCAAAGCTCCATCGCGTGCGCGCTCGGAAACTAGACTTTGGATATATATATATATATATATATATATATATAACTATTACCTTACAGCTGGCTACAAAATAACTTATTCTGTAGCCACTTTGAGTTACGATAATTGATATGCTAATTTACGAAATTATAGTAACTCCTTACTATGTGATTTACTATAACATTATGGTAAATATCCTCATGTGTTATAGTAATTCAACTATCGTAAATATATATTGATATTGTCGTAAATTACTATATGAAATTATCGTAAATAGAGGTGACTACAAAATAAGTTATTTTGTAGCTAGCTATAGAGTATATTCTCCCTATATATATATATATATATATATATATATATATATATATATATATATATATATATATATATATATATATATATATATCGTGTTAGAGCAACTTCACCAAATTGAACATCGCCTTCCCCTAAAGTATCAATATAGGAGATTGAAAATACAAAATTAAGAGAGAAAGGGGATGCTTCCTGCAGCAGAATGAGAAAAGCTCCACCCCTTTCCCATCTAATAGGATATGGGGCCCACGTATAAGTGATTCAATCCTTCTCCTCTCCTGGTGAATCTCCTGGTGTGTTGCACAGCGGCGTGTGCGGTTGGGGCATGGCGTGGCGGTAGCATGGCAAGGCGGTGGAGGCCTATCAGCTATTTGACCCGGCACGACATGGTGAAGCTGCTTCTCCCCATTGGCCATCCAACTTGACATGGAGCTCGCCATCACGAGGAGCAGCATGGTACGAAGCTTGCTGGCATGCACGGGGATCTCACCGGCATGAGCTCGTCGGTGCCGAGCTCGGTGCGGCGGCTTGGTCAGTGCGAGGAGTAGCGTGGCATTAGGCACGGTGCGGTAGCTGGCTAGGGCCCATATGCTAGTGAGAGGGAAGGTAAGAAAGGAGATTGAGAAAAAATGATGCTTGGTCCCATCTTTTGAGGGGGAGAGAGGGAGAGAGGAATTTTTTTTCGCGATCAGGGAATATAGCCCGTTTTTCATTAAGAGGAGTGAAGTACAAGTCAGCTATGAGAGAATCCTCATAGCACAGATTACAAACCACTAAGATAGTAGTGAGTAACCTAGAATAAACATAGGAACAACAAAAGATACATAAGAGAGAGCGACTACCCTCAACACCCACGACCTATAAACTGTGCCTGCCAAAAAGATAACAACGCAATGGTATCCAACGCAAAGACCAAGCCGAGGTGGCAAAGCATCCACCTGGAGAACGAGCATCCAACGGCGGCAAAGCATTTGCCAACGAACCAAACGACCACGGCGGCAAAGCATCCGCCAAGAGACAGGGCCAGCACACTCTCAGTAGCAAAGCATCTACCAGAGAGGGGGACCAAAGAGCCACGACGACAAAGCATCCGTCAGGGAAGGAGACACCCCCTACGGCAAAGCAACCGCAGCGGGGAGCGGCCATCATACTCTCAGCAGCCATTGAGGGATTGAAGAAAACTTTTTGGGGGGGGGGGAGGAGATCTGGTGGAGCTCTTTTTTTTTTGCATTTAGTTCCTTTTTTGTTGGTTATAGGGAAAGATGACTTAGCAACTTAGCATGGAGATGAAGCTGAAGCCTTGCGCCTTGTTCTTGACGGCAGTGAGAGGGTTCAGTGTTGGGCAGCCTGTTGGCGGTCGTCGACACCACTTGCCAGCATGAAGAGCAGCGGCGGATCAAATAGTTATTAGATCCGCTTTAGTCGAGTTCAAACTTTATTACCACAGTAGTCTCAATAGAGAAAAAGAGTACAATTTAAATCAAACCCTTCAGATGCAGGGTTTCTTACGGTAGTTTCTATGTAAAATGAAATTTAATAAGCATTTTCATTCATCACAAAGAGAGAACATTCAGATATGCAAAGCAACCGGATAGTACCATCTCGCTCATAGTATCTTTTGTCTCCAAAAAATTAACGTTGATAAACAAACCAAAACAGTGAGTTCTGATAGTCATCGACCGATGCTTGTTGTCGATAAACTGGAGGATTCTTGTGCGTTGCCGCGGGTACGAAGGATGAATATAAATAGGTTAGAACGTTAACTAATAAGAATTAGGAGATGTATATATATGGTGTCGGTAATGTAGGAACATGATATAGAGCCTGTTTAGTTGGCCACCCAAGCCAAAAAAGTTTGCACAGTACCCGTCACATCGAATTTTTGAACGCATGCATGGAGCATTAAATGTAGGTAAAAAAAATAACTAATTGCACAGTTTGTCTGTAAATGTCGAAACGAATCTTTTGAGCCTAGTTAATCCATAATTGGATAAATTTTGTCAAATAACAACGAAAAGTGCTACAGGAACTTACCCAAAAATTTTCGCCAACTAAACAGGCCCATAATATAGATTTATTAGTATAATCATGGAGATTGTATCCATAGTGTATGATATGTCTCGCTGACGTGGATATCATAATTCTTGTGCTAGTGAACTTTAATTGCAAATGATAGTGGACTGCTGAGATGAACACCTTGCATGTCAAGAGAAATTGCCAGTAGCAAATGATAGTAGACTGCTGAGGTGGACGTCTTGCATGTGAAGAGAAATAGTTAGTAGGTTTTGTTTTATAAGAGTTATAGATAAACAAACCAAAGCAGTAAACACAGTGAGCCTTCGACGCCGGTGGTGGGACAGCTCTTTGTCTTGCGTGTTGCGGAGCACGTACATGACACGCAGCAGCCGGATCATGGACGCCACCCTCAGGTCCCCGGCAGCCGCTGTGATCGATATGGATCGACCTCACGCTCGCGAGCGTGCGCTTTGGCCGTGGATTGCGACTGGCTGTCGGCGTCGCTCAATAATAGCATTGCGCCATTGCCGCGAGGTCCAAGAAGTCGGTCACGCCCACACCTGTACGGTTGAACTTCAGCAGTACTTTTCAGCGAAAGAATAGTGTTTTCCTCTCACCAAAAATCAGCATAAGCATCAATATAAGCCAAATTTCAGCAAAACGAACTGGAGTGACTCGGTCACTGGGAGGCTGTCAACTCACCGATGGAATGTACACACTCTGTACTTAACAAATCAATCAGCTCAGTTTACAATCTCTTGATGTGAAGGTAAAACGCTGCTATAATCAGTTCAGACTGAAAAAGGCGCAGATTGTCAGCATGTGTCGGAACAGTTACTACTATATAGCTATGAGCATTTACCAGTAACTTAATATCAGCCATGTTTGGGACAACTTATCTGAGCCACAATTTAATGAAACTACTCTAGCTTTTTCCCATCGCTGGCTTTCATAAGAATTTCAGGATAAAGAAGCTAACCGTTTGGCTTCTCAGTGAACTCTGAGGAAAGGTAACTACTATATCAAATGTGAACTATGAAGCCATAACAATCCAAGCACCCAACACAGATTATCTGTCGGAGAAAAGAGGAAACGATCGACATTTTCATAGGCCTGCATTATGCAACCAATCTGCACGATGAAATCCAACTGAAAGTACCAGAGGCAAGTTGGTGTGCAACAACACTAACTACGGATTAGAAACTAATTATAATCTAAGTACAGTTGCCTCCACAATCGTGCATTGTCCATACAGGCGTTGAGTCAAACCCTACTGACCAAAAGAGACTCTCTTTACTTCCCCTTCCCTAGAAGCTGCAAAAGTTCCTCAGTTATCAGTTCCACGCTTCAAGCTAGCACATTGTGTTACTTCTCAACCTGCAAAACATTCTGAATGTAAACAAACGAGGAGCATATAATTGCTATGAAATTACGAATTTCAAAAGTAAAGGCATTAGTATGTAAGGAGCTTGGTGCAGGCATGAATACACATAACGAACATGTCAGATTAAGTGTTCTATCATGTTTGGAGACTGGTGCCAAGATGATGTGAAGAAATCAATGACATATACTCGGTGCTGAGAAGGTCACACTAGAGAAGTATATGGGTTTAAGAGTGAAATGAAAGCTTTAAGGCTCCAGCATGTTTTTTTTTCATGCGGATAAAAGGTTGGCAGTCGATACAAACGCAAACAAACTGAAAGAAAAGAAACATGCTAACATTTCCTTCTTTCCTTCAAAACATGCTAACACAAACTCTAACAAGAACTCTGAATACTAACTGAAGTCGGCAAATTGAAACTTGCCCATGCCTTGTTCGGTTTGGGCTTGTTAATTGTTAAAGCACGGTCGCAAGCAGATTGACAGATTGGAAAGAGAAGCATCTATCCTTGAGTGCTACATAGGTCCTTCCTAAATCAGTAGCACAGGTCCTGTCAACATATATGATGCATGTTTTCAAATCTGTGAAGATTTATGCTAATGATTCGTATTTTTGGCAGGGAGATAAGAAGACAAGAGGAAAGGTCATTTGTTACATGGGAGCAAAATGGTGTTTCAAGATTGCCTAAATCACATGGAGGGCTAGGGTTTCAAGATTACAGCTATTTAATCAAGCTCTTCTTGCAAGACAGGCGTGGTGACTAATTTAGTTGGCAGAGTGTGGGCGTACAAGATTGTTAAAGGCTAAATACTACCAAGCAGATGAACCAACTATCGTGTTCAGGTCACAAGTATCTCTGCATTGAACATGGGCTTGAGCTATTGAAGAAATGACTAGTTTGGAGAGTTGGTTCATGCAGCAAATTTCAAATATGAAGAAACAATTGGATTCCATGACAGCCGTCACACATATTTAGCCAAGTAAAACCTGAAGCAGGTTTGAGATGGGTGTCACATCTTATAAAAACGATGGTCATGAATACCACGAAAATCTTATCTCAAATATTTGCTAATGTTATGATTTGACAAAGGTTCTAAACAAATTTTTACCTGATCAGGTGCAGGATGGTATTTTACAATTTTAGCTAGACATTTATGAGAAGATAGGAATTTTTACAGCGTGCCAGTGTTCCAAGGCATTAAGGCGAGGTATAGTGCCATGGATATGCCTCATCGCCTAGGCAATTTACGCGGATGGATGCCTAGGTGACGCCATGCGCGCCTGTATACATCAGAAAAATGTTAGAAGATAGATGGGCCATTGCCACTCTTAGATCAGCCAGTCCTTGCAACTCAGTTAGCCCATCTGTCCACTGCACCTAGCCCTCATTGCATAGGCAGCAACTTAAAACCATGCTGTTCACAGTGCCCACAAGCTTGCTTTGAGCATTGGGGTCACAAGATAGAAACAATGACGATGGAAATCGGAAAATATGGAATATACTATATGGTCCACTGAGTTCCGTGCCGGTGTCAAGCTCCGCGTCAATGAGCGTCCATTGGGGGCAGCAAGTAGATGAGCACATGTTGTAACCACATGTTTCATGCGTTTTAGATGTATGTTGTATATGTTTCATTTAGATGCTGCAAAAGTAGATCTGGTGTTGCATATGTTGCAATGACTATAGAAGTATGTGGCAAGTGTATATTTTAAATGCTTCAGTTGTTTCAAACGTATGTTGCAAGTGTTTTATCTGGATGTTGCATATGTTGCAGTAGCTATACATGTATGTTACAAGTGTATATTTCAAATGTTTTAGCTATTTGAAATGTATGTTGCGAGTGTTTTATCTAGATGTTGCATACGTTGCAGTGCCCGCACATATATGTTACAAGTGTATGTCGTAAATATTCCATCTGTTTCGAACGTATGTTGCAGCAAATGCTTTATGTTGCAAGTATTTCATGAGCAGCCGCGGCAAGGGGGCGTAGGCTAAGGGTCCCCTCCGGTGCAACGGTCTCCGCGTACGCGTGGGAAGCAAAGCGGGCATGGAGCACAAAGCAGGTGCGGAGCACGAAGCTGCATCCATTGGCGGGAAGCATGTGCAGAGCACGAAGCTGCATCCATGTGCAGGCAGCAGGCACGAAGCACAAGGCAAAAGCAGAGCAAAAGCTTCATCAACGAGGGTATCATTATTGAAAACGGGTGGGCAGCAGGCGCGGGTGTCCAGTTGAATGCCGCGTCCGGACGTCCGGGTGCTAGTCTCTCCAAATGATCTTGAGGGTCATTAAGGCTTGGCGAGGGGTAGAGACGTGATAAGCCGGGGGTATTAGACGACACATCTCTAGCAATACTACCCAAAAAATTATCTACTTGTTTGTTTGAGTACTCATCTATTTTTATACTATCTATATTTTTTCTTTCAACTCCAGCAATACTACCTAAATCATGACTCAAATTCATTCTAGCAGTCAATGTCGTGTGGACTCACATGTCATCTTCCTCTTGGAGGTGGGGACTCGACCATGGTGTATCCTGACGTGGAGAGAGTAGGAGGCGTCGATAGAGAAGGTAGGATCCGGCCATTGGGGTGCCACTGGTTGGAGGTGGCGCTGGTCGGGAAAGGAAGGATCTAGGCTGGTCAAGTGTCATCGAGGGACGCCAGTCCTGGCAAGGGGGCGGCGCCGGTTAGAGGAGGGCCTGTGCTCAGGGCGTCACCGGTGGTTGAGGGCTGTCGGGCTTTGGTCGGGGAAGGTAAGAGGAGTTGGAGAGAAGATGGGAGAGATGAGGCAAGCTTCAATAGTCCTCCATGGCTGCCGCGGGGAACCTACCGCAAGGGGAGAGAGAGGCCCGCCCGGGCATCCGGTGAGGTTGGGCGGTGCCATTGGCCGATCTAGATCTGGCATCGCGCGAGGACCACCAGCAACCAATGCAAGGAGTAGCGGGGTGGACGACGTCAACGTCAGGATCCATGCTAGTGGGAGAGGGGATTTGGGTGCCAATAAATTTAAGAGGCCTAGTATATAGTTTGTTGGAGTATATTTTTAGCTCCCACTACCTAAGAATATGATAAATAGTCTATTTAGATAGTGTGCTGGAGATGCTAACTCACTTGAACTGTCATTTGCAAACTCGAACACCACTAGTACTCACCACATATCCTCGGGTGTGTTTGTTACAGCTCCTTGAACCACTTTGAGAGCAGATCCAACATCTTGCTAACCAAATGCACCCTGGGGAAACAGCCTCACGCTCGAAGCTCCATGGGTCGTGCTGGGAGCGGCAGGGAGGAGAGGGAGCTAAAAAAACCTGTTCAACCGGGTCCATCCTTCATGCTTGTAGGCGGCGGGCCCAGGCGAAAATGCCCCTCATCCTCGAGTCATCGGCAGGTTAGAGCAATGCCATTAGTGTGGGGTGGAGCCAAGGCGGAGCAGGTCCATTGGGTTTCGGCTGGCCAGAGTAGCATTGTCAGGGCCGAGTGGAGCCGAGGTGGAGTGGCTCGATCGGGGCGAGCTAGATCCAACCGGTGCTGAGGTCGGCTGGCTCCTGGGCGGAGCAACGCCGTCGAGGTGAGACAGAGCGGTGGGTGGAGGTGGGGCGAAGGGACGACGGATAGCAAGCCGAGAGGAGTGTAAGGTGGACCAGTGGTGCATAGGAAGATGGGATAAGATGGAGAGAGAAAAGGAAGAGTAGAAATGGATAGAAAATGAAGGAAGAAAATAAGAAAATAAAAGAAAGAAAAAAACAAAAGGGTATTATAAATATTTTATTCTTTTCAACAACCGGGAGAAGCTATTTTACGGGACGTTGTTCTAACTAGTGAACCTACAGAAAAAGTTGTTTCATCGGAGCATAGCTGAAGCTTATTAGAGCTGTACGAAACGGAACGGCCCTTCCCTTGCTACTTGTGTATAGCATGTGTACTGTAGTTGTTATCAGTTATCACCAGTTAAAACTCAGGACGTGAAGTAGGTTGGTCCCTTGGTGGGAGGTGACTGGTCGGTTGGGTTAGTGGGCTAGTTCGGTAGAATTTATGATTAATTTACTCGGTCAAATGGCCTGGACACAATTTCATAAAGAATGCGCCAATAAAATATTACACGCAACCAATAGTTTGAGGTCAACATTTCAACATGACGTCCGATTATAATGTTGTAAGTCAGTTTTTTTTAGAATCCGGAGAGGCCGAAGCCCCTACAACTTAAACTATAAGAACTAAAAAAGAGAGTGTTGGAGGTACATATATTCAAGAAACAAAAAAGATAAGCTCCAAGCAATAGATTTTATAGCCATAGATCAAAAGTGGTTGAAACTCTTGACTTCACTCTGAGGAAAGCAACGCCAATTCTCTTAAATAGAGTGATTTACAATCCTGAATGTTCAACTGCACTCCTTACTTTTTCAGCGAAGGAACAATATTTTTTTCTCACAACAAATCAGTGATCAGTACTTTTCAGCTTGTCTTTTCAGCGAAGCGAACAGACAATGCAGTTCAGATCACCCAATGCATAAAGGATTATTGCATTCATAAAGAATTGGGACATGAGCTGATCTTTGAGAACTAAGTGACCATTAGAAAGCTGCCTTTCACTGGAATGTCGAAGTGTAATGAGCTCCAGCAGGATCTTGCAAAAGCAATTGAGGAACAAGTGTTCCAAGGTTTCCTCTACAGCAAGGTGGTAGAGGACACAATCATAAGAATCTAGATGCATGTTCCTCCTTTTTAAAAATTTCTCGTGCTTAATCTGTCTTTAGTTAACAGCAAGAAAAGAAAACCCTTATGCTTTGGATGATAGAAAAAAAAGCGAGCCACTTATAAGCACCATGAACCTGAGAGTGGCAAATCAAAGATCTGTATGCACTTGAAGATGAAAAGATGTTTGATCCGGAAACATATCTCCAAACATCATAGCTAACCGTCAGTTGAGAGTTTCATCTAGGATCTGCAAGTATAGCCTGCAGTTGACTGAAAGCAGTTTCTGATATAAGCAAGAGGAACAATTAGGTGAAATGCTTTTGTGAGAGGACTTTTTTTTAACTGAGATGAGCTTTGTTTTTTGCAAAAGAGTGAAGTTCCGGCGAACTAATCTTCAGTACTTCACTACTTCACCACACCAGTTGTCTTTCCAGAACGGGCACCTTTTTCTATTTCTTATTTGCACTGTCCATAGCTCTTTGAAGGTGTTCAGGGTGCGCAGCTGCACTTCTCAGCCGCTGCTGCAGCTATGGCTGCTTGATTTGCACAGTGGTTACTGAGTGATGCAACTGCAGCCAGCAGCGCTGCAAAAATCACTACCGGTAAGATCCATTGTAACTTGTAAGTCACTAAGTCAGTCATGGTCGGTCGGTTTCTCTCTTGTTTTTCTTTTCCTTTATTTTCGCGTGCCGTGGCATGTTTTTCATTAAGAGGAGGCAAAAAGGGCTAAGTTCAACTTACAGATTAACAAGCATTCTGATTGGTAATCGCATGATTACCAAACAGAACCTACACCACAATTACAAAGAAGCGATATTACACAACACGATGAGCGACTAGCTACACATCGCAGCCCCCTACAGCAGCTCTAGTAGTTTTTCTTTTCCTTTGATGTGACCAGTTTCTTGCCCTTGCCGGCCAGTGGACCACTGGTGCTAGAGACAATTTATCTCCGATGACTGAACATGCCAACGATATGAAGACATTTATCTTCTGACGTTGAAAATGGAAACAAGGAAAGTTAGGTAATTGAGGTGTGATCATGGGTAAGAGAAGCTACTGTATATAACTATATACTATTTAGCCAGATGTCGCCAGTCAGATTTATAGGTAGTATTTGAAACTGTTTGGAAAACTGAAAAAAAAACATATGGGTGGATTTGCACTCACCTAAGGCCGCGTTAGCACAAGCAATAAGTTGAGCCAAATAATACTGAGCTCTCTGTATTATAGAACAGTCTTATGCCGGATGATATAATAGTATAATGTTAATATTGAAGTTTAAGTGAGTTGTTCATCTTTCTTCGTCAACTATGTTGCGTAGTAGTTTCAGTACTTCAATATAGTGAGAGGTAATAGGAATTTATCAAAAACCCATTTTATCTCGAAACAAGGAAAATCAAGCTCAGTGTACTCTTTCACTCTTTCTGGCAACACTGCAAAGAGCCAAAGACCAAGTAAATTTTCAGATGAAGAAAGCTTTATTAAACATGAAGTTTTGGCCACTGCAATAAGCCATATACTACATGCAGCCAGTTTCAAAGATTGGTGCCTTAATGGTTTTAAGGTCTGGCCACTGAAAGTAACTGGCCAGTGTGGAAATCAACTGTCGAAAAATGTAGGAAGAAGGAGGTTGCATCATGCATGTGTACTCCAAATAATAGTTAATAAATCAGGGAGAAATCAATTGAATATTTTGCTTTGTTTCTTTCTAAATGATCGTTAGTGGTGAATCGCTGAACGGTGATAGATAAGACGACTCAACATGACCATCTGGCCGGCCGGCAGCTGAAAACCAATAGATTGGCCGAGCCATGGCGAGCACCGTCTCCGGCATCGTCCTGCTCGTGCTGGGCGGCATCACGCTGTTCCCGGCGACCGCCGACGTATTCTGCGACAACCTTAAACAGGTCGCGACCACCCTCCCCAAGAACACCGCTTCTTCCCCGGTGCACTTCGCCACCACCGTCTTCGGTCAAGCCCCAGACGCCGTCTACGCTCTTGCGCTCTGCCGCGGCGACGTCGTCAACGACACCGCCTGCGGCGAATGCGTAGCCAACTCGTTCGTGACGCCACCGACGCCGGAGCAATGCTACAAGACCTTCTACTACTTTGGTGGTCTCTGTGTCCTTGCCTACTCTGTCGACGACACCCTCGCGTCCTTCAATGCGACGGGTGGAAACGACCACGACCTGTACGCGAGGTGGAACGCGAACAGCTGGGTCAGCTACTGGAGCATCGATGAACCGCAAGACTCCAGCCTCACTGTTGTCGGCCTCATTCACGAACTGCTGCTGGAGACAGTTCGAGCGGCGGCCAGCACGACGGCACCCAGGAGGTTCGCCACCGGCGTCATGGACAGCGGCACGAAGGCGCCGCTTGTCTACTCCCTGGCGCAGTGCACACCGAACCTGTCCGCCGACAACTGCCTGGCGTGTCTTAGCCGTCTCATCGGCAAGGTCAACTCCAGCATGGCCATGCGGATTGGAGCACAGATCCATGTCGTAGCGTGTTATTTCAGGTACGAGGCATATCAGTTCTACCACAGCCAACCGATGCTGCATCTCGGGCCGCCGTCGGTGCCCACAACGTCCGCTACGACGGCGAAACACAAGAGTAAGTTCCCATATGGTCTCTGCCTACATCCATGTGCTCAGACATTTCTACCGTTGAATGCCGAATTTTACCATGTTGGTATCAGGGCGTATCATGAACAATTTCTGGGCAATTCCAATAGTTGTAGTTCCTCTAGCTGCTGCAGGATATCTCTGCTTCATCTTCTGCCCCCCTTGTCTCAGAATGCATAAAGAAGGTATGTTAATCTGTTGCTGAAGACTGAAGAGTCGTTCTATCATGTTTGTTTAAAATTATTCTTGCAAAAATGGTCGTTTAAATTACCTCTAGTTAATGGAATATGTTCATTTCATATATAAGATATGAGGTTTTCTCATGGACATACTCAAGTAAGATGGAGAGCTTACAAGTTACAAGGCCACAGATAACTTTTCTCATGTTCATGTATTAGGACCAAGGCGTACTGGGGACTTGCAGGGAGAGGAAGAACTAGTTTGGCAAGGGAAGAGCTCAGAGTTCATGGTGTTTGACTTTGAACAGTTACTGGAGGCCACACATAACTTTTCAGAAGAAAGCAAACTTGGGCAAGGTGGCTTTGGCGCTGTCTACAAGGTTAAGTAAATAGAAAAACATCATATCTATTGCTGAGGAAATAGACGACTATATCAACATCATATCTATCATCATTTTCTCTCAAGGAAACTGGCCCTAAATTTTGACATCTCTTCTGCCAGGGCCAGTTTCCCGAGGGATTGGAGATAGCGGTGAAGAGACTTTCTTCACATTCCGGACAAGGTTTCATGGAGTTCAAAAATGAAGTCCAGCTCATAGCCAAACTCCAACACATGAATTTGGTTAGGCTCTTGGGGTGTTGCTCTCAAGAAGAGGAGAAAATATTGGTTTATGAATACTTGCCAAACAAAAGCTTGGATTTCTTCGTCTTTGGTAACACATTTACATTTCTTAATTAATGTTAGACATAATATTTGTAGAAGCATCAAAAGGACTAAAACTTACTCGAACAATTGTTTCTGTCAGGGCCATGAATCCAGTCCCTATGTAACTGAAATAGATTAATCTATTTGCAGATGAAAATAGAAGAGCTTTACTGAACTGGAACAAACGTATAGCAATAATTGAAGGAATAGCACATGGGCTTCTCTACCTACATAAGCACTCGCGGTTGCGTGTCATACATCGAGATCTTAAACCAAGCAACATTCTTTTGGATGGTGAAATGAATCCTAAAATTTCAGACTTCGGCCTAGCAAAAATCTTTACTTCAAATAATACTGAAGAAAGCACTACAAGAAGAGTGGTTGGTACATAGTAAGTTTCATATAAACTGATCATGCACTAATGGAAATTTATGCTAGGCTAAACCATATATATACAGTAATTTAACATATATTATATGTCAATATGTGTCATTTCAGTGGCTACATGTCTCCTGAGTATGCTTGCGAGGGTCTCTTCTCAATCAAATCTGATGTATTCAGCTTCGGTGTTCTCGTTCTTGAGATCCTTGGTGGTAAAAGGAATTCTGGCGGCCATGACTATGGAGATTTCATCAATCTCCTTGGATATGTGAGTTGGATGCACATGCACCTTGCAAATTATTTTGTCTATTTTGTATCCTATACATATAAATATTTAGTTGTTTGATGAAATTACAAACAGGCATGGAAATTATATGAAGAGGAAAGATGGGGCGAGCTCATTGACTCATCATTGGACACCATTAATCACTCAGAAGAAATGATGAGGTGTATGAACATTGCATTGTTGTGTGTACAAGAGAAAGCAGCTGATCGACCGACGATGTTAGATGTTGTTGCAATGCTAAGCAACAAATCTATGGTCCTGGTTAAGCCTAAGCATCCTGCATATTTCAATCTGAGTAGCGTAGGAAACGAAGAGGCCTCCATTGCTACGCGGCCAAGCAGTATTAATAATGTGACCATATCTGTAACAACTGGTAGATAGGTTTTCTTTCACGTTATGATTTGTTTCTACAGAGCCAACGTACAGAACTGGGTGAACTGTCTACATGTTGCTGGAAGCCTGGAACTACAAGGAGTAAAAGTCAGTACATAATTGATATAAGATCCTAGTGTCGAGAAGAAAAAGAAAACATGATAGAGCATTTATTCTGTGTGATTTTATGGCTTGTGATAGTCAGTTACTGCAACTCTGCGACACAATTCGGACTGACTTCAGCTTCCAAATAATAAAAAACATACTGTTCTTTTTATGAAATCAAAAACATACTGTGATACTGACTAAATTCGCTAGTTCATACAAAAGCCAAAGATGAGTCAAAGTCAGGCAGTTAGTTATCATATCGGTGACTGACTGTAAAGGATCAGCTTATCTGGCAAAGCTATGAATTAATTATTCCTGACAGTGAATGAATTTTCGCACGCTGCAAGACTAGACCAGATCAAATGGAAGATCTAGTCAACTACAGCATCCTGACTAAATCCAACCGATTATTCTTGTGAGGAAAGTTGAAGAGAATATTAATCTGCATCAATAGATATATAGGGATTACAACCTGCAGTTAGCCACAACCCAAAGAATGGTTGCCATGTTAACTGTTGTTGTGATGGTGCAGGACGGCAGCACCGTTTCAGGCCTCTGTGTGCTGCTTATTAGCAGATGATCATAACACGCAGTGCTTGCATTTGCATATACGGGTGTGTTTGGTTGGGTGGTCAACCCCTAGCCTGGTCCCTGGAGCCAAGTTTGACCTGTTTGGTTGTCTGTAGAGGGGCTGGAACCTGGCTACGCGTGGCCAACCGTACAGGGCTGGCCTGGCCCTGGAAAAACGCAGCTGGCGGCCGTTTTTCGCTGGCCAGGCCTTGGCCAGCCTCGGTCGTGATCGCGTCACCCCACCACGCCATGTTTCGCACCGCCCGCACCGTGGAAGTAGAAGACAACAGAGGTACGTTTGTCTACATGTTGCTGGAAGCCTGGAACTACAAGGAGTAAAAGTCAGTACATAATTGATATAAGATCCTAGTGTCGAGAAGAAGAAAAAAACATGATAGAGCATTTATTCTGTGTGATTTTATGGCTTGTGATAGTCAGTTACTGCAACTCTGCGACACAATTCAGACTGACTTCAGCTTCCAAGTGATCAAAAACATACTGTTAAAACTAAAGATGAGTCAAAGTCAGGCAGTTAGTTATCATATCGGTGACTGGCTGTAAAGGATCAGCTTATCTGGCAAAGCTACGAATTAATTATTCCTGACAGCGAACGAATTTTCGCACGCTGCAAGACTAGACCAGATCAAATGGAAGATCTAGTCAGCAACAGCATCCTGACTAAATCCAACCGATTATTCTTGCGAGGAAAGTTGAAGAGAATATTACCGTGGAAGTAGAAGACAACAGAGGTACGTTCCGGCGGAGGCGTCGAGGGGCACGTCTCCCTCCTCCTCGTCCCTGATTCGCGAGACCGGAGGGACATGAGCGCCACCACCTTGATTCGCGCTCTCCTCGCTCAGATCCGGCCGCAGCGGAGGTCCTATTGCTGAGGAGGCGGAGGTCCTGTTGGGACCATAGAAAAAAATAGCGGCCGCTATAGCCGCCGAGAGACTCAACACTAAGAGCATCTCCAAGAGATTAGCTAAAAATATTTTCCAAATCTCCAAATTTAGCTATTCTGTAAAATAAAACATCCACAAAAAACCTAGACTACTCCAATAGCCTTTGTAAAAAATTTCCATTCTTGCTATTTAAATCTGCCACGTCATGGGACACAACCATCTTCGAGCACCTTGTGTGCGTCGTCTCCGCTGCCGCCTGCAGCAGCCGCGAGTCAAGGGTTCATGTAGGCATTCGCTAGGCGATGCGAGCAGTGGAGAGGACGAGCTGCTCAAGCTCGACCTTAAAGGCAAGCAGCAGTGAGCGATGGAGAAGACGAGCTGCTTGAACTCAACCTTAATGGCGAGCAGCAGCGAGCGACCGAGAATACAAGCTGCTTGAGCTCGACCTTAATGGTGAGCAGCGGTTGCTTCGGGGCATCCCGGTGTTGCTGCACCTGCAAATGCTTCAGCACCGTGACGAGCGCATTCAATAGTGGCACCCCCGCGGCCCCGCTCCATGCGCCGCCGCTGCCGACGCTGCCGCTGAGGCCGTGACGCAGCCTGTCAAGGGCGATAAAGAAGCAAAGCTCAAGGGTGCAGGACTGCAGCAGCTGGTGCACGCCGCCAGCGCCACCACGCTAGCTAGGTCCGGCACTGGCGGCGGCCACGCGAGCGCATGCCGGTGCAGCATCCGGCCAGGCGGCCAGCATGACGAGCAGCATTCTTTGGAGTCCAGAGTAGCACTGGCAACGCACGTTCGTGCGGGGGATGAGGCGCCATGCGGGAAAAGGTCGGATAGCCAGCGACTCTCGTCGTCCAAATCTAGCGACCGAATTTTCAGGAATAGACAGCGATTAAATTTAGAGAGGCGTTTACACAATCTGTTGGAGTCGTATTTTTATCAATAATAGCTATATTTAGCTTTACAAAACGTTTTAGCCTATCTCTTGGACATGCTCTAAGCTGTGATGCTATGCCAACTTTAACCGCTATTACGTGCTATAGCCCCGCTAATTGCATAGCTTTAGCGTTCAAATAGCGGCGCTATTTCAGATTTTGCCATCACTAATAGATTTTGACAATTTAATTTGTTATTTCCTACTTATCATTTGCTACTAATTCGGTATTTTGGATAATTAAACACTGGACTTTCATAAACCATGTTGTAATGTCATATTAGTAATGTTATTTAGACTTGTAGAACCTTATAAATATATTTGTGTTCATCGAATTTCATATTTACCATGTTTTTTTCATCAATTACTAGTGTTTTTCATGTTTTCTTTATAAAAACGTTATCTGTCATAGCGCCGCTATAGCCTCGTAGCTGTTGAAAAAAGTTGCTGCTATTTTCAATATGGTTGGGACTTGGGAGTAAGGATGAAAATGAAATGGAAATAACCCAAACCGAATCGTATCGTTTTCTGTATTTTATCCGATCAAATTCATATTTTTGTGTCCGACTTTACTGTTTTCGTTTTCGTTTTCATATTTCAAATGTAAAAGTAGAAATCGGTTTAGACATTTTCCGACCGTTTTCTACTTTTCTACTTTTAATTCGAAATATCCTAAATTCAAAATTCGGTTTAAATCAAATTTGGTTACCAATCATTACTGTCCGGGCAACTAGGCAAAGGCAACTGTGGAGCACTGATGCCCATTGACCGCATTATATAGGCAGCTCACCTCCGTCGTGCCTCCTTGAGTTGCCAAGGTAGGACTAATCACCTCACACGGTGCTGCATGGCTGCATCTTGCTTCACGCGGCGCTATTGTTGCATTGCATGTGACTGAGCCGATCAAAAGAGAGAGCTAGATGGGACATACGTTATTGCTATCCTTTCTAGTCTAGTACCAATAGCATCTCAAATTTTCCTCTTCTTTCTTTTTCTTTTTTTCTCTTGTCAAAAAAAACCAAATTGATAAGTCTGCTCTCTTGCACTTAAAATTTGCCACGACGACACTTGTTAATTGTTATGCATTCTGGATCGGTATTTCGTTTTGAATTTTCGTATACCGACCGTGTTTGACATAATTTCGCTGGAATTGGTTCGTTTTCGAAATTTTCGATATTCCGTAAGTTCGCGTTTGTTTTCGTGTCCGGTTGTACCGTTTTCGCTTTCGTTTTCGTATTCAAATGTAAAAGTAGAAAATGGTTGAGGACAGTGGCGGACCCAGGATCTTGACGTTGGGTATTCCCACGTCAAAAAAAATATCTAATGTATAGCAGCATACTCCAAAAAATACGCGCACACTATTAACTAGTAAAACTCACTAGCACTAGCACATATTCACATCCGTAAATCCAAATCAGTTTTCGCTAAATCCCTCACCATCGGTGGTCTTGATGTCATGGTGGCTTGCAAGCCTGGTGCGGTGGTGCCTCATGGGCTGGTCGGCGTGTCGGTGTCCCAGATGGCCAGATGCTTAGATGCAGCTGTCGCCGCCACCGGCTGCTGCCAGGAGCCTCAGGCCGGCAGCCCGAATACCCCTCGTGACTGCGTCCCCGGCACCTGTCTTGCCGCCGCTCACCGGAAGTGAAGCACCGCCGCCACTCGTCGAGACTGGAGAAACAAAGAAGGTGAGAGGCGTCGGATTAGGGATTTTGCCGAACAGCCGAAGTCGAAGTGCCGAACAGAGGAGCACGGGTGTGATCGTGTGGCTTAGTGAGCCACTGGGCCTTGCGCCCTTGCCCCTCGCGGGCTGGCCTAGAAAGCTGGAGTGGAAAGGAGGCTGCGAATAGTAGCTGCGAGCTGAGTCTCTACTCGAAAAATAGAAAGTTAACACCAATATACATTATACATATGAGTATATACACAAATATACATAAATGTGCATCAAAATTATTGGGTATTCCTGGTAATACAGGGGAATACCCCTGGATCCGCCCATGGTTGAGGAGTTTTCTGACTGTTTCCGACCGTTTTTATCCTTGCTTGGGAGGCGGGCCACGGTGCTCCCGTGCAGAGGCGAGGACGAGGAAGAAGAGCGCCATTGCCACCACGCTGGGACGGTGCTGCGTGCTTGGAGCTGCTGCGGACGGCGCACGGGAGGTTCGGACCTGCTGCGGAGGGCGTCGTCACAGAGCTCTACCGCCCACTCCTGCGCCTCCTCCTCCTCGTCCGTTGTTGCCTCGCGCCCACTGACGCCGCCCCGCATGGCCTTGCACGCCAGGAAGCGCATCTGCGCCCGCACGTCAGCACGTGCACCGCCGCCACGCGCGGCGCGTGTAGGAGGCGCTGGGAGCGAGAGGCGCGTGAGGAGGGGGATGTGACCACAGGGCTGAGGCTGGAAAATGAGGCGGCGGCGGTCGAGGAGGAGGGGCAAGGGGAAGCGCCGTGGCGGCATTCTGTTTGCCATCGTGTCTGGTACTCTGGTTCAACTCTTTATAGGTCAATGGGGAGTGGGGATGTCTCAGCAGGGCGTTGCCACATTGGGATGGATGTGGTCACGGAGCTCTACCGCGTGCTCTGCCCGGTGGAGATGAACGTGGAAATGGTGAATGCCCTGCTGCTCGTCGTCCTTGCCGCCCTGCTTGCGCTGTTGCTGCGGTGTGCTGTGCTCACCCACCACTTGTTCAATGAAATGACTCAAAGAGGGTAATCTTACCTATCTGGAGAAGAGGTGACTGTATCAAAACCAACCAGGCAACCAAACATACACTAGGGCTAGCCAGACTTAGACAGTACAGACAACCAAACAAACAGGGATTGACTCGGTGCAGTGGCGGAGCTCGACCCGAATTTTAGGTGGGGCAGACCACAAACACATACTAATATACTACTAATACTCTATAGTTCTCCAGTTCTCCGCATTACGGAAAACATTAGATTCCATCATAGAGTATTACGGAAACTTCGTGAACCTGCCGACAAGCAATTTGCTGTGGTGACACCATGGATGACCTTAAGGCCGTCACGGCACAAGCAATCAGTACTGGCGCTGTACCTGTGCTTTTATTCACTGCTCTTTGACCCGACGAGCAGCACAGAGGTAGAGAGTTGGCAGGCTGCGGCAGCGTCGCAGTGAGGGCTGGGCGATGTCTAGGCCTCTAGGGGTGCCGGGCGGCAACCAGGGGCAGTGCCACAGTGAGATGCGCTAGGAGGGGGCTGCAGCTAGTGGAGTTGCCACGGTGAGAGGTGGTGGTCAGCGGCAGCGGTGGCGGCGGCGTGGCGCCATGATGTGGAGCGAGCAAGAGACGAAGAGGGAGTCAGAGATTTAGAGGGCCGGCCGGTTGGGAGTTAATGTGATGGGCCACTCGGGTTGATGGGCTATTGGGTTCGCTAGAGTTGGGCCACGGCTTGGGCGCTCGACGCTACGTCTTCTTCCCGACGCTGTCACGCAAGTCACGCCGGACGCCGCTCTGCCGTAATCGTGCGTCTGGAAGACACCGGGATCGAGGAAGAAGAGAGGGATGGGGTTCCTCCATGCCAGTGGTAGGTGGGGCATCTGCCCCACTGTGCCGCATGGGGAGCTCCGCCTCTGGCTCGGTGGGAGCAAGCTAAGGCTGCCTAGGCTAAGATTCTAGCCAGGCCAGAAGTTAGCCGGAAACCAAACACGCCCTGTACTTGGAGGGAGCTGAACTTGTTGATAGCGAGAGGGAAGTTTGACCAGCTGAACTGTTGTTGGTGGCTGGAACCAGCAGTCCTAACCCCAATCTGACGAACGTGAGTTCTAGTGGTGTGATCTGAAAATACGAAAGTTGATGACGTGGCAGGTGGTTTGAATACGGAGAGTCTCATTTTAGATAGCCTGGTGGAGCTGTCTAGGGTTTTTTAGATAAAATTCATTTTAGAGAATAGCTAAATCACTAAATTTAGATATTTCTTTTGACTAGTCTCTTGGAGTTGCTCTTAGGACCCTTTTGGAGTTGCCAAGGCCAAGTTCATGGATTCTGAAATAGCATTTCGTCCTGTTCGCTTGAGCTTATCAGCCAAGCGAACGGGGCGTTTGGCAATAGACGGATCTAGGTGACACCTTTTTGCTAAGTTAAAAAACTAGCCTTTAATGTAGGAGTCACGTCAATGCACAGTCAGCATGTCATGTTAGCGTACAGAGTGGGTTAGGATCTGTTTGGACCTGGATCATATCCAAAACCAAGTTCATGGACCCAGAAATAGCATCTTGAGAGTAGAGGGATCTTGGTAACAACTATTATTAAGTCGAAGGACCGACTATGAATTTTCCTAGTACGACAAACTATTGTATATACTATTTAGTCAAACGTAGTGAGTCAGATTTATAGGCAGTATTTTAAACTGTTTGGAAAACTAAAAAAACATATGGGTGAGTTTGCACTCACCTAAGGCCGCGTTAGCACAAACAGTAAGTTGAGCCAAATAGTACTAAGCTCTATGTACTCTGTTCAATTCGCTGAAAAGCCGGACTGAAAAGTACTGTTCACTGATTTGTTATGAGAGAAAAACACTGTACCATGGGTAATAAGCCAGACTGATAAGTTTAAGCGAACAAGCTATGTCAGATGGTAATAGTATAATGCTAAGAATGTTAACATTGAAGTTCAAGTGAATTGTTCATCTTCCTTCATCGACTTAGTCATTTGGGTCAATTATATGTTGCGTAGTACGTAGTTCAATACTTCAACATAGTGAGAGGTAATAGGAAGCTATCAAAAGTTCAGTTTATCTTGAAACAAGGAAAAATCACTTTTTTCAAGGAGAATGAACTCTGCTTTACATCACTGGGGATACCAGTTTGTAAATGAAAAAGAACAGTCAAGAGCTGGACTAAACGCAGACACTAAAACACTTGACCAGGCATAAAGCCAGCAAAAGACTCCAGAATCAAATTTCACACACATCTGTCACCACCATTGTACTAGGAGTAAGCTTCTCCATCCAGCTCATCATGATGGCGTCCTTGATGTGCAATAGCTTCTCCCTATCCGCTTCCTTAAGCAAGATACTCCACTTTTGCATGAAGGATAAAGCAACATTTTTTTTGAAAGACCTGGTTGCCCAGCATATCATTAATTAAGAAGAGAGAGTTTTGGGGGCCATGAGACCCCCTTACAAGCGCGAGAGGCGCTACCACTTACAGCAGACCGCTGTAGCGGTTTAGAGCTCTAAAGTTAATTACTCAAAAGTAAATTGTGATCTAAAAGGGGCCTAAGAAGTCTTCCACCCACCACGGACCAAAGGGAGCAAACATCCTTGACTTCCATGGATATTGCGTGCGCCGTGCATCTTGAGCCTCTGAACACAACAGCATTACGCTGTTTCCAAATGCACCATAGAGTGAGAATGGCCAGGCTATGTGCATCGTCGCGGTCGCGGTCCCGGCGCGCCATGGGCGCTGGCGGCACGCAACAGCTGGTGGGGATGGCGTGCCTCCCTGACGCCGAGCGCCCGTCGAGCACGCCCGGCGTCCAGATGAAGGGGACGATTGTGGGGGCAGAGCTGCCATACTCCGAGGACGTTCTCGAGCTCGAGCCATCCGGGGAACGCGGGCACCAGTCCTCGTACTCAACCATGTGAATCAGGGTGGTCTTAGCGCCAGCCTTGCCAACCGAGGGCGTGGAGGGGACACGAATCCCATTGATCTCCATTGCTTGGCCCGCCTTGGTTGCAAAGATTGTGTAGTCCATGGACCTCGGGAGCTCACTGGGGTCGCTCATCCACACGTAGCAGGTCAGGATGTCGGTGGATTCGCGGTCCTGAGTGCGCCTATCTAGCCGATCCACGACGCAGGCCTCTCTGAGGATCAGCTTGACGCCCTCCTCATTCCACGCCTCCGATGGAACATTCTCCATGGAGACCTTGACGCGGTACCACCAGGCCATCTCATCTGGGCCCCAGCAGAGCGCCAAGGGCGGATAGGGAAGGCCCCACCGCCAATCTCGATGAAGGACTTGCAGAGCGCACGGTCCCTCTGCTCAGGAAGCTCGAACACCGCTAGGTAGGACTCCGAGCTGTGCTTGGTGACCGCAATGTCATGGCGGGGCACATGCAGTTGGCCCACCAGAGCATAGGACACCTCCAGCAGAGTTGAGCGATACCCATTGGGAGGCACGGTGATGATCGCCACCTGCATGGTGAGGCGGTTTGCCTCCCGGGTAATGGTCTCCGTGGCCACGATGTTGATGTGGCTGTGTGCCGGGCGCTGGCGGGCATGGCCAGGAACGTGCTCCATCTTCAGCTCCGGGGTGGCGGTGGTTTTGTGTGGTGGTGGAGGGGTGGGAAGGTGATGCGATTGTGGATTCTGTTCGGTGGAAAGGTGAGGCGAGAGCGGAGTTGGGCGGAGATGGCGAGAGTCCGGCGATTTGGGCAGGATCTAGAGAAGTGCCCAACTCCCCGGCAAGTCAGGCAGCGCACAAGTTCGTGGCACTTGGTGATTTGGTGATCGGAGGCGAGACACTTGTAGCATCTTCTGACGAGGCTCCTTTTAAAGGCATCCCGGGCGGCCATGAGCTGAGAGGTCGTGGCCACGGTTCCTGTCTTGGGAGCGGCGGCGTTCGGAAGAGGCCCATCTGCGCTCCGCCGCTGGCACCTTTCCTTCGCCTTTTGCCACTTTGGTGAAAGCGGGGCAGTCTGCTCTTCATTAACTCTGGATGGCTCACCCCTTTCCCAGGAGGAGTAATGGCCCTTCCTGGGGAGGATGGCTAGCGCCTTGGAGCTTGACGCCCTGGAACCACAGGTCCCAGAAGGAGGGCGCTAGCTCAGATCAATCCGTTGCCACACCGTCTTCAGCCGTGTTGATGGCGCCTCAGGCCTGATGATAACTGACTTGAGCTTGGGCGGTGCTGCAGTGCTGGGCGCAGGTCCGGCCAGCCAGGGCCGAAACGGGGTCTGCAGCGCCGGATCCGTTGGGAGCGGCCTCCAAGGGGGCTTCGGAGCAGGGAGCGGCGTGCTCTACCCCCAGATCTGCCGTCTTCAATCCATCCTTGCAGGTGGAAGGAGCTGGGAACGCAGAGGAAGTGAGGGACGCAGCACCCGAGGTAGCTGCGCACGCTGCCACCGGATCCGCCATCGTCACACTGTCTTCGTGGGCCGCTGGAGCTGGGGAGACATCATGTTGTCTTCGTCATCTCAATCGAGGAGCTCCACCTCGTCGACCGTGTTGGTATGGGCAGTCTGGCAGAGCGGGGATACAGCTGGGGAGACATCCAAGGTCGCATCCAAGGCTGGGGGGGCTGGTGGCCTGGGTGGCCGCCGGCGGTGGGGGTGGTGGGGGCTCTCTCTCGCCTAGTCGCTCCATCTGGGCGGTTGATAAAGCAACATAGATGATGTCAGTGGGAGCTTTTGGAAATTTCTTCTCTATAGCCATCTTGTTCCTTGAGGTCCACAAAGCCCATGAGAAACATGCAAATATGAACATAATCAAACAAAGTGAAAGGGGCCCCTTGCCCTGCAACCAAGTTTCTGAGAAGTCCATTAAGGACTTGGGGATAGAAATCCCAGGAAATATTTCCTTCAACCTGGCTAAGTGACATTAAAAAAAGATATGATCAACCGTTTCTAGTTCCCCACAAAAGCAGCAATGGCCATCCCCTTTCCAACCCCTTTTCAGAAGAGATTGAGCCACTTGCAGTTTATTGTTAAAGACCTGCCAAAGAAAGAATTTTATTTTCAATGGCATCCTGCATTTCCAAATAATCCCAGCCACCCTGCTGAGCACCCCTCTGTTGGTGATAAATTTGTATAAGGACTTAGTGGAAAAGATACCCTTTCTTTCCAAAGCCCATGAAACTGTATCATGACTATCCCCCTAAATTTCAATTAGATTCAATTCTGCATAGAGATTCAGCCAACTGTTGTATTCATAAGCAGAAAGAGCCCTCTTGAAACCAACATTCCAATCCCCTTCTTCATAGCATTCTGCCACTGTACAGTTAGGCATCCTCACCATCTTATAGAGAACCTCATAACTTATCATCAGAGGGACCTTATGCAACCAAGTGTCTTGCCAAAATTTGCAAGTTCTACCATCCCCTAATTTGAAGATAGCCCCCCACTTAAACAAGTGTTTGACTTTATGTAACCCTTTCCAAAATTGGGAAGAGCCTTTGACAAGAGCAGAGAACCATATTTATGTAACACCCATCCATTTATTTAGCTTTGAGTCTGATCCATGTACTCAACTTATATCCAAGAGGGTGTTCCCTCAGACAAAAGTCCTCTTTGAAAATTAAAGATACCACTGACCATTACGAAAGATAATTTAGCCAAGAGGAATTAACAGGGAAGTGTCAAATGTTGTCTTTGTAGTTCGGTTGAAACTATTCAACATTTGTTCTTTGACTGCTACTTTGCACGCTTTGTTTGGAATACCGTGCACATATGGAATTCAACCTCCCGCTAGTTTCACCAATATGCTAGGTTCCTGGCTACATGGTTTAAGCCTAAAACTTAGAAACTAAATTTTGCTAGGAACTGTTGCGCTATGCTGGTCGATTTGGTTGAATAGAAATGATATGGCATTTAACAAAGCTAAACATAATACATCAATGTAGGTAATTTTCAGGACAACGTATTGGATATGACAGTGGTCCATGTTGTACAAGGAGGAGGAGAGACTAATGTTCTTTGAGGGATGCAGAAGATATGGGAGACGTTGATCATGGCCGTCTTCACGAAGTTCGGCTGGAACTTCATGAGTTGTATTGAAGCTTAGTGTTTTGCTTTGTTCGTTGCACATAGTTGGGATGAACTTTATTTCTTTTCCCTGGACGTGTAAGCCTTATGGCGTTGCTGTTTTTCTATAGATGGTAGAGGTTGGAACTTTGTTCCATTATCTAAAAAAAATAGCTCTGAGCACTCTGAACCATATTTCATCAGCCTGTTGCAAGATCTTACAAATCCATTTGACAAGCAAACACTCATTCATGGTCCTAGTATTGATGATCCCCTGGTCCTTGGGTCTACACACCATCTTTCATTTGGCCATGTGATATTTAAACTTGTCTTCGGCCCCTTACCACTGGAAATTAGCTCTGATGAAATCTATTTTTTTATGTACTCCGTCCTATTACCAGTAAAATCCCATACAATAGAGAGGAATACTGCTCAAGCAACTGATAGTGAGGATCTCTCTGCCCCCTGGAAGTGAGGTGCTTCCCTTTCCAAGGGTCCAACCTCTTAAGCATTTTCTGGGTAAAGGAAAATCACTCTTGCCGGTAACACTGCAAAGAGCCAGAGATCAAGTAAATTTTTAGATGCAGAAATTAAAGCTTATTAAAAACATAGTTCTGTCGCCGATATATACATGCGCAGCCAGTTTCCAAGATTAGACCGAGTAAATTTTTAGATGGTTTCTAAGGTATGACGCGAGCTGATCGATGACTAGTCGTAGTGACTACTGATTACTGAAAGCAACTGGCCAGTGCGGAAATCAACTGTCGAAAAATGCCAGTTTCTAAGATTGGACTGGTGCGCAGGACGGCAGGAGGTTATACCATGTATGTACTCCTAATAATAATTAAAAGGCAGGGAGGAATTAATTGAATATTTTTGTTTTTTTCTAAGTGATCGTTTAGTGATGAATTGTTGAACGGTGGTAGATAAGAGGACTGAGCAAAGCATGACCATCTGGCCGGCAGCGGCAGCCGGCAGGTGAAGGCCGAAGAAGCACGAGACGTCAGGTTGGCCCGGCCATGGCGAACGCCGTCTCCGGCATCGTCCTTCTGCTCGTGCTGGGCGGCATCAAGCTGTTCCCGGCGACCGCCCAGGTATTCTGCGACAACTTTAAACAGGTCGTCGCCACCCTCCCCAAGAACACCGCTTCTTCCCCACTGCACTTCGCCACCACTCTCTTCGGCCAAGCCCCGGACGCTGTCTACGCTCTTGCGTTCTGCCGCGGCGACATCGTCAACGACACCACCTGCGGCGAGTGCGTAGCCAACACGTTCGACATAATCAACTCGTCACTCTCGTCGCAGCAGCAGTGGCAGTGCTACCAGGCCGTGTACTACTACGGTGATGAGTGTTCCCTCGCCTACTCTGCCGACGACATCCTCACGTCCTCCAATACGACGGCTGGAAATAATGGCAACGACACGCTATTCACGTTCACGTTCACTATGTGGAACGTGAAAAGCTACTGGAGCACCAACAACAACAACATCACGGGCGACACCGATGACGTTGCCCTCACTGTGGGCCTCCTTAACGAACTTCTGGTGAAGACAGTACAAACGGCGGCCAGCACGACGCCGGGGCGGTTCGCAACGGGCGTCATAGACAGCCCGACGACGATTGTGTTCTACTCCATGGCGCAGTGCACGCCTGACCTGTCCGACAGCAAGTGCTTGGCGTGTCTTACTCGTCTCCTCGGCACGCTCAACTTCACCATGACCCTGCGGATGGGGGGACAGCTCCATGTCATACGGTGTTTCTTCAGGTACGAGGCCTATCCGTTCTACGACAGCAAGCCCATGCTGCATCTCGGGCGGCCACCGGTAACGGCGCCTACGCCGGTAACGGCGCCTACGCCGGTTACGGCGCCAGTGCCAGTGAAACACAAGAGTAAGTTTCCATGGTTGCAACTCCTGCTGCCGATGAATACTGATGATGATGATGAATACTGAATTTTATCATGTTTGGTATCAGGGCGTATGAACAATTTGTGGATAATTCTGATAGCTGTATTTCCTCCAGCAGTGGCAGCATTTCTCTGCTTCATCTTCTGCTGCCCTTGCCTTAGATCATACAGAAAAGGTATGATAATCGGTACCTGAAACTGAAGTGTATTGTTCTGTCATGCTCTTTGTTTTGTTCCTATTAGCGGAATAAGTTTGACTAAAAATAAAGAGTATTTCATCTACATATTCAACTAAAATGGATAGATTACAAGCAGGATCAAGGCGTACTAGGGACTTGAAGGCACAGGAAGAACTAGTTTGGCAAGGGAAGAGCTCATCAGAGTTCTCCGTGTTTGAGTTTGAACAGTTACTGGAGGCCACAAATAATTTTTCAGAAGAAAACAAACTTGGACAAGGTGGCTTTGGCACTGTCTACAAGGTAAATAGATCACAACAGCATCGTATCTATCATCTTTTTCTATCGACACACCTTATTCTCATCATTGGCATGAAATTAATAGGGTGTTTGCATTGGTGATTGGTTCTACAAATGGATGTGTTTAATCTTCTGTCAACAAAGCAGCTTCTCATCCCTTACATGCACACTGATTACATGAGGGATGAAGCCATCCTACCAAAATTTGATGATCTTTGGAATGCAATGATTTCTCATACCAAACATGAGACACCCCCAAATAGTCTTAACACTGCTACCTAGCACAAGATTATTATTACGCATGTACATAGAGTCATTAGACAAGTGAAAATACAATCATACTTCTAGTTACGAACCTAGTTGACAATTTTGTAACTGGAAGAATTGGTGGAAGAGAATGTAGAAAGCGAAGAGCCTAACTTTTATTCTTCCCCAAGGGCAAGTTTCCCCAAGGATTGGAGATAGCCGTGAAGAGACTTTCTTCACATTCAGGACAAGGTTTCATAGAGTTCAAAAATGAAGTCCAGCTCATAGCCAAACTCCAACACAGGAATTTGGTTAGGCTCTTGGGGTGTTGCTCTCAAGAAGAGGAGAAAATATTGGTCTATGAATACTTGCCAAACAAAAGCTTGGACTTCTTCATCTTTGGTAACACATTTACGTTTCTTTAATTTATTTTAGACATAGATTTTGTGGAAGCAGCAAAAGGACTAAAATTTCTCGAAAATTTGTTTCTGTCAGGGCCATGAATCCAATCCCCGTGTAACTGAAATAGAGTTATGTATTTGCAGATGAAAACAGAAGAGCTTTACTGGACTGGAACAAGCGTATAGCAATAACTGAAGGAATAGCACATGGGCTTCTCTACCTACATAAGCACTCCCGGTTGCGCGTCATACATCGAGATCTTAAACCAAGCAACATTCTTTTAGATGGTGAAATGAATCCTAAAATTTCAGACTTCGGGCTAGCAAAAATATTTACTTCAAATAACACTGAAGAAAGCACTACAAGAAGAGTGGTTGGCACATAGTAAGTTTCATATAAACTTTTTTTTTTGCGAAGGCTAATGTTGCTAATGGACACCAGTAATGGACATATTTATGCTAAGCTAAGACATGGACACCACTAATGGACATTCTTTTTAGTGGCTACATGGCTCCTGAGTATGCTTACGAGGGCCTCTTCTCAATCAAATCTGATGTGTTCAGCTTCGGTGTTCTTGTTCTTGAGATCCTTGGTGGTAAAAGGAATTCTGCAAGTGGCCATGAATGTGGAAATTTCATTAATCTCCTTGGATATGTGAGTTGGACACACATGCAACTTGCAAAATTATTTTGTTTACTTGGTATCTTATACAAATATATAATTTTGTTTATTTGCAAAACAGGCATGGAAGTTATTTGAAGAGGAAAGATGGAGTGAGCTCATTGATGCATCACTGGACACCATTAGTCACTCAGAAGAAATGATGAGGTGTATGAACATTGCATTGTTGTGTGTACAAGAGAAAGCAGCTGATCGACCCACCATCTCAGATGTTGTTGCAATGCTAGGCAACAAATCTATCATCCTGGTTAAGCCAAAGCATCCTGCATATTTCAATCTAAGTAGTGTAGGAAACGAAGAGGCCTCCACTGCTATGCGGCCAAGCAGTATTAATGATGTGACCATATCTGTAACAACTACTGGTAGATAGGTTTTGTTTCGTGTAATGCTTTATTTCTACGAAGCCGGCCAATATACAGAACTAGGAGAACTCTGGGACCGTTTCTGGAATCACAAGGAGTAAAATTCAGCACATAATTGATATAAGATCCTAATGTCGAAGAAAAAATTTTATAGAGCGTTTATTCTGTGTGATTTTATGGCTTGTGAGTTGTGACAATCATGTACTGCAACGCTGTGACACAATTCATACTGACTTCAGCTTCCAAGTGAACAACAATTGACCAAATTCGCTAGTTCAAACAAAAGCCAAAGATGAGTCAAAGTTAGGCAGTTAGTTATCATATCGACTGAAAAAGAACGGCTTAATTGGCAAAGCTATGACTATGAATTAATTGATCCTGGCAACGAATTTTGGCAAGCTGTAAAAGTAGACCAGGACACCAAGTCAAATGGAAGACCAAGCCAGCAACAGCATGCTGACTAAATCCAAATCCAACCGCTTGCGAGGAAATGCAAGAGGATATTAATCTACATTGATAAATATGAAGGGATTACAACCTGTAGTTAGCCATAACGCAAGCATGGTTGCCATGTTAACTGTTGCTGTGATGGAACATAATTCTAATGCAGGACAGCAGCACCGTTTCAGGCTTGTTTGTGCTGCTTGTTAGCAGATGATCAGAACACGCCGTGCTTGCATTTGCATGCCTTGGAGGGAGCTGAACTTGTTGCTCCTTGTTGACAGAAGAGGGAAGTTTGGCAACAAAGGCCTTGCCATCAGCAAAAAAGAAAAAGGCCTACCGATTGCACCATGGTTCAGCTGCAGAGTGGCCTGTCGGTGGCCGTCGCCACTGCTCGTCGGCATAGTGCCCGGCAGCGGCGCAGACAGATGCATACAAGAGAACCTGGTCCTGGTCGGTCACGGAGTCATAGGGTCAGCTTTGTCAAATTCAAATTTGTTCGATAAGCTAGTCGACTCGTAGGATCTTGAAGCACGCTAGGGCATGAGATCTGCTTGCTAAGTTGCTGGAACTTAGAATGCTGTGAGCCTGTGATTTCAGACTTGAGCTTCATCGTCATTTATTCATTGAGGTAGAGAAAGCTTGCAAATACAGGCCACAGATGGATTAAAGCCTACACAGTTGTCAGTTAACACTGAAGACCTAGACAGTCACAATCTCTGTCGGAACATTTAGCACTGTACATCTACGACCATTATTGACCAGAACAATATAAAATCATTCTGACAAGGTAAAATCTACTCCCATGTCCCATAAAAAAAAAGCATCATATAAAAAGGGTATAGAAAAGGGGTATTATAGCATTCAAATTTTGTCCCATAAAAAAATGTCATTATAGGCAAACACATATATTAAGATACTTTCTAGCCCAACACATAAATGAAAGACAACTTTAGGATATTTGGTCATCTGCCAAAAGTTTAGTATCTACCCCAACTTCTAGAATGACTCTTTGTGGAACATAAGGAGCAATTGTCAAGCATGACAATGGGCCCTACCAAAGTCATCTAACCTGTTCAGTTTTTTTTCTTCAAATCTATCTTTGCTCAACATGACAATGGGCCGTCTATCTGGAGGACTGCGATCCAGAAAACATGAACAATTGCAAGGCTTCTCTGTAAACCCTGAAGAATAGTAAAATACTAGTGGAAAGCGTGCGGCCTTGCGCGCGAGGGCAAAGGGTCATGGTCAAAATTATTCATATATGATGCTCATCTGAAAAACATTTGCGGCGACATATGAGGTACAGCGGTCAAGAGATAACATTGCTTGTTATCAGGGAGAGGTCACAGTCGGTGGTTCAGTATTTTACAACAGTACATTGGTTCTGAGAACATATTACACAAATATAGCATAATATCTTGTTAGCGGTTTAGAAGTCTAGGTCATATGCATCGATAAAGTGGCTGGTTAGTCCCAACTGATGTGTAGGTCTGACACAGCGAAAGGGAAGTCCATGGTGGTAGGAAGTGGACCAAAACGCCGGGCACCATACAAAAGACACCATCCGTTGCGTTCATGTCCTAACCGCACTGCACCTGTAGTATACAATTTGGCAAACTGTTACAGTTAGAAGGATTGGGTTGAGTCTGCAGTAAATATCGGATTGTCAAATATGCAACGGTACAGACAAATAATTTACAAAACAACCAGAAAAGTAGTATATTACCTGGGATGGGAGTTGATGGGGAAAACATTCTTCGCTGTCATGGCCTGTGCAAGATTTCCCGGACTGTTATGACTTGAGAACTGGTTATGCAGTGCACGAATAGGAGTTACAATTTTTAACTGGGTTGTTGTGGCGCACTCCTAGTCGAAGCACTCCATGTTGACCTATGGAAAAAGATGGCAATGCATACAGAAATGAGGGTAGAATATGTTGGAGTCTATAATGAAAAAATGATCTTAACACGTACCAAAGGAAGAGACCTGTATCTCTAGAAACAAACTTCTTATTAACAAACGTGCTCCATCGGGTGGATAAGAGATGCCTTGGTGGCTGGCCTATTACAAGCAGGGCGATGAGGAACTCAGGACCAGAAATGGTTAACTATATTTATTCAAAATCCAATAGCATCCAGCCTCCTCTATCTTTCGTACAGAGAGTAACACCAGTTTCGCTGTTCATAGGTTGCACGATTTTTTTACTGAAGTATCAATTGATTTTCATAACCACGTAGATTAGTTGGAAGACAATTATTTTGAGAAATACAAACACAACAGACTCCATTAGTTGGAAACTAAAGCAAACATTTGGTCACTTATTATTACTGAAAATGCAGACCATCAAATGAGCACAACCGATGTCCTCCTAAACTGAGTCTTCGGTACTCAAGTAAACACAATCAAAAGGACAGTGCAACCATGCTAATTTCATAAACAGAAGCAGAACTACAATCTTATTCCTTTGTTGTGCTATAAACACATAGGATTAGAAGTGTAGTTAATACGGTTATATTTCAATTCACTAAGCTGTAGAAAGCAGGCTCTTACATTTGAATGATAGTAGTGACCAAAATGTTGAACCCTTTGAAGGGAGGGCTGATGAGGAGACTGCCTTATACATGCTATGCCTGCAATCACACACATGAATAAAAAAAAGTAGATTAGATACTATATATTGAAGCAAGAAACATATGTACTATAATTGTGTGTAAGGTCCTTGCGAGGCAATTTGGTGAGGTCAAGGTGGCCTTTGTCATTCATATATAAAATAGAATTTGAATATGCAGGATACATGGTATGCAAGCAAAGAAAATATTGGACAGGTTGCACATCATGTTACTTTCATATGGAAAATGAATGGTGGGTCATTGGCAAAGTGGCTTATTGCAGCAAATTGTATCCAAACTAACCTCTAGCAAATGATTTCCTATTTGCTGGTGCCAAATATGTTTAGAGACAGTCCTACGATATTTTTTTTGGGAGGTGGATGTTGAATACATATATACCACCATGGGTTGGGAACACTGCATGCTTCGAGGATGATGATACCATTAATGTCGCTAGTCATGGAGAGGCTAATCTTAGAGAAGAACACAAGCTTGTTAAGAAAAAAATATTAGCAAGATCTTGAAGCTGTTTTTAACCTGTGTATTATCATGAAGATGCATGTACCAAAAGTGTTTGCGACATGAGTACAGGACATTGTAGTACATTGACTGCAGCATAAGGGGAAAAAAAGATGAAATTTACAGACAGATGTATGTACAATATGTAGAAGTAATAGAGGAATACCCAAGTACATAAATATTGATGTTTTAATCTCTACACACATATATATATACTTATCCAAAAATTCTAAACGTATACATCTCAGGGTCCAGATGTCCAACAACTAAATGTACTGACACAATCATCATTTGGCTAAGTCCAATGATGAATGAAGTAATTGATCACTCCATTTGAATAACCTGAACACAACATGACAGAGAGGGAGGGGGACTGCTACCTAACTTGGTGGGCTGTGCTGTTAGAGCATCCATCTCACAGACAGATGGAGCACTGTAAAAACAAGGTGACTATTACATACCTGATCGATATTGCTATTTACTTATAAATTCTGAAGTTGGTACAAACAGGTAGCGCTATTCTATCATGTTAACTACCTTATGTGTTTTGCAGGAAAGATTATGCCTCACCTGTGTGCTGTAAAAAACACTTAACTATCTATAATTGGCACTGAAACAAGGAAGACAATACTAATATGCACAGGTTAGGACACAGTGGAAATGTATGGACTAAAATAAATTTATTAGTGTAGTTCATTTATAATTGTCATTTAAAACAGGAAGAGTACAGCAATGTGCAGAGATTAGAACACACCATGAGGTATTGAGGTGTGTACAGATTTGCAGACCAATAGGACAGGTCATTGAAGCATGCTAGAACCGGGTATTGCCAGCTAATGTAGATACAAATTTCATGTCAAAAATCACAACAGGTTAAAAGGCAATTTAATAATTTACAGGTATGTAGAAGCATTCACGTTCACATGACAGAACGTATGTAAAAAGCTGCATGTTTATATGGCCAATTGTATTTTACATGTTGCATGGCTCTTTGAAGACGATAACCAGCAATGTAGCAACAGCGACGGAACCTGCAGCAGAAAAGGACACATGGTAATGCAATCAAAGTCAGAGCAGAAATCCATCTAGAAATTAATCTTCCATAGAATTTATCTACAAATACCAAAGAAATTCGGTAAAGCGCCATAAGTTGAACCGGATGACCAAACCCTAGAGTAGGAAACCAAATCAATTTGTGGACACAACTAACAAAACTCATGGGGAAGAAAAGAGAACGACGCGAGCGAAGGGAGCCACCGCTGCGGGGCGCGGAGAGCGGCGCGACGGACTGGGCGTGGCACAAGGAAGAGGCGAGGCGGAGCAGGCGGTGGTGGAGGATCCCATGCGGCGCATGGAGGAGAAGCGGAGGAGGCGGTGCGGCAGCCGCCGGGGACGCGGGGGGAGGGTGCCGCTGCGGCGTGCGTCGAGGGCGCTGAGAGCGGCGCGACGGACCGGGCGTGGCACAAGGGAGAGGCGGAGGCGGAGCGGGCGGTGGTGGAGGAGGCCATGCGGCGCATGGATTCCGGGGATCCGGCCCCGCCGGTGCGCTGCCTCGTTGAAGCCGCTAGAGTGGGGGGCCCGGCCGGTGCGGCGCGACACCGAGAGAGGGGAGAGAGAGAGGCACGACGGCGGCGTGCCCACGTCGGGACTCACCTGTGAGGGGAACGGAGGGGGAGAGGGCCGCCGGTGCGCCGCCTGGCGGGAGCGCCGTCGCCTCGGCCGCCGCCGCCTCGGAAGAGACCGAGTGAGAGAGGACGGAGAGAGTTGGTTACTCTTTTTTTTTGCGGTGAAGAGTGGGGAGCGGCGTGATATTTTGTGGACGAAAATTTCGGGCGACGTGGTTCATTTGTAGCCAAGCAAGGGGGTGTGTACTGTAGCATATAGTGGACGCAATTTGGAGCATTGATCGCAGAAATCGAACGGCTGAAGGAATTTTGGGTGACGTGTCCGGGCTCCCTGAAGCCGCTAGAGTGGGGGGCCCGGCCGGTGCGGCGCGACACCGAGAGAGGGGAGAGAGAGAGGCACGACGGCGGCGTGCCCACGTCGGGACTCACCTGTGAGGGGAACGGAGGGGGAGAGGGCCGCCGGTGCGCCGCCTGGCGGGAGCGCCGTCGCCTCGGCCGCCGCCGCCTCAGAAGAGACCGAGTGAGAGAGGACGGAGAGTTCGTTACTCTTTTTTTTGCGGTGAAGAGTGGGGAGCGGCGTGATATTTTGTGGACGAAAATTTCGGACGACGTGGTTCATTTGTAGCCAAGCAAGGGGGTGTGTACTGTAGCATATAGTGGACGCAATTTCACAGAAATCGAACGGCTGAAGGAATTTTGGGTGACGTGTCCGGGCTCCCTGCGTGGGGAGGCCCCGCCGTTTATTAGTCTGAAATCTGAAATCATGTGAAATGTGATCCATCAAGCCAGACATCCAGTGGGGAAAAAGGCAGTGAAATGTCATCTTCTATTAATGTTCCCACACCATAAAACAGAATAAACCGATACATTGTCACACAGCAAAGGAACCATCAACAACAAAGAGCTCGCTATGATGGACTAATCTGCCAGAGGTAGCAAAATATACAAAAAAAAAAAACTGTCCCAATCACATTGGTTGGCCTCGTGATATAACTGATCAAGTTTCTTTTACAGCCTGTTTGCTTCTCCGTTGGTGCACATCCCAGTTGAATACCCGAGCAATTGTAACCTGACCAAGATATCATTCCACACTATAGCTATGAGACCATGGTATAATCATTGCCGAATCATGCAAACTAAGATCGTTTAAGCAATTTTACCTGAGTGATGGTTTGCTGGTCTCGCAAGAACTGAAGATCACCAACAAGGACTTCTAAGCTGGCCTTGGCATTTTCCAAGTTTTTCTTCAAGAGGGCATTGGCCTACAAAAGTTCAGGAAATAAGGGGGCTGGACTGAAACAAAAGTAACACTGAAAATATAGATGGTCATTGTTTAATAACCTCATCACAGGAGTATTCCAACATCACATTTGCACCCAACCACAGGCACACTGAGTCGGTATCCTCAATTTTTGCACGGGAGTAGATGCCCTCGGATAATTCGAAATCAGCTATGAGTGCCTGCATCGGTTAATTGGAAGCCATGGACAGTTAGCTTTCACTGGATAATTGATTTGCTCAAGTCCAGTCCCAACTAGCATCCATCACGGTTTAATTTCCAGCAAATGCGCACAATATGTAGACAATAGGCAAGTTTAAATGGCACTGCAGATGAAACAATTTGACATGTATGTAGTGCAAGCATATGAAACCCCTGGTGCAGGCACACTAACCTTTTCCAATTATAAAATTCCTTTGTTGGGTGCTTTACTGAGAATTCTTTTTTTCCATTTACCTTTCATGCTTAAATCCTTATACAACATAAATTATTATTAGGCATAAATGATACTGCATACTCAGTTACTGACCAATAAAAGTTGCAGAAAGTACACAATAAACAAGTGAATTACAACTTGAGATATAGTTGAAGTACAGGATCTAAAGTTTCTAGGTAGCAGAACACAAGGTAAAGGAACCAATGGGCCATGTTAAGTGTCAAAACTGAACATTTTATAGGCCTAAGTGCTAGAGTACAGCCCCAACAATAGTGCCATCATCATTATAGAAGACGAAAACAAAGTAGATAACTCGATTCCAGGAAATTGTACAAACCTCACCCAAATCCTTTTTAGCTTGTAATGTTGCAACAATATCCAAGCACTTCTCTATATCAGGAATCTTTGCCTGTCAACAGAATAGAGGCTAATATGTTTGTTTCATCTGATTGTCAACATAAGTAATATTTATCACAGTGATTAACAGTAAGTCTGTTCCATAAACAGCAATTCTAATTTTTACCACTAATCCAATACTCCATTCTAACATGTAGCTCGTTTTAGTCTTTCCCTAGATAAAAGTTTTCTAACGCTGACCAAGTTTGTAGAAAAATACAACAACATGTAGAACATCAAGTAAGTTTAATTAAATCCAAGATGAAATGTATTGAACTATTGATAGTTCATTCATTTGATACTCCCTCTGTCCAGTTTTTTTTGGTTGCCTAAGGTCATGAAAAGTTTCCAAGTCTGATCAGTGTATTTTGATCAACCGCTGCTTTACCAGTGTCTATGCGGTTGCCTTGTTTCGCACATGCAGTCATGCAGCATCTCCACTGAAACCACTTTAGGGTTTCCAATCCGATGGGCAGCACATGCAGCAAAGTGCAGCTTGCAACAGCTCCATGTTCGTTGGGTGCATGTGCATTGCTGCATTAATGGGCAGCTGGCAGCAGCCGATCACACGAGTTAGTTTTTTCTTGGTCTCTGTGCTTTTTTGCTTAGACGTAGGTTAAAAAGAGATGGAAGAAGTATACTCCCTCCGTTCTAAATTTAAAGTTGTATTAGTTTTTTCTTGGTCTCTGTGCTTTTTTTGCTTAGACGTAGGTTAAAAAGAGATGGAAGAAGTATACTCCCTCTGTTCTAAATTTAAAGTTGTTCTGGCTTTTCTAGGTACATAGCTTTTGCTATGCACCTAGATACTAAGTATCTAGAAAAGAGTAGATGCTAGTATATTTTTGAGTTAAATGAACCAGTGCCCCTCGAACTTGTAACTTTGTAAGAGTGTCACATAGGTCCATGAACTTCGAAAAGGCATTTTTGGGTCCCCAAACTTGTTAAGTGATGCACCACAGGTCCATGCCAGCCCCACGTGGTCATTTCTCGCTGATGTGGCATGCCAGCGTGGCACGTATATATTTTTACTTTTAATCCCTCATGTTTATTTTTTTTCCCTTTGAAAATAGACCCTCCGTTCAAAAGGGTGCCTCAGAAGCTGAAAGGTAAGTTCTATAGGACGGCGATTCGTCCGGCGATGTTATACGGTGCTGAGTGTTGGCCTACAAAAAGGCGACATGTCCAGCAATTGAGTGTAGCAGAGATGCGTATGTTGCGTTGGTGTTGTGGGCACACAAGGAGGGATAGAGTCCGGAACGACGATATTCGGGATAGGGTTGGGGTGGCACCAATTGAGGAGAAATTGATTCAACATCGGTTGAGATGGTTTGGACATGTCCAACGGAGGCCCCCTGAGGCGCCGGTGCGTAGTGGAGTTCTAAAGCGGGCCGATAATGTAAAGAGCGGTAGAGGTCGACCTAAACTAACTTGGGACGAGTCCGTTAAGAGAGATCTTAAGGAGTGGAATATCTCCAAGGATTTAGCTATGGATAGGAGCGCTTGGAGATTGGCAATCAACGTGACTGAACCGTGACCTCTTTTTGTCTTGTGCCCTTTATGTCCCTTTATGTGTCTCCCTATTTCTCGTCTCTTTTGGGTTTCATCTCTAGCCTACCCCAACTTGCTTGGGACAAAAGGCTATGTTGTTGTTGTTGTTGTTGAAAATAGACCCTCCCTTATCCTTCCTCTCTTTCCTGCTCCTCCCTTCATTGCTGCTGCAGAAGGTCACGCAGCTCCTGGAGTTGCATCGTCGCCACCCATGGTGCATGCCGTGCACGGCGAACTCCAAGTCCCCTGAGGCGGCACCTCAGCAGTTGGCATCGGCAGGGATAACAAAGTGGGGGCACACCACTAGGCAACGAGCACTACTAGGCCATCCATGGCAAGGCCAGTTCCCGTTCTTTACCATTCCACAGCTCAATCGTCAAATAAAAATGAAATAAAAACACACCCACCACCTGCATCTACGTTTTAGAAGTTTCAGACCTCCTGTTAGCCAGTGTTCAAACTCCCTCCCGTGTGGCTTCCCTGCACATGAAGCAGAAGCACCTGCCTGGCTGATGTCAAATCAAGGAGAATGGAGGCGTAGCAGCCCTACGTGGCCATGGTCATGGCATGGCATCGGATCAAGGAGAACAGAGACACCACGAGATGGGCGCTGAGAGTGTCGCGGCCTCAGGCGCAGACAGCAGGAGCATCGTGCCCATGGGGGAGGGCAAGCACAGGGACACAGGCGGCAAAGACCCACGAGCATGGGAGGAGAGAGAAGGTAGGGTCTATTTTTCAAGGAAAAAATAAATTTGAAGAGTTAAATGTAAAAAATCCATGCCATGCTAGCCTACCACATCAGCAATAAATGCCCTCATGGCTGGCATGGACCTGCGGTACACCACTTAATAAGTTTAGTGACCCAAAAATGCATTTTCAAAGTCCATGGACCTATATGACACACCCTTACAAATTTGAGGGTCGCTGGTGCATTTAACTCTATATTTTTCTATAAGCCTGGTCAATGTTACAGAGATTCGAATTAGTACAAGACTAAATTAACTTACATTTTAGAACAGAGGAAGTAACCTAACTTCTTTAATCAATACTTGATTGAGAACAGGTGTACTAAGGAATACCAGGGCTTGTGGGTTGGAATAATGAAGAAATTATGAACTTCTGGGAGCTATCACCTATGTCTAAGAGGTTCGATGAAAGCCTTAAATGTAAAACCAAATCTTCACACTTTCACCCATAAGTTCACTTTGACTTCATTAGGCAACACTAAGTTTGCTAATATGTGAATATCATACATCACATAAGCAAGCCTACAAAAATCTGAAGGAAAACAATATGAGCACCTGAAGATCCCTTTGTTGTGCTAGAAGCTTCATCTCCACTATTTTGTACTGCTGCAACCTAAACAAAATGGAAAGCGCATGTTATGTTTCTCCTCAAAATAAGCGCGACAGATGGAAATATGAACATTCACAGAGAAAGACTATTTAGCCACAATCTGACAGAAATTCCTTGGAAAAGAAATTAGAATGAACTAATCTCAACCATGTCTGCCCTGATTGCATCTAAAATTCCTCCGAATGAGCACACTAGTTCTACAAGTAGTATTGTTATTATTAGTTTAATTTTCAGGATCCCAAGGCAAACAAAAATTCATTCTTCGAGCACATTAGTGCAATAAAGATTCAGATTCAAAATACTACGATGGTACACCCATTCTGAATCCTGAAATGGTTATGTAAATAAATCTTATTTTGGTACGCTGTACGCATGGCATGGAGATCTCCCAAAATATAAAAGCTGGTCCCTTAGGCTATGTTTTCTTCCTCCACTATGCGGGTGACAATCTCCAGGCTGCCAGAGCCACACAACCATAATAAATTTCAGTTGGACACAGGCAGACAGCAATTCTGTCATGTTTCAAGCCTATTAATGGTCTTCCACTAGTAGGAATGAAAACAATTGGAAATGGTCAGGAACTGTACTATAGTACGAAAAACGGGAAAATGGTCAGGCACGGGATTTTCCCATATTTATCAAATTAACTAATAAGAAAACAGTTATGCTAAAGTAAGAAAATGACAAACTTTTATGTTTGCTAAAAACAGAAACGTCAAAAACGTTATCATAATACGAAAAACGGTATTGGACGGTATGGGAATTTTCCATACTGCTTTCACCCCTATCTTCCACTAAACAGTAGCTAAAACTACACAGTATGCATACATTCACACATTATGGAAAGCATATAAGCGCTTCCCCTCATGTCCCAGCACTCAGTCTTGTCGGGTCTGGCATCAGACGATGGCCACAAGTTTAGCATCCAGACAATGGAATTAAAAAGGTATCACTGGATACATATGGGCCGCTATACTGGGCAAGGATATATGCTGAGCCTTGACTCTTTCAAAGCAAGTAACACCTTACACGAAGTTTTAATGGAAAAACATTGAAGCCCCCTGCGTCCTTTCCGTCACATGTAGCATAGAAGAACAGCAAATGCCCACAAGATCACACAAACAGATGTCAAGACAGTTTTCACAGAAAAACACATGATAAAGTAGGAATAAACCAATAAGGTGCCAATTCAGAATGGCATGATTAATATCATGGATGGGACAGAAAATTAAATGTATTTGCAGACAAAGAGTAAATTGACCAATACCTAGGGACTAGTGGACATACGTAGGGCAATCCACATTTCAGTGCAAACATGAAGAGTGTGACCACAAGCGTTCAACTAATATGGAATGAACTTTGCCTAATGATTGAATAGAAATAAACTTTCCACTCATTTATCGGACAGCTCATGGAAGAGTTTGCATTTTAGCATTCTGTATATCATTCATAACTAAGAAGAAATTAAATATGCCCCATTTAATCACGGACGTTGCTTAAAGGTACTGGTATATAATAAAACAAAACAGAACATATTACAAAGGCAATGTCCACCTCATAGTTAACAAGGATACAATCAGAAGTCCACGCTTTTCAAGAAGAAATGTTGAATGGATGGAAAGGTAACGCTTTATGAACGATGAAAAACAAATAGACCACCTTTCCCAGATCAAGCACAATCCAAGGAGGCAACTAATGCGGGGCTGGCTATATAAACCCACAAGGCAGTAAGTTTACAAAAGTCAGGGAATAAATCCAGATTCCCGTGACGAGCTATAATTTTTTTTTCTTCTTTTTTTTTCCTTATGTTTTGTGCAAATACAAGCACCAAATGCTCCTACTATCGAACTGCATGACCAGCAAGCATGGATAACCAAAACAAAAGGAGGGACCTTTGCAAACCATAAATGGTATCCGAGTCGGGGACGTAACCACAGCATATTCACAACTGGCAGCAATCCGAGCGAAGGATGAACCTATGAATGAAGTAGGAAACCAGTTGATTGTCCAAACCCCCGCAGAAACCCTGAACCAGTCAATTCGATTGCTCTCCCACAAGCGGAGGTGGAGTGGGATCATCAACCACCACTCTCACAGGTCACAAACGCGCAGCTGGGATCCGAACAAAGCAGCCGAATCTCCTCTCCGTCGGAGGCGCTCGCACAGTGGATCCAGGTCGTGCCCGATACGACGGGCGCAGGGCCAGCGGTACCACTACGCGACTCCCCGAATCAAGCCCGCGCGCTCGCTCCGGAGCCTAGCGAGATCCCTAGGCTACTACTGCACCCAAAGTTCCTGAGGTTTCGTTCACCTTTCCTGGAGGAAGGCGAGGGCGGAGTTGACGTCGAGCCCGGCCTGGCGGAGGTAGGCCTCGACGTCCTCGACGAAGGCCGCCGCCGGGATGCCCCGCCGCTCCGCCACCCCCTGCGGCGTCGACGCCGACGCCGCCGCCGCCGCCATGAGAGAGAGAGAGGGCCCAAGTGGAGATGGAGAGGAGAAGCAGGCAGCAGAGTCAAAGCCCAAAGAGCGACAAGGTTTCAAGCAAGAGACCGATTGGGTTCCGCGGCTAAGTACATATTCCCTCCATCCCAAATTACAAGGTACTGTAAGAATCTTAGAGAGTCAAACGATCTTAAGTTTGACCAAATTTATATGATAAGATAATAATATTTATGACACCAATTAAGTATCATTAGATTCTTCATTAATTATATTTGGAAAAAGTCTATTTTTCCTCCCTCAACTTTCACCAAAGTCCACTTTTTCTCCCTCAACTTCAAAACCGGACAAATCACCTCCCTCAACTTTTCAAACCGTGCATTTTACCTCCCTCGAGCGGTTTTGAAGCGGTTTGCTACAGTAAAAGGCGTTATGCTACAGTACCCATGTTTTTGTCTTTTTCTTTTTTTTTATTTATTTCGGCTGAATCTTTAAAAAATCATAGTAAATCACAGAGAAATCATAAAATAGAAAATCCAATTTTGTTGCACTCCACATGAGTAGATCTACACAGTGAACATATAATATGGTATGCTTTAGTACAAAGTTTTTGCTATGAATGTTTTGTCTTTTTCTTTTTTTATTTATTTGGCTGAATCTTTGAAAAATCATAGTAAATCATAGAAAAATCATAAAATAGAAAATCTAATTTTGTTGGACTCCACATGAGTAGATCTAGATAGTAAACATATAATATGGTATGCTTTAGTCCAACAAAATAATTATAGAAGCTGCAGCTATGAATTATTACAATTAATTATAGAAAAACATAGATCTAAAGCTACAACAAAAATTTTGTACTAAAATGTACCATATTATATGTTCACTATATAGATATGCTCATGTGGAGTCTAACAAAATTAGATTTTCTATTTTATGATTTTTTTGTAATTTACTATGATTTTTCAAAGATTCAGCCGAAATAAATAAAAAAGAAAAAGGCAAAACCTTCATAGCAAAAACTTTGTACTAAAGTATACCATATTATATATTCACTGTGTAGATCTACTCATGTGGAGTGCAACAAAATTGGATTTTCTATTTTATGATTTTTCTATGATTTACTATGATTTTTCAAAGATTCAGCCGAAATAAATAAAAAAAAAAGACAAAAACACGGGTACTGTAGCAAACAACGGTACTGTAGCATACCGTCGTTTACTGTAGCAAAACCGCCTTCAAAACTGCCAGAGGGAGGTAAAATGCACGGTTTGAAAAGTTGAGGGGGATGGTTTATCCGATTTTGAAGCTGAGGGAGGAAAAGTGGACTTTGGTGAGAGTTGGGGGAGAAAAAATAGACTTTTTCCATTATATTTTTATAGTATACTTATTTGATGTTATAAATTTTTATAATTTTTTCTATAATTTTAATCAAACTTAAGATGCTTTGACTCTCTAAGATTCTTGGAATGTCTTATAATTTGGAACTGAGGGAGTACTATCAGGGCCGAGCACACACAGGGTTGATGACAGAGAAGAAGAAGGCTCACGAAACCCACGGGATGGGAATTGTTGCTGGGCTTGTCGGCCCAAGTGTCCTGGATGAACCCCAAAGCAGCCTAGTCCATCACTCTATCCCCTCCTTATATTTTTCTCCTTGCAAATGAGCAGCCAAGCCAAACACAACAATTTTACAGTTTATTCGGCAACAAAATACTTTGAAATCGTTATTTTTCTTTACAAATTACTCAAATAGAGAGGTGGGCCGGCGGGGGTGTTGGATCCATGGACTGGTCATATCGGACACTCAGATGCTAATTAGGAGGACTAAATATGAGTTAATTATAAAACTAATTGCACAGATGCAAACTAATTTGCAAGATGAATCTATTCCTGTTTATATCCATAGAACTAACAACTAGTTAACTAATTTTTAGTCCATAAGCTTCCAAACAGGAAGGACTAATTGTTAGTCCATTAGTGATAGACTAGTTGTTAGTTCACTAGTCCATTTATAGGAGCTAATAGACTAGTTGTTAGTCTCAGTCCATCCAAACAGGCCATAATTAATCCATCATTAGCACATATTTACTCATTGTCAAATCATGGGCTAATTAGGTTTAATAGATTTGTCTCACAAATTAGTCTTTATTTGTACAACTAGTTTATATTTAATACTCCAAATTAATATTCAAATATCCGACGTGAGAGGGACTAACAATTAGTCCCTGTAACCAAACGCACCTGGACCAAGGGACTAAACTTTAGTCTCTCTCATATCGAATGTTTGATATTAATTAAGAGTATTAAATGTAGACTAATTACAAAATTAATTATGTAAATACTCCCTCTGTCCCTGAAAGGATGGATTCCTAGAATCCGTGCCAGTCAAACTTTATTAAGTTTGACTAACTTTACGGAAAAGAGCATCAATATCTATGACATAAAATAAGCATTTTATGAAAATATATTCTATGATAAATCGAATGATATTAATTTGGTACCATAAATCTTAGCGCTTTTTCTAGAAATTTAGTCAAAGTTTAAAAAGTTTGACTTAAGACAACTCTAGGAATCCATCCTTTCAGGGACAGAGGGAGTAAAGACTAATTCGTGAGACGAATCTATTAAGCCTAATTAATCCATGATTAATCCATGTGATGCTACAGTAAACATGTGCTAAATATGGATTAATTAGGCTTAATAAATTCGTCTCGCAAATTAGTCTCAGCTTATGTAATTAATTTTATAATTAGCTTATGTTTAGTTCTTCTAATTACTATCTAAACATCTGACGTGGGTTACATGCTGGTTGGGTTAACCGGCCGTTAACATGGGTGGTACTCACGGCCAGACACAACGTGATCAAGGCTGTGTGTATGGTTTCCCCTTCTAATTTTTAGTCATATCATATCGGACGTGTGGATAATAATTTAGAGTATTAAATATAGACTAATTACAAAACTAAATGCACAGATTGACACTAATTTCCGAGACAGATTTATTAAGCCTAATTAGTCTATGATTTGACAATGTAGTGCTACAGTAAATATGTGCTAATGATGGATTAATTATGCTTGATAAATTCGTCTCGTGAATTACTGATGACTTCTGTAATTTATTTTATTATTACTATCTGAATCCTTGATGTGACACCCATATAACACCCGAACTTTAGTCCCTTCGTGCTAAGCCTGGGCATTCGGGTTACCCGATTTTTTCGGGTCGGGTAATTCAAAATTCGGGTAATGAAAACTGCTACCCGATTTGTGCCCAAAAAAACATTATCCGTAAATTCGGGTTCGGGTTCGGGTATTACCCGATATACCCAAATTTACGGAAAATAACCAACTACACTAAATTTCAGTAGCGATCTATACATAATTTCAGCAGCAATTTGTATAGAATTTCAACAGCAATTTGCAGAGAATAATATATTACAGTCACTCGTTCAAATAGAAAGAATTATATTTTAATAAAGTAACAAGTGAAAGTGTTCAACTAACAATACATGATAAATACAAAGACAAAAATAAATCTTCGAGTAGTTTGGGTACCAGGGGATATTACCCGAATTACCCAAACTAATTTTGGGTTATCAAAATAGCTATCCGAACTTGGGATCGGGTACCTCGGGTTCGGGTAATTCGGGTCCGGATTTAGATAATATAGGTATGGGTAATGGATATCGGGTATTTTGCCGAGGCTTACTCCGTGCCTAGCCTGGCCCTCGCAAACACCGTCGCACACGCGCAGGGCGTTATGCGTACACGATCGTTCTCGTCACCAGTAGCGGACCCAGCGCTTGATCGTAGCCCGGACAAATTTCATTGGGCCAATCAGCTCACATGTTTTGGAGCTCCCAACACAACATGCTGCCATTTTTTACTCCTATAAACTGCGTTAGCTCCTCAACCAGAAACCGCATCCACGTCTCTCGACCGTCCGATCTCCCCTCTAAATGGTTCAGATTGTTCTCGCCGAATTTTAGTAGCTGTGGCGTCTCCGGCTTCTCCTTTGTTCCCTTCGTCTGAATCGGCTCCTCATCAGAATCAGTCGAGGACAAATATATACAGGTTGGGAGCGGCTCCTCCTCTGGTTTTCGACGCTTCTCTCCCCTTCCCGACGCCTCTTCTCAGTATCCCGCCGCCACTTCCACGCCATACGCGCATCTCTCTTTCTCTTCTTGCTCCCGACGTGGCTGCACGGCACATCGGCTGCTCCGCGGCGCGGGGAGGCCCCGGCGCGGTGGAGCGGGGACGGCGTGAGGGGCGAGCGGCCCCTTGCCGCCGCGCTGTTGCGGCGGCACAGGTGCGCCCCCGGCGCTCCGGTGTGGAGCCGATGCGTCCCCCGGCTGGCTGCGGCGCGGTGGATGCAGACCCAGCACCGACGCTGCTCTGCTGTTCCCGACCGCCTCCTCTTCCTCCTTCTCCAAGATGACTCCTCCATCCTATACGGTGCCCTGACCGACGACGTATCTTATGTGTCTCATCTTTCTTGAGTTGGATTTGTGATTCTCTGTTGGTTGATTCATAGTTGTTTTCTCCTCAATAGATTCTTTGCCTTCACTCTTGCATGTTCTAGGGTTAGGATTTTAGCCTAGCTTTGCCTATTCTAGGGTTAGGATTTTAGCTCAGCTTTAGGTACGAGGAGTTCGTCGCAGGTAACCCAACTTTAGGTACAAGGAGTTCGTTGTAGCATACAGTGCTTAGGGATTTCATACATTCATTGACGTGGCCAACCTTCTACTTTCTATGCAAGTCGAATGTATTTCTCTTAGCTGAAATTTGATGTGCTCTGGTATACTCCACGAGTCCCATGCTCTTTTGGTGTATAATCTTACATTCATGTTTTTTTTTAATTTGGGATAAAATTGATAGCTGAGAATTTTAGTTTTATAGTTTTTTTCAGTCCCATGCCCTTTTGGTCTATGTTCTTATATTGATGTTTTTTTAAATTTGGAATAAAATTGATAGCCGAGAGTTTTAGTTTTCCAATTTTTTTGACACATCCACGTATAAAATAACTTTGATATTGTGTGCTTTTACATATAATGTTTTGTTCTTTTCTAGTTGTAGTTAGAAGTCTAAAATATCTTAGGCTAGATATATTACACATCGTGCCTTGTGCCTTTTTTATTTATCCCGGTGTTTATATTTTCTACTCTTTATTTATGTTGGTAGCTGTCACACCCGGTTTTATAAAGAACAAAACCAGGCTAATCATATGTGTGTCCAGAAAGTCCACACATATGGCAGAATGAAAAAGTACCAGAAACAATGTTATTATATAACGTATACATAGCTATATTAACACTTACATCAGAGTATCGCGGAACAGTTACTAAACTTCAGGCTCCATTCTTCTCAGGGACGGCTGACTGGTGGCTCCGTATGCCAAACACTTCTAAAAGACTTCTGAAAACTCAACTACCTCTTAATCCTTCTTCTGAATAGCACCTTACTATACACTAGAGTGTGGGGGAAATAGCAGGAGTGAGTTCATGTCGAACTCAGCAAATATATCATGGGGTTCATGAGGCTCAAAAAGGTTAGACACTATTTAACTACATTTAGCTTTTATTCATCATGTAATTAGCAATTGAGTAGCATCAAGGTATTTCAATTCCCATTAATGAACCAATGATCAATTGTAATAAGGATAATGAATAGCATTAACATGAGCATAATAATAACACAGTAATTAAATATGGTATAACAATGGTGATCAACTATTCTGTAAGAATCCCCAAGGCCGCTCGTATCCGTGAGCACGGCTAGTATACCAGTTTTTAACTTTGCGCAGAGGTGTACACTTTCACTGTGAGTCATGATTTCCAAATGCATGAGTTTGCAAGGCCCAAAACATCAGAGACCATATAAAGCCATTCAAAAGTTCGTCTAACAAATTTGGGCCATTAGATTCACTCGGCAGGCAGATGTAGGAACCCCTTTTCAAATGGCACACTTCCTTCTCGGCTATACTCATTGACTAGAGGCTGTCCTACACCCAACGTGGCAAGCCATTCTTACGCCATTTAAGGTAACCACTAACAAGCTAGAAAAGGTCTCTTGAACAACTAGAGCCAGAGCCATATAGCCCTCACAGCTGTACTGTCAATCCTGGTTATCACTTACAGATTAGTCCTTATGAAGAGTAATTAGAGCAACCATATAACCCCTTGCTCTAGCCCCCTTTCAACAGTAATAAAATCATCTTAATGGTTGGTTGCTTAATCCATTAATCAAATTACAAGATCATTGTTCATAATTAAGCACTAGCAATAGCTACTCAAATGCATAACCCATAGGTGACAAGGAAACAAGATATCAATAGCTAAGTTATAATCTCTATGGTTGTCAAGGAGGACACATGCATATGTATGATAATTTCAGTGAATAGGACAACAAGGATAGTCCCATATTATACTTGCCTTGATCAAAGCTTTCCTCATGATACTGCTGTTCTGGCTCAAAATAATACTCCTGATCGTCAAGAAACTGCTCACCGTCTATACTCGATCACCAAGCATCAACACACAATCATCCGAGCAATCATACACGAAGCAAACAAAGAGACATAATTAAAACAGTACATCAACAGTAGCAAAATAGTATAAAAAGTCTGTAAAACCCTTCTACACGTTACTACGATCACACAGACGTAAAGATCATGAAATTCGGATTTAAAACGTGAAAGTTATGAATTTTCTAAGATTTCCTATAGATAAATAATCACTTTAATATAAACTCAAAAATTAAATTTTTCAAACCTATTGTACAGCTATACTAACATGTAAAGCTCGCAAATACGAACCTAACGCAACTTAAACGGGTCAAATTGGAGTTAAAACGAAGATTTTATGCTCAAAACAAGTTTAGTGGCAAAACTGTAAATAGTATCATCTTCTACCTTATGCTTCGAGAAGCTCCGGTCAGCACCTCGCCGGAGAGAAACAAGATGAGATGGGAACTCGATGAAACGGCGATGGATTTGTGCAAACGGATATACCACGGTGTAGAGAACGACGAGGGCTGCCTCTTGGTGGTGGTGGCTGGCGTCGGGACGCGACGGTTTGGCCGGAAAAGCTCGTCGGAAGTTCGCCGAAACGCAAGCTGTAGATGCAGAACTTCGGCGAGAGATGGAGGGAGCTACGAGCAGCGGCTCGCGATAAGGGTTGTACTTATGAAACCAGGGCGTCGAGGGCTACGCCGGCATATATATAGTCGTAGGGTTTGGAAACTTTTCGGAATTTCTTAATTTCGGGATTATTTTAATTCCGCGAATAAAAATAATTCTAAAAAATCTAAAATTACCTTTTTGGCCTCGAAAAATAGTCCAGAGCTCAGAAAAATCACGGGAAAAATCCTAGGGACTCTTGGAAAGATAAGGAGCTCAACTAAATAGGTTTGGGCTCATGAAAAGATTGATGAAGAGATCAAGAAAAAAGATTAAGCTCACGAAAATTGAAATTTTAAATTCAGAAAAAACCAAAAAGTTTTCCGGTGAGAAGTAAACGTCGTCCTATGGTATTTTGAAAATAATAGCACTCACCAACACCAAAGTCAAGCATCACACAAACACCACATTATCAAATTAATATGAAAAAGTTTAAAACCAAAATTTTCTATATTTAAATTAGCAGCAACTTAACTTATCTAATAAATTTATTCAAATTTGAAATTATTTATTTTATTTAGTGTTTTCTAAGCATAACCAAAAATTAAAATTTTTGAGGTGTGACAATTCTACCCCACTTAACAGGAATCTCGCCCCGAGATTCGGAGATACTAGGGAGAAAGATAAAGTTGATCTGCAAGTCTTCACTCTTCTCTGATCAATTCTTATCTAATGATGATGCCACAAGCTCAAAACCAACTTTGTAAAGGTGTCCTTTAGACCCTTACGATCCTTGTCAATGGTTCCAACAAGTTACCAACCCTACGAAAAGATACCTACGCTCGATAGTGACTTTACAACCATGTAGATAGCTGATGCTTCCAGGTGACGAAATAGAACTTATAAATCCTCCATCTTGTATCGTTTTTAGTTTGGCAAACCCCCCTTAAGAAGAGATCAACTAGAGAACACCAAAGGATAGCTTGCATTTGTTTCTGAGTGATGACTACCATCGTGTCCTTCTGGCATCCCAAAGAGATTCATGAGCGCTACAAGAACAAGTAATCTACACTTCCTCGCGAGCAGAAAAACAGCAGTGCAGAAATACAGTTATAACTCGAGTTCTGTGAATCCGATGATATTGTAGCTTATACTGTTGGAAAGCTTATCAAATTTACTACAACTTTCTTATAGAACACTTCTCCAGATTCTGCAGTTAAGGTAGTCAAAAACTGTACACAACAGAAACTATTCCAGGTTGCTGACAGCACAGATGCGTCGCCTTGTGATTTTCATAATTCCCAAACCATAATAGCTATCAGGGTGGTTCTTGCAGCTAGAGAAAGATATTGAAGTCTACTATTGTCCAGAATTTATTCATGATTTTTGGACATCCAAAAATAGAGATATAAGCTAAGGAAGACAGATTGTTCTTAAAAGACAGGATAAGATAGAAACAAGATTCAGAGAGACTAGAGAGATAGATAACACTAATCTTCAAGTCTTCATGCTTCTTTGCTTTGTGCTGATGAGATATAAGACATGGATTGAGTATAGCCAAAAGATGACAAGAAAGATAAAGTATGATCTTCAGTTCTTCATACCTTGTCGCTTGAGATTGATGATGGTAGCGGACACTACCCCACTTAACAAAGATTTTGATCCACCTGGCAATGTCATTGAAGGCAACACTTTCTTTAAGGCTTGCTGCTAATGATAAGTCCTTCACTTAAAACTTACTAAACATACTTGATATGGGGGTGATGTCATCTAAGTTTTCATGAAACTAACTATAGACTTCCAACATCTCCTTCCTATGTCGTCCATGCTAACTTGTATAGAGTATGTTGAATTGAATGTTGAACTCCCAATTGATGATAGCTTGAAGTGAAGACCAGTCCTGACGAATACCCGAGCTTCTTGTAGACGATCCAACAAAGCACTGATCCCAAGCAAACAATACTAGCACATGAGTAGACTTCCAATCATAGAGATAACCACTTCTTTCAAGTGAAGCACTAGGACATACGAAACCTTCATCTTGCAACACTCACAACTTTGCTACCCCCTTAAGAAAAAGAAACTAGGGGACACCAAAGTAACTTGCATCTCCTTTTATACTAGATAACCATAATCATCTCTAATGTAAGATTCCAAGGCAAATCAATGAGATTCAAAGATATCCAATGATATATTCACTTATACAAGATAAGGAAGTAATGCAGAAAATTTCTGGGCGAATTCTAATTTTAGCAGTTCAGTAAATCTGACATATCTCGAGACACAGACATCCGATTAAGGTGATCTTTATATGGTTGGAAAGCTTACGAAATTATCTACGACTTTTATTCACAACACTTTTTCAGATTCTGTCAATAAGTTAGTCAAAAACTGAACTTAATCGAAACAGTTTCAGGATTCCAGATTGTGCAGTGACCCCAACTTGGAACATGTATATCTCTTAGCTCATAATAGATAATAAGGTAAGTCCAGTGGATTTGGAAATATACAGAAGTCTAGTTATTCCTAGTAAAATTTCATAAATTTTCTCATGTACATATCTTGAGATATAACAGAAACATTGCAGATTGCTATAGAAATCAGCATGCGGAGTATTACGTAAAACCTACCCCACTTAACATGGATCGAGCTACTCCTCAAGACTTATACCTTCCGAGTCACCTTTGAAACATGAGAACAAGGACAATACACAAGCAATAAATCAAGCAAAACAAGCACACATCACATCATCGATACTACACGTGCTTCTTCAACAATGGTGGTCATCCTAAGGAAAAAGTATAGATGATGAAAGGCCATTGAATCTTTGAACCAGGTGAGATTAGAAAACATTTAGTAAAATAACAAAAATCAAAAACTAAGGAAATAAGTAGAAATAGCTCAAAGGAAGCTATATCAAGGAGGGGATACAACAGGACAAGGAACAGGAAATAGTCAAAATCAATGAGTCAAGGGATGATAAATTAGTTTTATAGTAAAATGAGTTTTAGAATACGTCCAGTGCTACTTGGCATACGTCCTACAGTCAACACCGCTCTGATACCACTCTGTCACACCCGGTTTTCTAAAGAACAAAACCAGGCTAATCATATGTGTGCCCAGGAAGTCCACACATATGGCAGAATGAAAAAGTACCAGAAACAATGTTATTATATAACGTATACATAGCTATATTAACACTTACATCAGAGTATCGCGGAACGGTTACTAAACTTCAGGCTCCATTCTTCTCAGGGACAGCTGATTGGTGGCTCCGTATGCCAAACACTTCTGAAAGACTTCTGGAAACTCCACTACCTCTTAATCCTTCTTCTGAATAGCACCTTACTACACACTGGAGTGTGGAGGAAATAGCAAGAGTGAGTCCATGTCGAACTCAGCAAATATGTCATGGGGTTCATGAGGCTCAAAAAGGCTAGACACTGTTTGACTGCATTTAGCTTTTATTCATCATGTAATTAGCAATTGAGTAGCATCAAGGTATTTCAATTCCCATTAATGAACCAATGATCAATTGTAATAAGGATAATGAATAGCATTAACATGAGCATAATAATAACATAGTAATTAAACATGGTATAACAATGGTGATCAACTATTCTGTAAGAATCCCCAAGGCCGCTCGTATCCGTGAGCACAGCTAGTATACCAGTTTTTAACTCTGCGCAGAGGTGTACACTTTCACTGTGAGTCATGATTTCCAAATGCATGGGTTTGCAAGGCCCAAAACATCAGAGACCATATAAAGCCATTCAAAAGTTCGTCTAACAAGTTAGGGCCATTAGATTCACTCGGCAGGCAGATGTAGGAACCCTCCTTTTCAAATGGCACACTTCCTTCTCGGCTATACTCATTGACTAGAGGTTGTCCTACACCCAACGTGGCAAGCCATTCTTACGCCATTTAAGGTAACCACTAACAAGCTAGAAAAGGTCTCTTGAACAACTAGAGCCAGAGCCATATAGCCCTCACAGCTGTACTGTCAATCCCAGTTATCACTTACAGATTAGTCCTTATGGAGAGTAACTAGAGCAACCATATAACCCCTTGCTCTAGCCCCCTTTCAACAGTAATAAAATCATCTTAATAGTTGGTTGCTTAATCCATTAATCAAATTACAAGATCATTGTTCATAATTAAGCACTAGCAATAGCTACCCAAATGCATAACCTATAGGTGAAGGAAACAAGATATCAATAGCTAAGTTATAATCTCTATGGTTGTCAAAAAGGACACATGCATATGTATGATAATTTCAGTGAATAGGACAACAAGGATGGTCCCATGTTATACTTGCCTTGATCAAAGCTTTCCTCATGATACTGCTGGTCTGGCTCAAAATAATACTCCTGATCGTCAAGAAACTACTCACCGTCTATACTCGATCACCAAGCATCAACACACAATCATCCGAGCAATCATACACGAAGCAAACAAAGAGACATAATTAAAACAGTATACCAACAGTAGCAAAACAGTATAAAAAGTCTGTAAAACTCTTCTACACGTTACTACGATCACATAGACGTAAAGATCATGAAATTCGGATTTAAAACGTGAAAGTTATGAATTTTCTAAGATTTCCTATAGATAAATAATCACTTTAATATAAACTCGAAAATTAAATTTTCCAAACCTACTGTACAGCTATACTAACATGTAAAGCTCGCAAATACGAACCTAACGCAACTTGAACGGGTCAAATCGGAGTTAAAATGAAGATTTTATGCTCAAAACAAATTTAGTGGCAAAACTGTAAATAGTATCATCTTCTACCTTATGCTTGGAGGAGCTCCGGTCAGCCATGGTAGAACCTCGCCGGAGAGAAACAAGATGAGATGGAAACTCGATGAAACGACGATAGATTTGTGCAAACGGATATACCACGGTGTAGAGAACGACGAGGGCTGCCTCTTGGTGGTGGTGGATGGCGTCGGGACGCAACGGTTTGGCCGGAAAAGCTCGTCGGAAGTTCGCCGAAACGCAAGCTGTAGATGCAGAACTTCGGCGAGGGATGGAGGAAGTTATGAGCGGCGGCTCGCGATAAGGGTTGTACTTCTGAAACCAGGGCGTCGAGGGCTACGCCGGCATATATATAGTCGTAGGGTTTGGAAACTTTTCGGAATTTCTTAATTTCGGGATTATTTTAATTCTGCGAATAAAAATAATTTTAGAAAATCTAAAATTACCTTTTTGGCCGTGAAAAATAGCCCGGAGCTCAGAAAAATCACGGAAAAAATCTTGGGGACTCTTGGAAAGATAAGGAGCTCAACTAAATAGGTTTGGGCTCATGAAAAGATTGATGAAGAGATCAAGGAAAAAGATTAAGCTCACGGAAATTGAAATTTTAAATTCAGAAAATACCAAAAAGTTTTCCGGTGAGAAGTAAACGTCGTCCTATGGTATTTTGAAAATAATAGCACTCACCAACACCAAAGGCAAGCATCACACAAACACCACATTATCAAATTAATATGAAAAAGTTTAAAACCAAAATTTTCTATATTTAAATTAGTAACAACTTAACTTATCTAATAAATTTATTCAAATTTGAAATTATTTATTTTATTTAGTGTTTTCTAAGCATAACCAAAAATTAAAAATTTTGAGGTGTGACAGTAGCTAAATGTCTAATGAATCAACTATATATCAAACCACTCTACCACTGCATCCTGGTTCTATGGTGCCTCTTAAGTCATATACACACCTATATATAATGTTTCCTTCATTTATTGTGGCAGTTACACGTCTAAAATATCTTAGGTTAGTCGTAATGTGCATCCCCTCAGATTGTTGTATGTAATGCCTTGCAGCCTTCGGTGACTGCTACGTCTTGAATGTCATATATTCTCTGGTTTTGTGCTTAAGTGACTTGCTGACAGGATGCTGTGGATAGTTTCGTTAATTTTGATGAAAACGTTGACTCATTTTTGTCGAATGATGATGGAGATCGAAGCGACAAGTTTTTGCAACACTTGAAAAAGGGTCTTCAGAGAACAGTACAAAGTCTTTAAATATTTAGATCTGCTTTCCACCTTCTGGTCACACTAACCTATATTGCAAGGTTTGCAATACGTGGGAATATTTATTTTGTGCAGGATCAAGCGTCCAGTAGAGCTATTTTACATGGTAGTTTAGCACAACTGGATAATGAAAGGTACGACCTATGGTTAAAATCTACAGCATAATACGATAGATGCATCAACTTGAAATATGTACGGTGGGTTCTACTACTTTATTTGGTACGGATGTATGGAAGATTAAATAACTTTGAAATGATTTATACGTGTGTTTGCTTCGTTCCAGAATCGCCCACAACAGTATCGCAGCACCAACACTTAGGCCATGTTTAGTTCCCAAAAAATTTCGAGATTCAACACTTAGGCCATGTTTAGTTCCAAAAAATTTCGAGATTCTCCATCACATCGAATATTTGGACACATGTTGGAGCATTAAATGTAGACAAAAAAAAACTAATTACATAATTTGATAGAAAACCACGAGACGAATCTTTTGAGTCTAATTAGTCCATGATTGGACACTAATTGACAAATACAAACGAAATGCTACAGTAGCCAAAGCCAAAAAAATTCGCGATCTAAACACACCCTTACTACTGGTTGCCATCTTATCCGACCACATTTGCAAGGTGGTCGTCGCTTATTCCCTTGTCAACACAGCACAAATTGATATGTACATTTAGATTGCTGCAACGCTGTCCAACTCCAGTGATATTCTGCATAGGCAGGCTACTCCGAAGTTTGGTGATTATTTTGTTGAATATCTGGTGCAATCTTACCAAGATTTGTGAGCTCACCACACCTTCTGCTTGGATTTGTTTACTCATTGGTTATGATCTGATTTTCTTTAAGATTTGCCATTTACCATTAATTTTTCCCTTCTTCAGCCTGTAATGAAAATTTCATTCCCATTGCTCTAGGATATGAACTGATGTTCATTCGCTTGCGAGGTACTAGCATGACCTGCTACTTATATTGTGCAAGTTCTGAGAGTAACCCAGTTGTCAGCATGCCTTCAAGCTCCAAGTTGATGAATAGATGATGATTGGTATGTTTATAAGGCCTCTAAAAATCCTATCTTCATTCAAAAAAAATCTTATCTTTTTCATTTTGACAGCAGAAATTTTACAGACCTTTGAAATAACATGTTGGTTTGCAAAGAGAAATGTCACTGGGAATTGCTATTATTTATCTCACCGTTTCCGCTGAATTATATAGGCGCTGCAGTTGTATATCCTATTTCTATAGTTTTGGGCAGTAGTCCTAAAATCAGAAGGTGCTTTGTTTCTTATGTTCTGTATGTTAGGCTCTGCATTTGATAATATGAACAAATATTTAGGACTGGGAGTACCAAATTGAGTCGAAGTCATCCGAAATTGAAACCTCATTGTTTTCCTTTGTTGGTTTGATTTTTCCAGGAGTTGAAATGCTTCGGTTATACAAATAATATATGTTTTCATGTCTTTTGTTCTACTACAGGGAGCTACAACCACAGGGGTGAAGTGTAATTAATCTTTTGTGTGTTTAGGTCGAATGCAACCGCGGTGGCAAAGTGTAATTATCTTTTGTGTGCTTAGGTTCAATGTAAATCAATCCCTTCTCACTTCTCTCTTCTATTTATTTTTGCTGTGGACAGAGCATGCAAGGTGCAGACTAAGGTGCTACTATGCAGTGTTGTACCTCAGTGAGGCTCAAGGATTTTTGTGCTTGCAGCCATGGTTTTTTAAAATAGAAGCTCCTTCAGAGTCCTGAGACTTAATCTCTCGCTACTGGCATTTCAAAAATCAAAACAATGGAACCACGCTTAGGGACATGCGAAAATGAAGGTGTCAAGCTAATTCAAGCGATCAAGACTGCAGATGATGAACCCATCTTCAAATCAAGGCTTACAATACCAATCAACCAACTTTAGATCAAGACTACAGGCAATGAACCCATGGGTATTTTTCTCGACAAATATCTGAATTTCACTATTGCTATTTTAATTGATATGAAAACTTACAGGTTGCTTTTATTTCCCCATGTCATTATGATTGTGCATTTGCCATTTGGACATCATCTTTTTGCCTGATGCTATAGGAGTATAGGACACTGCTCGCCATTCCTGTTCTAGGCTTACATTGTGCCAACTGAACTGAAAATTATGGTAGTTAGGCCCTTTGGTTCTTTTAGATTCATAATTATCTACCTAATGGAGGTGCTAAGTTAGCACTCACCTACTGTACTCATTTTTAGTTTCTTATACTTAGGCTTTTACCATGCGTGGTTTTATTTAGAAAAGAAGATGTATACCATCACTTCATCATGATTTACTTGAAGTATTCATGCTGGCTGGAAGTAGATACGTTCTCTCTTGTATTTTTGCTTACTACCAGGTGCATTAATCCTCCCATTACTGAACTGAAAATTATGGTACCCTTCACATGCCTCCTAATTAGTTTTCATGCACAGTTGGGTTACCAAAGTGCCTCCACAATTAAGCACTGTTCTATCAATTGTCAACTTCCTGTTGTGAAATTTCACAGATCTGGTCCCATGTCTTTTTGGTTTGTATGCTGCACAGTAAGCAATTCTTGTTGCTGTTTCCCCTCTACCCTATTTGTTCTCAAGGGATGATGCCTTTTTAAATTACCTTATCCCTATTTTCTGCAAGGTTGGTGCAGTGAGCCTCTCTTTGTTCAGAAGATGGTGATGTCAAAATAATATGCTTTTTCCTATATATACTATATATATATAGTGTTTCCAGAACACACAGAGAGGAAAAACCAGTGCACTGCTCACAAGAATCTGTTATTGCAAATAGTGGTTCCATATGTTTTTGCATAGTCCATAGGGTCACACATTTCTAGGCTTTGCACCCTGATCGATGGTGATGCCTCGCTAAACATGTCCTTGCAGATACTGTCCAAGCTTATTGCCAAAGACGCAACAGTTAAGGGGTAAACTTCTACCTACTGTAACATCTCTCCTATTGTTCTATTACTGGAAGATTTATGACAGTGATTATTTTTTGAGACTTTGCAATGCGTTTTAGAATTTAATTATTCGCCAAGAAAATATCAAACAACTAGCACTAATTCCCTACCCTTAAAAAGAAAAACGCTTTGCGCATGCATAGATATACATAACAACTCTGCTCCAAGTGTTATGATCTGGATACTGGTATTTCTGGTTTTCCAGTCACATGATGAGCAGTCTACATGTGATGGCAATTGCTGTTACAAGATGAAATTTCAAGATCACTTTTCAGATGGACGTGGATTGGTAATTTTGGTTGATGGCAATTGCCACATTCCCTTCCAGTTTCCATGCTATGCTATCACTTATTATATAAACCAATATCTTGACCGCAACAGCAAATTAAAATTTCACGTTACCCATCTATTCAGATCAATCTATTTTGCAGGCCTCTTGCAAACCCTCAGGTGATTGGACTGTATCTCTTTTCGTGTTACATCCGTCGTGCATGTGATTGGATCCTGCTACGGCCTTCAACTATGTTGCAGTTCGCCGCCAGCCACACTACTCATCTGAGCAAAAAAAAATTCGTCCGTTTCATCACGGATCAACGGTGCTGATTCACTCCACCGGCTTCCACCGTTCATCTCTAAGAATATCTTCACCTCATGTCTTCTCTTCTAAGATTAACTCCATTTTAGGCAGATCAGATAGGCCGAACAAACCATTCAATATAAATTGTGACATTTCTATATTAATCTACGAACTAGCTGTGTCCAGATTATATGATACGTGCAACATGACCGTGACTGCAAAATTAAATTGCCCTTTTCTCCTATACAATCAATCTATCCATAGTCACTCTTTTATTAATTCAATGCTTATTCTGTCACAGCAAGTCATGACAGCCAACAAGGCCACGGCTTCACCATTCTGCAACATGCGCACAATCATATTCCACGACTACACCATGGATAATGTTACCTAGGCATGTTGAACTTATTCAACTCAGTGTTGCAGACCATACTGACAACAGGTCATGCTGTACAAAGATGGATCAAACGTACCCCCAGGCCTTTTGATTGTATAATAGCCAGGCCGCCGTACCTAGAACGACTATTAGTTAATTAGAGCTGTGTACAACTGTCATGAATTCATATACCCGGTCGTTCAGATACTGAAGAACGCACTTATGCTACCCAGACTAATATAGACGCTGTTGACTCCTTCAATGTCTACCTGCACATGCGCTCGATGGCACGCGCCCTTCACTAGTAGAAATAAAAGGGTGCACCAGCAAAGGAGCCTGGGCAGGCGTCCAGGGTCGCCGGACCCTAGGTCGCCTTGTGCTCTGCTGTCCTCTTCACTGAACCGAAGCGGGTGATAATTGTGTCAAAAAAAAAAGCGGGTGATAATGTTGCTGTGTTACCACATAAACAGTGACGAAGCTTGCTTAACACAATAGTTTTATGGTTTGTTCACCAACAAAATGCTTCGAAATTGCTTGTATTTTTTTACAAATTGCTCAAATGGAGAGGTCGCTATGGCCCCTTTTCACCTCAACGAAGCTCCGCCAGCACACATGAACATGCAAGGTAATCATATCAATTCTTATGCGATCGTCCAATCAAAATTCTAAAAGAACAGTGGAACTCCCCTTTGCCAAGCCAGGTACTGGTGGAGCCAAGGCCCGGCCACCCTGGGCCGTTGGCCGGGCTCCCCCACTACTTACCCTTTAGGCCTAAAGCCCCAAAATAGAGCAAAAGGCCAGCGTGAGGGGCGCCGCCGCGGCTTCGACTCCCAAGCGTCACGGAGACGGAGCGCGAGCACTCGAGGTTGCAGCGCGGCGCGGAGACGGGATGGGAGACCGAGGAGGCGCCATTACTCCATGGCAGGGAGGCCGAAAGCGATGCTCTATGCGCCGACCTCAACCCCAATCGGATCCCAGGTCAGGGGCTGACCTGGGATCCAATTGGGATTGAGGTCGGCGCATAGAGCGTCGCTTCAGCCTCCCCACCATGGAGTAATGGCGCCTCCTCGGTCTCCCATCCCGTCTCCGTGACGCCTGGGAGTCGAAGCTGCGGCGGCAGCCCTCATGCTGGCCTTTTGCTTTGTTCTGGGCCTTTGGGCCTAAAGGGTAAGTAGAGGGGGAGCCCGACCAACGGCCCAGGGTGGCCGGACCTTGGCTCCGCCAGTGAAGCAAGGACTAGCTTTTCGTGGGCATGATGAATTTTCTTCCTCTTTGAACAAAGGCAATCTTCGAGAGTTGATTGATTTTCTAAAACACAACAATGAAGAAGTCAGGAATGCCTATGATCGAGGTGGCTTAAATTGTAAGATGACTTCCCCAGATATCCAAAAGGATCTTGCAAGGTGTTGTGCAGAAGAAATAACTGAAGCAATTATGGAAGAGATTGGTAATAGGCCATTCTATATTCTCATTGATGAATCAAGTGATATATCAGTAAAAGAGCAAATGACTGTTATTTTAAGGTTAGCAACTAGTATATTGTGTCAGTTCTATTAAGTTGTCTAATTTTGTACAATATTCAGTTTTATTAGTGTTTTTTTAATTGGTGCACTACTGCAGGTATCTTGCAAGGTGTTGTTGAAGGATCATGCAATTTGGGTAGTAGCAAGGAATACAATTAATTTTGCAGAAAGGCATTTGTATAGGAATAATAAATGTGATCTATGGACTTAGCAATTGCAGGCGAAGCATAGGTAAATGAATTAAGTAATTAGCAAATTGGAGCTCGATCTTCCACGAGTCATGAATTCCAAAACAACTCTAGTCTGTATCTAGAAGTATAGAATTCCAAACCCAACTCTAGTTCATATCTAGTCATTATCTAGAAGTATAGAATTCCAAACCCAACTAGGGGCATAGATGCTTTTAGGTATTAATTTCAACAATTGTTTTAAGAAAAGGTTAAAAAATTAAAATAATGCGAGTGGTGACGGCCGAGGCGGTGCCGCCGGGTGGTGAACTAAAAAAAGGCTCAGGTGGCGCTACTGGATTTTACACCAAGTTACCTACTCCATCCGTCCCTTTTTAATTGTCGTTTTCGCGTCGTGAGAAATAACTTTGACTAAATATGTATATAAAAATATTAATATTTATGGTACATAATTAATATCATTAGATAGATCGTTAAATATATTTTCATAATAAATTTATTTAGAGAAATAAATGTTGCTAATATTTGCTACAAATCTAGTTAAGCTTATCGGCACGTAAACCGTGGTGATACATATTTAGGGACAGAGGGAGTAGGGCTGCTCGATACTGCTTGGAACCAAATTTTAGTGGACTAGCTAAATAGGTATTTGTATCAAACTTCTTTTTTTTTTTAATTTTGGGTAAATGGCTGCCTCTTTTAACAGCGGTGCAGCCATAAATGAAGACTGTTGCTACAGTACTTATTATCTTGTATACTTATATACTTATATAATATATAACCTAAATGCTAGTTTTCGCGCGCGCGTTAGCGTCCTGGCGTGCGCACCGCTCGCTGCAGTGCATCTCCCAGAGTGCGGACGCGGCCATTCGATGCGCAAGCGACGGGAAGAAGTGGAAACCGCTCGGTGGGGCCCACTATCAGGCAGCACTGTTCAAATTTGGGGAGTCGCGCCTGCCATTTCCGCCTCTCTCCTCTCTCTGCTCTGTCCGCTCCCTCTCCTCTCTCCTCTTTTCGTCCCGTCACTGGCGACGCCGGAGATCAGCGGCGGTGCAGCCCCCCTCCCTCCCCCGCGGCTGTCGCGCAGCGCTCCCCGGCGACCTGCGCGACCCATCTCCAACGGCCGCGTAGGCCCCTTTTCTTCTGTCCTCTACCCATTTCGTCACCGGCGTCGACGCAGGAGATCCGCGGAAGCACAAGCCCCCACTCTCCCCCGCGGCCTGCGTGATCCATCTCTAACTACCGCGCAGGACTTGCGGCCCTCCCGGCTGCTGTGCAGGCCTCGCCTCCTCCTAGCTGCTGCGGAGGCGCTCCTCGGCGGCTGTGGTACCCTCCCCGACGGCCGATCATGGTCTCCCCGACGTCCCCGCGCTCTCTCCCCGCGACCGTGCGACCCATCTCCGATAGTCGTGCAGGCGCTCCTGGCGGCCGCTCGTGCTTTCCCCCGGCGGCCGCTCGTTCTCTCCCCGGCGACCGTGCGGGCTCTCCTTGGCGACCTCGCGGGCTCTCCCCGGCGACCTCGCGTGTCCCAGGCCCAAGGTCGTGCAACTGGGAGGTGCTCCACCGACCCGCATTGCTTCGCGCCTTCGCCTTGCCACTGTTTTCGCCGACGAAATCGACTCTGATTTGGTTTGTTCCCCTTTCCCCTTTCTGACACGTTTGTCCTTTTTACCCGTTTCAGTGCATGTTATTCTAACCCTACACGTTATGGCCGGGGGATCTCACCTATACAAATCCCCGGCGGATCTACCATTGTAGGTGCAGTATTGGGCATTTGGACTTCAGTTGGTACTGGTGCATCTCCTACTACAGTGGGTTGGAATCTCCTACTACAGTTGCAACGGTGAGTTTATTTTGGGATATCTCAGACCTAATTTCTGCAGATCCTGGGTATTAGTGTACACTAGGTATAGGCTGTTCTTAGTTTTGTTAACTACATGTGTGCATTTGTGTGGTTCCCCTCTCTGTTATTGTTGATTTGTATTCAACCTGTGCGCTTCTCTGTATTTCTGAATGACTGCATATGATGTAATACTGCACATGAACCGGGTGGGGAGGGAAGGAGGCAGGGGGCCTAAGCCTTCCTGTACCAAAGTCAAGTAATAGATCCTTGCGTTTCGCTCTTAATTCAAGCTTTGCTGTTTTGGTAGAATGATATGATTGTAAATACATACAGTGATACAGTACTGTAATTATATGAACTTCAATTCCCTTCTCTCGCCAATCATCGCCGGTATATGAATATGAATATGAATATGAAACTTCATATAGCTCATAGCATCCGCGCGACGAGAGCGCTTCAGCTACTGTGCGACTACTGTTCACGAATCGGACGCCTCCACGTGCCTCGTGCGTGTGTCCGCGTCCTTTTTCTCTCTCCCGGTTCATTCAATGCCGCTGCCTAGGGCCTCTGGCAAAAAAAAAACTCGCAGTGCCTCAACGCCTTCGCTTCATCCTCTCCCCCCTCCCCCGGCTCCCGTGGAAAGAAAAACGCCTCGCCGCCTCCGCCTCCGCCTCCGCCTCCATCTCCCCACCGGCCGCCACGCCCCCGGATGCCGCGCCTACCTGCCTCGCCATTGGCTTCCTTCCTCAGATCCACTTCACCTCCTCCCGTTCCCCAGCCGGGTGCCTGGTGGGCTTCTCGGAAGAAGGAGGGAGCGGCTGAGCAAGGCAGAGGTGATGGGGGATTGGGGGCCGATGTGCCGGCCGGTGGCGGCGGCACCTTGCCGGGGTTCTTGCCTTCTTGGAGAGGAAGAACCGGTACGCACGCGTCGACGGCGTGCTCTTGCACGAGCCGCAGGACGGCGGTGGCGTCCGTGTTCGCGGCAGAGGCGGCAGCTGGAAATACGTCTTTTCCTGTTCCGTCTTCGCGTCCCTCGACCATGTCCTGCTCGGTTACGGTGAGCAGATCTCCACTGGAAGTATGGAATGGCGTTTCGTTCTTGATGCAGATTTGGTCTTACTCATTGAGCTAAGAATGACTGTAGCTTTTGCTTTCTTCGGTGGTTTATTTAAGCAAGCAAATAAAATATATAATGGTCTAATCTTAGATAAAAAAAACGTATGTTATCTTGCATAAAAAATGTCATTTAAAATATTTTTCGTAATCAATCTGTTAATGCCAATCTTGACCGTACTGAAACTGCTCTGGAAATACTCTAGCAGAAATGTTTTCAAGTCTAGCATATGTAAAGGGATGATGTCAAACTCTTCTGCAAATTCAGTTGGTGTCTCATTTACTAGGATGCTCTTCCTCATACTGATGAAACTGCTGAAATAAACTGCAAAATGTATAGTTTTGTGTCTTTGACATATTTTCACTGACACTGTTCTGTTCATGTCATCATGTGTTGGTGTCTAGATGTGGGTGTGATGAGCAGCTACATCATCTTCATCCGGAAGGACCTCCATATCACGGAGGTGCAGCAAGAAGTGCCCTTCCCTCTATTAGATTTCAGGCCTCGCAACATTTGCAGATTTGGACATCTTTTATTAACTTTTATCGTCTGATATTTCAATTGCGCTTTACAGAGCTGCTCCTTCTATAGTTTACATGCATGTACCTTCTGTACCATAGAGTAAGTTATGTAGACAAGGTTTCTCTATCATTCTTATATGTCTCTCCAAATGGAATTTGATTGATGCTTCACAGGTGCTACCTTACGGTGTCATCATGGCAAGATTTACCACGGCTTGCAGCTTTAAAGACGGTATGTTGTTAGCCTGCAATTTTTTTTCATTTCCTCTTTCATGCATTTTGTTTGATTGACAGGGGAATGGAATTATCATATGAATTGCCTGCCTGCAACACTTTCATAATAATAAGGTCAGGTCTTCATCTCTGTAGGTGCACTCTTTGATTAGGTGTCTCCTCTACTTAAATAATATATATATGTGAATTTTTAATTTTGAGTAAATATTATGTTCAACTTTCGTGGCTGCTGTATGGTGTTTAGGCTAACTATTGGTAACCTGAAACACAAACCATTACAATGGTGTCTTCGAGAAAAAACTACTGCCGTGCCTCAAAAGGTCACACCATACAGGAAAGGCTATGCGTATATATATTTAAGTGCAATCTTATTTGAGACAGCAATGAGCATTTACCAATTCTCAATTAGTCCACTCTATGTACAGAGTAGTGTACTTTAAAAGAATAAGGTCAAACAGTTAGCACGGTTCTAATTTATTTATTTCAGTCCACTATTCTTACTATATGAATCTTAACCTAACTATGGATATGTTTTAGTTTAATGAAATAAAATAGCACAAATGTACACATGATATGCTTTGAATTACCTCACCGGCTTAGGTGCATTGTTATCATCACCTATATGTCCAATCATTAAAGTGGTCTTCACAGCTTCATCAGTGGAATCAAAGGCATACCATTGTAATTGTTGCTACTGACATCATAGGTGGCCTTGAAGAGTTGGCAATTTCCATTCTGCCCTCTAATTTTGGTTCATCGCCATGTTCTCTTACTAATAGCTGCCTAATTGACCATGTAAATGGGACCATAGTTTTACATAATCTTTCTTCGAATAATCTTATAGTGATTCTATAAATGATAGGATGCTATATTTGCATTACTTACGCATTTTTAGGTTAGGTTGATTTAAATGATTGATGAACTACGACTACACACAGATAATGACATTATTGAGTTAACCTTGCAAGACACAATGATTAATCTTTTGCATCAATAGGATCTGGGGATGCAATGAGCGGCCTAAAATCAGGCTCCAAATTTTATTTGTTGCATATATATTATTTAGCGTCCTAATACATCCGGATGTTTTTCTTAGCAAAGGGTGCTCATCATTGCTATTTTATATGCAACACATTACTATGCCTTGCTTCGTGCAACTAACTAATTTGTATTACTAATGCAGGATGCAACAGGTGTTATGTTAGTGCATAATCACATAAATGGAAGATCAGGAGATGGGTTGTTAGATTCTCTGGTCTACCAAAAATTCTCAGAGCTGACCTTATCCTTCTTCATGAGGAGGTAACTATTCTTTCCCGATCCTCTTTGGTTCAATGTAATTTCTGCTGTCCACATTATTTTTATTACAGGGAAACTCCATTCAAGGTCAGAATTTAAAAAGAACTGGCTGATTATAAAAGTTGCTGACCTAATCCCACATCCAAACTTGGCCCCAAATAACCATCTGGCCTTGCTAAATAGCAAGGATGAGCGCCTGTGATAGGTATCTACAATACTTACCTGAATTGATTTCGATCTAGGTTTCAGCTTAACAATAATCATCCAGTTCCTGAATGTCCATTTATCTATTGCAGGGGCAAACGAGGATTGATGCTGCCAAGTTAGGTTTCATAAAACCGTTGTCATTGATTGTTGCTGCCAAGTTAGGTTTCATAGGCATATCATCATCAAGTTTTAGCGTTTTCCCTCCATTTGTCCCAGGTAATACTCAGCCTTGCAGAGTTACAGGCATTATCTGCGCCAAACAATGTGCTACCATATGTGGTAAATGTACACTAATGTGGCAGTTACTATCACATAATAGCATTACATGTTCAACAGAGATTCAACCAATAGCCGTCACATAAATATCATGTTTTTTACTCAGCTACATATGGTGATTCTGATACCTGCAGCCTCTATATGGTTGTTTTCGATGAGCTTATGCCATCTTCGGTTTTTGTGATTATTTTTAGCCTATGTCAGTAGAGGCAGCACCTCGGTAACATTGGAAGCTATTTGGTTGATCTGACAGAGAACAAATTGTATACTATAATGGTCAGTGCAAACTAATTAACTAAAACATCGGCTCCTACCGACTGACACTCAATACGGGCGCGGCAAAGCGCGCCTGTCGTCCTAGTATATAACATCCAATCTAGAATTCTGAATCATAGTACATGTCTATCTGGTGCTGGTGATTACTGACATTTCAGAGTATATGTGAAGGTAGTCATGTAACTGTCCATAAAATCCAAAGGCTACAGGCCAAAAGTTAGGTGCAAGTCCTAACTGAAAGTACTCATATAACCCAATAGAGTATGTACTAGTAATTGGCGCCACACTTTGCTGCTGTTTAAAATTACCTCCAGTTTGCCCCGGCAAGCTAGGTATGTGCATGACAGCTCTGTTGCAACCTCCCTTGCATCGGACCCTTTGGTCGTAGGGCACCTATATAACTCTGTACCCCTAAAATCTTGCTATGTGGTTAACTGGGGGATGCTTTCCCTGTACTTTGAAATGAGGATTCTTCAGCAGCTGATGGCCGCCAACAAATCAGGCACCTTTATGTAATGTACTGGTTTTGTCTTGCACGCGGTCTGGACACCACCATCCATTTTCTTCCTATTCTGGATCAATGCATATTACTACCATATTGTTTTATTTGTTGAAATGGTTGGTGAAATTTTTTTATTTGCAAAATAAGGATAAAGATTAAGTGTGCTCACTATTGGATTGTCTTTTTGGTTTTATTTCGTAAGTCTGACACATAGTGTTCTCTAAAAATAGTTCTCAGCCTATGTAGTGTATATATTCAGACTTTATTTGTTTGCTATCATAAGACATCCGCAATGCACATCATAATTGCTTTCTTTTTCATACATAAATGTCTCGTGTATCATACTAAATTGCTAGTTTTTATTTCCACGTACCTGGCCCAGCTTTAACTTCTCCCACCATTTTGTTTGAGTCTCGGGGTGTGTCACCCACTTGTGTGTTAATAGCTTTCGTATATTGGGAATATCTTTCTCCTTATAACAATCGGGCCAGCTTGATAGGAATCCGGTCACTCGCGTATTCAGGCGTGCTGATAACAACCTCGACCACCGTCAGATGGTGTGTTCACATATGAATGCTTTCCTAAAATTTAGAATATTCAGATTTGTTGTGTTACTAACGAGATGTGAAAAAAAGCAACACAGGTAATGTTCCCTGTGCTTGAGGCCATGAGAAACAATGGATCAGACACAGCGGGACACTACTACTTGTTGGTTCTAAACCTAAGGGCAAAAAGATTCGAGGTAATGGACTCGATGAGGAGTTTGAGAGATGAAAGGCTAAGAACAAGCTGCAACACCATCATGGAGGACATTAAAAATCTATGGAGAAAACACTACCCAAACTCAAAAAAAAAAAGACAGAGGACTACGAGCCTGTGGACATTGGTGTGCCAAAACAATCGAATAAGTAAGTTAAAAATTAAAACCGGTTCTTGTGTTGCAGATTCTATACATTGGCTAAATCTAATAAGTCTTGCATATTGTGTTATTGCAGCCATGACTGTGGATTTCATATGCTCATGCATGCTGAGCACTGGGATGGCCGTACAATATACAACTTTAAGGAGAAAGATATTCCCAATATACGAAAGCTATTGACACACAAGTAGGTGACACACCCCGAGAATCAAACAAAATGGCGGTAGAAATTAAAGCTAGGCCAGGTACGTGGGAATAAAAACTAGCAATTTAATATGATACATGAGGCATTTATGTATGAAAAAGAAAGCAATTATGATGTGCATTGCGGGTGTCTTGTGGTAACAAACAAATAAAGTCTGAATATATACACTACATAGGCTTAGAACTATTTTTAGAGAACACTATATGTCAAACTTATGAAACAAAACCAAAAAGACAATCCAATAGTGAGCACACTTAATCTTTATCCTTATTTTTCAAATAAAAAAATTTCAGCAACCATTTTTCATTAACTTAAGAAGATGACACACCATATTACATTAACTTAAGCACCATCTCTGCAAATTAAAAAAATTATTCCTTGAAAACTATGTCCTGGAATCCTTCCTCCCCTTCATCACTTCTCTTCAATACTTCTCTTTTTCCTACACGTTGTTGCATTGTGTTCTGTAGAGCCACAAGCATGGCATCTGTTTGGCTTCCTTTTTGAATGCACTTCTAGTGCTGACTTCTTTCTCCTTGTCCTCATACGCCCTTTAGCCTTTGTAATGTATGGAACCAAGACTATAGTGTTCTCATGGGGAGTAGCCAATTCAACTATAAGATCTTGCCTTACAGTTGTGTTTGAGACCACAAAGGCTTCACCATTTTGCTGTGAAAGATGCCATTGGAGTAGTTCCGAGGGTGGAGAGATAATAGAAGATGTAGAAGCTCCAAGAGTTGGTTGCTACTGCTCATGAGCACAGCCTTGCTGCTGAACCTGTTCAGAGCCTTGCTGCAGCACCTGCTGTGCTGCTGTACCTTCGTCTTGTGCCTTCTTCTCAGTCTTCCTTGCCCTTTTCAGAGCAGCAAATTCCGCCTCTATTACACGCCCATGAGTGGTAGCAATCTCACACAACTCATCTGACATACTACCCTGCTGAGAAATCTTTGCGAATAAGTGTGCAAGGTTTGCAAAGCGGACTGCTCTCTTAGATTTCTCTGGCATTGCAGCTATTTGACCACCAACTTGCAACACAGATACAGAAGTTGCATTTGCCTGCGGTGTCCATCTCTAAAGAATGTAGGGGTCCGGGATTTTTTTGACCCCCTTATCTGTCAACACTTTTAGAACATGGTAGCAAAAAATTCCATTCTTCTGGAATTTGCAGCATTGATAGCTAATTACAGTATGCTCTTCATTGTAAGTAACCTCATACGGCCTAGAGCCATATCCTCCAACAAAATCTTCAATAGGGCTCAACCGGTACACATTTGGATATATCTGCAGACATGCGTATTGTGCCATCTTCTAAAGTTCAGCGCAAAACCTGTAGTAAATGTTCCTTGTGTACACCTGAATAGCATGCTTCTCCAAAGGATACCTTGACCATGGTGGAGGCAACTTCTAGTCCGTCCTGTAGTCCTGCTTATCCTCCGCTATATCAGTTTTGTCCTGGATTTTCTTGTATGGGTGGATAAAATCCAATATGGAGTTATGTGGATTCACATATTTCTTTAGTATTTCTTTAGGACGGCATTGAAGCTCTTGCTTCGCTGTGTCGACTGCAAGAATGGATAGAACCTGTCCATGAAGTAGGCATGAACCCAAAGATGCCTGATCTGAAACAAGTTGCAGAGGATTTCATTTTCAGCAGCTCCGTACTTTTCTATCATACCTTGCCACCTGCTCTCAAACTCTTTTGGACTTAGGCTATGGTTCACAATCTCACTGTACTCCTCCAAGCCTTTTCTTGATGAAAAGTACACCCAAGCCTTGACTCAATATTTGAAATGATGTGCCAACGGCAGCATCGATGCCTGGTAGATACAAAAACAACCCTTATCGTTGCTGCCATTGCCAAGTCCTGGTCTGTGATCAAATTCAGAGGCTCCAGCCCATTCATTGCTTCTAGAAAGGCTTGGAACAACCAACAATAGGAATCTATAGTTTCATTTCTCAAGAAAGCACAGCCCACTTGAATTGATTGTGCATGTCTATTAATTGCAATGAATGGAGCAAAAGGCATCTTGTATATATTGGTGAGGTATGTGCTGTCAAAAGAAATGTAGTCATTATAAGTCTTGTATGCTGCCCTTGCTACACCATCCACCCAGAAAATATTCTCTACTTTGTCATCACCATCAAGCTTAACTTTGTAGAAGAAATTGTTGTCTTCCTTCTTCAACTCATTGAAGTAAGATAGAGTTTCAGATATATCACTCCTCGCTCCATGTGCCCTTATCCCTACCCTTAAGTTGCTCAAGTGCTTCTCATGATAAGGTACAGAATGTGCAGATCCATACAACTCAGACATGAGCTGCATCATCCGGCTCGTTTCCAAATTGCAATTATACAAAAGGGTTAGAAACTGCACTTCCTCTTTTGGTATTCCGGCATGTGACCTTAGAAACTTAGCAAGCGATGGTTTATCCACTAAGCTATGATTGCAATCAGCAACAATTGCTTCACAAACCACTTGTTTCCATTGAACTTGATCAACATCCTTGCTCTGCAGCCCGTGTACTTCATCTTCTCTCTTTTTCCTCTTGATGCCTATGCACTTTGTCTTTTTCCCTTTTGGTTCATCCAAATCAGATCCACTACTTTGAGAGGTATCAAGCTCAACATCATCAACTTCAGTGATCTCTACATCAACTCCCTTGCTCTTTTTACCTTTGCCTTCCTTTTTGCACACAAATAAGACCTTATCAAGTTCCTTTGTAATGGCTAACCTCCTAGACGTTCCGATTCTTATAGAGAAGCCCTTCCTTCTAGCATATTCATTGTAACAAAGTCCAGCCTCTTTGATTGTATTAAACATCTTTCCAACATATGGCTCGTCGGGTGAAGAAATCACCGCTAGAAACTGCAAGTCAACATCACCAACATCAGCCTCTGTAGCTTCTGTGACACCAATAGCTGCTTGCTGGTTCAACTTCATTCTTAGCAGCAACTACCTCTATGTGCGTGTCTTCCAAGGAGCATTGCAGTTTCTGAAATAGCTGCCACTGGTTCAACTTCGTTCTCAGTACCAGCTGCCTCTATGTGTGTGTCTTCTAAGGAGCATTACAATTCTGAAATTATAGGCAGATCTGAGACTGCATCATAGGTACTAGGTACTTGTGTACAAAACGTATAATTTCTTATCTCAACATCTTCGAAGAAATCATATGCCTCTGCAGGAAGTTTATTCAAATCCATAACCCTTTTCCCTGCACGTTTGAAACAAGCAATTACATGTTATATTTCAAGCATTTTTTTCCAAATTATTAGGCAACAACTAACAAAACTACTAGTACTTTCATAGGCAAATGACAATGCATTTCAAACAATCTGTCCATAACAATCAATAGGCTTACTCTCCTTAATTTTCTAATTTCTTTGTTCCTTTTTCATTTGTGATTGTTACCGACAATGTGTACATAAAAAATAGAAACTTCATTGAAGGGAGAGTACATAAAAAATAGAAACTTCATTGAAGGAAGAATCATTTCAGAAAAGTCCTATCATCATCTATGTGCATTATTCCTTAGCCTGTGCACAGTATAAATAATAGTTGTGGCTCAACATCAATTTAGGATGAAACCTAGCATAACATTGACAGTGACACTGCAGCCTGTGTATGTAGAACAAACTAAAAAGCTTGGAAGTCTACATAAGCACTTGGATAGTTGATAGTAGCACATGAACATATCTGGTTTATTCTCCAAATATTTCTATGCAAGCAAGCTGGTATAAATTGTTGGGCAGCTGGTATAATTCTGTTTAGCTCTAATATGCTCTTTTTTCATGCATGTTGGACAACCATGTGAAGGCACCAGCAAGTTGGTATGAAGACATGTGAAAATCTGTGAATATCTAGCAATGTGCACCAACAAGCTGGTATGAAGACATGTGAATATCTGTGAATATCTAGCAATCTGTAACTTTTTAGCAATATGTGACTTCCTAGTAATCTGTGACTTCCTACCGATCTGTGAAGATATGTAGACAACTAGCAATCTATTACTTTCTGAATGTGTTGAAAATACCCATCACATGGTATGATGGAAGGAAAGCAGTAAGAATTGAAAAGGAAAGAACCTTGGGAGGAGATATGAACATGTATTAATCTGACTTGAAATACCTGTTGCTGTTGATACTTTGCCTGAATAAATGCTTCAATCTTAGATGTATGTGATTTTCTTCATGATCTTGGGTTCTGTGATTTCCTGGGTGATTTTCTTGGTTCTGTTAAGATCCAATCTGGGAGTGGTTACGGTGAGGAGAAATAGCTTGGAGAAGAAGGAGATGCTGGGCGTGTTTTTTAGGGTGGGCCGTACTTGGGAGCGGCGCGCGTCTGCAGAGAAGGGAAGGCGCGTTCAGCGGCGCGCGTCTGAAGAGAAGAGAAGGCGCGCACGCGAGGAGCCCTCCCTGCCCCCGCTGTTTCGCTTTTTAGAACAACGAGAATACAATGACTATTTATTTTTTTAAAATGGAGTGTGCAGTCGGATGCGGGTTTTCCTGCCCCAGGCAGCAGTAAAATTTAATATATAGGGCATGTTTAGTTCCTAAAATTTTTTCAAAAAAACTAAAGTGACGAATCTTTGAACATATATATGGAGCATTAAATATAGATAAAAAATAAAACTAATTACACAGTTTAGCCGTAAATCACGAGATGAATCTTTTAAGCCTAGTTAGTCCATAATTAGACACTAATTACCAAATAACAACGAAAATGCTACGGTGGTTTTTTAAAATTTTTTGGAAACTAAACAGACCCATAATATGGTTCCAGCCGCTACAGCAGCTACCGGTGCAAAAACAAGCGGCCGAAGCCGAACAGGTCCTCTACACCTAGGCGCCATACCGACGTCCACTCAAACTACGACGCGTGGACAAGCCGAGTCCGCCTGTGTGCCCCGGCTCGCGAGGGTCGAGTCTGCCTGCCAAGTCCCAGCGGCCAGCGCTAGCCCCGATCAGAACCGGCTAACTTGCTTCCGCTCGCAAGCTACAGGCTAGTACAGTTCGGCTCGCAAGCCACAGACTAACGAAGCTGCAATCGGGCGGATTCGCTGTCCCCGTCACGCCACCGCCTGCGCCGGTGAGCTCGGGTGCATTAGTTGCCGATGGGCTGCCGCCGCCGCGAGGGAATGAGTCGTTGCCGCGGGTCAACTGTCACCGCCGCCGACGCCGCGCGGGACTCCCACAGCCGAGCCTCCGGCAGAGGCTCCGTGCTGGCTGCTGCACTGAGCCCCCGCGCGGCACCGTCGAATCGGGTGAAGACGAGAGCAGCAGCTGCAGGTCGGACGACGGCGTGGAGCAGTCGCAGGCGGAGAGGCAGCGGCCGCCATGGAGAAGAGAGACGGCGGCTGACCAAATGATTGCGGCGCTTTTCTCACTACGAAGCCGACGTTGGAGCCGAACTGTACGAGCCTGTGGCTTGCGAGCCGAAGCAAGTTAGCCGGTTTTGATCGGGGCTAGCGCTGGGACTTGGGAACCGGTCGTAGTTTGAGTGAACCGTATGGCGCCCGGGTGTGGACGGTCCACACACAATTTTTTTCCGTTCTGATTGTGCCATGTCATTAGATTCCCATTCCACTAACACGGGAAATTAGCGGCTTTGAATGAAGCATTGTCGGCGCACAAGGTGAACGACCCAAACATTCCCCTCTGCCCTGCAGTTTCGTCGCTTCTTCCTCTGTCGACGACAAGGTGTCAGCGTAAGGTTGACGCTGCCTAATCCCTCTGTTCTCGAGAACGCCGTTTCCACCACTCCCGCAACTGTTGTAACAGGTATATATACAAGGGCGCCACATCAAATCAACCCCTTCCCTTGTCCTACACGGTTTCACTCTCACCTGCTCCTTCCTGTCCCTCTGTTTGGATTCATGGCGAGGGAGCAGGAGGTAATCCGCTCGGCTGTGCCTGTGCTCCGCCTCCTCGGGGTTCTCTTCCTGCTCTCCGGTGCTTGTTCCACGTCGTCTGCCTCCCCGGCCCCGGTGTGCGCGGGCTCACGTGAGTAGCTGCTGCCTGTGACTGTGATTCACTGTGTATATGTGCATGCTTCTTGCTCCTTGGTGGGCGTCGATCCGCCTTGCTTCGCTGTATGTGTTGCCCTGCCCTCTGCAGGGGAGCCGGTGGTGCTGGGAGAGGCGCTCGGATTCTGCGGCGGCGACGCCGGCCTGAGCTGCTGCGACGCCGCCGACGACGCGGGGCTCAGGGCGGAGCTCGACGGCCTGCGCATCTCCGACGGCGCGTGCGCCGCCATCGTGAAGGCCGTCCTCTGCGCGGTAATATATCCTCCTCGATGGCGACTCCGCCGTCGTTTCTTGTCCTCTGCGCGGTAATATATCCTCCTCGCGGCATCAGCGCCGCTTGCCTTGGATGGATCCACCGTCCCCCGCCGTTCCGTGCTCATATCCAGCTTCTGTGACTCCGCTCTATCCCCTCTCCCTCCACGCGCCTCAGCTGTGGGTGCGTGGGTCGATCGGAATGGCTCGCGAGTCGCGACTCCAGTCGGGGAGCCAACGAATCCACCACATCCCCGTCCTTCTAATCATAATGTATTATGGTGACTCCTGTTGTTCATCTGGATCTTCATTCGCTGGTACTGTGATTAGACTGACACTAGGTTCGAAACAACTGTTCGGTACAGCTACAGCCCAGCTGAAAAGAATTTCGGCATCCTTTGTCGACTAATCTAGTCCAAGTACAAATGATTGATTCGCAAGCACCACATGTCAGAGCAGTTGGTATGCGCACGTTTTTAGTCAATTATTTTCTGATCTTTAAGTCCATATATCTATGAATGATGGCTGCAACAAATTCTACTTAAATAAATATATCTGTATAAGCTTAATTCTACTTAAATAAATATATCTGTATAAGCTTACTAAATGCACATCTGCAGAGACTGTGTTCAATTCCTACTATGCGTGTTCGTATACTGTTTAGTGTTTGTAAAAGGTTTGAGGTGTGTTTCTGAAGAAAAACAAAATGCATGCTACGAGATTTGAAATAAAAACGAAGCATATTTTTTTGATGATCTGCAATTAGCCGATCAAGACTGCCTGGACATATACTGTGTTTTGACATTTCCCAACTGCTAATGCAGAGATGCGTGCCATCCCTCTCGGCCATGCTGTTCAACTCGGTTGACTCGGCGACGACCGTGAAGCTCGCCGTTCCTCTCCTCTGCGAGTCTACTCAGTCGTCGACCCCTGCCCAGCACCAGCCTGGGCCCCCTGCTACCCGGTTGCCATGGGAGCAGGACACGTTTTGCCTTGAGCGTATCAGCGCAAGATCCTTTGTCACCATGACCGCTCACCCAGACGGCTCAGGCCGAGTCTTCTTGTCCAGCCAGGACGGAAAGATCTGGCTGGTCTCAATGCCTCATCAGGGATCTGGAGTGACCCTGCATTCTGACAGTCCTTTCCTTGACATCTCGGATCGAGTGCACCATGATGCGGTGCTCGGACTGGTGGGCGTGGCGTTTCACCCAGAGTTCACGACCAATGGCCGCTTCTTCGTCTCCTACAACTGTGACAGCAGCACCTCACCGGTCTGTGGTGCCGGCACGTGCTGGGGTTCTGCTGCCGGAAATGGCTCCCAGCTGTGCAGGTATCAGCTAGTCGTCTCCGAGTTCTCCGCTAAAGGTGGCACTGACTATTCGAAGGTAACAGATTTCCCTTTCTATTTCTATGATTCCTATTCACTTAAAATGGAATTAAATTTTTGAGTAGTACTAAGTACATAGATGTTGTAGGAACCTGAATATTCAAGGATTGCCTATTGCTTTGCTCTAGTTAATTTTCTGCTCGTTCATCTGCATATTATAATTTCAATTTGCTAGGCAACTCGCGCTTATTCATCAGAAGTGAGGAGGATCTTCACCATGGGTTTGCCCTACCCGCACACATCATATTCCTACCAGCATCATGGTGGACAGATCCTGTTCCGGCCAAGTGACAGCGACGGATACCTCTACCTCATTACTGGCAATGGTGATTTCTCAAAGAACGGGAGGTCATTTTATGGCAAAATCCTAAGGTTCTATATTGGAGGTATGGCAGGTATGCAAACGCTTCAACATATCCTTATCTACCAGCATGTGTCATTATTGCTCTGTGGTTTCAGGCTCATTTGTCTACCTGTGATTTCCAGGAGAAAACAGATGGACAAGTGACCGTGCCACTCCAAAGATGGAGAAGCCAGAGATCTTTGCTGCGGGTCTGAACAACCCAAGCGGATGCAGTTTCGACTCCAACAGGCCTTCCTACTTGTACTGTGCGAACGTCAATGAGGCACAGATATACTACATGCTTATCTTTCTCATTGAGCATTCATTCTGGACAGCTATTGATTCGAATCTGAATTTGCCTGAAAATTGATATGCAGAAACGATATGAGCTAGTGCATCTTATCATGAGGGGTAGAAACTACAGTGGCTCCTCAATGAAGGTGACTGTTTCCAGCATCATCAACCACGGCCGTCCCGCTGATGGCAGGATGCCATCAATCGTGGGTGGTCTCATGTACAGAGGGCCCGCAGATCCCTTGCTGAAAGGAAGGTACAGAGATGATAAACACATCACTTTGCTGTGTAATTGGTTCGTACACGGTACACTGTACTCACATGTCTGATCGTGTTACATTACATGCTTGGATGTAGGTATCTGTATGTTTATGCCTCCAGTGTGTGGGCTGGCGTGGATGCCCTTGAGAGCAGGAGCAACGGGCGCAGCACCTCTGCTCAGGTCCCCATCGTCAGGTGCTCCAGGAGCAGCCCCGTGCCCTGCAATGGCATCGGCATCGGCATCATTGGGCGTGTGCTGTCCTTGGGCGAGGACAGCAGCAAAGACGCCTTCGTCCTCGCCACCGGAGGCGTGTTCCGACTTGTTCCACCCATCCTATGCGGCGTCACTCAGCCACTGCCGCAGCCTGCACGTGGTGCAGGCTGGGTGCTGTCCGTGTTGGGATTTGCGCTGTTGTTTGCGCTCTACCTGGTCTGGACGACAGTATTTGGCGGCGGAGGACAGATTAAGGGAAGCTGTAACGAGTGCTTCCGCGAGATAAGTTGCTGCAACTTTTATTTCTGGGGAACCCGCAAGAGATCAGCTCGTATTACTATGAAAAAGAGGTTGAGGTGGACAATGAACAAGCTTGCTACATGATGGCGAGTGGACAATGCAGAGCTGACACCCTGTTCGTTTCGCTGGTTTATTGTGCTGAAAGTACTGTTCGTTGGTTTGTTGTGAGAGAAAAACACTGCTGGATGGCTGCTGATTCTGCTGATAAGTCCAAACGAACAGGGTGTGAGCTTGCTGCATGCCCATACTTGCCAGGCATATAGGGGCTGTTTGGTTTGCAGCGTGGCCCAGGCAGGTCCATCCGACCACCGGGCGCCCAAAATCGACGGCCTGGGAAGATGCCTGGCCCAGGCACCTTTGCCAGGGTTAGAACCAAACAGTCCTATAAGCCCTGTTCGGTTTGCTCTTGGCCAGAGCTGCCTGGCCCAGGTAGAGCTCCCCGGCGTCCGATTTTGGATGCCTGGCAGGCATAAGGCACCAACCAAACAGGCCTATATAGCTCTGGTGCCCGGCAGGGAAGGGAAGGTCGTATGAACTAGCAGGATTGCCTGCGCAAATTGCGCGGCACCCGCTAATTTACCTACTGTAGTACCGGTGTGCATGGAGCCACCGGTGCCATCCTGCTATTTGCGCGGGATGCTAGTTTACTTAGTGTAGTACCAGTGTGCATGGAGCCACCGGTACCTATATCTCTTACTGAATGTGTTCAATTCAGTAGAATATTTGCTATGATCAGCATGTTTGTCATGTACGTTCTTGCTACTGTTGTTAGTAATAATATGTCACTGCTGTTGTTGTTAGTAGTAATATGCCACACTTGCATATATTTATCATCACAAATTTGCTATGAATTTTTTTGGATTACATAGAAATGCCTAAATTCCTAACGGGATCAATACTAACTTCACGCTGCCTTGTAACTCTGCTCCCATTAGTTACAGAACCCATATATAGCAGGACTCAATTGTAACTGAAAATTTATATCGAAACGCTATGAACCGGCAAGAATGAAGTGCGTGTTTAAGTTTTCTCTGTTTTACAATCCCCCAAAGAAAATAGTGCTTAGTTAACGTAATAGTCTTGATTGATTAGCGAGCCAATGTTTGCTAGTCTTAAATGTAAATGCTTTCACATAAAAATAGTTGGCTAGTTTATACGAAGAGAGAAACATATGCACTGCTAACTTTGAAAATTTATATCGAAACGCTATGAACCGGCAAGAATGAAGTGCGTGTTTAAGTTTTCTCTGTTTTACAATCCCCCAAAGAAAATAGTGCTTAGTTAACGTAATAGTCTTGATTGATTAGCGAGCCAATGTTTGCTAGTCTTAAATGTAAATGCTTTCACATAAAAATAGTTGGCTAGTTTATACGAAGAGAGAAACATATGCACTGCTAACTTTCTTATCGGGTTTAAAATTTTGGCACGTTAATGAATATAATTTTATACTATCGGAAACACAAAAGTACATCAGAATAATGATCCCACTTGTAGATTCTTAAATTCTTAAAATACAGTACTATACGACAATTTCTGTGAAGCATGCTCTCAGTGTCTTTTTTGGCACTTAATTGCAGCCTTTGCTAAGCTTCGGCTGAGCATTCTTTTGGCCAGAGCATGATATATTGATATTTTGTAATGATTGCAGTCAAATGAAAAAGAGAGCAGGAAATAAGTAATTTATTCCACTTACCATGATCCATCGTGTAGCGGAGTTTGTATCTTAAGGGCATGTTTGGTTTGGGTGTTAAAGTTTAACAAACACTGTAGCACTTTCGTCTTATTTGATAAAAAGTTTTCAATATTGGACTAATTAGGCTTAATAGATTCGTCTCGTAAATTACTCCTAATCTGTGCCGACATGCATGCAATTAGTCTACATTTAGTATTTCATACATTTGAGGGAACATTGATATGATGGGAGTTAAACTTTAACTCCTGGAAACCAAACAAGGCCTAAGTATCTTGCCTTCATCATCCACACTGTTTATAGGCAAGACGACCTACAGCAACATCAGTCTTCAATGTGACAGGGGTACTGGCTTGTTGTCTCTTCTGGGCATTTTGTCGAACGCATGTATTGCACGGGACATGACATGAGGCCAGAACTTCGGCGTCGGGACTCGGGAGTGTACTCGAGGTCAAGATGCGGGGAGGCAAGGCGAAGTGTCAGAGCGCGCCGAGGAAGGCACCGACCGGGTGCTCGGCCCTCTCAAGTTTCACCAACTTTATATAATAAAATAATAATATTTAGGATACTAAATAAGTATTACTATATTCTTTGTTAATTATATTTTTATAGTAATATATATTTAATATCATATATTTTTATAATTCTCTCTATAATTTTAGTTAAACTTGAGATGTTTTTTATTCTCGAAGAAAGTTAGAATGACTTATGATTTATAACAGAGGGAGTATATATTAGTATATGTGTTAGTTGACCACTACTTTGGTTGTTCGGTAATGCTTTGGTGGCAGCAAAGCAAACACGCACGCTTGGCTGAAAAGTCATGACTGATAGTACTATTCGCTGATTTATTATGAGAGAAATATTGTTTGTTGACTGAAAAAGTACGACTTATAAGACAAACGAACAGGGCGCGACATAGCACCTAGCCACCTGGGGGCTGTTTGATGGATACCCTGTTGGCCAGGCCTAATTTCGGCCGTTGACGGGGTCGGCTCCGCAGCGTTTGGACGTGTGTCATTGTTTGGCTTGGGTGGGTGGTGTAAGTAATCTAGCATCAATTCAACGCCTAGGGCTGGATAACGAGCCAACTTGACTCGGCTAGGCTCGTTAACGAGCTCGAGCTGGCTCATTAGGCTCACGAGAAGTATAAAAAAGTAAAAAAAATATAATATTTGCATTTATTTAAAGCTTGGGAATAGTAATAATATAAAATTAACACATCCAGCAGCCTTACAAGTATAATGATATATTATAATAGTACACCATACATCCATGGTCCATACTTGATATCATACATAATGAGATCATAAGTATCCATACATTCATTAAAAACAAAATGATGAAGTCATAATAATCCCAAGTTTATAGAGTCTAGACCATTCATCAACCAATTGTAAAATGCAAGACATGAAATAATAGAAAAACCAATATAAGTTCTTTCACTTTTTTTTTTCTTGAAAGCGTGGCTCATTTGCAAGCAGACTCGAGTTGGCTCGTTATAGCTAACGAGCTCAAATCTTTGCTCAGCTCAGCTCGTTAATAAGCCGAGCCAGCCGAGGTAACAAGCTTCGAATTTTTCGTCTCCAGTCTTATTGACGCCCCTGTCTGACCAATTTGGGGCGGCCAAAACACCACTTTGACCAGCGAAAGATTTGGCACGGCCAACAACATTACTGCAGTAACACATATTCTCGACGGACAATCACTTTAACATTAATCTGACTTCATTGCTGGGTCAAAAGCCTCGAAGTAATCAGACTAAATTGATCTGCAATTCCTTGGCCAACACTAACTTAACCCGGGCATTCCATTCATGCTAACCAACTAAGTAGCTTCATCTAGGATCACCATATTACGAAACACACACATAACTTGCACCACTTCAATTTAACATAGAAAGCATAGTTTAAGTTTACAACCGAAGTTTGGTCATCACATTAGTTCATACATAAAAAAATCAAAGCCTACAGCAGAAGTTCATAACATAGTTACATATGATCTCTGACTCATGCCACACTTAGGCCTTGTTTGGTTGAGCTGTTGAAAGATCCTAGTTTTCTTTTGGCAATTGAGTGACAACCTAGGTGAACTAATATATGTTTTGCAACTGCAAGCCTTCTCTGTAAACCCTGAAGAATGAAATGGGCATCCAGTGGGGAAAAAAAAGCAGTGAAATGTCATCTTCTAATGTTCCCACACAGCAAAGAAACCATCAACAACAGCAAAGGACCGTGGACCATTAGCTATGAGTGCCTGGATCAGTTAATTGGAAGCCATGGACCGTTAGCTTTCACTGGACAATTGATTTGCTCAAGTCCAGTCCCAACTAGAATCCATCATGGTTTTATAACATAAAAAAAGTATCGAGGAGCCTACAGCTTAATTTCCTGCAAATGTGCACGATATGACAATAGGCAAGTTTAAATGGCACTGCAGATGAAACAATTTGACATGTATGTCATGTAAGCATATGAAACCCCTGGTGCAGGCACACTAACCTTTTCCAATGGTAAAATTCCTTGGGTTGGGTGCTTTACTGAGAATTCAATTTTTCATTTACTTTTCATGCTTAAATCCTTATACAACAAAAGTTATTATTATGCATAAATGATACTGCATACTCAGTTACTGACCAATAAAAGTTGCAGAAAGTACACAATAAACCAGTAAATTACAACTTGAGATAGTTGCAGAAAGTACACAATAAACCAGTAAATTACAACTTGAGATATAGTTGAAGTACAGGATCTAAAGTTTCTACGTAGCACGGTAGCAGAACACAAGGTAAAGGAGCCAATGGGCCGTGTAAAGCATCAAAACTGAACATTTTATAGGCCTAAGTGCTAGATTACAGCCCCAACAATAGTGCCATCATCTAGATAACTCAATTCCAAAAAATTGTACAAACCTCACCCAAATCCTTTTTAGCTTGTAATGTTGCAACAATATCCAAGCACTTCTCTATATCAGGAATCTTTGCCTGTCAACAGAATAGAGGCTAATATGTTTGTTACATCTGATTGCCAACATAAGTACTCCCTCAGTTCCAAATTATAAGTCGCTTTGACTTTTTTGGTACATCCATTTTGCTAAGCGACTTATAATTTGGAACGGAGGGAGTATCATTTATCACAGTGATTGACAGTAAGTCTGTTCCATGAACAGCAATTCAAATTTTTACCACTAATCCAATACTCCATTCTAAAATGTAGCTCATTTTAGTTTTGTCCTAGATAAAAGTTTTCTAACGTTGAACAAGTTTTTAGAAAAATACACCAACATGTAGAATATTGAGTAAGTTTAATTAAACCCAACATGAAATATGTGTTGATAGTTCATTCATTTGATACTCCCTCTGTTCAGTACTCCAGTTTTGTTTGTTGCCTCAGGTCCAGAAAAGTTTCCAAGTCTGATCAGTGTATTTCTATCAACCGCTGCTTTACCAAGTGTGTATGCGGGTGTTGCCTTGTTTTGCACATGCAGTCATGCAGCATCTCTGCTGAAGCCACGTTAGGTTTCCATATCCGATGGGCAGCGCATGCAGCAAAGTGCGCCTTGCAACATTAATGGGCAGAGAGCAACATTCATTGGGTGCATGTGCATTGCTGTATTAATGGGCAGCTAGCAGCAGCCGATCACACAGGGAGTTAGTTTTTTCTTGCTCTCTGTGCTTTTTGCTTAGACGCAGGTTAAATATAGATGGAAGAAGTATTATACTCCCTCCGTTCTAAATTTTAAGTCGTTCTGGCTTTTCTTGGTACATGGCTTTTGCTATGCACCTAGATACTATGTATCTAGAAAAGAGTAGATGCTAGTATATTTTTCTATAAACCTGGTCAATGTGTGATTTGAATTAGTACAAGACTAAATTAACTTAAATTTTAGAAAAGAGGGAGTAACTTACTTTAATCAATACTAGATTGAGAACAGGTGTGCTAAGGAATAACAGGGCTTGTGTTGGAATAATGAAGACATTATGAACTTCTGGGAGCTATCACCTATGTCTAAGAGGTTCATGATGAAAGCCTTAGATGTAAACCAAATCTTCACACTTTCACTCATAAGTTCACTTTGGCTTCATTAGGCAACATTAAGTTTGCTAATCATGTGAATATCATACATCACATAAGCAAGCCTACAAAAATCTGAAGGAAAATAATATGAGCACCTGAAGATCCCTTTGTTGTGCCAGAAGCTTCATCTCCACTATTTTGTACTGCTGCAACCTAAACAAAAAGGAAAGCACATGTTATGTTTCTCCTCAAAATAAGCGCGACAGATGGAAATATGAACATTAACAGAGAAAGACTATTTAGCCACAATCTGACAGAAATTCCTTTGAAAAGAAATTAGAATGAACTAATCTCAACCATGTCTGCCCTGAATGCATCTAAAATTCCTCCGAGTGAGCACACTAGTTCTACAAGTTGGGTTCACCAGGTCATCAGGGTTGAAAGATCCGAATTTCAACTTCATTTCCCTTTCACCATCTGACTCACCATCAAAATCAAAGTCTTCATCAGTACTGTCTTCTGATTGGGTGGGAACGGATGGGCCTGCTGATGGCTCGTTGCCCTTGCTCATCTTCTTTCCCCTTCCTGCACCCCCATCTATGACTTCTTCATCTACATTGTCCGCAAACAAGTCATCATCACCATCTTCTAAGTCGTAGTCACTGTCAATGTAATTTGAATCTTCACTGTCTTCATCAGACATGTCTGCAGCAGCATTACCATGGCTTGCAACCTCTATGTTACTATAGAACTCTGGTAGTTTATCCCCAGACTGCTTCTCAACATGAATGACCTTCACAGGGCTGACAACCTTGGGTAACTCAGAAGTTGGGTTCAACACTACATCATCCCAGTCAGTAACCCCTGTGTACTTGTAGTGGTCAAAATAAAGCACAAAGTTCTTCACCCTATCTGCAACTTGTGTCATTACCATACACCCATCACTTAAATCTTTCCCAGGCAACAACCAGTACACACTCACATTGTCAGTCAGGCCATAATCTAGCTGCAAGACCAGGTCCTCTATCCACACATAGCACCAGAACTCTACTTCCAAGTTGTCATACCATGTCACTTTACTGTCTACATAAGTTCTGTTAGCACCATGACCACAGAAAGAACCTCCATGATGTACTTCTAGTGAAAATTCGTTGAAACCAGGACCTACATTACACAAACAGCAAACTTGATTGAACAATTTCACACTGCAAACCCAGCTGCAAACAAAATCTGCGCTAACAACATGCATCCAAACCCTAGAAATCACTATTTCACCCCAACAGTAGCCAAATTGGACAACTTAACTAAATCCAAACCCTAACTATTCAAAGATTGCGCAAACATTGCACAAGAAGCAGTCATCTACGTCCTGCGGAGGAGGTTCTTCCTCCCTACAACACTCAACCCGCAAGAGACGTATGTGGAATTCCCTAGAATTTCATGTGATTCAGTAAACAGAATATGGATTCCATGATTGCTAGATTGATCCGTAGGGTCACAGAGAGACTCACCGTACTCCGGCGGAGGTTCTCCGTCCTTGCCGAACCTAGGAGCCATGCTTTACGCGATCCAGATGAGCCTTCCTCTGCACGTGCCCACCTCCCGCTGCACACCACACTGCCTTCCTCTACTCCGACGACGCCTTGCCGTGCTCGTTGGCGTCTGCCTCGCTGCTCGCCAAGTCCGCCCCCTCCGACTAGGAGGTTGCAGGGCAGGGGCAGGGACGAAGCCAGAAAAAAATTTAGGGGGGGCTGAACAAAAGTGCTACAACGACTTAGCTCTATTATAACCCCTCACAATAGAAAAAATGTAATTGCTTGAAGTAGTCTTATATTGAAAACATCGATTAACGATGAAATTCACAAAATACATCATAAAAATAAAGGTCTCAGCCCACCCTACCGTATACATCTGTGTCTAAAATTGGAAGGGGAGCACCAAGGGCTCCACTGGCTCAGCAGCGGTAGGGGGGGCTAGAGCCCCCCTAGCCCCACCGCTGGCTCCGTGCAAGTGCAGGGGCGAGAAACGAAAATGCGAACCCGGCAGGGGTCTCACCCTACCGTATACATCTGTGTCTAATATTGGAAGGGGAGCACCAAGGGCTCCACTGGCTCAGCAGCGGTAGGGGGGGGGGGGGGGGGGCTAGAGCCCCCCTAGCCCCACCGCTGGCTCCGTGCAAGTGCAGGGGTGAGAAACGAAAATGCGAACCCGGCAGGGGTCTCCAGGAATATTTGGCAGCCCACAGGCTCCTCTCACACGGGCCCAGCAGCCACGTTGGCAGTCCAGTTTGGTGAAATAGCCTTCCCATTCCCGGTTTGGACCTCCACTGATACATTAATCAAGTTTAGGGGCTCGAATTTCAGGTTTTCAGAGTACATGGACCTACTTGAGAACGCAGGACAAGTTTAGGGACCCCCAGTGGATTTCACTCTATTTCTATAAACCTGGTCAATGTTAGAGTGATTCGAATTAGTACAAGACTAAATTAACTTACATTTTAGAAAAGAGGGAGTAGCTTACTTTAATCAATACTAGATTGAGAACAGGTGTGCTAAGGAATAACAGGGCTTGTGTTGGAATAATGAAGAAATTATGAACTTCTGGGAGCTATCACCTATGTCTAAGAGGTTCATGATGAAAGCCTTAGATGTAAACCAAATCTTCACACTTTCACCCATAAGTTCACTTTGGCATCATTAGGCAACATTAAGTTTGCCAATCATGTGAATATCATACATCACATAGGCAAGCCTACAAAAATCTGAAGGAAAATAACATGAGCACCTGAAGATCCCTTTGTTGTGCCAGAAGCTTCATCTCCACTATTTTGTACTCCTGCAACCTAAACAAAAAGGAAAGCACATGTTATGTTTCTCCTCAAAATAAGCGCGACAGATGGAAATATGAACATTAACAGAGAGACTATTTAGCCACAATCTGACAGAAATTCCTTTGAAAAGAAATTAGAATGAACTAATCTCAACCAAGTCTGCCCTGATTGCATCTAAAATTCCTCCAAATGAGCACACTAGTTCTACAAGTAGTGTTGTTATTAGTTTAAATTTCAGGATCCCAAGACAAACAGAATTTCATTCTTCAAGCGCGTTAGTGCAATAAAGATTCAGATTCAAAATACTATGACGGTATGACCATTCTGAACCCTGAAATGGCTGTGTAATTAAATCTTATTTTGGTATGCTGTACGCATGGCATGGAGATCTCCCAAAATATAAAAGCTGGTCCCTAGGCTATGTTTTCTTCCTCCCCTATGTGGGTGATAATCTCTAGGCTGCCAGAGCCACACAACCATAATAAAGTTCAGTTGGACACAGGCACACAGGAATTCTGTCATGTTTGATGTCTATTAATGGTCTTCAACTAGTAGGAATGAAAACGATTGGAAACAGTCAGGAATTGTACTATAGTACGAAAAACAGGAAAATGGTCAGTACAGGATTTTGCCATATTTATGAATTTAATTAATAAGAAAACAGTTATGCTAAAATAAGAAAATGACAAACTTTTGTGTTTGCTAAAAACAGAAACGTCAAAAACGTTATCATAATACGGAAAAAGATATCGGCCCATACTGCTTTCACCCCTATCTTCCACTAAACAGTAGCTACAAATACACAGTATGCATAGATTCACACATTATGTGGAAAACATATGAGCCATGAGCACTTCCCCTCATGTCCCAGCACTCAGTCTTGTCAGGTCTGGCATCAGACGATGCCCACAAGTTTAGCACCCAGACAATGGAATTAAAAAGGTATCGCTGGATACATATGGTCTGCTATACTGGACAATGATATATGCTGAGCCTTGACTCTTTCAAAGCAAGTAACATCTTACACAAAGTTTTAATGGAAAAAAAACATCGAAGCCCCCTGCGTCCTTTCCGTCACATGTATCATAAAAGAACAGCAAATGCCCGCAAGATCACACAAACAGATGTCACGACAGTTTAACATACAAACACTTGACAAAGTAAGAATAAACCAATAGGGTGCCAATTCAGAATGGTATGATTGAATATCATGGATGGGACAGAAAATTAAAATGTAATTGCAGACAGTGTAAATTGACCAATAGATAGGGACTAGTGGACATATGTTGCAGCTAGGGCAATCGACATTTCAGTGCAAACATGAAAAGTGTGATCATAAGCATTCAACCAAATGGAACGAACTTTGCCTAATGATTGAACAGAAATAGCCCTTCCTGGACAGCTCACGGAAGAGTTTACATTTTAGCATCCTGTATTTCATTCATAACTAAGAAGAAAATAAATATGCCCCATTTTACACGGACACTGCTTAAAGCTACTGCTATATTAATAGAAGATATTACAAAGGCAATGTCCACCTCAGAGTAAACAACAATACAATCAGAATTCCATGTTTTTTTAAGAAGAAATGTTGAATGGATGGAAAGGTAATGCTTTATTAAAGATGCGAAACAAATAGACCACTTTTCCCAAATGAAGCACAATCCAAGGAGGTAATGAATGCGGGGCAAGCTATATTTATAAACCCACAAGGCAGTAAGTTACAAAAAAAGAGTCACAGGGAATAAATCCAGATTCCCACCACAACCAGCTAGAATCTTCTTTTCCTTTTCTTATGTTTTGTGCAAATATAAGCACCAAATGCTCCTACTATCGAACTGCATAATCAGCAAGCATGTATAACCAAAACAAAAGGATGGACCTTTGCAAATTGCAAAACAGCAATGTCCAAACCATAAATGGTATCTTAATCAGGGACCAAGTAACCACAGCATATTCAGCAAACAGATAGTAGAACAAGGGACCAAGTAACTACAGCATCTTCAGCAAACAGATAGCAGAACAAAAGGTACTCCAAAGTCCAAAACCAGGAGGCGGCCGATGGCTTGAATGAAGTTGGGACCCTGTAAAGGGGGTATCGATATTCACAACTCGCAGCAATCCGAACCAAGGATCAAGCTATGAATGAAGTATGAAACCATTAGAATGTCTAAACCCTCGCAGAAACCCTGAATCAGTCACAATTCAATTGCTCCCATTCAGTCAATTCGATTGCTCCCATTCAGTCAATTCGATTGCTCCAAGTTCGTAACTCGTAAGCTCAACTAACAAGCGGAGGGGTGGGGGATCAATAACTACCACTATCACAAGACACAAACGCGCAGCTAGGATCCGAACAAAGCAGCCGCGTCTCCTCTCCAAAAGCTACGCGTCGGAGCTCGCACAGTGGATCCAGGTCATATCCGATACTGCGGCCACCGGGCCAGCGTCACCGATACGCGATTCCCGAATCAAGCCCGCGCGCACCAGAGCCTAGCGAGATCCCTAAGCTACTACTGCACCCAAAGTTTCTGAGGTTTCGTTCACCTTTCCTGGAGGAAGGCGAGGGCGGAGTTGACGTCGAGCCCGGCCTGGCGGAGGTAGGCCTCGACGTCCTCGACGAAGGACGCCACCGGGATGCCCCGCCGCTCCGCCACCCCCTGCGGCGTCGACGCCGCCGCCGCCGCCGCCATATGAAGTGGAGATTAAGAGAGAGAGGCAGGCAGAGTCAAAGCCCAAAGAGCAACAAGGTTTGAAGCAAGGGTTCTCTGGATCGGTACCATTACAATTTTTGCGCTTTTGATATATGCTATTACTATTTATCTATTTAGAAAATTGCCGTAACAATTATTCTCATAGTACTCCCTCCGTCCGGTTAATTGTGTAATTATGGAAAACGTACCATTCAAACTATGTCAACTTTGACCAAATTTATAGCAAAAAGTATTAACATTTATGTTTCGAAATAAATTTATTATGAAAATATATCTCATAACCAATCTAACGGTACTTATTTTGTCTCATAAGAGTTAGTATTTTTTTATATAATTTAAATCAAAATTTGCGATGGCTGACTTCTCGGGATGCGAGAATTGCACATTCACTGGGACAGAGGGGGTAGATCCATACCATTTGGAAAAAGTCTATATAATTCAGGGTGGACTGCTTCACCCCAAACTATAAAACCAGATATTCTACCCCTAAATTTTCTAAAACTGGTCAAATAACACCTCAAGCGATTTTGGACAGTGATTTTGCTACATTGATGATAGTTTTGTCTTTTTTTATTTATTTCTGCTGAATCTTTGAAAAATCATAGTAAATCAAAAAAATCATACAAATGGAAAATTCAATTTTGTTGAACTCCACATGAGTAGATCTACACAATGAACATATAATATGGTATGCTTTAGTACAAAGTTTTTGCTGTAACTTTATATCTATGATTTTCTGTAATTAATTGGAATAATTCATAGCTGCAGCTTCTATGGTCCAATTATGGTGAAATTTTTATGGTGGACTAATTATTGTATGCTTGAACTGTAGTAAAAATTTCATACTCATTGAATCATGTATAACTTAGTTATAGATTTATTTAGGTTTATGCTTGTTAAATCTATGTTTTATCTATAACTAAGTTATATATTATATTATCCAATGGGTATGAAATTTTTACTATAGTTTAAGCATACAATAATTAGTTCACCATAATAATTTCATCACAATTGGACCATAGAAGCTGCAGCTATGAATTATTCTAATTAATTACATAGAAGCATAGATCTAAAGGTACAACGAAAACTTATACTAGAAAATACTATATTATATATTCACTATGTATACCTACTCACGTGGAGTCCAACAAAATTAGATTTTCTATTTTATGATTTTTCTGTGATTTACTATGATTTTTCAAAGATTCAGCGAAAATAAATAAAAAAGAAAAAAACAAAACCATCGTCATTGTAGTAAAACCACTGTCCAAAATAGTCTGGGAGTTATTTGACCAGTTTTGAAAAGTTTAGGTGGGTAGAAAATCCGGTTTTACAGTTTATCAAGTGAAGTAGTTGACTCTAAATAGTTGAGGGGTTACATAAACTTTTTTTCCATATCATTTTGTACGCAGAAAATGACATCGAGCCCATCTACATGTCATCGCATTTTCCTATCTCCCAAAATACCCCTCTGACTACCGGTGCTGCCGTCTCCGACTACCAGTGCATCCACGACGCCATCGGCCTGCCAACGAACGAAGTCTCTGGGTGTGTTCAGTTCCTTTAAAATTTTAAAAATTTTACAAGATTTCTTATCACATCAAATCTTTAGACGCATGCATGAAGTATTAAATATAAATAAAAAAATAACTAATTATATAATTTGGTTGTAAATCACAAGACGAATCTTTACAACCTAAAAATTTTACAGGACAACTAAACACACGCTTTGTGCCCACGGTGTCTCCTCTGTGTCTTCTACTTTGGAATCTTCCCCGCCGACTGGATGATGTCGGGGCATGCCCCCACTTCTACTGCGCCACATGCTGGCTCGGGTAGATCCGTGCGGTGGTGGATGATGGCCTGCGGTGCCCAAACCCATCCTGCTCGGCGGCTGTCGTGCGGGAGCTGGTTGAATCAGCCGAGGACAGGCTCGGTACGCGTCGTGCCTCCCGTGCCGCACGATGGTGTTCAATCCGGCTGCGCCGCCGAACAGGAGCGAGACAGCGAGCATGCACTCCCTCGCCTACTCTCGTGCCGCATGACAGCCTCGTGCTTCGTGCCCGCGCCGCGGCCGCTGCAAGGCTCGCCGGCCCCTGGCGACTCCCACGCCTCGCTGCTCGGTGGCGAAGGCGCCACGCCCCCGCGAGGGCCGTCGAATCACCGCCCACCTCGTTGTGTCACCGAGTTCGAGCACCACCAGTTGCGCCACCGTAGCCGCTGGCCCCCTTGCGCCCATTCTGCCGCGAGAGCCTCCGGGAGCAGCCACTGACTCGCCAGTTTGTCGCTCAGCTGGATAAAAGATGGAGAAGAAAGGAGGAAGAAGATGACATGGAGGGTTCACACATCAGTGACAGGGTTCACACATCAGTGACAAGGAGAAAGAGGAGGATGGAGGGGTACTATGGACAATACGAAAATATGTTGGCCTGCAAATGGGCCCAACTGCAACTAAAACGTATATAATGGCATATTTCAAAGAGCTGAAGAATTATAATGGCTCGTATCCAAGCAGGTGAATAGTCATGGCAGTTCTCAAAACTTTAAAAATTGTAATGGTACCAATCCAAATAACCCTTCCCGCAAAAGAGCGATTGGGTTCCGCGACTAGGCACACATATCAAGGCCGAGCACAGACAGTGGGTGACGGAAAAGGCCCACGAAACCCACGGGCTAGGAATGGTCGATGGGCCGCTCTGCTCAATCTCCTGGATGAATCCAAAGCATCCCGCCCATCCCCTTGTTATTTTCTTCTAGGAAAAGTCAATTTCAATTTGCTCAAAAAATGGAAAAGTCAATTTCAAGCAACTCCAACAGTACTACCCAAAACACACTATCTAAATGTGTATTTGAGTAGCCACCTATTTTTTATACTATTTATTTTTTTGTCTTCAACTCCAGCAACACTATCTAAAACAGACTACCTAAATTTATTTGCGGAGTGAATGACATCTGGGGCGTGATGTCATCCTCGCTCTATTGTTCTCTTCACCGGCGAGGCCCTGGTGCCCGTCTGCTGGTACACCGGTGCATGGAGGATGCAAGGTGGCGGGGAGAAGGTCGTGCGCCAGTGGGGTAGGAGCACCCCCTTGTAACACATCATACAAAGTCATCCAACGCAAGGCAACATACCACATAGGACGTAAGGTATTACGCTATTCAGCGACCTAAACCTATATAAATCGTTGTCTTGCGTTAACCATCGAGTTCAGTTTATACCAAAGCCCGATGAATCCTCACTCCGGGTAACCCTATAGCAAGGTTGCCGGTCATCAGACATCGATAGCTGGCGTGCCAGGTAGGGGCTTTCGGCGAAAAGACGATCGAAAGCTCAATGAACCTCAAGATCAAGACCGTGTTCCCGGTGGTATCGACTTTCACCTTCAGTTCCTGGACCTTCACGGTGGATGACTCCGGCATGCTCCAACATCGCCTCGTCAAAACGCATTGGAGGATCTCGTCGAGAAGTTTGGTGAATTTTCAATTTCCAATCCTACCTGAACATGGAAGCAACTTAAGATGTTCGAGTCCAACTCAGACACAACCAAGTTTTCCGAGTCGGCTTCTAAGCCATTGGGCAACCGCGGTCCAATCCCAATCCGACTATTACTCAGGCTCAAGAACTCTGCCTCTGCCTACCAGACGACGATCTCATGTCTTATGTCATCCACTCCAATCACGGAGGAGAGGAAGAAGAAGTCTGTCTGACAACAAAGCTTAGTCCTTATTGCCACATTAGAAGGGGGGATCATACACTGGCTAGGTGTCCGGCTACTCGAGAACTCTTTTGGTTCTTCTCGCGTAGTCGCCGTGATGGGGCTATTGTCATATCAAGCTGGAGTTACCCTTGTTAGGCTTGATCTCCTTTCCATTAGGCCCAACGGCCTTTGGACCTTGTTCTCGCGCCCTGATCGGGGGCGCCCAACCCGATATGGTTGGTGGCCCCCCGTCGCACAATGCTATAAAAGGAAGGTGGGGGCCGGGGCTCGAGGTACGATGTTACCCACGCCGCCAGTCACCCCACCGACATCCTAACCCTAACCGATCAAAGAAAGGGGCGCTGCCAGAGACAGGAAGTTCCACCGACGCCGGCAACGCCACCCGACGCCACTGCACCGGCCTTCTCCGTCTCCACCGAATCCATGGCGCCGGCGAATGACCCCAACACCGGTGCCTCCACCGGATCGGCTACTCTCGCACCGAATCCCGCTCCTACTGATGGTTTGCCATCCTACGCTCCACCTCTTCCTTTTCCCCTCTCTGACTTGCAGTAGAAAATGGACTAGGGTTTTGTTGTATGTGCTGTAAATCGAGATCTTGTATTTCTAATGGTATAGTACCCGATCTAATGAATCGATGAACTACGAAAACTAACATTGGTATCAAAGCCACGGTTTAATGAGGAAAGCCTAGATCGGGTAAACCGATTCCAAATCGGGAAAAGAAATAAAGAAATAAAGACAACTCGATTTCAGATCGAGCAAAGAAAAGGCTCATGATGAACCCTAACCCTAACCGGGTAACAAGAAAGAGCAACCGAAGAACAACTCTTACCCGGACCCGTCGTCCTCACCGCCATGAACTGGAACCGTCGCTCAGGGTGCCACTGTCCAAACCGCTCGACGGCGGCGAGCTCAGCCTAGGGCGAGCTCGCACACCGGCGAGGGGTTAGGCAGTGGCGCCGTCGCCTCCCTCCGCCACCCACCTTGGATGGCAGCTACTCTACCGAGCGGCGCAAGAGAGGGAGGAAGAAGAAGAAATGGCGGGCAGGAAGAAGTGGCGGGGTGGCCGGGTACCCTGCTCCGGTGGGTGTCCTCCTCCTAACCGGTGGTGGTCGGTCGCCATGGGCACCGCCACCGATGTGCCACAGAGAGATCGGGGGAAGGGGAAATGAAATGGCGTTAGGGTTTGAAGGGGTGCCGACATCGTCCGGTTTTTATGAGCCGAAAAGCAAGGTGAACCGTCCATTCGTGATCAATGGCTGAGATTCACCAAGGGCTCTTGAGGCCGGAATCGGCCCAGGCGGGCGAGTAAAATCTCGGCCCAAGCCCACGTTGGGCCCTGGTGTGCGGGTGCTGCTAGATGTGGCAAGCTGGGCCTCGCTGCGCGCGAACCGGCCGACCCACGACTGCTGGGCCGATCACTGTGCGCGGGGCCGCGAGGGCCATGATGGCTGGGGCACTGCGGTGCAAGATGGGCCTACGGGCCGAAATTGAAGGAGATGAAACTTTATTTTTTCCAGAAGCAATTTTTGTATGTATTTGATGAATATTCGAATGAATTTGAATGGAATTTTGATAGGAATTTTTCGTGCAATTTTGTCCAACGACATTTTGCTCGGAAAATAGTGAAATTTTTTTTGGTGCTTCTAGAAAATAATAATATGAGAATTTTATTGTTTCCGCTGCGTACTTGATATTATTGTTTTCATTATTAAATTCGAACCAACGGGAGAATTTGATTTTGAAAAATGAATAATTATTGAAGATGAATTATAGTATTGTTATTTTCTGACCAACGTTGTTAATAACAATATTATAATTTTGATCCATGAAAAATTATGCATTAATTTTATTTCTTCCCAACGGTGATGTAAAATTTTGCATAGACGAATTATATGTTTTAATTTGACCAACGTTGAGTTAAAACATACGATTTTGCGTATAAATGTTTTCTCACTTACTCTGGTGTGGTTTCAGGAGGCAAATGCATTGTGAACATCGCGAACATCCCGACACTCAACGGGAGCAATTACTGTGTGTGGCGGGAGAAATATGAACAGAAACTTGCGTTGGGAGAGGTTGATTTTGCCATCATCTCACCGTGTCCCACTGAACCAGTGGATCCGGTGAGAGATGAAAATGAATATGACGCTGATTTCGCTGCTCGAAAGCGTGATCATGCTGAGATAAGAATGAAATATGACCTCGAACATAGGCAATGGACCCTCTCCAACCGCAAGTGCTTATTGGTAGCTAAGGCCACCATAGAAGAACAGATAAGGGGCTCAATCCCTGAATGTGCTACTGCCACAGAATATCTTGATAAAATCAAGAGTCAGTTTACTGGGTCTACCAATGCCACAGCAAGTTCACTGATAAAGAAGCTTGTGAATGAGAAATATACTGGTGGTAGCATAAGAGAGCACATTTTGAAGATGAACACTACGTCATCTAAGATAAAGGAAATGAATTTGAAGGAAGATGATTTTCTGATTCATTTGATTTTTGCTTCCTTGCCAAAAGAATATGACACTTTCATTGTGAACTACAATATGCAGCCTGAAAGATGGGGCATAGAAAGACTTATTTCAATGTGTGCTCAAGAAGAGGAGAGGATAAAGTCCTCACAGGATGAATCCGCTCACTTTGTGAAGGATAACAAAAGAAAGAACTTTAATGGCAAGAATTTTAAACCACAAGGGAAACTCAAGTGGGATAAAGCCTCTTCCTCGAATTCACAGGGAAAGAAATCCCAGGACTCTGAAAATTAGCAGAGCAACTCCTATGGTGAAGCTGAAAAAGATCAATGCAAGCACTGCTTCAAGAAGGGACAATACAAGAGGGATTGTCCAGACTTCGTGAAATCTCTACTAAAGAGAGGTGATGAATTTATTACATTTGTAGATGAATCCCTGTATTTATGTTATGCTAAATCTACTTGGTGGGTTGATTCAGGAGCAACTACTCATGTTGCAAATTCTTTACAGGGGTTAAGTGGGACGAGAACCTTACAAATAGAAGAAAGAACGATTAAAGTTGCAAATGGAGTGCAAGCCAATGTTGAAGCGATTGGAGATTTATCTTTTGAATTGAATAATAGCTTTGTACTTAGACTTAAAGAAGTACTTTATGTTCCCTCTTTGCGTAGAAATTTGATAAGTGTTTCGAAACTTGATGATGACAGAATTGATTGCCATTTTGGTAATGGCAAATGTAAGACACTTGTTAACAATGAATGTGTTGGTCTTGCCTTCTGACAAGACAAGCTTTATTTGTTATCTCTTGATGAAAATGCGAACAATGTATGCGATGAGAATATGAATGATTCTCCATCTGCAAATGTAACTAAGAAGCGGAAGCGAATTGATGATGTCTCTTCAAAATTATGGCATTGTCGCTTGGCCATATTTCGAGGGGGAGAATAGAACGGCTGATTAAAGAATCAATTCTTCCGCACTTAGAATTTTCAGATTTAGAACAATGCGTTGATTGCATCAAAGGAAAATACGTCAAAAAAATTAAGAAAAATGCCAAACGAAGCGTAGGAACTTTAGAAATAATCCACACTGATATATGTGGTCCATTTCCTGTGAAAAGTGTGGATGGTTATAATTCGTTTATAACATTCACAGACGACTACTCTTGTTATGGCTATATTTATCCAATTAAAGAAAGATCGGAAGCATTGGATAAATTCAAAATATTTAAAGCTGAGGTTGAAAATCAGCACAATAAGAAAATAAAGATAGTACGATCAGATCGAGGTGGAGAGTACTATGGGCGACATACCCCATATGGCCAAATTTCTGGACCGTTTGCAAAGTTTCTACAGGAAAATGGCATAGTTGCTCAGTACTCCACACCAGGGGAGCCTCAGCAGAATGGAGTGGCTGAAAGACATAACCGTACCTTAATGGATATGGTAAGAAGCATGATAAGTTACTCCACATTACCGATTAGTTTATGGATGGAGGCACTGAAAACCGCCATTCACATACTTAATCGAGTACCAAGCAAATTGGTGCCTAAAACACCGTATGAATTATGGACAGGAAGGGAACCCTCGCTTAACCATTTGCGTGTGTGGGGCTGTCCAGCTGAGGCAAAAGTGTTTAACCCAAACATAGGAAAGTTAGACTCTAAGACAGTCAGCTGCCATTTTATTGGCTATCCAGAAAGATCGAAAGGATATCGATTTTATTGTCCTGACAGATATACGAAGACTGTAGAAACAAGACACGCTGTGTTCTTGGAGGATAACATGATAAGGGAGAGCATGGTAGCACGAGAAATAAGCCTGCAGGAGAAGCGGGTACATGTACCCACTCTGATGGTTGAAGAACCATTCTTTACGCTACCTGTTGCTGTTGAGCCGACAGTGCAGGACACTATAGTGCCAACACCTGTTGCAAGTTCTCCCGTAGCAACAATAAATGAACATGAGGAATCTGTCTTTGAGGAGCCTGTCCTTGAGGAACCTATAGAACCAAATGTCGCACATGAGGAAGAACAACAACAGTCCAATGTGGAACAAGTGCCAGAGGCCCCTAGAAGGTCTCAAAGAACAAGAAGGTCAGCTATTTCTAATGACTATGAAGTTTATGAAACAGAAGAATTTTAGATGGGGGATGATCCCACCTCATTTGAAGAAGCCATGAGAAGCGACCACTCATCAAAGTGGCTTAAGGCCATGGAAGATGAAATGAAATCAATGAGCACCAACAAAGTTTGGGACTTGGAAATTATTCCTAAGGGAGCCAAAACAGTAGGTTGTAAATGGATCTACAAAACAAAATATGACTCCCAAGGGAATATAGAAAGATTTAAAGCGCGACTTGTGGCGAAAGGTTTTATGCAAAGAGAGGGGATTGATTACAATGAGACGTTTTCTCCAGTCTCATGTAAAGATTCCTTCAGAATTATAATGGCGCTTGTAGCCCACTACGATTTGGAGTTACATCAAATGGATGTAAGGACGACGTTCCTTAACGGGGATTTGGAAGAAAATGTTTATATGGCACAACCGAAAGGTTTGGTTGTAAAAGGAAAAGAAAATATGGGATACCGCCTAAAGAAATCAATCTATGGATTGAAGCAAGCCTCAAGACAGTGGTATTTGAAATTTGATAGAACAATAAAAGGTTTTGGGTTTAAGTAAAATGTTGAGGACAATTGCGTTTACGCAAAATTCAAGAATGGAAAGTACATATTCCTGATTTTGTATGTGGATGATATCCTGCTTGCTAGTACTGATGTCAATCTACTAATGAAAATGAAGAAATTCTTGTCCTCAAACTTCGATATGAAAGATCTCGGTGAGGCCTCGTTCGTTTTGGGAATAGAGATTCACCGAGACAGGAGAAAGGGGGTTTTAGGATTATCGCAAAAGGCATACATAGAAAAGGTTCTGAAGAAATTTAGTATGCATGCGTGCAGTCCTTCACCTGCACCTATTGTCAAGGGCGATAGATTTGGGGAACATCAATGTCCCAAGAAAGAATATGAGATTAATCGAATGAAAGCGGTACCGTATGCTTCAGCAGTTGGAAGTTTACAATATGCTCAAGTGTGTACATGCCCTGACTTAGCTTTTGTCACCGGGTTATTTGGTAGATATCAAAAGAATCTAGGAATAAAACATTGGAATTAGTGAAGAAAGTCCTGCGTTATTTGCAGGGTACGAAAGGCCTCATGCTAACGTATAGAAGATCTGATTCCCTGCAAATCGAGGGTTATTCAGATTCCGATTATGCGGGAGAAGAAAGAAAATCCATGTCAGGATATATATTTACTCTCGCAGGAGGGGCTATATCGTAGAAAAGCTCCAAACAAACCGTAACTACATCCTCGACAATGTATGCTGAGTTTGTAGCATGCTATGAGGCAACGGGGCAGGTGAATTGGCTAAAGAAATTCATACCCGGATTAAAAATGATTGATAGTATCAACGAACCACTGAGGTTGTATTGTGATAACAACCCAGCGGTACAATATGCTTACAACAATAGGTCAAGTGGTGCTGCCAAACACATTGACATAAAGTACTATGTTGTGAAAGATAAAGTTCGGGATCATATAATAAATCTTGAGCATATAAGTACAGAGAAAATGCTCGCGGATCCGCTCACAAAGGGCTTACCACCCAACGTGTTCAGAGAACACGTAGCCGGCATGGGTTTAAGGGAAAGCCTATGATTCCCGAACATATGAAGGGCCCAGAAGAAAGTTTAATTCTAAAACGGAGAAATGTGTTGTGGCTGTTAGTCTAACGACACTAATTGCTGTGATGATGAAACAGTTCAATGCACTGATCTGCAATGGAATATGATAGAAGCAAGAAAAATATGAATCGAAAGTTTTGAGTATGAAATTAAAGAACAAAGAAAGTGACGAGAGATCAAGGAGGAGAATGTTAGGTTTGATCTCCTTTCCATTAGGCCCAACGGCCTTTGGGACTTGTTCTCGCGCCCTGATCAGGGGCGCCCAACTCGATATGGTTGGTGGGCCCCTGTCGCACAGCGCTATAAAAGGAAGGTGGGGGCCGGGGCTCGAGGTACGAGGTTAGCCACGCCGTCAGTCACCCCACCGACATCCTAACCCTAACCGATCAAAGAAAGGGGCGCTGCCAGTGACGGGAAGTTCCACCGACGCCGGCAACGCCACCCGACGCCACTGCACCGGCCTTCTCCATCTCCACCGAATCCATGGCGCCGGCGAATGACCCCAACACCGGTGCCTCCACCGGATCGGCTACTCCCGCACCGAATCCCGCTCCTATTGATAGTTTGCCATTCTACGCTCCACCTCTTTCTTTTCCCCTCTCTGACTTGCAGTAGAAAATGGACTAGGGTTTTGTTGTATGTGCTATAAATTGAGATCTTATATTTCTACTGGTATAGTACCCGATCTAATGAATCGATGAACTACGAAAACTAATAACCCTTTCTTCCATAGCGGAGGCATCGACCACCAAGATGTGCACCGACAACAGCACGAGCAGCTGTGATCATAGCTGGGAGGTCTTCCACATCCCTAACATTAATAAAGATGATGAGGATGAAGCTGACATCTCCAACGACAAGGCCAACGTAGCTGGAGAGATAGAGGCCTAGAAGGCTAGTCGGCGGAAGAAAAACATGCAATGTGGGCAGCGATGTTTCCGTTCCCAACATCACCATGAGGCACGAGAATGATACGAAACCGAACGACAGCGCTACGAGGAGAGGAGAGACCGGGGCCACTGTCGCCGTGAAGTTATGAACAGCTCCGTGCACAACCTCGAATCAGACTTCTAGGAAGTTGCAGGGCACAAGGTCTACAACACTCCTAAAGCTATCATGTATGTAGCGAAGGCACTATGTCGAAACCCAAATCTTACCCCCGAGCAAGAGCCTTTCAAAGTCATGCTGGAGACTGCAACAGTCATGATGTGCGGATGACCAGCATCATCCCAAGCAGCTTCTACCGGAGGAAGACCAATAGACAACAACCTAAACAGGGGAGGCACAAGCCACCATGAATCAGTCGATATTAAGGCGATTTGTGCGACATCATCAAAAGCTAGCCGCAATCTTCGTGAGCGACTAAATGACAGATGCCAGGATCCTAACTACGCAGAGTCTTCCAAACCAGTGCATGGCTTTCCCACTTTTCCAGCAGACTAAATGTCGTTGCGTACTTGTAGAAGTTCAAACCCGTCAGCATAGACAAGTATGATAGCAAGAAGGTCGACCCAACTCAGTCTCTCCTTAGGAGCTTTCAGGGCTCCTGACTTCTTGTGAGGGATCTCCAGATCGTCTTTCTGTAAGTGCTTGGAGAGCTCGAATACTTCTTGCACCTAGCTAGACCATTGAGCCTTAGCCGCAAGCTGAACAACCTCGGGTGTCGCAGTTGTAGGAGCGCTTTCAGGTCACCTCTGAGGGAGAGTAGTAGCTGTTGGGACCTGACATCTTCAATAGCAAGTATGCGTAGTGTGGGATCGCCATGAACTTGGCGAGGGCTGGTCGCCCAAAGATGGCGTACGAAGAATCAAAGTCAGCCACCTCGAACATGATGTACTATGTTCTGTAGTTCGCCTCCGTGCCAAATGTGACAGGTAGAGTGACTTGTCCGATGGATACTGCCATCTTTCCCGGTACAATGTCATAAAAGGGCGCATCAGTTAGTGTGAGGAGATTAGTAATGTCGAGGCCCATCTTCTTCCGCGTGCTAGCAAAGGTTAGCCTGTGTAGCTTTTCTGGGTCACACCCGGTTTTAAGGACAAAACCAGACATACACTATATGTGAAATAAAGAAGTCAAATCTCACATATAGCCACAGATAAGTGTAATATCAAGAGATAAATGCTTAAAAAACATAATGCAATAATATAAGATATAACCTTAGAGAGCAACACAGCGGAAAGACAACTCCGAACACCAGGTGTAGACTTCACTCCAGGAACAAACTAACTAGTTGATCACAAGCCTATTAACTCCAGAGACTATCCTGAGGTGTGGGAAATAGCAAGAGTGAGTCCATGTCGAACTCAGCAAATATATCATGGGGTTCATGAAGCTCAAAAAGGCTGACACTGGTTTACTGCGATTAGCTTTTAGTGAGTCATCTTTTAGCAATTGAGTAGCAACAAGTTATCATAAGCCCAAATAACCTCATGATCATTTAAACGAGAATAATGTATAGCAAGAAACAATAATCATTAGTGAGCATCAATATCATCAGTATTAACATTATCATCAGTGTTCATCATTTATTCTGTAAGGGTCCAAGGCCACTTATGACCGTGAGCACGGCTGATATACCAGTTTTACACTCTGCAGAGGTTGTACACTTTCACTGTGAGTCGTGATTTACCCTTTCGCCTGAGGTAGCTAATCTCTTGACCCACTTCCAAGGAAGGTCGGCAGGGTTCACTATGAAGTCTTTCAAAGGTTCGTCTAACAAGTTAGGGCCATTAGATTCACTCGGCAAACAGATGTAGAGCCCCCCTTCCAAATGGTACAATGACGCGCAGCCTATACACATAAGGACAGAGGCCGCACTATACCCGATTCGTCAAGCCGTTCTTACGCCATGAAGGTTACCACTAACAAGCTAGAAAATGTCCTCATACTTGACTAAAGCCGGAGCCATATAGCCCTCACAGTTGTACTGTAAGTCCCGGATGTTCGCTTACAGATAAGTCCTTAAGGAGAGAAACTAGAGCACCATAAACATAACCCAATATGTGTTGACGGTTCTTAAGTATCAATTTTAATTATCCAATAAATAAGGAAAAGGACCTATATGCAAGCAACACCTGGAATTAGGGTTTGATCTGACAGAATTCCATGAGTTTTGTTGTTTATCTGTTTCTGCAGGGGGTTATCAGGAAATACAAAGGAAAGGCCCACACGTCGGAATTACATAGAGATATTAACGTGTTCACCGATTTTCTATCATCTAGAAGACTCTAGAAGCCACGGGATCGAACGGGAGGCCGAACGGGCCCGGGACCAGGGCACCCGCCCTAGACCCTGGGGCGCCCGCCCTAGGTCTGCAACCAATCAGGATGAGTCTCACGGATTATGCCCCACCGACCTAAAGGATCAAGGAAAACCGTGCGATTAATGTCGGTTTGATCCGACGGCCCAGGTTCACTTGAAGGGACTATATAAGCAGGACCCCTGGCCCCTGGAGAGGAGAATCCAAGTCCATTATTTTCATATTTTCCAGAGAGGATTCAGAGAGAGAGGTTCCCTTAGGGTTCCCACCTCATTAGGGCTTAGCATCCAATGTGAGATTAGACTTAGTTCTTCTAGATTGAGAGAGATAGAGTGGAGGTATAGATCGAAGGAAGCCCGGCCTGTCGGTGACTACTTCGAGGTTGTACCTGCGGGATCAAGTTCTCCTAACCCGAGGCTTGCTCCTAGGATTCTTCAGTATTTCGACTTCTAAATTCTAGTAAGTTCTTTGTTTTATTGTTCTTTGGTTTATGAGTTTACTTTAATCTCTTCGCGTAGAGTTTAGAGTAATCATCTCTAGCGTAAACGTGGTGTTTGGGCTAGGATACTCATAGATATCCCCTGTCTAGCCGGACCGTGGTAGTAGCGAGGAACGTGATATTTCCGTAGCTACCTTTGTATTCCATATCCCGTTAGCAGGATCGATAGGGTTTATAGGTGCGGGTCGAACATCCTTTGAGGTGTCTAGATTCCGTGAGCCTCCCCAATAGAGCAGTAGATCATCCTTACCAAGGTTAGAACGAGAGTGCAGTTGCAGTCTTCTCTATACATCGCTCACATCAAATCACAGTGGTTGTAGCCTAAAGGTTAGTAGTAATAGATTTGGTTAATCAGATGCACGCTTTCTCCTAGTGGTAAAAAAATAAATACGATACTCTGGATAACATCCCGGGTGAAGTGCTCACCGATATCCGTGCGCTTGCGGATTATTTCCTAATTGCGTTACCAAATATCAACAAGCATTTCTGGCGCCGTTGCCAGGGAGAAAGACGGTTTGCTGAGATAACCTTGAATCTTACTACTAGCTTGTACCTATACTTTTATCTTTCTTTATCTTTTTATTCCTTATCTTTTCTTTATTCTTATCTTATGGAGAACCAAGATTCTAAATCAATCTATCAATTTGCAACACCTTCGGAAACTGACCTTTTACCATGGGAGTCATCACAGCCTATCCAAACATCCCAGTATAGGTTAAGTTCAAGGTTAATTGCCATGATTGAGAACCTATCCTTTTCGGGAAAGGAAGACGAAAATCCTTACCTTCATATTAGAGATTTTGAGCAAACATGCGATTGTCTTCGCATTGAAGGCATTTCTGATAAGACTTTACGTTGGAAGCTTTTTCCTTTTTCCTTAAGAGGAGAAGCTAGACGATGGTATAGTCAGAAGGTAAGTCAACAACGAGGTGAATGGGGAGTCTTACGAGCCAACTTCTGTTTAGATTTTTATTCCCTCGATCGTATCGCCGACCTTAGACTCGAAGTTCTATCTTTTAAACAAAAAGAAAATGAAACTTTGGGAAAATCCTGGAAACGTTTTTATGATCTTTTAGAATCTGGTCCAAAACTCAATATTGAAGACCCTATTCTCCTTTTTCATTTCTTTCGAGGTCTTCAGAAAGATCATAAACAAATGCTACATACAATGTCTAGAGGTTCTTTCTTTCGTATCCCTACTGATGAAGCTAGAGCGATCCTAGATAGAATCCTAGAAGCTGAGATGGATAATACCCTCCATGATGAAACCTACGAAGCCGAAGTAGACACTCTGCCGAATTCTTCACCTACTTCAGCTATCCCAAGTTTTGAGCCACAAAAGGAAGAAATTCCACCACCTGATTTCATGCTGGATATAGAATCCGATCTTTTTGCCGATTTTGGAAACATTTCAAACTACCATTCTATAGACAAACCCCAAAGCGGCCATTATAGCATTTGTTTACCAAGTGAATATCAATTGAGAGAGCTTATCTCAGTCATGAGTAGCGAATGGTTGAAGGAGTCAGAGCTTTCCTCTGAAGTGATCCGTTTGGATACACCTCCTATCACTATACGCTGTGCTTATGATTCTGATCAATTTGATGCTCTCTATAATCCTGTTGTGGGGATCAATATCATGTCTGAAGCTTTTGCACTTAAATTATTTGGAAAATTAATTTTAACCCCCACAACAAAGTTCATGAAGGAATCTTCGGGACGATTGGTCCCCAGTCTTGGAATTGTGAATATCCTACCCTTTATGGTAGAAGGCTCCATGATTCATTTGAACTTTTATATCTTTGATACATGGGACTTCGACCTGTTGATAGGACAACCATTTAGAAGACTCCTTTATGAAGGTCAAACTGGAAAGCTACACATTTCTTTTGGAAAGGATTTTAAATTCCCTATGACAATTTCTCACTCCTTGAATAATAAGATCGAGTCATCTCTTTTGCCTGATCCTATGGAAGAGGTAAAAGCTGCGTCTCTAGAGCTTTTAAATGAATCAGACTTAGAAGAAGAAGCCCCTTTCTTCATAGAAGAGGAAGCTGAACCTTCTGAACCTGAACCTTTAGATGAGTTTGCAGAAACACCCAGACCTCCTATAGAGCTTAAAACTTTACCACCCGGTCTTATCTATGCTTTCCTAAACAATAATCCAGAGTTTCCTGTGATCATTAGTAATAAACTCACTCAGGAACAAACTCTGCGATTAATGACCGTTTTAGAAAAACATCACTCAGTCTTTGGCTACTCACTCCAAGATCTTACAGGAATCAGTCCTATGATTTGCACCCATCGCATTCCGACAGATCCTTCTGTTTCACCTTCTCAGGAACCCCAACGTAGACTCAACAACGCGATGAGAGAAGTAGTTAAAAAGGAAGTTATAAAGTTGCTGCATGCAGGGATTATATATCATGTGCTGCATAGTGAGTGGGTGAGCCCTGTTCAAGTTGTGCCTAAAAAGGGAGGCATGACTGTTGTTACAAATGAGAAGAACGAGCTAATTCCGCAACGCACAGTCACAGGGTGGCGGATGTGCATTGACTATAGAAAACTGAATAAAGCCACGAAAAAGGATCACTTTCCTTTACCTTTTATAGATGAGATGTTAGAGCGGTTAGCGAACCATTCGTTCTTCTGTTTCTTAGATGGATATTCAGGGTACCACTAGATCCCGATCCATCCTGATGATCAAAGCAAAACCACTTTTACCTGTCCATACGGAACTTATGCTTATCGTAGAATGTCTTTTGGGCTATGTAATGCACCAGCTTCTTTTCAAAGATACATGATGTCTATATTTTCTGATATGATTGAAGAGATTATGGAAGTTTTCATGGATGATTTTTCTGTTTATGGAAAAACTTTTGATAATTGTCTTGAAAACTTAGACAAGGTTTTGCAAAGATGCAAAGAAAAGCACTTAGTCCTTAACTGGGAAAAATGTCATTTTATGGTTAGGGAAGGAATAGTGCTAGGACACCTAGTGTCTGAAAGAGGTATTGAGGTAGATAAAGCTAAAATTGAAGTAATAGAATAACTACCTCCACCTGTGAATATAAAAGGAATTCGAAGCTTTCTTGGCCATGCTGGTTTTTATCGCAGATTCATAAAAGATTTTTCATTTATTGCTAGACCACTCACTCTTTTGCTAGCCAAGGATGCTCCTTTCGAATTTGATGATGCATGTTTAAAAGCTTTTGAATTATTAAAGAATGCACTCATCTCTGCACCAATCATTCAACCCCCTGATTGGTCGTTGCCTTTTGAAATTATGTGTGATGCTAGTGATTATGCTGTGGGGGCAGTTTTGGGGCAAACAAAAGACAAGAAGCATCATGCAATTGCTTACGCCAGTAAAACTTTGACAGGAGCTCAACTTAATTATGCAACCACTGAAAAAGAGCTTCTGGCTGTTGTCTTTGCCATTGATAAATTTAGATCTTACTTAGTAGGAGCTAAAATAATTGTTTACACTGATCATGCTGCACTAAAATATTTGCTCACTAAAAAAGATGCTAAACCTCGCCTAATTAGATGGATCTTGTTACTCCAAGAATTTGACTTAGAAATAAAAGATAAAAAGGGAGTAGAAAATTCTGTTGCTGATCACTTGTCTAGAATGCACTTTAAGGATCCACAGGAAACACCCATTAATGATTCACTCCGGGACGACATGCTCTATGGAATCAACAGGTCTGACCCCTGGTATGCAGATATTGTTAATTTTATGGTTTCAGGGTATGTACCACCAGGAGCGAACAAGAAGAATGCAACTATCAGAATTGGAAGAATGGCGAGAGAAAGCATATCACAATTCGAAGATCTACAAAGAAAGAGTCAAAAGATGGCATGACAAGAGGATCAAGAAGAAGGAGTTCTCACCCAGAGATAAGGTATTACTTTTTAATTCCAGGGTGAAGCTTTTCGGGCATGAAAAACTCCGGAGTAAATGGGAAGGACCATACAAGGTAGTCAATTCATCATCCCACGGAGCTATTACACTTTAAAACGAGGAAGGTACGTTATTCAAGGTAAATGGTCAACGTCTTAAATTATTTTTAGAACCCAATAAAGAATTAGAAGAAATAGACGTGATCCATTTTTACCTTCTGATGGAGAATTAAAGCTCGACCTTTTTAATCTGACGTTTTTGGGCCACGTATATATTTTTCGGGATAAAAATACTTCTAGAAACACGCTCGAGCAAGCGGGCCTGCAGAGGAGGCAGACCCAGGGCGGGCGCCCTGATGATTAGGGCGGGCGCCCTGCCCTGGAGTCCCCTCGGCCCCGGCCTCTTCCGACGTGCTTTCCTCATCTATGGTTATCCAGAAAATTCCACGAATGGGTTGTTACGCACGCCCGGCGGCGGGATGGATCTATGGAAACCCTAGAGGCACTTTTTGACCCCTATATAAACAGACCCCTGACGTCAGCTTTCAACACCAATTCATTCAATCCTTCTCTCCTCCTCGATTAGAGCTTGTCTAGTTCCTTGCTTCTCCAATGGCCGACAAAACCCACCGCAACTGGGAGATCGTCCCTTACGACCTCAACCGCAAGCCCAAGGATGACCCCGACGCCTACGCTCTCGTCCCGGCCAACACAGAGCGACAGCTAGCAGCCCCACCATCAAACCAGCGCAGCTCAATCTCATCCTACTACGCCCAACCAGTTCTTACTGCACCACCGCAGCCCCTTCTTCCCAAGGGACCGTCGTCCAAGCAAGAAGCCATCGTCAAGGTACCAGTCGGCACGAAGATCCTGCCACCTAAACCCAATGAGCGGGTTGTAGGCGTCAAGACCAACCGGAGCGGCGAGATCAGCAGCGTCCACTACACTACGGAGAAGGAGAGGCCCCGCTTCGAAGGAGTTAAGACAGCAAAAGTTCGCTTCATCCCACCAAAGGAAGCTCCTAAGCACGCTCTCAATTCGTTTGAGACGCCACCGAAGCGCCGCAGGACCATAGCGGATGTTGATGAAGACATCAGGATAGCAAATAAACATATTATGGAACTTCAGTCCACAGTTAGCTCCCTTAGTAGGCAGGTCTCCAACCTGAACACTACTGTGCTCGCGCTTAAACGTGACCTTTCTAATGCCCTTGCTAGGATCAGGGATTTAGAGCAACACTGAGCTATCTAGATTAGACCTTGAGGCAGTGTGTCTTAGTCTTCATCATTAGATTCAATTAGATTCGATTAAATTCAGTTTAGATTAGTTCGCTTCATTAGTCAGTGTAATAAATGCCTCAAGACAAATAAAGATTATTATTATTATTATGCCTCGTGTATCTCCACTTTATTTTTATGCAAGAAAGCAGGAAACAAGTATGGGGGAATCCCCTCGACATGGTAAAAGCACTTCGATTGCACCACTCCACGATTCAGGTACATACTCTGCACGCTTTATTTACATATATACAAATACATATTGGGCTGTGTAGAATATTGTTCCTAACATGATAATTTAAAAAGACAAAAATATTTCTAATCATGATCAATCTCACTCTGTGATATTTCTGAAAACCTACATTTATTGAAAATCATTTTAAAAAACCATGTGTTACTCAAGTCATTGTGGAATGTGAGATGGTAGAATATGAGTATCTTATTCTTAAAATCTTTGTCGCTTGGAGATTTTCTTTTCAAAAAACTTCAAAAATATAGCTACCATCCTCAATATTTTATATGCCTGATAAACCTAAAAATATTAATTTGCTTTGTATTGAGTTTGTGCAAAACGAGTTAGACCCTTGTTGAGAGATTTATCATGCTCCCAAGATCAAGACATTTTTATTCAGAAAGATTCACTCTTCCGAAGTATTATTGCATTAGAGGCATGGGCTATGCAAAAATATATTTCGAGAAAATAAAAAGGAGCAAGTGCTCGACAACCTCGCAGAAAAAATGGACAAGTGTCCGGAAGTAGAATTAGGGGTACCTCAGTATCCACCTGAAAAAATGAGATGAAAAAAAAATATGATAGCCCATGGTCCCTCTAATAAGCAATATGCCAGTAGGAGTTGACAAGTTTTTAATTTTCAAAGTCTTTGATCTAAGAGTATGACATTCCTCTCCTCGGATCCCGTTTTGACCCAGGCAATATATGCAAAGTAAGTATGCTTGAGAATTTCTACAAATTAAAACAGCCTCAGTGAGATATACAAAAGATAAATGAGTGATCTGAGAGCCCCTATGAGGATAAAGGTATGCTAAGTTTTCTATTCAAAAATATATAAAAAAACTCCAAGTGACAGGGTTGAGAAGAAGAAAGGATCTCTACTTCAACCATATATTTCCCTGACTACAGTGCACAGTGGACATTCACAACACCCTGCAGGTATAAAAAGAATGCTTTACAATGTTTCAACCCCAGTTATTTTTCTGAACCATCCTTTTCTCGAGGACGAGTAAAAGCCTAAGTATGGGGGTGTTTGTTGACGGTTCTTAAGTATCAATTTTAATTATCCAATAAATAAGGAAAAGGACCTATATGCAAGCAACACCTGGAATTAGGGTTTGATCTGACAGAATTCCACGAGTTTTGTTGTTTATCTGTTTCTGCAGGGAGTTATCAGGAAATACAAAGGAAAGGCCCACACGTCGGAATTACATAGAGATATTAACGTGTTCATCGATTTTCTATCATCTAGAAGACTCCAGAAGCCACGGGATCGAACGGGAGGCCGAACGGGCCCGGGACCAGGGCGCTCGCCCTGGACCCTGGGGCGCCCGCCCTAGGTCTGCAACCAATCAGGATGAGTCTCGCGGATTATGCCCCACCGACCTAAAGGATCAAGGAAAACCGTGCGATTAATGTCGGTTTGATCCGACGGCCCAGGTTCACTTGAAGGGACTATATAAGCAGGACCCCTGGCCCCTGGAGAGGAGAATCCAAGTCCATTATTTTCATATTTTCCAGAGAGGATTCAGAGAGAGAGGTTCCCTTAGGGTTCCCACCTCATTAGGGCTTAGCATCCAATGTGAGATTAGACTTAGTTCTTCTAGATTGAGAGAGATAGAGTGGAGGTATAGATCGAAGGAAGCCCGGCCTGTCGGTGACTACTTCGAGGTTGTACCTGTGGGATCAAGTTCTCCTAACCCGAGGCTTGCTCCTAGGATTCTTCAGTATTTCGACTTCTAAATTCTAGTAAGTTCTTTGTTTTATTGTTCTTTGGTTTATGAGTTTACTTTAATCTCTTCGCGTAGAGTTTAGAGTAATCATCTCTAGCGTAAACGTGGTGTTTGGGCTAGGATACTCATAGATATCCCCTGTCTAGCCGGACCGTGGTAGTAGCGAGGAACGTGACATTTCCGTAGCTACCTTTGTATTCCATATCCCGTTAGCAGGATCGATATGGTTTATAGGTGCGGGTCGAACATCCTTTGAGGTGTCTAGATTCCGTGAGCCTCCCCAATAGAGCAGTAGATCATCCTTACCAAGGTTAGAACGAGAGTGCAGTTGCAGTCTTCTCTATACATCGCTCACATCAAATCACAGTGGTTGTAGCCTAAAGGTTAGTAGTAATAGATTTGGTTAATCAGATGCACGCTTTCTCCTAGTGGTAAAAAATAAATACGATACTCTGGATAACATCCCAGGTGAAGTGCTCACCAATATCCGTGCGCTTGCGGATCATTTCCTAATTGCGTTACCAAATATCAACAATATGCTCTAGCCCTCTTGAGCCATGTTGCTATAAAGTATCTTTTAAACGTTTATTGCATATACCATTAGTCAAGTTACAGATCATGGTTATTTATCTTGAGCACTAGCATAATACTACCCAATGCAATGTCCCACCGGTGTCAAGGTACAAGATACAAAAGCTAGGATATCCTTAGTGGTAACAAGGTAGACACAAGCACATGAATTAAGTATATTAAAGGTGAATAGGAAACAAGGATGATCCCATGCTATACTTGCCTTAAATTGAGATCCTTTCTCTGACCCAAATCTTCAATTAATAGCTTCTTGAATCTCCACGTAAATCTCACTGACTGGACTTGATCAATAAATCACCACACACGCATCGAGCAATCATACGAAGCAAACAATGGATAATTTAGAACAGTACACCAAACAATTAAAGAAATTTGTAAACTAACCTACGCGTTGCTACGAACACATAAACGCGGAAAACACGCTAATCGGAGCTACGGTGAAAGAAATACATACACCGAAAGATTTTGTTGTATAAAACAGAAAATTATAGGTCTCATTTGTTTTAACTATATAAAATCATATATATATATATAGGATAAAATACTTTTTATAGATATTCAAAAGTGACTTAGGCTAAATTACATTTAAATTTAGAAAACTAAAGGAGAAATCAATAATATTTTATTTATAAATCTAGTTGCACAGTTATTAATCAAGTTAGATCTAAACTATGAAATTCTAGAGATTTTGATAAAGAAAACATTAATACTAATACGTAGTTCATGTTGTTATAAATCCATTGCAATTTGAACGGACTAATTCGGAATTAAAACAAATAAGTTATGAATTAAACGAGATTTTCTTTAGTAAAATAATAGATTAAATCTAACATCGAATCTTAAATGTAGAAAACCTAACTAACAATAGCACTAATAGTATAAAAAGTTTGTAAAACTCTTCTACACGTTACTACGATCACACAGACGTAAAGATCACGAAATTTGGATTTAAAACGTGAAAGTTATGAATTTTCTAAGATTTCCTATAGATAAATAATTACTTTAATATAAACTAAAAAATTAAAATTTCCAAACCTACTGTACAGTACTACCAACATGTAGAGCTCGCAAATACGAACCTAACGCAATTTGAACGGGTCAAATCGGAGTTAAAACGTAGAAGATATGGCCTAAACAAGATAGTGGCAGTTTTGTAAATACCTAGAATTTTAATTTCGAAAATAAATTAAAATCTGATTTTTAATGTGATCTAGACGGTGGAATTCAAGTAAATATCTCTTCTTCTTCTTGGAGTAGAATGTATGCTCACGAGCAAGCAGCCTGGTGGCTTCGTCGGACGGCGGCAAGAGGAGAAAATATAATTTACTATACGAGAGATTTCCCAAACTAGGGGCTCCTCTTACGGTAGTTTTTGGTGTGCTTTGCCCATAGAGTAGGTACGTATATATAGGGAAGCAAACTCTCCACCTCTATGTCAACTAACGATACGGTGCTAATTGATGTTGCACCATCCACCTCCGCTAATAGGCCTAAGTAATCATTTGAACCCATTAGTAAATAAATGTATGGGCCTTTGAGATTTATTAGGATTATTGCACATGGGCTTTGAGCGTTGGAAAACAAATGAGAGATTTATTATTTTCGGAATTAATTATTTTCATGGATAAAATAATTTCAGAAAAGTCTAGAATTATTATTTAAGCCGCGAAAAATACTTTGAAAGCTCCGAAAATTTAGGGAAATTTTTCAGAGATATTATGGAACATGAGGAACCCAAATAAAGTATTTGGAGCTCAATAAAAGATAATTTTGGAGCATCTAAAAATTAGATTATGCTCACAGATAAGTGGAAACAAGCTACAGAAAAAGTCAGAAAAATTCTCGAGAAGTTTGTAAAGATTGATTGATGGACGAGAAACTGAAAGGAGTGATTCGGGTTACAAAGAAAAGATTTTGAGAGGCTCCAAACGAAAACTTGAGCTGAGAAACATGGAATTTGATTGTAGAAAACGATAAAGGCTTGCTAGAGAAGGAAGATCGACCTACTAAACGCATTTTAAAGACTTTGCTCATCCTCAACACATAAAGAAACAATAAGCAAACATCACATCAAATCATATGCACCAGCATGTATACACACAATGTTGCGAAACCCTATGATAAATTTTAATATAATGAAAAATATTATTTTCCTATGTTTTCATGAGCACAAAAATTCAAAATTAAATCTTTTTAGCTCTATTTTCTAAAGAAGCAAATTTTAGGGTGTTACAGAGTAGAGTGCTTTTATGGTGCTTATGCTTTGTGCGCTTTATAGTACGTGTAGGAGCTTTTGGTGTGCTCAGTTGACTAGTTTACATAGGTTTTTGTGACCTTGCTAACTAGACTTGTTAGGTGAGCTCTCTCTAACTTGGCACCTTAGTTGTTTAATTAGAATTTTTGTAAGGTACTTGTGAACGTACATATAGAGGTGTAGTCGAGGCTTAGATCGATTAGTTTAATTCCGAAAACCATCAGGTCCGAACATTCGAACCCGATGGCTCCGCCGAACTCGTGCAGGAACAGCTGGGATAGCAACGCGGGAGCACGCACAGGAAAGCAGCGTGGGAGCGGGAGCATGTACGTTAGTTTTTTTTTTCTTTTTTACTCTCCTTATTTCTTTCTTTTTCTTTTCTTTTATTTTTTCTTTTTCTTTTCTTATCGAGATTCATTTTTTATTTTTATTTCTTTTATATTTTATGCAATTTATTATTATTATTTCATTTTTTATTTCTTATGTTTCTTTTATTTCTTTTTTCTTTTCTTTTCTTTTTCTTTTCTTTTTCTTTTTTATTTTCGTACTTCATTTATTTTTATTCTATTTTTCTTTTTTGTTTTATGTGATTTTTTATTTTTCTTTTCATTTTTATATTTTTATCTTTCTTTAATTTCTTTTTTATTTTTTGTTTATTTCTTTTTCCTTTTCTTTTCTTTCCTTTTCCTTTCCTTTCCTTATTGTTTTTCCTTTCCTTGCTTCAATTTAGTTTTTAGATTTGTTTATTTCATGTGATTTTTCATTATTCTTTTCTTTTCTTTACTATTATTTTTTCTTATTCATTTTCTTTTTTTCTTCAATTTTTTTTATTTTCATTTTTATTTTATGTTAATTATTATTCTTCTTTTATTTTTTTATATTTTTTATTCTTCTTTTATTTATTTTTTAACTTTACTGTAATTATTTATTTTGTTTGTTTTACTTTATTTTTGTTTTTATGTTTTATTCTTTTTTGTTTTCTTTCTTTGTTATTTTTTCCGTATAGAACTTCACATTATGTATATATGATGTTCTATAGTGTACTCTATTATGTTCACGTAGTATAATGTGATATTGTATAATATATTTTTGTGATGTTCACGTGTTATACATGTGATTTTCTATATTTTTTTATGTTCACGTGGTATACATGTAATGTTCTATGATGTATTTAGTGGTGTTCGCGTAATATACATGTAATGTTCTCGCAGTTCACATGTGATGTTCAATGGTGTTTTTTTGTAATGTTCACTTAGTATACATGTGATGTTATATGATGTATTTGGTGATGTTCGCGTAATATGTATGTGATGTTCTATAGTGTATTTTAGTGATGTTCTATGATGTATTTAGTGATGTTCACTTAGTACACATGTGATGTTCTAATCTATGATGTTTGAAAAGTATCTATGTGATGTTCTTTTAATTTTTTCTATTACATGTTTTTATTTTTTTTCTTATGCTCTACTCTAGATATTGTTTTTATTTATGTTATGTATTTATTTTTATGTATATTATAATGTCAATTTCATGAGCCTAAAACTATAATATTGTTCTTCTATATAGAGAATATTTTTCTTACAAAGACGGAACATTGTTCTCTTAACCTAGAACATCATCTCTGGTCAATAAAAGAAAATATTCTATCTTCATAAATAAATGTTCGTTAATAAAATTTATCTAAATATATCTATGTGTGGTCTTGTTTTGAAGGATTTATTGTAAGGAACCTAATGGTGTAATCAGAATTTAATTTGGATCTTTTTGGGCTAACAGTTATTACTTTTTTAAGTACGTTGAAAGTTATTTGCATGCGTGATCTGGACTGATGAGTGACGTGGGTCGTGCGCCAGAGGGCAACATCCAGGTGGGGCCAGCATCTCTCGGGCGCGGGGAATTTGGCGCGCGTTGCGGTCGACGCGGTGCTACTGTCCGGTGGGCGGACTGTAACACCCCGTTTAATTCTGCACTTGTTTTGGTTAGCCAGTGCGATTAATTTTTTTTAGATTTGACTGTTCACCCCTCTAGTTGACTTCTTGTTCTCACACCCTCTCTTTTACTTTGAGCTTTGAGAAGTTACTTTCATGCACTTTACATTCATAGACTTCTCAACCGTCACCTCCCATACCATCATCCATCGTGACAAGATTGAAATTGTAGAAATCATCTTCAACCTCATTAGTGAAAGTAATGTAAAGGTAGACTCTAAAAAGACTTTAGGAATAACATAAACTTATCTCTTAAACTCAACTCCTTCGAATATTCAAAGGGCAAAACCTCCCTCCGGCCTCCTCTATTTTTTGTAAATGTCTAGCCTCTAAGTGATGTCAACAATGACATGAGCAACTACAGTCGCGCATGCCCTGCTGCAATCGCAAGGAGGAAGAATGGTATTTGTAGGGAGTTCTTTTTAGAGACGGTTGACTAAGAGAACTGTCCTTGTTAATCATTTCCGGACACTATTCTCTTAATAACAACACCCCAAAAAATCTAGTTTTTTCTAGAGGCGGCTCGATTAAGACGACTGTCGCTAGAAATCATATTTACAGGGACGGTTCTCTTATGAAAACTGCCCTTAAAAATGAGGATGTCTCTAGGCGTGGGTTTTCTTAACAAAAAGCCCCTAAAAATTGATTTTCAGAGACGGTTTACGAGGTACAATGCTCCTCATCCTAGTTAAAGCTAAGGCGGTTTCTTACATCATCCCTCTCTGTTACAAATGGGGGCCGTCTGTAAAAGGATGTCTATTTCTATAAATAAGATTGTAGAACTCGTTGGAGCATAGATTGATGGGCTCTCTAGCCAGTTTCCTTCTTAATTTTGCTTGCTCGTGCCTGTGCATGCTACACCTGATTGATGGTTGTTGCTGGAAAATGGTCTGTACCTAGTAATGCTTTGTAGACTGTTAGCTGGGCCTAACTAACATAACTGAAGGAGGGTGTATATTATTCGGCTGAGGCAAGTTTGAATAGAAGAAGAAAAAACAATAACGTATGTTTTTTTTGATGTAGAACTTATGGAATATGGAGTTTTTTTTTAGTTTTTTGGAAAAGCTAGCGTTATCAGTTGAACTACTGTCCAAATTAAAATACACTGATCATATTAAAAACTTGAACCAATTCAACAAATTGCACATGTATATCGGTCTCATCCTTGCAACTTACAGATGCAACAAATTGTAACAAAACGAATGGAGATACAACAACAAATATACTCAACATTGTCACCGGGCCAACAAGAAACTCGGCGATGAACTACTGTCCAAATTAAAATACACAGATCATATTGAAAACTTGAACCAATTCAACAAATTGCACACGTATATCGGTCTCATCCTTTACAACTTACAGATGCAACAAATTGTAACAAAATGAATGGAGATACAACAAGAAGTATACTCAACGCTGTCACCGGGCCAACAAGAAACTCGGCGATGAAGTGCTCCGTCACTACATATACGTCAGTCCTCTCCCAAACTTGCCACATAGTTTAGTAGCTGTTGTTTGTCACATCCGAGCAGCAATTGACATTGCCGCAGCACCGAAAGCACTCCCAGTTGTGCGTTGCCGTTTGCCCTCCGCAGGGGTTCATTTTCTTGATCATCATATATAAGTGATATAACACCAAGAAGGAGGTAAAGGGCAAGACGATGAACCACAGCAAGGTGTCATCAGCCGCCGGTTGTACCGGCTGATAAACGGCACCGTCGAAGCCACCACAGAGCCCGGGCCATACGACGCGGTACACGCCTCCAGTGGCGAGGACGAACGCGTCCTTGCTGTTATCCTCGCCGAAGGAGACGACGCGACCACCGATGCCGCCGGTGGCGAGGCAGGGCACCGGGGTGCTCAGGGAGCACCTGATGTTGGGAACAGAAATGGAGGTGTAGTGTCCGCTGCTCACCGGGGACTCAACGGCAGTCCACGGCGCAAAAGTGTACATATATAGGTACCTATAATATGCACAAGTGATGTGTCAGATCGACACAAACAGATTGCAGACCTAGTTAGAAGCAGCTGCGTACCTTCCTCTTAGCGCGGGATCGGCGGAACCTTGGTAGACGACCCCGCCGGCAATGGATAGGGTACTTCCCGCTTTGGCGGGGCCATGGTCGATGATGAGGGAAGCTGTGCTGATGACCGAGGACGAGGAGGAGTAGTTGCTGTAGTTTCCACTCCTTGAGATCAAAAGCACCTCCTCGTGTTGTTGCTGCATGTTTGTGTCATTGAGTACAAGCTCGATCAGATTAACACACAGAGGCTACATACCATCCATGCTTACTGTTGACAATTAACAACATACACGCAAACGTTCAGTCAAAAAAACATACACGCAAGCAAGCTAGCTAGCATATGCATATTTATATACCCCGTTGACATTGGCGCAATAGAAGTAGGAAGCACTACAGGAAAACGCCTCTTTGCCGGCTGCTTGCCCCGGTCGGCAAAGGCATAAATCCAGTCGGCAAAGGCTTTGCCGACCGCAAAGCCACGTGGCAGTCGGCAAAGAGCCGTCGGCAAAGCCTGGGTCGGCAAAGGCAGATTTGCCGACTGCCACGTGGCACACAGTCGGCAAAGCCTTTGCCAACTGCCACGCCAGCAGTCGGCATAGCCACGTGGCGCCGTCAGCCCTGACGGCAGGCTTTGCCGACTGCTGGTTTCTCGGCAGTCGGCAAAGAATTTTTTTTCAAAAATTGTTTGCCGACTAGCCGCCAGCTCGGCAGTCGGCAAAGAAAGAAAATATTTTTTTTTGAAATGTTCTTTGCCGACTGCTTTCGGAGTTGCAGTCGGCAAAGAAAGAATTTTTTTTTTGAAATGTTCTTTGCCGACTGCTTTCGGAGTTGCAGTCGGCAAAGAAAGAAATTTTTTTTTTGAAATGTTCTTTGCCGACTGCTTTCGGAGTTGCAGTCGGCAAAGGTTTGACCTCTTTGCCGACTGCCTCCCATTGCAGTCGGCAAAGACTCTGTCCGGGTTTTTTTTGCCCAGCTTCGGCAAAGCTGGATTTTTTTTTGCTTTTGTTTTCTATTTTTTATATGATTGCAACCAGTATTAGTAGCTTGTCATGATCTGCACATTTAGTAGCTTGTCAGTAAGTCAATAGTCAATAGTACATCAAACTTAATTTGCTAATATGCTAATATGCTAATATGCAGTAAATGATTTTAGGTTTTAGACCTGAGGTTTTCCAACTCTTTGCACAGAGAGGATAGAACATAATTTTGTACAGAAGTAGCACTAAAAATATGCTAATATGCAGTACATGATTTATAATCCCAGCATTCAGTCTTTCTACTCCTAACAATTACCACTATAATATGTCACACTAGTGAAGGGCGCGCGCCATCGCGTGCGTACGCGGCCATGAACATGGATATATATTAAAAAATAACACAAGCATACCCGATTGAGCCTGGTACATAGTTCAGATCCGAAGATACGTATGTAGTTGTTTGCTGAAGAATGAACGGTGTGAGCAGTTAAGTAAACAGATACATAGTGATATTACACAGGCATAGTAGATATGAAGCAAAGAAGACTCCAGGCTGTTGCGTAGGCGCGAAAATGAATTTGTTGAAGCTATAAGTAGCGCTGCAATAAATTCGGGTGGACATTGTATCCCTTCCATATATATTGGCAGTATTACTAAGACAGTATTTTGGTAAAGTAAAAAAAAAGAACTTGAGAGGTGCAGCCAATAAAATGTTTCATACATCTTAAGACGCTGTGAGATGGCAAGATTAAGGCTATATGTTTCAGTTTAAATGTGGGAACCAATATGTATAAAGCACGTATCCTTATTCCAAATAACAAATCCTGCAGGGAAAATAAGAGGAATTATCAAAATATCAAAAATCCATGTTTTCAGGTTTCTGATGCCTAGGATTATCTATCTATTTGCAGTACTCAGGAAGCCTATAACTAAAAATAACCATGCTATGTGCAAGTACATATAGCGGCATAACTATTAATAATTAGTCTAATAAAGATCAAATATGATCAGATGCAAAATAAAAGGAGCAACATGGCCAGCTGCTGTCCTGCTGAAGTCTCATATAACAATACTCCGTAATCTTAAAATTACGCATTCTAAAATAGAAAGAGAGATTGGTTCACTCAAATTTTAGAATAGTCATACCGAAAAGCATAACAGAGTTACAATGAGTGCACTTCGGATGTAGTAAGTATTTTTTCTCGTTAGCGTGGACCATCTAGCCGAACGCCGAGCCTTGCGGCTCTGATAAGAAATAAATTTACTGGGTCGACCACGGGAAAAAGAACAATGATAAAATTCACTCGATTGGAATCTAAGATAAAAGCACGCGTACACAACATTAAAAGCACAGGTATGGATCTGATTCCCTGAGCACATTAGAACAAACACGATATAACTTTATGTCCTGAACATGATCCAAAACCGCTGATCGACCGAAAAACCTAGAGAGTATTAGGTCCATATGCCAACCATAAATATAAACTGGCAAATGAATTAACAGTAAGGTATGGATAGAATATATTTCTATTTTCTATTCAGCATGCATTCACACTTACTTTGTTGGAACAATTCAGAACCTGGCAGATCAGAGCAGTCTGTGCCTTAAAGAAAACACCATATTCATTTATGAATTATGCATGTCCTTGACACAGCTAGGAATAAAACTGAACGCATGGAATTGATACAGGTCCAACGTCTGCCATTGCAAAGGAAGGAAAATGAAATTGTAAAGCGAACCATTAATATTTGAAACCTTGTAAAGCAAGCCAAAAAAATATTAGTGTGTACCTGTTTGAGCTAATTTGGGAAAATACAAAAATCGGATGTTTGGAGCTATTTATTGGCCCTGGAAACACTATATTTCTTTCAGTTTTGAACCTTTTCGAACACCGGGCACCACAAAAATTCAGAAGGTCAAGGTACCAATGTTAATGGGTAGACCGGAAAGTAAAATACATATTTTTGTGTTAAAAGTGCAAAACAGAGTATATTACCAAATGCTAATTGGTACATCCTAAAATATGTTACCTTTCAAGTTAACAAACGATATCCCAAGCACTTGTGAATCTTGAAGAAAACACCAGCACTCAGTACAGGGGAAAAAATCTCCTGAAAGAATATTAGAGATCAATATAATCAAATTGGGTTTAGAATGATTTACCGCCAGTTGCCTCCAGATAGACATCTCTGTAGCACCATGAAGCCCTGCACTATCGATTTCAGCCTTGAGATCTACCAGACACGCTGTAAAAATCTGAGGTCTGGCCAGTAAGTATGTTAGCTGGTGGGCACCTCAAAAGACACCAATAGGAAAACAATGATTTGAATCATTGTAAGGAAAACGGAGTAAAGCATTAATAAAATATCAAGAATACAGCATCCATGTTTACCTAGATTTGGACAATAGGAGGGTAAAGCGGAGGTAATTTTCACAAGGCTTGCACTGTTTTTAGCTAAAAGCACTGGCTAAACTGCTAAAGTGATATAGTATAGAGCATGGCGTGCCATGTAACACAGGATACAATTTTTACGGGCACGGAAAGGTACAGGTAACAAATCAGATTTAGTAGAATAACAAATGGATGTAGTTGTTTATAGTTGTGTACCATTAAAACGTGGCGAAATCAAATTATTGGCTAGGAATTCAGACGCACGATTCATAGGAAACATCTGTCAGTGGTGGAAAGACCACAGAAGAACGCTAGCAGGATAAGACCAATATGAACAAAAGGTTAGGATATGACGTCCATCCCTGGTGCCGGCGTGGGAAGGGGAGGAGCAAGAAGGGAGAGAGGCCATCACCTGGTTCCGGTCGCAGCGGTGGGCTGGCACACGGCGGCCCCTGGGCTGCGGTGCTGGGCCTGCCTGCGCCGGGATCCGCATCGGAGGCGTCGCGCATGCCTGCCTGCGCCGGGATCTTTTCTCATCACTAACTCGGTTAAACCTGGCATGTTCCTTTCATCAAGGCATCTATACCGAAAAGAAGACCATAAGAACAAATGGTAGCCTATATGTTGTAGTCATCAGATATTATAGCTCATCATTTGATCGTGTTGTAGGAGCATCTGGGCATATCCATGGAAAACCACAGACCGGAGAAAAGGTCAAGAAGCTTCTCAGCTTATATGTTTCTCTAGGAAAATTATTTGCTCAGTACCTCACCAGAACTGATCATCAGTTCATATCTTTTGTCATCATGTACTCTTCTAACCCTGCAAAAATCGGAGGGGAGGAGCGGAGAAGATGAGCGAGAGAGGACGAACAGGGAAAGCGATGAGGCGGTCCTTTATTGGTCCGTTCGTGTGGGAGTCGTCGAGCAGGGGCAGGCCGCTCAAGCTGCTGCGTGGGGCTTGCACGCGCCGGGGCACCGGTGGGCTCTGCACCGGGACCCGCCCGCGCGCAGCGCCATTCCGAGGGGCGTGCTCGGCCGTGCCCACAGCCACCGGCCGCCCGCGCACAACGCCGTTCCGAGGGGCGCGGTCGCCCGCGGCCGCAGCCACCGGCGTGGGTCGCCGTCGCTGCAGTTGCGCCGCACAGGCGGGCAGCGGCGTGGCTCGCCTAAGGGTGCATTCGCCCCGTAACGCCGCGGCAGGGGCCGAGGCAGAAGGGCGCGAGCGCGCGCGGTCGCCCACACCACGGCACCTCCATGAAGGCACTCGCCCAGCACCACCCCTGTGGCAGCACACGGAGAGGAGGAGGGAGCGGGAAGAGGCGCGGCTGGATCTAGGGTTTAGGGGAGAGAGGCTCGGCCAGCACCGGCCCTGCGGCACAATGCGGAGAGGAAGAGGGAGCGGGAAGAGCCGCGTCTGGATTTTAGGAGCGAGAGGACCGAGGGGCAGATACCGTCGGCGACGTCGGCCATGCCGCCGCCGCTGTAGGGCCTCCCGCTGCGCCGCCACGGAGAGAGGGAGCAGGAGGAAGGCGAGGCGGGTGCAGGGGCGAGGCGCGCGGCGCAGGCGCTGGCGCCGAGGCGGCGCGCGGCGTGAGCCGGGCCCTGAGGCGGCGGCGGCACCTCCCGCGCGGCACCACGTCGTGAGCGAGGAGAGAGGGAGAGACGGCGAGACGGTTCGAGAACAATGTGGGGGCGCTGGTAGCCACGCGAAGGAAAGCAAGGGAACGAGACCGCGGTGGACCATTGTAGCAATTTTCTATTTAGACGCACCAGCAATAAAAAATGGTACAAAAAATAGTTTCCAAAGTTGTGGCAAATGATCATCGGAGCCTAGTGGTTTTCTATTTAGACACACCAGCAATCAAAACGGTCACAAGCTAGTTCTCAAATTTGTCGCAAATAACCATTGTAGCAATTTTCTATTTAGACGCACCAACAATAAAAATGGTACAAAAAAATAGTTTCCAAAGTTGTGGGAAATGTTTGTATGAGCTAATGGTTTTAATTCCTATTTCGTTCAATATTTTTGGAACTTTTGTTTATTTTTTCCATTCACATCTGTTTAATTTTTTCCTTCAAACGAACTGGTTTGAAATTTTTGGTCGATTTAGGAAAACTTACTCGTACATATACACAAGAAAAGGAACATAGAATCCTACAGCACACAACTGAATAACTAGCGCATTTGTATTTGGCGCATTTTTTTCTATTTATTTACAATGTGGATTAGTAGTAGCTACGGCACATAGTAGTCCAAAAAAATAGCACACATGAGCAGAAAACAAATAAAAGTATTCAATTGCACATTAGTCATATAGAACCAATAGCTTAGTGGTAAGTCATGTGAATGGTGAGCAGTATGTGCCAGGTTCACATCCTGTGTGCTGCGGTCATTTTTTATGTTCCTTCCGCACCATATATACGTGGAATATTTTTAGTTTTGCCATATGCACTATATACATACAACAAAGTAACAAAATTTAGTTCAAATAATTTAACAAATCATCTTTTAGGTTTGATTCTTTTTGCAATCACATTTTTTTATTTTTCTTTGCACTAAATATTGATAGCGGGCCTATTATTTTGGGCTAACTTGAGTATGACGAATTTAAAATCATACACTGTGATGATTTGGATAAAACCGTCACGAGTTAGCGGGCCAAGAATATCCATTGGTGCATATCCATGATGAAAAAAATTATCGTCACGGATTGCGTCTGTCAATGACGGTTTGTAAATCCGTCACCGGGAATCCGTCACGGATTAGCAAGTTTTTTATAGTGGTCTATTATTTTTTTTTCAAAAAATTATTTTTTTTAATTTTTTTTAAAAATACTTTGCCGACTGCTCTGCTCCCTGGCAGTCGGCAAAGGTTATTTTTTATTTTTTTCTCAGAAATTCTTTGAGGCTCTTTGCCAACTGCCACTGATGGCAGTCGGCAAAGAATTAATTTTTTTTTCGATTTTCGATCCCAATTTTTTTGTGTTGCCTTGCTACAGTAAGTACATGATATATTTCAAGTTTGGGGTCATTTTGATTTATTTTGCTATATTCCATTAATTTTTGCTGTTTCTTTGATTTTTTTCGGCAGCTCCAGATTTGAACTGCAGGTACATGAAATAATGGAATCCGGCGATTCAGAAAATGATATTCATGATGTTTGGAGCATGTTGAGGCCATGTGCGGGGCCTCGCGTGAAATTTCGACCGTGTTGGTGTCGGAACACGCCGAGGCACGCGCGTGAAAAGTGTTTTTAAATTTTATAAAATCGAAACGGAGTCCGAAAATGACGAAACTTGACGACGTGTCTTGTCATCGCATGCGGAGGCTGTGGTAAAAATTTGAGAAAGTTTCGAGCAAGTTGCGACGTCGGGCGGCTAAAACCTGGACATCTCCACATGTGATAACAAGTTAGCCACCCGACGTTAGTCCAGGTTTTAGCCACCCGACGTCGCCACTTGTTCGAAACTTTCTCAAATTTTTACCACAGCCTCCGCATGCGATGGCAAGACACGTCGTCAAGTTTCGTCATTTTCGGACTCCGTTTCGATTTTATAAAATTTAAAAACACTTTTCACGCGCGTGCCTCGGCGTGTTCCGACACCAACACGGTCGAAATTTCACGCGAGGCCCCGCACACGGCCTCAACATGCTCCAAACATCATGAATATCATTTTCTAAATCGCCGGATTCCATTATTTCATGTACCTGCAGTTCAAATCTAGAGCTGCCGGAAAAAATCAAAGAAACAGCAAAAATCAATGGAATATAGCAAAATAAATCAAAATGACCCCAAACTTGGAATATATCATGTACTTACTGTAGCAAGGCAACACAAAAAAACTGGGATCGAAAATCAAAAAAAAATTTAATTCTTTGCCGACTGCCATCAGTGGCAGTTGGCAAAGAGCCTTTGCCGACTGCCAGGGAGAATGGCAGTCGGCAAAGCCTGCACCTTTGCCGACTGCTGACGGAGTGGCAGTCGGCAAAGGTGACGATGTGGATGGCGTCAACCATGGCCTGCCTTTGCCGACTGCAATTCTTTGCCAACTGCCTGGCAGTCGGCAAAGCCAGGCAGTCGGCAAATCCTGCTTTGCCGACTGCAGGAAATTTCAGTTGGCAAAGGGACCTCTTTGCCGAGTGTCGAAAAAAACAGTTGGCAAAGAAAATTACAGTCGGCAAAGAGCCAGTTTCCTGTAGTGAAGGCTTCGCGGAGTCAAAGTTGCAGCCCATGGGATTGCTGAGACCCGTGGCGAAGATCTCGGGCTTCACCACCGTAGGTGTGGTTCCTCCGCTTTGCACTGATATAAATCACAGTGTTAGAAAAATGAGGGGTTTTTTCATGGTCCTTGGGAAGGTACCAAGACATACCAGTATTCCACGGTTTTAAACTGGGAAATGCCAATTTTTATACGGAGTATTTACTAGTACGGTTGTACTACCTGTACACTCAAGGATGGTGTGTGACAAAGCTCTCTAGAAAAAAAAAAACTACTTCAGTAGTTCAGAGATCAAAGAGGTAGCAAAGCTTTGCGGCGGCAGCTCCTTTAAATTTTTTCGATCGACCAGATCGAGATGATCGAAGAGAAGTCAACAAGTTTATATGATATGCTGATATGCATCATGCATGTATATATAAATCCAGTTGTGGTCCAGGCGTTTACCAGGCACACGGTCGACATCGAACCGGATAACTTTGCCGAGAAATGACCTCTTGTTCTTGGAAGAATCAAGCTGGTGGCCGCGTGCTCTCTGTCCCCCGTTGCCCGTTACGAGGTAGAGACGCCCATCGCTCGGACGGAACAGGATCTGGCCGCCATGCTGCTGGTAGGAGTAGGATGCGTGCAGCCGGGGCAAACCCATGGTGAAGATCCTCCTCACTTCATATGGATCAGCTCGAGTCGCCTTGCAAAAGCGGATGATGAGCAGAATATCAATATAAGATCGGCAAGTGTACGTCCATACAATCTTTATCTTTGACAAAAGCACTATGCATGCATGTAATCCTTATACGTAGCTTGTATAGTCTTTAAATCACAAATAATATTAGGAGAGCTAATTAATAAAAATATATCGAGCTGCCCTACCCTACATAGAAAATTGAAAAGCAACGGATCGGAATTGAAGTTATACTTATACCTTGTACTTGGCAAAGAACTCGGCGACGACGAGCTGATACTGCCACGGCCTAGAAGACGAAGAAGAAGAAGATGCAGCAGCAGCAGCAGCCGAGTTGATACAGGTCGGTGAGGCGGTGCTGTCGCAGGTGTAGGAGACGAAGAAGCGGCCGTTGGTGGCGAACTCCGGGTGCAGCGCGACGCACACCATGTGGAGCACCCGATCCGTGAGGTCCAGGAACGGGATTGCGTCGTCCTCGTCGTGGATTCGGAGGATGTCCCCTGATCCATGCGCTGGGACCGTGGCCAGCCAGATCTTGCCCTCCTGGGTGGAGAAGAAGGCTCGGGCGGATCCGTCTGGGTGAGCGGCCATGTTGAGGTAGGAGCCCTCGCCGATTCTCTCAAGGCACATGGTACGACGACGACCTTGCTGCTGCGGCCATCCCCATCCTGCCGCGGCGGACGTCGGCGAAGCCGGAGATAGAGAGGCGCACCGGGGAGGGATTTTTGACTTGGCGTTGGCGGTCGTCCAGGCAGCAGCAGCGGCCGTGTTGAACGAGTCGTGAACGGAGCCAGAGGGGATGCACCTCTGCAAAGTGGCAAGTAATTAATTAAAAACAGCACGATGCCCTCACTCAATAGCGTGTACATACATACACTAATACAATCCTACTGTGCAATAATACAAATCGCTACCTCTTCATCGTATCGTTAGGCCTGCGATGGAGCTACATATATATTTTGGATAACCAAACACAAATAAATCCGATCCACGCGGGGCAAATAAACATAGCATCAGCTATAAGAAAATTGGCGGAGGAGTACCTCGCAGAGGATGGCCTTGACGATGTCGGTGCAGCCGGCAACGTGGGAGACGTTCAAGCCCTTGAACTCCTCCATCAGCATGGCGTCGTCCATGGCGCTACAACAACTGCTGCCGCTGTGTCCGCAGAAGGCCAGCGTCTCTGGCAAAACCACCGGCGCCCCTGAAACGACCAGGATCGGAGCCACGTCATTTCGAAGGCAAAGCACAGCCGCAGAAGGCAGCAGAGCAAGATCTTAAGGAGGATCAAGAAGAAGAGGAGGAGGATCGGATCGGAGGAGCTACTCACGCGAGCCGGGGCCGGGGCACAACTTCGGAAATGCCCTGGATGAGGAGGCACAGGGGAAGCAGCAGCAGGAGGAGGTGACGGCGATCAGGACTAGTCCTAGCGAGGCCCACTGGATCGGCATCCTCGGCCGAGGTAGGATCAAGCAGCTACTCCTAGCTAGCTAGGGTTTGTGATCCTGGACTGCAAGTAAGCGAGGACTCGCTGTTCGTGGCTGTGCCGCTGTGGTGGCTTTATCACCTCGTGCTACCGCTGGCTCCATATATATCGCAGGGTTGGGCCCGGCGGGGTTGTCAGACAGATGTAGAAGACTCCAGAACACTCGCAGGGTTGGGCCCGGCGGGGTTGTCACTTGTCAGACAGATGTAGAAGACTCCAGAACACTCGCGATGGAAAATATGGAAGGCCGAGTTGGAAACCGACGACACAAGCAAGCCGCGGCCCACACGGTTTGACTGACGTAGAGGGCCACGTCGTTATTACCACGTAAGCACAGGTAGCCCACCTCCTAACGGCTTGTTCGCTGCAGCAGGTCTTTAGCTGCATACGGAGTAGAGAAGTAATCACGCGTGCTTGACATTCCGGATTCCAATGCCAGATTTTTCCAAAGTACCTCAAGGTACAATCTCTGATTAGCAAGGTCATCCCTCAGGTCCTCCATCAACAGCTCACGTCGCACCGCCTTAGCATTTTTACATTTGAAGAAGAGGTGTGATCTCCATCTTCATCAAGCCGCTGGCATGCATAGTAAGCATTTTGTGTCGACATCCATTCCTCGACGTTTCAACTTCATACACATAGGTAAACTGTCATGCGCCAGCCGCCAAACGAAGTGCTTGACTTTGTTTGGACATTTAAGACCCTAAATCTTCCTCCAAGGAAAAAACGGTTGATATTACAGGATTATGAACAATTCCACCAATACTCGGACCGTGTTCAGATTTTGTATTATCAATATAAACATTGTAGGCTGATTTGACACTAAACTGTCCTTTGTAGTCAAAGTGTCAGGCACTGTCATCCTCATGTTTTTGCTAGTGAATGAATACTCCATGAAAATACACGGGATTAATAAAAAGACTGCATACAAAACATAACTGAAATCCATGAAAATGCTGAACAATAATATTGAACATAATGAGATACTGAATTCATCATAACAACTAATACTTAAATATACTGAAGAAATGACTACCAACGAATACTTACATATCGAGATATGCATGCTACGAACAACTACTGACCAATGATAACAAATACAACTACCACCCAGTTTGTAGTAGTTTCTCACCATTGATATAATTTTCAAGAATCCAAATCATACAAAAATATAGCACTCTGATGGTTCTGTAAACTTACAATTAGAGCAACATCGGGGGAAGGAGAAGAGAACTGCGGCAATCATTTACTATATAGAACTAGACGAATTCCCCTCACGTTGCCGCGAAAATTGTGATGTGATTTAAGATGATTGGTGATCAAAGATCTAAAGTTGGTAGGAGTGGAATAGTGGATAAGGATTCAAATAGCATTCTTGAATGATCTAGAGGAGCATGCAACCATTTAGTAGAATAAAATGATATGATGGCTCGCTGATGTGCATCTAGACTGTAGGTATTGGAGATAAGAGTAGTATACAAATAAAATATTAACCAATGCTACAAACCAAGTTCCAAAGATAGAAGTAATGTATATATGAGAAATAATAATATGTGTACAGAAACATTGTAGAGTCTAAGAAGCATATGATACTGTGCCAGCTAGCTTCAGAGCCTATAGTAGAAACCTCTCGGGCAGGAAGAAAGTGCGAATACAAGGTTGATATGTGCCCTTGTAGTTCGTTTTGTGATGAGTGATTGTCAACATGATCCACGACCTAGGTTGAGTTGGTGACTAACCATGGCGTAAGTTGGGTTGTGCAACATGTCTCTAGACTCGTGGTGTGCAGGTGTGGAGCTCGGATGCGGTGGTCGACGGCGATGTGAAGGTCAAGTAGAGACGTGCCGTGATGATGGACCGGGAGCGGTGAAGGACGGACGTGAGGCTTTGACCGAAGGACCAGGAGGCCAGGTGACCAGCCGCGGTGGCCAACATCTGGAACATCAACAAGCGCAAGTGTACATGGGAGTGACCATGTTGACCGAGTCAAAACGGCGAACGTGCGAGTCGAGCGGGGCTTAGGAGGACTTGGCAGACGGCCGGTCGAGGACGGCGGAGACACACGTCGAGTTGTGGGGGACGCGTATGGAGTACGCTACTCGCGAGCGGTTTGGTGGTTTGGGCCTCAAAACCATTGGGTGGACAGGTTTACGGGTTTGGGCCTCAAAACCCGGGCGGAGGTTCCGAGGAGGAATGGACGACACGTGGTGGCATCGAGAAGTTCGCGTCAAGGCGAAGCTATCTGATGAAGGGCACGGTGGCCGTCGGTTGAAGATTACCTCGGGTTGGACTATAACGCTCTCGGGTTATGTGGTTCGACTCAAAATATCTAAGGGCAAAACTGGAATTGTGCAATAGTCCTGTTAAATAGGATGAGGGAGCCCCATCTCCCTCACCTCTTTCATTTTCTTTCATTCCACTCTAGGTTTTCCCCCTTCCCTTAGGGTTCTTGTGAGAGAGGTCCACAAATTGAGAGATTTGTGTAAGGATTCAAGAATTCGCTACGGGAATGGTGGCCCTTACCACCTCATGTCCTCCGGGATTCGATTTGTGATGAGCTTTTGGTGATTCGCGTTTTGTTCTTCGTGTTCTTATTCTTCCCTCTCTTGTTCTTGCCTTGATTCGTCGTTTTGAAACCGTTTTAATTCGTTCTGCGTTGGAGTGAGCTATGACATGAGTTGAACCTTTCCACCAAAGAAAATCACCTAATTCCTCACGAGTTCATAGATCGGGACGAATCAAGCTATAGAGTTTTTTTTCGTGTTCTTTGGAGTTTCTTGACTTCCCGTTGATTGGCTTCAAATTGGCGATGATCTCTTAGGGGTAGCTCACCTATTGCCTTGTGACCATGTGGTTAAATTTTGGTGGCAATTGGTTTTGATTTGGCTGCAAGAAGTTTTCTGGTTGGAGGCAATTTTTTGGGCGTTGTGTTCTTGCTAATTCGCAACCCGGCCAGGCCGCCTTTGCATCCTAACTAGGCCGAGATCCCGGCTAGGCCAGGTTTGGGCATAGTAGAGAGGCAACCCGGCTAGGCCGGCCCTCCGTCCCGGCTAGGCCAGTTTTGCCCAGGCAGTGCAAGTTTGTTTCCTATTTCTTATACTTTTTGAGTTCTGTTGCTCTGTTTTGAGATCCACTTGTTTCTATGGGTTCGTTATCACCTTAGGAACTTTTTCAAAACATACAATCACAACTTGGTTGTGGTGATTTGGTTTTGGGTTCTTTCTTCACTTCCTTGGAGAGAGCTCAATTTTTGGATTTTGGGTGTTTCGGAGTTGTTCTCAGTTTCTTGCCGGTTTGAGTGCTCCGCTGTGTTCGTCGGTCATCACCGTGAACATCCAGCCGCTGCTTGGCTCGTGAGCATCTCATTTGCCAGTTTCGCTATTTTGAGGGCTTAGGTGTGATTTTGGGACAATAGCTAAATATTTCAAAAGAAATTTAAGGCTCTCATTCATCCCTCTCTGGTCATCGTTTTCAGTCCTTCAGAAAGTAGCACTCTGGGACGGCGATGATGATGGTGGAAGCAGAGCAAGGTTTGTTGCAACGTGTGGTGACCGGTGGGGACACTCTAGATCGGCATCTAATAGAATGCTCACGCTAAAAAAATGCTTTTACTAACTTGGCTAATTTGGACGGATTAAGAAGCTTCCATGGATGAGGATTCATTCATGAGGAGGGGGGGGGGGGGGGGGTGGGGGGTGGGGGGTTGTTGTTCGAGGTAGCTGCAGCTCCTATTATATTCTAAATTGTCACGATATGATACAGGAAACGTGTGGAGCAAGGAGAGCAATCGGAAGAGGAATAATGTGCGGTGGCATTAATAAAAGCTGCTGATGGCCTAGTGGTTGCCGCATTTTTAATTTGCAGCAACGACTATGATCGGTTACCATTTTACCAATGGCTTGGAAGTTGGAAGCTAAAGAGAAAGCCATATAAGCGGGATTTTGGCTGAAACGATCAATGGCCAGGATGGAGATGACTACATGAGATCGGCGGATGAACCATTTGTGATGACGTGGCACAATGTGGAAGCAGAGAAATAGCATTAGTGGGGTTTTGGTTTATAAGAAATATATATATAGATATAGATTCGTCAATGATACAATGCCAAATTGTCACAAATCCTTGATGGGAACACCTATATGCACCAATTTCATATTGCCATTAGACAAGTACGTTGTCTTGCAACTAGATCAACTGAGATGCTTCAAGCCGGATGCAGGACCTGAGAACGCAAAGCTGGGAGGCCCTGAGAATGGAGCGGCCTTGCCTTGATTTTCTCTAGAATCTAGATGTGCATGATGCTTCAAGGTGAGAAGCGTTGATCCACGTGTGGGAGGTCCAACCGCCAGGAACACATGAATGAAGGGAGAGGGGGAGGGGAGGACAAAGTAAATTGGAGCTGAAATGAATATTGATGACCAAACCTCACGTGGATTAAGAATTTAAGATGCGCAGAACCTACACGCATCTGCAGATGGACAACAAAGCGTCGCGTTCCGGTTCCAGCTTCCGCCTCGACCTACACCCAAAGGCTGCCGTCACTACTGATCTCTATGACAACAAGATACCCGGACGTTCCTGTGAGAATTTTGGTACACCAAAAGTAAGGTGTATATGATGAATGAAGCAAGAGTAAAGTAGTATGATATTTGATTAGGATAATAATAGAGTATGACAGAAATATTAGCGGGGAGATGGGAAAATTTGTAGGATAATATAATTAATAGTAGCAAGACAACCCGCCAACCGCTTTGATCTGATCCACGTCGAGACAATGACACTTGAAATACAAACGCCTGGAACGAACCTTACATTCAGGTTAAACAAAGATAAGATACTTTCACTAGTAGAGAACCTACCTTTAGTCCCGGTTCCTAACCCCCTTTACTCCCGGTTTTGGAACCGGGACTACGGAATCGGAACTAAAGGTCTCGATTTTTAGTCCTGATTCCTACAACCGGGACTAAAGGTGTTTATTGGGTAAAAAAAGATGTATCTGTGGAGATTCGAACCCAAGACCTCCCACTTCAGCCCTTACATGTGTTGCCATCTCAACTCTCACCACACATCTGACTTAGATAAGATACGCTCTCCTTTTAAATTCACTCTAGGGACACCTTTAGTCCCGGTTTGAGACACAAACCGGGACTAGTCCGGATTCGTGTCTAAAACCGGGACTAAAAGTCACAATTTTAATCCGGGTTCGTGTCTAAAACCGGGATTAAAAGTTTCTCGCACTAACATGCCTTGGTAAACCGGCACTAAAGGTCCAGTCATCTTTTTAGTCCCGGTCTGGGTTACCAACCGGGACTAAATATCTTTTTGTCCCGGGCGCAGATTTCGCCGAGACTATTGCAAATTTTGGACATCGACCAAAGGCCTGTTCTCTAGTAGTGTTTCGGTCCTGGTGAGAAATGGTTTGAATACAAACTGTTAAAATATTAGCATGCACCATAATCAAATGCACTTCACTTTCAGCTAACTCGTTTACGATTAAATCTGACCAACATACAGATGAGATTCACTTGCAAAATATAAGAATACATATTCACAAATAATTTATTTGTGTGGGTCATCTTGTAGTTCCTACTCACTCTAGCAAGTCATCTGAGTGAACATGCAGACCTACCCAAATAGTGATGGCCTTCGTGCAGCAGGAACATGTGCTCCCTGTCGCGCAGCAACGTTCATCGGCACCTGTCACTATTTGAGTACAAGATAAGCACTATACCACAGCCAATCTATAGCGTCTCCAAAACAGTCGCTATAAGTCGTTATAGCGACTGATCATCGGTCGCTATAACGTTATAGCCACCGATGTATAAGTCGCTGTAAGTGGCGTCGCTATAAGTCTATAGCGACTGACAGGGTTTATAGCGACCGATGATTGGACACTAATATTTATAGCGACTGATGATCTGTCACATGTTTTAACGACCGATCGTTTGACGATATCAAACGTTTTAGCGACCAATAATTAGTCGCTATGAACTGGTACGATCATATAATCAATTTCACATTGTACCATATAATTTTAGGCTTGTTTAACATCCACACAAGTTCACAGTACACATCAACCACATAATTGTATACACAGATCTCATATATTCATTGAATCAACATTTGTACAATTGTACTTCAGATAAATTCTACAACAATGCACCTACCACATAGGCACACAACCCATGAACTTCTAAAGAGTTCACTATACAGAAGACCAAGCCTATATACCCTAGCAATCCAAAAACTACAGGCTAGAAACACATCTAAGCGCTCCACACCTTTTAGACCATCTTCCATGAGAATTCTAAATAGCTTGTCGACACCATCAAGCAATGCTGCTTACTGGCACCTCCCAGAACTACATGCCTGAAATCCACATGCAATCCAATATAAGTATTCTGGTATTCAGCTAGGATCCAATAAGACAGGTGCAGCTGTAGTAAGAATAGATCACTCATTCTTCTCTACCCCCAGACATGCTTTTTCAATCGAACCTATTCCTTGTGGCAATGCCACCTACTGCACTAATACACTGTTGGAAATGATGGATTTCAACAACAAAAAATAACTTTGTGAGAGCCACCTGGGAGAAAGAACCATAGGTTCACATGTTTATCAAAGCTTGACCTAAGGCTATTGTCTTTTCTTACACAGATTTAAAAAATTACTTACCATAAGCTAGTAGCAGAAGTGGCATGTATGGACAATAGTAGGTATAGGCTACAGATTGATGCTTAGTTCAACCAAACTAAATAACATAAGACATTAAGAAATTAGAGTACAAAATATAGCAAGTGAAAGGACAGATTCATATGTGACATTGATATATACCTTCCATTGCACATTTGCCATTGACCGCATGTTCTTGCCTCTGGCATACAACAGCTAGGAATCAAAAGTGACAAGAGTTAATAATCTGAAAACCAACAATAGGAAATGGTGCAGCATAAGTTTCCCTAGTTCTAAGCTACCCTAGACAGTAGTACAGATGGGTGGTTTACAAATTCACAAATTCACACAACTATGGCTCAAATGTGGCTATGCAAGAAAAATGTGCATTCTAGTTGTTGCTGGTAATCAATGCTTTAAAAATGCGCAAATTCATATCATGACTGTTTCTACATTTTTGCAATGGCACCATCACTGCAAATAACACGCACATGTGACAACTAACACAAGCACATAAATTAATTAATCGAAGCTCGTCCTCCCCCTCTCCAAAGCAAGAACCTACCAGCAGATGGAGTCCCTGTTACCAGCGCCAAATCATCCAAGATCTACTCTCTCGCCTTCTCCACTGGATCTGCAGCATGGAGAACGAAATCAAAGCCAAATCGACAGCCAAATCGGCCAAATCGACAGGAAGGGGAACCTACCGGTGGAGCTGAGTTTCGGGGCCGGATGCGTAGCCACCAGGGGCTGGGGCCCGTGCCGCAGCCTGGGTGCGAGCTGTCACCTTAGGGCCGCGCCGCCGCCTTGGGGTCGCGCCATCGCCTCGGGGCCGCGTCGCTACCTGAGGTGCGCGTCGTCTCCTCGATCCCGCACTGCCGCCTGTGGTGCACGTCACCATCATAGGGCCGAGCCGTCACCCGGGATGCTTACCGTGGCCTCGGGGCTGCGCCGTCGCCTGGGGACAAGAGTCCTTGATAGGACGGAGTGCGCACGCACGGAGAGATGTGCGGCGGCTGAGATGAGAGGAGGAAGGGAGCGGGCAGGTCTAGGGTTTGGGACGACTGCGCGCGCAGGTGGGAACGGCGGCCGCGGCCGCGGCAGGGATGGCGCCCCCGTGAACTCGTGCCGGTGGCGACGAAGGACCGAGACGAGTGGCGCCGGCGCTGGATCGATGCTGAGTCCGTGAGCTGTGAGAGGGATGGCGGGGCGGCTGATGAGGGTTTGTTGGGGTGGAGATAGGGTTTTGGCCTTTTTGGTGACACTCTGACGAGTGGGCCACGCGAATTTCACTGCGCACGAGTGGGCCGGGCCGAGCACGCCAAAAACGGAAATGGGCTATAGCGACCAATCGTTTGACTCTAGCATCCGTTTTTAGCTACCGATCATTTGACGTAAATATATAGCGACCGATGTTCTGTCAATCCGAGGAAGAATAGCGACCGATGATCGGTTACAAATTTATAGCGACCGATTGTTCGATATTAATATTACATTTTAGCGACCGTTGTCTGACGCTATACTTTGGCTGTGGTATAGTGAAGGGAGTGGGCAACCTCACAATACATGGATGCTGATTCCTAAAATCCGGCCACAAAAATACCTGAGCACCTTCATCGCCGCCTGTCGATTCTCGCTCCCGACACCGAGAACCGCAAGAGGGGAAAGCCAAAAGGCATGGGCTGACGGCCGATGTAGGATTTCAATTATGGGGGTACGGATGAAAACGATATCGTTCATCAACTCTCTACGTCTATGATCTAGAGAACTGGAACATGTAATATGTAATCCGTACTATCTGATGGGCCATCTTTGGGGCCAAATACAACATATCAGGTGAGGAATTCCCCCGTTTAATTTGACCAATTATTTTCTTAGAAAAATATTTGTTCCATCTATATATAATCGCAACTATTTTATCATCGTTTAGTAATTTAATTATGTCATGTCCATGTTGTGTGTGTGTGTGTATATATATATATATATATATATATATATATATATATATATATATATATATGGAACAAATATTTTTCTAAGAAAATAATTGGTTAAATTAAAATAGTTGTTATTCCTCTTCATACTGCTTGATGTTCTGCAATAATAAAATTAAATACATACAGAGTACTCTAGAGACAAATATTTTCTAAGAAAATAAGTGGTCAAATTAGAAGAGGAATTCCGCAAACTAGAACTATTGCTTATTGAACTAATGTCTAACGATTGGTTGGAATGGAACAAGACTGAATTTTACAGTTTGCATAGGGGAAGCAGCCGGACTGCCGGACGGATCGTCATGGAAGCAGCAGCGCCTCGGCCGTCCAGCCGTCAGCGTCTCAGCGACGTCCCGACGAGGGTTTCCGTCTTTGCAGCTGCCGGCGGGGTTGAGGAAGGAAGTCGGCAAGTCACGTCGTTTCGTCTGGATGTTCTGCAATGCTTATACATCGATATACGTGTTGTGCAGTTTGGAACCGGGTTGTTGTTGGGCCAAGAAAGCAACGAAGGTAGAGTGTTGGGGCTGTTGTTTGGACTGAGCAGGCTAGTGATTGTATTTAACAATGTATTATACATGTACAAGGTATTAAAGGATATAATATACTTGGTATTTTTCCAGAAGTTTTGGAGGGACAGCTGTACCCCCATGCACCTACTGTAGATCCGTCGGCTGAGGCGGCTCGTATAATGGTTGGGCTCACTATGAATTGTTGAGAGAGAGATGCTGCCACACAATGGATCATAAACGGGTGCAATTTGTCTTCCTCGTGGAAGGGTACAACGATGAATCTGCTGTCCGCAGAGTCGCCGGAGTACCATGTTACGTAGCAGTAGCACTCGGGAGTGATCGAGTTCCGATCCTCATCGCCAACGACCACGAGATCACAAGATGTTCGCCAATGGGCTCCTAACCCTGGTACAGAAACTATTTCTACTTGTGGTAAAAATTATCTCTTCCAGTTTTTTTTATCGTCAATGTAAAACACCAATAAAAATAGAGCATTTTCACCACCGCCTGACAGTTCGATTAAATCAACTACCAAATTAATTTTTACCAGCGGTCCTCTTAAGAAATCACTAATAAAAATCAATTTGTAAACAGTGTAAAAATAGAGAAGTGTCTAGTCAACGCCACCAAAGGACCCTATGGCCAAGCCTGCCTCGCACCTACCAAGTTGCATGATTTTTTTTCTCGAAAATATGCATTTGTGTGTTTCTAAGGATTCGAACTCAGAACGAACCTTGTCTCTGCATAATCCTTTCTTACCATCCCACTAGACAACTATGAGTGATATCAGTAGAGACTGTTTTCAGTGGTGGCTTTCGTTTAGGCAGCTGCCTATTAGTAACACAATTTTTTTTTCCAATTGGCCATGTTACCGTATACTGGTTTATTATAACACATCTACTTGTCTACAGGAATATTTGTCTAGTATTACAATAATTTTTTTTATATAACACTTTTTTTCTAGTAATACTTCACATTATGGTAGAATGCATAGTTTACAACATATTTATTTATCTATCGGAACATTTGCCTAGTGTTATAGGGATAATCTGCTATAACACTTTTTTTTAGTTCTAGTAACACTCCCTAGTGTACAGTAATACCTTTTTTTTGTTCTAGTAGCACTTCTACATTATGGTAGAGCACAGTCTGAAACATAGGAACACATGGTTTGTAACACTTTTTTATATATATTGTAACATATTCAGATTATGAAACAAATATTTATTTTGCTTATACATGTGACACACGGATTAATATATAATCACACAAACACGACACATTGCAAAAATTTCCATAATCCTAGCAAGATCCATATATTGTAGGATGATTTCAAACATAATATTTGTTCAGATTAAATCATAGCATATGTACATAACGATATGGCTCTAGAGAGCAAACACACATAGTCCATACTAGAAAGAAAAATTCAACAACTAGCTAGCATTCATAAAGTCCATTACTTCTTATTGTACACATTGATGTAGGAATTCAACCACTAATCAATTCAACCTGCGAAGAAAATTTAAGTTGTTACATTACAAATTATGCCATATATGTACATCGATGTAAAGTTAAGAAAGCTAGTTTGAACATACAAGCATCGAAGGCCAAGCAATTGTGACCCCTTTGACTTGAGTATCACCAATATTGTTGCATCCAGGCATGGGCCTCACTAATGGCTCATCTTTTGCTATAGGATGATTGATACACACTTTGTAGAATTGACTTCCTATCTTAACTCCACCAATAATGGCTTCTAGATCAGTGCTCAAGAGAGTTGCATATGCCACATTAGTGTAACACCCTTGGTGTTATAGTAACTAAAAACATGCCATGTCATCATATGCATTGCAAAGCATCCATGATTAGGTTAACTACGTTAGGCATCAGTGAAAGCCCAAGTTTGGTTTTGGTAATTAATGACACCAAGTTGCTAATGCCATGTGTTGAGTGTTTTGAGTTAGGCATAAGCAACACATGTGATGAAGGTGGACGTGGCAAGGAGTGGTGGCCACAAGATCACAAAGAGATGGTGCATGTACATGAAATGTTGATCATGGTGGAGATGCACTTAAAGTGGTGGACTTGATGATCAAGTGAAGGAGAAGGATCTAAGAGCGCAAGGCAAAGGTATAACCATAGGGTTTTCCTTTTGCCGGTCTAAGATGACTAGAGAAGTGATTGACCGGGTTTAGGATACATAGCCGACTATCAAGAGGGGTAATCACGGTTAGCTCGGGAATCAAGTGCCACTAGATCAATGTCTTGAGCATATGCATTTAGGATCTAGTAAAGAGCTAACATAACGCCTTGGAAAATGTTTGTGAAAATGCTAACACACGAGCACAAGGTGGTGATCACTTGTTGGTGTTGGCACATTTGTGAAGGCGGTGAAGTTTAAGCGGTAGAGAGGGGGTTTGGGTTCCTCTCTCCCTCCCGCCGAGCTTGCGAGGCGGGATTCGGCGCTTTTTGGAGAAGTGAAATGCCTATTTTCTATTGCGCCGAAAGTCGGAAAAGAAACGAAGGCGAACGGAGGTCACTGCGTGCACCGGACGCTGCACCGGACGCGGTCACTGTACGACCGGCGCGTCCGGTCAGGCGAACAGCGGTTCACGAGGATCACCGGACGCGGTGCGCGTCCGGTCATAGGTCACCGGACGCGTCCGGTGGTCCAGGGAGCTTACTGGACTCCCACCGGACGCGGGCACTGTGGCGTCCGGTGGTTTCTTCAGCGCGTCCGGTGGATGTTTCGCGGTGCGCGGTTCGGTGTTGACCGGCGCGTCCGGTGGGTCACGGGACCGGCGCGTCCGGTCGTCACCAGCGCGTCCGGTGGCTCGGTCGAGCGCGTCCGGTTATCGGTAACGGCTAGTTGGACGAGCACTGTTCACGTCTGTCGCGTAGTGACCGGACGCGTCCGGTCACCCAGACCGGAGCGTCCGGTGCTCGCGATTTCAACTGCGTCGCTTCTAACGGCTAGTTGCGTACCCCTTCGTTATAAATAGATGGTGGCCGGGGTTTGAGGGTAACTCTTGCACATTTTGAGACCTAGAGACATACTTTGAGCTAGAGAACAACCCCTCCACTCATCTCTTTGATTGATTGCACATCTTGAGTGAGATTGAGTGAGATTCAAGTGCATTGCTTGAGAGTTGCATTCTAGAGGCACTTGATCTTTGAGTTGCTGTGGATTTCTCGTTACTCTTTCGTGTTTCCCGACACGGTAGACGGCTTGGAGCAGCGGTGGTGATTGAGCTCGCAATTGGAGATTGTTGGAGCCTTCACCAAGTGTTGTAAGGGGTTCGTGATCCTTCCCCGCGGGAGTTCGCGAATTGGATACTCTAGTGGAGCTCGTGGCTTGGAGGATCCCTATCTTGTGTGCGGTTGTGCGGCGCCCGCCGAGGGCTCAACTCTTGATAGTTGATTAGCTCGCGAACCGACAAGTGGGTGCATCGCCACAACGAGGAGTAGCTTGCCGGGAAGCAAGTGAACCTCGGTAAAAATTCTTGTGTCATCTCTTTGCCGAGGACTTCTCTTGTGTGATTGATTGATTGGTACTTCTCATCTCTACACGGCGGTATATTCACTCGAAGCTCTTCTCTCGTATTACATCTTGTATCTAGCTTGTTGTTGTTGTTGTGTTTAGTGGATAGCCTTGTACTAGAATTGTGTAGGTGGCTTGCTTAATTAGTTAGAGCTAGTGCTTTGTGCTTCGCCACCTTTCGTTCTAACTTGTGGTTAAGTAATTTGTGTAGAAGTTTTTATTAGGCTATTCACCCCCCCCCCCTCTAGCCCTTTTGGACCTTTCAAGTGGTATCGGAGCCGAGGCACCGTTTATTTGAGGCTTAACAACCTACGGTGAAGAAGAAATGGCTCAATTAAGTTTGCACATCAACAACACCAAGAAGGCACCTCACTTTGATGGCACAAATTATGCATATTGGAAGGTTAAGATGACCGCACACCTCAAGTCAATCAATAGAGAAGTGTGGAAAGTCACCGAAACCAAATTTGAGGTTGCTAATCCGGAGGCACCTACACCGGTAGAAGAGAAGAAGCTCCAATGCAATGATATTGCCATTAGTGCTCTTCATGAGGCATTAGATGACAAGACATTTGAGCAAGTGAAGAACATAGAAGTTGCACATGATGCTTGGGCCAAGCTAGAAGAAACATTTGAGGGCACCGAAGGCACAAAGACCGCTAAAGCATATATCTTGCAAGAAAAATTTTCAAGCTTCAAGATGCAAGATGATGAGAGTGTACCGGAGATGTTTCATAGGTTGCAAGTCATTGTCAATGAGCTCAAGGCACTTGGTGAGGAAGTCAAGGACAACCAATTCTCTATGAAGTTCTTGAGAAGCTTGCCCAAGAGGTTTGATACATTGATCACCGTGCTAGTGAGGACTACATTGAAGGATTCAACTCCTCAACAAATATTTCAAGAAGTGATGACCGATGATTCGTATAGAGAAGATGATGAGAAGGATGAGTTGGTCAAGAAGAAGAAGAAGGAGAATGAGAAGAAAGATGATGAAAAGAAGAAGAGTGTGGCATTCAAAGCCACCACATCCAAGGGCAAATCCAAGATTGAATCATCAAGTGAAGAAGACTCAAGCTCTTGTGATAGTGATGACATTGATGAGAAGATGGCTCTCTTTGTCAAGCAATTTGGCAAATTCATGAAGAAGAAGGGCTATCGTGCAAGGAGGAGGAAGAACACATCTAAGAAGAATGAGCATACCATGAGATGCTTTAGATGCCATAGCAAGGACCATCTCATTGCAAAGTGTCCTTAAGATAGTGATGATGAAGATGCTATCAAGAAGGAAAGGAAGAAGCAAAAGAAGAAGCAAGAAAAGAAGGAGAGCTCTTATAAGAAGAAGAATGATTCTCATGTTGCTACATGGGATAGTGATGATTCCTCAAGTGATGATGAGGATGACAACAAGAGCAAGAAAAAGGGACATGCTAGCATTGCCATCCAAGAGAAGGTCTCTCTCTTCGACACTCCATCGTGCTTCATGGCTAAGGCCGCTAAGGTATCATCCGATGATGAGAGTGATCATGATAATGATAGTGATAGTGATAGTGATGAAGAAGAATTCACTAAAGATGAACTAATCACTATGCTAGAAGATTGCACTCAACATTATAAAGAATCTAGAAAGGAGTGCAAGGGCTTGCTTAAGGAAAAGAAAAACCTTATGCAAGAACTTGATGAGCTTAGAGCATCTTATGAGAGTCTAAAGGTAGACCATAAGAAACTTCAAAAGTCTCACACTAAGCTTGAAGAAGCTCATTCCTCTCTAGTTGAAAAATGTGAAACCATGCAAACTAATGTTGAGAAAGCTAAAACTTGCAACATAGGCATATCTTGTGATATAATTGATGAATCTTGTCATAAGCCTATTGTTGTTGCTCCCACTAACCCTTCATGTAGCTCATCTACATCATCCTCATCTAGTAGTGATGGTTTCACTTGTGACTCCACACTTAAAGTTGAGAATGAAAATCTCAAGAAGGAAGTAAAAGAGCTCAATCACACCTTAGCTAAGGCTTATGGTGGTGAGGACCGCTTGCTTATGTGCTTGGGTAGCCAAAGAGCCTCTCTCTACAAAGAGGGATTGGGCTATAACCCCAAGAAAGGCAAGGCCGCTTTTGCTCCTCACAAGACTCTTTTTGTGAAGAACAATGGTAGCTATTGCAAAAGTTGCAAGCAAGTTGGTCACATAGAGCAACGTTGCATGAACAAGAAATCCAATGCTAATGTATCCTCAATTAAGTTTGATTCTTTCTATATACTTACCAAGGGTACAAATGGTGTTCATGCTAAGTTCATTGGTGCACCATGGATGGGCTCAAAGAAGAAAGCCATTTGGGTACCAAAGAGCTTGGTCACTAACCTTGGAGGACCCAAACAAGTTTGGGTACCTAAAAGGAATTGATCTTATCTTGTAGGTCAATTACAAAGCCGGAGGAAGGCATTGGGTGCTTGATAGTGGGTGCACTCAACATATGACCGGGGATTCTTGTATGTTCAAATCAATTGATACAAGTCAAAATGGTGGTTTTGATGCTATCACTTTCGGCAACAACAAGAAAGGCAAAGTCAAGGGGCTTGGTAAAATTGCTATCTCAAATGACATGAGCATATCAAATGTATTGCTAGTTGAGAGCTTGGATTTCAATCTTTTATCGGTGGCACAACTTTGTGATCTTGGCTTCAAGTGCATATTTGGTAGTGATGATGTTGAAGTCATAAGTGTGGATGGATCAAATTTGATATTCAAAGGATTTAGACATGGTAGCTTGTACTTGGTTGACTTCAATGATAGTGAGACACAATTGACATCATGCTTGCTTAGCAAATCTAGTATGGGATGGTTGTGGCATAGAAGGCTTGGTCATGTTGGAATGAAACAATTGAACAAACTTTTGAGGCATGACTTAGTTAGAGGCTTGAAAGATGTGACTTTTGAGAAGGATAAACCTTGTAGTGCTTGTCAAGCCGGCAAACAAGTTGGAAATAAACATCCTAGTAAGAGTGAAATGAGTACATCAAAGGCATTTGAGCTATTGCACATGGACTTGTTTGGGCCAACAACATACACTAGTATTGGTGGCAACAAGTATGGTTTTGTGATAGTGGATGACTACACTAGATACACTTGGGTGTTCTTTCTTTATGACAAGAGTGATGTACATGATCTATTCAAATCATTTGTCAAGAGAGTGCAAAATGAGTTTGAGACTACCATCAAGAAGATTAGAAGTGACAATGGTAGTGAGTTCAAGAACACAAGAATTGAAGATTTATGTGATGATCTTGGTATTGGACATCAATTCTCACCAACATACACTCCTCAATCTAATGGTGTAGTTGAAAGAAAGAATAGAACTTTGATTGACATGGCTAGATCAATGCTTAGTGAATACAATGTGAGTCATTCATTTTGGAGTGAAGCCATTAACACGGCTTGCTATTGTAGCAACCGTCTCTATTGCCATGGAAAGCTTGGAAAGACACCATATGAGCTATTGAATGGAAGAAAGCCCAACATTGCATACTTTAGAGTATTTGGTTGCAAATGCTATATTCTCAAGAAAGGCACTAGATTGAGCAAGTTTGAAAAGAAATGTGATGAAGGGTTCTTACTTGGTTATTCTACCACAAGCAAAGCATATAGAGTTTGGAATCTCACAAATGGCACCTTGGAAGAAGTTCATGATGTTGAGTTTGATGAAACCCAAGGGTCTCAAAATGAAGCTCAAAACCTTGATGATGTGAGAGGAGATCAATTGTCAAATGCAATGAAGAACATGGACATTGGTGATGTTAGGCCAAGGCAAGTTGATGATGATGATATTCATGTGATCAACCAAAGTGTGCAAATTGATACAAATCAAGCAAGCTCTAGTGGTTCTCTTGATGAAGTGCAAGATCAAGGTCAAGCAAGTGGAAGCAATCTACTCCCAATACTCCAACCTACTAGTATTGCAAGAGATCATCCATTGGATCAAATCATTGGTGGAATTCAAAGTGGTGTCCAAACTAGATCAAGATTAGCACCCTTTTGTGAGCACTACTCTTTTGTGTCACTTGAAGAACCTAAGAAGATAGAAGATGCATTGAAGGATTCCGATTGGGTAAATGCCATGTATGAAGAGCTAAACAACTTCACTAGAAATCAAGTTTGGGAACTTGTTGAGAGGCCAAAGAACTACAATGTGATTGGTACTAAGTGGGTCTTTAGAAACAAGCAAGATCAAGATGGCATGGTTGTGAGGAACAAAGCAAGATTGGTAGCACAAGGATACACTCAAGTTGAAGGTCTTGACTTTGGAGAGACATATGCACCGGTTGCAAGATTGGAGGCTATTAGAATCTTATTAGCATATGCTTGTGCACACAACATCAAGCTCTATCAAATGGATGTCAAGAGTGCATTTCTTAATGGTTACATCAATGAAGAAGTTTATGTTGAGCAACCTCCGGGTTTTGAAGATGACAAGAAGCCCAACCATGTTTACAAGCTCAAGAAGGCATTGTATGGTTTGAAACAAGCACCTAGAGCATGGTATGAGAGATTGAGGGACTTTCTTCTCTCTAAAGGGTTCAAGATGGGAAAGGTTGACACCACTCTCTTCACTAAGAAGCTTGGAAATGACTTGTTTGTGTTGCAAATCTATGTTGATGACATTATCTTTGGATCAACCAATCAAGATTTTTGTGAAGAATTTGGAAATATGATGGCAAATGAGTTTGAGATGTCTATGATTGGAGAGCTTAGTTACTTCCTTGGACTTCAAATCAAGCAAATGAAGAATGGCACTTTTGTAAGTCAAGGCAAGTACATCAAGGACATGATCAAAAAGTTTGGATTGCAAGATGCTAAGTCAATGAGTACACCAATGGGCACAAATGATCAATTGGGTATTGATGATAGTGGTAACATGGTAGATCAAAAGCAATACCGGTCTATGATTGGAAGTTTGCTCTATGTCACCGCTTCTAGGCCGGATGTGATGTTTAGTGTGTGCAAATGTGCAAGATATCAAGCTTCACCTAGAGAAAGTCACTTGAAAGCAACCAAGAGAATATTGAGATATCTTAAGGGCACTCATGATGTTGGATTATGGTATCCCAAGGGGGCTAATTTTGAGTTGATTGGATATTCGGACTCCGACTATGGTGGATGCAAGATTGATAGAATGAGCACAAGTGGCACTTGTCAATTGCTTGGAAGGTCTCTTGTTTCATGGTCATCAAAGAAACAAAATAGTGTTGCACTATCTACCGCCGAGGCCGAATACATTAGTGCCGGTAGTTGTTGTGCACAATTGCTTTGGATGAAAGCCACTTTGAATGATTTTGGAATCAAGTTCAAGAATGTGCCATTGTTTTGTGATAATGAGAGTGCTATCAAGATGACACAAAATCCGGTTCAACATTCAAGAACAAAGCACATTGACATAAGGCATCACTTCATAAGAGACCATCAACAAAAGGGTGATATTAGCATTGAGAGCATTGGCACCGAAGATCAACTAGCCGACATATTCACAAAGCCACTTGATGAGAAAAGATTTTACAAGTTGAAGAATGAATTGAACATACTTGACTTCTCCAACTTGAAATGAGTGCACCCCCACATTCCTATATGACATGCCTCTCCTCCAACATAGCAAGGTAAAGTTGTTTGGCATATCTTTCATACTTTGCTAAGGACATGGTTAGAACATATAGACATGTTTGCATGATAAATAGGCTCATTCATAAAAATCAAATGAGTTTAATGTATATATGGTACCACTATTGCTTCTATGTTTTGATTGATCTAGTGGTAGCATATGACATGTTTGTGAGCTTGCAAACCTAGTGTTGAATCTAGAAAATGAGCTCATGATGTGTAATTCAACATGGTCAAGATAACCCTTATACTTTATGAGGTGTGAAGAAGCTTGTCCTTGGATCAAACCGAATTACATATTCTAGGCAAGTGATCTAGATTGAACCATAATTTGAACTCCCTCATATTGATTGACTTAACTCTCACTAAAATTGGCACCTTTTTGGTGATTGTTGACAAAGGGGGAGAGAAAAGTCACAAAGATAGAAAAGTCACAAAGGGGGAGAAAGATATAATAAGAGGGGAGAGAAAAGTCACAAAGAGAAAAAGATACTAAGGGGAAGAGAAAGCATAGTATAAGACTTTGGAAAGGGATCAATTAAAATTGAGCACACAAGTAGGGGGAGCAAGCTCATGAATTGTTTATTGCATTTGTATGCGCATTAACATGATGAATTGTTGCATTGCAAAGCTTAAATTCATATTCATGCTTGTATGGTGATTGCTAGAATTAGAACTTGAATGATGATTTGTTGAAAGTAGCTTTTTAAGTGGTATCTAGACACCCTTTGCTTATAATGTTGATCTCACGGGGTACTTTAGTGTTTATGATCTTTACAAGTGAGGTATTACAAGTGGTGTCTAGCTACATCGATGCTAAGGATGGTATATAAAGGCAACTCCGATTGGTATCACGCTTCAAAGGTCCATTCTATATACCTTAGCATCATTTTGATAGTAGTAACTCTCCCAAAATTTCAAATCCATACATATGTGCAACATTAGACCAAACTCATGGAAGTACATATGTAGGGGGAGCTAATACTATCGAAATTGAAAATTGATTTCATTTCATATCTTTGTGATGGTTGTCATCAATTACCAAAAAGGGGGAGATTGAAAGCCCAAGTTTGGTTTTGGTAATTAATGACACCAAGTTGCTAATGCCATGTGTTGAGTGTTTTGAGTTAGGCATAAGCAACACATGTGATGAAGGTGGACGTGGCAAGGAGTGGTGGCCACAAGATCACAAAGAGATGGTGCATGTACATGAAATGTTGATCATGGTGGAGATGCACTTAAAGTGGTGGACTTGATGATCAAGTGAAGGAGAAGGATCTAAGAGTGCAAGGCAAAGGTATAACCATAGGGTTTTCCTTTTGCCGGTCTAAGATGAGTAGAGAAGTGATTGACCGGGTTTAGGATACATAGCCGACTATCAAGAGGGGTAATCACGGTTAGCTCGGGAATCAAGTGCCACTAGATCAATGTCTTGAGCATATGCATTTAGGATCTAGTAAAGAGCTAACATAACGCCTTGGAAAATGTTTGTGAAAATGCTAACACACGAGCACAAGGTGGTGATCACTTGTTGGTGTTGGCACATTTGTGAAGGCGGTGAAGTTTAAGCGGTAGAGAGGGGTTTGGGTTCCTCTCTCCCTCCCGCCGAGCTTGCGAGGCGGGATTCGGCGCTTTTTGGAGAAGTGAAATGCCTATTTTCTATTGCGCCGAAAGTCGGAAAAGAAACGAAGGCGAACGGAGGTCACTGCGTGCACCGGACGCTGCACCGGACGCTGCACCGGACGCGGTCACTGTACGACCGGCGCGTCCGGTCAGGCGAACAGCGGTTCACGAGGATCACCGGACGCGGTGCGCGTCCGGTCATAGGTCACCGGACGCGTCCGGTGGTCCAGGGAGCTTACTGGACTCCCACCGGACGCGGGCACTGTGGCGTCCGGTGGTTTCTTCAGCGCGTCCGGTGGATGTTTCGCGGTGCGCGGTTCGGTGTTGACCGGCGCGTCCGGTGGGTCACGGGACCGGCGCGTCCGGTCGTCACCAGCGCGTCCGGTGGCTCGGTCGAGCGCGTCCGGTTATCGGTAACGGCTAGTTGGACGAGCACTGTTCACGTCTGTCGCGTAGTGACCGGACGCGTCCGGTCACCCAGACCGGAGCGTCCGGTGCTCGCGATTTCAACTGCGTCGCTTCTAACGGCTAGTTGCGTACCCCTTCGTTATAAATAGATGGTGGCCGGGGTTTGAGGGTAACTCTTGCACATTTTGAGACCTAGAGACATACTTTGAGCTAGAGAACAACCCCTCCACTCATCTCTTTGATTGATTGCACATCTTGAGTGAGATTGAGTGAGATTCAAGTGCATTGCTTGAGAGTTGCATTCTAGAGGCACTTGATCTTTGAGTTGCTGCGGATTTCTCGTTACTCTTTCGTGTTTCCCGACACGGTAGACGGCTTGGAGCAGCGGTGGTGATTGAGCTCGCAATTGGAGATTGTTGGAGCCTTCACCAAGTGTTGTAAGGGGTTCGTGATCCTTCCCCGCGGGAGTTCGCGAATTGGATACTCTAGTGGAGCTCGTGGCTTGGAGGATCCCTATCTTGTGTGCGGTTGTGCGGCGCCCGCCGAGGGCTCAACTCTTGATAGTTGATTAGCTCGCGAACCGACAAGTGGGTGCATCGCCACAACGAGGAGTAGCTTGCCGGGAAGCAAGTGAACCTCGGTAAAAATTCTTGTGTCATCTCTTTGCCGAGGACTTCTCTTGTGTGATTGATTGATTGGTACTTCTCATCTCTACACGGCGGTATATTCACTCGAAGCTCTTCTCTCGTATTACATCTTGTATCTAGCTTGTTGTTGTTGTTGTGTTTAGTGGATAGCCTTGTACTAGAATTGTGTAGGTGGCTTGCTTAATTAGTTAGAGCTAGTGCTTTGTGCTTCGCCACCTTTCGTTCTAACTTGTGGTTAAGTAATTTGTGTAGAAGTTTTTATTAGGCTATTCACCCCCCCCTCTAACCCTTTTGGACCTTTCAATCAGCTAAAATGAGTTTACCTTCTTAGGTTGTATGTGCTTCTAAGTGGTGTGCCTCGAATCCGAAAACCCTAATTTCGAATGTCACCGCAAATACTTAGTTTATGCCCTGCGTAATTTGAGGTGTATGACTGTGTTATACACTAGTGCCAAGTGTAGGGTATGAGCTCAAGTCCAACTCGTAAAATAAAGCTTCAAGTTTGAGTTTGAATTTGGAATCCAAAACTTGTTGCAAGTTTTTCGATTCGAATCCACATTCAAATTTGAGAAATTATTAAAAGAATTTCCGAAGTCAACCTGGTCAGCCAAGAGTGACATTTGGTCAAACATGTGATGCTTGACTCAATGATGCCCTTGGGTGATGGTGTGATCACTAAATAATCACCAATTAATAGAGTATCAAGTTTCAATTTGAAATCTTTCCGAAAACCCTAAAAAGCAAAACCCTGATTTTACCCCTTTTTGAATAATTCAAAATCTAAGAAAAATTTGGGAAAAAGTTTAAAACCAAGTTTGTAGATCTTTTCAAGGGCTACAAGTTTGGTGTTTTGAGTTTTCAAAGTTTCAGTATAAAATTTGGAGTAATTTTGAAAAGCTTCAAATCTCAAATTTGACCCCTTTTCATCTCCCCAATGCAATTTCAAAATCGAGGCATAATTTGAGAATGTTTTGAATAGAAAAGTTGTAGATCTTATCTAGATGTACAACTTTGGTATTTTGAGTCTTTGAAGTTTCAATATAAAATTCAAAGTAATTTTGAATTTATAGATTTCCAGAAAATGTCCCCTTTCAAATTCAAATTCAAATTTCAAAATCTAGGCCGAATTGGAAATCTTTATGTTGAGAAAGTTGTAGAACTTTGAAAATTGAGCAACTTTTGTTTTTATAGATTTTCATCTTCTATAGAAAAATTTTGAGTAATTTGGGAATTATCTCCAGTGGCAATTTTGTAATTAACTTGAAATCCGGCCAATGGCAGAACGCCACCTCCCGCTTGACGCCGGCGAGCTTTGAATCCCTTCCAGGCGCGCCTTTGACCGCTAGCTCCTACTTCGGCGTGTTCGCGACGAGCCGCGTGTCGCCTGGAGGTCATCTTCGTCGCCCTATAATGACTGAGCACCGTCGTCGTCGTGTTTTTCTTTTTCTCTATTTTCACCACCGCCGTAACTCCGCCGCTCGCCGTTGCCTCCGTTGAGCCATCTCTAGCCACGCAAACAGCTCCATCGCAATCGCATCGCTTCCGCGCACCTCCTTGGCTGCTTGTACCGACCTCTACCACCCGGGACGCCGTGTAGCCGTCGTCTTCTCCGCGCACGGTCGGAGCACCGCCACCACCACCACCCTCACCGTGGTCCGGTCTCTCCGGTCCGTCTCCGTCTTCATCAAGCACACCGTTGTGATCACGGTGAGCACCTGAGGGTGTTTCTCACTTCGTTTGAGTCGTTACCACGCCGGTGGAGCGTTTTCACCGTGACGCCGTCGTCACCGTTCCGCCATGGCCGTCGGGGAGGGGTCACCGGAGTGCAGGCTTGGCTGTAAAGGGTCGTAGTGAGTTCGCGAGACCAGCAGGGTCATGTTGGTTCGGCTCGGTCTCGCTGGGTCTCGCCGTCGGTGAGATGGCAGCCGGCGGCCACCGTTGGCTACGGTCGACATCGGGGAGGAGGATGACAGGCGGGGCCGTGTCGTCAGCTAGAGGGAGGGGGCGGGGAACCGAGCGGGCCGGCCTGGCTTTGCTGGGCCGAGCGGAGCTGAGCAGGCTGCGGGAGAGAGAGGGAGAGGGGCGCGGGAAGCGAGCGGGCCGCGCGCGCGCGTACAGTTGGGCGGTGCGGCCGGTGAAGCAGGGAGTTGGCCCGCGTGGATGGTTTTCGTTTTTCTTTTTCCAAAAATGTGAATAGTATTCAGTTTTATTTATTTTGTTGTAAATTATTTAGAATTCCAAAAATAATGAAAATTTTTGAGTAAACTCTCTATACTGTGTACTATTTAATAAAAATATTAAATGCCAATTTTGTTTACTTTTTGTAAGTCATTTAAATAGCTCAATTAATTAATAAATGGCTTTTCCATAATTTTTCCTAGGCTTAAATAATTGTCTAAAAATTATAAAATTTGTTTTGCCACTTAGTTATGATGTAAGTTTTCTAAAATAAAAATTTGAGCTTAATTAGACAAAGTTAATTTTATTCTTAAGTTATGCTTTATTAATTAATTAGTTAATCAGCTAATTAGGGCTTAATGATTAGGGTTGTTTGACTTTGAGATTGAGTGTTGACTTTGGGTCATTAACACTTAATGACCTTTAGCATCCTTAATTGATTGCTTAAGCTCTCTTAATTATGTTGTTAAGACGTCAATAGTGTTATTTCATGTGATTAACGAAAGTCTCTTTTGAAGTAGTTAACCTAAGCGAACCCTAGGTTAGGGTTAGGTTAGAATCTTTTGTTTTGCAATTGTACTGCGAAGAAAAGTTGTACTCAAGTTATTAACCTTGTTATTCATACATCAAGCATCATGTTTATTACTTCATCATCTTACGCATACGTTATCATCGCGTGTAGTCCCCGTGAGCGAGGAGATTGCCGAAGTCGAATCCGTTCCCGAAGAAGAGCCGACGTCCGTGGAGGTGGGATTTGATATTTGTGGTACTGACCCAAAACCTGAACTTCCCGTCGACCAAGGCAAGCCCCGATTACATTTAACTCTTCCTCGCGTTTTGAAAAGTTTACTTCACTTATATAATGCTTTATTGCATTAGGTGATAGGAGTTGAGTGATAACCTAATTACTGCATTACCATCCTTGATACTTCGATATCATCCTTGTTACTGTTTTTATTTGAAAATGCTTAGTATGCTTAGCCATGCTTAATGAGAAAACTTTAAAAATGTTAAGCAAAGTTTGAAGGGTTGTTGGACAACCACTTGATGAATAATGATGATGATAATCTGGGACCGGTCGGTGGACTTGCATCAGGAAAGGAGTCCCCATGTAGTGTCTCCGACTGAGTCAGTTAAGGACCATACCGTTGTTTGAATTGTGTGCGTCAAGAATTTGCAACTGACCACATGCTCCGGTAAGCCTAAGACCTCGGTAATGCCAACATGTGAACGGCCAACCGCGCACTAGGAGTGGAGAGATGACGAGAGTAGTGTGTACCCTCGTAGCCAAGGGCTGGATTGGAGGTGTACTGTACTCTCGGGTGGCGCTGGACCCGGTTATGTTTTGGAGGATCCGAGTGAAGGCTGATATCTGTAGGTTAAAGTCCTACTTATATCGTGTGGTTAGGAATCCCCAGCTGGGTATAATCGATTCGAATCGTCGCTGCTCCTCGATTAAGGAGACTCTATTCTTTGTTCAACATCGTAGTTAAGAAATAAAACTTTGATCGGAGAATAAGAAAGAAGTTGTATGAGTTATATGATCTAGATTAGGATCACTTACATTATGTTAATGATTAATACTGAATAAAACATTGATCTTAAGGATTCACTATTAGTAGCTTTTATGCAAAAGAACCTTGATTCTTGCTGGAACCTCACCTTGATTCCCCTGAGCCTGCATTCCTGAGTCGTCTTCACCTTGTTTCGTCAGTTAAGTCTTGTTGAGTACTTTCGTACTCAGGGTTTGTTGAACCCCTGTTGTAGGTGCGTCTCATGAACAGGTGTGTTTCGGACCCTGTTGCATGACCGTCTTTGCGGTAAGCGACGACGAGTAAGATGTTTGGCTCTTGGGCAGAGCGTCGCGTTTTGGTGATTGTAATAATGTTACTAATGCTACTCCACTATTACGGTTGTAATACTAAACTTAAGCTTTGTCAGATTGAAACAACGGGTTTGTGAACTTATGTTATGTAAGACTTCCGCTTTTGTACTCTGATGTAATTTATTATCTAAACTGTTGTAATACTGTAATGCCTCTGAAATGTGATCCTGCTCGGAAGATCGTGGATGATTCAGGTTTCTCGAGGACACCCGATAGACTTCTTAAGTTATGTGGTACACATGTATGGTGGTTAGAGGTCTTTAAGACGATAACAAGTACACGTGGGCCATATTATTTAGGAGGTTCTGCCACAGCTGGTATCAGAGCGATCATTGTTAGGGTTATTGTAGTTTTGCATTTCAAAACTTCAAAATGATTTGGGTCAAACGAAGTTAACTGGTTATTTTGGTCCAAATTGCTTATTTCCTATCTCTATTCATCTTATAGTTCTTTAGTCATGTTTAAAGACTATTGGTGGAATAGCATATTAAAATTGCCCTATGTACAAAGTTTATTATTTTGTTACTCTTGTGCATTTATTTACTGTAATCTTTGATGTTTAGTTCGTACGTCGGATCATGCATCATGATTAATGAACTTGTTAATTACCTTCCCTGTTAATGTGGTTTGGGTTAAGTAGCACCAATCCTATTCATGCTAACCTTTAGATCCTCCCCAGCTATCCTTACCAATTCTATCTTTTCCTGCTACAGGATGGCCTGTACCAAGTTGACGCCCCGCAAGTCCACCGGACCCAAGGAAGTTCCTTGTCGCCAGCTTGCTCATAGGGACGAAGGTGCTAGTAGCAGCAGTAGCAGGCCTGACCCTCAGGCTGAGATGGAGAGGCTTTCCGCTGAGTTAGCCCAGGCTACACGAGATAGAGCTACTGATGCTATCCAGGTCGGGGAGTTACAAAGTCAGTTACGATGGCTCACCGGGGCTCATCTGAGTTGTGAGCGGATGATGGGTTGTTTGGTGGTGGAAAGGAATGAGGCATGTCACTGAGAAGATGTTGCCAGAGAACGGGCTGAGGAGCTACAATTCTACATTAATGATCTAGAGGGAGATAACCAGATTCTCCACGAGGAAGTGCATCAGCTGTTCTATCAACTGCATCCTCCTCCTGGTGCAGCTGAGCTAGACCCTGGTGTCATCCTCGCAGATGGTGGCGAATCTGCGGAGGAGTCTGAGGAAGAAGAAGATCCGGAGGAGATGGAGCTTGTGGACGAAAGTGACGATGAGGGAGGTCACGTTTCAGAAGTGGACACTGACCGCGAGGACTGAGTTGGTCAAGTGTTAGTGTGTAGCTAGAAGTTTATGTATGTTGTCAGCCATAGTGGAACTGGGTAGTCCGGCCTGAGTGCGGACTTGTGTAATAAATAAATGAATCTGTGTGGTGTGTTTGTAGTAACTTTTATAAAGTTCAATAAAAAGTTTGTGAATAAAATTTGGTTTGTTATCAACAGATGGCTCATACTAATGATGGTACTGGAACTTCACTGGGTGGGAATGTTGCCCCTAATCCACCACTCGTTCCACCAAATCTGGCAGAGGCTATGGTTGCCCTTGTCAATGCTACTGCAGAGAATGCTAGGCTACTGAGAGAAATGGTTCAGCACAATCAAAAGGCACCACCAGGCAATCGGGGTTGGTACAACCACCGGAATGAGACCACTTATGTGGATTTCACTGATACCCGGCCCCCAGTGTTTACTAGAGCTGATGAACCTCTAGAAGCGGATGACTGGCTCCGTACCATGGAGCAAAAGTTTGACCTCATTGATTGCAGTGAATATCAAAAGCCGGTGTTTGCAGCCCAATAGCTTAGAGGTGCTGCAGGAGCTTGGTGAGGAAACCATCCAACTGCATAGCCAGCTGGTCACCGTGTGACCTGGGCAGAATTTCGTGAAGCATTCCACACTCATTTCATTTCGGGGGGTATTATGCTTAGAAAGTTGGAGGAGTTCTTTGCTCTGAAGCAGGGAGATCAATCAGTGATGCAGTACGTGGGCAAGTTCAATCATTTATCACAATATGCTGCTGACCAAATTAATTCAGATTAGAAAAAAACAAGCCTGTTTTATGAGGGGTTTGAATTCAAATATTTGAACCATGAAGACTGGTTGCCTCAATGTAACTTATCATGAGGCTGTTAACATTGCTCTTTCGTCAGAAGAGGAGTATCAGAAGCACAAAGAGGCTAAGAAGAAGAAGGTGCTATATGGATCTTCTGGTAGCAACCAAAAGCGCCAGAAGATAGTGTATCATCCCTAGAATCATTTCTGTCCTCCTTTTCGTCCACCCCAGTTTCAATACCGGCAACAGACATTTGTCCGTCCTGTTGTAGCTCTACTGTACCCACGCCAGCCGAATGCTCCTGGCATTCGTCCCCCAGTCACGTAGGGCAACAACATCAATAACTATCCCTGCTATAATTACGGAAAGACGAGGCATTTCTCGAGGGAGTGCCCATACCCGAGGCAGTACAATCAAAATTTTCAGAAAGCTCCTGTGCCCCAACAACAGAACCAGAACCAGCATCGGGCAATAATCAGAATGCCCAGAAGGGCAAGGCCGAGAAGAAAACCGAACATGTCTTCTACATGCAAACTGGGGCAATTCCAGAGGGAGAGCCCATCATGATGGGTATGTTTCCTGTTGCAAATCACCCTGCAGTTATGCTTTTTGAATCAGGTGCATCACATACATTCATCAATCGAACATTTGTCATGAAACATGCAATTCCAATTGGGGAAACAAAAGAAAATTTCTTTATACAGTCTCCCGGGGGACGTCTGTATACTAAGAAAATGGTGCATCAGGTGCCTATAGAATTGGGTGGGCACACTTTTCCCATGTCCATGATAATTCTGAAGGATCAGGATATAGATGTGATCCTAGGTATGAATTGGATGTATCAGCGTGAAGCTGTAATAGACACTTTGAATAGAACAATAAGATTGAACTTACTTGATAGTAGTTCTCAACTTCTCATCCAACTCCAAACACCAAAAAGGGCAGTCGAAAGAGTTTGTGCAACCTCTGTGAAGGAGAACAGAGATATCCCTGTAGTTTACGAGTTTTCAGATGTTTTCCCAGATGATCTACCTAGTTTACCTCCTGATAGAGATGTGGAATTTGTGATTGAGTTGAAACCTAGTACTGCCCCAATATCTAGAAGAGCATACAGAATGCCACCGAAAGAATTAGCAAAACTCAAGATACAGTTACAAGAATTGCTTGACAAAGGTTTTATCCAACCCAGTTCTTCACCATGGGGATGTCCAGCTATATTTGTGAGAAAGAAGGACAAAACTTTGCGGCTGTGTGTTGATTATCGTCCATTGAATGAAGTGACTATCAAAAATAAGTATCCTCTTCCTCATATTGATCTACTCTTTGATCAACTTGCTAGAGCCAAAGTGTTTTCTAAGATCGATCTCCGATCTGGCTACCACCAAATAAAAATCCGCCCTGAGGACATTCCAAAGACTGCTTTCACCACTAGATATGGTCTTTATGAATATCTAGTCATGTCCTTTGGTCTTTCAAATGCACTAGCTCATTTCATGTACCTCATGAACTCTGTTTTCATGCCGAAGCTCGACAAGTTTGTCATTGTCTTCATTGATGATATCTTGGTTTACTCCAAAAACAAAGAGGAACATACGGAACATTTACACATCGTTCTAAGTCGTTTAAGGGAACATCAGTTATATGCTAAGTTTAGCAAATGTGAGTTTTGGCTAAATGAGGTGCCATTCCTCGGACATGTTTTATCTGCCGAGGGTGTTGCTGTTGACCCTGGCAAAGTAAGGGATATTCTAGATTGGAAGCCCCCAACTACCATCCATCAAGTTCATAGTTTCCTAGGAATGGCGGGTTATTACCGTCGATTTATCCCTGATTTCTCGAAGATATCGAAACCTATCACTGAGTTGTTGAAGATTCAAGTCAAATTTGTTTGATCATTAGAATGTGAGAAAGCTTTCCAGACTCTGAAAAAGGTTATTAACCACTGCTCCAGTTTTAGCTCAACCAGATATTGAGAAGCCGTTTGATGTGTAGTGTGATGTTTCTGGTACCGGTATTGGATGTGTATTAATGCAAGAAGGTCAAGTGATTGCTTATGCTTCTCGACAACTCAAACACCATGAAGAGCACTATCCAACTCATGATTTAGAGTTAGGAACTGTTGTTCATGCTCTAAAGATCTGGCGACATTACTTGTTGGGTAATACATGTCACATCTATACAGACCACAAGAGTTTGAAGTACATTTTCACTCAGGCTGATTTGAATATGCGCCAACGAGGATGGTTAGAGTTGATAAAAGATTATGACTTGGAAGTACATTATCATCTGGGTAAGGCAAATATTGTTGCCGATGCCTGTTGGCATTTCTTAACGTCACTTAAGCTAGGTTGTCATCCCCAGCATGACGCCAGAAATGTGGTATTAAATAAATGCAAATGCTCCTCTAGAAATAAATATGAAATCCGCAAGCGCACAAATAATACCGATGTAGTATTTTAACCAGGAGTAAACCAGGTATCATTATTTATATTTTACCACTGGGAAGGGATGCTAAGGATAATGAATAATGAGCAATACTGCATATGCTAATGGAGAGCATAACCATGTCTTTATCTCTCTTCTCATACAGGGTAAGTGTCACAAGATAAATAATATATGAATGATAATAAAGATAACTGATAAGCACATAGCCATATAATGATAAACATCTCAATAGACTACTCTAGATATATAGCACTAGCATGGATTAGGACGAACTATCGGGATAATCCTAAGTTATTCTAACTATAAAGTCAAAGCATACGATGATTAGTGCAATTACACTTGGCAATCATGGCAATAACATGTTATATCTACGCATAGTGATATTACTAAGAAAGATATAGAACATAGCCATAACTTCCCTGTAATAGTTGTGCTCTGCCTACCCTATACTCAGGAGGTGGACTACAGAGGACTCAACAGGACTGTCACTCCCACGATCTACCACACGATCCGAAATATAGGGTACAATCGTAGGTAAATATGGTATAGGCACCACGCCTACACAATGCTTACCACTTACCCATGATATCAATAAGTAAGCGCTATACGATCCTATACTTGAATATAAATCTGATCAAACTGTGCCAAGCATATAATCAAAGTAGACTAAGAACAATATAATTGAGAACATAATCAAATGAGCAAAGTCATATCCAATATGATAGAATAGACTAAAGTCATATTCATACAAATGATGAACTAGATAATATAATATAATATAATATAAGAACAAATACAAAAGTAGGAGAGAATTACCAAGTATTCTCTGACAGATCCAGAAATCAAGCAATGCTTGGCTCCTTCTAGTTCTAATCCTATGTAGCTATGCTAAACTAGAGATCTAATTGAGATGGTGGCTCTAGGGATTCTCTGAATAATGAATTCCTTCTTGTGTTGGCTCCAAATTAGGGTTTCTCCTGGGGCCAGGGGCCTTGCTTATATAGCCCTTTAGGAAGCATCACAGCCCTTGGATCAAACCGACCTTGATGAATGATTATTATTGATCCTCAAAGGCGGTGGAGGCATAATCCATGAGGTTGACTATGATTGGCCACCAGAGGGGGGCGCCCAAGGGAGAGGGGCGGGCGCCCCTACTGTGGGCATGTTTCATCTCCCGTTTGTTTCTAGAGTCTTCTCGTATCTTTCACATTCCAGAAAAGTTATGTATAGCCCCTTTGTCTCTATGTAAATCTGACATATGGGTCTCCTTTACTTATTTCCTGATAACCCCCTGCAGAAATAGATATTCACCAAAACTCGTGGAATTCTGTCAGTGTAACCCCTATATCTAGATAGTATTTGTATTTAGATCATTTCTCATGCTATGTTGACGGTTAAAAATGATACTTATCTACCGTCAACAATGCCCTCAGCCGAAAGACTCATTGCAACTGCTTGACAGTGAAGCCATTGGATATTTCTTTGTGCCACGAGATAGAAAAGTTGGGCATTGAAATAGTTCAACAGGGCAGTATGACCAACATCACTGTGGAATCCACTATTTGAGATCAGATTATTACTGCTTAGAAAGAGAATAAGGGTATAGTCCACATAAAAGAAAAAGTTAGAAGGGAAAAAGGTTCGTGTTTCAGAATTGATGAAGCAGATGTCCTATGGTTCAAGAATCGTCTGGTCATACCCAAGGTTCCTGAACTATGTCAGTTAATTCTTGATGAAGCACATTTAACCAGATTCTCTATCCATCCAGAAAGTAATAAAATATATCATGATCTGAAACAAAGATTTTGGTGGACCAAGATGAAGATTGAGATTGCCCGATATATAGCCAAGTGTAACACTTGTCAGAGAGTGAAAGCTGTACATCTAAAGTCAACCAGAGAATTGCAGCCATTGCCCATTCCAGCCTGGAAGTGGGAAGATATCAGTATGGATTTTATTGTGGGTTTGCCCAAAACTTTAAGAGGGTTTGATTCTATCTGGGTCATTGTGGACCGCCTCACTAAATCCGCACATTTCATTCTAGTCCAAACTATATATCCAGCTATCCGATATGCTAAGATATATTTTGAAAGAATTATAAGTCTTCATGGGATACCGAAGACCATTGTATCTGATAGAGGTACACAGTTTGTCAACAACTTCTGGAGGCACTTACATGAGTCTCTGGGTACTACACTACTACACAGTACTGCTTATCATCCGCAAACAAGTGGATAGACTGAAAGAGTCAATCAGATTCTCGAAGATATATTGAGATCATGTGTGCTCAGTTATTTTGATACTTGGGATGAATGTTTACCCTTAGCAGAGTTTTCTTACAATAACAGTTATCAAGAAAGTATCAAAATGGCACCGTTTGAAGCACTATATGGTCGCAGATGCAGAACTCCATTAAACTGGTCAGAACCCGGAGAGAGATGGTTTTTCGGGGTTGATCTGGTAAAAGAACCTGAAGAGAAAGTCAGATGTATACAAAATAATATGAAGATGGCACAGTCTCGTCAAAAGAGTTATGCAGATAAGAGACGTCGATCACTGGTGTTTGAAAAAGGGGATTATGTGTATTTGAATGTATCACCTATGAAGGGAGTTAACCGATTTGGGGTTAAAGGCAAGTTGGCACCTAGATACATCGGACCGTTTCAGATTTTGGAACGATGTGGTAAAGTGGCATACCATGTGAGATTACCGGAACAACTTTTAGCGGTGCATAATATGTTTCATGTATCACAACTGAAGAAGTGTCTTCAAGTACCTAATCAAGTAGTTGACTTTGAGGGAGTTGAGCTTGAACCAGATCTAACATATTCAGAACATCCTACTCGTGTAGGTCGACATCGACGAAAACGTGTAGGTCGCCACCGAGACTACATCGACGAGTGGGAGATGTTCGATGAAAACGTGGACGACAACGGCGAGCCACACACGAACAGAGAGTACAGGCGGTACCAAGCTTGGTACCACCAAGTGACTCGTCCGAGGCTTAAGCTACAGTGGACACACGATGACTAAGGCTGACATTGAGTCGTCCGAGGATGAGGACACGACATACGACCACTCTACTCGTGTAGGTCGCCAGGTGGGAGCAGGACCGATCTTGGACAGAGTGGTATGTCATTTGCTCTACTTTTATATATCGATTTGCGTAACAATGAATTATAACTTTGAACTTTGTTGTAGGGCAACACCCTCAGGATGTCGGTCGAAGAAATATAACGCTTTCGTCCAAGGGTGAGGGACGACGACACGCGTAGCTTCCTTGACGTAAGATTCTATAAATATGCAAATAGTATATTACTAACATGTTCAATACATTCAGTTGACATGATTTTGTGCACCAGAGACTGGCACGTCGGCTACGCCGTACCGCTGCGCGCTGTGGTTGCAGGACAGCCACGGCGCAGGACGTGCATGTGCCTTCTGCACCCAGAGGTGGCATAGGTTCGTCTAGCCACGCACCTACAGGGTCGCGAGGCATTTGCACCGAGGACGAGGATGAGGATGACGACGACGACCACAAGGACGTGGACCAGGGGCACGAGGAGCTTGGACCGTCTCAGCTAGACGATGCTCCCTGGACTCAGCCTACGCAGCAGGTCGGTACCAGGCGACGTCGACCACCTGACCCTTACACTCCAGGCACCCACGCTCTTGGACAGAAGGGCAAGGGTAGGTCTAGGAGATAGTGAGGGCATTGGTAGATTATTATGGACTGTATGGACTATTATTATAGACTCTGATGGACTCTGATGGACTTGTGGACTTTATTATATATTATTATGGACTGTATGGACTATTATTATGGATTGTTATAACCTATTATTATGTACTGCATGAGATACTATGGAGTTTATGACATATGTATTGTATACGCTTTTAGGCTGCTCATATATATTGTTTGAGGTGAATGTCATATATATTTGTTGATGACATATGTTAATGTGATATTTGTGTTTCGATTGAATCAAAAATAGGGAAAACTCTGCCAAAATTTTCTGCCACATGTCTAAGTTGTGCAGTACACCGATAGTATATAGCCTTTTCAGTGATTTATCATGTCATTATCCTATCGTACATCGTCTTTTACAGATGAATTGATTGATCAAGGAATCTAGCCTTTACAGATGAGTTTTCAAATAGGCTTTTCAGTTTTTCAAATAGGATTTTCAGGGATGGCATCTAGGCTTTTCAGGAGCATTGAAGCCACAATACAACGGCTTTCCACTCCACTGCTGCCTATATATACACCTTCCTCCATACAATGCAAGTCACTTGAAATCAGAAGTTGGTTACCTACGAGTAGTAATGTCTGGAGGGTCATCTAGAGGGAAGAGAAAGGGGGACTAAGGGAACTCCCATTGTGTGGGAGGGGTTTCTGGGTCTGGAAGACTTTGATGAACCAGTGTATCATTTTTCTGTCGAGACCAAGAGAGATTTCACCAAATAGTGCCCACTCCGAGGATACGATAACCGAAAAGAAGATTGGCCAAAATGTAGGCATGGTGAGGACTGCTTAGTGCAGTTGTTCGTGGAGGGTTTGGATGGAGTTTGTCGTTTCTTCAAATGTTCACGAGCAGAGGTAATTGGTTTTAAAATTCTTTACTCAAATTTTTTGTCCATTGTTTTGCATCTCATAGGCCAAACTAACTGCATGTTCACTAAAATCTTTGAAATACAGTGTTCGGAGTCCAAAGAAAAATGTGGCTTCACTAGGTGGGTCTATCCTAGACCAATCTATCTGCACGCACAGTACATCTACTACTTGCAAGACCGTATCTTCGAACTAGAAAGGGAAGTTAGCAGCGGTTACAAGGACGACGAAGCCGACGATACCAATAGTGGTGCTGTTTCACAGGACGGACTATGCCATGATCCATATTGCACCTGCCCTAACCACAAGAACAATGGGCCTCTACCACCACCCCCGCCACCTCCACCACCAACAATGGGAGGGTACTGTGGAGAAGGGACAACACAATTTGCTATGTGGCCGCACTACTAGATAGAACAAATCTATCGTGTACACATGCCATGTAATGTGCTTATTGTTTGCTCTAATTACCTAAGGCATGTTAGGTTTAGTCCAGGACATATGTGCCCTAGTTTGGTACATGTTCTGACATGCCATGCTCTATGTTATGCATGTTGAATTGTGAAATCCACTACTTCCTTATATTTTATGTGCATCTCGAGAACTAGTTTCAGTAACTCATTAACATTAAACCTAATATATGACAACACTATGCAAGGTCCAAAAACTTAAAGTGCATATGAAGTACATGACGACGAACTAAATAACACAGAACATGCCCTAGGTACATGATTTACCTAAAGTACATTAGATTAAACGCATTGCATACTACATCAACCACATTGTCTATGATTAAACCATACAACTAGCCAACTACTGAGTACAACGAGGCCACTTTCCCTTTTTCTGGGCATCGGGATTCTCCTCCATCGCTGCCTTCACTCGGCGCACGCGCTCAAGCTTCTTCTCCCTCTCCTCCCTACACGCAGCAACACGCCTCCTTTCCTCCTCTTCCTTGTGCTCCTTTGCTGCTGCCTCCTCTCTGCGTCTCTTCTCTAATATCTCTAGACGCTCCGCAGCCCACTCCTTCAGGCATTGTAGAAGCCGCATGTTAGCCTCCTTGATCTCCGTGTCGATCCACTGCTCAAAATCACAAAGCGGTGGAGGGGTCTGCATCAAATGCAATTGTTTCAAATCCAATTAATATGCAAAACTTCATATGACACAAATCAATTAATAAACAATAGCAATTTCTCACAATAAATGTACTGCGGCGCTGACACTCTATAGGCTCCCATGCAAAATTGGAACACATCCAATATCTCTGCTTATACGTTGCCTTATCTTCAGAAATGTCTACCTTGCAAGGATCACCACAGAAGCACATATGTGTTGGCACACCGCTAGGGAGCGGCTTTGGGACGTAGGGATTTCGGTCATCCGTCCATAACTACAATTCAACAAATTACGTTCTAATATAACAAAACAAATAACAATAAACCTTAAAACTTAGAGTTTAATATATGATGAAAAAGATCAACGCATACCTTTATTTTCTAGCTTTTTCATGCCTAGACATCCTACGGTTGTATAATACATATAAATTTTAAAAAGTACATGAACCAATAACATGTGAAGTTTCATAGGTTAAGAATACGACTTCATTTTTTACCAAATCGATTCGAAATAAACGAGGAAGGGTGAGAGGATACCTGACTCTCGAAGATCGACGGATAAAATCCAACTTTTCACGGTCCAATAGGTCGATTGAAGAGGTTGGCCGAAGTGTACAAAGGAAAAACCCGAAGAGGAAGAGAAAGAAAATGAGAATGGCTCGGGGAGGAAGAGGGAGCTGGTTAAAGAGTGGGGTCTTGGCGCCAAGATCTATGGCGCCAAGGCATGGCGCCAATAAGGCTGAGGCCAAGTCATGGCGCCAATGACGCTGGCGCCAAGGCCCCTTCCACGTCAGCGCATCGACGCATGGTCTTGGCGCCAATGACACTGCCGCCATGACATTGTAGCTTGGCGCCAATGACTATGGCGCCAAGATCAGGGTCCATTTTTTTAATTCTTTCGACCAGGGGCATATTTGAGAGAATCTTTTGAAAAAGGGCAAAAAAAACAAAAAAGACGGATAATATGTACACTTGTGTAAGGAGAAATTGGCACCATAACTTTTCATTGAAACTCAGCTCCTCCAATCCCCTTGAAGAATGATATATCCAAAGAACACCCAAAGTTGCAACTATTTACCTGCATTTGTCATCAAAGAAATACGTGAACCCTATCCATCCACTGCCGCTCCCACCCCATTCAGCGCAGCACGCCCGCACCATTGCATTCCCGAATGCAGTCAAATAATAGGTGAACTTACAATTGGAAGTAATGAACTGGTCCAGCAGTGCAGCAATACATGTGTTTTTATAGAGTAGAACAGGATGTGTCATATATCTATATACTTGTTGCGATGATGGTTGTGTGCAAATAGTAGATAAGTCAAGGGGAGAAGAAAAAGAAAGTTGCTGCAAAATGAGATGCCTTTGCAACATGAGCTCAACGAAGATGTCATGGATGATGGGGACATAGATAGGCAAGATACGAGATGCTATTGCAGCTGCTTTGGCGGCCACATCATAGATCTTTTGTTATGCTAGTGTGCCCGCAAGAATGTACTAATGGAATACAGTATATAAATACGGTAAGTAACATAACCTCATTTCTGCAAGATCGATAGAATCGATATTTACAACCCTTGCATTCAGTAAATTGGATTGCTTTGGAACAGCAACTTTTTGCTATCTCATTTTGACAAGTAATTGCAGAAATCTGCACTATTCATTAGATAATGTGCAAGTCTAGAGTGAGAAAATGCTTTGAATATATTCCTTGACCAAATCACCTTTCAGGTGTCAGGACAAAAGTGCCCCATCATCAACGATTACTTAACGAACACCTTTGTCGCTATGCAGATAGTGCCCAGAGGGAAGGAAAGCAATAACCGATAAAAGCCATTGCTTGGATGCTATAGAAGCCTTATTGCCTTGCCAATGTCCATGCTTCGTCAAAAGCCCCAGGTACGTCAGTAGGTGTCTCTGTCCTAGACCTGTGCTTTATCGTCTTTGCAATCGATTAACCACATCGTAACTTGCAACGACCGGCTGACCTCCTCATACTGCGAAAAGACAACTTGAAGAATTTTATGGGATAATCATTCCAAAGCAAACCAAGGGGTCACAGATGACAGATAACAATGAGTTGATATAAATTTTATGGGATAATCATTATTGGCTGGAATTATAAGCCGGCTAAAAAACACTGTTGGCTGATTTTTTGTGAGAGAAAAATACTGTTCCGGCTGAAAAAACAAGCTAAATAAGACGGATTATAACCCAGATGAACAGGGCCATTGACAGATTACCATGGAAGTTTTGTCGACCGCTTTCTTCTTCCTGCGCTGACGATGTGTGTGAAGTGTGATTTATATCCGATAGATTCTGCGATGGCGCGCACCTTTTCGCCTTTCTGGCTTCCTGCAATCTGCACTCCAGCATTCAACGCAAGCAGAGATGGGGGCCAAGGGATGAAGATGCCTGCTAAGAATCGAGGAACTGGTGTGCTTGCCATGGATTTGGTCGCCATCGCCCACTTATTCGTTCCTCGCCACCGCCGTGGATTGACTCCTCACCAGTCATCGCCGCCACTGCAGATTGGCTCCTTGATGTTGTTGTGAGGGATCTTCTGCCGCCGCGCGTGCCATAGTGCTTGTGGGTAGCGCTCAGTGCCACCGTCGCGACACCCTCAGGGTTGCGCTCGCCACACTGCCACCGAGACGAGCGTGCGAGATGCTTCCAATGAGGAGTGATGGAGCGAGCCCGATACTTCTTGTTTTCCTTTTCGGGACTATGCACACGATTATTTTTTTTCCATTGGTTTTAGCCTAAAATGATTGTAGTTTTAATAGGCTCACTGTTCATCCAAGCGATGAATTTCATGGTTGGTTGGAAGAAAATTAGGGCCAGGGCCGTCTCCATAAATTTAAGACCCCGTAACAAAATGCAAATTGAGGCTCCAAAATTTATAAAATTTGTGCGGCTAATAAAATTAAGATATACTTTCACTTATCAAATATATAACTTCAGTATGTATTTTTCTTGTATATTATGTATATATAGATCAAATTTTAATTATAAAATAGTAAAAGTATTGGTGAACTCAAGTTTTACTGAAAAACATCATTATCTGTTTAGTATTTTTTTTTTGAAATGAAGACTCCAATTAAATCTCTGTATTTAATCTTCTCCAAGACACCGGAACAAGATATGGATATGTCGGTGTCTAATGCCTTTAGGCCTTTACCCTAAAACAGAACAAGAAAAATAAACCAGCCGGCAATAGGAATTTGAATTACAGTAGCTTCTACTGAGTACTCTGATAGGTGCTTTGTGCGATTTTGCTGTCACCGGACTGATTACAAGCCTTCCGAACAGGGCCTCAGGTTGTTCAAAAAAAAAAACAGGGCCTCAGGTAGAAACCAGCACTGTAACACGATTATTTTTTTCCCATTGGTTTTAGCCTAAAATGATTGTAGATTTAATATGTTCACTGTTCATCCAAGCGATGAATTTCATTGTTGGTTGGAAGAAAATTAGGGCCAGGGCCGTCTCTAGAAATTTAAGACCCCGGAACGAAATGCAAATTGAGGCTCCAAAATTTATAAAATTTGTACGGCTAATAAAATTAAGATATACTTTCACTTATCAAATATATAACTTCAGTATGTATTTTTCTTGTATATTATGTATATAAGTAGATCAAATTTTAATTCTAAAATAGTAAAAGTATTAGTGAACTCAAGTTTTACTGAAAAACATCTTTGTTTAGTTTTTTTTTTGAAATGAAGTCTCCAATTAAATCTCGTATTTAATCTTCTCCAAGACACCGGAACAAAATATGAACATGCTGATGCCTGATGCCTTTAGGCCTTTACCCTAAAACAGAGCAGTAGCTTCTACTGAGTACTCGATCTGATAGGTGTTTTGTGCGAATTTGCTGTCACCGGACTGATTACAAGCCTTCCGAACGTGGCCTCAAAGGTAGAAACCAGCACTGTAACAAATCTCAGCTAAAGGCCGGCAGTGCATTTGACCTCCCACGGACATACTTGGAAGCGAAAAACCTCCGACGTGGTTCACGGACGCATTTGACCTCCATCTTGGAGATCCAATGATCCATCGGTGGTCTTGTCTTAGGGTACTTCGAGGAAGTTTCGTCTGTACCACAGCCATTTTACAAAGGGGTTCTCGGTAGAAGACCAAACTACAACAGTGACCTGCCTATCCCGGCGCGTCCGCGTACCTATAAATAATCGGGCGTGGGTTCTTGCGAGCAGCGCAGTAACAGCGAGTTCAAGTAACTCAACCGACAAGCGCAGCAACAGCGGGTTCGAGTGCTCAACCGAGCAGACTGCAGTCGCAGCAACAGCCAGCTCAAGTAATCGTGTATATAGCTTGCCCGGGCTGCCATCTTGGATCCATCGGTGGAGACGGAGAAGCTGCCGGAGATGGTTAGCGCGGCGGCGGTGCTCTCGGTCCTGAGGTGCTGCTGCTTCTTCTTCTGCTTGTTGGCTGCTCCGCGTGCTGTCGTCGTCTCCGCCGATCCCACTCCCACTGTGTGCGCCAACTCCGGTGAGGCGTCTCTCCTCCTCCGATCAGATCAGATCCCTCGCTCCGCTACCTGCGCTTTTCATTTCCGATCGATCCTCGTGTTCGTTGCTGCAGGGACGCCGCCGGTTATGCTAGGAGAGCCTCTGCGCTTCTGCGGCAACCACTACGGGAGAAAGGAACTTCGCCGGCAGCCCCACATTTTGCCGACAGCCAGGCCCAGGGCTGTCGGCAAAGGAAGTCTTTGCCGACAGCCTATCCCCGCTGTCGGCAAAGAATTCTTTGCCGACAGCCCATAGGCTCCCTGCTGTCGGTGAACAAACACTGTCGGCAAGTGTTGTTGTCGGCAAAGAAATCCTGTCGGCAAAGAACTGGCTGGGAAAACGGTGGACAGACGCCGTTAACTTCGCCGACAGCACGTCTTTATGCTGTCGGCAAAGATATCTCTTTGCCGACAGCCTAGCCATGCTGTCGGCAAAGAGTTTGCATTTTTTTTGAATTTTGACTTCAAACTTTTTATATGGCCTAATTATATTGTTTACAAGCATATGTTCTAATTTGGGCCCTTTTTATAACATTTTGCTATATTTTGTTAATTTATTTTGTTTACTTGAATTTTCTCGCATAATCCAAAATTGAACTGCAGGTGCATGAAATAATGAAACGTAGCCATTCGAAAAATGATATTCATGTTGGAGAGTGTGTTTTGAGGCGGTGTCCATAAACTCACCCAAAAGTTCGAAGTCCATGTCCATGTAACACGACCATCCATGAGTGGTAGAAGTGTTTTTAATTATATAAAATCCAAACGAAGTCGGAAAATCACGAAACTTGTCGGGGTGTCTTGTTATCGCATGTGGAGGCTACGATAAAAATTTGAGAAAGTTTGGAGCAAGCTGCGACGTCGGATACTCAAAACCCAGACATCTCCACTTGTGATCGTTGCCGAGTATACCCTTCTCTGATTCATGTGTCTCTTGTTCCCGTCTTCTAGACTCTGTCGGGTTTTCTCCACGTCTTCTATTTACGCGGCCTAGCGCCGACAAACAAAAAACACAAACAAGAAAAATAACAAGCAAGGCATGTAAAGCAAGCATGGACAACCAAAGTGAAGGAAGTGATCCTAGATGGGTTGGTCCTATTAGGTGATGGGTTGCTATCTAAGGTTATTATTATTATGTCAATTTGAAGTAAGATTTGGATAAAGGGATTCCATCCACAGGGTAAGGTTTCTACGGGTTATTATTAAATGAAAGAAATAAAAAGCAAACATATCTAGAATTTAAATGGGCACCAAAAATTAGGAAAGACGTTTTAATATGTAGGGTTACATTTTAAAAGATTTATGGTGCAAGCATTATGGATTTCTGATTTACGATGATGAAGATATAAATTATTCAAGTCTGCCGATTATACGCGAATGGAAACAAGCATGGAAATTAATTCTACAATTTTTATTTATGCAACATGAGTGGAAATTATAAAAGTATGATCTAGAGCTACTCTAGTTTTTTAGAACTTTTCCTAGAATTTTTATGCAATTAATAAGCTTACGTTTTCACATACTGTGTACAAATCCCGGGTGCACATAGCAATTTCCCAGCTGGCTGACGCATGGGCCTGGCCAGCGTCAGGGCTGACCGTCCCTGTACTGTGCTCATGAGCCCTGAGCCGATCGGTGGACTAGCTCCCTCTCTGTCTTTGTTTTATGTGGAACACGTCCACACAGTGAAGAAGGGAAGGAGATAGGCCACTTGTGGCTGACGGACTGGGTCTACCAGAGGCATGTCGTGCAGCCATTGGCCACCACGACGTGGCCTGGGGCTGATGGCCTCGGATGCCGTCGTGTGTCCGCTCGTCCTCATCCGCGTGGTCAACGAACGGAAAATCAGAGAAGGAGCGAGAGGGAGAGAGAGAGAGAGAGTGAGAAGGAGGGAGAGAGGGAGTGGGAACCGGGCAGGGCTCAGCCATCGACGGCCCCTGGCACGGCTTCGGCGCGCGCTGCGTCAGCAGAGGCGAGCAGCGGCGAGGGCGGCGCACTACGACGGCGGCGACCTCGGCTCCGACGAGCAGTGGTAAGCTAGACGACGCTCCGGTGGTGCCTGACTCCGGCGGCTAAGCGGCGGCAGTGCCGTCCATGGCTCTAGTGCGGCGGCGGTAGCAGCGTCTCTAGCTCCGGCGATGCTTGGCGAGAAGATCGAGGTGCGGGTACGACGGCATCATGGACCGGTGTAGCAGCAGCTCCGGTGTCGTTTCCGCACGTCCTCGGCGTCCTCAGCGCGGCGATGCCTGCCTTCGGCGGGTTCGTGTAGGGTGAGGGACGTTTCTGCTACTGCTGGTTGCTCTCGTTGGAGTTGGGGACGTTTCTGTTCCGGAATATAGGCGCTATCAGATTTACGGCAGGAGACTGGACATACAGAGCACAGGCCCCTAGCGTTGTTGCTGGCACAGCCCGGTCCCATCAGGTGCTTATATCTGGTAATTTATCCTTAACTATATTTTCTGCAAGACAGCAAGTTGATTGATGAATTATTGTCACAGATAATGACATGAATGTCTTCTTTCACTTGTATAAATACTGCAATTTGTTTGTCTCTAAATGTCACTGGATATACACTGCATCATTTGTGTGCTGGTACCTCTCCGAGCCACAAAAAAAGAAATGTTTAATCACTTTCAACCACAGATAATGACTCTTATTTTTTGGCAGGTTGGTCAGTATTGTGATTATTTCTCTGTTTGTTTGTAAATGCTTTTTTTCTAGTTATTGTTTCAGTTTGATTTTGTATTTTATTTTCTGTTAGTTTTTCAGCTCTAGCCTGATTTTCCTTTTTGATTATAGTTCATTTCTTTGTTTGGTAGTATTATAATTTATGTGTGCAGATGAGGCTCATGTGTGTTAGTGTTATCATGTTTTTGCTTGCTTGTAAATCTCAATTGATGCCCAATTTTTTTGTTAAGCTGCAGTAGGCACTACCTATCATGCTAACTGAGCTTGGTCCTTCCAGTATCAATGTCATTGATGAATTTTTTTTTGTTTTAGCCTGTAATGTATGTCTTTAGCTTCATAATATTGTTTTTTCTGATCATCGATATTGATTACCTATTTGTTTTTGTTTGTCATGACTATGTTATTGATAGGTTTTAATCTTTGTTTATTTGGTACTGTAGAAGTGTCTTTGTTCACTGTCCTTATGTATTCTCTGTCTTTATATAAGCTGTAATATATGTGTATTAACTTTGTAGTTACAGTAGAGTTCAACTTTTACTTACAGTTGTCCATCAGGTGTGGTTATCGGCCTTCGCGCCGCTGTGGTTATCGGCCTTCGCGCCGTTGTTTTTTGCAGGTTTTGGAAACCTCCCCGTGCAGGGGAGGTGCTGCCGAATTTTTGCGTGGATACTAACCTTTTGTGCCCTTATTGTAGGAGGAGGACCTGAGGGAGGTACTCGGTGAGTATATTGCCTGTTGCTTTAGTTTGTGCGGCCATCCTGCAGGTACTAATTACATCACTTGGCCTTTGTGTAGGCTCCGTCGGCGGGTTCGAACCCGACTCCAGGTGCTAGCCCTCCACTGGGTCCTTCTCCACAGCACACCTGGCCAGCACACCCGACGTACCCCACGCAGCAGTACGTGTGGCCTCCTCCTCCACAGTCGCAGGGCTACTCCTCGTGGCCGCAGGCGCCGACGCAGCAGGGGCCTCGGCCGCCCTACTGGCAGTACGAGGCGGCGCCGCAGTCAGGGTGGACACAGCTGCAGCCAGGGTGGACTCAGCCGCAGCCAGGGTGGTCTCCGTCGGACCAAGGTGGGGGCTCTGAGACTCCTGGGGACGGCGCCACGAGCTAGGTACCTTTGCCTCCCTCTTCTGGACTAGTAGCAATGATTGTTAGACCCCTGGACCAGTACTGATGAACTTTTGGACATCCTATGTGTATGTTGGACATGTATATACTCGTTTCGCGACGTTATATGTATTCTGGACATGTATCGATGGATTTGACGGCGTTGATGTGTGGATTCACGTTGAGACCAAATTCGATGCACAAATGTGGTTCATATGCTATATTGTTGTGAATAAATGTGGTTCTGTGGTATATATATGCGATAAATGTGGTTTAAATGCAAGAAAACAGCAAAAACAAAAGAAAAAAATATATTGCCCAGCTTTGCCGACAACATAGGCCAATGCTGTCGGCAAAGCTGGGCATTTTCCCAGCGAGAATGCCAGCTTTGCCGACAGCCTTTCTTTGCCGACAGCATCTGTCATAGGCTTTGCCGACAGCCCCGGCAGGTACTGTCGGCAAAGCCTTTTCCGACAGCCCAGGAGTACTGTCGGCAAAGCCTTTGCCGACAGTAACAGAGGCTGTCGGCGAAGCCTTTGCCGACAGCCTACAGGTGGCTGTCGGCGAAGGAGACGGCAGCCGTCTTGACGGCGCAGTTTCCTTCGCCGACTGAACACGTGGCTGTCGGCGAAGCAACGCCGACAGACCAAACATGCCTGTCGGAAAAGAGATATTTACCGACAACAACTTCACCGACAGGGCTTTGCCGACAGGATAAGAGAAACCCTGTCGGCAAAGCATTTGCCGACAGGATTAAGGCCTTCGCCGACAGCTTCAAGCTGTCGGCAAAGAGGGCGTTCCCAGTAGTGAACACTGGCATCAGCTGCTGCGACGCCGTCGACGACGACGCGCTGCGGGAGGCGCTTCACGCCATGAACGTCCCCGACGCCACGTGCGCCGCCATCGTCCAGTCGTTCTTATGCGCGGTAATTTTTTTTATAAAAAAACGAGAGGAGCCGTACGTCACAATTTTGTTTTTACCCTTGTACCGGCTGATTCTGGTATGTACACTAGTGCCACCTTTCCTCGCCCTCTGTCCGTGCCACAATTTTGTTTTTATTGCTTCTGTGTGATATGCAAACGAATTATTTTTCAAGCTGGTTTTGCTCCACGGATAGATGTTGTGGGCTGTCCTGCAGTTTTTAGTTGTTTATTACTTCCTTCGGAGTTCTGGTTTTGCTCCCCTTCGGACGGACGATGTTGCATTGATGGTCTTTAATAGTATCTCTATATCTCTCAGCAAGGTTTACTTGGATAGTGTAATTAATAACAAGAGACTCAAGTTTTGTTCCATTTTGGCCATAATACTTGGATTGTTTTGAGTGATGTGTGAAGAAATAGGTCTGAATAATCTTATAAAATGTAATACATTTCCCCCAACTGATGCTACTCGTTCTTGCAGAGATGCATCCCGTCTCTGTCGTCCGTGATCAGCTCGGCTGATCCAACGAAGCTCTCGGTTCCTCTCCTCTGCGCATCTGCCCAGGCGCAGCCGCACCCCGTCGTCACTGCTGGTAGTGGTACCACTAGCACAAGGCCGGCGCAGGAGCAGGACACCAGCAGCATGTGCCTTGAGAGAGTCAGCGCTGCCTCCTTCCACGCCATGACGGCTCACCCGGACGGCTCGGGCCGGGTGTTCCTGACCAGCCGCCGGGACGGCAAGGTGTGGCTGGCCACGATGCCCAGACGGGGAGCCGGAGCCGCCCTGCGGATCAGCGCAGGGCGGCGGCCGTTCCTCGACCTCACGAACCAGCATGACGGCGTGCTTCGGGTGGTGGGCGTGGCTTTCCACCCGGACTTCACCACCAACGGCCGGTTCTTCGTCTCCTACATTTGCGACAGCCGCAGCGTCTCGCCAACAGCCTGTGGCGGCGCCGGCGCCGGCGCCGGATCCGGCCGGTCCTGGCCGTGTAGGTACCATGCCATCTCGTTGTCGCCGAGTTCTCTGCACAAGGTGGTGCTGGTGCTGACTTTTCCAAGGTACGTAACGACATTATTTCAACTACTTTTCTGACTTTTCTTCGGTTTGTCACTTCGTGTCTACGTCTTTCTATAATGGAGTTAAATTGAATTTTTTAATTGGAGCAGTATTATATTATTATGCTTCTAGGATTGCCTAGATAGTGTTTTGCTCATGATGATCATCAAATCAGTGATTAATCTATCTATTATTATTAGGCCACTCGAGCTGATCCATCTGAAGTGAGAAGGATCTTTACCCTGGGCTTGCCTCAGCCACAGTACAAGCTATATTCATACCAAGGCTGCGTTTAGATGCAAATTTTTTTGCAAAACAGCACTGTAGCTTTTTTCGTTGTTATTTGGCAAATATTGTCCAATCATGGTCTAATTAGGCTTAAAAGATTCGTCTCGTCCATTTCGTCTAAACTGTGTAATTAGTTTTATTTTTTATCTATATTTAATGCTTCATGCATGTGTCAAAGATTCGATGTGATGGGAATCTGAAAAATTTTGCAAAATTTTCTGGGAACTAAACAAGGCCCAAAGACATGGTGGTCAGATCCTGTTCCGACCCAGTATTGACGATGACGACAGCGACGGATACCTCTACCTCATCACCGGCTATGGCTATTCCTCGTCAAATAAGCAGAACGGGAGCAGCAGCGGTTCTTTCTTGGGCAAGATCTTGAGGTTCAATGTAGGCAACGGTATGATATGATATATATGGGGGCCTGCTTTTCTCAACATGCAAGTCCGATCCATAGTAGGAGTAGTATGTACTAGATGAGACTGTTACCATATCTATCATTGTGTGTTTTGGTTTCAGGGTCAGTAGGAGGAAGCGAATGGCTGGACACGGACAGGCACCCCGACAGGACGGACGACAAGGCGGAGATGGTCGCGGCGGGACTGAACAACCCGAGCACGTGCAGCTTCGATTCCGACAGGCCATCTCACCTCTTGTGCGCGGACGTCAATGAGGTACGTACGGCACCGCAGAAGAATGAATTGCCTGACGTTAATTGGACATTGACGCGTCCACTTGCAGCAACGGTCCGAAAGGGTGTATCTGATCACAAAGCAGATCATGGGTGGAAGAAGGTCCTCGTCGTCCAGCGTGTGGCCACCGTCTCCATCGTCGTCAACCACGGGCGTCCGGCAGACGGCAGGATGCCCTCCATCGTCGGGGGTCTGGTGTACCGGGGATCAGGGGAGCCCTCGCTGAATGGGAGGTACATACGCATATGATGTCAACATCGATCTATATATGTATCAACAATTCAACATGTCTCATTGTGATTTATTTCTCCATGGTAGGTATGTTTACGTGTACGCCTCCAGAGTGTGGAGCAGCGGGTGGAGCGGGCGCTACGCCTCCACCCAGGTCGCGAACGTGAGCTGCTCCTGGAGCAGCCCCGTGCCGTGCCGCAGCAGCAGCATCGGCAATGGCAATGGCATCGGCGGCCGCGTCCTGTCGATGGCCGAGGACAACAGCAAGGACGCCTTCTTCCTCACCACCGCCGGAGTCTTCCGCGTCGTCCCGTCCGGCGCCTGCGGTGCTCGCCCTCAGCCGCAGCGGCCGGCAGGGACAGGCTGGCTGCTGTCCGTGGGGGCGACTGCTGTGGCACTTGCGCTGTATGTCTGCTGGGCGATACTGGCAGGCGGAGGGCAGATTCAGATTGGACGCTGCTGCAGTTGCAGCAATTTCTGCTTCATCAATTCCATCTTCTGTTGCTCACGCCGGTACAGTTACCCCCACCAAAACTGAGCACGAACCATAGCCTTCTCTACGAGAACTACGTCCGTCCATCCCAAAAAGAATGTCACCTTATGAGTTACCGGTGCTGGCCTTAGTATAGTATAAACCTTATCTAATAGTAGTACAAGTCAATTTGTGGTCGCCATTGCATGTAATCAGCCTGCTACATTTTTCGTGTGAACTAGCCAGGACCCCGCTGTTGCAAACTGGTTGGCACTGTTTGTACCGGGTTGGAGTACTGTTCACATGTTCGGTACTGTTTACACTGGGTATTTGTTCACGGGATCCGATACTATATCTTAACGGGGTAAGCCTGTTCACAGAGATCCGGTACTGTATCTTAATGGGTGAGACTGTTCATGTGGATCCATTACTGTAGTTAATACTGTAGATGGTGCAGCTAACTCACCGCGTTTTAAGGTCTTTATAGATTAGTCAGCCTGGGCTGTGGGCTCCCTAAAAAAAAGATTGATGTCACTGCCTGCATTAGTAGAGATTACAAGGCATGTAGGAGAACCAATTGCATACTGGAGCTTCTCGCTTCTTAGAGAACTATTTCCAGCATTCAGGAGACTCTGATTCAAATACACCACAATCAACTGGAAACAACCAGCAAGTTGCCCTCTCCAACGGCCTGTCAGCACTGTTGAAAGGGTCTGCCAGCCTGTTCGGCTAAAAATAAGCGACTGAAGTACTGCTGGCTGGTTTGTTGTGAGAGAAAAATACTGCTGGTTGACTGGAAATAAGCGGCTGAAAGCTCAAGCGAACAGGTTGTGCGTCCATTTAGCGTGTGTTTAGATTGAGGGTTCTTGTGGGTTGAGATGAGATGGGTTGGACCCAGATTTGGTAGTGTTTGGTTGGGGTAAGTGGGTTGGATTCATCCTCACAGGGATTGTACCTCCCAGATGCAGGTACATCTGGTACCTCCAAATCGGAGAAATCTTTTTGACCCAAATGGACACCGTCCTTCTCCGTTGGCGAGCACAGGCACACGGACTGCTCGGTGAACCTGGTTATATAGACTGGCCTGTTCATGGTCCGGTTTAATCCGTCTCTAGGCAAAACCCAGCCCAGACCGTCGAAGATGTTGCGCGTGCGGTTCAGAACCAGCGGGTTCACGGTTTCCACGGTTAAACTCGACGAAGAGTGCTAACGCTGCAGCGCCCACAAGCAACCGCGCTAGGAAGCCGTCGACGCCAACCATGCTGCCTCGGGCCCGCCGGCGGCGAGGAAGCCCCCATTGATCTTGGCTGCCATGACACCACGCTGCTACCTGTAGGTCGGGGACAGACCAATCAAGAGCTAGCCGCGGTAAGAATAAAGAAAGGCACGACTGCAATCCACTATTATTGTGGCTCGGAGAGACAGAGAGCAGCCGGTAGGTTGTTGCAGTTGCAGATCGATATGTGTGCTCATCAGTGCTTACCGTGAGGGACCGGGGAGAGCGATGAGGGCGAGTAGGCCACCTTCCCCTGCCGGATGCACCGCTGGCTGCCGGCGGAGGCCAGGAGCAGCAGCAGCAAGCAGAGGACGGAAAGAGCCGGCGAGCACTAGAGAGAGAGCAGAGAGGGGAAGGTCGAAGGAGACTGGCTTCTGTCTAGCTTCAACCTGGGCGTTTGGTTATAACCGACAATTCGGTTCGGTTAAAAAAAATTCGGTTTCCAGCTTGCAGCCCCCGATCGGTTATCTAGAAAAGTGAAAACCACAGAATTCGGTTTCGGTTTTTTCATTTCGGTTTTCGGTTTTAACCGTAATAACCGAACATAATGCCAGCAGCGGCAACAATGCAGAATTACATCAAAATCAAATGATTGCAAGCAACAACATATATATTATATATCAAGTCTTAACTCTTAAGCTGTCAAGACGACAAGCAGCAGCATCCCAGCAAGAATTAAAAAGTAGTGCATCTCACAGTACACAAATCAACAAGCCTCAAACAACATTACACAATTACATAGATTCAAGAGTTCTTCATTATTCAAACAGTAGACACCCAGCACCCAGCAGGAGCAGGCGAGCAGCAGCGTGCATGCCAGCGTCCATACACCAAGACACCAAGTGGGCAAAGTACTGGAGCATCAGCAGTCCTGCAGCCATCAAGTGATCTCAATTAGTGATAAGTGATCTCAGCGGTCCAAGTCCAAGAAATATTAAACAGATGAATGTGCAAAACCTGCAATAGAAATATACCTTCTACCAATTGTTCAAGACACAGTAGCTGGAGTATCATCCTTAGAAATGGAAAGGCCACTAAGTTCTAAAATAACAGATGATGATGATCTAAGTTAGTACAGTGTTGTGTATGAATCGTGGAAGCATATTAGAAGCAATTAAGAATATGTTACCTTCCTCAAGCAAAGCCATTTGTTCGGTGTCCTCTTCAACACTAACATATTTTCCTCCACCTCCACGAAGCCAATCATTTGCACAAACGAGGCGCTCAACCATTCTTGGGGTTAGTGAGGTCCTAAAGTCATCAAGAGTTCGGCCACCAGCACTCAAGGCTGATTCAGAGACAACTGAGGTGATAGAAATTGCCAACAGATCATGGGCCAACCTAGATAATATTGGGAATCTTGTTGCATTGGCCTTCCACCACTTTAGAATGTCAAAGTCTTTTGTGTCCGGCTCATTATCTTCTGATAGATACTTGTCTACCTCAGATTTGACAGTGCCACCCTCACTGTTAATCTGCTGAGCCATTTCCATCCACCTACTCTTTTTTGCCGTTTTCAGTTGTAGATTCAGACTCAGTAGGTTGTGGTGCCTTATCTTTTGGGGCATACATTTCCTTGTACTCTTCAAACAAAGCACGAAAATAAGTGTTCACTGTTTCCCACACTTTTGTCTCCTATTGTATCCCCAAACATCACCTTAATTCCTATTTTAATGCAATTTGACAGTTTGTATCTAGGATCAATAGCAACACAGAAGAAAACATTAAAGTTGAGTAGCTGATCCCCCTTATCTTTCTCTCCTCTCTTCTCTCTGTCCCCCTGCCTCTCACCATACTTCTCTCCCCAGTACTTGTAGAACTTCACTAGCATTCTTGTAGCCATTTCCTTGCTCGGGTTGTCTTCACTTAGACCCATTTCTCTTAGCAATAGTAATACTTCAGCAATCTCATGAAAATAAGTGTGAGATGTTGGACGACTTTGTACAGAAACACGGAGAGTGAGGTCATAAAAGTGTTCAAGAAAATCAGCCATCTTCCTAGCCTTCTCCCAAACTGCTTTTGTTGGTACCCATGGACCATTCTCTCCTTCTAATTCTAATCTGTAGTATGGGTCTTCATCACTATATCTTTCAAATGCTTTCTCGTACTTCTCTGCAGCATGTAACATAAGGTACGTTGAGTTCCATCTAGTGCAAATATCCAAGTTCAGAAATGCTTTGCTCTGTACCTTGGCTAACTCAGCACATTTCTTAAATTTCACCAACCTAGATGATCCACCCCTGATGAACTTAACTGCAGCACAGACACGCTTAATTGATTTATCAATTTCCTTCAAGCCATCACCTACTATTAGGTTGACAATATGAGCAGCACATCGCATATGCAGGTACTCTCCTTCAGCAAAACAACCTTTTGACTCATTCAAGATCCGCCTCATGTACTTGACTGCATTATTGTTTGCACTAGCATTGTCTAATGTTATTGTAAAAACCTTCTCAATGCCCCACTCAGCTAAGCAATTCTCTAATGATTTCCCAATGTCCTCCCCTCTATGCCCCTTAACCAAGAAAAAACCAATAATTGCTTTCCTAAGATTCCAATCATTGTAAATAAAATGGGTTGTAACACACATGTAGTTTTGACTATTCTTAGCAGTTCATGTGTCAGTTGTGAGGCAAACTCTTTCACAATTGTCCTTAAAAAATTTCTTGAGCTTTTCTTTCTCATCTTCATATACTTTAACACAAGCTCTAGTGACTGTCCTTCCAGATGGCAGAATAAATCGTGGACATGCTTCTGCCAAGAATTTTCTAAGACCAGAACGTTCAGATAAGACAAATGGTTGTTCATCTTCAATTATCATCTCAGCAAACAACCTTCTAAGTCTATCCAGATCAAATTTCCAAGTGGTTATAGAACCAAGATTACTAGTGCCAGCACATGGTGTCAGTTGCAAAGTTCCTTGATTATCAACTACTGATTTGTTAGGATTCTTTCTGCATATCTTCAGATGAGTTTTCAAGGATGACGTACCATTTGTTCTTGAGCCACAATGAAATAGCTTTTCACACCACTTACACTTGGCTCTCTCTTCCCCATTGTCGATTTTGACCTTGCCGAAACTTTCCCATACATCAGATCTCAGAGCCATGGGTTTCCTTTTCCTGGATTCTTCAGCAGCTTTCTCTCCATCCTTGGTCTGTTGCTGCTCCTTGCTCGCATCTATCACACCAGTCACTGACGCACCAGTCGCTGACGCTCTAGCTTCAGTTTCTTGAGTTTGACTCTAATTAATCTCACAAGCAACAGTTTCATTTGTGTCCCCCATCTAGAAATGAAATGATTCAAATTAGGACTTAAGAACAGCAAGGAGAAGAGGAGAAGACAAGAAGAAATGAAGAACTGAGCTCGATCTAAACTTACATTGGAGAACTGCTCCGTCCGCGCTGCCGTTGTGTTGGTCGGAGAACTTCACGAGGGTGTTGCCAGCCACCTTCGCCTCACCGTCCAGGACTCCAGGCGGCCACCGCGATCTGCTCCCGTGCTCCGCAGACCGCCGCCGCCGCCCGCGACCTGCTCCCGTGCTCCGTCTGCGTGACCTGCTCCTCACCAGCCACCGGCCCCGCCCACCGCGACCTTCTCCTTACGGGCCGGCCACCGAGACCTGCTCCGTCCGCGGTCGTCGCGCCGCCACCGCCCGCCGGCCGCCCCTGGTTTAGTTAGGGTTTGGGTGTTCGGTGTGGTGTGGATGGGGATTGGGGGCGCCTGAATGCGGGATGTCGGGGACTCGGGGTCGGGGGTCTTGCAGCGCTAGGATGGGCCGTCGTGGCCTCATGGTGGGCTATGTCAGGGTGGGGGGATTTTCTGTCTGCGACATGTTATTTCAGTTATTCGGTGATTCGGTTTGACCATAAAACCGAAGCCGAGACCGAACAACACAAAAACAAAAACCGAACCCGCAACCGATATTTCGGTTCGGTTTACGGGTAAAAAGTGCCCAGGGTGAGTCTAGCTAGCACAACGATTGTTTGTGCGTTTTGAGCTGAACGAAGAAGAAGGGTAGAGTCGAACTAAATCGAGCCAAACACGGTTCCGTGATGGGCTGGTTTGTGGGCTAATATACACTATTGCCTTCTCGGCTCCCAGCTGTCTAAGCGAGGTGGGACTAAAATTGAGAAATGAGAAGGGCGCTGGTGCTTGCAAAGCAGAGCGTGCGGGCTGCCGCTAGCCTGTCGCGGCCATCGGGCCAAGTGGGCTGTTGGCCCAAGCGTAGCGAGAGGAGGGAGGAGAAAGTGGCCCAAGCGGTGTAGGAGCGAGGAGATTCAATCAAAGTAAATATTTTTGGTGCCACAAATAAATTTCACAAAGCGCATCAACATACAAAAATGCATATGGTGAATTTTAATGCAAGGTTTAAAATAGTTTTGCAGAAAATAAGTTTTAACTTGTTGTAAAATTTTACAAATTTCAATTTTTAGTGAATTTTAGCGTGAGGACAAATATAGGGGGTTACAACTTGGTTCTATGGGTCGGTATTCTGTATTGAATTTTTCGTATACCGACTGTGTTCGACATAATTCCGCTCGAATTAGTTCGTTCTCGAAATTCTCGATATTCCGTAAGTTCACGTTCGTTTTCGTGTCCGACTTTACCGTTTTCGTATTTCAAATGTAAAAGTAGAAAACAATTGAGGGATTTTCCGACCGTTTTCATCCATACTCACAGCGCAAGAAACTAACTAATGCATGCAAATGACTAGGTGAATCCTTCACGAGAACACATCTCGTTTTGGGTATGTGCATACTCAAACGCACTACGTACATGATGACACACATGTACATACATGACCCAAATGCAAGAACTCCATAATCAAGTCATGATTATTCCTTAGAGCATCTCTAAGGGTTTGCCAAATCAACTTGGCATCCATCTATTTTTAGCAAAACAGAAAAAATTGTGCTCCAACAGTTTGGCATCCAACTTGGCAAATTTTAGCAACTTGGCAAATCTCCCCCCTCCAAGCGCATATTTGTGCGCTGAGCGCGAGCGCGCATTGCTTCACGTGCAAATTTAGGCGGGGCTCTTCGTTTCTTAGCGGGGCTCTTCGTTTCTTAACGGGGCTCTTCGTTCGCTTAGCGGGCCTCTTCTTATTTTACCAAATCCAAATGACAAACTCTTAGAGAGAGTCTATTTTTTAACTTGCCATATATTTTAGCGAGTTGCCAAATCACGATATTTGCCAAGTGAATTTTGGCAAACTCTTGGGAAGTCTGGGCCTTGCACCCGTACGTCACGCCCCGGGCCTCGGCGCCCGCCATGTCCGCGGCACGCGCGACAACCCAAGGCCGATCGAGGTGCCAAGCCACGGCGGCCGTGGCAACAACCGCGACCTCGAAGCCGACTTCACGGCGCCTTGCCGCGACGCGCGGCCACGCTGTGCTACGCCGCCACAAGCCGTTTTGACAACCCCAGCGCGCGCCATCGACGACCACGACGTCGAGGATCCCGAGACTCGCGCCGCCCAAACCTGCTTGGCGCTTGACGACAGCGGCGCCGCCCTTCTCCGCCGCGACTTCATCGCGCATCGTCTGCGTGCACACCTTCCTGCATGCATCACGTGTCCTGCCGCCGCGCCGTCAAGCCCACCGGTGAGCCATCACGTGCATGCCCAAGCCTCCACACCTTTCTACCGAGCTGGATAGCTGCTTGCTCCGGTCTTCGCGCTGGCGTTTTCTATCGCCACCAGCGTGCAAGCCCTCACACCTTGGCGATGTGTCCATGGCCGTGGTTGCCCATAGCATGCAGCAGCACGCGCACGCCCTACGCCGGCTCATGCACACAGCACACACAGGAGCATGCCGAAGCCAAAAGCCGGGGCCTTGCGCGCAGATGGACTCGCGGAGCGGCGCCGGCAGAGTGGCCAGTTCTATCTCTCCCTCCCTTCCTACTTCTTCTCCTGCACCGCCACACACATGCCTGGCCTGGGCATGCAGCCGTCGTGAACAATCCGCCGCCCCCGGCAAAACGCAGCCCCCGCAGGCCACTGCCGCCGCGGCGCTGCGCACCATGACGCGAGCCCGCCTCGCCTGCACTCGGTGTCCGAGCGCTCAGCGCTGCACGTCGTCGCGCGTACGCGCGCACTCGTAGCGAGCCCGCGACCACGGCACGACTCAGGTCGCGGCCGCAAGGACAAACCTTGTCGACTGGAGCCCTTGAAAACCCCTCGTGCCTAGCCTAGCCTAGCCAAGCCCCGAGCGAGCAGCACAGGTGCACGCCGGTGCACGCACCAGTCGCCGCGTCGTGCCGTGTGCCCCTGCGGCGTTCAGCCGAACGGGTGGCTGGCACCCGCCTTTCCTTCCCCTCTCATCCCTACGAACCAGGCCGAAAGCCCATCCGTTCACTTGTTCAAATGTTCGTCTGGCTCCTCTACAAAGGGCGAGTGCAGTGACCTCCATCGAAAGCACATTATGGACTCTCCTACCTGTGCAGTATGCGGAATAGCTGAAGAAACAACAGAACACATCGTGTTCCACTGCGATTTTGCAGTACAATTCTGGTCAGCCTTTGGTTTGCAGTTGAGTCAGAACCTCGGATCCAACAATCTGCACTGCATCCAGAAAATAGGCAACCTCCCAGACGCCCAATGCAACCCTGTCTGCACACCGTGTTCCTAATGCAGTTTCTTCGTGTTTGGAGGTGTTAGGAAGGCATCAGCAAGCCAAAAGGAGGCTCGGGGCCAGGCGTTGCTAGAAACAACCGGAGTGAGTGTTTCCAGGAAGTCAGGTTGGGGCTCCGCGTCTCCTCACTGTCTCGTACTCTCACCTGTGCTGCTGCCGAGCACTCGCGCCCCCACGCCGCCGCCAAGGACGCGCTCGTCTGTGCGCGCCGCCGTTCCGCTGTGCTGCCCGTCTGTGAGTGCGCCGTGTTGCTCAGCCCCTCGCGCGTCGCCCCGCAGCTCTTCGTCTCGGATGCGCGCCGTCGTGTTTCTCGCTCCCGCGAGCCTCCACGCTCACCTGGGACTGCTGTTGTGCTGCTCGTCTGAGGAGGAAGAGAAATGCAGAGATTTGGGGAAATAGAGAGAGACTTGGTGGTTGGTGCTGCTCGTCCGAGGAGAAAGTGAAATAGAGAGGGGAATCGGATGTTGGTTATGGAGCGGAGGATTTGGTGCTCGCTAGCAGTAGCATATGCTCTAGATGAAGAAGAGCAAGGGTGAGGTCGGAGGGAGAGCCGAAGACGGAGAGGTGATTGAACCACAACCACCTTCATAAGAACAAGTTAACTGTATCCAACCAATGCAGTGAACCAAACAAGATCTAGACAATCCAGGCTTAGCTCATACAAGCAAACTAAACAACAGTCTCTTAGCATTGCTGTGATCAGGCTTGGGCTGCCCTGGCTTAGCAGTCTAGCCAGACCAGATCTAAAACGAGAACCAAACATACCCTAAGTGCCTCGTGGAGATCTCGCTATGAACTATGTTCAAACCCTGTTTTGTATTAAGAAAACCAGGGATAATTGGAATCTTGTTTTTTCCACTGCATTGCACACATTAGGAGTAGTAGCATTATATTCCAGTACTCAACTATGTTTTGGGATAACACCTGCTGCTGCCTTAGGTCCTGTTTGGATCCATTAGCTAAACTTTAGCTGGCTAAATTTAGCTATGGTGGATTCAAACAGCCCACAGCTAAAACCAGCTAAACTTTAGCTGGTGGCCAAAATGAACCTGATCTATCGGTGTTTTGTAAATCAGCGAGTGAATTTATACGTGTGTCGCGCTGCTCTAGGAAAACGATGGTAGCACTCAAAGACATAAGGAATTATACTGGTTCAGGCCGGAGCCTTACGTCCAGTCTCAGAGATGGTTCGAGTTCGTGTTCTTCGGTTCAAGTGCTCTGAAGTCTTACAATGGGAGTGTGTAATATAAGTGATTCGAGGTAGGAGGAGTGAGGTGGACGAAAGCCCGAACATAGTCTCGAGAGTTCATCCCCCTCGAAGGGAGGCCTGGCCGCCCTTATATAGAGTCTGGGTGCAAGGTTACAATGGAGAGATGGGTTCTCCCGACCCGAGTGGTCGAAAGCCCGAGGGAGGGAGAAGCAAGTAAACTTAGGGGCAAGTCGCCTTGTCTTGTCATGGCGTCATTGTAGTTCAGGCATGGTCCTCGTCGTGGTCGTCGCGATCTTGCTCCCACGTTGTGGCGTGGCGCTATCGGCCACTCTCTCAACAAGGTCACACAGGTGGCATGACACAATAGGATAAACCACATCACCGGCTTTAGGGGCGCTAGGATCCTAGGCCCGCTCATCAGCCGCCAAGCCAGAACGCCTTCACCACCAAGAAAGCCTCGAGAGGTTCACCCGATGGAGGCCGAACCGCAGCAGACAGCCCCTGACGGTCAAGCGTTAGGGCCTCAACGATGTCAGGCGGTGCCCGTGGCTCCCCCAACTCCACAATAATGCTAAGGTCCATCCATGCTGCAGCAGCACCCTCCTAGACCCCGGCACACAAAGACCATAGACCGTAGCCCCAAACCGCCTTGTACCCACCTTCCTCAGGATATAAGGGGAAGGTCGGCACCCGTAGGAGGGGGCTAAGCGATCCGAGTTCAGTCGAACACTGAGCAACTGAGAGGAACAACAGAGTGTGCCTCCCCTAGCAACACAGCAAGCGATGGGAGTGATTCCCTTGCTCACTGGGGGAAGAAACCTCATCGCCAACGAGCCATAGGATAGCATCGAGCGATCCCCTGTCAAATCTCTTTCTCCTTCGTTGTAACACCCCCCTCCCCGATCTGGGTGCTCTTGAATACGAAGAACTACTCACTGGTGGACGTAGGGCCTCGATAGCCCGAACCAGGATACATCGTCGTGTCTTCTCTCGTGTTTTTGAGTCCACCCGAGCCACCGGAGGCCCACACTTCTAACATCCGACGAACAACGATGCTTGCTGCGGTGACGAACACGCAACACCCGGAAAATCATATGGTGGTGTCTGTCTGTAGACTTTTTCCAACGGCTAGCATGGACTTCACACACCCTATATATGTTCTTTCCATAGCTCATTTGGAGCTGCTCTTTCACCCTAGACGTCCAGCATATATTGAGATGGTTTGTGAAATGTGAGAGAGCCATCCAAGCCTATATTGCTTCTTGTGAGAGTGTACCTTGAGTGCATCTGGTGTTCTTGGCTTGGCTTTCATTTAGGTGCTGAGTGAAGACTTGTTACTCTTGCTATTTGCTAGCACCCAGATGGCCTAGCGGAGGACTAGACCTTCTCTGTAGATTTTCTTGTGTGGGAAGTTTCTATTGGTGTTCACTATTTGAAGCCTATCATTCCGGAGTGGAAAATGGGAATTCACCAATCTTTACAAGACGAAACGCGCAGACAAACTTTTGCCGGAGAGCGTGGCACGTCGCCGGTAAATCCTCGGCCGTTGGATCTCGATCGAACGGCTTACATCACTGCAAAAATCACTTTCATGAGCACTGTTCATCTAGCAACGCCCACTGTTTACACACTGTTCATCTAACAGCGGTGCAACCGAGAAGAGAATTGCTACGTATACACGATAAACGTACACAGAAGATTAAAGTAAGACCTTTTCCTTTCCAGAAAATTCTTAAATAAACTAGAACTACTCTAGAGTCTACCAAATATTTTACACTCCTTCGTCATAAAAAAAATAATTTACAAATTCCTCTTATTCGTGTTTCGCATGTAAACTTAGGAAGTTTATATCTCATCCATCGTAACTCTAAATCCCGTAATTCTTCCACTAAAAATCTTCTAAAATAAAACACTACATGTCCTTTTAAAGAATTCTATTTGCGGCCTAATCTGCACATACCAAGAATTTTTCTCTTTTCCAGTATCTATACTTAGTTATGAGGAAATTTTAAATGTATGAGTAGTCATCTCCTCTTCAATTATAACATAGTATGATGCGGACCCATATTAATATGATTACGATCCTCCTCTATTTTTTAAAAAAATCAATGACACTGCTGCTAGGTTCTGATGTTACACACATTCAACTGATATATCCTTCATTTCGTGTACTAATGCCAACAATCCTCTTCTACTAACACAATAAAATATAAAAAAGGAAAAACAGATCCATCGTATAGAAAATTAATTCTACTACTAATATATATAATATTATTTTTCTCATTGAAAAATCATAAAACTGTAAAACCATTATAAAATCAACACAGGCACATTAAACATGGCGCGGCAACGCCGCGCCCCAAGTTTTCAGTGAAGACTTGAGACTTCATGACTCGAGAGAGCAAAACCGAGTAAGTGGATGAAGTAGTTTTTGTATAGACTAAGATTATCGCGGTTTAATTTTTTGCGGTCCAATTCATTTTTCTCGTGGATCATTCGGTACTCACAGTTGTTAATAGTTTTTATAAAAAAAAAGAAACTAGTTGAAGGTAAAAAGGTTTGATTTTGAATAAATTAAAGCTGAAATGACAAACATGGTACATTCAGGGCCGCTGCTGGCTTTTATTCATTCATTCATTCATATATCCATATCCATATCCATTCCTGCTACTAGTCAGGAAACTCAGGATGTTGAAGAAGTTGAACACGTACGTACGTCGTGCTGTAACACGCAACAGCTGCCAAGCAGCAGCCAAACGACGACGGCATGCAGCAGCATGGCCCTCGGGGCGTATATAGGGGATAACAAAGTTTGGTGTGTGATGCATCAAGGTCTCATGCGGCAGCAACCGTCTGTGCAGCAGGTCGGGTCTTGTTCACACTCTCTTCTGTCAGCGCAGCACATGCAGTAGACCTGGTCGGCCGCGGTGAGTACTGTGCGTAAATAAACAAACAAAATCAGCAGCATCGAAACCAAAAGAAAATTAATGGTGAAAAACACCCGACTACTTACTGTTTTTCAATGTAGTAGTAAATTCTTTCATATGCATGCATGCTATAAAATATCAATTAATTACCGTTGGGGTGGAGGGCTGCCATGAAGAAGAGCATGGCCACGGCCCAGATGAAGAGCACGAGGATCGCCCTCCTCGTCTTGCTGGCACTGGCAGCCATGTCGGTCGATCGAGCTCCTCGTCTCCACGCACACCTCAGAAATGGCAGTCGCCTGCTATGTGTGTGTGCGCGCTTGCTGCTGGGATTCCCTGATATGGTGTATCCCTCTCGCGTGCATTTACATACACTACCCCAGTCCAGTTTTTTCCTGACGGCCCGTTCCGTCAGGAAAAGTCACGAAAACCGTCAGGGAAGGGTATCCGTGTCGGTTACCGTCAGGGATAACCCGTCAGGGAAAAATCGACGGGGAAAGTCAAGTTTCCCTGACGGTAACCCGTCACGAAATAGTCCCTGACGGCTGAGACCGTCAGGAAAAATGTCCACCGTCGGTTTTTATCCTGCCGTCAGGGAAGAGTTTCCCTGACGGCCACGGAACGTCAGGGACAGTTTCAATTTCCCCCGTCGGCCGACCAACTGTCAGCGAAATTTCAAACTTTCCCTGTCAGTTCACTACCGTCAGGGATTGTTTAAGCTTTCCCTGTCGGTTCACCAACTGTCAGGTATGAAAATGGCTTTCCCGTCGGTTGTCCAACCGTCAGGCCTGGGATCCTTCCATCAGGGAAGATATTTCCAGTCATTTGGCTGGCAAGAATAATTGATTATTTAGCCATTATAAGGCCACTGTTCACAACTAATTAGTCACTAAAAAACACTATTACAACTGATGTAGCCATTCATTCATCCACACTTAAGTAACAAATATTATATTCAACAATCTTAGAACCTCATTCAAGTTGTACATGAATACAAAGCTATATAATAATTAGTGCCTTCTAGTTAGGTACCTAACAGGGAGCAGCACAAGTTAAAAGTGCTAACCTCCAACTAGATGCTATCTATCTCTAAACACAACTAGTAGCTGGCTGCTATCTCATGACAGTATACAGCCACTTGTGCACAAGATAGCCAAAAGAAATCAACATTCCTTGACCCAGGAAGTCTACAGGTAGCAATCTGCTTTTTGATGGCAGTATGCACCCTCATCTGCACAAGGCACATGCAGTGAATAGGCAACATGTAGCTGCCACTCCACAACTAGCATGCATGCCTTGAAGCACGATGGAATCCACAACCAAAATACCTCCCTTGCACAAAATACCCAGCATAACACATGCATGGCCTTCGAACTTCTTGTTTGTTGCCATCAGCCCTAGTAGATAAACAAAAGACTACAGCTTCACAAAATACTTCCTGCCACCTCATAACTCAATGGCCATCACTGTTCTCCCTGTCCATGTTAGCTGAAGCACGAGATGATCCATCTATAGTCCCTCCCTACGACCAAAAAAAATTATAGGATCATTCCAGAAGGGAAGTAACAGGCAGGGTAGTAACAGGTAGAGAAGCTACTGTAATCAGGTAGAGAAACATCAAACTGGTGGTTTGAACAGAACACCCATGTTGTTTCTAACATGTCATCCTCAATGTCTAACAAACTGAAGCAAGAGACTAAGGCTAGATACTCAATTGTTGGAAGCAAATGACTAAGAAACTAGGACAAGAAATAAATTGGAAAAATGGACAGCGTTTAGTTAGGAACCAGGACTCTATTTACATGATTAGCAAGAGTACAGTAGGAATTATTTCATATGTAGCTCTAAAATAGCTCAACCATTCCCAGCTCTTTCAGTGTTCAATAATCTCTATTGATCCTTAGCACAAAAAAGAGAACTTACTAGCAGCAACACACATGCTAGCAACCAATAAGCAAGATAATGAGAGTTAGTGGTATCACTATTTTGAGCACATGTACAAGCAAATCATATATTGGTACAGCAAGAAAACTTTGAGCACAAGCAGCTGCAGGTCTGGTAATATTAATCTTACCATGTCATTTTCTTCTTCCTGAAGCAGATCTGGTGGCATCTCTATTTGTACTTTGTCAAGAATGAGCTGCAGGTTAAGATACAGAATTAATATTTACGAACCTTGAACTGTAGACAGATAGTGCACCAAAACAGAACTGTACCTCAAGTAAACGACCATTACGCTTCACATCTCGAGTCAATGCAGCATTCTTTTCAACCAAGGTATTGTTTTGTTCAGTTAAGCGACCAACGTTGGCAACCGATTCCTCATATCTTGCCATTAGATTTTGAAAAGCCCTTGAGGTTGCTGGCCTTGTTCCACTTGCCTTGGCAGCATGAATTATTGTAGCCTTGTTGACAGCACCATTTCCTATTGCAAGACGACCATGCGGCAAGCCACCACCAATTTTATATGCAATTTGACCATCAAATGGTTGCTCTTGCCAATTCTCTGGATACTTTTCTTGCAATGCTTCATTGTAGTCATCCTAGAAATAACAGAAATTATTTGTCAGAAACTACAAATGGAAAAGCATGAAACTAGATAGAAAGTGCTTCTGCATACAACAAGTTTCTTTGCCCGTTCTGGAATTGGGCCAGCATTCCCATTGGCATCACAATTCTTAAGGCCAGCTAACATGCAGGAAAAAGCATTTATTATAGTACCCTTCCCAGGTCCATGCTTAGCTTCCTTCAAGGCATAAAAGAAGTGACCAATGTTAATGCATTGCATGTACTCTTCAAAAGTAAGTCAGGCTTCTCCAGTGAACCAGTCAGGCTTGCATTGCATGTACTCTTCAAAAGTAAGTAGTTTGGCACAGGCAAATACATCAGACTTTGGGCTCTTTATGATTTCGCGATAGTAGTACTTGACAGCATCTGGACGAGCTTGGTACATCATATTCTTGCATTGGGTGTGTGCATATTTCTCAAATACACGGTCCGCTTCATCTTCAAGTCCTTCAGGAACTTCATATATGCTCTGGAAAAGAAACAATAGTCAAGCATTACTGTAAATAGTGTTGAACACCACTTGACAACTGCTCAGGCATGCCTATAGTTGAAAGAAATACAATGACATATCTTATATGCTCACCCAGAACTCTTCTTTCACACGATCAGCTGGGGTCTGTCCATCCACCTCCCTTAGAATATGCGAGTAGTGTTCCCACTTGCTTGCATGATATTTGAATGGACGACCATCTCTAGTTGTCCCTTCAATGATCGGAGGATATTCTTTTTTTAAAAGCACTCCAAGGATGGGGCCTTTCTTCATTTTATCATCAATTGAGTAATTAACATAGCTGAATTGGCTGCTCAATAAGAAAAATAAAATACACCATAAAAGGGTTAGCAAGTTCTAACACTAGCATTGTCTGCACTAATTAACAGAAAAAAAATTCAGCATGCACATACTTGTCACCCTCAGGTATTATGGCTATCCGACCACAGCGAGGCTTATGTGGTTTATTGCGGCCCCTTATCCTCTTTTCTGTAGGAGGCTGACTCTCGACGTCATGTGAGACATCACTTGATCTTGGTCGCCTATCCGTTCGATGATTAAAGGACTGCATCTCCTGCCACATAACATGTTGCAACATAATGTTAGTAGCAGATTTTTAAAAGCAACAGTATAAGTGGTAGTAAAAAAGACTGCATACAAAAGTTGAATATAACAATACAATAGTAGAAAAAAGACTGCATACATAGAAGCACACAAAAGATACATAGACTGCATACATAGAATGCAGCAAAAAGTAAGCACTCAATAAATATATGGAAGTCATGACTGTTCAAACCAAAAATCTTCTTTTGTAGTAGGTTAACCCCACGCCTAAGATTAGCTGCATACCCATCTGGAAACTTAAGCTCTCGGAACCAATTTAGAATTTTGGGTTTGTCATCCTTATCTATGCAGTATGGAGCCCTTGGTCTCTGCCACTTGCCATTCTTTTGGTATAAATGAAGAGAAGGGCGGTTGCAAAGCAGTTCTATGTCTTGTCTAGCTTTCACCTTATTTGATCCTTCCTTATAGCGGGAGGTTTGGCATATGTCACACTTATCCTTATTCTCGTTATCTTTGTAGTACAACATGCAATTTTTTTCACAAACATCAATCTTATGGTATGGCATACCAAGGCCCTCTAGCATTTTTTTTGGAACGGTAGAAGTCCTTAGGCATCTTACAATTAGGAGGGAGGAGTTCATGCATGAGTTCCACAAAATCATCATAACATGCCACTGAAAGATTGTACTATGATTTAATGGCCAATAGTCGAGCAACAGCAGAGAGACTAGAGTGCAAGGTTTGCTCATGCACTTGCTCATCTGCACTAGCAACCATTCTGTAGAAGGCTTGGGCAGAAGGAGTTGGTGTTTCATCAATTAATGGTGGGTGCTCACCAGCTAAGTCAACTAGCATAGAATCCATCCGATCCGTCTCACCAAATCCCTCATTTTCTACCGCAGAACTAGTCCCAAGATTGTGATTTCCCAGCCTCTCACCATGTTCTGTCCAAGTTTGGTAATTTTCCTTGAACCCATTGTGGCACAAATGTAGCTCTACCCTAGGCCTTTTATGCCTGAAATAATTTCGACACATGGAACAAGGGCACCTAATTGTATCAGACTCAACTAATTCAGGGATTGAGAAGGCATGCTCCAAAAACTCTTTTGTTTTATCAACCCATTCATTTGATATCCTACCACGCTTCCAACCACTATACATCCAATCACGATTTGCCATATCTTATCTGCCAACTTGTATAAGAAGATATGAACTAACCAGCTGCTATCCGAGTCACAGTAGTTGTCCAAGACTTCGAGGTCAGCTCACAAACCACAGAGAGCACCAAATAAAACAGCAACAGGCAATCACAGTGAGGAACCTGTTAACAATTTAGAAATAAAACAAATTGCTTTAGTCAAACAAAATAAAAAATTCATATACAACTACTAATAATAGAACACTAAAAGACATAATAACAAATTTCTATCCAGCTAGTACACCATAACTAGTGAATCACAATGCAAAAACAGAGCACCAAAAGAAAAGTTAGTCACTGAGATTACTGTTATCTCTAAATTTGCGCAAAATATAACAGCAAAATTGATTGACAGAATTACATGTCAGGTGAACTAATCCATATATACAGAGCAGCATAACTAGTCAATGTATTTTGTCAATCAAAAGCACATCAAGATGCAATCATTGAAAGAATGGGAAGTGAAATTCTCAGGTCACTGCTACAACCAAGCTTCGACAGTGCCATATTGGTGTATGGATCACAACAGCTATCCACCAAACAGCAGCTAATTCAGCACATCAAGCACAATTGAAGAACATATATGCTACATAATGATTTGTGTAGAGAGAAAGGAAACCAGGAAGGGGAGACAAGTCGTTGTCTGACCTCTTGCTGTTCGACAGTGACAGGAGAGTTCTTCCAGATGGGGGTGAGAGAGTTGGTGTCCAGGTTGCTCCTGCGAGACGTTGGCTGCTGCAAATACAAACAAACCCTGAAGCGAGCAGTCAAAATGGGAGGCAAAACCAAATCAGATGAATCAATCAACAAAGAAGATACAAATGATTTAAATAGGGCAAAATCGCTGGGGAAAGAAATCGAAATCGATGGGGGCAGCGGGCGGCGCTGCTGGTTTCTGGGGTGCGCCCGCGCCGGTCGCTAGGGCGACAGCCGCCGCCGGAGGAAGGTGCAGCGGTGGCGTGGTGTGCTAGGCGGCGCCCGGTGCAGGTGGCTTGGCCATAGGGGCTGTGCGGCAGTGGCGCCGGAGAGTGGCTGGTGGCAGCGACGCTGGATGGGGGCGGCGGCAGCTCTGGATGTGTGAGGACTGACTGGGGCGGTGGCGGCTCTGGATGTGTGAGGAGAGAGAATTTGGGGAGGGGAAAAGATAAGGTCACGGCTGGGTGTTTGGCGGGTGGCCAAAATAATTTCCTCCATTCCCTCTCTCTGTTAGTGGGCCAGACGGATCCGCGTGCGCGCGCTCATCCAATTGCTGGGCGCGAAAGACTTGAGGAAAGCACGTGCAAGTGCTGTTGCTGCGTGCGAAAAGCACCAGGCAGCTTCCTGACGGTGCCCCACCGACGGGAAACAACTCTCCAGACGGTTTTGGTGCCACGCCAGGGATACTTGAGTGTTGCTGACGGAGGACGCGGGGCCGAGGGGGAAGGTTTGGACCGACGGGAAAAAATGTATGTGGGGTAGTGATATTTATAGGCAGGCAGCCGAGCATCACTTTCATACGCGCGGTGAAACTACAGGTCGAAACATGCATTATTTCCTTGAGCTCGGTCGATCGACGGCTAAACCAATGCCGGCCGGACGTCGTTAATGATGGGCCAAATCCGATCGATGGCAGATAATAAACCTTCCTCGATACATCCCCCGCTAGTGGCAGGCGACAGGCGGTGGTAAATCGGTTTCATATATTGGGTTTTGTCATTAGTATTGTTGACGTGGATTCAGTTCACACATCAACAAGAGGCTCTTGATCGCCCGAGGCCACACATGGTTAAGACACACAGCGAAGGAAGGTCCAAATGGAGAGGCTGGCCAGCATGCCGACTATGCAGTTCCGACCCTCGTCCTTTTGCCAGAAAAGCCAGCGAACACCTCCTGGAAAGACACATCATCAGTGACGACCACAACGAGCGAGAGTATCTTAGGATCGGCGAGACAACGTAAAACACCGGCAAATCTCGTCGAGAGAGTTTTGAACAACAAGGCGTTAGAAAAGCTTAATTGAGGTGTACCAAGGGGTTGCAAAAGCTGGCTGAAGAAACTGGCCTGGCCCAGTTTTGCCTGTTGGCAGACCGTGAATAGCCCTGAGACGGTTTTTGCAGGATTTGCCCAAAATTGCTATTTCGAACCCAGTTTTATCCGAATTTAGTTTCTTCGATCTAAGGGCATGTGTGGTCGGTGCCGTAGGCCCTGCTTGCTTCGTGCCGTTGTTTGCCATGCCTCACCTTCAACAAACTGTGACTGTCACAGAAAGTGTAGTGAGCAAAATCGAAGCCACACTTGTGGCAAAGTTTGGCACCAAAGATGAGTCTATGACACGTGGGACAGTGTGCTAAGAAAGTGTGGCGTGCTATAGTTATGGCAATGGACCAAACAGCTGCCGAAAAAACCATAACATGACTAACCTTTGTCTCTGGATCATATTATGCTATCAACAAGTATATAGGTAGAAAAGGAGAAAATGTTTGGCAAACGGAGCGGTGATCTCAGCGTGATGTTCGACATTTGCTATAGCAGAGTGAACTATTGGAAAATTAGAATTTATTTGTTTCTGTAACACTATGATCCTGGCCATTTCGGGGCCAAAGTGCAGCGACGACCATAATCGTCAAAGGTTAGAAAAAACGGAGCATATCTAGGGTGTTTGGTACGAGGACCCACTCAATCCTAAACAAGGCCATGCAGAGTTCATTCCTCAAATTTGGTGGAATAACTTTATTTCTCATATTAGTATTAATTATTAGCTTGTAGGAAATGAGGTGACGATGCATAACTTATTCCATTCCGCAAACCAAACAAAAAAAAAGGTGAGAAATAAGTAGATAGTGGACCGCCTTATTTCTCAACTTCCATTCCGCAAACCAAACAAAAAAAAGGTGAGAAATAAGTAGATGATAAACCACCTTATTCGTCAACCCTTAACACACCCAGTTTTGTAATCTGCAGTGTCCTGTGTTTTGGCAAGTCCGTCATGGTTTTGTAAGAATTTCAACTTTTTAACGGAATAACACATTAGCATGCTGCATCCTCGCTGTCTAATGAGTTCCGGCGTCAGCATACTTTTCCACCACTTTGCTAGGGAAGCCATGGCCGGTGCTATGCTCTCGGCCTCACGCTTACTTTTCTTTCGATAATACAAAGTTACAAACCTTGCAAATGCTGTGCTTTTTGTTTTTACGATACACAAGACTTGCAAATAACCACATTGGGAGGCAAGCAAACAGTACTGGTACTCCAACAAAGGTACAAAACCATACTTCCTCCGTCCCAAAATATCAGTCGTCGTTGGTATATGTGCCACAGTTTAACTCGATTTATAGAAAATACATACAGCATTTATATCTCCAAATAAATTTATTAAAAAATAGATTTAAAGATCTTTCCAATAATACTAATTATGCACTATAAATATTAATATATTTTAATATATATTTAATCAAAGTTGTTTTTCGAGAAGCGAAAACGATAGATATTCATGGACAGAGAGAGCATGTAGCTCAGTCGCTCAGAAAACGAAGGCGAGAAGCCAAGAACCAATCCCAATGTTTCGTTTTTGTCTCCGACTGAGGTAGTTAAAAAATCCTTTTTTTTTGTGAGGAAGAGTTAAAAAAATCCTGACGGCAAGTCGATGACCGTTTATGTGAATGAAGCAAAAAAGAGAGTCGATTTTACTACATCGATTAAACTCACGCATGATCACGATCGATCACATGTATACACCACTGTTGTCAGAAGAAACAATCTACAGTACACATCATCATGCCCTTGCCAGAAGAAAACTCAAGCCCGGATTGGATGTTATTGTTAACCACGCATTTGCATTGCCACGAATCAGAACAATCCAAAGGCGCCAGCAATCCGGAGCTCAGTCACTACTCCACTCGCTACCCTACCCTTTGCTGTCAGGACCCAGAAATTACAGTCACAATTGCCCTGGGGAGGAAAGGAACACAAAACAAAAGAAACAGAAGGTACCTCGTCTGTACAACAAACTTCTTCCAGCCTTAGCTGTTCCGGCGAAGCAAAACCATACAGTACAGGAGGTTCAGGCCCTTCTCGAGATCTGGCATGCCGCTCGCTCGCAAAATGCTTCAAAGCAAGCCCACCGCGCTCTGGGAGTTGCATTGCATTGGTCACTCCTCGATGTTGTTCTTTGTGTTCCGGTGCTGGATGGCATAATGCCTCTGCAGCTCTCGGAGCCTCTCCAGAAGCTCTTGGAATGATGGCCGTTGCTGCGGGTCACTGATCACAGCAGGGGAAATCGTTAACACGAATAGTGAAGTACAGTACTATAGCTTTCTTCTACAGGGACTGTGGCCTGAAGATCATTAGTGCTTAGCCTGAAATTTTATCCTTTACTAAAAGCAGTATAAACAGAAGGGATAAACAGTAAGTACCTTTCCCAACAGCTCAGGATAATTGATTTCCATTGAGGATCTACTTCACTTGGGATATCCAACCTTTGGTTCATAAAACCTACTGCGCCAATGACCTACATAGAAACACACCCTTGACAGTTAATATACAGGGGTTGTCAAAACTACGAAGATAAGCATAATCATAAAAGAATTACTAGGTCAAAGTGTGCTCTGCAAAACCCTGCAATTTGAGAAGTTATAATTTACAAGTAACCAGTTATACTAGCAGTCGCAATCTAAAAGGAAAAACTAAGCAGTCAACAAGCCCATCATGTCAGCAGCCAGCCCGAAATGAGAAATAACTCCATTATCATTGCTTGCTTCAAATTTCATTACTTTGTTATTACTCCTAATTATTTTATCCTTGTGTAGAAATTGCTGCAACAAATAATGCTCTTAAGCTCACAGTATCATGGTCACAAGTTGTAATCATATGTATGGTCAAACTCAAAGATTAATAGCTAACACAAAGCATACAACAGGGATGTACCTGCATCGAGTTCAGATTTTCCCAGGGTATCTTCTGAGTAACAAGTTCCCACAGGATAACCCCATAACTATACACATCAGACCTACATTAGCACCATAAAGAAAATATTAGTAAATATACAGGTGATAAGAGGAACTTCCTTCGATTAAGATTGTCCACAGCTTACTTCTCATCGGAAGGTTCATTGCGCAACACCTCTGGCGCCATCCATTGCGGCTGGATAGGAAAGCCACATCAAATAAGTTAAACAGAAAATAACACAGTAAAACTTTAAACCAATCACATATACATCTCAAATTAAGCTTGCTTGAACTTACTGTTCCTTTTCCCGTTTTTGTTGTCAAGAAAGTTTCATGCTTGAGACGTGAAAGACCAAAGTCTGCCACCTGATGAGTAAGAAGGAATGAGAGGAGCCAAGCAGGGAAATACAAAATATTTGGAAAACAAATAAACTCCAATGTTACCTTCACAGTCCAGTTCTTGTCAACCAACAGATTAGATGATTTTAAATCTCGATGAATGACAGGTGGGCTGGAATGGTGAAGATAATTCATGCCCCTTGCCTGTATAAATACAACACAATGACTAAGGGATTGCAGTATACATAGACACAAGAAGAAAATTTTGCTAGAGAATTGGCAGTTCCTTGTTCAAATATGAAGCACGAACTGGCTGGCCCCAAACTATTCAGTATTCACTGAATCATGTGAATAATGGAGTCTAATACCAAGAAAAAAAAATACACTTACAATATCTAAAGCCATGTAAACACGTCGTCTCACATCCAACTTGGTAGCGCTCTTTTGAAGTAAGCGAAACAAGCTTCCACTGCATTTGAAAAGACAGAATGAAAAACAGGGAAATGAACCAAAAAAGAAAGGTGTTTGGGTGTTTGACGGTGTTTTGAACATGCAACCAAACCAACCCAAGCAAAAGGATCTCATAGATCAGCTGTCATACATCACCCATGAAGAATACTGCCTCAGATTCAAAATATATATGACAGTTGGGGCATTGGCATAGTCTACAAGTGACACTTGGACTAGCAATTTCTATGAAAATATGATCTCCAATAAACATAATTAAATATTATGAAAGTAATTTTCATGATAAATCTAGCAACATCTTACATAGTAAATCTACGTAATCCTTGACATATCCATGGTCAATGTCAAAAAAGTTTGATCTGTAGGAATCATAAACGGCATATATTTTGAAGTTTGAACCAGGGACAGTATCGCCTAGGTTAGACATTATGGTTTTCTATTTCTATACATGCATCCAGATTCCCTAAGGTTGGGCAAAATACTTTGATTTCTAGAGAGGCATTTTACTACATAACCCTAGAAAAAAAGATTTTGAACGATACACCACTTCCAACAGCAAAATGTATGCATATCAATGACTTCTCAACTTAAACCAAGCCTAGGATTTCTGAATTTAAATTTCCTTTTCCTTATGCAACTATTGTTGTTGTAGTCAAACCAATCAACCAGATGCAAACTTTTTGGCTCAACTCATGTAGATGTGCAACAGTGAGGAAATGCCACAGAATAAGAAACACTTGCAAACATGTACGCTCATAAAAAAGTAGGGACATACCGAGGGAGAAACTCTGTTACAATACAAAGGCGTTGTGGAGATGTGACCGCACCCATGAAGAGCAGTATGTTAGGATGGCGTAGTTTCTTCATAAGGGATACCTTCACATATGAATATATCAGTGTAATTTAAGTACACCGCCTTTGATATAAAAGTCACAAAATCTGAAGTTAACACAGGCTTCACTACAACTTTCCAGAATCAACTCTAAAGAAACATATATGAAGAACTGTGAGCATGTTATTTTTTATGTCTATCTACATCAAAATATTTGGTGACAATGAAAATGGTAGGTTCGGCAGGAATCCTGAAACTGAAACGCAATTTGTATCTCATTTGTTTCAAGTTTATCTGGATTTTGGTTCATAACTTAATAATTACTCTGCAGCTCCAGGATTAACTGCATATCCACCTGTTATAAGCTGTACAGAAGTTGTAGCTGGGGATGGATATCTACCTCTTGTCGAAAGGCCAGTATCACTTCTTCTGAATATTCTTGCTTGGAGAAAACTTTAACAGCCACATCCTGCCAGAACATGCCACATAAGATGATGAAGCTAAAACCAAAAGTAAACAAAGATTAGTAATTAATGCAAGAGTCAAGCAACAGAACATACCGAACCATACCACAAAGCATGGTATACTGTCCCACAAGAGCCTGCACAGGTAAAAGTTAAACAGAGGACGATTAAAACACATTCAATATAACAGAAAGCAGTACGCAGTACACCTCAGTGTGCTTTTAGTAGGATGTCTGTCAAGCTTGCACATAAGACGCTCTTTTTAATATGAACCTCAAGTGAAGATTATTCCTATGCTAAGTCTTATTTGGCAAAGTTAAATTCATGGCTTATTAAAAAGAAACGCTGAAGATTATATGTATATAAAGTTTCAGGAGCACACTGGTGAACAAAGTTCTCCAGAGGTTCAGACCGTAGCAGCATCAAAGTTTGAAATTTCAACCTTATATTTCAAGCTAGTTACTCCCCACTGAAAGCTCTATGTTTGGTGTTGGTAATTAGTGACAATGCCTAAGTACTAATCCTATGCCTAAGTTGTATATAGCATATGAGGATTAGTACATTCCAAGGTTGGTGGCAAGATGGACATGGTGATCATGATGGCCACACTTGGATTTGGACGCAACCCTACGTGATCAAGGCAAAGGTATATGCTTAAGGATTGTGTTTTAGTAACCAAGACACCTAGTGGGTGTGGTTACATTATATGATAGATAGCCGTACTATAAAGAGGGGAATGACGCTGCTATTGAACTCCTAAGTGCCTCTAGGTGTGCATTTCATAATCATATGCATTTGGATAGAACTAATAACGCCTCGAAAAATGATTGTGAAAATGCTAACACACTCGCACATGACGTGTTCACTTGGTGGTGTTAGCACATTTGCGAAGACGGTGGAGTTTGAGCGGTAGAGAGGGGTTTGGGTTCCTCTCTCCCTCCCGCCGAGCTTGCGAGGCGGGATTTAGGCGTTTTCGAGGCGCCTATTTTCCTTTACGCCAATGTCGAGATTTGGAGGCGTTGTCACATATTGTTTCACGAGCTAAAACATGTGCTAAAGTGACACACATACTTAGTCTAGCTCTTATGTGAAAGGGTGAATCAAACGGAGGCGAACGGAGGTCACAGAGGTGACCGGACGCTGGACCGGACGTGGTCTCTGTTTGACCGGACGCGTCCGGTCAGTGCTCAGGGTTTGCACGCGTGTTGGTCTTCTGATCGGACGCGGTGGCGCGTCCGGTCGTTGTGGGAGCTTACTGGACTCCAACCGGACGCTGGCACTGTGGCGTCCGGTCGATGTTTCGTTGGAACGTTGCTCGGCTTGACCAGCGCGTCTGGTCCGTTACGGGACCAGCGCGTCCGGTCGATCTTCGCGCGTCCGGTCAGCGCGACTGTGGCGTTTTCAAGTGCCTAACGGCTATATTCGAAGGGGTACGTCTATAAATACTCGTTGGCCGGCTCAAAGCTCTCTCTCTAGCACTCTTTGACATACTTGTGAGCACTTTGAGCTAAGCAACTCCCCTCCACTCATCTCTCTTGCTTCTTTGCATATTCGAAGTGAGATTGAGTGATACAAGTGCATTTGCATTATGAGATTGCATCTAGTTGGCACTTGGTGGTTGATTTGCTGCGGGATTCTTGTTTCTCTTGGTGGTTGCCGCCACCTAGACGGCTTGGGGCAGCTTGGAGGCGTTGGCAAGAGTCGGTGATTATTCTTGGCCACCTCCGGTGATTGTGAGGGGTTTGTGCCTACCTCGGCGAAGCGCCAAAGACAACGTTAGTGGATTGCTCGTGTCATTTGCAACCTTTTGCCATTTGGTAGGTTCTTGTGGCGCCTTTTGAGAGGCTCGGTGTGAGACCGATTAGCCACCGAACCACGTGGTGAAGAGGGACACAACAGAGACTAGCGTGCCGGCAAGCACGTGAACCTCGGAATAAATCTTCGTGTCATCATTCTTATTGTGATTAATTGATCCCGGTGGTTGTGTATTGTGGAATTCATCTCTTGATCATATTGATTGGTTGGCTCAATACTTCGCCCCTCGGTGATACCCTTCTAACTCTCTCTTGTATTATTTGCTTAGTTACCTTGCTAGCTTGTTAGTATAGCTCTTAGCTTGTGTAGCTAGTTAGCTTTAGTTGTAAGCTAAGTTGTGCAGTTTGACTTGTGCGGTTGAGTACAAATTTACTAGGATTGTGATTTGGTTAGGTGGCTTGCAAACACCCCGTAGGCTAAGCAAAACTCGCATCTCGCTATTTGTTATATTGATAAACTTGTTTAGCTTGTCTTTGTAGAATTTTTTAAAAAGGCTATTCAACCCCCCTCTAGCCATCAAGACCTTTCACCCACCACAACCTAAAAAAAGGCTTTAGGACTAGGTTGTCATCATGAGGACATGGTTTCAACTTCTAATAAATTTAGAAAGAGATCTAGGCCAAACAGGGGCAAAGTGGGTATATTCACATCTCCAACTGTAGTGCCTGTCTAGCCCTTTTCTTTAGAAATAGAGAATATGCAAACAAATTTAGAGATAAAGTAGCCACTCGGAAATGAAGGATGTAGACAAGAGCACAATCCAAATGCTGCCAAAGAACAATTAATAAACGGCACAAAAGAAAAATGAAGTTGCTTTTATTTGAGGTTAAACAAATATGAAACCATGAATAAAAACTTCCATATGATCAACCAACCATTCACAAAAGGAGAAGCAATTACCTTGACCTATTTGTTCTCCAATGACGAGGTCTTCCCACAGGATCTCATAATCCAGACAATCTGCTTCATGATCTACTTTGTAGAGAGCACTGCCATTAGTGCTTCCCGTGCTGCTTGCACTGCTTGTGCTGTTATTGTTGAAAGAGGACCAGGAACCTGACGCCTCATTTTTGTTAGGTTGGTTGTGTTCAGCGCCTTGGGCATCTGGAGCTACGCTAGAATCAGAAACCTTCTGATGATTCATACCATTCTCTTGGTCACCATGCAACCATGGCAATATCACATGATTTCTTTCATCAGGTCCCTCATTTTCGCGCCCTTTCCAAGGCCATGATATCCCTTTCTTGTTCAGTAGTGCCTCTGCCTTTGAACTCAAAATCTTGTGCAGACCTACTTTTCCTTCTGATTCATCGCTGTTTGGGTTCGTTGATTTCCCAGGGGAGTTCTCTTCTATAGCAAAGGGACCATGTGGTGCATCCCCTCTTGGTGTATTTGTTCCACTAGATGTTGGCTCCTCCTTTGCACCACGATTCGAGCAATGACTCTCACCACTGCCACCTTCCCGCTCTATGCCATTCTCGTCTGTCCTGACCCGAGAACGAACTTTGTTTGTGACCTTGGTAGCCTGTGTTATTATTCTAAAAATCAAAAAGGAATATGCTAGCAACAAATAAGAATATATATATACTAAAAAGAGACCATATTTGATAACTACACAAGTTATGCCAAAGATATCATTCTAGAATGTAGCAAAACAATCATGGTACATCTAGAAATGACCATGCACATACATTTAAAGTCCATAATAAGTTATAGTTGTTTTGAGATGATGTTAAATTATAGCACACCTGGTAAACGCTATTTGAACTACAAATGGACAATTGAAACAAAAGTCATATCAATTCGCAGGACAGCTTGATATAAGAACAATATTTGTATAAGCTAGAATACTATGTATTTGGGAAATGAAGTAGTGGTACATCTACAACTTTTGTTTCATATAATATAATGAAAAAACATCTTACCAAATTCGTTATCTTGGAAGCTAAAGTGCTTTGCAGGGGTAGCTGAGGATCAAAAGGACTTTTGTTCAACAAATTGATTCTGTGAATATTGTTGCTGCAACTCCCATCACAAGATGTCCTAGATGATTCTGACTGGGGCCTTGAAGAGGTTGGAGGCTTACAGAATATTTGCTCCAAGTGGCGGGAATCACTTGAAACACAAATGATACCCACCAAGCTGCCATCCTCATCGTAGAAAGGTGTGTTGGTGGCAAGAGCTGAAAATCTATCTCCTTGCCTGTTCTTAACTGGAAACTTCCCCATCCAACTTTCACCCATAGAAATACGTCGGAAGATGTCATTTACAGCATTGTGGTCACGGGAATCAACCAGAAGCATGAGGGCATCCTGACCAAGGGCTTCTGATGCAGGATAGCCAAACAGATTCTCCGCAGACTGATTCCTACATAGTAAGTAAATGATAAAAATATGGTGAAAAAGGAAGCACAAACAAGAACAAAATGGGATCAATAACACTTGTGGAGAACCTATTGTGCCTGTGTAGCAAAATTAAGAAGCATACACACTTATCAAACCAAAATGTTTATCTGATTAAAGGGCAAAGAAGTAGCATTTCTAGATTCAAAAATGACAAATAGACTGTTATGACACAAACTGCATATTTTGTCAATACTTACATAAGAAATGCAACTCAAAACGAATTTTGATCTTGTAGGAAGCTCCTTGTGCATTTTGTGACTCAATGTTGGCCCTCAAGCAACCAACAACTACAGAGGAAGTGCCTTATCATGTTATTATATAGTTATACCAATATGTTCAATAATGTAGAAGTAGAACTTCAGGGTACAAGCTCGTCACCAGAACCAGCTAAAGTCTAGGAATCCCATCCAGCATTTCATTACTGTGACTTCGCACAGATAATTAACGGCATATCCTTACAGAGCTAGGGTTCTACAGAATGCCATCAGTGTAACAGATTGTCATTTGCACTATCCCACTGCAACTTCTATCACATGTTATTGATAGATCAAAATGACACAAGAGAATTGTTCAAGAGTCTAGGATTGCTATTGCAAGAGCTTCAAATACATTTCGTTTTGGTCACAACTCGTATATGCGGTCACTTACTCCACTGCAGGCACTAGATGACTAGAATGAACATATCTAATCAGCATGACCACCACTGCATTTCCTTGAATGTTTGTCAAGCTCGCAAGTTGAAAGCAAGCAAATCAAAAAACGGAAAGCAGCAGAAATCTAACCAGTATATGATCCTCCCGTCGAGGTCAAGAATGTGGACGGACTGCCCCAGTGACTGCAGCACCCTGGAGTACTGCCTCTCCGGCAGCCTAGCGCTGGTGCTAGCGTCTCCAGCGCCCATGGCGCGGCCCTCCCGCTGCAGCGGCGATGAGTGCGGGAAAGACGCCGACCCACGGGCCCACGCACGCTGCCCGCCCTCAAAACCCCCGGACAGCCGCCTACCTGGCGCCCCCGCCTTCCCCTTGGCCGGCGGTGGCGGCGGCACCGGCACGCCGCGCCGCGGCGAGACGGATTGCGAGCGCCGCCGCTCCCCGGCGCCGGGTATTAGCTTGGACATCTCCTGCTTGAGCTGCGCCTGCCCAACCTCCAGCTCCCGGATCTTCTTCAGGAGTTCCTCCCCGCTGGAGTGCATCCCCGCCGCGGCAGAGGCCGGCTTCCTCAAAACCACCGAGGCCGCCTCGTCCTCAAACCACCGGCATCAACGACCTCCACGAGCGCCCTAGAGCTGACGCCGCCGCCGCGTCTCCTCTCGCCTTCTCAGGGGCGGCCCCTACGAGCTCGAAAGGCCGCTCCTTTCTCCGCTCCCGAAGCAGATTCGACGAAAACGGAGCAGAAACTTCGAGCCTTACGGTTCCCTGAGATCTCCAGCAGCGATTTCCCGGACAGAAACCGCCTAAAAATACGATCTTTTCTGGGGAGCAGTTCTTGGCCTGTGCGTGGAAGAGGAGCAAATTGTTGTGGAATCTGTCTCTCTCACAAGCACACACACGCATCCAGATGGAGATTGAATAAAATAATACTAGTAATAATAATGGGTAGAATAAATGATAGAGAGAGAAAAAAATGTATGCCAAGGGAAATGGTGACTTGGTGAGGTGTTCTTGAGTGTTCCCCTCTTGTGATTGGTGGGCTTGGCAATAAAAAAAGTGCCGGGGCTGCTTGCTGGCTTCCTAGTGGCATTTTAAGCATCTGGTCTTACTTTTTGTTTGATATTTTGGAGCCTTCCCTCAAAATATTTATGCCTATTTTTCTGTTTCAGAAATTTTCAGTTTTTTTTTTCTATGTTTCCTTGAGTGTTGTGTTGATCCACACAGGGGCTGTCCCTGTCTCTATCCATCTGCCTGCAAGTGCCAACCTGTCTTGTCATCCTGACGAAAAAAAATATTGGCACTACTACACAGCACAAAGCTTTTATCACGGTTCTTCAGTTCTCACCTAGAAACTTTACATCTTATTCCATCAAATATTTAGAGACATATATATATATAAAGCATTAAATATAGATAAAAAATAACTAATTATACAATTTACATGTATTTTGCGAGACGAATCTTTTAAGCCTAATTAGTTCATAATTAGACACTAATTACTATAATTACATATGTACTATAGTACCCTGAAAATTTTATAACCCCTGAACTAAACACGCCCTAATATTATCACCTCCTCTCCTCTACTCACCTGGTGCTGTGTTGCTACGATTTTAGGATAGGATTAGGGTTAGATCCTTCCTTTTAACTGTCTAGATCTATGATTTTGTGTTGCCAGTTTTGTTTTGGTGCTCATTTATATGGCCCGTGTTTAGTTCCAAAGTTGGCGTGGCCAACTTGGAACAGTACCGGTCACGTCGCACTGTAGCAACTTTTGTTTTTATTTGGTAAAAATTATCCAAACATTGATTAATTAGGCTTAAAATGTTCGTCTCGTAAAGTACAACAAAACTGTGTAATTAGTTTTTTATTTCATCTATATTTAGTACTCCATGCATGTGCCGGCATTTCGATGTGACGGGAATCTTCTTTTTGCATAGTGCAATTTGGGTGTAGGATTTGGGAATTGAACAAGGCGATGATTTGCTTTTGTTTCTGTATATAGGGTCCTTTTGTGGGTGCCTATTGATTAGCACTCAACTGTCCGGAACTGCCACAATTTTGGTCAACTTATTTCACTTGTGTTTGTTATTAGTGTGCACCTAGTTCGCTTGAACTTATTAACCTAGCTTATTAGGCATGGTATAGTATTTTTCTCTCACAACAAAACAGCATCAACCGGTTTATCAGTCGCAGAAACCATCCAACGAATAAGATTGATCTTTTTCATGTGTTGTATATATACTTTTGACCAAAACATCTAGCCATGCCCATATCTAACTCTACTAATACCCAAGCAAGATGTAAAAGAAAAAGGAGATATGGCAAAGTTCTAACCAGCTACCTCTTTTCCCACTCCATGTGCCCTTGCTTGAGTTTTAATGCTTAATAATCGGTTAGACTACACTACACCATAAAAGTATGGAGAGAAAAAGAATATGAAAGACGATAAAAATACCACAGTAGTTAGTAATAACCCTGTGCCCACGCCAAGGAAACTATCTGTCATATTCCGTAAATTCCAATTGAGTTTGCAGGTCATGAATATAATTTCAGTCAATGGATTTTTCTCAGAAATGTCAACTGGTTATACAACTTTATTTTTGTTGGTGTTGAGCATTAAGAAATAATATTGTTGCCTTGTAGACCACTTCTAACAAACTATGCGTCTGCTTGGTTGCCAGCTAGAGCACGCCAAGATTACCACCTAAGGTGCAGCACTATTTTTGGCCACCACACTTAAGCTCAACCACGAAAAGTTATGGCTGCCACAGTTATTTCCCCAATCAAACACGTAACCTTTTGTGTGGCGCTACTTACGTTTTGACGTGGCATTATGGGGCGAGAACCAAACGCGCCCTATATGCATTTTTATATCATCGGTTTGCACCGCCAAAATAACCTGAAATTCCATAGATAATCATGACTGTTTGCTCAGACGTCATATACAGTAGTACTGATATTTCTGTTGACAAAATTGCGCTCCTGGCTAAACTAGTCAAGCGTCACGTCCAGGTACAATGAACTGTTCTCAAAGCCATTTTCTCAATCCAGATAACATCCAGCAGTAACAGTTTAGACAAAAGAACAACATTTCTCCCAAAATAGTCAATCCGTGGACCAATCTCTTTCAGCTGTCAAGTTTGGTTTGGCATGGTTTCGCAATATTGTCCTCCTCGCACAACCGCATATTCTCTCCAAAAACGTTGGATCACAAGTAATCATTAGCTTTGCATACATGTGAAGCAAACCCTTTCATGGTAGTGTTTTGCTCCCGGACGCAATTCTATCTTGTATAAAGCGCTTCCATGAAACTTTCGCGGTTCAACTTGAACTTATCATTTTCTCATAAACAGTTATCAAGTGAAAAGAAATGGATTTTTTTCCAACTAATTTGAACTGCTGGCTGCCACTATTATGAACTTGATTAATTGTGCTTTTAAAAGTTTGTGGAATAAAATTGTGGTAGTTTTCTTTAGACTTTCATTTCCATCAAAAGCGTTTTACGAAAATTTATACTTGTCACAATCTGCATACATATATGTGAAAAAAAGGTAACACTCAAGTTTTGAATAACGAAACAAATAAATGAATTGTATTTGTAAACATATAATTAAGTAGCAGACAGATAGACAGGCTACGATCACCCCTTACACAGTTAAGCTTTTCTTTAGAAAGATACATAAACAAACTAGCAAAAAGGACATTTGCAGATCGCAATTGCATGCCCAACCAATTGTGAGAGAAAAACACTGCTGATTCCGCTGAATAGCTCAAACGAACAGCTGGATGACTGCTGATTCCGCTGAATAGCTCAACCCTGTTCGTTTGAGCTATTCAGTGGAATCAGCAGTCATCCAGCAATGTTTTTCTCTCACAACGAACCAGCGAACAGTACTTTCAGCTACAATAAACAAGCGAAACGAACAGGCTGTGGGCACCTGGACCACTGTGTTCTTTTTCTCTGGCCTGGATTGTCACGCAGCAAATGATATTATTTTTATTATTTCTTTGACCGTGCCCTTGAGCTTGATGTCATTTCAGGGACTTAATAATATCCAAACCGGTGAAGGAAAAGACAATTCTCAGAACTCCAGCTCCAATTTGACCCATTTGCATGGCTCAAAAATCCCCCATGTAAAGTATCCATCTCCAAGTCCAATTATGCAGGATGAAATATCAGATATAGGCCACAGCTGCAAATCTGATTCAGTAGAAAACACATTGCACTGCTCTTCACCACTCTTTTCCAGCCTTTGCAGCCTCTTGAGCTGTTGCCACACAGAAAGGGCCACAAACCACAAGCTGCTCATGGATGAGAAGATGCTCTTTGCATCTTCAGCAAAGCTGGCATCTCTCAAAGCAGCAAAGCCATCACGAGCCAAAGGGAGAAAGCGATGGATGTGTCACCATCCATGGGCAAGTGTAAGCTTTCATCAAACAAACCGAAAGAGAGACGAGGCCTTAAGGGCATCACTGACCAAAGGCGTGACAAATGGCCATCCCAAGGTAAGGAGCTTTTCTTTGCAATGAAGGAAGAGAAGCACGGGTCCGAGGTCAGCAGTCATGGAGCTCCTATTGTGAAGAAATTGTACTTTTTATCTTGATGAAAGGAGTTGTAAGGCAGGCTGACAATTTTACAACATTACATCCATGGCTAAAACGGCCTAAAACACTGGGATTTAATAAAGCGACCTATCCCCTGCGCCTATGATACACTACAATCTTCTGAACAAAGGTGAATATAAGAACTAGAGTAAAGTTTGTGACAGAACCAACCCTACCAGGGACAACGAGATGAGATCTAGGGGCTACAACTGCAACGCCTGTAACATCGGTACCAGATTGGATGGGTTTGCATGTTGCACTCGATCATTGCGGAGGAGGAGGATGTTAATGGTGCCAGACTCTCTCAACCAGGCAGCCACCAAAGCACTGGGTGACACAAACCTTCCGATGTTGAAGCGCTCGACCTGAAATGGCGCTCCAATTGAAAGGAGCAATGCTTCAATGACACGACGGAGAGTGCTTGAACCAGCTATCTTGCTATGCTTTCCCCAACCTGTCAGAATGCTGCAGAGACAAAAAAAAAACATGGTGTCAGTTCAGGCAAAGCCAAGAGATTCTATCCTACAGTTCCAGATTTGCACAACCAAGGATCAAGTACCTTAAAAATTCAGGCATAGCTCGACCTTCAAAGACAATAGAACGCACATTGAGGAGCCATGCATGTACCATTGCTTGAGCTGCACCACATGACATAAGGTGCAGGTCCAAGCAGAAATCACCCCATGTGTTCTCCCAAACACGACGGTTTACCCCTTCAAGCACAACTTGCTGAGCTCCTTGCCTCTGAAAATGGCCAGGAACAGAAATCTAATTACTTATTTGGAAAAAGTTTAGGTAATTAATGCAACAAAAAGGGTGGAAGACTGAAAGGTGACAAATAATTGAAGTTTAAAAGAAATGAAATAGAATAGTCTTCTTTCTAAAATATAATTTATCAGTGCAAAATAGGATTATCACAAAAAAAATTAGTGAACTCATAATCCTAATAAACAATAACTGCACTTGAATCCGAGTACACTGAGTAAACCTACCTGACCAAAATGCCATAGCACATCAGTAAGAGCATTATAAAAGGCAGAAGATGTTGGAGAATCCATGCAGCCCAGCTGATTAAAGAGGGACTGTGCTTGAGACCAAGCTTCTCAATGGCCCATCAAAAGCCCATATGCAACCCCATAGACAGAGTTATCAAACAAGCGAAGCTGTTCCAGTAAAAGGGCTGCATCTTCAAAACTATTACAACGACTGCAAGAACAAGAACAAGAGCGAAGCAAATAGTTAGAACCCACACAGAACTAGAGGCACAATTACATAAATGTGATTTCTAGATAAATTTGCAGTGTTGTCTTCCACTTCTGTGCTATTTGTCTTGAATAACACTAGGACACATTGAACATGGCTTTTTTCTAGTATAAAAAAAGATAGGTTGTAGAATATAGGGTAATCTTGTGTATTCATGAAATACATGAAAGCTGAAGGTTAACCAGTGTAAACATAATTCCCATATTGAAGTTATCTAGTTCAAGTTGTTAAAAACAGTTTAATGTCCAGGTTAACACAGTGGCAATTCTTGAATTTCCGACTGATACAGTGCATGAAAGTGTATTTTTTTAGAGACACTGGCTCAGTACAAAGAATTAGAACAACATTAGCATTTGAGGGCTCCAATGAAACGATGAAGATGTACCTGCAAGCATTCAGGATCGCAGAAAATGTTACAACATTTGGCCGTATGCCCTGCTGGACCATCTTCTGAAACAATTCCAGAATGAAAAATAATTCCTGTGACCTCCTCATCCTAACATCAGTGGCAGAGCGCCCTCCTCTTGCCACTGGATTAGTGGCCCTTACAATCTGACCGCCATAAACCCCAACAATTCCCATGTGCCCAATATCAGGATCCTCCTCAGTAAGAATCTTCGACTTGCCAAATGCATCAATAATTGTGTTGTAGGTTACAACATTTGGCTTGATACCCATCTTCATCATCTCATCAAGCAAAGACAAAGCACACTCAACCAAACCATTCTTGGCCAATGTATCAATAAAAGAGCTGAACAGAACAACGTCTGCTTTTAGACCAGACTCCTTAAAATCCAAATAGACATTAAATGCATCTCCATGCATTCCTGCCTTTGAATAGATATCTATCAAAGTTGAGTATGTCAGCACACTAGGAGCTACACCTTGTGCCCGCATATCTTGAACAAGGAAAGCAACCATGTCCAAGCGTCCTTGCTTTCCGTAGCCATTAATCAAGGAATTGTAAGTAACAGTGTCCTTCTCAATACCCAAATTCTCCATCTCTTCACACACAGTAGCAATTTCATCATACTTCCCTGTCTTCACATATATGGCCAGTAAGGTGTTGTAGCAAACTCGGTCCAGTTGAATTCCCAAAGACTTCATCTTTTCACGCAACTTGAGTGCCTCATCACACTTCTCCAGTGTGGAGAATCCATCCATAAGCGTGCTATATGTAACAACATTTGGCTTGATGTTGTTTGCTTCCATATCCAATACAACTTGCATAGCCAGCTCCATGTTGCCACACTTGCAAATAGCATCGACAAATGTGTTGTAAGTGTAAATGTCACGCCCACTACCAAGATGGATCATTTCATCAAAAACAGTGCGAGCATCTTCCAAATGCCCAGCCCGACTACATGCAGCAAGAAGTGAATTAAATGTTTTACGGTCTGGACAGAGCCCATCCTGTAGCATCTGACGAAAATACCCGAGTGTGAACCTAAGGTCAACACCCCCCTTTCCACATGCATCAATCACTGCATTGTATGATACCGTCGTAGGCCGCAAGCCTGCACCTTTCATCGACTCAAGCACCCCCATGGCTTCAGTTGCAAGCCCGCTCCTGGCATAAGCTGAGATGAGCGCAGAGTGCGCAAACACCGTGTTGCCATAGCCCCCTGCAATGCCACTATCAAAAGCCCTCCTGGCGAGGTCTGGCCGGCCCATCTTGCCAAGTGCACCAATGGCGGCGGTCAGAAGTTTTCCCTTGTCAACAGCACCACCCCCAACTAAGGGTAGTGCGGCATAGAACACCTCGAACGCACGGAGTGCGGATTTATCCCTGTCGCCGAGCTCCCGGAGAACCTGGCAGTAGTCCTCAGGACCAAGTAACTCGGCACGGAAGGACGTGAGGGCCGAACCAAGCCCTCGCCTATCTTCAGGCGCGACGCGGAGCAGCTTCTCAACACAGCGACCCGCGGCGGCCGAGGACACGCGCCCGCGGTCCTGCGCGCCCCCGCCGCCGCGGGTGCGCTTGGAGATGGTCTTGGTGGTGCGCGCGCGGCGGAACTCCGGGCCGAGCGCGGCCGCCGCGGCTGCGGCGCGCTGGGGCTGCTGCGCCCACGGCGCGCCGGGGCCGACGAAGATGGGGCCGTGGGCGGGCGGGCACGCCGCGGAGGAGGCGGCGGCCGGGGAAGCTGCCGCGAGGAGGTGCGGCGGGCACAGCGCCGCGGCCGCGGCCGACGCCGAGGCCGGCGGCGCGGCGGACGCGTGCAGACGCGCGGTGGCCGTGGCCGTGACCGCCGCCGCCGCCGACGAGTGGTGGTGGTGGTGCGCCGCGTGGTGCGACGCCGCATGCGCCTGCGACGGCGTGAAGTGCGTCGGCATCCCGGCAGCAGCCTCCCACCAGAGCACGCAACCACGCGAGAATCACCTCCTCCCAAACGGCGCGCCCTTCTCACCAAACCCGATCAAAATCCTTGTTCCTCCCACGAAATCCTTCCTCCACGAGACACCACCTGCGCAACCCCTAATCCCCGCCCACCAAATCCTAACCCAGCCGAATCAGCCTAGAGATACACCGGAATCGAGTCTCCGGGTGCTCGCGCGGCGGCACGATATACTAGCCAAGCCAAACAGAGCACCAGAAAGAAAGGCGGGATTTTGAGGACTAAACCAGGGTCATTTGCTGCGGTGCGACGGCAGGGGCGATGATGAGGGGGGCCATCATGCCGGCTGGCGATCGATTTGATGATAAGATGAGGGGATTTGGCGCTGGATTTCGCGAGGCGGGGATTGGGTGGCTGCCAAGAACACACGCGTGGCGTGGGTAGGGAAGCGAAGCGAGGAAGGAAAGAGATAAGACGCCAAGAAAAAAAAGTGAACAAAAATTTGGACTTTTGCGTGGGCCCCGCAGTCACCTCGCAGGATTTCCTCCGCGGGCTACCGCGTTTCGTACAGATTTTTTCTTGAGCTGAGCTACTGACATGTCGGGCCCATAGTTCTATGGCCCACCTGCAGTCGTGGAGGTTGCTATTCGCCGCGGGTTCGAGGAAGCGCTCTGCTTCGGCGACGCAGGCGAAACGTGAGCATGACATGTGGGGCCGGAGGACAGCGCAGCTGAGCTGGCGCGTTTCGTGGCAGAGGATTGGGTGGCCGCCGAGGCGGCTGCTGAGCTGGCGAACCGCTACGGGCCGTCGTTGAGACCAGGGTTAAAAAAATTGCTCGGTAAACCGCGGTTCAGCACGGTTACCGGCCTAACTGGGCCGGACCGGTTCCGGTCCGGACCGGTTAGGTATTCCTCAAATTAAAATTTAAAATTTGAAAAAAATGCTGAAAAAATTCCTAAAAATAGTTCATAATTTATAGAAGCCAATGGTGTAAAATTTTTTCAAATTTGAGTTTGTTTAGTATTTATTTATACGTATAGAAGTTTGAAAAAAAAAAGAAAAAAACCCTGTCCCGGCCCGTTAAGGCCCATGAGGCCCATTAGGCCGCCACGGGCACAAAACGCGCCGGGAGCTCGCGGGGGGGGGGGGGGGGGGGGTCAACGCGCCGAGCGTCTTATCCTCTCCCGTCCGCCCCCCGCCCGCGCCGACCGCCCGTCGCCGCCGGCCAACCGCCCCGAAGAGCCGGTTTACCGCCCGGTCCTGGCGGTTTACCGAGCGCCCGCCGCGCCGTCGGCTAACCGTCCGGATCCGCGGTTAACCGCCCGGGAATCGCGGTTTACCGCGCGGTTCGCCGGGCGACCGCCAGGTACGTTTTTTTTTGTTTTTTTTCTTTAGAGTAGTATTAGGATTTAGGTACAATTTGTGTTAGGATTTAGGATAGGTTTTTGGTTAGGTTTTAGGTAGGATTTACTTTAGGATGTTTTTTTTAGGATTTAGGATTTGTGGTAGGATGTATATTTTAGGTATATATTGTGTGACTTTGTGTGACTTTGTGTATATATTGTGACTTTGTGTATGTTAGGTATATATTTTAGGTATATATTATGGTAGGATTTGTGGTAGGATTTAGGATATATTTTATTTAGGTGTGACTTTGTGTTGTCCGTTTATGCAGGTAGACAATGTCAGGCAGAAACAGAGACGTTGTATGGGAGCATGGTGAAAATCTTGCTCCTGGATGGAGATGCAATTATTGTCATGTGACGAAAGCAGGCGGTGGTTGCACTAGATTTAAACAGCATTTGGCTAGGCACGGGGCGGACACCTTACATTGCGACCGTGTGCCACCAGATGTGCGTGCGTACTTTCGGCGAGATCTTGACAGAGTTAAGAAGACGACTGCTGAACGGGCTCGACAAAGGTTGGCACAAGAAAAAGCTGCAGCGGAGGGAAACCATCCCCTCGGTGATGATGAATATGAGGCTCAGATGAAGGAAGCACTAAACCAGTCGAGAGCAGAATATGACTACGAGTAGAGGGTGCAATAGAGAGGAGGTAATTACGACCGTGGAGGGGGTAGTGGTGGTGGTGGTGGTTCGCATGGTGGGAATCCTATTGAGAGGTTGTTTAGAAGAGCAGGATCACGGAGGGAGACTCCAGTGGAGGTGGAGGACTATCATGTGGCAGCCGGTGGGAGGAGAGGAATGCACCAACAAAGGATTGATACAGGGTCTTGGACGCAGAAGGAGAAAAATGCAAAGGAAGCTATTGGTAAAGTTTGGGGAAAGTTTTTTCATTATGTAGGAATCCCAGGACGAAATGCCGACAATCCGTACTTTGTCAGTGCGGTCTGAGAGACACAGAAGTGGGGTAAGTACATATACTTGGAGACCTATGGCCTTATGTATCTTTCCATATTCTTATTCTTTGCTTATGGTTTCAGGTGAAGGCATCGCGTCACCCACTGGAAGGGATATTGATGGTAAGTATCTAGATCAGAATGAGAAAGACTTGAAGGATAGGTATGCGAAGTTTCAGAAGGAGGGGCCCAACTTTGGCGTCACGTTGATGTGTGATTCATGGACTGGCCCCACTAAAATGAGTGTCATAAACTTTCTGATTTATTGCAATGGGGTCACATGGTTTCACAAATCCATTGATGCATCTGGAAAAAGTCAAGATGCTAACTATTTGTACAGGGTACCTCCTAAACATAGTTGTCATGTGGTTCTTTTTATTTATATATATATATGTGTGTGTGTATATATAATATGTTATGCTTTTTTCAGGAGATTCGGAAGGTGGTGGAGGAGATTGGTGCCGAGCATATTGTCCATGTGGTCACCGACAATGGCGCCAACTACAAGAAAGCTTCCAACGCACTGAAAGAGGAGTATGGTCACATTGTTTGGACACCTTGTCTGGCACACACCATCAACTTGATGTTGAAGGATATTGGTAACAGGCCCGATCATGCAGGTATGTTGCAAGTATGCAAGTGAATTTCAACTTGGTTGCACAACCATTCTCAGTTGAATCATATGATGAAGAAAACAATTGGTGGTGAGTTGGTCAAGTGGAATGGCACTAGATTTGGGACCAACTACATATTTCTAGAGAGCTTTCATCGAAAACGTGAAAAGTTCATGCAGTGGATGGGATCTTCTGAGTTTTTGGAGAGCAACTGGGCACGCACTGAAGAAGGTCGATATGCTCATGTAAGGTTGTCAAATATTCAGTGGTGGGAGGGATTGGAATACATCATCAACACAGTTCAACCAATTTACAGGTTCCTTCGTTTCGCTGATCAAGACAAGCGGCCCAACATGTGTGACGTGGTGTACGAGTACCAGAATTGCAAACAGGAGTTGGAGTCGTTCTTTGGAAGGAATGCGCAAACATGGAATGAGTATAGACAGATTATGGATGCAAGGATTCGTGACGTGTACATAGGGACGTATGTGGGTGCAGGTATGATAATGACTTATGTTGATTTAGCAAGCTCTATATATTGAATATTTACCGTATGCTTATTTGAATCATATGTTGCAGCTGCTGTTCTAAATCCAAAGCTTACATATAGTTTGGATCCAACTCCAACAATGTTCGGTGGTCTGAAGGAGACATTTTAGCAAATGACGGATGTGCAGTGCGTCGTGCAGGCATTGCAGGAGGCTGAGATTTTTCGACAGAAGCTTGGTGAGTTTGGCTCAGAACTGGCAATGAAAATGGCGACGGATCCAAGGACAACCCCATGTAAGAGTACTTTCTACACCCATTTGGTTTCCTATATTGGAACATATAGCTAACATAATGTGTTCCACTTGCAGCGGCCTAGTGGATGATATTTGGTAGAGATACTCCAAATTTGCAGCGCCTTGCTTTGTGGCTTGTTTCACAATGTATCTCCTCCAGTGGATGCGAGCGCAACTGGAGTACTTTTACGTTGCTGCATACGAAGGTTCGCAATCGGTTGTCGCACAAGAAACTAAATAGGCTTGTTTATGTCAATTACAACCTTCGGCTGCGACTTGCAGATGTGAACCCACGAAGGTATGATGAAGAAGATTTTATCGACCGGTTCGCCGAAGTCTCATTCTATGACCGGAGCAATCCGGTTAGGGAATGGATGGAGTACGGTAGATCTAACCTGCCTCCTGTTCTTGATGAGGATTCTGATGAAGTGGATGTCCCTCTGCCATCACATCTTGTCAGGTAAATTATATTTATATATATACAAATGTGTGTGTATGTCTCACCCTGTATTATGTGATTGATTTTATTTATGTGATTCATTTGTTTGTGTTGGCAGTGACCAAATAGACCCCGAGGATCTACGTCAGGCTATGGGGCATGATTGCATCAGTGATTGGGCCCGTAGAAATGTGGGTGAAAGTCACCTCGGGAAGAGGAAGATGCAGATGGTGCCTCCGAAGGGTCACGGCAAGCGTCACCGAGGAAAAGGAAAAGCAGTGACCAGCGACATAGAGACTGAGGATGAGGAATACCAGTCCTAGGATAGTGGTGACGATGACAGTAGTGACTATGACAGTGACAATGACGGTGCTGGTGGGAGTGACGGTGGCGGTGGTGGTGGGGACAGACGGTGGTGGTGGTGGGAGTGGGGCTGGTACTATTGGTGCTGGTGGTAGTAGTTATGTAGGTCTTCATTTCACAGGTATCCATTGCACCTACATACACACAATTGTTTCTGTCTATGCCTACTAATTATGGTTGATTGCAGGCGAGACCCAATTCACACATGCTACTCAAGACCGTGACCATGGACAACCGACATCGTAAAGGAGAGCATTTGCACCGACGGACTACGACACTCGACAGTACTCTTCTTCCTCCTACAGCGATACCTCACAACCTACTTATAGCTATCCCATTCCTGACATGACCATGCAGACTCAAACTAGAAGGGTGTATGAATGGGAAGACCCCAGTTTTTACAATATGTTAGTTCAAGAATGGGAGACAACAGCAGCATGGACAGGTCATACTTGACAAGATTACAAGGCTGCCTTGCCTAGACAGTAAGGTATCTCTCTTATGTCCACCGCCGAATATGAAATATCGTGCCAACAAGGGGTCTTCCTATACATCCTACGTAGTTGACCATGCGAGCGGAAACTATATATTTGTTTGTGTAAGCGACTATATATTGTATTTGTATGCGACTATATATTGTTGCTTTAGTGACTATATATTGTTGAATATGTATTTGTATGCGACTATATATTGTTGCTTTAGTGACTTATGCTATTTATTACCACATTGTGTGGTCTTTTTACATTAATTTGTGCAAAGGAAGTACCAAAAATTCTTTTTATTCATGCAAAAAAAAAACTAAACGGTTTGGAGCGATAAACCGCTCAAACCGAGCGGTTACCGCTCCAAACCGCCCGGTAAACCGGTGACAAACCGAACCGAAGGCGCGTTTGAATTCAAATTCAAATTCGATCGGTTACCGACCGGTTACCGGTAAACCGGACCAGTAAACCGGAACCTGAGGCCGGCGGTTTAGGGTGACCGGTCGGTAAAAAAAACCCTGGTTGAGACTACCCGCACCGGGACCTCTGTATCCATCCGATAAAGCCATACAGGAACACGTAGAGTAAAAATCATCCGCAGCGGATACTGCATCCGGTCCTGTAAAGCGAGGACGTCCGCATTATTTAGCGTGACAGAGAGCAGATAGTGTAGCTCCGTTATCCGGACGACCAGCTTGTTCGTTTAGACTGAAAATAAGCGGCTAAAAATACTGTTGGCTGATTTATGTGAGAGAAAAATACTGCTGGCTGGCTGAAAATAAGCGGCTGAAAGCTCAAGCGAAGACGCTGCTGCCCACACACGCGCATGAGAGAGAGCAGGAGAGAGAGCACTACCAGCGCGGGTCCCACTAGTTCAACGACGAAAAAATGTTATAACTCACAAACTAAAAAAACCAAATTAAATTCTGATGGTACCATTAAATTTGTTTCAATAAATACTTCAAAACAAGATGTCACATGGATATATTTAGATAAAGTGACAAGTAGATCCTACGGTGGATAGAGGATGATATAAAGAATGGATGGATGCGGAAAAACTGTATATTTTGTGATAACTAAGATGAAATATTTCTTTTAAAGGACGAATATAGAGGTCTATGAGTACGGATAGTCTGATTGCCTGCACTTTTCTTTCTTCAAATTCCGTATGAAATGGTACAAACTCCGTCTTGGAAAAGTTCAAAAAAAAACTCCGTCTTGGAATTTGTTCGTATTTCTCGGCTGGGTTACGTAGGCCTTGTTTATTTAGATCTAAAAATATTTTATGAAAAACTACAATAACAAATTTTATTGCATATGTATGGAGTATTAAATGTAGACGAAAAAAAACTAATTGCACAGTTTGGTTGAAAATCACGAGATGAACGTTTTGAGCCTAATTAGTTCGTGATTTGACACTAAAGTACTACAGTAACAAATGTGCTAACGATGGATTAATTATGCTTAATAAATTCGTCTCGCGGTTTTCAGGCAATATGTAATTAGTTTTTTTATTCGCTCTGTTGTAAGGTCCAAATGGCTAGAGGGGGTGAATAGCCAATTTAAAATTCTACAAGCTTCACTAAACAACCACGTTAGTATAAAAGATGGCTAAGCTAATTCTAGCACTAGCTCAACTATACTATGCAAGCCACCTATACAATTCTAGTGAAGCAAGGCTATGATCTCTAATACACACCAACAAGACTAAGTCACTAAGCTACTTACTCCTATGTGATAAAAGCTACACTAAGCAAACTACACTAGGAATAGTACAAGAAAGTAAAGAGCAAGTACTTGATTCTTATACCAACGATGTAGAGAAGTAATGCACTTGAAGAATCAATCACAATAATCAACCACAAGAGAAATCCTCGGCAAAGAGATGACACAAGATTTTTTACCGAGGTTCACTTGCTTCCCGGCAAGCTACTCCTCGTTGTGGCGATGCACCCACTTGTCGGTTCGCGAGCTAATCGACTATCAAGAGTCGAGCCCTCGGCGGGCGCCGCACAACCGCACACAAGATGGGGATCCTCCAAGCCACGAGCTTCACTAGAGTATCCAATTTGCGAACTCCCGCGGGGAAGGATCAAGAACCCCTTACAACACTTGGTGAGGGCTCCAACAATCTCCAATTGCGAGCTCAATCACCTCCGCTGCTTCAAGCCGTCTATCGTGTCGGGAAACACGGAAGAGTAACAAGAAATCCGCAGCAACTCGAAGATCAAGTGCCTCTAGAATGCAACTCTCAAGCAATGCACTTGAATCTCACTCAATCTCACTCAAGATGTGCAACTATGCAAAGAGATGAGTGGAGGGGTTGTTCTCTAGCTCAAAGGATGTCTCTAGGTCTCAAAATGTGCAAGAGTTACCCTCAAACCCCGGCCAACGTTTATTTATAACGAAGGGGTACGCAGCTAGCCGTTACCGGACGACGCAGTTCAAATCGCGCTGACCGGACGCTCCGGTCAGGGTGACCGGACGCGTCCGGTCACTACAGGACAAGCGTAAACAGTGCGCGTCAGAACTAGCCGTTGCCATGACCGGACGCGCTCAACCGTTTGACCGGACGCGACAGTGCCAGCGTCCGGTCGCGTTCCAGTAAGCTCCCGTCGAGACCGGACGCGTCCGATCGCACGTGACCGGACGCGCCAGCCGCGTCCGATCGGAGTCCAGTAACGGTCCACACACGACCGGACGCGTCCGGTCGAGCGTGACCGGACGCGCCACCGCGTCCGATCGCGTCTACCCTTCGTGCTGAACTCCTATTTTCTTAGGTTCTTCAAGTGACACAAATGAGTAGTGCTCATAAAAGGATGCTAATCTTGATCTAGTTTGAACACCACTTTGAATTCCACCAATGATTTGATCCAATGGATGATCCCTTGCAATACTAGTAGGTTGGAGTATTGGGAGTTGATTGCTTCCACTTGTTTGACCTTGAACTTGAGCTTCATCATGAGAACCACTAGAGCTTGCTTGATTTGTATCAATTTGCACACTTTGGTTGATCACATGAATATCATCATCATCAACTTGCCTTGGCCTAACATCACCAATGTCCATGTTTCTCATTGCATTTGCCAATTGGTCTCCTCTCACATCATCAAGATTTTGATCTTCATTTTGAGACCCTTGAGTTTCATCAAACTCAACATCATGAACTTCTTCCAAGGTGCCATTTGTGAGATTCCAAACTCTATATGCTTTGCTTGTGGTAGAATAACCAAGTAAGAACCCTTCATCACATTTCTTTTCAAACTTGCTCAATCTAGTGCCTTTCTTGAGAATATAGCATTTGCAACCAAACACTCTAAAATATGCAATGTTGGGCTTTCTTCCATTCAATAGCTCATATGGTGTCTTCCCAAGCTTTCCATGGCAATAGAGACGGTTGCTATAATAGCAAGCCGTGTTGATGGCTTCACTCCAAAATGAATGACTCACATTGTATTCACTAAGCATTGATCTAGCCATGTCAATCAAAGTTCTATTTTTCCTTTCAACTACACCATTGGATTGAGGAGTGTATGTTGGTGAGAATTGATGTCCAATACCGAGATCATCACATAAAACTTCAATTCTTGTGTTCTTGAACTCACTACCATTGTCACTTCTAATCTTCTTGATGGTAGTCTCAAACTCATTTTGCACTCTCTTGACAAGGGACTTGAATAGATCATAAATATCACTCTTGTCATAGAGAAAGAACACCCAAGTGTATCTAATGTAGTCATCAACAATCACAAAACCATACTTGTTTCCACCAATACTAGTGTATGTTGTTGGCCCAAACAAGTCCATGTGCAATAGCTCAAATGCCTTTGATGTGCTCATTTCACTCTTACTAGGATGTGTATTTCCAACTTGTTTGCCGGCTTGACAAGCACTACAAGGTTTATCCTTCTCAAAGGTGACATCCTTCAAGCCTCTAACTAAGTCATGCTTCAAAAGTTTGTTCAATTGTTTCATTCCAACATGACCAAGCCTTCTATGCCATAACCAACCCATACTAGATTTGCTAAGCAAGCATGATGTCAATTGTGTCTCACTATCATTGAAGTCAACCAAGTATAAACTACCATGTCTAAATCCTTTGAATATCAAATTTGATCCATCAACACTTATGACTTCAACATCATCACTACCAAATATGCACTTGAAGCCAAGATCACAAAGTTGTGCCACCGACAAAAGATTGAAGTCCAAGCTCTCAACTAGCAATACATTAGATATGCTCATGTCATTTGAGATAACAATTTTACCAAGCCCCTTGACCTTGCCTTTCTTGTTGTTGCCGAAAGTGATAGCATCAAAACCACTATTTTGACTTGTATCAATAGATTTAAACATACAAGAATCCCTGGTCATATGTTGAGTGCACCCACTATCAAGCACCCAATGCCTTCCTCCGGCTTTGTAATTGACCTACAAGATAAGATCAATTCTTTTTAGGTACCCAAACTTGTTTGGGTCCTCCAAGGTTAGTGACCAAGCTCTTTGGTACCCAAATGGCTTTCTTCTTTGAGCCCATCCATGGTGCACCAATGAACTTAGCATGAACACCATTTATACCCTTGGTAAGTATATAGAAAGAATCAAACTTAATTGAGGATACATTAGCTTTGGATTTCTTGTTCATGCAATGTTGCTCTATGTGACCAACTTGCTTGCAACTTTTACAATAGCTACCATTGTTCTTCACAAAATGAGTCTTGTGAGGAGCAAAAGCGGCCTTGCCTTTCTTGGGGTTATAGCCCAATCCCTCTTTGTAGAGAGAAGCTCTTTGGCTACCCAAGCACATAAGCAAGCGGTCCTCACCACCATAAGCCTTGGCTAAGGTGTGATTGAGCTCTTTTACCTCCTTCTTGAGATTTTTATTCTCAACTATAAGTGTGGAGTCACTAGTGAAACCATCACTACTAGATGAGGATGATGTAGATGAGCTACATGAAGGGTTAGTGGGAGCAACAACAATAGGCTTATGACAAGATTTATCAATTATATCACAAGATATGCCTATGTTGCAAGTTTTAGCTTTCTCAACATTAGTTGGCATGTTTTCACATTTTTCAATTAGAGAGGAATGAGCTTCTTCAAGCTTAGTGTGAGACTTTTGAAGCTTCTTATGGTCTACCTTTAGACTCTCATAAGATGCCCTAAGCTCATCAAGTTCTTGCATAAGGTTTTTCTTTTCCTTAAGCAAGCCCTTGCACTCCTTTCTAGATTCTTTAAAATGTTGAGTGCAATCTTCTAGCATAGTGATTAGTTCATTTTTAGTGAATTCTTCTTCATCACTATCACTATCACTAGTATTATCATGATCACTCTCATTGTCGGATGATACCTTAGCGGCCTTAGCCATGAAGCATGATGGAGTGTCGAAGAGGGAGACCTTCTCTTGGATAGCAATGCTAGCATGTCCCTTCTTCTTGCTCTTGTTGTCATCCTCTTCATCACTTGAGGAATCATCACTATCCCATGTAGCAACATGAGAATCATTCTTTTTCTTATAAGAGTTCTCCTTCTTTTCTTGCTTCTTCTTTTGCTTCTTCCTCTCCTTCTTGATAGCATTTTCATCATCACTATCATAAGGACACTTTGCAATGAGATGATCCTTGCTATGGCATCTAAAACATCTCATGGTATGCTCATTCTTCTTGGATGAGTTCTTCCTCCTTCTTGCACGAAAGCCCTTCTTCTTCATGAATTTGTCAAATTGCTTGACAAAAAGAGCCATCTTCTCATCAATGTCATCACTATCACAAGAGCTTGAGTCTTCATCGCTTGATGATTCAATCTTGGATTTGCCCTTGTATGTGGTGGCTTTGAATGCCACACTCTTCTTCTTCTCATCATCCTTCTCATTTTCCTTCTTCTTCTTCTTGACCAATTCATCCTTCTCATCATCTTCTCTATATGAATCATCGGTCATCACTTCTTGAAATATTTGTTGAGGAGTTGAATCCTTCAATGTAGTCCTCACTAGCACGGTGATCAATGTATCAAATCTCTTGGGCAAGCTTCTCAAGAACTTCATAGAGAATTGGTTGTCCTTGACCTCCTCACCAAGTGCCTTGAGCTCATTGACAATGACTTGCAATCGATGAAACATTTCCGGTACACTTTCATCATCTTGCATCTTGAAGCTTGAAAATTTTTCTTGCAAGATATATGCTTTAGCGGTCTTTGTGCCTTCGGTGCCCTCAAATGTTTCTTCAAGCTTGGCCCAAGCATCATGTGCAACTTCTATATTCTTCACTTGCTCAAATGTCTTATCATCTAATGCCTCATGAAGAGCACTAATTGCAATGTCATTGCATTGGAGCTTCTTCTCTTCCACCGGTGTAGGTGCTTCCGGATTAGCAACCTCAAATTTTGTTTCGATGACTTTCCACACTTCTCTATTGATTGACTTGAGGTGTGCGGTCATCTTAACCTTCCAATATGCATAATTTGTGCCATCAAAGTGAGGTGCCTTCTTGGTGTTATTGATGTGCAAGCTTAATTGAGCCATTTCTTTTTCACCGTAGGTTGTTAAGCCTCAAATAAACGGTGCCTCGGCTCCGATACCACTTGTAAGGTCCAAATGGCTAGAGGGGGGGTGAATAGCCAATTTAAAATTCTACAAGCTTCACTAAATAACCACGTTAGTATAAAAGATGGCTAAGCTAATTCTAGCACTAGCTCAACTATACTATGCAAGCCACCTATACAATTCTAGTGAAGCAAGGCTATGATCTCTAATACACACCAACAAGACTAAGTCACTAAGCTACTTACTCCTATGTGATAAAAGCTACACTAAGCAAACTACACTAGGAATAGTACAAGAAAGTAAAGAGCAAGTGACTTGATTCTTATACCAACGATGTAGAGAAGTAATGCACTTGAAGAATCAATCACAATAATCAACCACAAGAGAAATCCTCGGCAAAGAGATGACACAAGATTTTTTACCGAGGTTCACTTGCTTCCCGGCAAGCTACTCCTCGTTGTGGCGATGCACCCACTTGTCGGTTCGCGAGCTAATCGACTATCAAGAGTCGAGCCCTCGGCGGGCGCCGCACAACCGCACACAAGATGGGGATCCTCCAAGCCACGAGCTTCACTAGAGTATCCAATTTGCGAACTCCCGCGGGGAAGGATCAAGAACCCCTTACAACACTTGGTGAGGGCTCCAACAATCTCCAATTGCGAGCTCAATCACCTCCGCTGCTTCAAGCCGTCTATCGTGTCGGGAAACACGGAAGAGTAACAAGAAATCCGCAGCAACTCGAAGATCAAGTGCCTCTAGAATGCAACTCTCAAGCAATGCACTTGAATCTCACTCAATCTCACTCAAGATGTGCAACTATGCAAAGAGATGAGTGGATGGGTTGTTCTCTAGCTCAAAGGATGTCTCTAGGTCTCAAAATGTGCAAGAGTTACCCTCAAACCCCGGCCAACGTTTATTTATAACGAAGGGGTACGCAGCTAGCCGTTACCGGACGACGCAGTTCAAATCGCGCTGACCGGCGCTCAACCGTTTGACCGGACGCGACAGTGCCAGCGTCCGGTCGCGTTCCAGTAAGCTCCCGTCGAGACCGGACGCGTCCGATCGCACGTGACCGGACGCGCCAGCCGCGTCCGATCGGAGTCCAGTAACGGTCCACACACGACCGGACGCGTCCGGTCGAGCGTGACCGGACGCGCCACCGCGTCCGATCACGTCTACCCTTCGTGCTGAACTCCTAGGTGCGTGACCGGACGCGCCGGTTCCGCGAGGGACCGGACGCGCCGGTCCGCGACCCTACTCACACGCGCGTCAGTCTGCGGTTTGAACTGACCGGACGCGCCAGCCGCGTCCGGTCACTTCGACCACAGCGTCCGGTCACTGTTTTTCAGTGAAAAACAATTCGGACTTTCGCCACCTTTTCTCGCCTCCGGCGCAATAGAAAATAGGCATTTCATTTCCTCAAAAACGCCTGAATCCCGCGCTCGCACGCTCGGCGGGAGGGAGAGCGAACCCCAAACCCCTTACTACCGCTCAAACACCACCGCCTTCGTAAATGTGCTAACACCACCAAGTGTAAACCACCATGTACACGTGTGTTAGCATTTCACAAACATTTTCAAGGTGTTATGTTAGCTCTCTACTAGATCCTAATGCATATGCTCAAGACATTGATCTAGTGGCACTTGATTCCCGAGCTAACCGTGATTGCCCCTCTTGATAGTCGGCTATGTATCCTAAATCCGGTCAATCACTTCTCTACTCATCTTAGACCGGCAAAAGGAAAACCCTATGGTTATACCTTTGCCTTGCGCTCTTAGATCCTTCTCTTCTACTTGATCATCATGTCCATCATATTGTGTGCATCTCCACCATGATCGTCATTTCATGTCCATGCACCATTTCTTTGTGATCTTGTGGCCACCACTCCTTGCCACGAACACCTTCATCACATGTGTTGCTTATGCCTAACTCAAAACACTTAACACATGGTATTAGCAACTTGGTGTCATTAATTACCAAAACCAAACTTGGGCTTTCATCTGTTCGGCTGGCTGTTTTTTTTGGCTGATGCTGATTTGTTGTGAGAGAAAAACAATGTTCCATGGCTGGCTGATTTTGGCTGATAAGCTCAAGCGAACAGAGCCATTAGTATCTGAAAACCTCTTTCGACATCGCACGAAACATTCGATGTGACATTTTTGCAAAAAACTTTTCACCAACTAGACCCACCCTTAATTGCAAATGGTGTGGTGTTTGGATACTGCATCTCCAAAGGTTGACGCCAAATTTATTGCTCCAAAAAGAGAAGAAAGAATTAATGAACGTGAAGAATGCAAATGGTTGGGTGTAATTTTCAAAACCTTCTAGGTGTAATTTTCAAAGAGTACCTCTTTGTGCTTCTATGGCATTGACAAGGTTAAGAAGGCTATGAGACAGCCTAGCAGGATTATAAGGTGGAAACATGAAAATTTGATGCTAGATCAGTCTTTAAAGATATCAGAATTTTTGTTGTGTTTGATTTGGTCTTCTATGAGATGTTTGCAGCTAAAGCAATAAACATTATTTCTTTTTGTAAACCATTGATACACATGTTCAACTTTTTTTTAGATAAAGATTTAGATAACTAATCTTCCAAACATGAATCTATATGTGTACACTATTTCTTTCCTACTTGCACAAATGCAGTGTAAAACGCAGTGAGTCATATAGGCTTGCTTTTTCTTTTTTTTATGTAAGGTCTATCATATTTCAGTTTGTCTAAAGACAAAGTCAACACCTTCATACCGCATAATGGAAACAGTTAGCCATAATCCTTGGCTGCATGCACTTCTTCATAGGTGCAGATGTTGGAACGCTTTTTTTCCTTTATCCAAAAAAGTTAGCCATAATCCTAGAGTACTTTCACTCCTTTTAAAAGGTAAAGATAAAAAACTTATCCTCCAGTTTTTTTTCCTAAAGAATCATCCAAGGTATATAGTTCAGGTTTGCTTGGTTTTATTTTAATATGATAATATGAGCTACTATATATATTTTGTAAACCTGCTTAAATATAAACAAGACCATAAAGGGTATGATCATCATGCACCAATTTTGTTTTTTAAATTTTCATACACTATTAGCACGACGAGTTTATATCATGGTTGTTTTATATTGTGACAGACCTGATAAGAATACTAGATCATAGGCCTTTTGTTCTGTTTTGTTGAAAGCAAACAAAAATTGCTCAGTCACTAGCTCTTACAAAATGTAAAAGAAAACGAGCTAAACTGCTCTCATATCTGAAGGACCTAAGAACATGATAAATAATTATTTACTCCCTTTGTCCACAAATATAGGGATTTTAAGGACAAAATTAACAAAGGGGGGGGGGGGGGGGAGTCGTTCATTCCCTTTGTTAAAGCAGTTATGGCAGTTCCTAATTGGATACTTACATTGGTGTCCAACAATTGAATATAAAAAAAAAATCTTACATGTTGTGGACGAAGTGGTTTTATCTTCAACTTATAAATGAAAAAAAATCATGCACTAAACTAAACAAAATGTCCAAAACCGAATTAGTGTGTCAAGCGCATGTCTAGCAAGAAAATAAGTTTCACTCTGTTTTACGAATTGAATTCAAATAATTTTGGAAACCCTCTAAGATTATGGGATGCATTGCCTCTCACTGCATCTTTATGGGTACTCACATAAAAACCATAGGACAGATAAATGTGATATTATCTACAACTTCATTTTTACCCCACGTTTTATATCGCTTAATCCTTATGAGACAATTTTTCTTTTTCTATAGATTGGACAAAAATATTGCAATAGCTGTCTCACAAGGTGGCTTGGAGGCTACTAGTAGTTAGCTACACGAGCATGTCTCGTCTGGGTCCCAACTCATGATCGCAATTCACATTGCTTTAATAAATTTATTACCACATCTGTTTTAAAATAAATCAACTTTTAAATTATCTTAAGTCAAACTATTTTAGGTTTTGTCAAATTTATAGAAAAAATATCAATATTCATGACATTAAATTAGTAGCACTAGATACATCATAAAATAATATATTTCCATAATAATATATCTATTTCATGATATAGGTAATGTTAGTTTTTTCTATAAAGTTGGTCAAACTTAAGATGGTTTGAATTTAGATGATCCTAATAATTAATTTATTTTGGTAAGGAGGTATTAGGAATTATATATGATTTGCACCATCACATTGGCAACCGGTAGTATTCTCCCATGTCCGACAAAAACACATCTAGGATTTCATAATTTTGGGAGAAATGTATAGATCATCGTTGCACCTAGCCGATTAGTTTTTAAGTCGTGTGAGGATACTAGCAGAACCGGCGCACTACGCTGCGCCAATTTTCTTCCATGAACAGTAGGCGCGAAAAGTAAACAGCGTATAACAGTGTATGCTACAGTGTATATTACATCGTAGAAAAGTGTATGATACAGTTGGTACTGTGTGTGTGTCAAAGTGCAGAAGTATGCTACAGTGGCCGAACCGCGGAGAAGCCAAGGATTTATTCGTGGTTGAGGAAGTATAGTATTTAGAAACTTCCACTCTCGATTTTTTTCAAAGAGTTTCGTAGGTTCTAAACACTCGTGCCAATGGACAAGATGACAACGACCATGCGTTGGAACTTAACAAACTTGGAAGCGACTCCACACGTCGTCAACAGACAATGCAACATGGATCGAGTAAACTGTAAACCACTCGCCTCTTGGTGCAGGTGACAGGTTCAGAAAGGCACACGTTTGAGCTGCCTGCACCTGACGAAACTCTACTCGGTCACATCCATGCAAAAAAAAAATAATGGGATGTTTTATCGGTGCGGGAAGAAGGAAAAAAAATGCGTGTGGCTGCTCGGTTTCTGCTGCCATATTCTATCCGGCTGCCAGTCAATCCTCACCAGAGTTAGTTTTCCAGCTTTTCGGCACCCTCAATCACGAAGTTAGAGCTAAGAATGGAGTGAAACTCTACCAAACAAATTCGTAGTTCTAACGCTGATTAAATCCAAGAGTGATCCATGATACAGTGTACAACCTAGCTAGCTCTGCCTATGCAGACTCAAAATAGTTCTATCTTTATCGATCCGTGCACGGTTTAGTTTTCATTTTTGTGAGGTGCATCAATTAATAGTAGAGAGGTAGTAATCTGAGTATAAGTTGTAAAGTAGTTGGCAACTTGGTCCGCCTCCGCAAATCGTTTCTAGAAAATACAAAATGATAATAAAAATAGAAAAAATAGGAGAAGCCCTAAGGAACCCACGTGTCTACGTGTCACATAGGTCACATCTTTTTCTACATTGTATGGTGCCGTATGGTGCCGTGGGGCTTAAGATCTGAAGCCTTGTACGAGGCCAAATTATAATACTACCATGCCACGTAGTCAATTGTGTTTGAGTATAGGATGTTATCCCGTAGTGTTAACGTTCACAAATCTTTTGGCGTCTAAACGATGTCAAATGGAAGAAAGTTTAGATTCCAATGTTTTAGATCTAGTCGAGCACTACAACTTTGGTTTCGGGTGTCTCTCCATCCAAAATCGTTTGAAAAATAAAAAAAATTCAAAATTTGAGAACTTAAATCAAACTTTTGAGACCCTAGATGTAAAATAAAAAAGATTAAACCGCAAAGTTTTATATCTAGTCAAGCGAGCACTATAATTTTGTTTTATGGTGTGTCTCCACCCAAGGTCTTTTGAAAAATTCAAAAAGTGAATTTTAAATTTAAGAACTTAAATCAAACCTTTGAGTCCTAAAATGGTTTCAAATAAATTAAACTATAAATTTTAGATCTAGTTGAGAACTATAATTTTGATCTAGAGTGTCTCTCCATCCGAGGTTGTTCAAAAAATTCAAACAAAAAACCTCAAAATTTGAGAACTTGGATCAAAATTTTAAGATCATAAATGATTTCAATGAAAAGTCTTAAACTACAAAGTTGTGAATCTCTTTGATCTTTTCAACTTTAATATAAAGTTTGTTTTCATTAAACTTGATTTGAAAAAGTTGAGTTTTGTATGCCACCTCTATTTTTAGAGGCAGGCCATATTTTGAACCGTCTCCACAAATTGCATTTCTACATGCCATTGATGTTCTAAGCCGCCTCTAAAATCGATGTCAAGAGGCAAGTTGTCTCTAGAATCATTTTTAAGAAACGGTTCTTGATAAAACTATCTTTTAGGAAAAAAAAAGAGCATCTTTGAAAATCATTTATGTAGTGTTGTCAATCCTCTTGATTAAATAAGTAAACTCTAGCTAATGAAGAGTAGATGATGTGAAGATTTGTTATTTCTTTATACCAGCACTTGGCACAATTCGACATGACTTGCCGCGCACATACAAGTACTCGGTACAACTCGATGTGCATATATCAACATGTCACTCCTCTCAATTCTCATGTAACGGTTAAAACACAAAACTTGTAGCATTAAACATGAGCTTTGGATTTATTTGATTTGATTTAATTAAATAGACCAATAAAACCTAATTATATCAATAATAACATCCTCATCATAATGTTTAAGGCATTTTTTAAGACCCATGGTAGCATGCATATTCTTTTAATAATGTTGTGGAGTGACATTACGTGCATTCGGACTTCAGAGGATATAAAAGCAAAGGGTGATTTTGATTGGAGAAGGCATCTCTATGTCTACATATGGTTTTTTATGGCCAGAAAAACATATGGCCTTGTTCGGCTGGCTGGCTGCCAGCCAGCCAGCAATGTTTTTCCCTCACATCATTTCAGCACCCGTCATCAGCCACCAGCCAACCAGCAGTATTTTTCTCTCACAATAAATCAGCACCAGCCATCAGCCACCAACCAGCTGAATGAGGCCCATGGCCATGTCATGCATCGCAACTCGAAACTTATGTGCTCCCTGCCCTATAAATTCCATGGAGATTCCCGTGCAGTTGCAGACTTGCAGTGCTCCAGAACGGAACATCTCTCGCTCTACTGATTCTGGGTTTTTCATCTAACATCACAAGGCTAGAAAAAATCTTCATCCGTTTGATCCACATCAGACGGCTGATAGGGCCCCTCCTATCTCTCCTCCGTCTTCCCCTCCACTGTCCACTCCCCTGGATTGGAGTTTGCTACTTGGCGCGCCCCCTCGCTCGCTCCGCTCCTCTGGTTCTCCGCCCTCGCGCCCCGCGCCTCCGCCTCACCATCAAGATAAGGCTGCGGACTGCAGGCGGCAGTGCAGGTCCATGCTTCCAGAAGCTTCCAGAGCCTTGCGCCGAGCCTGAACTCCCCGGCGGCGCTCCTGGTCCTGTGAAGGCTGCATGAGTAGTCGCGCCGCCGCCGCCACCGCAGAGGAGCCATGGGGATGCTCGCCGCCGCCGCAGCCTCCGCTCTCCTCACCTCGCCACAGGCGTCCCTCGTCCGCCGCCGCCGCCGCCTCCTCGCCGGCGCGTGGACGCTGCGACTGAGGCCCGCTGCCTCCCTCGGCGTCGCGGCGCTCAGGTGAATGTCTATCTGCTTGCTGCTGCTGCTGCCGGCCCGCGCTGGCTCTCGACGAAAACGCGGCGGCTCCTTTGGGTGCTTTGATGCACGAGGAGATGAGAAAGGTTTCTTCTTTTGAGTATTGGAGTTTGCGAGGTGGACGAGGGGTAGTTTGCTAGCGCAGGGGATTTGAACTGGGGAGGATTCATGTGCAAGATTGGTGGTTGAGATTAGGGAAGGTTGCTTGGGATGCTGGATGTGGGAATTAGGAGTTGAAATGTGATGATTGCACTGAGATGTGTCCTACGATTTGAGGCAATGATCATGAAGCATATTCCTGATGGTTAATTTTTGTTGTGGAATGTGGATGCTGGGCTTCTTGCTCCTTTGTAGCTTTTGCTACTTTTTCCTTTGTGTGGCCCGTCTAATCAGATGGTTGTGGAAATGAAAGCTAAATTTTGTTGTTTGCATGTGTTTATAAGTTTTCATGTCAGTATAGATGTGTTCAACATTGAATCCAGTGGGGCAAGAGAGGTTAATTGACTAGAAACGCTGTAATAGCATTCGGTGTCCAGCTGGTTGAGCTCATGATGCTGTTTTCTTGTATTAAAATTTTCTCTTGAAATTCCCATCATTTAAGATCACTAACATGTTGTATGTGTGTGTTTGCCAGGGTACAAAATTTTGTCCCGAAGTGTTACATTACCAACCTTGAGGTTGATGTTAGTACTGTAAACAAAGAAGAAACTTTCGATGATCACCCATCATTGCCATCAGTATGCTCCATTCCGGTTGTTAATCTTCGAGGAGATGTTCTAGATTCTAGTCCTTTTCCGCTGCATGATAGGGCTTCCTGTCCTGATTTTGAAGAGTTGCCGGTATGGATCTTCTTTCCTTATGGATGTTCTTTGTCGAATGGTTTCTTTTGTCCTTTTGTAATTTTTTGTTTATAATACAGGTCTTGTCTGAAGGAGAGCAACATACTTTGGCATCCACTCCTGCTCATCCTGCTGGACTATATGGTAAGTTTTTTTTTTCAGGATCACCTCGATTGTAGCACCAGTGTTACTGTTTACACTGTATAAGTTATGCAAATATGCAGCAGATTTCTTGGAAGAACAAAGATCCATATGGGTAGTTGATTAAAAATTTCAGGGCCTTGTAGAAGGAGCAATAGCCGTATTGTACCCTTATGGATTCATTTTTTTTTACCTTAAGATCTTTCTGTCATGGAGCTTAAATATCCTTTAAACATCATACAACATTGATGCAGCTCTATATGCTAGTTACTTATTTGGTAACTTGGTGGAACAACTGTGGAATTTTGCTTGGCCTGCTGCACTGGCAATTCTTCATCCAAACCTATTGCCTGTGGCTATTGTTGGTTTCTTCACGAAGGTACTTCCCACTGCAACTAATTTAAGATAAACCTTCTGTATCAGTAGTCTAATTAAATCAATGATCTCCAGCTTTCAGTGTTTATTGGGGCTCCAATAGTTGGCAAACTTATGGATCATTTCCCTCGAATACCCATGTACACAGCATTGAATGCTGTGCAGGTGCATGTCCTTTATCTTTTCTAGTTTCTTATGTTTGGAAAAAAAAAAGGACAAGTTGCCATGTTCTTTAATTGATGCTAATTCTTTGTGGAATCTGATCTTGCAGGTAGCCACTCAGTTGATATCAGCTGCAACTGTCATCTATGCTCTAAGAAACCTGAGCCATGGTTCTACAACAGCTGTGGTTCTGAGACCTTGGTTCATTGTACTAGTGGCAGCTGGAGCTATCGAAAGGCTTGCAGGGTTGGCGCTAGGAGTTTCCATGGAGCGTGATTGGGTTGTGTTGGTAGGGTTGCTAATCCCCATACTGTTGTAGGCTGTTGCTTTGTCTGACTCAAATATTTGATATCACCTTCCTACAAGATAAATTTGTGAGATGGAACTAAGAACCTACATCAGTGCAAATGGAAAAGTTTGTTATCTTAAAATAAAATAGAGATTTCAGAGTAACTTGCTTCTTGTTGTCTTTGATCAACTTGTTCCCTTAAAATTCTTTTATCTGTGAAGTTAGCAGGAACAAACAGGCCTGTTGCATTAGCCCAAGCTAATGCTGTGCTCAATCGACTTGATCTAGTTTGTGAGGTGCGATTTTTCTCTCTTAGACTTGCATATAATCATCTTATTTCATTGATACTTCAGCACACAACAAAGCTGATCATTGATCAATCTTATTTTCTATTTGTGGGTTGCAAATAGCTGAACACAATATCCTGTTTTGAGTGGACATAATAACCTTTTTTGAGGATGATTGCAGACAGCTGGTGCTTCGGTTTTTGGCCTTCTTCTGTCCAGATACCATCCCGTGACCTGTTTGAAGATTGCTCGTGGTCTAATGATATGCAGTTTCCCTGTTCTGGTAAACCACATTTATCATCACTCCTAAAACTTGAATAGGGTAGCCAGACATAGCGTACTCACAGTGCTATATGGCACTTTCAATTTCAGGTCATGTTGGGTCAACTAATCAATAGAGTTTCATGCCATGCACTTGATTCCTCTAGAACCGCCACTGATGAATCTATTTGTACTGATCTTTTAGATGTACGCAGGATAGGTGAGGAACTTTGATATGATTAGCTAGTTAATTTTACTTTGTTGTATGGTCTAACAGTCTGATTAACCTTCAGTTCAAAATAGCTTGAGTGCTATCAAACATGGTTGGAATGAGTATAAGCAGCAAACAGTTCTACCTGCAAGTGCAGCGACCGTGTTCCTAAATTTCAATGTTGCACTTGCTCCAGGTGCCATAATGACTGCATTATTGATGCATCGTGGTAGGTTTCACTTCTCTGGTTCAAATCTATGCGACTACCTTAAAAGGCTCTCTAGAAGACTAATCTATCAATTTTGAACAGGTATCAGTCCGTCCATTGTTGGTGCTTTCAGTGGATTGTGCTCTATCATGGGCCTTGTTGCAACATTCATCTCCTCAAGCCTGGTGAAAAGAGTTGGAATTCTAAAGGTGTGACATCTACCTTGTTGGTTTTGTTTCCGTAATTTCTTTCAGAGTTCATGCAAACGGCTAATGTTATAACAGGCAGGAGCTGCTGGATTGATATTTCAAGCTTCACTCTTGTCAATTGCACTCACGGTGTATTGGGCTGGTTCAATTTCACAAAGGACACCTCTACTTATATTCCTAGCATCCATTGTAAGACTGAAATCTTCACTTCATATTTCCCCTTTTAATAGAACTTAGTTGAACGCTCAAAGTAATCCTATCTATTCTGTGATAATCTGCAGGCATTGTCTCGGTTGGGACACATGTCTTATGATGTTGTGGGGACTCAAATCGTCCAGACAGGTGTTCCTGCTTCAAAAGCAAATCTAATTGGAGGAATGGAGGTTTCAATTGCAAGCCTTGCAGAGTTAGTCATGCTTGCTATGGCTATAATTGCGAACGATGTCTCCCATTTTGGCTTCTTGGCGATCCTGTCTGTGTCATCAGTTGCTGGGGCAGCATGGATGTTCTGTCGGTGGTTAACAAATCCAACAGATGAGCAGAGGGAACTATTCATGTTTGATCCCCTTTATCAAGTTCAGGCAATGTAAGTATTGATTTTTGTATCTATGCTTTTACTTTATTAAGAAATTCGGGATCAAAAGTATTTGAACTTTAGTTGACATGGGATTCTTATTCTATGGCAAGATATTTGCATCCCTGGTTTTCAGTTTAGCTATTATCTAAAACGGAAACTGCTAATATTAATGTCCAAACATAAAATATTAATCAGTCCTAATAAGATGTTACATCACATCTTGCAGGTAGTAGATGAGCCAGGAATAGTCACAAAGTTTCTGGGTCGATGGGGTCGAGGTACGGGGTCGCGGTACGTGGTACGCTACTTGTGAGAGATTTTTACACTTCGGGTCGAAAATGAACCCGTGAACCCGGGTCGGGGTCGACGAACCCGGGTCGAGGGTCGAAGGTGGTGAACCCGTTTTATGTGACTATGGCCAGGATATTCCCCAACACAGCCAAGAAAACTGCAGGCGCCTACTTGGCTGGTGGTGCTTGTCGGATCTGCAATACCCTTATGATGATATTAAGATATGTTGTGACATTTAGGTTCAATACATGATACACTTAGGATAGAAGCATTTGCTCAATACAAGATACACTTAGGATAGAAGCATTTGCTCCTCTTAGTCTCAGCCACGCGCAGAATTCAATTTGTATACTCATTCATCTCCCCACCTGTATAGCACATATTTGATCTGTTAATCGTTGCTTGTTATAGCTGATGTAGAATTAACAGCCAACAGTAGCACGAAGTCAATAAAATCTAACCCTCAGCTTTCCTCTCTGATGCCGCAGATGTGTAACTGTATCTTTCAGTGGATACATTGTCTTCTTTCTCCTGTCATTTTGGTTCCTTGTTAAGTGGTTAATGTAAACTCTGACTGTAACTAACTGAGTTAATTACCTTCACAGTGGTGCTGTGGTGTAGTCTGTTATCACGTTAGTCTTACACACGAAAGGTCTCCAGTTGTAACCTGGACTGCACCAATTAATTCTGTTTTTTATTACCTCATCTTAGAAGCTACCTCTGCAATGCATTTCAACTGTACTTTTCTCATTTCTGATGAAGTGATGAGGCACGAACCTATTGCCATTTCGAAAATTTCACACATTTCCTGTTATACAAGCTCTGCTTTGATGGAGTTGGCCTCTGTACTGTGATGATACAGGAACCTAAGTCTTTCAGACCTGAATTGTTTTGTCTCATTGGCAATGAGGTGTCTGACAGTTACGATAGATCATGTCCTGTTGTAGAAGCAGTCATTTAAGTTCTCACGATACTTTTACTTTTAAGTTCTTTTTAATTATTACGATGCAAATACAACTAGAAAAACAAGCATCTCATGTAAAACTCTGGTTGTGGACACCTCTCCCATTGGAGTTCTGAGCCTTGAGTGTACATTCTGACTAACACTAAAACCGAATAAGCAAATTCTTTTTTTTTTTTGGTTGAAACACAGTTAAATAAGAAACTATGCAGTTAGATACCCTGCCCATCACCACAAATATGGTTATAATCGAATCCAAATTTAGATACCCATCCACCTCAAATATTCTCTGTATAGCATTCCTGACATTTTCATACTGAATTATGAGAGTAGAACGTGAGTCCTGCAAAGTCTGGCCCAATCAATATTGTCAATTATTATAAAGTCTTAGAATATATTGTCGATTATTACAAAACCAAATGAGTATTTGTAAAGTGAGGTCTTAGAAAGAATTTATAAGGGTATATTACAAAGTCTTATAATACATTGTCAATTATTATAAAACCAAATCTTAGATATTTGAAATATGAATAGAGCGGTATAATGAATGTTGATGGTATTGACAACTCTCCCATGGTATCATCATATATCTAGTCCCTTGGATACAGGGTGCACCGGGTCGACAACTTAAGAGTCCTGCATCAACATAGGGTATCTTCACAACATGCTACACAAGGCATAGATATACACATGCCCCAGTCTATGGGAAATCTTATTGTAATAGGACTAAGAAACTAGTCCTAGCAGAAAAGAGTTTGACCATATACCCCAGGGCCTAGGCTATATGAGGAGAGTAGGGGTCGCTAGCTAGGTAGACCAAGATATATTCCATAAAGCCTCATCAATTTGCATGTCATTCCACTAACTTTCAACCTCTTAATTACATGTTATCCATATCATCTTTACTTGATTTCATTCCCACCAATTCTTCATGATTCCCGTAGCAAGGCGCATGGTATCTTCTAGTTTAATTTATTGTCCGCAAAACCCCTACACGGTAGACCATTTACAACCTGTTGGGTTTGCAGCACTATCCCATCCAGAATTAGTTGATCCATCATTGATCTATGTTACCGAGGAAATTAGGGGATCCATCATTGATCTATGTTGCGGAGGACAGTGTCATCTGACAACTTTTGAGGACTGTGAAAGTGCACTTGCGGAGAAGGATAAGAAGGATGCCTTCGTGACAGACCAATTTGACCCAAGCAAATGTGTGGTTAATGTGCATATACTCTACTACCCACTGGGGTTAGCATAACAACAATGTATTGGAGCATGAACATCCAGATTGGATAAAAACTCAGAGTGTTTGGTTTGGGGGAATCTGTTTTAGATGGAGTGATGCATCATAAGTTCATTCCTCAAATTAAATAGAATGATCATATTTCTCATACTAGTACTAATTATTAGCTTGTGAGAAATGAGTTGAAGATGAATGAACCTATTTTATTCTACAAAACCAAACATAAAAAATAGAGAGTGAGACAATGATGGACCATTTGGTTCCACAACCCAAACGCTCCCTAAATGATTATTTGGTTGCACTCCAATCCACCTCAATCAACATGATTTGAAAGAAATTGGAGTGAAAAATTATCCAACTAAAATGTACTCTCATGGAGATCCACCTTGTTTTGTATGCTATCTTTTTGTTATAAACACCCAATTCAACGCGTCAAACTTTTCGCTTTGTGTGGCTAGTACTACAACGTACAAAGATGAAACTGCCTTCTTTGATTCTTTCTAGTGTCCTATAAAATCTGCATTAAAAATTTCAAAGCTTAATGAACCACATTATCCTCTTAAACCTCTACCCTCAGTGTGCCAAATTAAACCTACCCGATTTCCTCTACTCATCAATAACCGTAGTCCAGTTCAATTGGTTTCACTGTAATTTTCCCCTCCATTGTAATTATTTTCTATTTTAGAAATTCAAACTCAGAAACCGATAGCAGCTAATCATCACCACTCATCATTTGCTATTTTTCGCCCCTGCTATTTTCTCACCGGAAGCGCCTCACTGGCTACCATTGCTGCCACTTTTCCCGGGAAAATGCAACCAGCCAATCCCCTCCTTTCCCTCACATTCAAATAAATCATTATTAAACATATAAATCAATTATTAATTGACCACGTCTCCTTCTATTTACACCGGACCCTAAACAAACTCTAACCTCCATTTCTCCCCCGTCCCCTCCGCCATGACGCCTCCGCCCACGCTCCTCGCCTGCATCCTCCTCACCCTCCTCTTCGCCGCCGCGGTGGCGCCAGTACCGGCGGGCGCCGTCTGCGTTCCGCGCGGGGGTCACACCAAGCCAGGGGCGCCGGCCAAGGCGAAGCCCAAGCCGAAGCCGACGCCTGCGCCGGCGCCACCGAAACCGACGCCGACGCCGATCGCGCCGGGCGCCGACATCATCAGAAGCCTGTGCCTGAAGACGGACTACCCGGACTTGTGCACGTCGTCCATCGCGAAGCAGCCGCAGCCGCAGCTGCCGGGGGGCAAGCGGCTGGACGGCGCCGGCGTGCTGCGGCTGGCCATGTCCGCCGTGCGCGCCAAGGCCGCCGAGGCCAAGGCCGCGGCGACCGCGCTCGCCAACGACCCCAAGACGCAGCCGCTGGCGCGCAACCCGCTGCACGACTGCGTCGAGTCCTTCGACGACATCGCCTACAGCCTCGACCAGGCACAGAAGGCGCTCGCCAGCGGCGACCGCGACACCACGGGCACCATGCTCGACACCGTGCGCACCGACGTCGACACCTGCGACCAGGGCTTCGAGGAGCGCGAGGAGCTCACGCCGGTCATGGCCAAGCACGACGCCGAGCTCGCCAAGCTCTCCAGCAACTGCCTCGCCATCGCCGCCGCCGCCGGCTTGCGCTAGACCGGCCGGCCATATATCGTTCGGTCATCCATAGCTGTGCATGTGCTAGCTGCTAGGCAACAACAAACAACAACCATATACTGCCACCTTATAATTAACTCTCCACACATCAGAAGCTTCACTCATGCAACAAACTTGTGTATCCATGGATATCCAGGAAGAAGATGTAGTTAGTGTGCAAGCGTTCCGGTTGTAATGTTGCAGTGTTTTCCTCCTTTGATTTCGTTTGCTGTTTTCCTCTTTGATTTCGTTTTCTTTTTTCCTCCTCTTCATCATTCCTTCTACCATCACGAAGAACTGATTGTTGACTGACGGCAACATGGGATGGAAAACTTGATCATGTTTAGAACAGCTGCTTTAAGATTTCTGTAAAACTTGATTGTTGACTCCTAGTTTTAGAGACTCTCCAAAAATAATAGTTCTCCAAATAGGAATCATTCCACAAGAGATCCTACATGCATGGACACATGCAACTCTAGAGGAGTGAAAAAATTGTTGACATCATCGTTGTCCTAAATATTTTTAGAACTTTCTCGCAAAAAAAAATTAGAACTTAAGAAGTTGTAGTTCACAAATTGAGCATCTAAATTAAATTCTAATTACAGTGAAACCTTCAAAACAAAATCTCACTTGACTATATTTAGACAATATTTCATTAATGAACATTTTCATCATGGAGATAGAACATTTTATTTATGTTAAGCGAGGCAATATTCTAGCATCAAGAAACAATATTCCGTCTTCACAAAAAAAAGTTTTCTAAATTCAGGACAATAATACTCCAAATTTTAGAAAATTAAATTATACATTCAAGTAAATTAGTCGTGTCTAGTTGTAAAAAAAATAGAACATCTAATAGATACCATCAAAACAATTGAAATAACCCATCGGCCATCACACATGAATACTACACGAACGAGCTAAAGTACAACGTAGATATTTCATGTGTACCGTGTAAACAGTTCAAAATACATCATGGTTGTGGAACATCATATTGATAGTAAATTAACAACCCAAAATGCACTACAGAATATCGCATAGGTACTATACAACTATTGCAAAATTCAGAAACATGAATACTTTGAAAAATTCAGAATACATCGTAGAACATCTCAAAATACTATGATAACAATAAATCTATACCTCCTATAAAGCAAAGACCCACTAGCCTATTTCTCTTGCTTCTCATTGGGTCACATCAGCAAAATGATGTCATCCGCCCACTAAGTAACGTCATCCGCCCACTAAGCCTCATTTATCTTTCACTAGCTATTTCTTTTGAAATAGAAAAAAAAGTCGTAGCACTTAAACCCAGTATCGTAATTAAAATCCAATTGCACCATGGTGTTCCTCGCAATAAACTCTTCAAAACAAGACCCCATATGGATATATTTCGATAACTTTTTTTGCAAACATTTAAACGGCCGTTCCTAAAAAAAACCTAGCAAAACTGTCGTTTCTAAGCAAAAATCTAGCAAAACTGCATATCACATGGATTACATGTGGTCCTCCGAAACATGCATGATTTTGTGAAGGAAAACTCCTAGAACTTTTGGGAGGGGGGATGGCCCTCAGGTATAGTAGGGGTGAGGGGTGAGGGTGGATGAGGTTAGTCTCCCGTATTGGCCGATCCTATAGGTTAGTGACCGTGTTTTCTTTGATAACCGTTTCTAAGCAAAAGCTCGTTTCTAAGAAAAACCTAGCAAAACTACATATCACATAGATTACATGGGATCCTCCGAAACATGCATGATTTTGTGAAGGAAAACTCCTAGAACTTATGGGAGGAGGGATGACCCTAAGGTATAGTAGGGGTGAGAGGTTCTGGTGGATGAGATTAGCCTCCCGTACTGGCCGATCCTATAGGTTAGTGACCGTGTTTTCTTTGATAACTGTTTCTAAGCAAAAGTCCGTTTCTAAACAAAAATCTAGCAAAACTACATATCACATGGATTATATGTGGTCCTCCGAAACATGCATGATTTTGTGAAGAAAAACTCCTAGAACTTTTGGGAGGGAGGATGACCCTCGGGTATAGTAGGGGTGAGGGGTGAGGATGGATGAGATTAGTCTCCTGTACTGGTCGATCCTATATGTTAGTGACCGTGTTTTCTTTGATATGGTTTTTGTTGTCTTTAGTTACACCTTTAACAAAAAAACTAAATCTGTTCTCTGCTTATATCGCATATATACTTATGTATTATACACCAACGAGATTCCTTCTACATCCTATTTCTTCTAACTCAATTCAAATTACTCTTGCATTCCCGCAGCAACGCGCGGAGAATTCACTTAGTAATACATTATGGAACACCAAATGAAACATGAGAAATATTATTATATTCAAGAAGAAATAGTTCAAGTGAATATCACCGCAAGATCGCGGAGACATATATAGAAACAAACAAATAACATAACAAATATTAACAGAAAAATAATAAAAGACAAAACAAAGCATAAGTGAAAACAAAAATAAAAGACATGAAATAGAAGAAAATTAGAAAGAACATCACATGGATACTATTTGAACAATCTAAAATATATGGTACAAGATCTCCATCCCCCATGCGCTTCAATGCCTACCCAAAAATCTCGAACAAATGCTCTTGATATGTGATGTAACCCACACAAATTCAGAAGACACATAACAAATGCATACATTATTTGTACAATTAAGTAAAGAATAACAAATGTAGACAAGTGAGCTGATACTTTGTTTCTGTAGTTTTGGTTATGCTTGGCGTGCACAATCTTTATTTAGCGCTCATGCTTCGCTTTATATTCAACCTATGGTTTCTAAACGAACTTTTCTAAATGATTAACCTTTTTGAGTAGCTTATTGAAATTTTATTTTTCTCCATAAATATCTCTCCGTTTGTTACATGTTCTTAATTGTTTATTCATACTAGCAAATATGCACGTGTGGCACGCACGTGTTTCTAAGAACTATTTGAAATGCAATGGAAATGTTAATTGAATTTTTGATATACAATAAAGGTAGATGGCAAGTGCTTGATCAATTTGATTGGGTCATGTAGAACAAGGTTCAAATCGTTTGTTCGTTAGATGCCTTAGCGCTGTAGTTTGACTTGACACTTTTTTAAATGGCTCGTGTTGCCCCTATCTTATCCTATATCCATAGTTCGTTCAATCCATCCTCGTATGGGTGGAGAACCTCCATCCTTGTATGAGAGAGGACCCGTCGTAGTCTCAGTTGTGCTACCGGAGGATATAAAGAAGAGAGCATTTATCTTAAAGTGAGCTTACTACTTATATGTTTTCAGCAGTTATTCTTTCCATATTTGTCTACCCAACTGTAGGCACGTACAAACCGTGTGAGATATTATGCCTTTATTAAATGAACAAATATAAATAAACAAGCATCTTTAGATGCAAAATAATTATGACTTATATGATGTAGCATTAATTTATTTAGCAGGTCCATCTAAACATAACTTTATTTTTTTTTACTTTTTGTCCTCATAAACAACGTAACCTTATATGTTTTTCCTTTTTGCATGATTTTTTTTTCCATTATTTCTTACAAACATGTTTAGATTTTTGTTTTATATTATTTTGATTTAGGGATTGTCTGTCCCTCACGTGTGAATTGTGTTGTTTTGCGTGCCTTGATTTTATTTTCACCTTCACATTGTAGCTGCTATTTATTCACAATATGGTACTATAAGTAATGCAAGATATAGAAGGAGCAGTGCTCTATTGGGCTGCCTAATGTGACCGGCCCATTAACGAATCCAGAGAAGGTTAATCCGATATTTCTGGATCTGGAGCACCATTGGAAGAGAGGCTCAGCATCTTCCTCACGCTGTTAAAGTGCAGCCGAGTAGGCTGGAGCAGCGCTGTTAATTCGACTGCAAGCGGAGCTAACCTGGACTCTTCCACAGTTATGCGCCGTGTACTGCTCGTTGTCTAATGTGCTGACGGAGGAGACACATGGCCAACACCCGAGTGGCCGAGTCCGTCGGCGTGCATCCAACTTCGTTTCCGTTGCTCAGGCCGTGTGTGACTTCGTTTCTATTACCTGGGCAGAGTTTTCTCCGTTTCAAAATAGGAGTTGGGTAGCCTCCAAATAGAAGTCTCGCTTTCCTCCAAACAATCAAACTTTTAAAGTCTACTACTTTTAAAGTCTAGGATGAATCTTAGTTTAGAAGGAGTCTTACATGTAAGATGTAAGATCACAGATGACGGACGACTCATATAGCACGAAGTCCAGATCGAACGGTTATTACGTAGGGAGAGCCCTAAAAAAACTCGCTCTTTTATAGTAGGATTTGAAAAAAGAAAATCTTATGTGTTGAGAAAGTGCAATGGTTGTTTCTCAAATTTCGATAAGCACAGATATCAAAGTGAAAATGCACTGAAAATTATATTCTGCCCCCTCCGTTGCCCACTTCGCCGTACGAATCCAAACGACCCTCTTCTCAGAGCTTCGGAAAAAGTCTAAATCACCCCTGAACTATTGACCCTGGAACACATAATCTCCTGAACTATGAAACGGTCTAATTTAACCCCTGAACTATCCAAAACCGTCTATTTTACCCTCTGGGCGGTTTTCGACGGCGGTTTTACTACGGTTTTATCTTTTTTCCAATTAATCTAAAGCTACAACAAAAACTTTATACTAAAGCGTACTATATTATATATTTACTGTGTAGATCTACTCATGTGGAGTCCAACAAAATTAGATTTTCTATTTTATGATTTTTCTGTGATTTACTATGATTTTTCAAATATTCAACGAAAATAAATAAAAAAGACAAAACCGGTGTTCCTGTAGCAAACACATGTTACTATAGCAAGACCGTCGTCCGTCGAGAGGATAAAATAGACGATTTTAAATAGTTCAGTTCTAAATTAGACGATTTCAGTTGAGGAGCTGTGTGTTGCGGGGTCAATAGTTCGGGCCTGATTTAGACTTTTTCGTCGGAGCTTCTGGGACCTCCCTCCACCGGCGGCGGCGGCGGCAGAGGTCACGCAGCCCTCGTCGGAGCGTTTCGGATCCTTCCGTGACCCTACTCGTCTCAGGTTCGCCTCTTTCCATTTCCGGGTTCCTAATCTACATTCTACACGCTCTGCAGTATTTTTCCTCTGACGAATTCGGTGGCCAAAGAACTCACGGTCTCTCTCCCCTTTCCCCTCGCGTCCAGATTCCGGTCAGATGGAAGGCGGCGAGGGCTCCGGATTCGACGCGGCACACATGAAGAAGCGGCGGAGCAGCGCGGCGAGGCGGCCGAGGCCGGAGGGCGGCGGCCCTGCCGCGGAGCAGCGGGACAACAACGCCTCCCCTCCGTCGCCGTCGGCGTCGTCCAGGAGCGGGCCGAGGAGGCTGCTGTTGACTTCGGACGAGAACGCCACCGGCCCCGACGGGGGCAACCGTAGTAGGCGTGAGTTCCTCCTGAATGCTCCGTCGCCGGAGCGCGCGACCAAGGGGAGCATCCGGCTGCGTTCCGAGGCCGCAGCCGGTGGCTCCAGGAAGAGCGAGGGTAGCAGCAGCCATGGTGCGCATGCCCCTGAGGGGAACCGCGGCTCGTCGCCGGCCGGTGAGAAGCTGGGGAAGGTGAAGCTCAAGATTCGTAACGTGTTACCGAAACCGAACCCTGATACGCCGCCTGCGAAGCCTCCACGGCCTGTAGATTCGCGGCACCAGCAAAAGCCTGGCCATCTGGTGAGTGCTTTGAATTGTGTTTTCATCTTGCATTGTGCTTGCATTTGCACCAAATCGCCGCATAGTTTAGTTCTGGGAGAAGACTAGCCACCTTTTGAAATCAAATGGAAAACTAGCTGATTTTCCTAACACAAAGACATACTTGCAGATATTTGTCTCAACATTCTAGGCTTATAGCAAGAATATGTGTCCTTTGCAAATATCTTATTTTGTTTACTTCAAGATGCTATACACAATTGGCAACTGATTTGAAAGGGTGGACTGCTTGTAGAATGAAGGCGCAAAAGATTCTGACAGGTCAACCTCTTCACGAGACAAGAAAGCCCGAAAGGAGAGGTCAATTGAAGAAACAATGGCGCAGGAGCAAGCAGGCAAAGTTCAGAGAGAACCTTCTTCAGATCCTGTCCGGAAGAGTAGGAGGCTTGCTAAGAAATCTGTAGACAATGAGTTTGATGAGGACTATGATACAAGCAATGTTGGAACTCCTGAAGATTGGGATGGTACTCGTGAGCCTAAGAGCAAAGGAAATAGCTCTAAGAAGAGTGCCTCAAAGAAAGGGAAAAATAGGAACAAGGTGCATGAAGCCGATAATGATTTTGTTACTTCCCGATCTGGCAAGAAAAGATCTAGAGAATCAGCTGATGATGATAATACTGAAGAAGAACCAACCTCAGACAGTGAACCTGATGTCGAAGACACCGAACATAAAACAGCGACTGAATCACCTGTCAATGTTAGAAGTGAACCTCTCACAACACGTCGCCGTGCCCTTCAATCATGGATGGATGGCAGCAGCAGCAGTACTGTTGAGTTCCCTGATGGTCTACCTCCAGCTCCTTCGAGAAGTACATACTATCTTTTGCCGTCGTTTTGTGCAGTTCAGTTTGGTTAAAGCATCAAACTTTGTTCTTCTGCTAAATGAATTTGAAACATATTTCTGTTGGACCAGGCAAGAAGGACAAGCTTTCTGAAGAGGAAATGCTTGCAAAGAAGGCTGAAGCTGCTCAGCGACGCAGGATGCAAGTGGAAAAAGCCACTAAAGAAAGTGAGGTAGGAGAGAAATCTTTTCTCACCCTTTCAATCAATATTTGACATGTTTCGGTTTCCAGGAGTCATCAACTATGTTTGATCTCTGCAGGCGGATGCTATAAGGAAAATATTGGGCATGGACTCTGACAAGAAGAAAGAAGAGAGGAAGCAAAAGGAGCGAGAAGAGAAGGTTCAATGCATCATTTGTTCTTGCTCTGTTTGTGCCCATTGGTGTTCTATTAATACTAGCAGTAGCACCTTCTGAGCAAATCATTTTCTTAATACAGGAGCGAGCTACCAGAGCACAAAACATTGCAGCAAACTCAGTCCGCTGGGTCATGGGGCCCACCGGAACCGTTATTTCATTTCCACATGCAGTAGGCCTCCCCAGCATCTTCGACTCCAAGCCACACAGGTCATCCTCACATCCTGTACATGCTTGTTCCCCAAAATTGTGCTAAAGCCATGACTTTACGGCACCTCATCTACTCCTCTCTTTGTGGCAACGAGCAGCTACCCTCCTCCACGGGAGAAATGTGCTGGGCCATCATGCACGAACGATTACAAGTACAGGCACTCCAAGCTGAACCTCCCTCTCTGCAGCCTCAAATGCTACAAGGCCGTCCAAGGAAATGCTTGATAGGACTCCGGAATCATGATGGTGTGAGTTTGTGTTGTTGCCACTGGTGTCATCTATGGCTGGAAATAAGGCATGATGACTCGCCATGATGATGCAATAAGGGTTTCCGCTTCCAACATTGCACTGTTCTAAAGGATGCTATAAGGGTCTGCCTGCAAATGTATAGAAATGGATATCTACATGTAGATTTGTGGGTAGAGATGTAGAAGATCTTTTACTGAAGGGACCTGTGTTTAGAGATACCGGATGTTATTGTTGTCCCACAATGCGTGTTCTGTTTTTAGTTGTTTGAGAAAAAGAATGGTTTGTTGTAGATACTGGACGTACCTTCATATATATAATAATAAAGAGCAGAATAAGTTTTTGTAAGTTGTTTGTTCATCCGTTCATAGAGCTCAAGGTTGGAAAGGGAAATAAAAAATGTATATAGTATGGGGGCATTTCTCGTTTTCAGCCGTTCATAGAGCTCAATGTTGGAAGGGGAAACCATGAAATACCTACTGCAGGTAATGAGGAATTTATTTTTTTTAAAAAAAAATAAAAAGCTAAAAAACATGGGGCATTCCGAGAATTGAACTCGGGACCTCTCGCACCCTAAGCGAGAATCATACCACTAGACCAAATGCCCTTTGATGCTATCTGGTTTAACAACATAATTTATACTATCTGACATTTGTCGTTGGAACTAAACACGATCGCACTTGCACCAAGTGACGCTAATCGAGCAAAAGAAAGACCTATCTGTTCCGCTATGGGTTTGGGTGCCTTGTATTGGAGTTCGTTCGAGCTTAACATGGGGGGGCATGACATTGGGTGAATAGCCTTGCCGCCTAGCATGAGCTGGTGAGCCCTGTGGAGAAGCAAATGACTTTGGTCCATAAGACTCATAAATTCAATGCAAACATATTGGTACTCAACTTCGGTTTAAGATCTCGTTTAGATGTCTTGGATTAATTGTTAGTCAAGTCTACAACTACTCCTGTCCTATAATATAATACACTCTAAAAATTTTAAGACAATTTAAGGGAATACTCAAATGGCACATGTACCCATGGATTAACCCAATTAAACATTTTTTCTTAAATTACAGTTTCCTTTTCAACTAACTTTGGCAATATGAAGATGGGAACCGCATAGAATGCACTATATTTTAGTATAAAATTTAAAAGTCATACCGTACTATATTTCGGAACGGAGAGAGTAGTTGTTAGCCAACTAGTTAATCAATCTCAGGTAATCTAAGCTAACTTTTAGCCTCAACTATTAACTAGTGTTAGCTAATCCAACCGTAGGTTATCTTCAAAACGTTCGATAGCTATAGGAGTTCCCTCCTGAGCATATGTCTTCATTGCTCATCAAAGAAATCGATTTTCTATTGTTGACATGAGTCTACCTGTGCAATGCCGAAGCCGTGCACAAAGGTGTAACTCTCTTCCTCTAGAAAGAATATCTTATAGATTTAGTAAAGTTAAATTGCTGTAAGTTCGACTAAATTTATAGAAAAAACTATCAAAATTTATAATATCAAATCAGTAAATTTAATTTACCATGTAATATACCTATTTGTTTTTTACTAATAAATCTATAAACTCAATTAAACTTATAATAGTTTGATTATTACTAAAATTATAAGGTATTTTTTAGGACAAAGAGAGCGAAGTCATAGACATATACTCCTACAACTAGAGATGAAAATGCGACGAATATTTTTCGATATCTGTCCATCCTTAAAGAGTTAAAACCCGGTTTGGATAATTCATATACGAATTTGGACATTTTAATATCTATATTATATTAAATACTTAAAATCGAATATCTAAATATATAGTATGACATACTCCCTCTGTCCCCAAAAAAAGAGTCATTCTCGCCTCTAAAAAATCAATAACTTTTAACTTTAACCAAATATATTTAATAAAATATTAATATTTATGGTACATAATTAGTATCATTCGATAAATCATTGAATATACTTTTAGAATAAACTTGTCTAAAGATATAAATATTACACGCAATTTCTACGAATCTAGTCAAAATTTAGAAAGTTTGAGTAGCACAATTCCTACCGTGACTTTTTTTTAATTTTTTATGGAGGGAGTACGTTGAATGCTATCCGCATTTGACTCCGAATCCCTGCAACACACGCAAGGTACCACCGAAGACGTAAAACTATACATCGAAGACGTAAACTGGGCGGGAGCAGTCAGAGTCAGCGCCAGACGCCCAGACCACCACCGGCGACACGCTCGAGAATAGGCGGCGGCGCAGCCGCGCAGGTCCCCCTCCATCTCCGTCGTGGTGAGTTCCCCTCCCCTCCACCGTACCCCGGATCCTTACTTCCTTTGCCGGCGCCTGATCCTACACCGCTACGCGCCAGCTCGCGTTCTGAAGAAAAACTCAACCCTCTCGGTTTCCTTGGCCGTCCGGATCTGGCTCCCCCCTCGGCGCCGGCGCGCAGAGTTCTCGCGGCGGATCCGTTTCGGTGCGGGCGTCGAGGGCTTGTAAGGCGAGGGGGCTAGGTCGTCGTCGTCGTGTCGATAGCTTGGCGGGGTTGCGGATGCGGCGGCTGTGTCTGCTTCTGGTTCCTGGGGTTGCAGTTGTTACTGATGTTAATAAACTGGATTTGGGATCGGCTGCATTTGCCGTTGCCGTTGCCTCTAGATGGCGCAGAGGCATATAACATACACCTTTGTGACATTTTCTCGTCTACCATGTTTTCATGTTGACAAAGGTTTTGCATTGTTCGTAGTCGTGATTTGGATGCTCTTGAGCCCCTTATAAGCTGTGGACCAGGGTGTCTCTAACCTAGCACAAGTTTGTCTGATGGGTGTAATCTTCTTGGTTACCATTAACCTTTGACATGTGTAGCCTCTCAGGTACTAGGTGTTCGTTTGATGATGTACATGAGCACATCACATAATCTAAATGCAGCAATAGGAAAAATGTACATTGACTGTTGTTATGTGTTCTTCACTACTCAGTATTTCTGTGTTCATCCATGGCCTGAATGAACCAAGGATGTTCTTCTTTGCATAGGAAAACAGCTACCAGACATGGTTTTAAGGGCTTGTTTATGTTTTATTACCTTCATAGGTTGGGTAGGGAATCTGGCTGCATTTAATACCACCTCCAAATGATGCATACTCTAAGCCTATGTTATTGTGACATCGACTGATGGGAGCTGTTACGTATTGGATTTTCTGGTCTAGCTACCAGTTGACTGTTCATCTTCAACTCTATGTTTAAAGCTTTGCAATGTGGATCTTCGTGTCTTAATCTTCTTAGACAATTTCCAGTGCGTGGATGTAATTTAGCCTCTATCCTAGACCTGGGACATACTCCGATGTGTGGAGGCTCTTTTACTTCATCACATGTTATTAGAAGTCTTATCAGATTGCTGTTGCTTTCCATTTCCATGTAGATTCTAGGATACATTGTTTTTAGGAGTAAGCATTGGTGTACATGAGTACATCACACCAGGTGCTGTGGCATGGATGCCGCTTTAGATTGCCCCTTCATTGTTCTCTTAGGATTAGAATATTGCATTGCTTTCGTTACACTATATATGCGTCTGTACTTCCATTTGTATACTGAACTGTCAGTTGTGCCATTGTATTCTTTTGAGGTGTTATTAATGACTTAACATGAAATTGCCTGCTGATGCTAGCCTGTAAACACAATAACTTTGCACTTCGCAGATCATTCTAGGTTCTGTGCACGCCCGCACCGATCTTCGGACTCCGGGGCTCAACTTCACCGTGAATACACTGACGCTACGAGAAGTTGTCAAGGTAGGGATCTCAAAGGGAGGTGCGAAGACCCACCTGCCGTCTCTGATGGGCTTCGCCGGCCGGGTATCCGCACTGCTCTTCCTCCTGGTCGCCGGTGCTGTAGCAAACGACCAGATCTTCACCACTTCAGGTGAGCACTGTGGGGCTGTGCTGGATCTCACCAGCGCCATTGATTAACACCCCCCCCCCCCCCCCCCCACACCCCCCAAAAAAAAACACAATGAACCCACCACTTCATCGATGTCTCTTGATGGCTTCTCTCATCGAATTTAAAATCCAAGGGCTGTAGGTTGATGTTGGCGGTAACCTAGTGGCTAGTACCCATATACTATAAATTCTTGCCTAGATGTAGCGGCCTGTAGTGGTGTGGTTCAAAAGACTTTGCCTTTAAGTGCGCCATATGGGTCGAGGGCTGGTTTGATAGTCTTGCTTGCTCGTAGGTTTCCTCTTGTTCAACACAGATATGCGCTAGAAGTGAGCTTAACTGGGTGTTGATCGTCAGGTGTGACATTTGGGCGGAGTTCGCGTGAGCCAAGGTACCGCGTCGAATTCCATCCTGTTGATTCGCCATTCCATCCAGTAAGATTTCTAATGGGTTTGTCCTTCCGATCCTTGTTTGTAACAAAGCAAGAGGTTTCTTTTGTTCTTACTCAATTTCATTGCTGGTTATGTGTGGGGTCGACTGGTTGTATGGGTATTAGTTCTAGTGAATTGTAATTGAAGCTACTTAAAGTTTACCAGCAATTTTCGAATGCTTGTATATATAAATATAAATCATTCTTGACTTTACCACAGTTGGTCATTGGCTGCAAAAGACAATCGACTATAAATGAGGCAATGCAAACGTACCATGTTTATGCTAAATCGTGTCAATTTCACGCTTTCAGGAAAAAAAAAACGCATTTGAGTTTTCCATGTTACATTTTTGCTCTGGAGATTACTGCTTGGCATATTTCAAACATAATCCCTTTTATACTAACTAGAGATGATTATGGTGTATTCAACAGGAGAATGGTCAGGAATCGGTACCAATGGCTAATCATGAGGGGAAACGTTATAAGTGCTTTCTACCAGTTGAAGAAACTAAAACCATGAAGTCAATGCTCCCACAAAATGCAACTAATGTTATAGTAGAAAGTGAAAGGAGAATTAAGCCAAAGGAGCCAGATGAGTTACTTGAAGTTCTCAAGGATCAGTGTTTGTACAGGGTGAGCATATAATTCTTTCGTATGCATGGGCATGCATAGTGTATTTTCAGTCATGTACATGTGTGCCTGGTAAGCAATGCCTAAGAAACTGATTATTATTTATTTTGGCACAGCACGAAGGTTGGTGGTCATATGAATTCTGTTATCATGGGAAAATCAGGCAGGTCCATGTAGATGATGATAAGGTAAGAGTTTTTTCTCCTTCAATAAATTTTTGTTTTTGCCCAGGCCTGTAATCACATTTTTTTGTTATTCTGTCTTTCCATAAATCTTGGGATGTCCAGTGCAAGAATTGATAGCTTCAAATGGAGAAGCAAGTTCAGTACTTAGTTACAATGTGGAGAAAAGAATATACCTTGCCTTTACTTTTGTTATAGAAAGGCTACGGATAGATGGATTAGCAGAGAGACCTAACAGCCCTTCCTTAGGGACTATCTTAGGATTTCTTCTTACTTGACTCTAATTGATACATGATGGTCCCTTTTATAGAGACAACTTACTTGACCCCTAAAGAATATCCTAACCGAATCAATCTAACATCCCTTTCCTAACAAACCAAACAATCTAATCTAATCTGACGGGTACTGTTCACGCGGTACTGTGCTGCGTGGGCCCCTGGGCCGGCTCCGCTTGCCATATCAACTTTGGATAGTAGTAACTGTAGCTTCAGTTTTATTGGCATTACCACATATGCAATCAAAAGTTGCTAGAGCTACAGCATTGCTGTCGTAAACTGTGTTTCTTTTGTTGAAGGTTATCCAAGAATTTGTTCTAGGCGAATTCGATGATGATGCAACTGCTGCATACCACGAAAATAGCACCTCTGAGTTAGCCGACGATAATCATCAAGTGAAAGATATATCTAAGAGGTGGTGTACTAAACCCTTTTGAATGTGGGAAGAGAAACAACATAATATGTTTCTCAGTCTTGAATGAATATATTCTGTTCCTGCTTTGTTTCAGGTACCATGTTCACTTGTATACAAATGGGACTGTATGTGATCTCACAGATATTCCCCGAGAGACAGAGGTGAGAAAGAAACAATGCAAGTCTACGAAGTAAAGCACATAATCACCATGTCAGTGCATTTGACTGCGCACACTCTGCCTTTGCCCTACAGGTTAGATTTGTCTGCTCGGAGCCTACTGTACTGATCAGTTCAATCAAGGAGATCTCTTCCTGCAAATACGTTGTAACAATTCAAAGTCCGATGCTTTGCAAGAACCCGTAAGTGCTAGCATTCTCCTAGTAACTTCTATCTTTGCAGTACCCAAAAGCTCACTTATCTTTGTTCTGTTTGCAGGTTGTTCCAGCAAGAAAAACGAACCCTCTCCATCCACTGCAATGAGTTGCCAGCTAAAGCAGAATCCAGTGCGGAGGATGACGCCCTTCCAAAAGAAGCGCAGATTTCCATCATCCCCGATCAGGATGATCTACATGGGTTTCCAGCTTATGCTACTTGATATGCCTCCAATAATCATGTCTGATGTAGAAAAAGCACAGTTTTGGAGGCGCAGTGGCAACTGAGCAACACTATGTATCAACTATACCATGGATCCTACAGCAGAGGCTCCTTGTAAAGCAGGTTGAGACGATCATAGGATGATTATTACGAAGGTAGAAGGTTTCTCAGGCCCAAAGAAAAGGCTCCTGTTAGTAAAGGTGTTACTATTAGTAAAAGGAAACAAGTTTGAGATAGTAACATTTGCTTGATATGTCTACGACAAGAATAATGCAGCATTCTTGAAATGTAGGTGTGCGAGCAATTTTTCTCGAAGTAGTAGACTTGAATTTTTTTACCTTCATCTTTGGCCAACAAATCCCAGGAAGCGTGGGATTGAATGCTTAGAAAACATAAAAGCTCCTGTTCTTTTATTGCAGATCAAGCAACTCAGGCCCAAAGAAAATCATCATCTGATGTTAGGATGCCTTGGCTCTTGATAATTTTCCTTTGACAGCTTTACTGTGTCATACAAAACCAATGGAGAACACGTTCACAAACAGTTCCTGGGAAGTGATATTTGGAAATAATACAGTTTTCTGAAATACAACTTTCACCATTTATTTACTCTCCCGGTTCCAGAAAAAAAAACATTCTAGGTTCTGCGCACACCCGCACGGATCTTCGGACCCCGGGGCTCAACTTCACCGTAAATACACTAACGCCGGGACCTCTTGTAAGACACCCTGTTTCGTCTGCGGTTGCCTTTTGTTGGAGTTCGTTTCAGCTTATCATGGGAGCATGGCATTGGGTGAATAGCCTTGCCGCCTAGCATGAGCTGATGAGCCTTGTGGAGCAATGGCCTTTTGGTCCATAACGCTCATAAATTCAATGCAAACACGTTTGGTACTCGACTTCTTCCAAAACGTTCTATAGCTATAGGAGTTCCCTCCTCAACATATGTTCTCACGCCTCATCAAAGAAAACAATTACTCATTTCATTCCAAATTATATGATGGTATCACTAATATTTATCTAAACATATAATAAAAGCTATGCATATAGAAAATTCAGAATGTCTTATAAATGGAGAGAGTATCTATCTTTGCCCTGAGTCTGCCAGTGCAAGGATGAGCTCTGGAATTCGACGACAGTAAAACTAAGCCCCTGTGATTGGTCCACTTGGTAGGTAGAGTGGACCTAGCGAAGCAGCGCATAGAAGCGTATTATGCTTATACTCTCTCTCTCCATCAAAAAGAGTACTTTATGGGCTTAGTCAAAGTCAAGTTACGATAAGTTTAATTAAATTTATAGAAAAAACCAATCATCATTTATGATATCAAATTAGCACCGGTCAAGACTCGTTTGGACTTTGGATATGTATGGCTAATTGTTAGCTAGTTATTCTTAGACATAGTCCATCCAAACATGAAGCTAATTTGTAGGATAATTCATTATCTAAGTCTTCGACTTACAGTAGTTTTTTTTTGGAACTAGAGGGAGTAGTTGTTAAGCACCTAGTTGTCGGCTAACCTTTAGGCCTATCTAGTAACAACTCTAACTAATCCAAGCAAGCCCTCAATCTGTCATGTAATATAGTTTCATACTATATTCATATGGTGCATAAATATTAATACTTTCTAAAAATTTAGGAAAATTAGGATACTTTAACTTTACTAAAACTACTATAGGATTTCCTTGTTAGGACGCAAGGGAGTACTCCCTCCGTTCAAAAAAAAAGTCATTCTCGCTTCCCAAAAAGTCAACAGCTTTTAACTTTGACCAAATATATTTAACAAAATATTAATATTTATGGTACATAATTAGTATCATTAGGTAGATCTTTGAATATACTTTCATAATAAACTTATTTAAAGATATAAATGTTGCACGTATTTTCTATAAATATAGTTAAAGTTGAGAAAGTTTGACCAGCACGCTTTCCACGGCGACTCTTTTTATGGGACGGAGTAGTAGAGCGGTAGGCATACAAAACGGGCAAACCATCACCGGATACATAAACTATGCAAGCAATACGTAAACTCTGCTGGAGCCGGTCAGAGTCAGCGGCAGACGCCCAGACCAGCACCGGCCACTCGCTCGCGAATAGGCGGCCTTTAAAGGGCGTCCCCGCAAAAACGCCACCCCACACGGATCGAATTACCCTCGGTGTCTTCCCTCTCGGCGGCGGCGCAGGTCCCCTCCATCTCCGGCGCGGTGAGCTCCCCTCCCCTCCACCGTACTCCGGATCCTGACTTCCTTTCCCGGCGCCTGATCCTACACCGCTACGCGCCTGCTCGCGTTTCGAAGAAAAAGCTAACCCTTTCGGTTTCCTTGGCCGTTTGGATCTGGCTCCCCCCTTGGCGCCGGCGCGCTGGGTTCGCGCGGCGGATCCGGTTCGGTGTGGGTGGCGATGGCGCTAGGTCGTCGTGTCGATAGATTGGCGGGGGCGGCGGATACCGCGGCCATCTCTGCTTTTGGTTCCTGGGTTGGATGAAGGGGGGGTCGTCTGCCATGGAGTGATGGGAATGGTAATACCGATCCAGTCCGCGGCGAACAGTTCTGGTGGTATTATTCTTATGCACCGGTGTATGCTTGCCTGCGATGCGAGAGGGATGCTGGGGTTGAAAAAGAAATGGTGCTTGTTGCAGGGAAAATACTGTCTAGAGTATATGCAAAGCTATTTCTTTTGGTATGTAATAATTTCCTCTATTCAGTTTCTGTTGTTTGCTCAAAGATCCGGATTCAGCGTGGATGGGCTAGTATGCAAATAGGGTATTTGGAATCAACTCCACAGGGATTGCAGTTGTTACTGATGTTAATAAACTGGATTTGGGGGATCCGGCTGCATTTGCGGTTGCCTCTAGATGGCGCAGAGGCATAGCGTACATCTTTGTGACAATTTCTGGTCTACCATGTTTTCATAGTGACAAGGGTTTGCATTTGTTCATATTCATCATTTGGATGCAGTTCTGCTCTTTAAGCCTGGAACCAGGCTGCATCTAATCTATCACAAGTTTATCTTATGAGTGCAATCTTCTTGCTTAGCATTAGCCTTTGACGAGTGTAGCCTCTCAGGTACTAGGTGTTCGTTTCATGATGTACATGAGCACATCACATAATCTAAATGCAACAATAGGAAAAATGTATGTTGACTGTTGTTTTGTGTACTCCACTTCTCAGTATTTCTGTGCTCATCCATAACCTGAATCAACATAGGGTTCTCTGCTTTGCATAGGAAATTAACCAGTAGACATTGTTTTAAGGGCATGCTTATGTTGTATTACCTTCATAGGTTGGGTTGGGAATCAGGCTGCAGTTATACTACCTCCAAATGATGCGTTCTCTTAAGGAGTTAAGCCTATGTTCTTGTGACATTGACTGATGAGAGCTGTTACGTATAGGATTCTCGGGTCTAGGCGTCTGTCTAGCTAGCATACATTCAAACTGACTGTTCATCTTCAACTCTATATTTAAAGCTTTGCATTGTGGATCTTCATGTCTCGATCTTCTTAGACAATTTCCAGTGCGTGGATGAACTTTAGCCTCTATCCTAGACCCGAGATTTACTCCAATGTGTGGCGGTTCTTTCACTTTACCGCATGTTATTAGGTCTTATGAGCTTGCTGTTGCTTTCCATTTCCCTGTAGCTTCTAGGATACATAATATTTAGGAGTAAGTATTGGTGCACACGAGTATATCACACCAGGTGCTGTGGTACGGATGCTGCTTTAGATTGCCTCTTCATTGTACTCTTAGGATTAGATTGTTGCATTACATTTGTTACACTATATATGCATATGCACTTCCATTTGTTATTACTGATATTGTATTCTTTTGAGTTGTTATTAATGAATTAATATTGAAATTGCCTGCTGATGCTAGCCTGTAAACACTTTGGTAAAGTTCCTTGGTGTCGTGCTGTTGTCCAGACCTTAGGCACTTTACATGAGCTTCTACGGTACTACCTGTAGATTAATTGAATTTATTTGTATTATAAATTATGTATGTGTATCATAGCTATCTTCCAGTCCTTTCCTACCCTGAAGCGTAATCTGCTCTTAGTGCCAACTAACTGAAGTCTCAAGTGTGCCTCATATTTTCTGAAGCTTTTGGTTTTACCTTTTGTTAGCAGTCTGTTATTGTTGTCTATTTCACAAATAAGTCAATCTGCTGTCTATTTTTACTGCAGCTAATTGGATTTTGTCCACAAATATAAGGAAATTTGGTGTAATCCACCTGAATAGGCACGATTATAACGCTGTCATATATGGCATTGGTTACTTGAATAGGGAGGATTTATTTGCATTACTGGTGATTTAATTGTTTGATTGAGGGATACATGTCTTTTCCCTCCTGTAAATTGTCCTAAAACCAAACACTAGAAATCATTGGACTTGTGATGGAGGGAGTATTTTGGAGCATGTCTGACAACTACTTGGATCAAAGTGAGCTACCTGTTGTATCTGTTTGGAGTTTTTGTGAGCATGCTCATTGGTCTTTGTTGGGGATGTCTGTAACATCTAAGATTTTGCATCGAATTGTAAATCTACATGGTAATCTTATAGCTTATTTATACTTTTGTTGTTTAGTTGATGATAGTTCAATGATGCGGCCTTGTGCGATGCTGATATTATTGTCTGTCTGGTTTGATGTATGCTTGTTAGGTAGTGGATAGTTTCTGCTCTCGCTATTGCAGATGCTAGGATGTTGATATTGTTACCTTGATTCTTTGTTAGGTGATAAGGAAATTCGTCCAACTAATTTGCATTGCAGCATTTTGTGGCTTTGTTTGACTATGTTGGCTATGTTTTGGGAGTGAGTGCCAGGTTAGGTGAAGGGTACCTGGTGTACTTTTGTTTTTTGGTTGAAGAAGCAATGATTGAGACCAATGCTGGAAGTGTTTCAGGTGTCATTTTCTATTTCTGCCCTCATCGTTAAGAAATATTTTGTGGTGAATAGGAAAATTTAGGATGCAAATGTAAGATAGAGGGAGTTGACTCTTTTGAGTTTTGATGATGATTTTCTAGGAGAGGTTGCTGTTCAACAATAAATAAATCCCTCTACTATTTCTGAATACCCTGTTGGCTTTGCGAAGCTTGTGTCTCTGCATATTTGTGTGCGATTCTTCATAATACCTCATTACTATATAATTTTGGGTCCAGTTTTGCTATATAAATATCACCTTAGCCTCCCCTTGTAGGTGTTACTAATCATAGAATTTGAAAGGGCCAAAATGCGATGCTGTATGCACATGTCTGCATTTATTAAGAGTATCTTTCTACCTTAGTGAAGATATGCTGTCTGCCTGTTGCTCCCACGTATCAGCTCACAGAATCTCCATTGCTTTCACTTCAGGCACTTGACGTCTGACCTCAACAAGCAAGCAAATGGCAGGTGGCAGGGTTGCACATGCCACCCTCAAGGGCCCGAGTGTGGTGAAGGAGATCTTCATTGGACTGACCCTGGGTCTGATCGCGGGAGGTATGTGGAAGATGCACCACTGGAACGAGCAGAGGAAGACTAGATCCTTCTACGACATGCTTGACAAGGGCCAGATCAGCGTCGTCGTTGAGGAGTAGTTTCCACTTGTCAAAGCTGAAGTCTTTTTTCTGCCAGTTTTCAAAACTCTCTGGAGAGCATGACAAAGTGAATGCTGTGGAGATTTGTCTTGAAAATAAGCGTAACCATTTGAGAACACCAGATTTTGTTGAATTTCCTTTCCTTATGACCATTTGAGCATGTCCATGTCATACCAAACATTAATCTACTTTTACATATGTTTGTGATCTTTGCGTGTAACTGTGCTCGACTTTATGTGACTGGTTCACAGTTACCTAGCAGGCCATTCCCAAACTTGTGTTTTGACGTAACTTTGAGTGGGTGATGCACTAATAATATTGACATGTTGCACGCTCAGCTGGTGCTCTTTTATTTGATGACGTCATTAGTTCGGTCAAGATAAGTTTAAGGTTTTCTTGCGCCTTTCACTGTCGTTTTCGCATTCGTCATGGATGTTAAACGATTGCTTAGAGCATTCTGAGACCTTTGCAAAACTCACAATCTTGTTTTTTTTGGCAAAACTAAAAATAAAAAAAACTCTCTTCAGCGATTCTTTATCTCAGGTCCCCATCTTTCTGCACTTGGTAAAATTGATCCAATAGCATTAAAAATGTGTGCTTATCCTATTGTCGATCCAGAAGATGGGAGGGCATGAGAAAGAAATGGAGAAGGAACAGACTTCCCAATGTGTGTATTAGAGCTAGTAACTAGTGACCGAAGTGATTTGAAAATAATCTAGAATTTTTTATGCAAAAATACCTTCTAGTTTTTATAGATGAGATATTGTAAATGGTTGGAGAAATCCAACAAATATAGTGAATTAGAAAACTCATTGATTTGACAATTGTTATTTAGAAACTCTTGGAGATGCTCTTATTACTCTTTTCTAGACATATATACTTCATCAGTTCCAAAATGAGGTTGGGTTAGATTTTCGGTTGTTCCAAGTTAAGCTTTTATTATAACTTTAAGTTTATAGAAAGCACAAGCAAAGGACAAACTAAGGGAGTGAGTAGGTGGAGGAAATGAAGAGGATGCATGCCGATGCAATAATGCATCGTCATATGTATTTTGTATTTTTCCGATGAAAGAATTGTTCTTTTACTGCTTTGATGCCAAGGAAAGATCGACGAGCAACATAGGAGAGGGAGCTGTCAGCAGACAGGATCCCACGAAGAGCTTTGCAACAGAAGATATGCCCTTTGATTTGATCGCTTTAGATGTGTTACTTTGCACTCAAGTTGTTTTGATGCCTTTCTCCTTGCTTTGAGGTCTGATATGAACTCAACTTTTGTGACTTATGAAATCTTTTTGCTTTTGTTACTCTTTCATAAGTAACCCATAATCAGTGAAGTGAAGTTGGCACCTCAATAAGCTTGAAAATTTTCCATGTGAACTCCATGAGAGTATTTCTGTGGAGTTACTTGCCAGTTGAATAAGCTAACCATACACAAAAATTGAAACACCGTCAGATCTGAATGAACACTTAGCTGTAGGAGATTACATAACACTTTTTATTCATATAACATTACAAGACAGAAAGTACAAGACACACAATTAAGCCTTACATAACATAAGATGAGCATCATCTCATACATACACACTGACAGAGAGACAGACAGAACAGCAACAATTATTGAAGAAACCAGGAGGTAGTAGATTTAACACAGCAGCAGATAGTAGAGGCTATGTAATTCTCAAAAGCAGCCAGGTAGTAGATGTGAATGTGATAGACGCAGCCAATTCTTCTTGTCTTGTTGCCAACCAGAGCCTGCCCAGCCCCAGCTGCCACGGTTGGTGGAAGCAAAGCAATCATCAGTAGTGGAGCATGTGCGGGGCGCCGATGGGCATGGCGGCGGCGGGGTAGGGCAGCTGCCAGGGGCGGAGCAGCGGGTCGTCGGCTGGCATCTCCTCCTGGATGTCCATGGCGACGCCGCTGAACTCCTCGACGACGCGGAGCACCTCGTTGACGGAGCGGAGGCGGTCGCCGAGCTCGGCGGCGCGGGCGCGGAGCACGGTGTTCTCCTGCTCGAAGCGCGCGTACTGGGACGCGATGTCGGCGGCGCGCGCCGCGACGCGCGCGTTCTCGGCCTGCAGGCGCGCCACCTCCTGCACCAGCTCGTCCAGGTGCTGCTGCTTCCGCAGCCGCGACCGCCGCGCCGACTCGCGGTTCGACAGCCGCCGCTTCTCGCGCCGGTGCGTGTCCGCCGCCGCCGAGTCGCCGTCCGACCCGGACGTCCTCCCCGTCCCCGCCGGAGACAGCGACGACGACGACATCAAGACACGGTCTTTTCTCCCGCAAGGAAGGAACCGGCCGGCCTAGCTTACCTCCAAAAAGATCCTCTACAGCTGCCGCTGCGGCTAGTGCTATTATTCGGCGATTGTTCGGGAAAGCAAGAACGAAAGGAGAAGCAAGAGGGGACGGAGAGAGCAGAACGGGGAAGAGAATGGCGGATCCGGGGGAGGGCGAGTTATGAGATCACATAAAACCAGTAGAGGAAGACAACCGAGAAGGAGTGGAGGAAGCAGGAGCGGCGCAGGTGAGTGGCGATCTTCATAAAGCTCAGAGATTTGGCACCAAGGTGCTGCTGGTGCTTCCCAGCCAAACCATGGCCGGCGAGAACGAAACCTCCCTCCAGCGCAAGGAACCCCGGAGAACCCCCAACACGCAAGTTTGTTCGGATCCCGGCCAAGATCTGCCAAGAACAGCAGCAGTTCCTTGACTGGCGAACTGGGCAAGCTTCGGGTCGGAGGAGGCTGGTCTGCTCGACCTCTGGAGGGGGAACCGAGCTGAAATCTCAAGAGAGGATTGCAGCTATCAAGCTCGTGCTGATTGGGGAAGAAGGTGAGCCACTCAATCGGAGAGGCGGAAGAGAGGGAAGGGGGAGGGGATCAGGTGAGCCGGGCAGGCTTATTTAATACCGGGATGAGGGCATTTCGGTAAACTCTCACACGGGGGCGTTTCGGTAAATTCTCCTTGCCCATGGGTGTAGGGGGTGGTTTCAGAACGGCGCCTGATGATGATGATGGGAGAAAGGTGAAGGGAATCTTTACTAGTCTGGTCTTGAGTGGCTGTCAGTGGCCCTTGTGGGGCTGCGTGGGTTGTTTCTGTTCGTCCATCATGCGGACGAAATTTCTAGGTGCACCGTGGTGGGTGTACTAGGGTGCCGCGCGCCGATGCGCAGTGGGTTAGTGGTAGGGGGTTTGGCGGTTCAGGGGGCGTGGCTGATTGATTTGGACCGTAATAGAGTATCTTATATTTATTGCGGTGTGACGTGTTATGTACTCTCATAAGGGTTTATGTTTTTTATCAGTTGGGGCATTGGACTTGTATAAGAGCTATGATTGATACATCTGAATAAACATCTCTATGGTATAGTTTGGCTCGATCAAACTTATTCAAAAATGAAAAATAATGTAAAAAAGCATTTATTTCACTACTTTTAAATAGGCATCTTTGTGGGGGTAGTAATATCTTTTTTAAATTGATAATAATATTTACTTTAGTTCAGAGCTTTATTCTATAACTACGCTTGAGTGTGTATAATAAACTTTCTGCTAAGTCAGAATTATTTTTTTATTCAGAAGATCTTTATGTTGGCACACTGTACTAAAGCGGTAGCTATCTTTATTGTCTTGCTATTTCTAGTTACCGCTTCAATTGAAATTTATATTAGGTCACATTTATTTTAATATTTTTCCATTATCTTCCAAGAATACAAAAAAATATAGAGAATGGGGGCAGATGTCATCAGACTGAATCTCAACTTTAGTACGAGCCATTCTGCACCTCTCTCTCAACCATGACCCTGTTCGGCAGATTGTTTTTTGGCTTATAAGCCGGCTGTGGCTGATTTGCTGTGAGAGAAAAACACTATTCCACGGCTGATAAGCCGTGCTGATAAGCTCAGCCGAACAGGGGGCTTATTAGGGGGTGTTTGGTTTGGGGTGTTAAAGTTTAACAAACACTGTAGCACTTTCGTCTTATTTGACAAAAAGTTTCTAATCTTGGACTAATTAGGCTTAATAGATTCGTCTCGTAAATTACTCCTAATCTGTGCCGACATGCATACAATTAGTCTACATTTAGTATTCCATGCATTTGAGGGAACATTGATGTGATGAGTGTTAAACTTTAACAAAACGAAATCAAACAGGCCCTTAATGTAAAACCGTAGAGGCAACACAAGAATCAGTTCCTCCTCGAATTGTTTATCTTCACAACACAAGAGATCAGTTTTAATACTCTTTCGGTTTACACGGACCACATGTGCCGACTGTAGTAGGCTAATGTGCGCTGAGATCGTGTATCTGTTCCGGCAATGCCCCTGCGAGGAATCTTTGCGCTTTTCCGAAAGTGCAGTTGGAACCAACTGACCCCAGCCGGGTCAGGCAAAGGATATTTTTTCAGCCAGCTGATCTTCGTTTCTCTTTCAGGCGAAGCTACCTTCATGGATGAATCATGGCAATTAAGAATTTTGGAGGCGTGAGATATTTGCAATTAGTGGAGATCTAAATAAAAATACCCGACCTTTTGTTTTAATTTGACAACATTATTATTACCGACTTGCATTGTTAACAGGCTAACAGTAAATCCATAAAATTTGAATTTGCCTCTAAATCGAAACCTAAATGGTAAGCCCTGTTTGAATACAAGAGCTAATCACTGGTTAGATAAAAATAAATTAAAATTAGCTCTAGCGCATCCAAAGACGAGGGATAATAGATGAGCTAGTGTTTTAGACAAGTCTTCAACTAGTTGTTAGCTAAATAGCTAGCCAACCTTGGCTAATTTGAGCTAATTTTTAGTCAATCAGTAACTAGCTCTACCTCATCCAAACAGGACTAAAAAAGACTTGACATGAGCACAAATTCTTATTCTTAGGCCAATCTCAATGGAGGTTTCATGAGAGTTTTATGAGCATTAAATGTGCTTACATGATACTGTATTGATGAAGAGAGATGATGAAAGTTTCATGAGAGCAAAGATAGTTTCATGAGGATGAAGCTCTTCTACAATGCTTTTAAAATCTGAGTGCGTTGGTAACTGGGCGACGAAACCTCTGCTGAGACTGGCCTCTGTTCCAAAAAAAAAAAACTTGCTGTAGGCTTTTGAATTACAGAAACTTGAGCAACGTTGGCATTGTCTTTTGTAGCGTTTATAAATGATCTTTCAGCATTCGACTTTAGTTCTTTTTTTTTTTTACCAATGCTTTATAAAAGCGATGTAGGTTCATTGTATCTTCAAGGTACTTGGACATACTGTTATCAGTACCCACCTACCCTACTATTCAATGGAGAGCTCCAAGCTAACAACTTATAGGAACACAATTAAACTAGTGCCCAAATTTTGCCCGGTAAAAACCAATCTTGTCTCATAATTAAAAGCCATTACAGATTTTCTTTTATATGGGTAGATATAGCGTTTAATTTGGTGCGCAAGAAAGTGATGTCTTCTTTTACGAAACAAAATCACTTTCAAAAACCATGGTTCTCTATCTATGATGACACGTGCTACCACATGAGATAGCTGTGGTTAGCAATATTTTTCAGCAACAGTAGTCACACAAGAAATTTAAAATGAAAATAATATCTATAGTATTGGTTACCATGTAAGTATAATTAAGAAAACATATCGACTATATATCCTACTAATTATTTCAGTTGACTTTCTCCATGGATAGAGGCCACATTATTCTACTCACTCTCAAAAACCAACCTAGAAGAGTTTTTTTTACCAATGCTCATATAAGAAAAAATAAAACATCACACTCGCCCTATCCCAAACAAATATATTTATATTTATTCATATCATATCAAAATGAGCTCAAGAAAAGGTAGAATCTCCGTTGAATTCATGACCGTCTGGAAAATAATATGCATGGGCGGATGAGTCCAAACTTTACTAGACCATAAACAAATACGTGAGCTGGAATTTTCTGCTTTTATTATTCATTCTTCTTGGAGATGAAAATGAAATGGACTAGCTAGGAAAAAGGAGACAAACATGGCCTCCTCAATTATTATTGTCCAGGGTCTTATATATGTTTGGGCCTAACATCGTGGGGTCCACCTCACGTCCTCGCTTGAATGTGATGCCTCCATGATTGCCCATGAGAATGCAAGTTTTATGTGCACTTTTGTGTAGAACATGCTTCCAACTTCTCATGCAGTGAAATATTTTTATAGACAGTCCAAACCCAGAAACTATAAGATGCTTTTCATACTTACCAAGTCCGTAGAAAGCACAGTTTTTTTTTGAAACTTTAGAAAGCACAGTTTTAATAGGCAGTTTCTTTAAAATTAAATTTTGTCCAATGCCTTCTCTCTTACATCATTTACCAATTTCATCTATTTGTATATTGGTTCTTGTGTAGACATAATTTCCTATATATGAAACCATTTTATTCTGTCTCTTTATTAACTACTACAATACGACATCAACATTTTGCTTAGTTGGCATATTAATTAATAGTCATAGAAATCATTTAGTTTCTAGGTTGAGAGGCCTTTATAGTAGTGTGGAATTTCTTGAGAAAGAAGGAAGATCACACCCTAAAAGAACTCTCATAGCCGCGCCACTATTCCTGTTTTCATGTGTACCTTTAATCAAGGTGTTAGCTTAATTAAATCAAAGGAGTCTAATTCTAGAAACTGACGTGGTAATGAAATAATTAATGAGTTGTTAATATAAATCAGCGTGTTGGATTGCTGGAGGATTAAAGATCGACAATGAGACTAAATATTATTATTTTTGTTTATACTAGATGATTAAGAGGATTTCATAAAAAGTTCGATAAGCAACAAAATCAAAAAGCATGGCCTAATATAGATTATATAGTGGGCTATAGTGGCCTTCTAGTCACCTAGCTAGCTAGTGAATGGAAGTTATACACATTTATATAATAATAATTAATAAGTCTGCATGGTCGGTGGGCATCTCCACGCATGCATGTGCATACAGCCGTCCACATGATCCCTGTTAAAAAAATATACTCTTAAGTATATTCCATAAATAGTCTTGTTTGGATCATCAAACTAAAATTTAGCTACCTAAAATTCTTCTAGCTAAACTTTAGCTAGGATGTTTGGATCATCCGGCTAATAAACTCATCTAATGGGGTTAAAACAGCTAAATTCAACTAAATTTTAGTTGGTCTTTTAGCTGGGCCGTTTGGATCACTAGCAGGTAAATTTAGTCGGCTAAAGTTTAGTTGGTGGATGTAAACAGACCCTTAAGCAGGACTGGAGGGAGGAATACTTGCCTTAGCTAATTGATAGGTCAGCACCAGAATAGAGCATTACACAAAACCGTAAAAAAGAATTTTGTTATTAACTTATATACTCGCTCCTTTTAGGATCAGATCCTTCAACAGGTTTTTTCTTATCATATTTACAAATATTTATTTACGGTAAACATAAATTTTAGCAAGCCAATCGTCCTAATTATTCATGCCAATTGCCACAAAACCAAGAAGTATCGCTGTCGGAGGAGTAAGAAACCACTATATTACTGGTTATTTTAGATGTTACTCATCTTTCACTTATCTATATCCGATCGAATATACCGCATTGTCGTAAGAGATGATGCTGGATTCTACCCTGCAGGTAGCAGCTCGAAAAACACAACATCTAGCTAGCCAATGTCTCCCCAGATGGCCAGATCGTGACTCTACCAAAGTAGTTTAGTGGATCGCATGTGTATTTCACCAGTGACCAGTCTCAACGAACTAACAGTACACGTGCATGCAGCTTCTTGGCTTGTGTTACTCATAAGATTAGAATGGAAAACCAAAGATTCACATAAATGTAGCTTGTGCATTATTTAGTGCTGTTCCAAGTACTCATGAATGACCATTTTTTTCTGGGGAAAATGATTATATAGAAAATCAAGCTCTAACCGGACTAGTTAGGTGAATTTTTTCTGCACTCATTATATTATCCTTTCTAAATATATTTGCCACTTTAATTTTGAACTCTATAGTATGGCGGCCATATCTATCAGTCACTCCCACCCCCCAATAGTCAGTCTTTTTTGAGCAAATATAGTTTTTTTACCAAATCAGTTTCATATTGATGGGAGGTGGTTTTCCGCCGAGGAAGCCAAGGAAGACCTCATCTACAACTACTACGAGGGCATCTTGGGCGCCCCCTTTCAACGGTGGTTTTTTTTTAAATTTTAATCCTTTTTAAATAAACATTTTAATATTAACCGTCCCAGAAAATATTTTGCATCAGGTAGCCCCTTTGGTCGCGCCAGCATAGTCACGTCACATGCGTTGGCGCGGCAAGATACGACACATTCGATGGCGTTTCCGACGTGAAAAAACTTGTCATGCCACTCCCTCTGGCGTGACAGTATTGTCTTGTCACGCCACTGGGAGTGGCGTGACAAGACTGAACTTTCAAAAAATCATAACTCTTCAATACGATATTGGATGAAGATGGTTTTTATATAAAAATTGTAGATCTCGACAACTTTCTAGTTTTGAGTTTTTTCGTTTGACGGTGATAAGATGCTCAAAAAAATTATATAAAGTTTCAGCACCAAAATGATCACGTATTAGTGATTGCCGCATTAGAAAAATAATATATTTTTTTGTATGGATTCAAATAAAATACTTTTTATATCAAAATTGCAGGTTTTGAGTTTTTACATCTAAGGTCGTTAAGACGCTCAAAAAATAATATAAAGCTTCAGAAGCATATTCGTACTGAAACTTTATATTATTTTTTCGAACATCTTATGTAAAAACTCAAAACTACAAAGTTGTAGATCTCATTGAGAGCTACAACTTTGGTATAAATGGTATCTTCATTTAAACCCATACAAAAAATATTATTTTGTAATGTGACAAGCGCTAATACGCGATCATTTTGGTGCTGAAACTTTATATAATTTTTTTGAGCATCTTAACATCGTCAAACGAAAAAACTCAAAACTAGAAAATTGTAGACCTTGTCGAGATCTACAATTTTCATATAAAAATCATCTTCATCCAACATTGCATTGAAGAATTATGATTTTTCAAAATTCAGTCTGGTCACGCCAGTTCCAGCGGCGCGATAAGACAATACTGTCACGCCAGTGGGAGTGGCGCGACAAGCTTTTCCACGTCGGAAACGCCGTCGAATGTGTCATATCTTGCCGCGCCAACGCATGTAGCGCGACTATGTTATTTGGTCGCGCCAGTGGGACCGGCGCGACCAAAGAAACTCGGCGGACCAAAGAAACTACCTAATGCAAAATATTTTCTGAGATGATTAATATTAAAATATTTATTAAAAATGATTAAATTATAAAAATTATCCTTCAACAGTTGCACTCCCTGTGCCTTGATGAACTCCTCCCTCATCTTGATCTTACTGGAACTGATGCATGCTTCTCGGAGGAGGAGATTTGGGCGACCATCAAAGACCTCCCCCCTGACTGCGCTCCGGGGCCAGATGGTTTTACTGGTCTCTTCTACAAAGTGGCATGGGGGATTATAAAGCAGGACGTCATCAACACGTTCAATGCTTTGCGGTCGCTGGACGACAGGAGCTTCCATCTTCTAAATGATGCGCTGAAGATTGCGCAAAAAAGGAAGATCCAACAAGGCTGAAGGACTACAGACCGATCAGTTTAATGCATAGTTTCAGTAAGCTATTCGCTAAATGCCTTGCCAAGCAATTAGCATCGAGGCTCAAGGAGATCGTGGTGCCCAACCAGAGTGCTTTCATTAAGGACCGATCAATCAATGACAACTTTAGAGCAGTGCAGTTGGCATGTCGTTGGCTACACAGTAAGAAATTCGCCTCGGTGTTACCGAAGGTGGACATTGCAAAAAGCCTTCGATTCCGTTGCTTAGCCATTCCTGCTTGAAGTCTTGCAGCACATCGGCTTCCCCCGTCGGTGGACGAAATGGATCTCAATCCTTCTGTCAATGGCAAGCACCAAGTGAAAGCCCTATTTTGGTTTTGGATAATTGATGAAACCCTATGACTAACATTTGATTTAAGTGTGTGAATTAGATAAGATAGTTCAATCCAAGTGGTGGAGCTAGATGATGGTCATGGTGAAGGTGATGGCCACAAAAGGGATGATCAAGTGCTCCAACTTGAAAAAGAAGAAGAAAAACAAAAACCAAGGAGATCAAGGCAAAGGTATCAAATAGGTTTTTGTTTTGACAATTAAGACACCATAGAGGGTGTAAGTGTGTCTAGAATCGATAGCCGTACTATAAAGAGAGAAAATCTTTAGCTAAGCAATTATTGAGTGCCACTAGGTGACATGATTCTTGTATATGCATTAGGGACCTAGTGTGCTAACAATTGATCCTTGCAAAATACTTTAAAAAATGCTAACACACGAGCACATGAGTTGTACACACTATGGTTAGCAACTTTGAAGCAAGGGCGAAGCGGTTGAGGAGATAGAAAAAGAAAAGAGGGCACTGCACGTGACCGGATGCTGGTCTCGGCTTGACCGGATGCGTCCGGTCAGTGTACCCTAGGTGGCGCGAGTGCTGGCCGAGAGGACCAAGTCCTGATCGGACGCTGGACCTGACTCGGCGCAGCGTTAGGTCGTGACGCGCAGAGAAGGTGCCGCTCGGTTGCGCGATCGGACGCAAGCAAGGGCGTGCGACCGGACGCACAAGGGCCGCGTCCGGTCAGCGCTGATGAACGTTGATGCAAGCATCGAGGGCGAGCGCTGCTTTGACCGGACGCGTCCATTCACTGAAAATCGCCTCTGGATGCTTACTGGACTCGATCGGACGCCACGTTGTGGTGAGTCCAGTCATTTCTAACAGCGCGTCCGGTCATTCTTTAACACGTGTATGCAAGTAGTTTCGACCATTGAAGATCAACGCGTAGCGTTCAAAGTTGCGACACGTGGCGGCCATCGGCCGATCGGACTCGGCCCACCGGATGCTGGGGTGCGTCCGGTTGCGCCCGAGCAGAGCAACGACTTTATTTCATGAGGCCGTCTATTTAAAGAGCTTGGACACCTTGGGCTCACCTGCTTGGACATTTTCACCTATGATACATTCTTGTGAGCCTAAGCAAACACCTCCCACTCATCTTCATCATTGATTCATCATCATAGTGAGATTGGGAGTGATTCCTAGTGCATTTGCTTGAGTGATTGCATCTAGTGGCACTTGAGGATCATTGTGCCTGCGGATTTCTTGTTACTCTTGGTGGTTGCTACCACCTAGACGGCTTGGAGCAGCGGAGGAGCATTGGCATGAGTTGGTGATTGTTTGTGGCCATCTCTCGGTGATTGTGAGGGGTCTTGTACCTTCCTTAGTGGAGCGCCGAAAGGTAACTCTAGTGGATTGCTCGTGTCATTGAGTTACCTAACTTGTGGGTAGGTTCTTGTGGCATCCATTTGTTGGACTAGGTTTGTGAAACACCTCTTAGCCGCCGAACCACCAAGTGTGTTGGTCGACACAACAAGGACTAGCGTGCCGGCAAGCACGTGAACCTCGGGAGAAAAATCTTGGTGTCCGTTGTGATTGGATTTCTCTCGGTGATTGAATTGGCTTTCATATTGTGATTGGTTCATTCCTCAACACGACAGTATAATCACCCTACTCACTCCTTTACATTCTTTGCAAACTAGTTGTGTAGCAAGCTCTTTAGTGTAGCTAGTTTTAAGAGCTTGCTTGCTAGATTAGTTTCACCTAGTGGAGCTCTTTAGTGTAGCTTGTTTGAGATCTCTTAGTGAGTAGCAACTTAGCCTTGTTGTGTGCCTAGTGATCATAGCAACTAGAATTGTTGGGATAGGTGGCTTGCAACCCTTGTAGAGCTAGACCAAAATTGCATTATGTCATTTAGTATACTAATCTTTTACTCTAGTGAATTTGTTGAGAATTTTTATAGGCTATTCACCCCCTCTAGCCATTTAGGACCTTTCACCAAGGTACACCTGAACGGCAAACAGAGTAGAAGAATTACACATGCTCGGGGGTTAAGGCAAGGGGACCCCATTTCGCCGATGCTGTTTGTGATTGTCATGGAGGCCCTCAACTCACTTATCCGTGAAGCGGATCATCGTGCGACATTAACAGCATTGCCTGGCCATACAATCACGCACTGCGCCTTCCTCTACACTGATGACCTTGTCATCCTTGTCGCTCCTAGCCACAATGATCTCAACTGTGTGCAGCAGATCCTGCATTTGTTTGCAGGGGCATCTGGACTTGTCACCAACATTGACAAGTGCGTCACCACCCCAATTCGTTGCACAGACGATATGGTAGTCACTGTGCAAGAGGTGTTCCCTTGTGTCATTGCGTCGTTCCTGTGCAAATATTTGGGCATCTCCCTGTCGATGAAGAGGCTTAGGCGGTCCGAGGAGTAGGCCTTTGTGGACTCTGTTGCTGCCAAGATCCCCACCTAGAAGTCTGTATGCTTACCTACACGGGCCATGTTTTGCTCACCAAGGTGACTCTATTGGCCATTCCGGTCCATACGAGCATAGCCTGCTGCCTGTCAGCTCGGGCGATCGCCCAGATTGATAAGCGTTGTAGGGCTTTCCTGTGGGCGGGCACTAAATCGACCGTGGGAAGGAAGTGCAAAGTGGCCTGACCAACAGTGTGCAGATCGACTGACATGGGCGGTCTTGGCATCCTTGATTTGCGCTTCTTCGGCTACGCCTTGAGGTTGCATTGGGAATGCTCATGAAAGGCAGAGCCAGGACGCTGCTGGACAGCGCTGCCGTCAAAGTTGGAAAAGCCGGTGGCTGCCATGCACTATGACAACAATTTTGGGGGATGAATGCTCCACTATGATCTGGACCGATAGTTGGGCATCTGTTGGTCCCCTCCATCACCTTGTTCCAGCACTGTATGTAGCACTGAGTAGAAGCGGCAAGAAGAGGATGGTGAGGGATGGTATTGTGGTAGAACCGCCCGAAGTAACTTACTTCCGGTGGCACTTATCTTCCACTAGACACTAAGTATCCTGAAAGTGAGCTGACCCAAACAATTTCGTCAAGCACACCACAAGGAAGAACTCGAAACAATCCACGTTTTACATCCAGAATTCAATAACGAGTACGAGCTTACAATACTTATTCTATTTTATACAACATAGAGTCTTGAAAATTATTTATTACAATACCAGAGTTCAGAGTGCGATAATTAAACAATGAAATTTAAAATAAACATCTAGCGAAAACGATACAATGATCCGTCTGTGCCCACCAGAAGAATCCTCCACACAAGAGCTAACTCCTCAAGCTGCACCTGCAACAAGGGTAAATAAACCCTGAGTACACAATGTACTCGCAAGACTTACCCGACTAGTGGGAATATATTTCTCGACTCTCAAGGATATGATAGGCTATATGGCTTGTGTTTTATTTGGTTTTGCGGAAAGCATTACTAGCATTTCGTCCTTAAGATAAAGTTTTATTAGCAGTCAAGATCCGTTTATTATCCAACCATTCTATGTAAGCACTTGTTCTGCTTTCAAGCAAGAGTTGAGCAATCAGAACCATTTTTACCATCTTTCATATTCCAATTCTTACTATGGTGCTAGACCATAGCTAAGTCGTACCATCACGTAGAAACAGTGATTTGTGAATCAATGTAGCTCAGCTGGGTACCCAAAAAAACACACGCCTCGCTTATACCCCAGGCACAAACAAGACCAACCCATTCCACTCCTGTCAAGGGGTCCAGATCCCCATCCAAACTTGGACTCCAAGCTTGAAAGGTCTTGATGGCTAGAGGGGGGTGAGTAGCCTAATAAAACTTTCTACAAAGATCACTCAAACAATTTAATTAGTAACACAAATGGAGAGATGTGAGTTTTGCCTAGCCTAGTAGGGTGATGCAAGCCACCTATCGAATTGACAATTCTAGTTTGGTTCACACAACCGTCACAAGACAAACCGCAAGCTAGCAAAGCTACAAAGCTACTACAACTAGAACTTCACAGGATAGCAACTAAACACGAGCAACAACAAGCTAAACAAGAAGATACCAAAGTAAATGCAAGAGGAGATTTGGAATGTTATACCGAGGGGTGAAGATTGAGCCAACCAAACAGAATACCAAGATAGCCAATGAAGTAACCAATCACCGGGATGAAATCCAATTGATCAAACACAATTCAGACACAAGATTTATCCCGAGGTTCACGAGCTTGCCGGCACGTTAGTCCTCGTTGTGTCCCCCTACACCACGTGGTTTGGTGGCTAATCGATATCACACACCGAGCCTCTCAAAAGGCGCCACAAGAACCTACCAAATGGTGAGAAGTTCCGACACAAGCAATCCACTAGAGTTGGAATTCGGTGCTCCGCCGGGGAACCACAACAACCCCTCACAACAAGCTCACCGGAGCCGGCCACGAACAATCACCAGCACGTGTCGGACCTCTATAGCTGCTCCAAGCCGTCTAGGTGGCGGCAACCACCAAGAGAAACAAGAATCCCGCAGCAAAAGAACACCCAAGTGCCAACAAGATGCAAACTCACAAGCAAATGCATTTGAGATCACTCAATCTCACTTTGATTAGGCAATCAAGCAAGGAAGAGAGAGTGGAGGGCATGTGCTCAGCTCAAAGGAGTGCTAGAATGATCAACAAGCTAAGAGAGACTCCAAAAAGCTGGCCAACAAGTATTTATAGACGTCCCCAACAAGAAATAGCCGTTAGGCACTTGATTCTGCTGCAGTCGCGCTGACCAGACGTGCTGGTCGAACTGACCGGATGCGCAGGTACGCACACCACCCACGCGCGAAGCACGACCGGACGCGCTGGTCAAGCCGAGCAGCGCTCCAGCGAGTCAACGACTGGACGTGCACGCTAGACGAACCGGACGCCACAGTGCCAGCGTCCGCTCATTTCCAATAAGCCTCCACGCGTAACCGGACGCGTCCGGTTGATCGTGACCGGACGCGCCACCGCGTCCGATCACAAGACCGAGACGCACGCAAACACTGAGTACTGACCGGATGCGTCCGGTCAATCAGAGACCGCGTCCGGTCCAGCGTCCGGTCACCCCAGTGACCTCCATTCGTCTCCGTTTCTCCACCTCTGGCGTAGTGGAAAATAGGCGTTTCATTTCTCAAAAACGCGAAAACGCCTGGATCCCGCCAAGCTTGCTCGATGGGAGGGAGATAGGACCCCAAACCCCTCTCTACCGCTCAAACTCCACCGCCTTCGCAAATGTGCTAACATCACCAAGTGTACATCACCATGTGCATGTGTGTTAGCATTTTCACAAACATTTTCGAGGTGTTAAATTATCTCTCCATTAGATCTAAATGCATATGCAAATGAATCTTCATCTAGTGGCACTTAAGTGATCAATAGCTCCGGAAATTCCCCTCTTTATAGTACGACTATCGATCCTAAGCCATCCACACCCTCTATGGTGTCTTGGATGCAAAATGAAAAGTCCTATCATATACCTTTGCCTTGAGCTCCATGATTTGGCTTTGCACCTACATCCAACTCCATCATGGCAAGCACTTGATCACATCACCATTGCTTGATCCTTGCTTCACCATGTCATTGCACCAACCACATAATAGCTATACACATGTCTTTGCTATGTGGTTAGTACTAGGTATTGTCACTAATTACCAACACCAAACATAGGACTTTCAAAGCCTCCACACTTGAGACCCGGTCTCAGTGCGGTGCTTAACCTCCACCTTTCCCCGCCTCCAATCAGTCGGTCCGGAAAGTGCCGAAACCCATGACAAGAGAGTAACGAGCCTTCCCGCTCCCATAAGTAAGTATGTGCTCAGGATAATAAATCTGTGACCTGGATTGACATGGACAGGAAAACGGTGCAACCAAGCTAAGCCCTGTGGTCACGGGACACAACTTGTTACACCCACCAATAACTCATTCCTTATCCCTGACCGGTCACCATTTTCTTTCCATCTTTTTATTACGAGAGTAATAATAATGTTCACCTGTTTGTGAGTAACGACATGTTACCCATGCTACCGTTAAACCTAAGCATAGCAGCTACTCGATCCTGTACTAGTAAGACTCATAGGTAGATATATATGCATGTGGTTTCCATAACATTTCCTACAACGTAAATGCACAACAAATATATAAATACATTGATTAGCAAAATAAGGGTTATGCACTGGGGCTTGCCTTGGGCAGGCACGGTGTCAATTGCTTCAGTCAGTGGCGGCTCCGGGACCTCCTCCCGCACGAGAATCTCCTCCTCGTACTCCTTGACGATCTCCTCAAACTCGTGATCGCCGATGGTCGCGATCTCCGCCGACTCGTTCTCTATATGCATACGAGGATGATGCAATAATTAAAATGCAAGCCAACACTGCTAAAATATAACAAGTACAATACCAACAAGCTAACTAGTTTAACCATATTACTAATTAGCAGGCTATTACCACGAACAAGTGAGAAACCAATTTTCAAAAAGCTATAAATATGCTAATATTTGGCTAAGAGCAAGATCAGCTTAATATCTATTCATAGGACTTATTCAAGGGCTACAAAAATCACAGTGAGCACCTAATAATATTATGAACTTATTGTGAAATTTTTAGGGTCGACACCATCGCCATTTTATCACCATGATTCGTACAAGTTATATCCTAATAATATTAAACATCTCAAATTAATTAAAGAACTCCTGAACACATTATGAGACTATGTGAACACGTCATAACATTAGATAGATCATGATTCTAGGAACCCAACAAAATTGGTTTCACCATTTTTGGATAGATACATAAATTGATATTGAATTTACGAGCTCACGGCATTTCCAGAAAAAGAAAACTATTTTAATTCATGAGGAAATAAATTCAAATGAGCTCTAGAAAATAAGAAAATGGTATTAATTGGATAGGTGTTGATTTTAGATGAATTTAGAAAGAAGAAGCGATGGAATCGAAGGTCGTATGGTGGAGATATAAATCTTCCAAAGGACTGTTAAATAATTCCGAGAATTAACATGATATGATGAAGGGGGTGCTGGTGCTGATCACCCAATGTGTAGGAGGCCACACATTGAATTTCTTTAGTGTGTGGGTCCAAGGATTTAATAGGATGAAGAGACTTGAGAGTCTTTGGCGTGTCAACTGGGTTGGTCAACATTAAGGAGTGCTCATGTGCTAATTAAATTAAGAAGGGAGGAGGAGACTGCAGGTCAAGAAAAATAATGAAGAATGAAGGAATCCTTGCAGGCTAGCTACCTCGACCGATTGTAGCTCGGTGAGGGAATCAACGAAGCGCAGCTTCTTGAGCAGGAAAAGAGGAACTCGATTTGGAGAATAAGATGTTGAGTGGCGGAGCGGGACGGCTTAGCGGGCTCGGCATGACGGGAGGGTTGAAAGGCGTGCCCTTTATAGATAGGGGACGTGGGGCTAGAGGTGGAGCTCGCAGTGGGAAGGACGCCCCGCGTGCGCGACACACTATGGCAGGGGCAGCGCGACGTGCGCTAATAATTTTGCAGAGCGATGGAACGAGGCTAGTAGATGAAGTAAAAGTGTGGATAGCGACGCGTCATGAGGTCGGTGGCTAATTAACTTGGTTAATGGTACTAAGGTGCTGCTCGTGCATGGATGTGCTGTTGGGGCTTGCCTGCGCAATCAGTCATCGGCGCAAGGTGAAAAATTAGCAAGGGACTATTAATGGCTCGTGTACTCTGCAGAGTGGTGGACGGGGTGGCCATCATCGATTGTTTGTGGAGAAGACTTGGCAGGGAGGAGCGCGTCATGGTTAGCTAGTGGGAAACTGCAGCACTATAGTAGCCATTAATGGATGACACATGAACTTCTACGAGCTGCTGCGGTCGGTCGTTGCCATGTGCTGCAGAGCGCGTGCAACATGCTAGAGGCTACTGCCTAACTTGCCATGGTGAAGTAATGGCAGAGCAACGAAATGACCGGCGGCGAGGAACGCCAAATGGGCTAGCGACAGTGCACGTCTAGTTCTCTACGTGGGTTGGGCGCTTAGCTAGCTTCCCTAGCTACTCCCTGGTGCGAAGAATTAGGTTAAATTCTAAATTTTTGTTTTTGCAAGCCACAAAATATTCTAATGTTCCAAGATCCTGCTTACTTACTAGAACACTGTGACATTTTCATAACTAGAAGCAAAGAAATTTTTATATGCATGTATTTAATAAAAAGCCTCATCACGACACCAATTATTAAAGACATGTCAATAATTTTGTATTTCCTAATGATTTGACCTATCATTTTTACGGAAACACAAGATTAAGCAACACACCAAACATATAATGAAGGATAATTATGATGCTCAAGACATGATTAAGCATTTTAATTAGTGCTTAACACCGAGGGTGTTACAGGTATGTTCCAGAACCATTGGGCGCGTGACATCGTTGGCGCGCTCACCACGCAGGTACTTTGTCAGTACCTCCTCGTCTGACAGCTACTGGATGCCGTGGAGCTTGATCCTCTTCAAGCTGATCGCTTCGTGTGGAAATGGTCGGCGGATGGGAAATACTCCGCGTCATCGACTTACCACGCTTTGTTCGCCGGATCGACATCGCTCCTGTGAGGCAAAGAGCTCTGGAAGACAAAGGCGCAGCCCAAAGTCAAATTCTTCTTCTAGCTAGCCCTACACCGTAGGCTCTGGACTGCAGAACGACGCAAAAGGCATGGTCTTCAGGACACTGATGAATGCGCTATGTGTGGCCAAGAGCTGGAGACCGGTGATCATCTATTCCTTGGGTGCATCCTGGCGAGGCAGCTCTGGTTCAGGATGTTGGCGCTGGTCGGCCTTATTGCGCTCGTACTGGATAACGGTGATGAACTGGGGACCTGGTGGCTGCGACAGAGGCTAAGGGTCGACCATGACATCAGACCGTCCTTCGATTTATTGATGTTGCTCATTTCATGGTCCGTCTGGAAGGAGAGGAACAGCAGGACCTTTCTGTGGTCAGCGTCGGGGTCGAGATCATCTACCAAGCAGCGGTCCGTGAAGTGGACGAGTGGGTTGAGGCCGGTTTCTCAAGCCTGGTGGTGGTGTGCCCTATCTGGTTGCGCAATTCGTTCCAAATGTAATATTTATTTGGATAATCCAGTAGCTAGGGCGACGGTGATCTGCTAATGATGGTTCCTCGCCACCGTCAGAGACTACCTGTGTATCGGTTACTACAAACTCCTTTTCCTCTTAATGAAAAATGGGCCGCATGGTCCGATCGAGAAAAAAAAGTTTCATATTGATATTTTTTTTTTGAAATGGCATAACAAGATGAAAGAGTAGATATGTGTAGAAAATATAAAGGTAAGGTACAAAATCCAAATGAGGTATACATCAAAACTTCAGAAGGAGCATTATAGTTGACAGTGCAACCAGAATTCTCGCAAAACCAAAATCTCAAAGCAATCAACTGTGTTCTTTTATTTTTCTTCTTTGTTTTGCGAATCAATAATATAGGCATAGACACTCATATATGCACATGCAGATCTTGAGATTGACAAAGTCACCATAGGTGATGAGCACATTGTCAACTACCACTGAAAGAAGAACACCGTTAAATCCAAAAATAAATCCAAAAAAAATGCAAACATCCGCATCAAGTCGATCAAGGACTTAAACCGGAGAGGACATGTTTCACTCCAAGGAACCAAACCATCTGAGCTAGGCTCTATATTATTTTCTCTTCCTCAATATATCCATTTCTCTTCCTCAATATATTCAAATACTTGAGTGTGTTGTCTTATTGTCTAAGCTCACTGTACAACACACCTTTTCATTGTTGCAAGCATGGGCCCATATATGATACCCATACACTAACACTAATCCACCTTAAAATGTTTATTATACAACATCAAACCCCCTAGAAAAAGGGATTCAGATGCTTACTTAGAGACAATATATATTAGTTACATTTTTGTCACATCTTTAAACCGATTTTTGTAGCATAATTATTCACTAGTACAAAAAAGTGGTAGAATGGGAAGAGTTAGAACTAAGAAACAATCACAAGACAAACTAACCAAATTCACAATAAATATACAAGGATCACCGACTCATATAGGTGTCTATAGTGTCACCATATATCTAGTGGCTAGAACTCAGACTCACCAAACCATCTAGTGATGTGAGGATGAAGAGTAAACCTTCTAGAATGACTGAATGATATGATCCAGTGGTTTATCACCGATTGAATTTGATTTATCACTAAATCATTGATCCACTGAAGAGTTGAAGTTATTTCTTGATTTTCAAATCAAGCAACTCAAGGATGATACCTTCATATGTCAAAACAAAAGTACTCAAAGGATATGTTCAAGGAGTTAATCATGGAGAATGGTACATCCATCAGGACCAAAATGCCAACCAAATGGACATCTTTACCTTCCAAGATGGTAAAGCAGTCAATCAAAATGTATATGAAAGAATCGAGATGTCGCCTAAAACATGGGGTGGGGAGAGGGGGTTGAATATGCATTCCAGAAATTTATAGAACTTGTAGTGGAATATTTGACTGAGGTCTGATTAGGCCAATCTGAAAACATTGAACGAAGGTCTCGACACTAAGTAAGGAGAGTAACACAAATTGAGAGGAATTACGCCTATTTAATTGATTCTACTTGCTATTGGATATGTAGTGAGTTGACTCCTCGCAAAACCTACAAAAATAACACAAAAATAAGTAGATCAGGATACATCTTCCAAAAGTCAACTTGCACAACATGAACACACCAACAAGCAAAAAAGGCACACGATTTGTTAACTGGAATTTGAATTCACCTCCGCGAATCCTATGTCTTTGTTAATGTTGAGAAGCCCCCAAGGAAGTCGGTTCTTTCTCAACCACTTACCCTCGCCAAAGGACCTACAAGACCGACCTTGTTTTTTTTCACTATATTGATTTTTCCGCGTGCAGAGGTGAAATCAAAACCTTAACAAATTTTTCACGGCTCACCACAAACTTAGGAGCTTGTCGAGCAAAGCCTGACCATTAGAAGACTTCACAACATATGTTCTAGTTGCACACTCCATAAATGAATAAAGACAAAAGGAATAGTTAAGTCCATCAAGACAAAAGGAATATGCTCTCCACTCTAAATCTATTAGCCGCTTGAACTTTGAATGCTTTGTATGGCGGCTATATCAGTCAACCCAACCAGTGCCATATTTGAAAGGATAAGAACAAAAAGGAAGAAAATGTCTAAAACAAATAAAGGTAAAGCTGAAGCGAGAAATAAATTGCATATAATAAGGAGGAGTATATCAAGCTGAGCACCCGATTCTGTTGGAATGAAAAGTTCAACAATTAGCTGCCGTTCATTTATCTTCCTCAACCAGAAAACGATGGGAGCACGTACATTGTTTAAAATCCTGCTTTATAGCACACATATTTCCCATTGCTGCATGCATATGGGCCCATAATATAAGCATATACTAACACTTGGTCTCAAGATGTTTATCCAATACAAATTAAGTTATTGAGATGTTTGTCAACACATTGTGAATTTGGAAATTTCTCGGTTAGCAGGAAGTGCCACGCTTTGCTCCTTTTGCTAGTACATGTTTTTTTACTTAATTTCATCACAGTACACCCATTACTCTATTTTAAAGTAAAAAGAAAAGAAAAGAAAAGAAAAGAAAAGAAAAAGAAGAACATGTGTGGATCTTCTCTTTCCATGGTGCAAAAGGAGCTTTCTTAAGCATCCACTTAGGCACTAAGTCCCCACAATGTTTCTTTCAAAGTGGGTTTCTTCTGGTCACCTGCAGGCAATTGCAAGAGGGAAACCTAACACAAGGTTTTAAATGACAACGTCAAGGCAATTCATAGCACAATTTTGTTGAACCAAACATAGAAGCACATGTATATGCACTAACAAAAACAACACCATGGGAGTCCAGTTTTTTTTAGTCCTAAAACTGAGGTGATCCTTTTATTTATTAGCCTACCAGCAAACTTGTGGAATCCTAATATAGTAGATCTAGAACAATGTCCTACCAAAAAGGCATGCCTCATTCAGTGGTTCTCCACTTCTCCTAGTTAATTAAGAGAGGACAGACAGAGGATGGGACTAAGAGGAGAAGATGAAAGCAGCTATAATGAAAAGAAACTTAAGAAAGTCAAGCGGGCCATGACCTGCCCCTCAAAAGAGCGCCATAAACGTGCTTCAATCCAGTGGCCACTTTGGCATGTTGCCCTGCACCGATTTGCTAATCTTTATTTCCTCCTTTCCGACCACGTTTTAAGGTTAGGTCCAACTCGAGAAAAAGCTCCCAACTGTGCATTGGGAGCACTAACGAAGGTTCCAAACTGATCTGCACAAAAATGTTGAATGATTAGTTTACATTCGTGCCGTTTGTTCTTGCCATGTTTGATGTGTTGAGCTGATTCGAATGACTAGTTTATATTCCATTGGTTGTAGACCTGATACCAATAGGTTTACATCCGGAATTATTTGCCATCAACATGAATTAGTGCTCATTTGGATGAGCTAGGTTTAATTACTAGTTGGACTAAAAATTAATTCAAATTAACTAAGATTGACTAGATAGTTGAAGACTTACCTAACAAATTAGCCTATCTATTAGCCTCATGTTTGGATGCACTGGAGCTAGTTTGGCTAATTTTTAGCTAACTAGTACTTAATCTTTGTATCAAAACATCCCCTTATATGCGTGCCTCAGCTCCGTTTGTCATCTCAGTGCCCACAGACAGTGGTGGTAGCATATCTATGTACATTATTATTCAGGAAGAGTAATGGAAACAAACTGTAGCTAGCGCCTAGCAGTATGCCACCGGCTCTTGCAGAGGTGGGGGCTCATGGTTTAGAAAATTTGGGGTGTCCAGCGGTGTTTGATTGCGATGGTGGCCTTCCAAGTTCATGCATCCACGTGTGGCTGCATCCCAGGGTTTACGCCTCTTTTTTTCTTCTCTTTTTGTGTTGACAAAACACACCAACTAAACCTCCATGATTCCGTTCCATTCCTGCATGGATAATCCAAGAAACCAAGTTGACAAAGCCACCGTGATAAATAGATATTTTTGGGGAGGATAAGGATAGTAAAGTCTGTTGCGGAAAATATACAAACTGTACAGGAACAAAGCACCATCTTCAAGTTGTAGTAGCCGCCGGTTGCAGATAGATTACACACCTATCAATGACTATGCTCTGCGAACGGTTAAGTTTCTCGTGGCGGAACATATATCAATTTATGTCTTAGATTTATCCTATGCCTTTTTTTTTGAATTGTTTGAGGAAGAAACAACAATAATATTCACTAAGTGGTAAGCAACCTATCCTTTTATATTGCAACACCATTTGATTTCGTCAGTTTCAAGATTTTATATCTCGGTCTCTCGTAGACGCATGTTCAATTATTTATAGAAGTAAATATACATACATATAAGTGTTTGTGTATGTACCATTTTTTTGGGGGGTGATTTTGTATTGGCATCAGTCCCAATTGCAAAAAAAAACTTGCATGAATATGCTGTCATAACAATTCAATCAAAGTTGTTATTATTTGTATGGAATTGATTTTTTTTACGAGACCCGGTTACAGACACATAAATACTCACATACACGAGCGCACACTCACCATATGAACGTAGGCACGCACACCTTGCCCCTTTGATGGGCACGTCGTCTAACCACTGAAAGAATAGCATCGTTAAATCTAAGAAAATACGTGCACCTGTGTCAAGTCGTGGACTTGAATCCGGATGGGCAGGTTCCACCACAAGAAACCCAACCGGCTAAGTTATGCTCAGTTCGCATAGATAAATTCTTACTATGTTTATCCTTTTCTTTCGGAACTCGTGATCTTAAAATATCTCTTCGTAAAAAAAACAAATTTCTGATTGTCCTACCACATTTATACTATTTCCGCCTTTAAATATACGAGGAAATAATTTTAATAGCACAACATTTCAACAATGCTATTTGTTGTTGTTTCTCATGAACCAACCAAACAAGCAGAAAATTTATGATAATACTCTTTATGCGGTATATATCTATTTTTAAAAAAATCTAAAACAAATCATATGCCTCTAAGAGCAAATATAATAGCAGGCCGTAAGCTGGCTGAATACTGAGATGGAGAAGAGGGGAGAGAAGAGAAGGAAAGCAGGATGTAAACTTACAGCCGGCTTAGATATAAGAACCGAGAAATTCTGTGAGAGAGACAAGTGAACCATATATTAATAGTGAAGAACTAACTACTATATGGGTGGACTGAGAGAAAGCTAACTGTATTATTAGCCTTGCTCTAAGTTGTGTGGCTTTGACACGCTTTTTTTAAGGCATATAGACTTTTGAGCTCTCAATTTATTGAGTTATAATTTCAACATATCTCCGAGTTTGTGTCGAACAAATCTCGCCGGTGCAACAAAAACCTACTACAGCAGTACAACTTTAAAAAAGCCGGCTGTAGGCCCACCTATCATCCCATCATCCCAACAGAAAATAGTCGATGACTCCATGGGTATTTGATGAATGATGATAAATGGACCCGCAACTGCTTTTAATGAAAATTTTAGTTCCTTGTCACATGTGCCCAAAATACTAAATGTTAATATTTTTCAATGTTAATATAAAATTATAGTCTCATCCGGATCATATATACTACGAGACAACTCAGGCCAAGTCGTGCTCTCTGACAACATCAACAATAGTTTTTTTTCCTCGTAATTATGTCTAAATACGTTTTTCATTAAAAGAAAAAAAGAGTTACAACGTATGGACTTAGTAAGCCAAGACTTATCGAGACCAGCACGACTCTGACAAGACTAGTCTACATGAGAAATTGAAGTGCCGGATGGCATTCTCCTTGCAGCTGCGGAGCGGTGCAGCAAACCGATGATCCTTGAGACAGATTGCAGCTCAGTTGCAAACATGTGTGAGTGTGATGTGCCGTGATGGAAAGTTTGTGGTGGAGGAGATCGTTTTTTTTTATAACAAGTGGTTCGAAGAATGTCCACAAAAAAAAGAGAGTGTAACCGTATAATTGGCCAAAGATTTTAAACCAAACACTCTGTTTAGCTCTTCAATTCACCGATTTGTATCGAGCAAATTATTATTTAGGGTTGAGTAATTAGTAAGGCCCATTTTACTTAAAAGGTATGAATATGATAATCAAATGCAAATTATATAGAAATTAAAACTAAAAGAGAGCCAATTTATCTATGGGTGGGCTAGCGCATCGGACGCCTCCGCGCTCGCACAGATCTTGCACCAGCGATCACATCCGTCAGCCCATGACCCATCTCGCGCCAACGACTGCATGCGACCCATCCTGCACCTCAAACCCATCCTGGTTGTGTCCCCGCGTCAAGCCTGCCGCGCTCCATCCCTACCACGCCACGCTCCTCCCCTCGCCGCGGCGCCATCCCCCGCCACGCCCTCGTCCTTTGCCGCACCCCTTCCTTGTGCTAATGTCTCATCTCCTCTACAACATCCGTCCGTCCATTGCAACATATGCAGTATACTCTTAGGACATACCTGTATACTCATTGCAACATGCGTCTGAAACGGCTGAAACATTTGGAATATACATATGCAACGTATGTAGCTACTGCAACATATGCAACACCAGATCCTTTTATAATATTCATATGAAACACATGAAACATATATCTGAAACACATGAAACATACGGTTGCAAAAGGCTCGTCGACACAGAACTTATGTCGGCGTGGAGTTCGATGCCACATACTGATGCGAAAGACGGCGCAAGTCCAGCGCGAGGCACAGACCTCGACAGTGGTCGCAGCAGGCGGATTACGTGCGGCCACAGAGGGCGGCGCTAGTATCTATCGGGCAGGCTCATCGGTCACCGCTGGGCTGCTCGGCCACAAACTCGCCAACCACAGAGCGCGGAGCGGCCCGATTACGGCCCACAATATCTCGGCTCACTCGTCCACTCGAGGTCCGGGCCAACCTGCTCTTCCCGCGGCTCCCGCCACGCCGCCGTCTCCCTTCCCGCCAAAACCCCTCCTCTTATTCCCCCTCTTCCCGCCATTCCCCCGAACATTTTGCCGCCTCCCCCCAGCCCTCCCGCTCTTCTCCGCCTCCCACCCCCCTCGCCGCCGCCGCCGTCGGCCGTCCCCATCACCGCCGCCGGGATGAAGAACCCCGACTTCGCCGCAGACAAAGGTAAGTCTTGCTGTGGCAACATCCTCCGGAACCTCGAACCGTTTCTTCGTTTGCTCCTGGAAGGTTCTAGAACATTCTCTGACGGCGCGTCGGTTATTGGCGTTTGATTTTTGTGCCTGCAGCGCTCGCCAAGGACTTCCTGTCCAACTTCGCTGACCCTCACGGCGAGCCCAAGTACCTGAACATCCTGGTAACCATGATCTCTTCCCTTCCCCGTGTTCTAGGGTTGCCCCTTCCAGAGTTCCAGATCTGTTTTTTTCCCTCGCAATTTCACGCTGATGTCTCTCTCTCTCTGGCAGCAAGATGTCGCGAACAGGAAGATACGCGCTGTCCAGATCGAGCTGGATGACATGTTCCATGTACCAACTCCTCACATCCCCACCATTCAGTTCCTTTTCTTTTTTTCCCCCTTTTACCAACTTTGCGGACGCAAACATGTGATCTTGGGTGCAAAATGTTGTTTCTGGTGTGCAGTATAAGGATATCGACGAGGAGTTCTTGCAGCGTGTCACTGAGAACACGCGGCGCTACATCGGCGTCTTCGCGGAGGCCATGGACGAGATCATGCCGGAGCCCACAGAGGCGTACACCGTCGACGAGGACAGGGACATCCTGATGACGCAGCGTGTGGATGAGGGGGCCGACGGCGGCGCGGATGGCACAGACCCGCTACAGAGGATGCCACCAGAGATCAAACGGTTCTTGTAAGTGGCTTTGTACTAAATTTGTCTTGGTGAATGGCGACCTGATTCCAATAAATTAGTTAAACAAAATACATGCCTGTTGTTATGCTCCATTGGAATCTCTGCATGTTATGAAGAACATAAAACATTTAAACTTTTCTTCTGATTTTTTCTATACATCTAACCATTCCATCTGGTTTGATAGAACATATTAATTCGTTCAAAAAAAAAAAAAAAGAAGATAGAACATGTTAAGAACATTACCCTCAGATGACTCAAGGGAATATAAAATATCCTGCAAGCTTGCACTTTTGTGGATATAAGGATATTGGATTACTGTTATACTACCATATAATATTTCAGCCAGATATGAACATTTGCGTCTCACATTCTTGCCAAAATTATCTGTGCCTCCAACTGGAACTGCACTCCAATAATTTTCCTGTCTATCCAATTATCGAGCTCTGTTGATGTTTATCTAAAATTGATTTTAATTTGGCATTGTAGTGAGGTTTACATCAAGACATTCTCAAAGGCGACTCCACTCACCATTAGGCAAGTAAAGGCATCCAACATTGGGCAGCTTGTGAAAATATCTGGGATTGTTACTCGCTGCTCGGATGTGAAGCCCTTGATGCAGGTTGCTGTTTATACATGTGAAGAATGTGGATTTGAGATATACCAGGTACTTGATCTCATTTTAGGCCTCCTTTTTAATAATTTGGCTCTATATATTTTGACATTGTATGATAAATGATCATAGAGCAGTGTAGGATATATACTGAAAGACACGGCTAAATGCACTTCTGTCTATACTCAGCTGCATACATAGAATTTTGTCTCCGGTCTAAGTTCTATTTGTTTTGAATTTGGCAGGAAGTGACTGCTAGAGTGTTTATGCCCCTCATTGAATGTCCATCTCAACGATGCAAGCTGAACAAAGCAAAGGGGAATCTAATCCTTCAATTGCGTGCGTCAAAGTTTTTGAAATTTCAGGAGGTATTAACCTTTCTTCACAATCTGGTCAAGCAGGACTTTCTTCATTGAAAGGACCAGCCAAAGTTCCATCATATTTTGGATTCCACTTCCATATAACAACTACGCTGTCTTGCAGGTGAAGCTTCAAGAGTTAGCAGAGCATGTACCAAAAGGCCACATTCCTCGTTCTCTGACTGTTCATCTAAGAGGAGAGCTGACTAGAAAGGTAAAGCAAAATAGTAGCTTTCCTGCACTCTGTGCAGTTTCCTTTGAGTTGCTTTGCAGGACAATAGCTTCTACTTTTCTGTTGTTATCGCCATTTCTGTATCAATGTACTATACAGTTTAGCATCGAAAGGAAGTTGCTTTTAGATTTATGCTTTTGGTTTATTCAATTCACTAGCTAAATGCTCTCATGAGAATTAAGAACTCACTAAAGATATTCTGTAATATAACCAAGTACTAAATGCTATCATGAGCAGGTTGCACCTGGAGATGTGGTTGAGATGTCGGGCATTTTTCTCCCTATGCCATACTACGGGTTTAGAGCGATGCGTGCAGGATTAGTTGCTGATACTTACTTGGAAGCAATGTCTGTCACCCATTTCAAGAAAAAATATGAGTAAGTCATCTAGGTTTCATGCCGAGCAAATCCATTTATCTTCTGCAGCTGTCTGATAACGATTGCAAAACTGTTGCAGGTATGAACTAAAAGGTGATGAACAAGAACAAATTGACCGATTGGCTGAGGACGGTGATATCTACAGTAAGTTGGCAAGGTCCTTGGCACCTGAAATATTTGGCCATGAAGATGTCAAAAAAGCACTGCTGTTACTACTTGTTGGTGCACCCCATCGGAAGCTCGCAGATGGCATGAAGGTACTATGCTGCTAGGAATCAGTATGATGTCATTTCCATCCGAGGCTTTGTTCTCTCCAACTGTTCACATCTCAATATTGACTGAAATGTAAATGTACAGATCAGAGGAGACCTGCATATATGCATGATGGGAGATCCTGGTGTTGCAAAGAGTCAACTTCTGAAGCATATTATCAATGTTGCACCAAGAGGAGTGTACACCACTGGACGTGGGAGCAGTGGTGTTGGTCTTACCGCTGCTGTCCAGAAAGATCCAGTAACAAATGAGTTTGTCCTCGAGGGTGGAGCACTGGTAAGACCAACACCACCCTATGACGGCATCTTTTACTGTATTTCTCTTTTCTACTGAACTATATGTGTATACCTGTTTGTGCTTTTCACAAGCATATATATGAACTTTACTCCAATCCTGACTACAGCTATTGAGAAAATATGTAGTTTTTTTCTTTTTAAAATCTTTTAACAGTTGAGATTTCGTACTTATATTACTGGTAAACCTTCAATTTCATTCTTGTTTCGAGCTGTCTCTTTAGCACTACAAACTGTGCTAGCACCCCCCAAAAGGGTTCATTTGGTCCAAATCACAGGCATGCAATCTTGCTAATAATTAATGTCATAGCACAAACTCTTGGGTTCCAGGTACTTGCAGATATGGGCATTTGTGCTATAGATGAGTTTGACAAGATGGAAGAGTCAGACAGGACAGCGATTCATGAGGTAATGGAGCAGCAAACAGTTAGCATTGCCAAGGCTGGCATCACCACCTCTCTTAATGCGAGAACCGCAATTCTGGCTGCTGCAAATCCAGCATGGTAAGTTTTGATATGAATATTTTTTTTCTAGGGGATAAAAAGAAGAATTCATCAGTTGACAGTGGTAATTGCCTTTAACTATTCAGGGGAAGGTATGATATGAGGAGGACTCCAGCAGAAAATATAAATCTACCTCCAGCACTTCTGTCTCGTTTCGACCTCCTTTGGTTGATCCTGGATCGTGCAGACATGGAAACTGATCTTGAAATGGCAAGACACGTTGTTCATGTGCATCAAAATCTTGAATCACCAGCGCTGGGGTTCACACCACTTGAGCCATCTGTACTCAGGCAAGGACACTATTCCTTGAGTGGCAGTGCTCATGTTCACTTAATTTCAATTTCATAGTTGAATTTCTCATATTTTAGTTGGAAGTTCCAGAAACTATAAAACCTGAAATACAGATAGAATCATTGTGTAGTATCTTTGCATTATCTAATACTTGCTAGTCTACAATCTTATCTGTTCACAGGGCATACATATCTGCTGCTAGAAGAGTTATTCCTTCTGTTCCTAGAGAGCTTGAGGAATACATTGCAACTGCATATTCCAGCATCCGCCAAGAGGAGGCAAAATCAAATGCACCAACCTCCTACACAACTATCAGGACACTTTTGAGCATACTCCGTATTTCTATTGTAAGTAACTTGGCTGTTTTCCCTTAACAATACCACATGAAAATATCTCTTTAAACATGATGCTGCTTGCCTATTTCAGGCCTTGGCAAGGCTTAGGTTTTCAGAAACTGGCTCAGAGTGATGTCGACGAAGCACTGCGACTGATGCAAATGTCCAAGTATTCATTATACTCAGATGACCGCCAGCGGTCTGGCCTTGATGCAATATCTGACATATATTCCATCCTGAGAGACGAAGCTGCTAGGACGAGCAGCATGGATGTGAGATATGCTCATGCTCTTAACTTGATCTCCAGAAAGGTACAGTTTCTACTTCTACATACACATAGTGGTACAGGTGCACAACTCAGTATGGCCTGATTGGTGAACAATTGGTTGGTGCTAAAATGTCTGTGAATCACAGGGATACAGTGAGGCTCAATTGAAGGAGTGCTTGGAGGAATACGCTTCCCTGAATGTGTGGCAGATCCATCCAAGCACCTTTGACATCCACTTCATCGATGCCTGATGCAGAAGCTGATATCGATCACCTAACATTTCATCATGAGTGAAGGAATGTAACATCAAGAGTTTGTAGCTTCATGATTCGTGATTGGAGGGATGAACACGGTCGAGTGAAGCCTAACAAGTTTAAAAGTTCTAGTGATAGTGAACAACAGCCCGTTTCATGATATCAATGATGTAATGCTGGGCAGAAGCCTATCTCAATTGTACTAGTAGAACCATTCTTGTCTGACTTATGAGTAGCTTGTTTTTTTTTCTGGCAATTTCTTTGTGACACTTGACAGTAAAGTGGATATAACCTGCCGTGTTTCCTTATTGCTGCTGATATATGCATTTATGCCATTGTTTTGGCATCAAAAGGCAACTAGCACACCACAATCTGGTAAGGTTTCTCAAATTTGTTGGTAAGGTTTTATGCTTTTGGTTACCAAGGACACGGGATTATTTTGCAAAAAAAAAGGACTTTTTAGTGGAGACAAAACTCTTTGGTTGCTATTGGTGTTTTTGGCGAAGTCATCGTAGATTAGATGGAAATTTCCGTGGGATGACTCCAGTCAACATTCACGTTTACACTAAACAAGTGCTTTTGATGAATGATGTTGTGATTGATCCCCATTCCATCCCTCAAAACTAAACAAGAAAATAAATTATTACCATCCAACTCAGACCAAGGTACCATTGGAAAATTGCTAATGAAATCCCTCTTGAGAAAATGAATAAATATTGCAAAATCAAGAAGCATACATAACTCTTGAATGACTACAACTTAAACATATCACAAAACTGGAATTAGTCAACCAATTTATCCTATATTCAGAAGAAACTAGCAGCAGCTGCTTTCTTGAAAACTGAAATATCCTATAGCAGTTGCTCACAGCACTTGTATGAACAGGAAGTATAACTTGCCAATATACCGTACAACCCTAGGATATGCAGGGATCACAATTCGACTTGTTATATCATTCAAGCACCAAAGCTACTACAGCCTGAACTAAAAATTACAGCACAGAGCAGCATCATATCTTCTGGTCACTATCCTCGGACTCATCATGCTGGTCCGTAGCACTGCCATTTGGCAAAGCACCTGCTCCTTTTCGGTTGATGTCGCTGAAGGGTCTCTTCCTTGATGAGGATGGTTCGAAAGCATCCACCTCCTTGCTCTTCACAACTTCATCAACAGCCATGTCATCTTTCTCTTGATGAGCACCAGTGGCTGAACGCGGAGGTGGCATCATGTCGATTCCACTGAGCCGGCAGAAGACTTTCTCAACTGTTTTGGTTATTTCTTTCCCTAATCCACCATTGTCTAGAATCAGCTCCCAAACTGCCTTGGACGCTTTCTCAAGGACTGGAGTCCTGCATTGCATAAAACAGTTAGCACTACAGTATGAGGTCAAGGCTATACATGTTTTTACTTTTTAGTAAAAACTACTATAAACATTTTATAACATCCAGATAAGCAATTTGTGGTCAATGCCAAATACAAGCCAGGCAATGTACTGTTACTGAGCATAGATTAAACAGAAAGACAGGAGCTTACTCCAGTTCCTGTCGAAGTGCATCAAACAACTCCCTCTTGGTCTTTTTCTCAGCTCCAGGAGTATTCAGTACCTTGCTTTGCTCCACCATCATCATAGTGTTTTTCTTCATATCTTCCTGAAATCAAAGTAAGAAAGTTCATCGCCAGGTCTCCACTTCTCACTACTCTATTGGTCAGGTGAGTCTGACATAGAGTGATGCCAAGAGCATGAAGAAGGGTACATGTAGCATAGAACAATGGAAAAATGATTTTATTCTACATCAACAAGAATATCTTGCCATATGCACACATGAAACCTTATGCTAAATTGCTAATAAATAAGCAAAGAAAAAGAACAGTTTCCCAAAATGTAATGCTGAAAGGAGGGGAAAACAGAATGACACCACTGAGGAAACAACATGTGCCCAAGTGCCGCCAAAGGACAAGTAAATACCCAAATTCTTGTGCAATCCAATTCCATACATCACGTTGATATGGGGAAAAGTAGAACAGAACCAATGAGGAAACAGCACGTGATACCAAAGGACAACTAAATACCCAAATTCTCGTGCAAAACAACTCCCGAACCGTCATTTTGATACAAGGGAAATACAGATTGAAACCGACAACGAAACGAGTGCCACTTGACAGCAAAGAACAACTAAACACCCTAGTTCTCATCCAAACCAATGCCCTGTTTAAAGGTCCCCTGGGACATGCCCGATCACCCCTGAACTGCAACAGCATTTAAACAATCTACTGAACTCTAACTTAATTTTAATGATTTAGTCACAGAGCTTACTGATTCCATCGATTACAGAAAACACAAACAACCAGCCTGGATAGCTATATCATGAATTCAGATCGTCCCAGAGGAGCATATCTCCTAAGCAGGTCTACCAACTTAAGCTGGAAGTGATTTCTTAAATATATAAATATAATGCACTCTCATCATATACAACAAACAATTTCTAACATAACAGTAATAGTAAGGAGGAGCAAAAGAAAAGGCCTCAAAGGAATAGAAGGGGATCGGGAGAGGGAGGGAGGCGTGCACGCACGTTGGCCTTGAGCTGGGCGATGACCTTCATGCGGAGCGCGTCGATGCTGCCGTCGTTCTTCAGCGACTCCAGCACCTCCTCCGGCCGCACCACCTTCGACGACGACCCCATAGCCTTCCACCTCCCTTCACCCCCAAATCACCAACCTCTTGCTCCCCCGAAATTCCCTGACCAAGGGGCTTCAATCTCCCCCACTAGGTGAATCACTCATTCACTCTAACCGCGGTGGCGCTCGCCGGAGATCCGAAGGGTCGCCGGCAGCGGCGACGGGCGGCTAGGGCTAGATTTCTCTCCGTTGGCTGGACGCAGGCCGGCGCGCTGACGAGTGACAAACAGAAGTCACGGTGGGAGTCTGAGCGGAGGCAGGCGCGGCGTGGGGAGGCAGAGCGACCGCGGAGAGCAGCCAGCGCCGGCCGGCGGGGGGATGTGTGTTGGTGGTGGTGGCGGCGGAGCGAAATCAGATAATTGGAATTTTGAGGGGCTTTTACATTTTTACCGTTATAATGGTCGGCCATAGCCCGATTCTCACCCATATAACGTGTCCTACATTTTTACCATCTTTAAACGACGACTCTTTCATTTGAGCCACATTTGAGCATCTGGCAGGCCAGCCCAGCTGACACGGTGGCGTTGACTCAGCACGGGCAAGCAAAATGACGACGCTGCCCCTGGCGGCCTGGCCTCATTTCCTTCTAAAAACACTGTTAAACGAAAAGGGAAAATAGGAATCGCAGGGCTCACTGTGCAGAGGAAGGAGGAAGCATGCGAAGCATGCACGACTGCGTTGTCGGCAGGGGATCTGGCGACGGCGCCCGGGCTGGGCCGCTAGAGCTTGGGTCGCGTCAGCAATGGAGGCAGAGATGGCCGAGCCGTGGCTTATCGCGTCGGCGGTGTCGTGGCGACCAGAAGCGGGGCGCAGACGATGCTCGGCAGCGCGGCCTCGCCGAGAGCAGCGCCGGAGGCGGCAGCGACGACCGACAGGGGTGGGAGCGGCGGAGCAACGTCCTCCACGGACAGCGCTCAGCAGCGCGGCAGCGGCGACCGACAGGGGTGAGGGAGAGGCGTGGGGAGCAGGAGGCGGCGGCGGACGGAGGACGAAGAAGAAGGCGGCGTCGGCGTGGGGGAAAGGAAATGAGGACGGAGATGGCTAGGGCGGGCCCGGTGCCGCGTTTTTAGAAGGAAATGAGGCCAGAGGCAGCGTCGTCATTTCGCCTGCCCGTGCTGAGTCAGCGCCACCGTGTCAGCTGGGCTGGCCTGCCAGATGCTCAAATGTGGCCCAAATGAAAGAGTCGTCGTTTAAAGATGGTAAAAATGTAGGACACATTATAAGGATGAGAATCGGGCGATGGCCAACCATTATAATGGTAAAAATGTAAAAGCCCTGAATTTTCACTATCAATTTGGCATCACTGCTTCCCTCCATCCTGCCGCCCACCAAGGAAAGTTTGTTGGCTACGCAAAGGGAAAATGTTTCTGCAGCGGCCACACTCTCATTAGCCGTAGTTCATGTTAGAGCGTTTCCAAGTGTACCCAAAAAAAATGCTTGGTTTTCCAAACTTCCCAAAACATATTTGGAGGCAGAAAAAAATACAACTCCAACATCTAAAACTTCATCCTCTCCTGATCTGCTCGTCGTTGGGCACCACTTGGTCGGCTGGTTCGACAATTGCTGCTGACGCCACCGAGCCGAGCTGCCTCGGCTGCGTGCGCCACTCCGGGGCGCTGAGAACTCACCGGCCACCTGCTTCACGACGGCGTCGTCCTCCTCAAGCTCCGGGACGTTCTCTTCCTCCCGCCCCGCACCTCTCGCCCTGCCTGCGTGTCCACGTCCTTGCGCATGGCTGGCCGGGGGCGGTTATGACGAGGTGGAGCGACGCGGCGACTGACGCGAGCGTCCGCCACGACGTGCAAGCAGGTCAGAATGATAACGAAAACGAAGAAGAATGAAGCTGCGTTCTGTAACCAGGTCAGGATGAGAAGATGACCAATCTCAAACCAAGATCAATCTGCATGCAGCTCCGACGACCGTCCACCGGCCTTGGTTCCTCCCAAGGCCTTGCACGTGGTTCCTCTCAAGGCAAAAAAGCGACGGTCACCAGACAATAAAGAAAAGAGCGGAGGGGCGGCGCTGATGACGACTGCGACGACGCTCGACAGCCACGGCAGGCCCATCGCAGACAACGTCCGCAGCAGAGGTGGTGGCGCCAGAGCCAGCGCGACGCCGATGGCGGCCGGTGCCGGCCTCGTCCATCCTTAGCAGGCGCTCGACCCGGGCCTAGTCTACGACGCCGCGGAGCGGGACTACGTCGACCCCCGGTGAAAACCAGCGCGAGGAGGGATAGGCGCGACGGAGAGTACGCCTAAAGTTACGCGCAAGGAGGTAGTCTTTACCTGTCATGATGAATTAGGACCTGTTGTAGAGGAGTTTTTTCAATCTTGATAAAAAATAAGAATTAAGAAAAGATTTAGGATACTTTTGGAGATGCTCTTACGATGTACTTTGTCACAAAAGTTTAATTTTCTGACATAGCCATAGGTCTTTTTCAAATTTCAAAGTATGATGCTGTTCGGCTGATGGTTTTTGTGGCTGATAAGCTAGCCGATACTGTTTTGTTGCGAAAGAAAAAAAAACATTATACCATGACTGATAAATTCAAGCGAACAGGACGATATGTTTTTCAATGAATTTTCTCTAAACCATTTGCACCCTCTCATCTCTAATGGGTGACAGGTCGCGCGTCGTGTGGAACGCACCCCCCCCTCCTAACACACACACATACCCATGGGCCCGACACGACCTCGCGGTCTCATGCCTTCCTTCTCAATTGTCGTTGCCAAAGAGGAGCTCACTGGCATTAGGGTCTTTGGTTTCCGGGGGGGGGGGGGGGGGGGGGTGCTCCATGGCCGGCGGCCTTAGAAGGGGGAGGGGCCGGGCAGTGGTGCCGGTTCAATTGGCGGCAAACGAGGCAGCAAGGGCACGCTGAGCGGGCGCTGTTGGACATCCGGTTGGCCTAGGCTGGGAAAGGGGGTGACAAGTCAGAGCTTGCCCTTTGATTGGGATTATCAAAGCACGGGGTGGAGTGACGGAGGTGGTATGGTGGGTGGCTCGGCTGGTGACGAGGGAGCCGCTGCTAGGGGCGACGGGCGAGGAAGGTGGGGGTGGGGCAGGGGAAGCATGAAGAAGGCTACGAGCTTGAGCGCGAGGAAGATGACGGGACCGGGGTCACGCTCTCCCATACAGCTCGACGCGTTAACGCGCTCCCATCAGTTGCCTTTTGAAAGAATTGGCAAGTAAGCCTTGCTTATGATGGAAAACGATATAACTTATGTACCACAAAAGGTCATCAGAGGCCAAACTTTGGCAGATTTCCTTATTGCACATCCGGTCTCAGAGGACTCTACATTAGTCATGGACCTCATGGTAGGTTAAAATTGTCGTCAACCTCGGTTAAACTTCATGTTACAGATGTATTGCTATATTCTTTTTCATAAACAAAACGACTACAATTATTGAATACACTGGTATCAATGTACTCTATTCGTCTCTAAATATTTGATGTTTTAAGTTCAAACATGGGAATTAAGAAAGACGTGTGGTGCAAAAAAGAACAAAAGAGATAGAAAGAAATAACGATAGAGATATATTGAGAAATGAAAAAAAATGTATTGAGAAGAGAGAACAAAAAAGTTCATTGAGAAGTAAGGTGACATATTTTGAAACAAAATTGAAACTTTAGGCCAAATATTTTGGGACGAATGGAGCATGTAATATCTTTTGAGCATGTATTTTTAGACACGTGTGAGTGTGACCCGCACGTGCCTGTTCAATTGTTGCTTAAAAGAATATAAACTTTTTCTGATAATTTATTTTAGATAAGTGATTTTACGCTAGAGGTGTTTGACTTGAATAATAAGTTGACTTTAGAATAATAACAACTGGTACTTAACAAGGACAATCTTATATTATCCATATGATTACTGTTCACATGCAAAGAACCTGTGCTAACTATACACAATTAGTATAAAGAATCTGAATTCCAAGCTGGAAGATAAACGAAAGAAACCAGAAAGAAAAGGGGTTACAATGAGACAGCTGAGGAAGATATACAGTTCTGCAGACAAAACTTCTGCTGCCTAGAACAGCGAGATGTAAAACTATTTCCTTCGTAGGTCGTAGCTACATGTCATGAAGTCATCAAGGAGCTAGGCACCAAAGCGCATGGCATCCCATATTTCTTCTTTAGTCGTCTGGAACGTCTTTTAGATGGCAAAAACCCCTCCATCAGAGTTTATCATGTTTTCACAGTTTCACTATCAACATGCCTTTCATTCTCAATTTGCTTTCCATTCATTTGTGTTCGTGGTCTCTGCACCGCAACATAACAATATTGCTCAGTTCAGATAATAAGCACGATATTTCAACAAAATTATAGTCATCTTGTCATGATAATTTCATACCCAATCAGCTGAATCCATAGAGTTACCATTCAGCAATCTCGTATTTTCTTCTTTCAACTTGGTATCTTTATCCTTTGAACTCACAGGAAGTACTGATGTGGATCCCACCGATCGATCAGGAAGTTCTACAGGATGAAATTCAAGTGTTAGTGACATATGGAACCACATAGGAAAAGATTACTCCAACATTGGCGTAGATTCTTTCTCACCTGTAAGCTTCTTATCCACAAAGAAAACCACCAAATTCACAGTATACCTGAGTAAGAAAGATGCATCAACAAAGGGAAAAAGAACATGGCAATCATCCAGTTCAGTAAATATGTACTAACCATGCAACAACAACATCAACACTGTAATGCTTGCGAGAAGATATAATAAGAAGACTCTGAGCAATAGCTATGCACCAAGCAAGCATCTTACAAAACCTGACATGAATTGACAAAAAATAGGACTTAAACATCATTCAACATATCTTTCAACAAATGGGCGGACATAAACAAGAAGAAATTAATTGGACAACAAATGTTCACCTTATGCTTCCATATTTCTGGTATGTTATGACAAAAACTAGGGTGAAAATCATGTGGGATGAAAATATCAAGTCACCACATCCATAAATCACTCCTTTTGGGACTGTAGTCAAATGACAGAACAAGCTCAGGCTATTTGGACATACAAAAAGAGAGGCACAATATATTGACGCATAGGGAATCACCACTTACAATTAATCAGAAGGACTTCAGCTGCATTCTGGGGTGGTGGTAATCTAGCCAGAGGTGAGCCCTGTGTATTATGAGATTAACAAAAGTATTTCCAAGTCATAATGACATAGCACATAGTAATCAACTTATAACAAAATCTGATACCTCGTGACAATGATAATTAGGTCCTGGAAGCTGTGTTGCATAGAATGTTATTATTCGAAGAAACTGAGAAGCCTGAAGAAACAAAAAAAAAGTCCCAGTAAGTTTTAGAATAGAAACTAAGGTATCAACTGATCAGGAAATCACATAAAAAACTTGCAGTAAAGAAACACTTACACATAAGAAGGCAAGTACCCTGCGCCATATCAGAACAGTGTAGAAGCGTTTAGTCTGAAGGATGAAAGGATGAAATGTCCACTGCAAAGCAAAATTGACACTGTTACAATTGAGCAATGCAAAATTTGCAGCTAGGAGAAAGATTGGTCCATTTCAGGGAAAAAACAACTGGAAATTGAAATCATGTTGTCACAATTGAGTTAGGTTACTTCCTTTGTAAGACGTATTTGGCTTTATAAAAGCTCCGTCAAAATTGATTTTTTGAGTTAGGTTAAACTTGCAGATTTGAATAAAATAGATCCATTTCAGGAATAGAACAAGAGATTTTAGTAGCCATAGGACAATGCAAATGTGAGTAAAGAGTACATTGTGAATAAAGCATGCTATAGTTAACCTTCAGGTATACATTGCAAAGTTATCGGTTGGTTTATTTAAAACAAAATAGCCAACTTCCAATTTGCAATCATGGCCATCTACCCCGATCGAAAGGGAAAATAAGAAAGACAACAAAATAAGATGAGTACCAATACAAAGGTGAGGAAGATGAATGTAAACAATGTCTCACTGATGTAACCCCTTTCTTTCCCAAGCTCCTACATGAAATTCAGCAGACAGAAAACACAAATAAGAAAACATCACCAGTATTGAATTATAGTGTTAGATGTTGTGCATTGGTTGGTTCTCAACCAATCTGCAGACATACCGGAAGAATCATGAAGCCAAGATCTTGAAGGGTGGGCCCCGGCCGGTGCAAATAATGAACCCCATGAGCGGCCAAACCATGGATGTACTATTTATATTAACAAATAAAGAAGAACTATTAGCGCGACTGTAAAGTAGGAAAACGGCAAATGCCCACCTGATAATCTATCAATTTAGTATTAGCACACAAAACGATATGTCTCTCGAAAAGCATTAAGAATGAATGAATCACCAGGGGACTAGGGGAGGAATCTCAGTCGAAATATATTTACCTGGAAAATGAGGCCAGCGAGGAGAAGCCGCCATTTATCAGAGAGAATCTTGAGCTCGACTGATGTCTCCGAGGTAATCCTTCTCACTAGCTGCACGAAAAATAAACCCGATCCTCAAAATCCAAGCCTAAGCCTTTTCAACCAGAATCATGTGAGGCCTCTGCATCTTAACAGAGGCCCGATCGAAAACATGAATGAAATCCAAGCACCGAACCAAACCACACGGACGGGACGGGACGGACCTTGGAAGCACTGCGAGCGAGGTAGAAGGGCGACATGGCTGCCGGTGGCCGCCGGCAGAGGTGGTGTTATGGCACCCGGAATTGGAGCCAAGGCCAAGGAGGAGGCTTGAGGACTCCGGCCGCGTGCAAGAGGAAGGAAGGATTGTGTGCCTCCTCCTCCTTGTCGTCCTCCTTCCCGGTGCGCCGCCCTTCGTCTCTTTCCTCTCCTCCTCCCCGGAAGCAGAGGAGGAAGGGAAGGGAGGGAGAGAAATCGGATGTCGGGATGCGAGGGTCCCTGGCCGATGTGGGGGAGACTCTAATCTAACAACGAGGGTGGAAGAAGCGGGGGGCGGCGGCGGCCGGGTTGTCCGGGGAGAGGAAGACGGGGAGATGAGAGAATGCGCATGCGCTGCCGCCGCACGACGCACCTGCAAGAAATCAGGCCTCGTTTTTCTTACTCTTTCTGAATCTTATCTATCTAGAGGAGCCAGCCAGCCAGCCAGGGATCCAAATGGCCTCTCCAAATATGGATTCCCTTGTTCCTGACTTCCTTCCTCTGCACTGCAAGAAATCACGCGGCGGCCGCCGGCCGGGTTCTTGCAAGAGGAGGCAAGGGCTTCTAGAACGGAACTGGAATAGCCGTGTGTGCGTATAACGGAAGAACCATGGCAGTTGATTGACAGGTTGGACGCGTCACGCGGACAGAGGAGTTTGACGCGGCTCTGGAGTCCAACGCGGCGGCCGGCGGGTATGTGCTGGGAAAGAGATTCCGTACAGAGTGGTCTTCCAGCGGTGCTTTCTGGGAATCCACCTTCGGCTGCGATTCTGCTTCCAAATTAAGCCCTTGTTCAGTTCCAAAATCGGGCACCCCCGGTTTGAAACAGTTCGCTACAGTGCGCACTAAATGCGCACGGTAGCGATTCGTTTATATTTGGTAAAAATTATCTAAATTTTGACTAATTAGGCTCAAAATGTTCGTCTCACAAAGTACAATAAAACTGTGCAATTAGTTTTAAATTTCATCTACATTTAGTACTCCATGCATGTGCCGGTATTTTGATGTGATGGGAATCTTCTTTTTGCATAGTGAAATTTGGGGATTGAATTTGGGAACTAAACCAGGGCTAAGGGTGTGCTTAGAGCATCTCCAACAAATCCCCAATACAACCCCTCATCCCTATAAAACAGAATTATTGGGAGAGATAGATCAATTTTCATGCTAACAGTGCCTCAATACCTCCCCCAATTTTTGGTGACCACCAAAAAAACACCCATCTCCCCTCAAATAAAGGGGCACTTACAACCTCCCCCAATCCTCCAATCCTCTGTTCTTTTGGCGCAAACACACCCATTGGTGATTCTGCACTCGGAAACAATGCCATGCCATCTCTCTTTATATCTTGTTTATGATATATCCTTCTGTGAGTATGTTTAATTTCATTTTTCTTATTGTTGAACAAACTGTTATTGCATTTTCGATCTTTGGTCTTAAGTATGCGACAAACAAGACATCAACAACTTATTTTGACGTGAAAAATATCCATGGGTCAATTTGCTCCAACATGGTCCAGAATTTGCAATATGGGCCAAAATCACATATTGGGGATGAGATATTGGGGAACTGCAAAAGCATCTCCCCCAATAACCCCAAAAGTAAATATTAGGCTACCCCAATACTAAGTTATTGGGGGAGTTTTATTGGGGGACTGGTGGAGATGCTCTTAGTTCTCAAAATATTTTGGTTTTGGGCACTGTAGCCTTTTTTTTATTTGGCAATTACTGTTTAATCATAGACTAATTAGGTTTAAAAGATTCGTCTCGTAAAATTGTGCAATTAGTTTTTTTGTTTCGTCTACATTTAATACTCCATACATATGCCATAAAATTCGATGTGGTGTTTTAAGGCTCCGTTCGGCTGTGCTGATAAGCCGGTTGAAAAATACTGTTGGCTGATTTGTTGTGAGAGAAAAACACTGTTTCGACTGAAAAAACTAGCTGAAAAATACGGATTATAAACCGGATGAACAGAGCCTTATGATGAAATATTTTGGGAACTAAACACAACCTAACACAACCTAGGCTGAAACTGGTGGAGCTGGTGGCTGAAGTTGGTCTTTACGTTGTCTGGACTTTTTTTAGCTTGTATTGTGGTCCAATGCGTCCCTGGCTCGGCATGCCCAGACACAAAGGCCAGGCAACGGTCGTTAGGAGGGTCCAGATTAGCATTATATTTTTTTGACATAAATATAGATAACACGGATTATTCTTCTCAATGATTGTCTCACACAAAGGCCAGGCAACGGCTTGGTTGGCTACCAAAAGTTGCCATACCAAATATTATTAGATAAGAAAAAGTTGCTAAAATTAAGAAAAAGAATATTAATATTATCATTGCTTTGGCAAGCTAATTGTGGGATATTGGCAAACCAAATGGCTGCCAAAATTTTTGGCTTACCTGAGTTTTGGTAATTAAAATTAGGCTATTAATCAATCAGGCTTGCTGAGAGGCATCGTAAGGACGTTTGGTACAGCTCCGTGAGCGGCTTCGCATGCGAGCGTATTTTTAGTTGCTTCGAACTTCCAAAAATTTTAAGATTTTCTGTCACATCAAATGTTTGGACGCATGCATGGAGCATTAAATATAGGTAAAAAATAACTATTTTTATAGTTAGGTGTAAAATCACGAGACGAACCGTTCGAACCAAAGTAGTCCGTGATTGAATATTACTTGCCAAATAAAACAAAAACATGCTACAATATATTTTTCAACATTTTCAGGCCAACTAAACACAGCCCACGCGGCCCTTGTCGCTATGCTCCCATGCCGAAGCGCCGGATTCTAGGCCTGAATGATTGAAGGCTAAAATTTAATTACTAAAACTTAGGCAAGACAAATTTTAGGCAGGCATTTGGGATTTTTAATTCTTTGCCACCCTTATGGTTGCTACTCCTCCGTTTGCCAGCATTAGAAGCACTCCTACACATTTGCCACTACATGCAATTGGGCTGCTATGAATTTGCCATTTTCGCCGACGAGGCGTACCAGGTGGAGCTGCCAGCGTGGAAGGCAGCCTGGGAGCCCAATCTGGCCGCGTCAAATGACCCCGGTGCCCCTCTCTTCTTCTTTAGTCGCCAGGCCGGTCTGGTCCGGGTCAAAGCCGCCCCACTCGCACTCCCGCAGCCCAAGCTCTCCCTCCCCCATTCTCGTCAGTGGCGACGGCGGCTGCGGCAGACACGGTGGACGCGGCCGCGGCGGTGCCTTCCCCCCTATACTAGGTACGGCTCAGACTCCCCTCAACCCTATCTCGTGGGATCTCCTATCTTGCTGGCGTCTCTGTTTCCCCAATCTGCTGAATCTAGGGTTTCGGGTTTCGAATTGATTGTTTTGTATATCCAATGTAGTGACGTTGCGGTAGCTGTTGTTGATTCGTACTCCCTCCGTCTCACAAAGACCGTGTTTCTAGGACCCGGCACGCAAACCAAGGAGACATGCGAAATTACTAAAATGCCCCTGTAAATATCTGTCGGCTCCTTCGTCTTTCCTGAGACCAAGTCCGACGCTCCGACTCCGGCCGAGCCCCCGCGCGCTGCCGCCGGAACAGCCTCGCGTCGAGCCCTCTGGCGCTGCCGTCGCGACGACCGCGCGCCGAGCCCCCTCGTGCTGCCGCCGGGAGGGCTGCGCGTTCGAGTCCTCGCGCGCCGTCAGGACGGCCGCACCGAGCCCCCAAGCACCGCCGAGGAAGAGGATGACGGTCACCATGAGACCCCGCGCGCTGCCGCCGGAACAGCCTCGCGTCGAGCCCTCTGGCGCTGCCATCGTGACGACCGCGCGCCGAGCCCCCTCGTGCTGCCGCCGGGAGGGCTACGCGTTCGAGTCATCGCGTGCCGTCAAGACGGCCGCGCCGAGCCCCCAAGCGCTGCCGAGGAAGAGGATGACGGTCACCATGAGACCCCGCGCGCCGCTGGTAGGAAGAAGATGATTGCGCCGAGCCCCAGCCTAACTTCCTAGCCTTCCTCGTCTGCGCCCGACTTCGTCGTCTCCCAGTCGCCGGGCTGGCCACGCAACGCCCCTGTGCGCCGACAGGCTGGCCGCGCCGAGCCCCCGCGGGTCGTTGGGCTGGCCGCGCTGCGCCGCCGAGCAGAGTGGGGATGGCCCAGCCATCGCTGCCGTCGAGCATGGGGCCCTGCTCCCCTTGGCTGTAGCCGACGCGTGGAGTCCGACCTGCAGTGGCCGCCGCCTGGGTGTGGCTAGGCTCAACAGAAGGAGCTGGAGATTCACGAGATTCGATGGGGAGTGGGGAGGTGCGGGAGCAGGAAATGAGTGGAGGAGAGTGCATCTGGCTTTTTTGTTTCATGGGAGAGGATGGATACACTATGCGGAGCAAGAAACGAGTGGCCGAGAAGTTTTCTATTTTTTTTATTACTGCACCGGCCGGCGCACGTGAACTCTCCAGCGACGGTCTTTCTGGTAAAAATTTTGAACTGCTGAACGACGGTGTTTTGGAGACGGAGGGAGTATGCATTAAGATGAAGGAGACTGACTGCCTTCCTTGGTAAGTTGGAGCTTCCATGTGTTGTAGATTATGGGATTCAGTATTTGGAGTTGGATGTCTCCTAACTCCTATGTGTTTATTTATGTCTTTATGATTCTATCCAGGATTGATCCTGAAAATGCTTTTAGAATCCATGTTTGCGTTGATAAATACACAGCCAATGTTGTTGATTATGATGTAAGTGTGCAAATGGTTGAGCAGGAGCATGTTGTTTGGTTTGATCTTAGCACTCACTGCTCACTGTCTAAGTTTTAGCAATTTTTCTTGCTAAAACTTAGCAAGAAAAACTAAAAAAATCGTCGACATCTCACAATTAGCATGCCAAATTTATTGTAAATATTCTTGTCTTAGTTTTAGCAATTTTTCTTGTCAAATCTTTGGTATGGTAATTTTTGATAACCAACCAAGCAAGCCCTCGCTGCTGAGTGAAGCGTGCAAAGAGAGCAAAAACTAAAAAATAGTAGTTTTGTCTCTCTCTTGTAGGCCCTAGAGCTGCCGTTGTCCGGTTTGCCCTTGAGGTAGGCAAGGTCGGTGGAGGGGCAGAGTGGGACGACAGTGGCGTCGAGTTCGAGGCACAACGATAGCGTAGCATGGCGACGGTGGCGTAGTAGGCTCCGAGGGCGCGGCCCTGGTGGGGGCGGAGAGGATGTGCGTCGCACCCCCGGAATGCTGTACTAGTCCCTCTATTATATATATATATAGTAAATATATGTATTATTAAATGGTTACTTAGCCCCTCCTAAGACTGACCGTACTGTGGTCCTCTATCTCATCTGGAATTCGTGTATACCATAAAAATTATGTGCAGCGGGAACGGTAAAAGAGTCCGGTAGGAGAGCTGGGAGAGAGAGGGATTGAGGTGACAGCGGGCCTCACTATTTAAACTAGCTAAAAAATGTTATAACTCACAAACCAAAAATCCAAATTAAATTCCGATTACACCATTAAATTCGTTTCAATAAATTCTTCAAAACTAGATCTCACATGGATATATTTAGATAAAATGACAAGTGGACCACTGTGATATATTTAGATAAAGTGACAAGTGAACCCCACAGTGGATAGAGGATGATATAGAGGATGGATGGATACGGGAGAATTGAGTATAGATGAGAGAATCTTAATGACTAGGTCTTTTAGATGATGAATTTAGAGTACCCCGAGTGCGGATAGCCTAATTGAGACCAAGCAATGACTGTGTTTGAGGCCCAGACGCCCAGTTGGCCACTTACGTGTACGGCCATTTAGCTTTAGCCTAGGTAGCCATCTCCGTCCGTTCTGCTCTCACGAAGTGAATGCCAAACGTCTCGGCGTCTCGCTGACTCCTCGCGACTCATCTGTTCATCTTCAATTTTTGGCTTCGCGCTCCACAGCTCCACCTCCAAGCCTCTTGCATCTGCGGGCCTGCTGCCTGCTCTATCCACTCGCTCAGACTTGGAGACCGCCGCTGCCGACCTGCCGATTAATTAGATCAGATAATATTGACTCTGCAATCCCCCCAGGAGGTAAGGTGCTACTACTCCCTTCTCATCTTATCTAATCAATATAATCCTTATCTAAATTTTTCCCTTTTTGATCTTGGATAATATGAAGAAGAGAAAGACTATTCATATAGTTTTTTCGAGCCGGTTGGTTCAACTGCTAATTGTATTAAATTTTCCCTTTTTGCGAGATTGTTTGGTAATTTATATTGAGAAGGAATTGGCTGCACCAATTTTTTTTTAAAAACTCGACCCTCGGACGGCTAGACAGCCCCGGAGCTTTGTGCTTAAGAAGGAGACCTCTCACGCAGGTCGAGAAAAACCCCCGAACCTCGTACCCTGCCCGTACAAAGGGGCCCGTAACCCCATGAGTGGGCCGGTCCGCAACTTGTGCTTTGAGAAACGCGGGGCGGATGAGGAGATTTTTTTCCCCTCCGGACAGCATAATTCGCCCCAGTGGGGGATCGAACCCTGGCCGGCAGGGTGCCATCGAGATTGCTAGACCAACCAACCAACCGGACTGGCAGCTCTTGGCCTGCAGCAATTAGTACCAATGAAATTATTGAAGCACATGATCTGGCTGGTAGTCGTAGAGCTAAATTTAAGTTGGTAGAAATGTAATTTTATTTTGGTTAAAACTTGTGAAACATGCTACTATAAGATATGACTAAAGCCATATGGCATGGCTATCAGTTCTATTTTGCTTTGTTCATTGCCGCCCTCTACTTTGCTTTGTTCATCGCCCCCCCCCCCCCCCCCCCCCCCCCCCCCCCACATCCTCAAATCTTGGCTCCGCCCGGCGCGGCCTTGCCGGGACAGGCGAGAGAGGAATTTGGATTCGTTGGGCGCCTACTCCCCAGAGAACAAGGTCCTCACCAAGTCTGCATCCCAATTCCCAACATCCATCTAGTGGGCTAATAAGCTCGCTAACATATGTTACCAAGTTATTGCTCCCCTGGTGTCTGCACTTTCATGTTATTGCTAGCCGGAATTCAATTGTCATTCCAAATGTTGATCTGGGTACCATCACCTTGCTCAATGATTTTTTATTATTTATTTAGTCATGCATTTCGCATGACGTCATGTTGTATATTGCGCCATGACATTTGTAAAAATTTTTTTGATTAAACCGATATCTGTAACACAGACATACGGTAGCAGCACGTAAGCTGCTAGCACACAAGCCCCACATAGAAACAACGAGGTCGCTGAGGATCAGTGAGAACAGAAGCTAGAGCTTTGACACCACCGCGCCCGCCTGAAAGTCCAAGTTTGGTTTTGGTAATTAATGACACCAAGTTGCTAATGCCATATGTTAAGTGTTTTGAGTTAGGCATAAGCAACACATGTGATGAAGGTGTATATGGCAAGGAGTGGTGGCCATAAGATCATAAAGAAATGGTGCATGGACATGAAATGACAATCATGGTGGAGATGCACATAATATGATGGATATGATGATCAAGTGAAAGAGAATGATCTAAGAGAGCAAGGCAAAGGTATAACCATAGGGTTTTTCTTTTGCCCGTCTAAGTTGAGTAGAGAAGTGATTGACCGGGTTTAGGATACATAGCCGACTATCAAGAGGGACAATCACGGTTAGCTCGGGAATCAAGTGCCACTAGATCAATGTCTTGAGCATATGCATTAAGATCTAGTAGAGAGCTAACATAACGCCTTGAAAATGTTTGTGAAATGCTAACACACATGCACATGATGGTGTACACTTGATGGTGTTGGCACATTTGCGAAGACGGTGGTGTTTGAGCGGTAGTAAGGGGTTTGGGGTTCGCTCTCCCTCCCGCCGAGCTTGCGAGCGCGGGATTCAGGCGTTTTCGAGGAAATGAAATGCCTATTTTCTATTGCGCCGGAGGCGAGAAAAGGTGGCGAAAGTCCGAAATGATTATCACTGAAAATACAGTGACCGGACGCTGTGGTCGAATTGACCGGACGCGGCTGGCGCGTCCGATCAGTTCAAACCACAGACAGACGCGCGTGTGAGAAGGGCCGCGGATCGGCGCGTCCGGTCCCTCGCGGAACCGGCGCGTCCGGTCACGCACCCAGGAGTTCAGCGCGGAGGGCAGATGCGATCGGACGCGTCCGGTCTCGACGGGAGCTTACTGGACCGCGACCGGACGCGGACACTGTCTCGTCCGGTCAAATGTTAGAGCGCGTCCGGTCACGGCAACGGTAACTTCTGACGCGCACTGTTCACGCTTGTCTTGTAGTGACCGGACGCGTCCGGTCACCCTGACCGGAGCGTCCGATCAGCTCGTTTTGAACTGTATCGTCCAGTAACGGCTAGCTGCGTACCTCTTCGCTTTAAATAGAAGTTGGCCGGGGTTTGAGGGTAACTATTGCACATTTTGAGACATAGAGACATCCTTTGAGCTAGAGAACACTCCCTCCACTCATCTCTTTGCATAGTTGCACATCTTGAGTGGGATTGAGTGAGATTCAAGTGCATTGCTTGAGAGTTGCATTCTAGAGGCACTTGATCTTCGAGTTGCTACGGATTTCTTGTTACTCTTCCGTGTTTTCCGACACGGTAGACGGCTTGTAGCAGCGGAGGTGATTGAGCTCACAATTGAAGATTGTTGGAGCCCTCACCAAGTGTTGTAAGGGGTTCTTGATCCTTCCCCGCGGGAGTTCGCAAATTGGATACTCTAGTGAAGCTCGTGGCTTGGAGGATCCCATCTTGTGTGCGGTTGTGCGGCGCCCGCCGAGGGCTCGACTCTTGATAGTCGATTAGCTCGCGAACCGATAAGTGGGTGCATCGCCACAACGAGAAGTAGTTTGCCGGGAAGTAAGTGAACCTCGGTAAAAAATCTTGTGTCATCTCTTTGCCGAGGTTTTCTCTTGTGGTTAATCATTGTGATTGATTCTTCGAGTGCATTACTTCTCTACATCGTTGGTATAAGAATCAAATCACTTGCTCTTTACTTTCTTATACTAATCCTAGTGTAAATTGCTTAGTGTAGCTTTTATCATATAGGAGTAAGTAGCTTAATGACTTAGTCTTGTTGGTGTGTATTAGAGATCATAGCCTTGCTTCACTAGAATTGCATAGGTGGCTTGCATAGTGTAGTTGAGCTAGTGCTAGAATTAGCTTAGCCATCTTTTATACTAACGTGTTTGTTTAGTAAAGCTCGTAGAATTTTAAATAGGCTATTCACCTCCCTCTAGCCATTTGGACCTTACAGACACCACGAAGACCCACGAGGTCGCTGTCGAAAGCGCACCCCCCAACCAACGGAGGAGGCCTCCATCGCAGAGCTTTGAAGAGGAGAGCCGCTGATTGAAAGCAAACGTAGAAAGTCACATCGGCCGGGGAGCACCCCAACTGGACCGAGCCCGCTCGCCGAAACCTGACGAGGAAGATGACCAGATCCAGCCTCCAAAGGCCCAGCACGAGCAGCTGGACCACCGTGCAGCGCCGCCAGCATCGAAGACACCAAATGCCGCCTCGAGCTTCCTCCATAACCAGAGCCAAACACATCGTACCCTAACTCCACGAGCTCGTCGCCGGCGTCAGAGGAAAACGCCATCGAGGCGGGGAAGAGCTCGAGACCGAGCGTCGACGGTGAATGACTTCGATTTTGCAACCCGGTTAAACTGACCCTGTCAATTCACGTAAGCATGAACACGGTGCCGCACTTGACGGACGAGCTCTTCTTTGCTACAAACTCACGTCACCATCGAGGGCTTAAATCCTGGGCCGTGGCCGTGGGCTGGGCTGCTGATACAATAATCGCCACCGGGCCAAGCCGATGCAATTTCGCCGTCAGGCCTAACTGAAGATGCTGGTGGATGGCGATAGGAAAAAGTCTACTTTTCCTCCCCCAACTTTCACAAAAGTCCGTTTTTCCTCCCTCAACTCCAAAACCGGCCAAATCACCTCCCTCAACTTTTTAAACCGTGCATTTTACCTCCCCGGAGCGGTTTCGAAGGCGGTTTTGCTACAGTAAACAGTGGTTTTGCTACAGTGAGGCGGTTTTGTCTTTTTCTTTTTTTATTTATTTCGGTTGAATCTTTGAAAAATCATAGTAAATCACAGAAAAATCATAAAATGAAAAATCTAATTTTTTTGCACTCCACATGAGTAGATCTACACAGTGAACATATAATATGGTATGCTTTAGTACAAAGTTTTTGCTATGAAGGTTTTGTCTTTTTCTTTTTTATTTATTTCGACTAAATCTTTGAAAAATCATAGTAAATTATAGAAAAATTATAAAATGGAAAATCTAATTTTGTTGGATTCCACATGAGCATATCTACACAGTGAACATATAATATGGTATGCTTTAGTACAAAATTTTTATTGTAGCTTTAGATCTATGCTTTTCTGTAATTAATTGAAATAATTCATAGCTGCAGCTTCTATAATTATTTTGTTGGACTAAAGCATATCGTATTATATGTTCACTGTGTAGATCTACTCATGTGGAGTCCAAAAAAATTAGACTTTCTATTTTATGATTTTTCTGTGATTTACTATGATTTTTCAAAGATTCAGCGAAATAAATAAAAAAGAAAAAGACAAAACCTTGGTAGCAAAAACTTTGTACTAAAGCATACCATATTATATATTCACTGTGTAGATCTACTCATGTGGAGTCCAACAAAATTGGATTTTCTATTTTATGATTTTTCTGTGATTTACTATGATTTTTTAAAGATTCAGCCGAAATAAAATTAAAAAGAAAAAGACAAAACCGCCTTACTGTAGCAAAACCACCATTTACTGTAGCAAAACCGCCTTCGAAACCGCTCCAGGGAGGTAAAATGCACGGTTTGAAAAGTTGAGGGAGGTGGTTTGCCCGGTTTTAGAGTTGATGGAGGAAAAGCGGACTTTCGTGAAAGTTGAGGGAGGAAAAGTAGACTTTTTCCATGGCGATACCGAGGTGGCCGCCATTGCTATGCCGGACTCCCTACCCCGCTGGCCCGCTAGCTGTTGTCAAACACACACAAAAAAAAGAAACTCACTCCTAAATCTTTTTTTTGTAAGATTAGCGATAGCTCGGGTGGCACGCTTCGCAGGTGCGGAAGCGGCCGCTCGTGGGTTTGAGCAATTTTTCCCCCGAGTGAACCGGGTGGGTGTGTGTGAGTAGTGTGTGGCGTGTGTGCCCGGTAGACGCGTTCTAAGATTTTTCGGACAGTCTTATCTGTACTTGAGCGTGCGGTCAGTATAGATGTCTATGAGTCTTACATGATATGTCAGTGCTCCTGGCGGTGTTCAAAAAAAAAGTTGTTCTCCAACAACTTCCTATCTCAACTTCCAATCTTTCCACACTCTGGAAAAACTGACTCAAGGGATGTTAGTTCTCACCTAAAAATTTTACACCCCATCCCATCCGATATTTGGAGACATGCATGGAGTATTAAATATAGATAAAAATAACTAATTGTACAGTTTGCATGTATTTTGCGAGACGAATCTTTTAAGCCTAATTAGTCCATGATTGGACACTAATTGCTATAGTTACACATGTGCTACAATACCCCAAAAACTTTACAGCCCCTGAACTAAACACGCCCTCAATCGCATGCAAATATACGCGCTTATCCATCGGCAAATTTGGAGGCGGAAGGAAGTGGAGAATAAGGAGGACATGGTTCAAATGTAAATATACAATAGAAAAAGAAAGTATAAAATAGTTAAGGTGATTTGAAAATAGTCTAGATTCATAATTCAAAATCATCTTCTATTTTTTTACAAGTGAGGGTTTAAAAACTGTCAGAGAACCCCAACAAATATGATCCTAACTTTTTTAGACACTTGAAAAACTCATGGATTTATCAATTTATTTTTTAGAACTATTGGAGATGCTCAGGCAGTTCTCACCACCGTACTGATGAACTGTCGTGTCGTGTGGATTAGGGTTGAAAACGGACGAAATTTTTTTCGTTCCGAACCGTCCGTTTTTCCACATTTGACCCGCCCGTTTCCGTATTTTCGGAAAAATCCGGAAACGGTACGGAATGCGGGACGGAGGTTTTCGGAATCGGAACGGAAACGGGGATGATGTTTTTCTGACCGTATTTTCGGAATTCCGTATTTGGCCGGAATTTTACCGGATTTCTTCCGGATTTTTACCGCATTTCTGCTAGGCCCATAAACCTTGTATCTTGTTCGCAAGGCCCAACCGCCCAACGCTTGTACACTATAATCCAATCCACAAGCGTGATGGCACGTGACAAGCTTACTTCTATAATCATCCATGTTACTTGTTTGCATAATACGTATTGAATAAGGACCCTGAATCCTAATTATCCACGTTACTTATGTAATCACTCTACTCAAGTTCATAGCTCAAGTATAATATTGAAGAACCTAAATCCTAATCATTTATGAACTATTTTGTATGTGATTGTAATTTGTGAGTATAAAGATGTGTGGTATTCCGGCTTAAGCTCCGACTTCCGACCGTTTCCGTTGAATTTCCGACCGTATTGGTTCGTTTCCGTACACCCGCATATTCCGGTTTCGTTTCCGAACCCGCATTTTCCGAACCCGATCCCGTTTCCGCCAAAAAATATAGAAACAGAAGTAGAAATGAGGTTTTTCCGTCCGTTTCCATCCGTTTTCATCGCTAGTGTGGATGATGCCGATCATCAGACTGTCATGGAGGTGGAGCATTGCGCCGGGCTACGCTGGGTGGACAACATGCTGGTGTAGTGGAAATTGCTCTGCATCCAGAGACGGAGCTTCATTAGGACCATAGTGTCCATGGCCCCTCCTCATTTTTACAATTCTATAAAAGATACTATGGTATCTTAGTATATTTTGCTAATGAAGCTTTAAATTAGCCACCCTTACACTCCCTAAACCATGCATATTCTACCGTTGGCCCACTCTAAATTTAATCTCAAGCTCCGCCACTATCTGCATCCTTACTAGGCTGTTGCTAAACTCACCGGACGAACGACAAACCGCGGTTTCTTGCTGCTGGCATAGTGTCATACTTGCCGCCGGTTGTTTGGATTGAAGTACTCCCTCCGTATTGGATTTAGAAGTCGTTTAGGACAGCGATACGGTCTCCAAAACATAACTTTGACCTCTTGTTTTTATAAAAAATATTTATGAAAAAAGTAATATATGTATACTTTTATGAAAATATTTTTCAAGACAAATCTATTCATATAATTTTTACATTTGCAAACTCAACAACTTAAAAGTTATTAATGATTTATATTCCCAATGTTTGACCCAAACCTTATCCAAAACGACTTCTAAATCCGATACGGAGGGAGTAGGTTGATAAAAGACATCTAACTTTGGCAGGAGCAAAAAGACATCTAACTTTGGCAGGAGCAACGTTTCAGCGAATATACAGGGCCTGCTTGGTTGCAAGCCAATCTACCAAGTCAAAATTTGGATAAGTTTAGAAGATTTGGCACGTAATTGGTCTGATACAAAAAATTTTAGCAAGACAACATTTTTCTCTCTTGTTTCCAAACCAAAATACCAACCTTCATTGTGTTACCAAAATATTGATTTTCCCTAATATTGATATACTCATATTTTGGCTTGCCTTAAAATTGGTTTGGCAAAAAAAAAATTGGCTTGCAACCAAGTAACCCCATATCCATGCTCCTTCGTCGGTTGAGCCGATCTGGCGCTAGTTATTCGTTTAAAAAGCCTGTGAACACCTTCCTGGAAGACACATTGGGGAGAGGCACATGAAGGTTGCTTTAGGGTCAGCAAGGCTATCTAAAACGCCAACAAATCTGGTCGAGAGACACGCCAATGGCAGAGGTTGGAAAAAGCTAGGGTTGAGGAAAAATGATAATAAATGAATTTCTTATTATTGGATGTTGGATACCTTAATCGGTTGTGATTATGTAATGCAAACCACCTGCTAGATGGAAATATGAAAACGAGTTTAAATATGTAGCGAAGACCCTGATGGGAATATCATCGAGGATTTCTTGAGCGGCAATCCCATGGCAACTATTGCCGCGAACGAACAATGTTTTTCTCTAACAATAAATCAGCATAAGCATCAGCATAAGCCAAATTTCAGCAAAACGAACAGGGCTGCAAGTCATATTTTATTAAGATTTGACTAGATTTATTAAAAATATTAACAATATTTATATCTTTAGCTAAGTTTATTTAAAAATATATTCAACAATTAATCTAATAATATTTATTGCACTATAAAACATCAAGAATTTTTTTACATATTTGGGCCTTGTTTAGTTCGCGAAATTTTTTGGGAAATAGTACTGTAGCACTTTCGTTGTTATTTAGTAATTAATGTCCAATCATGGTCTAATTAGACTTAAAAGACTCGTCTCGTGAATTTCGTCTAAATTGTGTAATTGTAAGGTCCAAAAAGGCTAGAGGGGGGGTGAATAGCCTAATTAAAAACTTCTACAATAATTACTTAACCACAAATTAGTACAAAAGGTAGCGGAGCAAAATGCACTAGCTCTAACTAATTAAGCAAGCCACCTACACAAGTCTAGTACAAGGCTATCCACTAAACACAACAACAACAAGCTAGATACAAGAAGTAATACGAGAGAAGAGCTTCGAGTGATTATACCGCCGTGTAGAGATGAGAAGTACCAATCAATCAATCACACAAGAGAGATCCTCGGGAAGAGAGTGACACAAGAATTTATCCCGAGGTTCACTTGCTTCCCGGCAAGCTACTCCTCGTTGTGGCGATGCACCCTCTTGTCGGTTCACGAGCTAATCAACTATCAAGAGTTGAGCCCTCGGCGGGCGCCGCACAACCGCACACAAGATGGGGATCCTCCAAGCCACGAGCTCCACTAGAGTATCCAATTCGCGAACTCCCGCGGGGAAGGATCAAGAACCCCTTACAACACTTGGTGAAGGCTCCAACAATCTCCAATTGCGAGCTCAATCACCTCCGCTGCTCCAAGCCGTCTACCGTGTCGGGAAACACGGAAGAGTAACAAGAAATCCGCAGCAACTCGAAGATCAAGTGCCTCTAGAATGCAACTCTCAAGCAATGCACTTGAATCTCACTCAATCTCACTCAAGATGTGCAATCAATCAAGGAGATGAGTGGAGGGGTTGTTCTCTAGCTCAAAGTATGTCTCTAGGTCTCAAAATGTGCAAGAGTTACCCTCAAAACCCGTCCACCATCTATTTATAACGAAGGGGTACGCAGCTAGCTGTTACCGGCGACGCGGCTGAAATCGCGATGACCGGACGCTCCGGTCAGGGTGACCGGACGCGTCCGGTCACTACGCGACAGACGTGAACAGTGCTCGTCGAAACTAGCCGTTACTGTTGACCGGACGCGCTCCTTCGATCGACCGGACGCGCTGGTCACGACCGGACGCGCCGGTCCCGTGACCCACCGGACGCGCCGGTCAACACCGAGCCGCGCACCGCGAAACAACGACCGGACGCGCTGAAGAACTGACCGGACGCCACAGTGCCCGCGTCCGGTGGGAGTCCAGTAAGCTCCCTGGACGACCGGACGCGTCCGGTCACCTGTGACCGAACGCGCACCGCGTCCGGTGGTCCTCGTGAACCGCTGTTCGCCTGACCGGACGCGCCGGTCGCACAGTGACCGCGTCCGGTGCAGCGTCCGGTGCAGCGTCCGGTGCAGCGTCCGGTGCACGCAGTGACCTCCGTTCGCCTCCGTTTCTTTTCCAACTTTCGGCGCAATAGAAAATAGGCATTTCACTTCTCCAAAAAGCGCCGAATCCCGCCTCGCAAGCTCGGCGGGAGGGAGAGAGGAACCCAAACCCCTCTCTACCGCTTAAACTCCACCGCCTTCGCAAATGTGCTAACACCACCAAGTGTACACCACCATGTGCATGTGTGTTAGCATTTTCACAAATATTTTCCAAGGCGTTATGTTAGCTCTTTTACTAGATCCTAAATGCATATGCTCAAGACATTGATCTAGTGGCACTTGATTCCCGAGCTAACCGTGATTGCCCCTCTTGATAGTCGGCTATGTATCCTAAATCCGGTCAATCACTTCTCTACTCATCTTAGACCGGTAAAAGGAAAACCCTATTGTTATACCTTTGCCTTGCGCTATTAGATCCTTCTCCTTCACTTGATCATCATGTCCATCATTTCATGTGCATCTCCACCATGATCTTGCTCATCATTTCATGCACCAAATCATGTGGTCTTGTGGCCATCTCTCCATGCCATTTCCACCTCCATCACATGTTGCTTATGCCTAGCTTAATCACACTTGATACAATAGCATTAGCAACTTGGTGTCATTAATTACCAAAACCAAACTTGGGCTTTCAATCTCCCCCTTTTTGGTAATTGATGACAACCATCACAAAGATATGAAATGAAATCAATTTTCAATTTCGATAGTATTAGCTCCCCCTACATATGTGCTTCCATGAGTTTGGTTCAATTGTGCACATATGTATGGATTTGAAATTTGGGAGAGTTACTACTATCTAATTGATGCTAAGGTATATAGAATGGACCTTTGAAGCGTGATACCAATCGGAGTTGCCTTTATATACCATCCTTAGCATCGATGTAGCTAGACACCACTTGTAATTCATCACTTGTAAAGATCACAAACACTAAAGTACCCCGTGAGATCAACATTAAACGCAAAGGTGTCTAGATACCACTTAAAAAAAACTACTCTTAACAAATCATCATTCAAGTTCTATTTCTAGCAATCACCAAACAAACATGAATATGAATTTAAGCTTTGCAATGCAACAATTCATCATGTTAATGCGCATACAAATGCAACAAATAGTTCATGAGCTTGCTCCCCCTACTTGTGTGCTCAAATTTAATTGATTCCTTCCCAAAATCTTATCTTATGCTTTCTCTCCCCCTTAGTAACTTTTTCTTTTTGTGACTTTTCTCTCCCCTCTTATCATATCTTTCTCCCCCTTTGTGACTTTTCTATCTTTGTGACTTTTCTCTCCCCCTTTGTCAACAATCACCAAAAAGGTGCCAATTTTAGTGAGAGTTAAGTCAATCAATATGAGGGAGTCCAAATTATGGTTCAATCTAGATCACTTGCCTAGAATATGTAATTCGGTTTGAACCAAGGACAAGCTTCTTCACACCTCATAAAGTATAAGGGTTATCTTGACCATGTTGAATTACACATCAAGAGCTTATTTTCTAGATTCAACACTAGGTTTGCAAGCCCACAAACATGTCATATGCTACCACTAGATCAATCAAAACATAGAAGCAATAGTGGTACCATATATACATCAAAATCATTTGATTTTCATGAATGGACCTATTTATCATGCAAATATGTCTATATGTTCTAAACATGTCCTTAGCAAAGTATGAATGATATGCCAGACAACTTTACCTTGCTATGTTGGAGGAGAGGCATGTCATATAGGAATGTAGGGGTGCACTCATCTCAAGTTAGAGAAGTCAAGTATGTTCAATTCATTCTTCAACTTGTAAAATCTTTTCTCATCAAGTGGCTTTGTGAATATGTCGGCTAGTTGATCTTCGGTGCCAATGCTCTCAATGCTAATATCACCCTTTTGTTGATGGTCTCTTATGAAGTGATGCCTTATATCAATGTGCTTGGTTCTTGAATGTTGAACCGGATTTTGTGTCATCTTGATTGCACTTTCATTGTCACAAAACAACGGAACATTCTTGAATTTTATTCCAAAGTCATTCAAAGTGGCCTTCATCCAAAGCAATTGTGCACAACAACTACCGGCACTAATATATTCGGCCTCGGCGGTAGATAGTGCAACACTATTTTGTTTCTTTGATGACCATGAAACAAGAGACCTTCCTAGTAATTGACAAGTGCCACTTGTGCTCATTCTATCAATCTTGCAACCACCATAGTCGGAGTCCGAATATCCAATCAACTCAAAATTAGACCCCTTTGGAAACCATAATCCAACATCATGAGTGCCCTTAAGATATCTCAATATCCTCTTGGTTGCTTTCAAGTGACTCTCTCTAGGTGAAGCTTGATATCTTGCACACTTGCACACATTAAACATCACATCCGGCCTAGAAGCGGTGACATAGAGCAAACTTCCAATCATAGACCGATATTGCTTTTGATCTACTATATTGCCACTTGCATCAATACCCAATTGATCATTTGTTCCCATTGGTGTACTCATTGGCTTAGCATCTTGCAATCCAAACTTCTTGATCATGTCCTTGATGTACTTGCCTTGACTTACAAAAGTGCCATTCTTCATTTGCTTGATTTGAAGTCCAAGGAAGTAACTAAGCTCTCCAATCATAGACATCTCAAACTCATTAGCCATCATATTTCCAAACTCTTCACAAAAATCTTGATTGGTTGATCCAAAAATAATATCATCAACATAGATTTGCAACACAAACAAGTCATTTCCAAGTTTCTTGGTGAAGAGAGTGGTGTCAACCTTTCCCATCTTGAACCCTTTAGAGAGAAGAAAGTCCCTTAATCTCTCATACCATGCTCTAGGTGCTTGCTTCAAACCATACAATGCCTTCTTGAGCTTGTAAACATGGTTGGGCTTCTTGTCATCTTCAAAACCGGGAGGTTGCTCAACATAAACTTCTTCATTGATGTAACCATTGAGAAATGCACTCTTGACATCCATTTGATAGAGCTTGATGTTGTGTGCACGAGCATATGCTAATAAGATTCTAATTGCCTCCAATCTTGCAACCGGTGCATATGTTTCTCCAAAGTCAAGACCCTCAACTTGAGTGTATCCTTGTGCTACTAATCTTGCTTTGTTTCTCACAACCATGCCATCTTGATCTTGCTTGTTTCTAAAGACCCACTTAGTACCAATCACATTGTAGTTCTTCGGCCTTTCAACAAGTTTCCAAACTTGATTTCTAGTGAAGTTGTTTAGCTCTTCATGCATGGCATTTACCCAATCGGAATCCTTCAAGGCATCTTCTATTTTCTTAGGTTCTTCAAGTGACACAAATGAGTAGTGCTCACAAAAGGATGCTAATCTTGATCTAGTTTGAACACCACTTTGAATTCCACCAATGATTTGGTCCAATGGATGATCTCTCGCAATACTAGTAGGTTGGAGTATTGGGAGTTGATTGCTTCCACTAGCTTGACCTTGATCTTGAGCTTCATCATGAGAACCACTAGAGCTTGCTTGATTTGTATCAATTTGCACACTTTGATTGATCACATGTATATCACCATCATCATCAATTTGCCTCGGCCTTATGTCACCAATGTCCATGTTCTTCATTGCATTTGACAATTGATTTCCTCTCACATCGTCAAGGTTTTGAGCTTCATTTTGAGACCCTTGGGTTTCATCAAACTCAACATCATGGACTTCTTCCAAGGTGCCATTTGTGAGATTCCAAACTCTATATGCTTTGCTTGTGGTAGAATAACCAAGTAAGAACCCTTCATCACATTTATTTTCAAACTTGCTCAATCTAGTGCCTTTCTTGAGAATATAGCATTTGCAACCAAACACTCTAAAGTAAGCAATGTTAGGCTTTCTTCCATTCAATAGCTCATATGGTGTCTTCCCAAGCTTTCCATGGTAATAGAGACGGTTGCTACAATAGCAAGCCGTGTTGATAGCTTCACTCCAAAATGAATGACTCACATTGTATTCACTAAGCATTGATCTAGCCATGTCGATCAAAGTTCTATTCTTTCTTTCAACTACACCATTGGATTGAGGAGTGTAAGTTGGAGAGAATTGATGTCCAATACCAAGATCATCACACAATTCCTCAATTCTTGTGTTCTTGAACTCACTACCATTGTCACTTCTAATCTTCTTGATGGTAGTCTCAAACTCATTTTGCACTCTCTTGACAAAAGATTTGAATAGATCATAAACATCACTTTTGTCATAGAGAAAGAACACCCAAGTGTATCTTGTGTAGTCATCTACTATCACAAAGCCATACTTGTTGCCACCAATGCTAGTATATGTTGTTGGCCCAAACAAGTCCATGTGCAATAGCTCAAATGCCTTTGATGTGCTCATTTCACTCTTACTAGGATGTTTATTTCCAACTTGTTTGCCGGCTTGACAAGCACTACAAGGTTTATCCTTCTCAAAGGTGACATCCTTCAAGCCTCTAACTAAGTCATGCCTCAAAAGTTTGTTCAATTGTTTCATTCCAACATGACCAAGCCTTCTATGCCACAACCATCCCATACTAGATTTGCTAAGCAAGCATGATGTCAATTGTGTCTCACTATCATTGAAGTCAACCAAGTATAAGCTACCATGTCTAAATCCTTTGAATATCAAATTTGATCCATCAACACTTATGACTTCAACATCATCACTACCAAATATGCACTTGAAGCCAAGATCACAAAGTTGTGCCACCGACAAAAGATTGAAATCCAAGCTCTCAACTAGCAACACATTTGATATGCTCATGTCATTTGAGATAGCAATTTTACCAAGCCCCTTGACCTTGCCTTTCTTGTTGTTGCCAAAAGTGATAGCATCAAAACCACCATTTTGACTTGTATCAATTGATTTGAACATACAAGAATCCCCGGTCATATGTTGAGTGCACCCACTATCAAGCACCCAATGCCTTCCTCCGGCTTTGTAATTGACCTACAAGATAAGATCAATTCTTTTTAGGTACCCAAACTTGTTTGGGTCCTCCAAGGTTAGTGACCAAGCTCTTTGGTACCCAAATGGCTTTCTTCTTTGAGCCCATCCATGGTGCACCAATGAACTTAGCATGAACACCATTTGTACCCTTGGTAAGTATATAGAAAGAATCAAACTTAATTGAGGATACATTAGCATTGGATTTCTTGTTCATGCAATGTTGCTCTATGTGACCAACTTGCTTGCAACTTTTGCAATAGCTACCATTGTTCTTCACAAAACGAGTCTTGTGAGGAGCAAAAGCGGCCTTGCCTTTCTTGGGGTTATAGCCCAATCCCTCTTTGTAGAGAGAAGCTCTTTGGCTACCCAAGCACATAAGCAAGCGGTCCTCACCACCATAAGCCTTAGCTAAAGTGTGATTGAGCTCTTTTACCTCCTTCTTGAGATTTTTATTCTCAACTATAAGTGTGGAGTCACTAGTGAAACCATCACTACTAGATGAGGATGATGTAGATGAGCTACATGAAGGGTTAGTGGGAGCAACAACAATAGGCTTATGACAAGATTCATCAATTATATCACAAGATATGCCTATGTTGCAAGTTTTAGCTTTCTCAACATTAGTTGGCATGTTTTCACATTTTTCAACTAGAGAGGAATGAGCTTCTTCAAGCTTAGTGTGAGACTTTTGAAGTTTCTTATGGTCTACCTTTAGACTCTCATAAGATGCTCTAAGCTCATCAAGTTCTTGCATAAGGTCTTTCTTTTCCTTAAGCAAGCCCTTGCATTCCTTTCTAGATTCTTTATAATGTTGAGTGCAATCTTCTAGCATAGTGATTAGTTCATCTTTAGTGAATTCTTCTTCATCACTATCACTATCACTATCACTAGCATTATCATGATCACTCTCATTATCGGATGATACCTTAGTGGCCTTAGCCATGAAGCACGATGGAGTGTCAAAGAGGGAGACCTTCTCTTGGATAGCAATGCTAGCATGTCCCTTCTTCTTGCTCTTGTAGTCATCCTCATCATCACTTGAGGAATCATCACTATCCCATGTAGCAACATGAGAATCATTCTTCTTCTTATGAGAACTCTCCTTCTTTTCTTGCTTCTTCTTTTGCTTCTTCCTTTCCTTCTTGATAGCATCTTCATCATCACTATCATAAGGACACTTTGCAATGAGATGGTCCTTGCTATGGCATCTAAAGCATCTCATGGTATGCTCATTCTTCTTAGATGTGTTCTTCCTCCTCCTTGCACGATAGCCCTTCTTCTTCATGAATTTGCCAAATTGCTTGACAAAGAGAGCCATCTTCTCATCAATGTCATCACTATCACAAGAGCTTGAGTCTTCTTCACTTGATGATTCAATCTTGGATTTGCCCTTGGATGTGGTGGCTTTGAATGCCACACTCTTCTTCTTTTCATCATCTTTCTTCTCATTCTCCTTTTTCTTCTTCTTGACCAACTCATCCTTCTCATCATCTTCTCTATACGAATCATCGGTCATTACTTCTTGAAATATTTGTTGAGGAGTTGAATCCTTCAATGTAGTCCTCACTAGCACGGTGATCAATGTATCAAACCTCTTAGGCAAGCTTCTCAAGAACTTCATAGAGAATTGGTTGTCCTTGACTTCCTCACCAAGTGCCTTGAGCTCATTGACAATGACTTGCAATCTATGAAACATCTCCGGAACACTCTCATCATCTTGCATCTTGAAGCTTGAAAATTTTTCTTGCAAGATATATGCTTTAGCGGTCTTTGTGCCTTCGGTGCCCTCAAATGTTTCTTCTAGCTTGGCCCAAGCATCATGTGCAATTTCTATATTCTTCACTTGCTCAAATGTCTTGTCATCTAATGCCTCATGAAGAGCACTAATGGCAATATCATTGCATTGGAGCTTCTTCTCTTCCACCGGTGTAGGTGCTTCCGGATTAGCAACCTCAAATTTTGTTTCGGTGACCTTCCACACTTCTCTATTGATTGACTTGAGGTGTGCGGTCATCTTAACCTTCCAATATGCATAATTTGTGCCATCAAAGTGAGGTGCCTTCTTGGTGTTGTTGATGTGCAAACTTAATTGAGCCATTTCTTTTTCACCGTAGGTTGTTAAGCCTCAAATAAACGGTGCCTCGGCTCCGATACCACTTGTAAGGTCCAAAAAGGCTAGAGGGGGGGTGAATAGCCTAATTAAAAACTTCTACAATAATTACTTAACCACAAATTAGTACAAAAGGTGGCGGAGCAAAATGCACTAGCTCTAACTAATTAAGCAAGCCACCTACACAAGTCTAGTACAAGGCTATCCACTAAACACAACAACAACAAGCTAGATACAAGAAGTAATACGAGAGAAGAGCTTCGAGTGATTATACCGCCGTGTAGAGATGAGAAGTACCAATCAATCAATCACACAAGAGAGATCCTCGGGAAGAGAGTGACACAAGAATTTATCCCGAGGTTCACTTGCTTCCCGGCAAGCTACTCCTCGTTGTGGCGATGCACCCTCTTGTCGGTTCACGAGCTAATCAACTATCAAGAGTTGAGCCCTCGGCGGGCGCCGCACAACCGCACACAAGATGGGGATCCTCCAAGCCACGAGCTCCACTAGAGTATCCAATTCGCGAACTCCCGCGGGGAAGGATCAAGAACCCCTTACAACACTTGGTGAAGGCTCCAACAATCTCCAATTGCGAGCTCAATCACCTCCGCTGCTCCAAGCCGTCTACCGTGTCGGGAAACACGGAAGAGTAACAAGAAATCCGCAGCAACTCGAAGATCAAGTGCCTCTAGAATGCAACTCTCAAGCAATGCACTTGAATCTCACTCAATCTCACTCAAGATGTGCAATCAATCAAGGAGATGAGTGGAGGGGTTGTTCTCTAGCTCAAAGTATGTCTCTAGGTCTCAAAATGTGCAAGAGTTACCCTCAAAACCCGTCCACCATCTATTTATAACAAAGGGGTACGCAGCTAGCCGTTACCGGCGACGCGGCTGAAATCGCGATGACCGGACGCTCCGGTCAGGGTGACCGGACGCGTCCGGTCACTACGCGACAGACGTGAACAGTGCTCGTCGAAACTAGCCGTTACTGTTGACCGGACGCGCTCCTTCGATCGACCGGACGCGCTGGTCACGACCGGACGCGCCGGTCCCGTGACCCACCGGACGCGCCGGTCAACACCGAGCCGCGCACCGCGAAACAACGACCGGACGCGCTGAAGAACTGACCGGACGCCACAGTGCCCGCGTCCGGTGGGAGTCCAGTAAGCTCCCTGGACGACCGGACGCGTCCGGTCACCTGTGACCGGACGCGCACCGCGTCCGGTGGTCCTCGTGAACCGCTGTTCGCCTGACCGGACGCGCCGGTCGCACAGTGACCGCGTCCGGTGCAGCGTCCGGTGCAGCGTCCGGTGCACGCAGTGACCTCCGTTCGTCTCCGTTTCTTTTCCAACTTTCGGCGCAATAGAAAATAGGCATTTCACTTCTCCAAAAAGCGCCGAATCCCGCCTCGCAAGCTCGGCGGAAGGGAGAGAGGAACCCAAACCCCTCTCTACCGCTTAAACTCCACCGCCTTCGCAAATGTGCTAACACCACCAAGTGTACACCACCATGTGCATGTGTGTTAGCATTTTCACAAATATTTTCCAAGGCGTTATGTTAGCTCTTTTACTAGATCCTAAATGCATATGCTCAAGACATTGATCTAGTGGCACTTGATTCCCGAGCTAACCGTGATTGCCCCTCTTGATAGTCGGCTATGTATCCTAAATCCGGTCAATCACTTCTCTACTCATCTTAGACCGGTAAAAGGAAAACCCTATTGTTATACCTTTGCCTTGCGCTCTTAGATCCTTCTCCTTCACTTGATCATCATGTCCATCATTTCATGTGCATCTCCACCATGATCTTGCTCATCATTTCATGCACCAAATCATGTGGTCTTGTGGCCATCTCTCCATGCCATTTCCACCTCCATCACATGTTGCTTATGCCTAGCTTAATCACACTTGATACAATAGCATTAGCAACTTGGTGTCATTAATTACCAAAACCAAACTTGGGCTTTCAGTAATTAGTTTTAGTTTTTATCTATATTTAATGCTTCATGCATGCATCTAAAGATTTGATGTGACGGGGAATCTTGAAAAATTTTAGGAACTAAACATGCCCTTGATTAAGGGTGTGTTTAGTTCCCGAATTATTTTGGCTTTGCTACTGTAGCACTTTCGATTGTATTTGTCAATTAGTGCTCAATCATGGACTAATTAGGCTCAAAAGATTCGTCTCGTGGTTTTCTACCAAACTATGTAATTAATTTTTTCGTTTACATTTAATGCTCCATACATATGTCTAAATATTTAATGTGACGGGGAATCTTAAAAATTTTTTGGAACTAAACATGGCCGAAAAGCCTTGAACTTCTCAAGAAGTTTATTTTGTGTGAGAGTGCAGCATGGTGGTGATTGGTTGGTCAGACAGACTATTGCGATTCCCTATGAAAACTCTTTCCCGGTGTATGTGCTCAGCACATGCTATCCTCACCGTCTAATTTGCATCGAAATATGTGCTTCAGGAGAGAGTACAAAACACTTCGGGGGAGAGTGCTGCAACATGAATCTCGAAGCATATTTGAACGGTGGGAGATAGCGCGTGATGAGCACTATGTGCTGCAATACATATTCGGAGACCCGAGCAGTCTCTGTCTTTCGTGTCCCCACCCGCCCAGGCGCCCACAGGCAGGCAGGCAGCATCTGAGCATCACCAATTCGAAGAAAATGATATTTTAATATTATATCTCTTCACTTTGTGCCTGCTCACCTCCTCTGAGGCTCTGACCAAATCTCCATTCCCAATCAACCATTTAGGAATACGATTCACCTCAGCTCCACCACCGGAAACCACCAAGAACAAGATCTTGCAGCTAGGCAGCACCGGAGTCAACTCATCAGTGAAGCAAAGCAGGCTCTCCCAGCCGGTCAGCAGCCATGAGTACCATGAAGTTTTGCCGTGAATGGTAAGCCGCTGACGACGACGCTGCTGCTTGCTCGCTTCCTTGCTCACCTGCTCTGCTCTTTCTTGGCATGGCATGGCAGCAACAACATCCTGTACCCCAAGGAGGACCGGGAGCAGAAGGTGCTCCTCTTCGCCTGCCGGAACTGCGACCACCAGGTTCCCTTCCTTCGCCGATCCATCAGCCTCGTCTCGGATCTATTCGGATCTCTCTCTGAAGCATATGCATTTCTCTTGTTCTTCCATTCCATCTCTACCTGTTTCTAGATTCCTGATGTGGTTTAGCCATTCTGAAATGCTCTGCTGGAACGCTGCACCGCAGGAGGTCGCCGACAACAACTGCGTGTACCGGAACGTGGTGCACCACAGCGCCGGGGAGTTCACCCAGGTGCTCCAGGACGTCGCCGGCGACCCCACGCTGCCCCGCACCAAGTCCGTGCGCTGCGCCTCCTGCGGCCACGGCGAGGCCGTCTTCTTCCAGGTCGCTCACCTCCTCCTCCTCCTCCTCCTCCTCCTTCTCAAGAGCTAGCAATAGCATCGTCTTCTTCATAGACTATGAGCGAGAAACTTCTGACATGGAGCTCACCATGGTTCTTTTGCCCTGGCACTGCAGGCAACTGCAAGAGGCGAGGAGGGGATGACGCTCTTCTTTGTCTGTTGCAACCCAAGCTGCGGCAACCGCTGGAGAGAATAAAGGCTCTGATCGATTCAGCAAGACGATTCCTCTGGCGCAACTGCCAGGACGACATGATGATTTTTGAAAATTTTCATCCCAGAGACCTGCTGCCCATATTGGCATGTGAACTGGTTATATTCTATGTTCCAAGTGCGTTTCAGGCACAAGACATTTTTTCAATAACTTCAGCAGGGTAAACTTCCCTGTGGTTCATTCATTTGCATCAAAGAAAGGATGAGATGAGGATTTTTTTTTTTGTTGTCGATGTTCTAATGTTTCCCTCTGCAGTTCTGTGCTAGCTACCTTCAGTTGTGGTGAACCTTAAGAGCAATTCTCTTAACGTTTCATCCACTCAAGCAAATTAACATTTAACCATGATGTGCAGAAATTGGTTAGAGACTTACAGTTGATTTGCATTGCAATGGCTGTTCTGTACTCAGAACTCAGTTGACATGGCGCGCATGCGCGCACACACGGTTATGCAAGTTTTTTTTTCCCAGGACAGAACATCCACGGCAAATCAACTAACCAATTTCTGCAGCTCATGATTATGCAAGTTTTTTTTATAAACTTCTTGAACAGCCATTTGCTTAATTGATTTTCAGCTCACTTCAAATGGCAATCCAAACCAAGAACTAGCTCAGGTGCAGAACTGCATTTGAGATACTGAAAATTCCCATTCTGTTGCTTCCCTTTCAAGAGCAACTTCAGATGTGGATCTCAACTTTTCTGATGTCTAAGAAATTTTCTCAATGTCTTGTTGAATGACCAAATAAATATCCATGCTACAACATGTATGCATGCATCTGCATACTCAAAATTTGAAACAATACTGCAACAAACAACTCAATATCTCTACAGTACAGATGCTACAATTACAGTCTGAAGTAAAACTGTGCTACAAGCCTACATTCAACTCAGTATTTCTGATATCCGATCCATGACGTCAAGATTTTGATAAGCATCCCCACAATAAAGACACTTGATAGTGCTATTTCCCAATGCGACTCCCAGAGAGGGCTTCAAGAGATGATGCTTTTGGCCGTTCAGAGTTACATCCTTGGTGGATATTTCAGTGTCAACTGGAGCATCGTGCATCACAATAAGATCAAGGGAACTTTATTCCATTGTTGATATACAATCTTTTGCCCATGAAGGGAGAGGTGACCGGAAAGTGATGGGCAATCCAGTGATAGGGTGTACAAATGACAAGCTCTCCGCATGCAATGCATGGCCATCACACTCTATGCCGTTCCACTCAATCACCCCACCGTATTTCACATCACCTCTGATTGGGAAACCAAGATACTGGCAGTGTAGACGAATCTGATGTGTCCTCCCACTTTGGGGATAGGCTCTAACCAAAATGGCACTGTTGTTCACATCACCGCTACAAGTCTGGTCAGCTGCCTTTTCTTGTACAGTTATTGACTCAATATCATCGGTGTAAAAGTTGTTGGGTTCTCTAAACTGACCTTTACCATTGACCCCTAAAACTTCAAACTGTGTGCTCATGTCCCTTACAACAGAACCACCTGGCAGTGAACGGCCAACATCAGACATTGCATATACACGCCAAGCACCATGTTTTGATCGCCCATGACCAGAACATATCTTAATTTTTTCCCATGTCGGTGGGCAACCTATGCAAAGAGCTAGATATGTTTTCTTGACTTTATGATCGGTGTATGCCTTCACTAGCTTCCCAGCAACTTTGTTGCATTTGGTAATAACCATGAGCCCACTGGTATCACGATCCAGCCTGTTTGCAAGGTGAAGGTTAGGTTTAGTTGCTGGGTCCTCTGCAAGTCGCAAGAAATATTTGTCTGTAGTCAGAACTTAGAAATAGTGAAGTAAGAACAATACGAATAACAATTCAATTGTGGTTTCAAATAATGAAATTTAGATGATAAATATAAAAATAAAACAGTCTGATATTATTATGTAGCAGGTTACATAAGTATCAAACTTTTACTTTCTGACAAAAGAGGGACAGATAAGAAGTGTTGTTTCCTCACCTCAGCCTGTCCAGAAGTACCAACTATAGTCCTAAAGGTACTAACTACTAGCCAGACATAACTAATTCCATGCGCTTTGGGAGACAAGGCAAGAAATAAATATCAAACCTTGAATATTGTATTCAATTCAAAAACTCCCAAAAATAAATGAAGAGTTGCGCACACAAATTATAAATGATAAAACTATAGAGCTTCATATGATCCATTATTAAAACTTGTGCTCAGTAGAATCCTACAGCCATTAGTTTGCACTGATATTGCTTGCAGACAATAAGAAACTCAAGCAAAGTTAAAAAAAAACAGGGGTTCAAGACAATAATATATCAGTCCGACAGTCCGTACAGCTGAATGATGTATCACGTATGCCCTTCTGCTTCTAAATCTGCTGAACATAATTCTAGTTCTAGAATAAATATTACTTATGGGAAATGGATTCTAAAGCCATTTCTTTTTGCGGAGGAAGCTCAAATATACACATTGTATTTTTTTTATTGTCATCATAGCATACCATACTTTCAGTGCTGGATGCTCACTTGCTAGTAAGAATTGTTAAACTAGTCCATTACAGATAACATTATACTCCCTCCGTCCTCGAATATAAGGCATGTGTGTATTTCAAAATTCAAATGTTGTTATCTTTGACTAACAATTAGCCTAATTATATCAAAAGTTCGTATTACAAAAGTAATTACATCTCTTCATAGGAATCCTGCACCCAAACCGCGGGCAGACCCGCTATCCACGTCATCCTATAAGCTGCGAGCCGTTGGATCGAGCGAACTGACAATATTGGCCATCCGATTGCGGATCGGTTCGGGTTTCAACCATTAAGCCGCCAGCACGGGCGTTCGAGAATCATCGGGAAAGCACATGTCCGTCTCCACTTGCCACCAAGGACCGAGCAGGGGGCGCGGGCATGGTGTCCCTGGCCACCCCAGTGTGAGCGTGGGGCTCGGGCGCAGCAGCCCCGACACCCCAACCCCGGCGCGGCACCGGGCACGGACGGCGAAGGCGCAATCGCAGCAGGCTAGCACCTAGGAGCGAGGTCGCGAGCGCGGCGTGACCATGCATGGCAGCGCCGGCGCATCTGCGCGGCCACGGACGGCGGCGGCGTGGTGCGAGCGCGGCCGAGGTGGAGGACGGGCCACGGACAGTGGCGCATCAGCGCGAGGTGTTTGATGGAATGCCCATTAGGTAAACATTAGCCTCGCCGCCTCCATCGTCGGCCCGCAGCTCTACTGGCACGCCGCGGAGGCAGTCACGGCGGCGACCGCGTGCCCCGCATGCGACTGCAACTGCGACGTGCGCCCGCTCCTCGACCTCCCGGAAGGTGCGCCTCCTCCCCCCTCGCTGCCTCTTCTCTTTTTAGATCCGACGCGATTGGGTTGTCCTTCCGTGTGCTTTTCTGTTGTTACACGTGCACGTGCTCAAATTTCCAACTCTTATGCATCAAATTGGCATGTGATGACTGAATGAGCATTGCTGATTAGATTCAGACTTATTTCACCCAATATTCAAGACAGAACTACGTTGAGGAACAGCAGGATCTTGTTTTAGTGTAACTCAGTTTGTAAGGACAGTCAGACAAACAAGATGGGGCTGAGCACACATATCGTATAACTTTGAATAAGAGGCTTGAGCGTCCTCCAAAAATATTGGCTTAATCATTACCCTGATGTTCTATATCAAGGATGTCTAGATGCTAACCATGGAACATGAAAAATCTTTTACTGCCTTTTCCATTGTCTTCTCTGTTTAGTATTTATTTACTCATGTTATATGCGACTGTCTTGCAGAATAGTTTCAGCTAGCAAGTGATGTGTCCTTTGTTCCTTTTTGTTCTATGAGCATTTCAATGTTACGCGCAACTAACATATTGAAGAAATGCTGAGAGCAGGACATCACAATAATACCATATCCCAAAGTACATTATGCCATGATATATTTGAATTATCTTCTCAATAAACATAGGGGCCTGATTATGTCTTTGATTGAGACATACATGACACAATGGAGTTAATCAAATTCTGATTACTGTGCTTTAACTGAAACTCGTGCCTTTCCATGTTTTCAGATTGTGCTAAACACTTCAAAGGGGTCAAGAGTCGCGCATCTGGTGAACAGACAGAAAAAGTGCTTGTAGAAGAACTAAAGCAGAGAGAAGAGGAGGCAACACAAGCCCAGCAAGAGGCTGATGTTAAGTTACTCGATGCCAAGAAATTAGCTTCACAGTATCAGAAGGAGGCTGACAAATGCAGCTCAGGCATGGACACCTGCGAAGAAGCTGGAGAGAAGTCAGCTGTAGCATTGGTCCAACAAAAGAAACTGACTTCTTTGTGGGAGCAAAGGGCTTGGGAACTAGGATGGAAACTGGAGAATTCCAAGGCACACACCTAAAGTAGTAAATCAAATACCCTAGTGGATGGGGTTGGATACTATGTGTAGCAATAGATCTCATTGCAATTACTTTCCACTAAGAGCTCAAGATGATGAGGAAACAACTGGGTTTCTGGTTGAGCGAACTCGACTCTCTTTACACGCCAAGGGCCTCCTTGTCCATAGCAAATTTATGCTCAGTCTGTAGTATACTTCCATTGCTGTTTGTGAACACGCTGTGTGTTAAGATGATCATAGGATGATACTGTTCATTGTTGTCTGGATGTTCTAAAAGGAGAAAAATGGTCTAGGGGTCGTGGCAGCTAAATTCAGCTCTCCTCTGTTACGCCCACTAGCCACTAAGTATATTCTCCTCGTTCCTAACAATTGCTAGAAATTATGACCTAAAAATACTATACGCAGTGTCATCAACTGGTGTCTGAATCCTCATTATTATTCACTAACCTCTTTTCCCTGTTCTTAGTGTTATTGGATCAGTATCTCAATGCAACTCCTGGCATTCTTACCTCCTCATGTTAATCAATGGCTATACATTTTTTTATTTTATTTTACCTGGGCCAAACATTTAGGTCGAAACATCATCAGAGACCCATATCTACTGACCATAGCGCAGATTTACGTGCATACATCATCTCGAGAGAAAAGTCACCATGGCTCACACTCTCACAACAAATTATACACTGGCCCAAATCTGATGTAGGTGTGGCAAAGCCACGCCCATGTTTCTAGTTAGATTTGTATTTAGAAATATTTCCTAATGATCAAACTTTTGTTCCTATAAATCATATATTATAAGAGAAATCATAGTCAAAATATATTTTTGAAGACCACACGAAGTCAAATCGCGTCTTATATTCAGGGACGGAGGGAGTATGAGCTTAGATCATTGGGGAATAGAATGAGAATCAAGACTGTGTCAAAATGACAGATTGTCTTATGCCTGTGGTAGTGTGATGAAACCCAAAATTGCACAATTTGTCAAAAGGCATTCTGCATTGTAATGCTCCTAAATAGCTACCAATCCACACTTTGCACTCATTCCTTTGCATTGATCACATAGCCTGTATGTCCTAAACCAAACCAAGTAGTGAGCAATGGCATTGCCATCAGTAAAATAACATTAAACTGTCCTTGTATTGCACACGGATCACAAACTACCTAAAATCCGCCAATTTCTTCATCCAAATGATCGATATCACTGACACTGGATGATCAACGTATGAAATCACAAGCAATGAGTTATGCAGAATAGCATTTTGCAAACTGTAGCAGCGCCATTGGCACCTAAAAGCAGATTCTTTTTAAGTTCAATCTTTTTTACCTGAGACGGCAGAGCAAGGAAAGGAGGTGAGGAGGGCGTCGCAGTAGACGCCGGCGGGCTTGTCGACGACGGCGAGCCACTCGTCCTCGAACACGACGTCCGCAGAGGCGAAGGCCGCGGAGCGCGCGGAGCGCGCGGAGGCGGTCATGGCGCGCCGGAGCTCCACGTCCTTGGAGGCGGCCGGGTAGGGCGGGGACACCGGGGAAGGATACTCTCCCCTCGACGGCGCCGTCGACGTAGCCGCTGACATCGCCGTGAGGCGGCGCGCTGGTGGCAGGAGGGAGCGGAGCGGGGAGGCGGCGCCAGCAGGAGGCTGGAGAAGGAGAAGGGGCAGGGGTAGTTTCGTCATTGAGGTAAAAATACGGTAGCACTTGAGTATCTCGTGTTTGTCATCTCATTAAAAAAGAAAAAAAGAAAAAAAAGGAAACCCAACCCTCGCCTGTCGCCTCCGCCGTGGGCGTCCCGGATCTCCGGTGAGATCCCGGGGCAGAGGGATCCTCCCGTGAGCCTGGAGCCTCTGGGGTTTGGGGTTTTCGGGGCAATTTGGGTAGTGGCGGTGGTTGACAATTTGGGGGTGGAGGAGGATGCGGGCGTCGTCGTCGTCGTCCAACGTGGGTATTCACCTCCCTTCCCCTTCCAATCTCATCCGCTGTTCTCGCGGTGCTTCTTCTGGGGCTTTTATACTGCGCTTTACATCACTTGTTGTATGAATTGTGATGATGTACTTGTCGCTCTTCTGGGCTGTCCGATTCATGAATTGCCATTCAGGTGGTTGCATTGTATATCAATTTGTTATTCAGGTGGCAAGCCTGTAACTGAGTAAATTTTAACTGCTTACTCCACTTCCATTGTGTTTTCCATGAGAACTTGAATATCAATTTGTTATTTGGTATGATAGAGGGCTCGACGGAGGAGCCACATGATTTTCCCCTCTCTATTTCTATTTACATAGAAGTTCCTATGCAGGCTCTAGTGTCCATGCCTATAAAACAATGTAGAGTTTAGGCTTTTCTATTCATGTATATAGATGTCTTTGATCACATTTACTTGATTTATGGAGAATGCTAAACTTTTAAATTTTAATTTCAGGAGGACATGATGATGACAGAGTTAAGCAAAGTTCTAAGAACTCCTGTTGCGGAGATAAATTCCAAGAGGGAGTTCTCACCCCAACAGGAAGTGGAGTAAGCACCTGTCTTACCTGAACAGACCACAAGCACTGCATCGCATTAAGCAAACAGATTATTCTCTGTACCTGGACATTATTGCTTTTGTTGTTAACAGTAGATAGCTTATTTATATGGTACACCAATTGTTTTGATGCTATATAGCATTATTAATTTTGATGCTCTCAATACATCAAAATGTCCAAGGCTTTTGTTGTTATAATAGGGTGCATGTTAGATTTGTCACTAGAAGCGTATTAATAGAGTTTCCAGTTTTCTTTTGAGCTTACCCTATAGCAACGAATAATTCATATTGGCATGCAGAAAGAAGGCATACTCACAGGAAGGATGTGCTCATGCAAAGGAGTTGCAGGAAGGTGGTTTTCAAACAAAGGAGACGTACACAATAGGTCCTAATGCAAAGAAGTTGCATTTAGCAGCTGCTAATGCAAAGAAGTCATGTGCAGCAGCTAGCCACAATCCTACTGTGCTACTTCAGGGAAATGTAGATTCTACTTTGCTGGATGATGAGGGCATTTCCGTGGATGATGAAGTCCTTGTGGATATTGAGCTGAGGGCTGAAGCTGATGCACAGGAAGCAGCCAGAAAGACTCAAAGTGAGGAATCTTTGGTGGATCCTATTTTTTATGCTGACACTGCCACTGTACAAATTCCAGTTGATGATTATGCAGATGTTAAGTTCAACATTGTGTATGACAATGAAAATCCAAGGATCAAAGTAAATGAATATTTCCCTTCGATGGAGAACTTCAGGATGGCACTAAGACAACATGGAATAAAGAAGGGGTTTCAGGTGCACAAAATCAAGACTGATAAGACTAGGTATAGAGCTGAGTGCAAGGCAGAAGGCTGTCCATGGAGAATTGTGGCACGCAAATTGTGGGACAGACCAAATGTTGTGGTACTACTCTAACCTGCCTAACTTGTTAACTTGCTTAATGTTAGTAACTTGTCTAATTTGTTTTGTGTTTCTGTTTCCTGTATTGCAGATTAGCATGATGCCTCAAGAGCACAATTGCCTATCTACTAGTAACCCTGTTACCTCAATGGCATCACAAAGCTGGGTTGCAGAGATGGCTGCTGATTGGTTGAGGGAGAGTCCAGAACTAGGAGCAAAAGAGTTGCAAGAGAAACTGCAGGAGGTGTATAGTGTAGAGGTTAGCTATGCTACAGTATGGGGTGGAAGACAGAAAGCGATGAACAAGCTTTTTCAGTCTTGGGAAGACACTTTTCAGACATTGTACAATTTCAGGGCTGAACTTCTTTCCTTGTCTCCAGGCTCAGTTGTCGAGATTTGCACTAAAATATGTGGAGATGATGTCCACTTCGACAAGCTTTTCTTTACTCTGGAGCAATGCATAGATGGCTTCAAAACAGGTTGTAGACCTGACATTGCACTCAACTACACAGACTTGGCTGGTATCTACTCAGGGAAATTAGCATGTGCTTGTGCGCTTGATGGTCACAATTGGATGTACCCTGTCGCATGGGCCATTTTTGACTCTGCTTCAAATGATAACTGGACTTGGTTCATGGAGCAATTGAAGAAGACTATAGGGAATCTACCAGGATTGACAATTTCTGCTGATGTTGGTGATAATAATCTAACTGAAAGTTTCTTAGAATGGACTCTGAACATAAAGGGCATGCCTTTGGTTGACTTGATTGATAAGTTGAGGCAGATGACAATGGGGGTTTGGTACAAAAGGAGGTGTATTGGAAGTAAGCTCTCTGGCCATATTCTCCCTGCAGTTATCCAACAACTTAATACACAAATAAGAAGTTTGAGAAACATCAAGGTCTCTAAATGCGGGTTGCAGACCGGTGAAGTTTCTGGCAGCTCTCAGGACATGGTGCCATGGAGGCACGTGGTGGACTTGGACGAGCACACCTGCAGCTGCAGGGAGTGGCAACTAACCAAGAAGCCCTGCCTCCATGCTCTGGCATGGATAACTGCGGAGACAAATGCTGACATGGAATCCTTTGTCCATGACTACTACTCTGTTGAGTGGTTTAGGGCTGCATATAGCGGTATAGTTCCACCCATGACAGACAAGTCGCAGTGGCCTCGGGTGGACCCTGGTTTCAAGCTGCTGGCACCGCAGTTGAAGCCAGGACTTGGGAAGAGGAAGTACACAACCAAGACAAGCGAGGAACCATGCGCAAGTAAACAGTGCGAACAATGTGGAGAAATTGAACATCATGAGAAGGGTTGCACGCTGCATTGCCCAAAGAAGAGGTTGGTGCACTAACTTGATTTTTTTCCCCTGTGCATGCTTTATGTGAGAAACACAACTGGCATTTTTTGTTGCAGGAAGAGATGTCAAGCTGAAGAGGGCAGGAAGGCTGAGATCATCTCTAGGAACTATGCACCGCCATGGGACGGTAGATCTGTCGAGGGAGGTGAAGATGCTCCGCGGTCATCGGTCTACCTATTATGTAGTTGTCCCAGGAAGGAGGATTTAGGAGCTGAGGACTTCATCTGTGGCTGCCTGTGTATGCATGGTTAACTAACCTAGGACGGGGTCTGTAACGTGCTAAGCATGTTTTGCATTGGAAACTGTTTTAATGGCGTGGTAAATGTCATGAATTTGTGCTAGGCATTTGCTTCGTGCAAATATGATGTCAACGCCCGACCTTTAAATTGCGTAGGGGAGGCTCTTCTCAGGCGCGGCCTTGGCTCTTTGGTTGCTGCCTTCTGCTCATGTTGGTTGTGGGGGTTAAAGCCTTAAAGGTAGTAGCTGTGTTTGTTGCTGTGCTTGGATTTTTTATTACTCATTCATTGGGTTCATTTTGCATTCTCTGATTCCCCCTTGCTTTGATCTGTGCAACAGAATGGCTAGCAGCAGGAGCCGGCTGAGCCAGGCATGCAGGAACTGGAGGCCAAGCATTGGTTGATCCAGATGTGTAGGAGCCAAAGGCTTTTGAGAGAGCCTCTGCCTATCTTCGCATTTGTCATCTGTGTTTACATGCTCATCTGAACGTGTAGCATTTGTTTGGGTCATTTTCGTGTTAATCGGTGTCTCAGGTTAGGGATGCGGGCTAGATATAGCTTTCCTTTGCCATAGTGGATAGGTTGACAGCATTACCAATTCCCCCCTTCAAACACTTTTAACTTAAAAACATAAATTGCATGCATATTTTGATGTCATGCCAAAGATTCAAAGATTACGGATATAAATCCCTACTGCTGCTGTTAATTGCCACAGCATACAGGCATATGGTACTCCCTTCGTCCGTAAAATGAATGCGCTACCATTAGCGGTAGGTAGAACTCGGTACTCATGGGTTTTCTGCTGCACCTGCCTATTTCAGACCTTAAGCTCCAGCCTCTAGGTATCGAGTTGCAGTACAGTACTCATTTGGCACCAATGTCTCGGCATGGTGCATGATGAACATTCTCACATTTATCAGAAATTACCCTGGTCGTTTGAACTTATCAGCCCGGTTTATTAGTCATGATACAATGTTTTCCAGTCACAACAAAATAGCCGAAAAGAATCATTAGCCGAATAGCTTGTTAAAAGGATAACTCACAAGCCATCCAAAAGAGATCGGCACACATGTGTACGCATTTGTAGGATCTGAGAGTCGGACAGTTTGGAAAAGAACAACCGTATACACTACCTCCATTTTTTTTTCATATGTGACTGATTATTTTCTTAGTTTTTTTTTTCATGTTTTTGCTTTGACTATTCCTTTTTTCTTTCATATAAACTTTGTACACAAAAACCCAAGTGTATACTATCAACTAGCAAGGTAGCCCGTGTGGGTCGCTAGCTTTTCTTTCGTCGTATAACATGTAGATGTTTTGAATTGAAAATATTTTTAAAAGATAGTTGTTTATTTGTTTGATTGTAAAATTTTCTTCTCTCTGCACCCATGATGCTTCTATTAGCATACACTACAAATAGCTACAACCAACCAATTCGTTGTCTTAAAACTATTCTCATCTCCAATTCTTTTTTCCCCACTCCTATCACATGGTTGTGCATTTTGAGTTGAAGCCAAACGTAGGTAGACTTAAGTTTATTTTTAGTCGCGAACATAAATCTTTTTTTCCTCTCTTAGTTGAAAGGCAGAGCTCCTGTTATTGTGTTCAAGAAAAAAGTTTCTTTTTAGTGAGCTTAGTTTATTAATAAAACCACTTCCAAATCTCTCAAATATTTTCATGTTCCTTGGTCCGCTTGTGAACTTAAACTTTGGATTCCTTTTCAATGTTAAATTTAGATATTTTTGTTATAGTATAAATGGACTATTCATTTAGTTTTTTCGCCAATTAATTTTAAGATCAAACTATTAATTTTGATCATTTTTATTTAAATTTTGCCTTTATTATTGTATTTATATGGATACTCTATCTAGGTTTAGTTCTTCCCAACTCCTATATGGATATCAAACTGTTATTTTCCTTATTTTATTATTCTGAGTTTACTATTTATTAATTGTATTAGACTTTGGGTTACTAAATGAGTCAATCTGTACCAAGCTCATTGTATCAAGCTTGAGCTTGTTCGAGAATCAAGTCGAGCTTGATCTGAGTTCAGAACCACCTGAGCCTAGAGTTTGGTGGTCTTTATCTACCCTAAGTTTAGCTAATTGTAGTCTATACAATGTTTAAGCTTTATTGATTTTCTTATTATTTATAAGCCCTATTGGATTTGGACAATGTAGTTGGTTAAAAAAATAAGATAACCTTAGAGAAAGTCATGCTCACTTGCTCAGTAGTAGATAATAAAGACAACCAAACTCTAAGCTAAGCTAGCCTTTCGAGCTCGTGCTTAATAATGAGCTTTAAGTTAAGTTTGAGTTTGGCTTCTATAGGGCGTCCCAACAAGGCTATTTGCACTAGCTATTTGATGACGTGGATGAGAGAGAACGTGAAAAAGTTCAATTACCAGCGACGAACTCATCGCTAGCTCGCACACTTCCCCGTGCCTTCAGCGTCTCTGACTCCACGGTCCACTCACATGCATGCTGTAGGGCTGGACTTCTTTCCTTTTTTTTATTCCCACTCGGCTGACGATTTGGACTTCGTCATTGCAGACGCCCTTAGTCGATTCAAGCCTAAGATGAGTCGAACAAGAGTAGATCATGAGCCTCTAGCTTTTCTTGCAACCCTAATAGTGTGATAATTTCTAGATGTATTGGAAGATGATGACTTCTTTAAACACCATTGTACTATGATTGGCGCCATATATTGTTAAATGTTTATAATTTCTATGGTCCTGTTCACCCGGCTTATAATCCATCTTTTTCAGCTTGTTTTTTCAGCCGGAGCAGTGTTTTTCTCTCACAACAAATCAGCCAACTATGTTTTTCAGCCGGCTTATCAGCACAGCCGAACGAAGCCTATGGTTGTCAAAAAGTGACCACTAAGTGAAAGAAATGAAGCTATTTTAAAAAATGAGTTAATAACACAGGAATTGGTTACTTATTACCTAGTTCAAGTTCTCAATTTTACATTGGTGCTCGTATTTTTTAAATTTATTCAAAGATTCAATGGGGCTATTCTTTGGCTAGTAAACAACGTGCCCGGTGACGAGGCCTATTGTGACTAATCTCAAGATCTGCCAATACAGTCTTTGGGAGATTGTTTATATTTCAAAAAAAAGAATTATCTTCATGTGTATAAATTCATTTTCAACATATTCTTTTGTTTGTGATATATGTTGACAAACTTTGATGCAAGTTTGCCAACCACATAAAAGTTTCGGTTTATATAGAAAAAAAAACTCTAGTTACCTTTTTATTTCACCCATGCCATCACGAAAGACATGCACACAGTACCTACTAGTAACTTCGAATGCTTTTTTTTTTGGTAATCTTGCTTCTGTCATTATTTGTTGAAGTGAACTTTATACCCACTATACGGCCGCCCGTTCCAACTAAAAATAATATAAACCTCATAAATGAATGCATGCTTAATCTTATCGCTGTCAAAGTCTCAAACAACGTAGCCATCCTTTCAAGAAAAATGACAAGAGGCAGTAGGAGTTGTTTTAATTTTAAATTTTGAAATGATGTCATAGTACAGCGAATAAAAAGTCAAAGTGTTTTGACAGTTTGAGTCCCGGAACACCAGCCCCCACTGTCCTTGCTAAATGTGAGGAACAAATATTTTGGTGAAAAACTACTTTTTAACAACTTTTCAAAATGGTCATCTAAATATAATAATCTTCTATTCTGAATTTTTCGCTAGCCAAAAATAGAAGACGAGAATAACTCTCTAGAGTGCGCATGAGATATAGAAAAACTGTTGAAGAGTGGAAAGATATAGAAAGCGATTTTTATGTAAATGACTCTCCACATGATGATTTAGAGAATGTGATTTAAAAAGTCTCTTGGAGACGCTCTTATAGTAAAGCCACCGTAGATTACAGAACATTGGCGTGGGTCAGAGCGTCCATATACAACTATTCTGACTCTTAAGGACGTTGCTAAAACGTGTTGTATTATACTTTATCTCTGTCTTAAAACTTAATACAAAGACGTACAAACCTTCCACGTGATCGACAAAAAAAAAGAAAAAATAGTACAACCACCGTAGAAAACCCTACCTGTATGTATGGCTGTATCGTCGACATATATACACGTATAGAAATACGCTCCACGTAGACAAACAAATGGGAGTCCGCCGCGTGCGCCCGCAGTATCCTTCCAAACCAACCAACTACCAACCACTACTTACCTTACCCCATCTGCTAAGCCGGCCCCACCATGCGTCCGACCCTACCTGTCATTCTCAGGGACCTCCTCGCATATGTCCTCGTCTCTTTTGCTGCCCTCCCCTGAGTCCCCTCCGCCGCCAAGATCCGTTAAGACTTTCCTCCTCGCTGCCGCCGCCCGCCTTCTCCTCCTCCGGCGACCAAGAGGGTCGGGTCAAGGAAGAGAAGGGCGCCGGCTGTCGAGTGGGCGGGCGGGTGGGCGGAGATGTTCCTGGTGGACTGGTTCTACGGGGTGCTGGCGTCGCTGGGGCTGTGGCAGAAGGAGGCTAAGATCCTCTTCCTCGGCCTCGACAACGCCGGCAAGACCACGCTCCTCCACATGCTCAAGGACGAGGTCGGGATCGAATATCTCTTCTGTTTTTTTTTTCAAACTGATGCTGTGTGTTGGTTCTTCTTCTTCCCGGGATGGTTAGATGGGCTGAATGGGTTGGGTTAGTATGTCTACCCGATTTTTTTTTCCAAAAAAAAGAAAAAAAACATTCCCTTTGAGCTATGCGGTCGATGCTTTTTTGTGAATTGCGGAGTTCTGTTTCGATTTGAAACTCCCACAGTTTTAGTTTCGGTGAGACTTGGAAGAATTGTGATGATGTGGTGGATCCGTATGTGCTACCTACCTCCGTGTAAGAATTGAATTGTGTGGTGCTGTGGTTATATCCTTTCGGGAGTAAAATTGTAGAGGCCTAAGCGCAAATATAAGTTGATGAGCGCGCATTTCTTTAGGTTCAGGGCTTATCTTTCCACTCTAATTTTAGTTTTCTACCCCTAGATGTCCATTTGAAGGGTTCAGTGCTCTTTATGATTTTTTTATGTAACAATTCAAAGTATAGCCCTTGTGTAATTCAAGAGCATGCCTTGCAAAAGTGATACTGGAAGTCTCTCAAAACTGTGGACTGGGAACAATTCGATCATATTTCATGTCCTACCCTGGTAAGGTTTCCCTTTGAGGAATAACATCTAGAGACAGTACCTTTCCCCAGATTTGGAAGTACAGATTTATGTTGGTATCGGGGTTGCCTTGTTTGGTATGGCTGAACCATTTCTTTGAGCACTGGATTGCTTTTCTAGTAGACCTGTAAACGTTCCATGTTCTGAAGAATCGGGGTTGCCTTGTTTGGTGTGGCTTAACCATATCTCTGAGACTGCTTCCTAGACCTGGAAAAATTCCATGTTCTGAAGAATAGTTTGCTTCTTTCAGCTATGTGGGCTTATGACTCCATATCAATTTTCTGGAATTCTAGGGTGTAAATCTGGGGAAAGGTTGTTCCTTTCATTCAGAGCTTCTATTTTAGATCTGTTACTTGTACAGTTCACGCTGTTATAACTACTAGAATCCTACTGAAAAATTGTATGTGCTGAAGCTAAGCAGATATCAAAGGAAAGTTCTATGCAGGTTATGTTTTAACATGTATTGGGAAGATCAAGTTCAAGGCATTTGATTTAGGAGGACATCAGATTGCTCGCCGTGTTTGGAAGGATTACTATGCTAAGGTCCCACCTTCCTCTCTTTTTTTTCCTTCAGTATTAGTAACTTGGTGTGTAGTTGTATCATGTATCAATGTGTTCTTCTCCTGTGGGTGTGATTTCTGAAGGTTTCATGCCATCCTTTTGTAATTTTTTAGCTCATTCTGAAATTGAGAAGTACTAGTAGCCATGCTTCATCTCTAGCCATTTTAGTTGGCATCATTATCAGGGGACATTGAATATGTTGGTCTTCACTTTTGCTCCCACTTGTAACACCTGTTGCTTATTGTCAATTTTTCATCAAGTTGGTCAGTGGGTTTAGTGCATACAATAGTAAGTTGCCCATTGTCCACCCCTATATGCTAGTGAACTTGGTGCAGCCATCTAACTTTTAGTTTCTTAGTGGGAGATATGCTTGATGGTATCTAGATTCTATGATTCTTGGAATTATGCTCTTCTAGACTTCTGGCTTTGTCTGTTTTTTTTGTGCCCAACTGCATTTATTTTTTTTGCAACTAATATTTATTCTTTTTATATTTTTGCCTCTTTTTTTTTAAAAACTTTGTATTGTTTGATGAGGTGGTGGAGTTGGCTCAGTCATTGATGGATATTGTTCTTTAATATGAGGAATGCTGAATAAAGTGACTATATTCCAATATAGAGAAACATTTGTAGTAGACTCTGGAGTTTGCTTTAGGTAAGAAGATGGATAATTAAAAATGTTTGAAGATGGAAGGAGGTGGGGGGAGGGTGTGTGGGGGGTGTGGCATCCAAGGATGGGTAGGAATCCAGAGAATGTCCAAACTAGAAACTGCTAATAAACTAAGCCCGCAAACCAAGAAACTAAGTGTGAGTTCCTGATAGAAGAGACATTAGGAATACGAGACAATTAGGAGTGCCTGACAGAAATGCATCTTCCCTTGCGAGGTGCATCTTCATAGGAAGGACTTACATTGCTACACCATTGCTGAATTTGTTATATGTTACTATGTATAGATTGCTAGTACCTATTGCCTTGGATGAAAACAAAACTGTTTCCTCCACTTCAAATGTTTGACTTTATATTTCTAAATTGAACCTTAGAAGGTACAGGGTTTTAACGAGGTATTTGGATTTGGGAAATTGTTTCTTAGGTAAATTATTAGGTCCTCACTTTATATCCAAAACACTTTTGGTTTGAAGCATATCTTTACCAAAATCATGCAATGATCTGATGACTGATGAAACATATCCTACTATGGCACTTCCTTAGAGATTCTGCTTTGGTGTCCTTTGTATAGCCTACTTTTATTATTCCTCATGATCAAATATTGACTTCCTAATTTACCGTGTTACTGTGAATGCTGGTGGAACTGGACGTGTGTGCTTTCGACATCTGGTTTGCTGAACTTTCCTGATATCATTCTGATATAGGTGGATGCAGTGGTCTACCTCGTGGATGCCTATGACAAGGAGCGGTTTGCTGAGTCAAAGAAGGAGCTAGATGCACTCCTGTCAGATGACTCCCTGGCCACTGTTCCATTCCTGATCCTGGGGAACAAGATTGACATCCCTTATGCCGCTTCAGAGGAGGAACTCCGTTACCACATGGGGCTGAGCAACTTCACCACTGGCAAGGGCAAGGTTAACCTGGGCGAGTCCAACGTGCGCCCCCTGGAGGTGTTCATGTGCAGCGTTGTTCGCAAGATGGGGTATGGCGATGGGTTTAAGTGGGTGTCACAGTACATCAACTAGTGTTAGCTACCCACCGTGGTACTCCCTGAACCTTAGCTACCACAAGAGAGATAGGGAGCTAGCTGCCTGGTCATGGTTGTTCATGGTGCCAGTACATATGTGTTCATGGAAGTAGTGCAAAATCTGGGATCTTGTGCCAGATTTTTCTTCTGTTACAGTGTGATCGTGGAAGAGGAGCACCTTTTATACTTCATTGCTGGAGCTCTTTAATTCTTGCTGTCTACTTTGTTTTTCTTTTTCATGCCTGACGTCAGTGGACTGTATTTGGGGGGAAAAGTACAGTTGGACGTCTTCCCATGAAGGGTTAAACTTTTGCCGACCTTAGACTAACCAAGAGCTTGTTTGGATAGTCTTCAGTCGAGGGGATTAAAGGATTTTGACTTGTAATCGATCCCCTTGAATTGAAGACTAACAGGACAAGCTCTAAGGGAGGCCTTTGGTCGTAGGATGCCGGGGATTGTGAAGGTCGTGAGGAAGAAGACAACTTGTTGAGCATTGTATCAAATGCGTCAGACCTTGAGCGGTAAAAGTTTCATCGACCCTCAGTGGTGAAAATTTGCAGTCGTTAGTGATAATGACTAAGCCTTTGGAGGGTCACTGTCATTTATATGGTGTGAGAGGAGGCTAGGGTTTAAGATTTTGTGAGAGAAGGCTTGGGTTAGAGAGAGATGAGAGACTCTTTGATTTGACCCCTTGTTTAGTTCACCTCAAAATTCCAAGTTTTTTCACTCTCTCTCCATCATATCAATTTTTAACCGCTTGTATGGAGTATTAAATGTAGGTAAAAAAATAACTAATTACACAGTTTAGTTGAAAATCACGAGATGAATCTTTTGATCCTAGTTGGTCTATGATTGGACAATATTTGCCAAATAAAACGAAAGTGGTACTATTCATCGGGTTGAAATTTTCTCCAATCTAAACCAGGGCTGAGCTTTTGTCCATTTTATTAGATTTGACTAGTGCTAGAAGTGGTTTGTAATCGCACATCTTAATGCAATCCTACGATCAAGCTTGTTCACTTCTCTCTAAATCTGAAATTTGTTACTTTCGTGATTTTCGGAGTTATTTTTGGGATTTTACGTTCTTGTGGTTTGAGTGCAATTTGGGGCAAATTTCTTGAGGGCTTTTGGTGCTATGACTTATGCTCCCAGTTTTTTAGGATTTCCCAGATTTTATGGTGATGACAAAATCTCAATCTTTTCGAGAGTTCTCTTTTGGAATGGATCGCTCATGGTATAGCAAGGTTGTGGATTTTATGTTGATGACAAAATCTCAAATCTTTTCGGGAGTTCTCCGTTGGAATGGATCACTCGTGTTATGGCAAGGTTGTGGCTGGGAGTTCTTGCAACAGGCTGCTTTTGTTTTTCAACAGTTTTTCGTTTCCTCTGTGAGGGGAGGGCCTATAGCAGCTGTCCTTTCTAGTCTCTCGAGTTTGTTTTTGACCTTTCCGATTGCAATGGACAGGTTAATGTACCAAACATTTGAGTAATTCCCGCTAGATTTCATGATTAATAATTTCGGGTTCGTACTGAACCTAGAGGCCAGGCTGTTCAATTTTCTTCATCAGTGCGCCTCAGTGTCTGCTTTCTCTTCTCCTCTGTTTGTTGCAGAACCTGCAGGTTGGCAGCTAGTAGCACCACAGCAGTTCGGCAGGAGAAGCATCAGTCCATCGACGATAAATGCAGGTTTGTCAACTCTCGGTTTCTACCGCAGCAGCAAGCAGCCAGCAACAGCTTCATTCGTTCAGGAGCTTTCTGAGTCTCATGTTCAGAGAAGTTCAGCAGCTCGACAGCTTAGCAGCCTGTGCAAAAAATTTTGCAAAATTTTTCAAGATTTCCCGTCACATCGAATCTTTGGACATATGCATGAAGCATTAAATATAGATAAAAAATAAAACTAATTACACAGTTTAGACGAAATTCACGAGACGAATCTTTTAAGCCTAATTAGTCCATGATTGGACACTAATTGCCAAATAACAACGAAAAGTGCTACAGGAGCATTTTGCAAAAAATTTTGCATCTAAACACAGCCTAGGCAAGGTCATTTGGATTTTGGAAGTGTCACTTTTTTATCTACAGTGATCAATCATGATCTGTACGCGCATGAGCTATTTTGATCCACCTTAGCATGTTTTAATGTTTAGGGCCCGTTTGGTTGGACCGGAACAATTCCTACCTAGATTGTTTCACTAATTTATATAACCTTTATCACCTGAAACTATTCCTGGTTGCATTCTGGCCTAAACGAACCGGCCCTTAGACTGTCTGCACTGGTATCCTATATCCCGCCCTCCAGGACCCATATAGCGTAAAAACGCCGGCAGCGGGCTACGCTACGCCGTCCGGTACCCTAGCGGACGAGCGTCCATCCGCCAAATGCAGCGGAGTACAGGACGTCCGCTACGCCCGCCGTGGGCCCACATGGCAACCGCCACGATGGAGAGAGAGGGCGCAGCGCGAGGGCGGCGCGGCGGCCAGGCGTGCGCGGACGGGCGGCGCGAGGTGCGAGTGTGAGGCCGGCGGCACCCCTCCCCTTTCCCTCCTCCTTGGTGCTTCGGCTCCGGCGGCGGCATGCCGGTGGGCCGGTCCAGAGGCCCTCCATCCTGGCGCGGGAGCCCCATCCCTGCGGCGAGCCCCGGCCATGCGCCCCTCCTGTGGCAGGCCGCCACCGCCGCCGCGGCAATTCGGTCATGGGCGGGAACCGGAAGGAGGAGAGGACCCCGCCGCGGCCGCCGATGGAGGCCGCGGGGAGGGGGTGCCGTGGCCGCCGGTGGAGGGAGCAGGGAGGGGGCCGTGCTCGCCGCGGGCGCCGGTGGAGCTGCGCGCGCCACCGAGGGAGAGAGAAATGGGGAGGGAGGGAGGAGAGAGAGAGCCCAGGTGGGGGAGAAAAGAATGTAGAGTATGACGTGTGGGTCCCATTGATATAGAGATGAGTATAGAGAATGAATGGGTGCGGGAGAAAGTGGTATAGAGGAGAGAATCTCGATAACCAGGACTGAATATTCCTTTTAGAGGATGAATATAGAGGATGAAGAGTGCAGTCAATCTTAAGCATTTTTGTTTGCTACAGTGAACATCATCATGATCTCTTGCATTTTTTGTTTGTTCCTACCTGGCAACTTCGAGTTTGGGTTACCCTAGCTTTGTAGCTCGGTTTTATCCCTTCTAGGGCTATTTAGTTTCCAAAATTTTTCAAGATTTCCCGTCACATCGGATCTTTGGACGCATGCATGAAGCATTAAATATAGATAAAAATAAAACTAATTACACAGTTTAGACGAAATTCACGAGATGATTTTTTTAAGTCTAATTAGACTATGATTGAACACTAATTGCCAAATACCAACGAAAGTACTACAATAACATTTTGCAAAAATTTTCGCGAACTAAATCAGAGTTGCCTTTTCGGTCCTTCTAGCTTGCTGAGCTTAAAACAAGCTGGGGACGACTGGACGGAAGAAATCAGAGTTGTGCATTTTTTTTTTTGAGAAAGAGAAATCAGAGTTGTGCTGCTGATACTGCTATTCAGAACCCCTCTTTGCGGATCGGCGGGCCTCCATCGATCCGACCTGACAGCCTGGACACAAAGAGGCTCGTGTTGCCGGTTCGCCCTAGGCTTGATAAGCGCGCAGGCGGAGACGGCGTTGTGACCTTGTAGTCACACGCGGCTGACACGAGTCTAACTCGTGATCACAACTAGTACACTGGTGGCCACCTGTGGCATACAGGTAAAGCCTGATAAAACTAGTTAATTATGGGAATCGTCCGCCACCGCGTCGCGCGTGACAAATGCGCTGCGCTTTTTTTTTTGTCCCATTGTTTAAATAATAAAAACTATCATAATGTCGTCTTTCTGTTTTTCCCTTTGTGTAATGTCGTCTTTTTATTCAGCATAAAAAACACCATGAAGAAAAATATCTCTAATATCTACATCTATCTATCGAGCACATCTGGTCGAACGTGCGCCTTTGCTGGCCCTAAGGACCAGGTCTGATCGGCCCAACTCCTCTCACGGCTTCTCCATTTTATTAAAAAAATCTGGACACTTTTCTTTCCTATTCGCGGGTTGTGACCAATTCCACCGGGACAGACCGACCATGCGCCGCGCGTCCCTACGCCTCATGCCGTCCATGCCTCGTGCCTCACGTCGTGCGCTGCTCACGCTGTGCTCCCCCACGCCCGCATCAATGATTCTTCATTAGGCGGTAGCAAGTAGATGATCACAAGTTGCAAACATATCATTCATGCGTTTCAAATGTAAGTTACATATATTTCATTTAGATGTTACAAAATTAGATATAATGTTGCATATGTTATAATGACCATACACGTACTCCCTCCGTATCGGATTTAGAAGTCGTTTAAGACAGCGACACGGTCTCCAAAACACAACTTTGACCTCTTGTTTTTATAAAATATATTTATGAAAAAGTGATATATGTATACTTTTATGAAAGTATTTTTCAAGACAAATCTATTCGTATAATTTTTACATTTGCAAACTCAACAACTTAAAAGTTATTGATGATTTATATTCCCAATGTTTGACTCAAATCTTGTCCAAAACGACTTCTAAATCCGATACAGAGGGAGTATGTTACAAGTGTATGTATCAAATATTTCAGCTGTTTCAAAAGTACGTTGCAAGTGTTTAATATGGTTGTTGCATATGTTGCAGTGGTTATACATGCATGTTGTAAGTATGTTTTTCAAATGTTTCAGCTGTTTCATCTGAATATTGTATGTTCTCATCTGGATGCTGCATTTGTTGCAGTGGTTATATACATATGTTGCATGTGTATATTCCAAATGTTTCAGACGTATGTTGTAAGTATTTTATCTGGATGTTACAGATGTTGCAGTGGTTATATACATATATTGTAAACTTATGTTTCAATTGTTTCACCTTATTTCATCACGTTGCAACAGGTGCTGCTCCCCACGCGCTCTGACTCTTAGACACGCACACGCTGCCACACCCATCCAACGCTATCCATCTTTGTCATGTGGGCCAGCTGCAACAGTCGAATGTGCACGCAATGAGCGGTTAATGCCCAAACGGCTGAGTACTCCCGAGTCAAAGTGCACGTGCGAATGAAGAGCATTAGAACAAGCCAGCACCCAACAGACGCAGAACAAGGCGTCCCTGCACCACCAGGCTTGGTTCTCCACGGTGGAGAATGCACCCAGATCAACACATAGTATGCGTGTTGTTCTCCCTCCTCTCTCTCTCCAATTGGTCTCTTTCTTATATTGGGGCACGCACGCTCTTATGTAGTTGGGCGGGCCCATGCACATGCTCTCCTGGAGGCGCAAAGCAGGAGGCGCGGGACGCAGCAGTATACGTAGGTGTCCGGACGTATATGTTTGTCTAGAGTTTCGAACGCTAGCGTAGCCTTTTTTAACGATGAACTTACCCGCCGCTTGTACCCCTGTTGATCTCCCCCTCCTACTGTACTATATATGGGAGAGTTAGTACCGTGTACCTACCAACACCTCCGCTGCGCCTGACGTCGCTGGTCCTGCAGACAGGCGCAGCAGCGCTGTCTTTAGTTGGATGAAAAGTTTTTGGAAAAATATCACATCGGATGTTTTATGTGATGTCTGAAGATGTTTTCGGATATTAATAAAAAACTAATTATATAGCTTGCCTGGAAACTGCGAGACGAATTTATTAAGCCTAATTAATCCATCATTAGCATATTTGTACTGTAGCACTGTCAAATCACGGACTAATTAGACTCAAAACGTTCGTCTCGTGATTTCCAATCAAACTGTGTAATTAATTTTTTTTCCATCTATATTTAATGCTCCATGCATGTGCCGCAAGATTCGTTAGTGTAATTTTTCGTGAATTTTTTTTTTGGATCGAAACACACCCTGCTGCCTTCGTAACTGTGCTACTCAGCGCTATTTTAATCTATCATTCATAGGTTGGGTTGACGTCGGACTCCACGGCTGGCCTGCCAGGGCACCAACGCTCTGTGCTTCATCGTGCCGGTTTAATTCTTTTTTTGAAAGGGTGTGCCGGTTTAATTCTTGCTGCTTACCTGTAAAAAAAATTCCTTGAGAAATTTTGCATCCTCATTGCTTGAAAATATGCCTGAAGCCATGTTATTAGCATAATTATTCTTATATTCAGGTTGATACAATACAGGTCAAAAAGCGATGGAGTCATAACAACCAAATGTTGGCAAGCTAAGTTCTGACCATAAAAAACAACAACGTAGATAGAGGTACGCTGCATTGTCTAACAATGAGAATGAGGAAAGCTCGGGCCAAAAATCGTATCAACTATCAACATAGTCGTCTGGCTCGTCTGATGCATCAAAATCAGAGGAAGCTCGGGCCAAAAATCATGAGTATCAATGTAGTCATCTAGCTCGTCTGAAAGCCGAGGCTGACGCATCCGAATTGGAGGAAGCCCTAGCCAAAAATTGTGAGTATCAACGTAGTCGTCAAGCTCGTCTAAAGGCTGAGGCTGTTGCATCCAAATTGATTGCATCATCTCAAATCACAGCTATCCATGATTTAAACTTGCAAAGAGATGAAATTGATTCTAGAATGGATGGCAAAGGCAGCTCTTGTAAGGGGAGACGGGACATGACTTCAGAAATTGATAATATAGGTATTTTTCTTTGGTTTCTGCTGTCCACTTTTGGTTTCTTCTCTTCACTTTCACTTTTAATTATTTTTTACTCTTTTTGATCAAGACACTCATGAAGATGAAGACACTCGTGAAAGCGCATGGCCAGAGAGAGGTATAGGCGTGCAGTGTCTGGTGATAAAAAAGATGAGGTCCTTGCTGAACAACGTGAGTATCAACGTAATTATTGAGCTAAGAAAAAAGTTATTTTTAGTGTTAACCATGATGATCAAGAAGATTTCGACTCTGGCCTTTGGGAACCAGAAGACGCATTGCATGGAATAGAGGGTATGAAAAGTTTAAACTATGTAATTGCAGATTAAAGAATACATTGTATGTGGAATGAGTAATGGTTCAATATTTATTTCAATAAAAAATGATTTAGATCAACAAAACCCACATGAAGATGGCCCCTGACATCTACAAGGATAATGAAGCCAGAACGTTTAACGTTAAAGGTGAGCTTGTGAGGATATTTTGCTATATATATTACTATATATTTGTGATCATGCAAAATATATTAATTTTTATTTATGCTCATGAAAACTTCATACAATCTGATTTATAACTGTAGATTTCAAATACGAGTATTGTATATAAGGCACAACAAGAATGAATGGTCATGATCCTTATAACTTTGTGTATGTGGGTCTTCCTAAGGCCCATCATGTCTTGAAGAAAGTGTAGAACTATTTTTTATTGTCGCGCAAAGAGGTTTGAAGGTGAAGGCCCTGCATTTTGTTGTCGGAACAGACAGATTAATATATTTATATCAGAAGTGCCAAATGAGCTCCATCGATTGTTCACAAGTCAAACTGATATGGATACAAAGTATTTTAGAAGCACCGATCCCCAAAAAAGATAACCCTGAAAAGGTAGATGACTTTAGACCTATTTCTCTTCTTAACTATACACTCAAGTGCATAACAAAGCTTTTATCAACAAGATTACAAACAATGATTATGCAGCTGGTCCACAAAAACCAATATGGATTCATAAAGGGGAGGACTATTCAAGATTGCTTAGCTTGGGCTTTCCAATTTTTACATCTTTGTCATAAATCCAAGAAGGAGGTAATCATACTAAAGCTGGATTTTGAAAAAGCTTTTGACAAGCTTGAGCATCAAGTCATCCTGAAAGTACTCAAAAGCAAAGGATTCTCAGATAAATGGGTTAGTTGGATCCAGAACATCCTCAGCACTGGTAGCTTAGCAGTTTTGCTAAATGGAATCCCTGGTAAATCATTCAATTGCCTTAGGGGTGTCAGACAGGGTGACCCACTTCCCCCCTCTTTGTCCTAGCATCTGACTTGCTCTAATCAATTGTTAATAGAGCTTGGCAAAGTGGAGTTTTCCAGCACCCACTCAGCAATGACTTTGGAGGTGAGTTCCCAATAGCCCAGTATGCTGATGATACTCTCTTGATCCTACCAGTTCAACTTGAAAGGGCTCCTAAGATCATTTTCTGACTCAACAGGGCTACATGTTAACTTTGAGAAATATTTCCTGGTTCCAATAAACATGAATGAAGTCAGAGACACTCGTCTTGCCAGAACTTTTGGTTGCAAAGTTGGTAACATGCCTTTCACCTATTTAGGGCCCCCTCTTGGAACAATCAAACCAACCTTTCATGAGTACTACCCTCTGCTGAACAAAATTGAGAAGAGACTTTGTGGGGTCAGCAAATTCCTCTCTTACAATGGCAGACTCATCATGGTTAATTCAGTTTTCTCTGCATTGCCCACCTTCTACATGTGTAGTTTAAAAATTTTCCCTGAGGTGATCAAACAAATTGACTACTATAGAAAGCACTGTCTCTAGAGCAAAGGGGACATAAATAGGAAAGGAACTTGTTTAGTTGCCTGGGAGATAGCCTGCAAGGCCAAAAATGAGGGAGGGCTAGGCATAATTGACATCAAAACTCAGAACAAAGCTCTACTTCTCAAGTTTCTTGACAAGTTCTATCAGAAAAATGATATTCCATGGGTTGAACTCACATGGTCTAAATTCTATGCTAACAACCAGACCCACCCCAAGCTAGAAGCCCTGTTGGATCCTTTTGGTGGAAAGACATCACGAACCTTTTTGAAGATTTTCAAACTTTGACATGCCGCAGGCCAAACAAAGGTGATACTGTCCTCTTTTGGTCACAAGCTTGGCTAGATCAGAATCAATCCATGCATGACTTATATCCACAGCTATACTCCTTCACCAAAAAACCCAAATGCTCACTTCAATTCTTCATTGAACAAGATATTGGCAGACTGTTCAGCCTGCCCCTATCTCAACAAGTTGGAGACCAGTTAGAAGAGATTGTGAATCATATTGATCAATCAGACTTTGATGAGGATCAAAATGACCTATGGACTTATTGTTGGGGATTTACCAGGTTCAGCAGCAGAAAAGCCTACAAAAACTTGCAAGAGCACGTTGCAGCCTCCCCTCTCTTCTTATGGCTTTGGGGATCTAGCAATCTAGGCAAACACAAGTTCTTTTTTTGGATACTCCTTAGGGATAGGCTGAACAGAAATATCTTGAGGAGAAAAAATATGGAGCTTGAAGATTAGAGCTGTGTCCTATGTAACTCAGGGCAAGAAGAGACTAGCTTTCTTCTTTTCTTTGAATGCCCCTTCAGTCAAACCTGTTGGAACACTATTCATATCAACTGGAACCTGAACTTACCACCACTGGACATGGTAATAGATGCCAAAGAATCATTTGGATCCAACATTTTTAGAGAAATCTTCATCACTGCCTGTTGGTGTATCTGGCTGATTAGGAATGGCATTATCTTCGACAATGAGCAGGGTAACATCAGTGCATGGAAGAGGAATTTCAAGACTGAACTTGGCTATGTGTGTGTCAAAGCCAAGCCATCTAGGCAGGACCAACTCAAAGCTTGGAGAGATAGCTTTACTTGATGTACTTTCATTTTTTCCTTGGGCATAGATGCCTTGTATTTTGTTTTAACTGTTCCCTGTACTTTATATTCTTTTATTCAATTGAAAAGCAAAAAAATATAGGTAGGGGGCTCCCTTGCCGATTCGGTCAAAAAAACATTCGTTACTTCAATTCACATTTTTCTTTCACCAGCATGGGGGTTTCCATTGATCATAGTTTGACAACCGTAAAGGTACTGGTATTTATACATTTAATGCTTATGGCCTAATATATCACAAGTTGGATCAACTTGTGCCTGGTGTTCAAGGACCATGTCACATGCAGTTGTACTTTTATGACACAGATGAGACTATGCATCATAGGATCAAAAAGGTCTCCACACCTTGACTGGTGTCATCCGCACTATATTGAACCACATCATGCAAGACAATCCGTATGTTCAAATATTTAAGAGTCTTGGCATTCTTACCAACTTGGATTGGTACACTATTGAGCTAAATACAAGTATTTCTGTTGACCAGAGAATATACAATGCGCTCACAATGGAGCAAGTTGCTGCTATATGGTTTGATGGAAACAACCCACAACAAAGGTTTGAGTGAAGCATAGTCATTCACGGTTAAGAAAATTAACCTCACTATATAAGGCCGTACCATGGTTGCTATGATCCATTAGCATATCCTCTGTTCAGCCCTACTGGTGAAACTAGTTGGGAGGATAAGAAAATTTTATATCAAGACTCACCTCCATCAAAACCAAAGAGGAAATATACTAAGCGTGCACTAAAAGGTGACTTCATTTGTTATCTGCATAAACAGTTGTTTTTCTTCTACAAATGTAGTTATCAACCAATTACCAATTTTCTTACTTTTCTATAGGTCCAACACTTGTGTACATTTTTTCAGCTAATCAATAAACTCTCTGAACAATGAAAATTAATTTATTTGTTGCTATCGACAGAAATTACATAGTCAAGGCGATATGTCACCTCTCTATGTTTTAGACTACAAATTCGTGAAGGAGAATTTAATGTCATGTTTCATGGTGGGAGGCTTTTTGAACAATGGGTTGTAGATATGTATGTCAAGGTTGAGTCAATGCATTTAGACTAGTACTCAAAACCAGCACATCAAGATCTAATTCGTGTTGATCTGTACCGGGTGAACACATTTTGTTGTGAAATTGAAGTTACATTAAATTCATATTCACTAGAGTTGCTACAACGTTTTGTTGTGAAAATGAAGTTAACATGTTATTCAAATTCAAATTGACGACACTCTTGCCACTGGAGAAGCATGTGCATCAAATGCTGGTCTTAGAATAGTACTATCAAAAGATTTCCCAGGGAGTGACTGTGATGTGCACTCAAGATTTATGGATGCCATGACTTTGGTTACTAGGTTTGGAAAGCCAGGATTTTTTGTGACAATGACGTGCAATCCATATTGGGATGAGATAGTGAACAATTATTACTGGGTCAAATGCTGCAGGATCGTCCAGATATAGTGGCAAGGGTTTATAGGGCAAAGCTACGAGACCTCCAGGATTTTCTTCTTAAAAACATCATTTGGGCAGGGTTGCTGCATGGGCCCATGTCACATAATTTCAGAAGAGGGGATTACCACATGAACACTTCCTTTTAATTATGAAAGACGAAAGCAAAGTACGAAGTCCCAATGATTATGACAAATATATATTAGCAGAACTTCCTGATCAGAAGAAGTATCCTGAATTGCATAGGCTTGTGTGCAAACATATGACGCATGGACTATGTGGTGTCCTCAACCGTGACTGCCCATGTATGGTAGATGGTAATTGTCACTTTCATTATCCCTGTAACTTTTCTGAAACCACCCAACAAGGAAATGACTCATATCCTATTTATAGAAGGAGGGGACAACAAGTGAAAATATGAAGGGAATGGCTGAACAACAGATGAGCTGTGCCATATAATCCAATCTTTCTCATGAGGTATAATTGTCATATTAATGTAGAGGTTTCCCAAATGGGCACTGACAGTGGCCGATATATTCAGTAGTCTATGTGATAGTGCACCTGGTGCTGTTGCAATCGCAACAATTTAAGAGTTGCAGGATGCCAACTTTGAATTTTTGAATGCAAGTTAATCACCAGCACAAAATAATTACAATTTGTGTGAGAAAGTAGTGCTGGTGAACAGGTACCCTTCTGTAAGTACATAGTAGACGAATTAACTGCAGATCTAGAAAGAGACGAATATATACACATATCTCATATGTGTAAAGTTATTAGAAGTATCCTTCCTTCCTTCTAGTCTGTTTTTCCATTTTCACTGTGGCTGTGCTTCCTCCTAGAAAAGGTTTTCACTATCCCCTTAAGTATCTTCCAGAACCAAAATACGTTCATGACTGCAACCACCGATGGAACTGCCACCATGCTGTAGAATCCTAAGGTGAAGATGGACCTCGCCTGAGAACAAGGATGGCATCGATGATAGAAAACAATCACACTTCTTTTCATGAGCGCACCAGATTATTTTAACAAAAATAAATCCATGCTGCTGCAGAAGGACCATAGCAGCATAACAGAAGATATCATATTATTTTTCAGCAGTTGTGTGCAGCCATGCTGCTACAACAAAAGAGTAATGCTAAACACCAATCGGGTGTTTTAGCACTCTCCAACACCCGACTCGCTTCCCACATAGCTCCCCACGCGACTCGCTCTCCCTGACGCTCCTCTCTCTCTCTCTCTCTCTCTCCGATGCTCTTCCCTCTCTCTCTCTCTCTCTAGCGTTGGCAAGACCCTCCCCGGGAGCCCCACCCGCGCCCCGGCGACCTCCTCCCAGTGAGCCCCACCGTACCCACGCCCGTGCTCCCATCCGTGCGTGAGCTCACCGTCCATGGCGGATCCAGTCCCAGCAATGGCGGATTCACCTAGGTTGGCCTCCTCGTCCTCCTGGATCTGCCAATTAGGGTTCTGGCTAGCCTCTCCCCCTCTTTCTTCTCCAACTCAGGCGGGTATAGAAGGGGCCGGTCGGGGGGAGGTAGGCAGGCCAGGGGGTGGGGATGGTGGCCGGGCGGTTTAGGGGCCCTAGCGGTGGAGGAGGCGGCCGGGCCAAGGAAGGGCAGGTGCGTTGCGGCGGGGCTCACCGGAGTTGGAGAAGATGGCGGCGGTGGGGGAGGGGGGAGGGGAAGAAGGCAGCTACCGTGGGCGCTAGGGTTCGCTGGAGCTCTAGCAAACCCTAGTGCCTGCGGTGGGGCGGTGGTCGGTGGTGGGGAGAGGAAGAAGATGGACAGTAGCACCGCTGTGTGCCATTGGATGACAAGATCAACGGCCTAGAAATCGGGTGTTTGGGGGCCTCAAAACACCCGAGTGCTCCCTAGACAGACTCTATGGCAAGCTATTATTGACGAACCCTTATGTACCGGCAATTATGTGATTGCTAGTTTTCCCAGCTTCAGACTACCCGCACTCATGGACCTCTATATTCATCCTCTATACGTCCTAGTCAGCAAGATTCTCTCCTCTATACTCAATTCTCCCGCACTCATCCATCCTCTATATCATCCTCTATCCACTCTATCCACTATGGGACCCACTTGTCACTTTATCTAAATATATCCATGTGTGATCTAGTTTTGAAGGATTTATTGAGACGAATTTAATGGTGCAATCAAAATTTAATTTGGATTTTTGGTTTGTGAGTTATAACATTTTTTCCTTTGTTTAGCTAGTGGGCCCCGCCACTATAGAGTATAGAGTAAGCACTGTACAACTCTAAATATAGAGTGAGAGAAAGGATAGAGTATCGTTTTAGAGTATCCAGTGCAGCAGTTTTTACTCTATATTCATACTCTAAAGCTTTAGAGTATTATTTTAGAGTGCTCACTGCGGGTAGTCTCACAATATCAGGATTAGAAACACCAAAACAATCATAACTTCTGATAATCTAGGTTAATTTTAGGTTTCACATTGTCTGCAAGCCTTTTTTGCACAACATTGAGGAACTACCTTTAATGTTAACGGAAAAATACTGACCAAACATAACTTATTCTAAAAAGTTACATTACAAGAAATAAATGGGTTTTCATCGACTCCCAAGTTAATTGGTAGTACAGTGTGCTTTCAGGATGAAAAAAAATTAAATACACATACCTGATCAAGATGAAAGTACATATGGGTGAACATATAGATGAATAAGATTATCCGAGCAATCTATAGCAGAAAAAAGACATGTTAATCAACTATTCACCAGAGCAAAAGGGTCATTCAAAGAGAACATTAGGGTTTATTTGGAAAGGGATAAGCGGCACCCAAATCCTTATGGTTAATTCAAACTAGAGCATAAAAGTTTTTAAGACCAAATCCCCTATTCCAAAAATCCAAAATGGCCCTTTTTGTGTTCATTAAAAAAAACCAAAATGACCCTTATCAATTTGTATAGTGAAGTCATCACTAATCATTACCCCCAGCTATCACATCTTCAAAACAACTCAGAAACATATCAAGGAAGTTGCTCCTCCAGCAGAAGTTTTAATTTCCATTTTGTAATGATAAAAAAACATATAAAATGTAAATGAAAAAATATAAAAATGCGCACATTTTCCCTGAATCGGGTCAAAACCTAAAAAAGGATATTCCTTCTCAGTTGACAGGGTTATTTTTGTGTGCTGTGTCTGGTGTGCATAAACAACAGAAGTAGTAACAGTAACAACCACTGGTGCCAGGGAACCTAACTATGCAATGCTCTAGCATTTAGAGACAACCTTGCTGAACCACATGCATTACGACTGTATAGAAAATTGTTTTTTAAAAAAACTAATGACTCATGAGAGCAGCTGTTGTACCAGCCATCCAACAAATAGGGCCACGCCATTGTATAAGTAAAGGTTACAAGTCTTCTGACCAGCAACGTCCAAATACCTGTAGAGATCATTACAATTGTTTAAAAAAAAAGAATGGTAGCCCCAATTCTTACTAAGCAGATTAGCAACAAAGGTCATTACCATCTGAGGTTCACAAAGGGAGTCGTGACTTCGGTGAAGAGGACCATGAGTATGTACATGTGTGCTTTGCCACTCAACAAAGCAAGACCAATTGCATACATAGAAACTCCATGATGCAAGAGCTGAAACATCAATATTAGAAAAACTAACTCCTGATATAGAGGGAACCGCAATAGGAGGACTCCGTTAAGAGCTAGAGCATGTGCTATGACAGAGTGATACTTACATACTCCTTTCCACCTAAAGAAGGGAAATACAGCAGGATCATCGTCAAGTCTGTCAAAAAGTAACCAATCGAAACCTGCAGAGGCAACAATTGTTTTTCTTATGTCATGCGTATGGTAAGAGACATGGAGTAAAGAAGCATCACATGTAATGTAAATAATCAAATTGTTGCTTGTTAACATATATTAAAGAAATCAAACACTCCCAACATTTTCATGTTCATTTTATTGTGAAAGACATGCAGTATATATATATGGACAACAAATCCATTGTCTTCAAACGGAGGGAAAAATAAAGTTGAAATGCAGAGCTTACCCCAAACATGGAATCAGATAACCATGATTTTCTATCAATTATTATGCTATTGTGCGCATCTTCACTAAAGAGATCAGAGATCATGACCAAGTAGAAAGACACGGCAGCAGCTACCAATGCATGGAGTGTAGAGAAACCCCTGCCAATATGTGGCATCATATAATCTGATTAAACAAAGGTGAAGCCATTTTCTTAAAAAAAAAAGCTAAAGCCAAAAATAATAAGAAAAGCAAAAGTATCTAAAAAGTTGTGTCTACACATATCTTACCTATTGTTCCACTCAACCTTTTGCGTGTTATTTAACAAATTGTAACATTTGAAACACCGAGAACTGACCTTTCGAGTCATCTCATACACCTGTAAGGACAACAGTGTGAGTATAGCATGATACAGAGTATTACATTACAGGAATAGTTTGATCCAATAGCTTCAAACAGTACCCTTCTGTAAGCTCAGAATTTCAGAGGTATAATGACATTATCAATTGAAAGATAGTAGCAGACAGAAATAGAGCCAAAAAGTAGTCAGCAATGTTATGTTGGTTGTAACCAAGGACTCCCTTGTCCATGTGACCCATAGAATTATTTTTTCCGTACTCCTTTGATGTGAATATTATGTACTCCTTTGATGGTTTGAAATTCAGCTAGTGAAAGGCAGGAAAAAAAGAAAAACAAGGAGGGGCCAAGCAAGGGAAGCTTACAGCGCCGCACATGACGATGCCGGCAAGAACCGACGCCGGCCACAGAATCTGTCACACCCATTTTTAAGGACAAAAATAGGATGCATAAAGTACTCACGTGCGCCCCAGGTCATGATCGCACACATAAGCAGACAAATTACATAGTATCATCACAGTGCTTATTACATAACGAATAAATACTTAAGACATAGTCTTGAACGATAAATAATAATATCTAATAATAATCTCCAGCGGAAACTCCACACAGGGACACGGTTGACTGGTTGACACCAAGATTAGTACTCATTACGATAATCTTCCTCATAATCTTCATCTGTTATGGTGGAAATAGCAAGAGTGAGTCCATGTCGAACTCAACAAATATAACACAGGGTTCATGAGGCTCAAATGGCTAGACACTGTTTAACTGCGGTTAGCTTTTAATCATCATATATTTAGCAATGGAGTAGCATCAAGGTATTCCAATTCCTGTTAAAGAACCAATGATCAATTGTAATAATGATAACGAATAGCATTAACATGAGCATAATATATATCTACAATAATTAAGCATGATATAACAGTTATGATCACTATTCCATAAGAATCCCCAAGGCCACTCGTATCCGTGAGCACGGCTAGTATACCAGTTTTTAACTCTGCGCAGAGGTGTACACTTTCACTGTGAGTCATGATTACCAAATGAGTGGGGAGATCAAGCCCAAACACTAGAGAACCATATAAAGCCACTCAAGAGTTCGTCTAACAAGTTAGGGCCATTAGATTCACTCGGCAGGCAGATGTAGAACCCCCCTTCCCTGTGGCACAACAACCGCAGCCTATACACACTAGGCCAGGGGCTCGCACTACACCCAACGTGTCAAGCCATTCTTACGCCATTTAAGGTAACCACTAACAAGCTAGAAAAGGTCTCTTGAACAACTAAAGCCAGAGCCATATAGCCCTCACAGCTGTACTGTATATCCCGGTTATCACTTACAGATAAGTCCTTATGGAGAGAAACCAGAGCATCAAAATAATACACAAGCTCTAGCCCCCTTTTAACAGTAATAAAATCATCTTAATGGTTGATTGCTTAATCCATTAATCAAATTACAAGATCATTGTTCTCGGTTTAAGCACTAGCCATAGCTACCCATATGCATTCCCAAGGTTGACAAGGAATCAAGATAACAATCACTAAGTTATAATCTCTAAGGTTGTCAAGGTAAGCATATGCATATGTATAATAATTCAATGAATAGGTAGCAAGGATAGTCCTGTGTTATACTTGCCTTGATCAAAGCTCTCCAAATAATACTGCTGACTTGGCTCAAAGTAATACTCCGAATCGTCCAAAAACTGCTCACCTTCTATATTCGACCATCAATCAACATCATACATGCATCCAATCAAACATACACGAAGCAAACAAATAGATATAATTAGAACAGTATACCAACAGTAACAAAACAGTAATAAAAGTTTATAAAACTCTTCTACACGTTTCTATGATCACACAGACGCAAAGATCACCAAAATCGGAGTTAAGACGTGAAAGTTATGAATTTTCTAAGATTTCCTATAGATAAATAAATACTTAATTATAAACTCGAAAAATAAATTATCAAAACTAACTGTACATCTACACTAACATGTAGAGTTCGCAAATACGAACCTAACGCAACTTGAACGGATCAAATCGGAGTTAAAACGAAGATTTTATGACTAAAACAGTTCTAGTGGCAAATCTGTAAATTGCTGAAAACGTATTTTTGAATAACCCGGAAGAAAATACGCTTTCAAAATACGAAAACGTAATTTCAGCTTTACGTTTTGGACCGCGGGTTGATTCCCAGAAACCCGAGGGTCTCTTTAACAAATTTACCATCTAAAGGGTATCTTCTAATCTCATCCGTTGATCACAAGATGGACGGCTCATGTTCATCTTCAAGTGCACAGTGTTCACCCGATCGTCCCCTCCATGTCCGGCCGTCGGCCGCCATGCCCGCCATGGCCACCTCGCCGGAGTACGTCGGCCCCGCCTACTCCGACCACCATTCACCCCGCTACCAACTCCAATCGGTGGAGAAGCTCCACGCGATCTCATCTACCCGGTAAAGAATAGCTACGGTAGCCCGAACACGACACGCGACGAAAGGAGGGCGGCGGCTCCATGACCGACTCGTCGGTGATCTCCAATACCGCGATAAAATGCACGGGAACTCAAAAGAAACACATAGGAAGGGAGAGGAGGAGCTAACGAACTCACCTAGGCGAAGAATTTGGCCTCCAATCGACCCGAAGGTCTCAACCGCGCCCACCAAAACCCGCCGGCCAAGCTCCAACCCTAGAGCTCTAAAACCCGTGGCAACCCTAGCTTTTTAGTTGAAAAACGGAAACTAGAGGTACCCGGCCATCCTTTTATAGCCTCAAATCGTCGTTTTCGGGTAGGATATCCCAGGTAAGGCGGTGGTGGGATTCGGTGGTTACGATACTCGAGTCCGGCTCGGTCACGACCGGAGGTAGGAGAAAACCGACAGGTGGGGTCCATCGGTCAGCGGCTCAAGAGAGAGGAAGGCGGCTGCTGCGGGCCTGCTGGAGCGGCCGCGCGAGCTGGGCCGACTTGGGCCGCGCGGCTGCTGGCTCTGGCCGGCTGATTCGGCCCGTAGCGCGGAAAAAAAATAAAACGGGCCGGTCCAGATGGCTCTCCAGGCCGCCAACAGCAGTAAGCTCTCTCTCTTTTTTTTATTTACTTGCTTTCAAAAATATTTAAAATACCTTCTAATCCAAAATAAAATAAAATAAAACAAATCCACACCACACAATAAAAATATATGCAACAGCATGAATGCAACACAAAATTTATTTTATTATTATTTTAAATTGGCCATTATTTATTATCTAAATTATTCCAATTTTGTTATCTCTAAAATTTGGGTGTTACAAATTCTACCCCCTTAAAAGAATCTCGTCCTCGAGATTGGACTGCTTACTCAAATAACTGCGGATATGATTTCCTCAATTCATCCTCTCTTTCCCAAGTTGCCTCTGCCTCTGAATATCGATTCCACTACACTTTACACATCTTAATAACCCGACTTCGAGTAACCCTCTCGGCAATCTCTAAAATCTTGATCGGAAACTCTTCATATGTAAGATCCTCCTTAACAGTCAATTCTTCCAAAGGTATCTGCTCCTCAGGCACCCGCAAACACTTCTTAAGTTGTGAAACATGAAACACATCATGCACCCCAGATAAATTCTCAGGCAACTCTAATTGGTAAGCAACTTCCCCACATCTAGCAATAACTTTAAATGGTCCAACATACCTTGGTGCTAGTTTACCTTTCATGTTAAATCTCTTCACACTTCTCATAGGTGACACCTTCAAATAGACATAATCACCTACTTCAAAAACTAGATCTCTTCTCCTATTATCAGCATAACTCTTCTGACGAGACTGTGCCACTCTCAAATTCTCACGAATCACTCGCACTTGATCTTCTGCGTTTCTAAGAACATCTGTACCGAACACCTGAGATTCACCTGTCTGATCCCAAAACAATGGAGTTCTACACTTACGTCCATACAAAGCTTCAAACGGTGCCATCTTAAGACTCTGTTGATAACTATTATTGTAAGAAAATTCTGCATAAGGCAAACTCTTATCCCAACTAGTTCCATATTGCAATGCACAGGCTCTCAACATATCCTCTAATACCTGGTTGGTCCTTTCGGTCTGTCCATCTGTCTGTGGATGATAGGCTGTACTAAAATTCAACTTAGTTCCTAAAGATTCATGCACAGCTTTCCAAAAGTGCGATGTAAACTGCATACCTCGATCAGACACAATCTTCTTTGGTACTCCATGCAAACATACTATTCTTTCCATATACAACTCTGCCAATCTTGGTCCATGGTATGTAGTCTTAACTGGTATAAAATGAGCAACTTTAGTCAACCTATCCACTATCACCCAAATAGAATCGTAACCTCTCTGAGTACGCGGTAACCCCACTATAAAGTCCATACCAACTTCCTCCCACTTCCATTCAGGAATTTTCATTGGTTGCAACAATCCAGCAGGTCTCTGATGCTCTGCTTTCACCCTCTGACAAGTATCACACAATGCCACATACTCAGCCACATCTCGCTTTAATCCAACCCACCAATATTTCTGTTTAAGATCCAAATACATCTTAGTACTACCAGGATGAATAGAATAAGCTGACTCATGAGCTTCGCGAAGAATTGCCTGTCTAACAGCTTGATCCTCAGGTACACACAGCCTCTTTCCAAACCACAAAATTCCATTATCATCCATTCTAAAGCCTGGTGACTTACCAATCACTATATCTTCCGCTATCTTCTTTAGTTTCTCATCCTTCAACTGACCCTTATAGATCTCTTGCTCTAAAGTAGGCTCTATCACTAATTCCATTGTATTAGTAACAATTCCCAAGTTCAAATATTCAAATTCAGCACATAACTCACTAGTCATAGACAATGTTCTTATCTCATTGGCATAACTCTTCCTACTAAGAGCATCAGCTACTACATTAGCCTTACCAGGATGATAGTGTATCTCAATATCATAATCCTTAATCAACTCTAACCATCTGCGTTGCCTCAAATTCAGATCTGACTGAGTGAAAATATACTTCAAACTCTTATGATCAGTGTATATGTCACTCTTATATCCAATCAAATAATGTCTCCAAATCTTTAATGCATGAACTACAGCTGCTAACTCCAAATCATGTGTAGGATAATTCAACTCATGCTTTCTCAACTGTCTAGATGCATAGGCCACAACTCTGCCTTCTTGCATAAGAACACATCCCAAACCTTGACGAGAAGCATCACAGTAAATGGAAAACTTCTTACTCAAATCTGGTAAAACCAAAACAGGCGCTGTAGTCAACCTCTTCTTCAACTCCTCAAAACTAGCTTGACATTTATCAGACCACACAAACTTGGCATTCTTTTCTAACAGAGATGTCATAGGTTTAGCAAGTTTAGAAAACCCTTCAATGAACCGTCTATAATATCCAGCTAAACCCAAGAAACTGCGAATCTCACTAACATCGGTAGGTGGTTTCCAATTCAATACATCCTTCACCTTGCCTGGATCCACTGATATACCTCCATTAGAAACAATATGACCAAGAAAAGAAACTTCCTTCAACCAAAACTCACATTTACTTCGCTTCGCATACAGTTTATGCTCTCTAAGCTTCTGCAATACCAACCTCAAATGTTCAGCATGCTCTACCTCTGTCTTGGAAAATACCAGTATATCATCGATAAACACTACCACAAACTTATCCAAATATTCCATGAACACCTTATTCATCATGTACATAAAGTATGCAGGTGCATTGGTCAATCCAAACGACATAACAGTATACTCATACAATCCATACCTTGTAGTAAAAGCTGTCTTTGGAATATCAGAGGCACGAATCTTCAACTGATGATAACCAGAACGTAAATCAATCTTAGAGAACACACAAGCACCTCTCAACTGATCAAACAAGTCATCAATCCGGGGCAAAGGATACTTATTCTTGATAGTTACTTCATTTAGCGACCGATAATCAACACACATCCTCTGACCACCATCTTTCTTATCAACAAAAATAACTGGTGCTCCCCAAGGTGATGAACTAGGTCGAATAAAACCTTTATCTTGTAATTCTTTAATTTGTTTCTTAAGTTCTTCTAATTCATCTACTCCCATCCTATATGGTCGTTTGGCTATAGGTGCAGTTCCAGGTAATAATTCAATAAGAAATTCAATGTCTCGGTCAGGTGGCATACCTGGCAATTCATCAGGGAAGACATCCGGAAATTCCTCAATCACTGAATTCTCCTTAATAGTATCTTCAAGTTGATTCACTACCGCAGTTGGTGGCTTCTGCACTGCTACATCCACATTGATTTTATCTCCATTAGGTGCAGTCACAACTACCACTTTCTGCTGACACTGAATCTCTGCCTGATTTTGTTTCATCCAAGATGATGTATTCAATAGATAACCAAAAATCTGATTTCTCTGGGCGAATTCTAATTTCAGCAACTCAGTAAAACTGTCATATCTCGAGCTACAGACATCCAATTCAGATGATCTTTACATGGTTGGAAAGCTTATAAAATTATCTACAACTTTTATTCACAACACTTTTTCTGATTCTGTCAATAAATTGGTCAAAAACTGAACTTAACCGAAACTATTTCAGAATTCCAGACTGTGCAGTAACTCCAACTTGAACCAGGTATATCTCTTAACTCATAATAGATATTAAGGTGATTCTTGTAGGATTGGAAAGATATAGAAGTCTAATTATTCCCAGTAAAATTTCTTAAATTTCCCATGAACGGATTTTAAGTTATTTCTAAAACATCACAGACTGATCCAAAAATCAGCAAAGGACAGAACTAAGTTAACCTCATATTCAACTAATATATATTGATCAAACTGAATATTCTTAACCAGGGAACTTGTAGGCATGTCTACAAAACTCCAGCACACATTACAAAGATCCAAATCACACATTATCATAATAACAATCCATCAATCACACAATTGTTCACACCACAAACTGACTCTTAAAACAATCCAAACTTAAAATTAACTCGCAACTACTATCGTTCTTATTATATAGGGGTTTCTCCTATTTCCTAATTAAGCTTCTCATAAATCTTAGGACGACCTAACTCCGCCCTTAATTGGTCAATCTCTTTATAAGCTTGCTCCTTAAGTTCTTTTTCCTTCAACAACTCATCCTTCAAATCCACCTCATGGAGAGCCAATTCACGAGCTAATGCCACCGTAGCTTGTAAAGTCAAGGAGGAATCATCTGTAAGTGGCACGGTCCAAATTCCCTTGTCATGCAAGAAACAAGGAAAGTGCCGAAGTGCACCCTTTAGCGTCTTGTCCGAGCGTAGACCATGGTAGTAAACAAATGCATTGAAAGCGACATCCTCCATGCTTGTCTCCACAGTTGCCCGGCTCACTCGGGTAATGAACTTTGACTCCACCTTAGGCTCCTCAGTGGTAGGATCCCTTTTCTTGACCCATAACTCCGTCTCCCAATAGGAATCCATCCATGGATGACTATACTCTGCACTGCGATACTCCAAAGTAGCTTCCCAGTCGTAATAGTAGTTGTCCAAAGTTCTTGTCAACATATCATGGAAGAAAGCATCAGCCTTAGGAACCATGATATGAAACTTCGTAGTCCACCCCATAACTACATCCTCCATAGGTGTATCACCAACTCTTGATTCAGCATCGGATAGCTCTTGATCACCCTCTTCATTTGGCTCCTGGGGTTTGAAACGGGCAACATACTGTGCAGCTGACAGACGGGGATGAGGAGGCATCTACAAGATTTAGACATAGATTAGATAGAATCAATGTATTTTCGCAATAGAATAAAGTAGAGGAAGCATAAAACTTTAGTAATTAACAAGGTGAAAAGAGGAAGCATGAATTAAGTGAAGTATGGATGCTATCAACGACCATTCTAACTAGGCTTGCGTCCTACAGTCAACACGGCTCCGATACCAATCTGTCACACCCATTTTTAAGGACAAAAATAGGATGCATAAAGTACTCATGTGCGCCCCAGGTCATGATCGCACACATAAGCAGACAAATTACATAGTATCATCACAGTGCTTATTACATAACGAATATCATACATGCATCCAATCAAAGTAATACTGCTGACTTGGCTCAAAGTAATACTCCGAATCGTCCAAAAACTGCTCACCTTCTATATTCGACCATCAATCAACATCATACATGCATCCAATCAAACATACACGAAGCAAACAAATAGATATAATTAGAACAGTACACCAACAGTAACAAAACAGTAATAAAAGTTTATAAAACTCTTCTACACGTTTCTACGATCACACAGACGCAAAGATCACCAAAATCGGAGTTAAGACGTGAAAGTTATGAATTTTCTAAGATTTCCTATAGATAAATAAATACTTAATTATAAACTCGAAAAATAAATTATCAAAACTAACTGTACATCTACACTAACATGTAGAGTTCGCAAATACGAACCTAACGCAACTTGAACGGATCAAATCGGAGTTAAAACGAAGATTTTATGACTAAAACAGTTCTAGTGGCAAATCTGTAAATTGCTGAAAACGTATTTTTGAATAACCCGGAAGAAAATACGCTTTCAAAATACGAAAACGTAATTTCAGCTTTACGTTTTGGACCGCGGGTTGATTCCCAGAAACCCGAGGGTCTCTTTAACAAATTTACCATCTAAAGGGTATCTTCTAATCTCATCCGTTGATCACAAGATGGACGGCTCATGTTCATCTTCAAGTGCACAGTGTTCACCCGATCGTCCCCTCCATGTCCGGCCGTCGGCCGCCATGCCCGCCATGGCCACCTCGCCGGAGTACGTCGGCCCCGCCTACTCCGACCACCATTCACCCCGCTACCAACTCCAATCGGTGGAGAAGCTCCACGCGATCTCATCTACCCGGTAAAGAATAGCTACGGTAGCCCGAACACGACACGCGACGAAAGGAGGGCGGCGGCTCCATGACCGACTCGTCGGTGATCTCCAATACCGCGATAAAATGCACGGGAACTCAAAAGAAACACATAGGAAGGGAGAGGAGGAGCTAACGAACTCACCTAGGCGAAGAATTTGGCCTCCAATCGACCCGAAGGTCTCAACCGCGCCCACCAAAACCCGCCGGCCAAGCTCCAACCCTAGAGCTCTAAAACCCGTGGCAACCCTAGCTTTTTAGTTGAAAAACGGAAACTAGAGGTACCCGGCCATCCTTTTATAGCCTCAAATCGTCGTTTTCGGGTAGGATATCCCAGGTAAGGCGGTGGTGGGATTCGGTGGTTACGATACTCGAGTCCGGCTCGGTCACGACCGGAGGTAGGAGAAAACCGACAGGTGGGGTCCATCGGTCAGCGGCTCAAGAGAGAGGAAGGCGGCTGCTGCGGGCCTGCTGGAGCGGCCGCGCGAGCTGGGCCGACTTGGGCCGCGCGGCTGCTGGCTCTGGCCGGCTGATTCGGCCCGTAGCGCGGAAAAAAAATAAAACGGGCCGGTCCAGATGGCTCTCCAGGCCGCCAACAGCAGTAAGCTCTCTCTCTTTTTTTATTTACTTGCTTTCAAAAATATTTAAAATACCTTCTAATCCAAAATAAAATAAAATAAAACAAATCCACACCACACAATAAAAATATATGCAACAGCATGAATGCAACACAAAATTTATTTTATTATTATTTTAAATTGGCCATTATTTATTATCTAAATTATTTCAATTTTGTTATCTCTAAAATTTGGGTGTTACAGAATCCGCTCCTGGGGTCCGAAATTCCCGTCCATCCCTCCGCGACCCGATCCAATCGACCAACGAGCAGAGGAGAAGAAGAACCAGCAGCAGCAGCTCCGCGATGAGGCACCAAAACTGAAACAGCTACGCCTCCCAGAACGACCCTGCGTACCCAATCCACTACTAATCCAGCCCTGGCACGAAACACAGCTCCGCGTTTCAATTTCAGTCTCCCGCCTCCCGCAAAGCTTGGCAATTGGCAGCGCTTTTGTGGGGGATCGAAAAAGAAGCTGTGAATCTTGGAGGATTGGTACCGTACCTGCCAGCAGGATTCTGCCTCTGTTTCGTGGGTTTCTTTGTGTCCTGGCCTCGCTCGAGCGTTGAGCTCCTCCACCCCTCCGGGTTTTTAAAGCGAGGGTGCGGCGTGCACACAGCGCACGAGGGCGCGATGACTGGACGGGATCTGATGAACGCACGGTATAGCAGCATGCTCTGAAGCATATTTCAACCTGCGACAAAGATTAGGTACATTGTCTATTTATTATCTAACTATCTTGTACTAAAAACAAGTATATAATAATAGTATTATAGCCAAACTAGTTAGCATTTTTGCTAATGTAGAAAGAGAAGAGAAGAGATGCACATGAGAGCTTGACTCTCAAGCTGTGTTTGGTTCACCTTCTGAAAAATGTTTCTACTGTCAAAGTAGAAAGGTAGCCAAACGGATAGAACCAGAAGCGGCTGTCTTAATTTTGACAATACTTTGGACTTTGCTTTTGGCTTTCAACTTTTCCAAATGGGTGGAAATAGAGAGATAGTTTACACTTATTACCAAATAGGTATTTTTTTCACATCACATAACTCAGATCAGCTTTTTCATAGCTCATAGATGAGCAACTTTTTTTTTACAGCTCGCAACTGAACAAAGAGAACCTCATTCAAGCAACCAACTAGGTACGAGAATCTATATAGTGCTGGGAAATAGGAAAGAAAATGTGGAACATTAGTAAAAGTACATATAATAATAATAATAATAATAATAATAATAATAATAATAATAATAATAATAATAATAATAATAATAATAATAATAAACTTTGTATAGACAAGTATAAGATAATATATAGCTTGTCGTCTCTTAGTGCAATACTGTATAATTTAACTTATAGTCAAGCACTTAGTTTTATATTATTGACATTGCTCTAACTAGTTCAGTTCGACGAGTGTGGCTAACAACAAAGTTGAGATCTTGCGAATCAAAATGTTGAGTGGCTAACAACAAAGTTGAGATCTTGCTAATCAAAATGTTGAGGCACTAGTTCAAGGTCAACGATTCGTTGAAATAATTAATAACCATGCTTTAAAACATTGTAATTAAATTATTGGTCCGAGTTGATCGATGGTTGTAGAGAATTGAGCTGTACTTGATTTTCTCCACGTATCAATAATATTGTAGTAGGAGGTTGATTGTTCCATTAATAGTTTTATTATGATGGTTCCTTATTTGCAAGAGCAAAAAACACGATCGTGGTTAGTCTGCGCGCTGTCGCATTATTAGTGGTTCATCATTGTTTTTGTCAGAAGAGGTTCTTTACTCCGTACTTCTCCAGGTTGCGATTTGCTTCTGCTATCAGCTCAGCCTGAACACCGTCCGGCTATCTCTTGCTCCGGGGTCGCTCTCCTCATAAATAAACCACACCTGCGTTGATTCCGATGGAAATCTGAATTCTGCCCAATTTAGAGCGAACTCGACGTAATCACAACCAAATGTTGGCAATCTAAGTTCTGAGCGTAAAAAACGACAACATAGAGAGAGGTATGCGGCATTGTCTAACAATGAGAAGGAGGAAGCTTGGGCCAAAAATTGTGAGTATCAACTATCAACATAGTCGTCTGGTTCGTCTGAAGGACAAGGCTGATGCATGAAAATTAGAGGAAGCTCGGACCATGTAGTTCTATGTTTGCTTTTGCCCTTTTCTTATGTGGTTAATGGTAGTCTTATTTCGACCAATACACCCGACAGACGACGGTAATCGTCAGGAGGATGAGGACCTGAATTTCGTAGACATACCAAAAGGTGACAATGACAAAGGCAAGTCCTAGCTCCCCTCTCTACCATCTTGCTTTAAACTACTAGAATACTAAAACAGGACTATAAGATTATTACCCTAGAATATGAGCTCGGTTAATGTGATATGATTAAGATAAATGGTTATCTTATTATTTTATGAGCTCCATATTATGAATAGATTTAGGGATAATATGGAACTTAAAACTTGTTAAACCTGAAACTAAACCCTGACATGGGACGAGTGGTGGTGAACTATGGAGGTAGTTTACCATGGCAGGGATGCCTGGAGAGGATCCTGCGGGAGATACTCGCCTCGGTCACAAACGGACCGGTTCGTAGTCCCTCTCACCTAGTGAGTTATTTCATACAACCACATGTCTATATGGGTAGGTTTGAGCTCACACCCCATTAGATAGAAGTATAATTTCTACTAGGAGGCTGGTATTGGCAGCAAAATATTAGGAGCCGACACGGGGGATAGGTTTTCTTCCGTGGTCCAGTTGGCGTGGTTGCTATGTGATCTTTCACGTTAAGCTTTTGGTTTTTGGCCGCGTTTGGCCCTTGTTGGGCTGTGTTTGAGCCATGTTTTTCTTTTGTGATGATTTGGTATCATCACGTTTGGGGGATTTGGTATCTTTTCGGTTTTGTGTTTTCAACCCCTGAGAAGCCGTAGTAGAGTTATATGGACATCTAAGGATGCGTACATTCGGGTACGAGGTCTCGTTAGGTCTATTTCGTCCACTGATCATGGATGAGGTTGCACCTATCATGTGGGGAAATTTGTACACCTCTGCAGAGTTACTTAAACCTATTCAAATAACCACGTCCTTGGAATGGGCAAATACTAGGATGTGATACTATGATTAGTTTTACTTTTTATGTGTAATGAAACTGGTAATGGAATCGATGCTAATCCGGGTACTAGTGGGAATGGTAATACTCCGCTAGGATCCAACCTTTAATTATAATCACTACTACACTTCTATTTCCACCCTATGGTTAGGGCTTGCTGAGTACGTAAGTACTCACCCATTGTTGACTCATAGACCTCAGCACAGAAGAAGACTATGACTTCGATGAAGAAGCGTACCATGAGGATTAGAGTTCTTGCTAGGAGATTTGTTCGTAGGAGTACGACATCGAGGCTAGGGTTTCGACCGCGCTCAACTGCCTGTGGAATAGGACACCGCTTCGCTGTATAATAATCCCGCTCTAGAGACCACCAATAATGCCGCTTCACGACCGTAGTCTTTCACTAGATATGTAGCCTATGACCATGCCCCCTTTGGGCCACTATTGTAAGACCATCTTTCTAAATATCAATAAAGCTCAAAACCTTTTATTATATATCGGTGTACCATTCTCATTGCTAGAGAACAAACTTTTCATCTTTGGATTTAGTCCTAGCCGGATTTTGGCCCGGGAGTGATGGAAGATTTAGTCTCGGTTGGAATCACCAACTGGGACTAGAATCCCCTGCCCAACGGATAGTGCTGCAGGCAGCAGGCTTCTGCAGCACTATCTATTGGGGACCTTTAGTCCCGGTTTATGGTTCAAACCGGGACTAAAGGTTGCCTTTCAATCCCGGTTGTAGCCACAAACCGGGACAAAAGGCCCAGCCAACCTTTGGTCCCGGTTGGTGGCTCCAACTGAGACTAGAGGTTGACCCTTTAGTCCCGGTAGGCTCCACCAACCGGGACTAAAGGTCCCCACCTATATATATATATATATATATATATATATATATATATATATATATATATATATATATATATATATATATATATATATATATATATATATATATATATATATATATATATATCCGCTTGCACTGTCCCCCTAGGACGAGACTAGGTGGTCAAATCGGTTGCTAGCCCTTGTGTTCATTCTATTCTTGCTTGGGGGAGCAAGTTCTTGCTCTCGGGCGCCGCCGGCTTCATCTCCAAATCTTCCAAAGGTTAGCAACTTCATCTTCTAATCTTTTATTGCTAATAATATAGATCGTTTGATGTTTTATTAATAAGCATAGAAATATTCAAATATGTGATTTTTGCAGATTATGAATAATAGTGGTGCATTTTATTTTTATTTATACATCATTTGTAGATCTTTGTTTTCTAGATTATGAATATATGGTTGGTTTTTAAGATTATGAAATATTCAAGTATGTGGTTGTTTTAGATTATGAATAAGCATAGAAATATTCAAATATGTGGATTTTAATGTTTTTTAGATTATGAATATGTGGTTGTTTTCTAGATCTTTGTTAGCAACATTATTTCTTCATGAGAGTTAATAATCATTCAAAAAAATATGTGCAAAATGTTTAAGTTTACTTGGCATGCATATATCTCTTGATGATTTATTGTTTATATGTTTCTCTAATATATAATGTTGCATGGTATATTTATATGGGGTTCTATATTTATTGGGATGTTTTTTTCACTTTTTTAGTTACGATGAATGGCGGCGGATCACTTCCCCATCCACAGGCACCAGGTTTCCACCCTGGCGATGTTGCATTCAAGCCATCGTCAGAAAGGGCCGTCCCGCGTAACCCAGACCCATTAGTTGTATGGAATATTTTAAGTTTTGCATGCTAATATAATTTTTTGGTTATATACATTTATTGATAATATGATTATTGCATATGTTACGGACTATAAAACCGGTGAAGTGGCTGGAAGATGCACTATGGCTGCTCGGGGTGTATGACATCTTCGAGAACACGACATGTCAAGAGGCTAATGGAGGCGAGATATGGACGTGCAGTCTCTCCTTCGACATCCCCATTAAGTACAATAATTAGGTGCGCCAGCAGATCGTCCAGGTTGGACGACAGTCGGTGACCAAGGTAGGTGCTCCGCTCGACACCGTGCATCTTATTTTGCAGGCACTTGAGCGGATTGGGTACCGTATTCCTGATTAGGCCCGAATGAAGATACAAGCTTTAGTTCAGCGTACTCTAAATGTGCCACTAGTAACCGAGAGGAATGCACTTAATGGATGTGGTACGACGTGTATGATATGAGGGTAATGTTTATTTATTCTTATTATTATATGAGCGCTTCCTGATACTTTTTCATTTGTCCGTTTGTAGCATTTGCTCTATGACTACACCTATGCTACATGTGGCTTGCATCCCATTCTCACACAAGCTCTTAAATGACTGGGGTATTACTGGGATTTTGTGAAAGCGATCAGCCAGAGGACGACAGCTGGCGACTAGCATTGCGTGAGAATGAGGCAGAGCCCGAATACCAGGAGTATTAGTAGGCTATATCTATGGGATGTCATGTCCTCGGTGTTGTGAGGCAGTTGAGAGTGCTATAGTGCAGGCCTTGCATCACATAGACATTGTCCCTGGTTACACAATCTGGGACATACGCTACTTACAATGGAGACAGGAGAGGTTTGCAACCGGCGATATTTAGGATCTATGTGTTAGTTTGGTTTTTATGCGTATGTACTTTAATTCAAATTGTTATGTACTTTAATTAGGATTATTCATATGGACATTTTAATTATGTTTGTACGGACAAGTTATTTATGTTTCATTAGGTTTATTTGTATGGATAAGTTATTTATTTTTATGCATATGTACTTTGCCAAATGAAGAAATGGCCAAAATAAAAGTTGTAGATCTCGAAAAGTTACACAACTTTGTATTTGGCAACCTTTTCATTTAAAGTCATCCTTTCAAGGAAACTATGTTTTAATTTCTGGAATTTGAAATTTAAAATTTTAAAATAACTTCAAATGGAGAAACAACCAAAACAAAAGTTGTAGATCTCGAAAAGTTATGCAACTTTATAGTTAACAACTTTTTTCATTTGAATTCATCTTTTCAAGAAAAAATATGTATGAATCTGTCGAATTTGAAATTTGAATTTTTAAAATAACTTCAAATGGAGAAACAACCAAACCGAAAGTTGTTGTATTCTAAAAGCTATGCAACTTTGTAGTTGTCAACTTTTTTATTTGAGCTATATTTTTTGAACTACACATTTTATAATTTTTAGCCTATTTATTTTAATGGATATATTAGCATGGGTGGAAAACGAAACTACCAGGTAGGCGCCCTTTAGCTGCATGCCAAAAATTTAGCTTTAGTCTCAGGTTAGGTTAAAAACCGGGACTAAAAGCCCTCTAGTTCCGGTTGGAAGCTCAACCCGAGAGTAAAAGTGACAACCTTTAGTCCTGGTCTGGGCCTCCAACCGGGACTAGATGGCTTTTAGTCCCGGTTGGTAGCCCAACCCGGGACTAAAAGGTCCAGCAGTATATATGCTGCCGCTTCGTTCTCTTCTCATCCTCCTTTCAATTGCCGGCTGCCACCCTCTTCCCCATCCTCGCTGGCCAGAGTGCCGTCGCCTCTCGGTGTCGTCCTCGTCAACCTCGCCTCCTCGTCGTTGTGCTTACCGGAGCGGAGCACCCCGTCCTCACCGGTCCGCGCCTCGTTACCCCCGCACGCGTGGCCTCCCCTCCGCGCGGGCGGCCCCTCATGCTCGTCCTCGCCAGCCGGAGCGCCGCCGCCTCTCGGCCTCGTCCTTGTCCCCCTGTCGGTCGCGCCTCGTCATCCCCGCACGGCCTCACCTCACCCCCACCGTCGGCGTCACCACCGTCATCCTCGTCCCTCAGAGAGGAGAGTCGAGGAGGAGAAGGAAGGAGGCGCTGTCGCTGCGGAGCCATTCGCCATCACCGAGCCGCTGTCGGAGCTGGAGACGACACTCCATTCGTCTACACCGGCGCAACAGCTCGCCACCGCACCGCCATCTTACCCCCCACAAGCCCCACGGTGGGCCACTTCCCCTGCTCCGAATTTGCATGAGGACCTCATGCTCAAATTCGACCAAAGGGAAGGGCCTAAGTGCAAACCCATAAACTTAGATGAATAGTGCCAATAAGGACATGTTTGCTTTTAAATGGCTGAAACTTTAGAAATTCATAGTAATTCATGGAAAAATTGTAAAATATTAAATGAAGAATTTTTGGAATCCTTAAGTGTAGATCTACACAGAGTGATAAAATGATATGTGTTAGTAGAAAGTTTTTACTATTTTTATTTATCTATGTTTATTATGGATAAATTCATATCTAGAGTTGTGGTGCTCCAATTCCTGTGAAATTTTTATGGTAGGCTACTAAGACTATGTATGTGCTGTGGTAAATATTTCAAGGGCATTGGTTATAGTATGGTTGAGTTATTGATTTAACTTGTATGTTGCTTGATAAATTGTTTTAGATGGTTTATAAATAATTTATGTTTGCAAAAATGTGAAATGTGGTTCCTTTGCCTTTGCATGATGATTTTGTGACCTAAGAACACTTAATATGGCCATGTGTTTACAGAAAATATGGATCATTAGATTGATCTTGCTCTCACATGTTTTTTAACAATAGCAATTTGTCTTTTTCATAAAGGTCCCTATACTAATTCAAATGGCCATGATGTTTTCTAACATGTATGTGATGGTTAGAAACTGTTGGTAATATCGATTGTGCCCAGATTCCATTTTTTATATATATTGAAATATTATTTTGCTCTATAATTCAATTATAGTGACTGTTTTGGACAGTTTCTGTTGTTAAGCAAATTATACGATGAAAATGATGTTTTCTGTGATTCTTGTCTATAACAAAGTTGTACTTATCTTTCTTGTGTTAAAATTTCATGGTATTTGGCTAAATAGTTTGTGAGATATGACTGTTCAAAGTTGGTCCTCAGAAATATCCATTCTCTGGAATTTCTGGATAGATCTGGAAATTTATGGTTAAATGAAGTAGCTTCTGTACTGCTGTCCTGAATCTCATGTGTTAACCTTGATCTGCTTGCTACCTTAGCATGATAGGTTTATGTAGTGCTTACTTAAATGTTGTTCCACTGCCTTTGCATGATGTTGTTGTACCATAAGAATAGTCATGTGTTGATATGATTTTTGATATATTGACTTTTGTGAGAAGAGATGGCTGGACGTCGTCTCCCTCTGTTGGAAATGTTAGGTTTCAACGGCTATGTAAAGTGGCAGGGATTTGATCCAGTAGTACCACCGAATGTACGATCTACTCATCCAAGCATAGTAAGCAACTCTTCTATAAATTAATGTGTCAAATATGCTTATATAAATATATTTTCTGATTTATTATGTATATATATGTGTGTTTATTAAATGCACCGTAGGTAATTGACCCAATCATTTGGCTTGAAGAGACACTCATACATTTCAGGGTTCAGCCGGTGAATGTTGAATGCTTTGAGGTAGACAATGGTGATTGAAGCAATATCGAGTTAGCTTTTCCATCGCCGATAGGAGGGATACAAGCCGTGTTATAGAAATATCAGAGGTGGGAAGTAAGGCACCTAATAAGGCTTTTGCAGAAAAATATGGTGTCCTAACATGTGTAAATAAGCTTGCGACTATTGGGTACAACCTGCCTACTTATTCCTCCTTGAAGATACAATCTATTGGTGCTGGCTGTTATCATGATCTTAAGGGCTTTTGTGCAAAGTTGGCTCAACATAACCAGAATGACGTGGTAAGTCTAAGTCCAACCTTGGTAGTATCCAGATTTGTTATTATTGGAAAGCTTGGTTCTCATATCTATTTTTTCTGCCAACACTTAATTACAGGTTGAGTTGTATGACTTAACCTACGCAGGTTGCAGCTTTGTAGCCATTCTTAACCAAACAATGTATGCATTGGGTTATGAATAGAAATATGCCAATGATTGGCCAACACTCACTATGGAAGGATTTCAGGCGAAGCTGTATGCAACTAAAAGGGGATCACCTAACTCACTGCCGCTAACTGTGGTGAGTAGACCTTGTGTTCGTACCTATGAAGCAAGGGAGAGTGTCTTGTTAAATACCTTGGATTTCATTAATGAAATTTGTGGATACAAAATCGGCGATCTACACTTCACCGAGTTCATGATACGACGTACTCAACTACATAATTCGATGTAGTCAACTTGTGCTTGCATGAACTTGGTGTGTAGTTGAACTTTGGGGTGTACTTGATGTATTGGACATGCATCTAGTTTGTAATAACTTGTTTTAAATTGTGATGGTTTGTATGAACTTGGTGAATGGGGATGATTATTGTAATATATATCTAAGCTCTTCATTGGTTTTGTTCTTATTTATGGATGACGTACAATAGTATAGCATATATAATGCGTGTACGAAAACTATTTGAAATGAAAACAAATGGAATGAAAAGAAACTGCAAAAGAAAAGAAAAAGAAAAAACCAGGCGGGAGGTTATTTAGTCCCGGTTGATTATACCAACAGGGACTGGAGGTGGTCGCCCGTGGGCTCGGCCTGGCCCCTCTTTAATCCCGGTTGGTATAACCAACCGGTATTAAAATCCCCCAATCAATCTCCCCTTTAGTCCTGGATTGGCAGTCCTGGTTGAGAAACCGGGACTAGAGTGGGTTTCCCAATCGGGACTGAAACTCAGTCCTGTACTAGTGTCTTGTGTTCAGTGCGTATTTGTGCGTGATCCTGGCACAAATATGAAAGCACCTAGGACTTTCAAATTGAGGGGCCAACATACTGAAGTGGAAGATAAAGATAGAGCTCGAAAATTGTCTAGTGGGTACCCTGCCTCATTCATATCATGTGCACGTTGTACGCAACGGAGACACCGATATGGAAGCCAACCACGAGATGGACGGCCTGTACTCCGAGATCAAAGGACCATGTTTCACGTGTGGCCAGCCATAAGGGGGTGTATCTGGAATCTGGATCCGGCCCTGACTAGATGCTGAACGTCTGGAGTCCCTACCCTAAAGTCTCCGAATTAGTCAATGCTAGTTATTAGGTGTACGAAAAAACTAATTTAAATTAATTAGAGCTGATAATAACGACTAACTTTCCTAAAAAGTTAATTTTGTCTGATTATTGTGATGCGTTAAGTTTTAATTTTAGCTAATTTTTAGGTAGCTAACAATTAGTCTTATCAGACAGGCCGTTAAGCAACTAGAGATATAAATGGTGCAGTACTATATACTTTTCTTTTGTTTTGGTCAATATCTATACCTAATAATAAAGAGACAAAATTTCAGGTCTTTTTTTTTTGTCCACCTCCCCCGAACTACCGGTAGTCGAGAATTTCTTCCGTCTAGACTTATATGACCCTAGATAGTTATGATAGCTAAGAATCCTAATTCTAATCCAAATAGATCTCTTCGATTTTGAGTAATTTGAATAGGAATACTAATTCAACACTTTTTGTTTGAGAATCGGCTTTTATATTTTTCCAAACTGTTTTTGCGTGAAACCGTTTTTTCTATCTTTCTCCCATGTAATGTACGTGATGGTTTGCGTTTATGTTTTGCAACTATTTTTTTTCTTGTAGCTGTTTCTGATTTAGACGAAATAATAGTATAGATATAAAATAGAAAAAATAGGATATCAATCTGAGAGAAGCCTCGGTCACCAGGACATTGCGAACGTGGTGTCTTTCAGTCCAAATCCGATTCCACACCGATCGATCAATTCTTTGTTTTCGTTTTTGATATCTTTCTCTTATAGTTCTAGGATTTCCGATTTTATTTTTGAGTCTGATATTACTAGGCATGGGCAAGTCGGTGCTGCACCTACACGTTTTCTGCATGTTTGGCTGGGCAATAATGCAGACTAAAAAATTGCACGTTTCCATCTATATACGTGTATATATTGTGTATATATAAGAAATACTATCCACCCTATATCTATATAACTAACAAAAAAATGCGATCAAAAGGGAAGAGGAGCCCACTATTTTCCAAATTGCATGATTAAAGTGGTTTACACGCTTCAATAACTATTTATTTATGTTAAAAAAACCAGGGGTCCGAAAACAACAAATTTTATTTTCAATCAAAACTACACACATAATTTGGTGGTGAATTTTTTTTAGAAAAGAGTCTATGGCTAAAAGATTCATAATGCTACATTTATTAATTTTATGTTAATTTATTATGGAAACAACCCAAAACTACCTAAGTGGATAAATAAATTAAAGCACAGATGAACAGGAAAAAAATAGAAACACGAATACTAGGCACCATTTTCTCCTCATCATTTTCTTTAAATATTACATAGGCCCTGTTCGGCATGCTGTTTTTTGGCTTATAAGCCGGCTGTGGCTGATTTGCTATGAGAGAAAAACACTGTTCCACGGCTGATAAGCCGTGCTGATAAGCTCAGCCGAACAGGGGGATAGTTCTCTCCCGTTATGACGCACGAGCACTTTTGCTAGTAATACGATAACGGTGTTTGTATATATTCACGTAAGATGCACATCTGTTGTAGCTAATTCAGGCCTTGCAAGTTGCGACTTCGTTTGATGTGCACATGCATGGATCCGAAGAGTCCAGCAACACGTGATCCCAGAGAGTTTGCGCCTGAAACAATAAAATACGTACATCTCAAGGTCAACCGAATCGATCGTCCCGTTTGGATCCAAGGGATTTTAAGAATTTGGTTTTAAACAAATCTCAAATTGTAGAATCACGTTGAAACAGACTAGATTTGAGTAGATTTCAACATTCACCGGTGTATTTCATCATATTGCGTCGAGCCCTTGATCGATAATTACGCAAAATTTATATCTATATCGATACCTAATATATGTATCTATACTCAGTATTAAAAGTAAAAAATTCATTTTAAATTTTTCGTCTACCTCTCCATAACCACCAAGGCAGTGAATTTTTTTTCTATCCTGCTCTTTAGATCCCAAACTCACACACGTTCTCTGTGTCTCGAACGTGACCCAAAATCATGAACCGTGCTCATATATACGAGTTAGAACAACTCACGTCTAGCGTTAATCGACATAGAATCTAATTCCAAGATGTATTAGATCGCGTCTTCTGTATCTCGTAGGTGACTTGGAGACATGACCCATACTATATGAGTTAGAACAACTCGTGTCTAGCAATATAGTGAAGGGGAAATTGAAAGGTGGAAGAGCATGGAAAATAGATATGACAGTAAAGCACCTATTCATATCTTCTCTATTGGTATGGTTTTCAAATGCACTAGCTAGGCGTTCAAAAAGGCCCTACTCAAGTATGGTAATTTGAAGGCACATAGACACCTTAGATTTTTTAAAGATGAAAAGGACAGGAGTAGAGCCGTTTGTACTTAGCCAAGTTGTAATTGGTTGACGATATAGGGGTCATTACAAGCAGATCTGAATGGTGTAAGGTTGTAAGGTTTGATGATGTCCACTGCTGTCCTCCAAAAAAAGGATAACAAGCTTGTATCCTCCACATTAATAGTTAAGCATCACTATTACAAGGAGATCAAGGATAAACCCACTTGGAAGGTGGGTATGATCAAGAATGCAGTCCTTAGGGACTTCTTTGCTGATGTTTCCCTTTCAAAGTGTAAGGGAGCCAAAGCCATAGTACTCCAGCAATCTCTGGATTCTATGAAGGGAGAATATAGCAGGATTCTATGAAGGGAGAATATAGCAGGGTGTATGAGGACAAGAAAGTGTTTGAGAGGTTCTATGTGTGTTTTCATGGATGCAAGAACAGTTTTCGAGCAGGCTTTAGAAAGGTGATTGTCTCGGATGGTTGCTGGTTCAAAGGTGTTAACAATGGTAACTTACTTTGTGCAATTGGAAGAGATGCCAACAAATCAAATGTATCTAGTGGCATGGGCAGCAGTGCCGACAGAGACTTAATATACCTGATGAAACTAATTAGTAAGCACTAACTGACTAAGTGTCCATGCAGGATTGTTCAAGGCAGTGAAGCAGTTTGGTACCTAATGTAGAGCACAAAATGTGTGCAAGACACATTTATGCTAATTGGAGGAAAAAAAGTACACTCACAAAAAGGTAAAGAACAAGTGGTGGCGGTGTGCAAAGTAATTTTGCAACGGTAATGCTAAAGAACATACGTCCGGAATCTTAAAAAAAATCAGACACTCTGTTCGGTGTTTGCTCCAGCACGGTGACTGGCCCAACAGGCCCATCTCTACGCTTTCTCCTTTTGGAACTTCTAGTTTGTTTCCTACGCCACTAGCGCTTTCTAGAGTTCTCGCTCTTCGTGTCGAATCCCATCCAAGCTCGCTACCGTGGACGGCGTGGCCACCACTGCCTTCCCACCTAGGGCAGGGTTTGTGGCTGAGCCAGTGGGGAGCAAGGGAGTGGAGCAGGCTCACCTGCGCCTCTGTTTCCGGCCTTGCCACCGTTGCCGCCTCCCATGGCAAGTCGGCAAGTGAGAACGAGGCGCAATATATATATAGAGCGAATTGTTGCAGTATTAGTTCACGGCACAAAGCAGGGGCAGACCTGTGGCCCGGGCTAGGGGGCTGTAGCCCGGGGCGCAGCTCACAAACTCTAGGAGCAGATCTTCGAAGAGCCCAGCCAGCCCAACGATGTTAAAGCTCCCAGCCTAGGCTACCTAGCGAACCTTGGCATCGGTTACCCTCCAACCAGTTGCTGCATCCCGCTGTCCCGACTGGGAGACTCGATCAGCGATGTCCGAACCCCGCAACCGCGCGCAGCCGTGACGGCGGAACCACCCCACCTCTCCGTGTGAAGCTGTGAAGGCAGAGCCATGAGAAAAATTCTAAAGCACTTTTCTAAAAGTGAGGATGGTGGCCAAAGTGGTGGGCAGTTGTGAAGATACAATGATTTTTGTGTTTATCATATTGATATCATCATCGTTGTCTTTTTTTTTGTTATATCTATTATATCTATCTATTAGTGTATGACTACTAAGAGCCCGTTCGCTTTGTTGAAAAATCATAGCTGAAAGTACTGTTCGCTGATTTATTGTAAGAGAAAAATACTAAGCTGAAAAAATAAGCTAAAAAGTATGGATTATAAGACAAGCGAACATAGAAGATTTTAACTTTCTATTAATTAGCCCTCCCCGTAGCCCGTTTTTAGATCCGCCACTGGCACAAAGCTAGCTGCTTGTAGAATCTCGACATATAATCATAATAGAAAAGTTCATAAATTATATAATGATACCATGATCGAATATTCCCTCATAAGCCCCTAGTAGGACCTGAGAGGAAATTGCATGTTGACGTACAACGGCGCAAGATGATGGGCACGTACATACATTATTCCCCTTCCATTTATACATGCATGGAGAGAGGAGAGGTGTACAATAGTACTCCTACTAGTAGGACGTCTTATTATTCTACGCACCATGGATCGTGCCGCTGGCTGAACATGCGATGATAAGATAATATAACTGAAATAAATAAATGGAAAATGTAACGTGGATCATGATGCATGCATGCATGCATGCAAGCCCTCCCACACCGCACAGCAGCCAGCAGGCACACACATACGATACGGGGAGAGGGCTGCCTGCCTCCTTGCATGCACTCACCTTTATTCTCTGCAACAACAATCATGAGCTAGCGAGGAAGTCGGAACGGATTAGCCATCCGATCCGAATCCATGCATGCACATTCTCAGGGGAGGAGGCAACAAGGCTTGATGGTCAGGCCATTGCAGCCGGCGGTGCAGCTGGCGACACACACCTCGATAGCGGCATCGACACATGCCAGGGCAGGCCCCAGGTTACAAGTAAGGCCGGTAACGCAGATTTGGTTAGCGAAGAGGAGGCACGCGGCATGACAGCCGTCGGAACAGGCAGTCACAGGTGAGGTCCCCACGCACAGCAGGACCAGCAGGACAAGGGCAGTTGCGGTGGCCCTCTTCAGCGCGGCGGTCGCCATTGAGATGGATCGGTTGATGTGGCTAGCTCTAAGCTATTATTATATGTCTAGAAGACGGATGGGCCGGCGAGATCGATGGATCGGAAGCTCGAATGATCAGGTGTTCTGCTACTCTGATCGATGATGATGTGCCGCCCATAAGCTTTGGGCGGGCAAAGCTATTTATAGGCAGTAAAAACCTTTAATAATATTGGTTATAGTACACTAGCCAGCAAAGCAAGCATGACTCAGCTACTCACGCATATGTGAAGCATGGACCTTGCATTGTTAAATTAATAACATGCATGGATGCTGATGCATGCAGCATGCTTCATTAATTTTTCCTTGGAGTTGGGTTCCTTTTTTCCGATCCGAGGCCACGCACGTTACCAGGCCGGCTAGGCCACTTGAATCTATGTGCAATATGCATGAGCACACAGTTTACTGAGTACATGCATGGCATCCTCTGTGGCCAGTCTCAGTGGCTTGCGCCCTGGCCAGCAGAGCAAGCACGACCAGGCTCTGGCCACTTGAATCTGCAACATGGAGCACAGTTTACTACATGCATGCATGCGCTCTCTTGCTCCCTTAGGTGATTTTCAATGGGGTTTCATGAGAGTTTCATGGACATTAAATGTGCTGACATGACACTGTACTGATGAAGAGAGATGATGAAAGTTTCATGGAAGCAGAGATAGTTTCGTGGGGATGAAACTCTTCTGCACTGTTTTCAAAATATGAGTGCGTGGGTAACTGGGCCATGAAACCTCCGCTGAGACTGGCCTAATCTAGGCTAGTCTCAGTGGGGAGTTTCACGGCGTTGTTTCCATGACTGCCATATCACATGAAATGAAACTTGGATGAAACACCCACTCTCAATGGAGAGTTTCATTATATGGTTTCATTGGTATTTAATTTCATTACTCATATAGAGTTGGTAGTCGTGCCAAGAGAGTTTTGTCTAGATGAAACTCATTTCTTTTCTCTCCTCTTAAATCGCTGCCATGTCATAAAAAATGTTTATGTGGCAACCTATTTAATACAAATGAAACTCTCATTAAGACTGGCCAGTCATCCCATGATCGTCTGTTCTTGAGATTAATTATTATTCATGCAATCCACGTGCAGTAGTTCAAAACGTAACCACGACTATAGGAAACATCTATACTAATTAATTAATGCTAGCTTGTGTGCAAATGGATTGGATGATTTGCAAAGAAGCAGCAATACTAGCACATAAAAGCATTTTTAGAGGAGGCGTATATAAAGCACTTCAATCGAATTGATTTCTTGTTGAACTAACTTGCCAATATGTTTATCACATGGACAAATGTGTAGTTATGATTCCCTATGCGCCATGGTGAGATTGAAAATAGTTAGATCACTAAAGCCAAACTAGCTCATCTTTCTTGTGTGAGTCCCTGCACGTCGGTACTTTCCAAAAAGTGCACGTATACTTCATATATTTTGAGCAATAAATGTATGAAATGTTTGAGTAATTAATGCTCAATGGAGGGGGGCAACATTAGGCGTCGGTCTCTATTAATGTTAGTTAATCCAATAACCTATTTTCAGAGGCGGTCATTCTAAGCGTGCGCCTCCGTAAATCGATTTACGAAGGCGGTTGTCTTAAGCTGTCTGCCTCAGTTAAGGATTGCAAATAAAAAATAATTAAAATAACTTTTTTATAAGAACTAGGATGAAGATAAACTTTATATCAAAATTGTAGCTCTCGATAAAATCTACAACTTTGTAGTTGAAAAGTTTTTGAATTGAAACTATTTTGGGTCAAAATATTATTGTAAGTGCACAGAATTTGAATTTTAAAATTATCAAACGATCTTGGATGTTGACATGGTCTATACAAAAGTTATAGTCTCTATAGAATATACAACTTTGTAGTTGAAAAGTTTTAAATTTAAATATGTTTAGATTCCCAAATATGTGTTCTAAGGTTATAGATTTTGAAATTTAAAATTTAGAATTCCTAAACGATATCAAATGTTCATCTGGTTAATACCAAAGTTCCAGTGGCCGACCTGATCTACATGTTTGATATTGACAAGTTTTTGATTTAAAGTCATCTAGAGTCTCAAATATGTGTTTGAAACTCACATGTTTTGAGACTCATTTTTTTTGAATTTTTTAAACTATCTCTGATGGAGATTCATCTTGTACCAAAGTTGTAGTACTTGACAAGGTTTAAAACTTTGTAGTTAAAAGTTTTTTCATCTGAGTTCATTTATTAGCCAAAATATCCAATATAAAATTATGAAATATTAATATAAAAATATAAATATAGCATATTATATATAGACATGAATGAGTGTGGTGGAGACATGGTAGTGTTGAGCAGTAGGTTGTGGGTTCGACTCTCCAAAGTCACAGGGTTTTTTGGGTTTTCTAGAGAACATCAACAGAGGCTCTCCAAAGTCACGTGGTTTTTAGGTTTTCTGGAGAACATTAACGGAGGTGGGCATATTCAGACGCGGAAGCGGGCCATTAATCAATTAACCAAAGAAACTAGTGTGGTTTCAAAGAACACCATTTTTAAATAAGCAAAGAAACTTTATTTACTTTAAGTTGTTTATAGTTGTACTTGCAACATCATTTAATTTAATTTGATGGATCCGAGGCCAGCGTCTTGCCAGCATGATCTGTTCTTGACATTTCTAGCACCATTGCTGGTGATGGACTTAAAACCTCCTCACTTGGTGATTGCAACAAGCATTTCTGGCGCCGTTGCCGGGGAGGGCATAGGTTGAAAGAATCTAGTAGGACATGAACAATGATCACATGCATGTAATGGTAGCCATAGTTTATGCAGGCTAATTCTTCTTGTTTTCTTCCTATTGTGGATGAAAATAGGATAGTGTATGAGTTGTTTTGATCTGCCGAACAATTACTACACTGATAATCCGGAGGCACTCCTATGGAAGAGCCGGTCTCGTACCACTTCTTCTGCTACTCCGCCGGCAGTTGAACCAGTCACCCCCGTACTAGCTACTACTACCAAAATGGTCAAGATACTCCGTGACTACTCCACCCCCGCTGTTGCCAGCATGCCTGTTGGGCCCGCTGTCAACACGGGTACTGGAAACTTTGAGCTGCGCACTGGCCTGATCACGATGCTACATGCAAACCAATTCTATGGTTTGTCAAGCGAGGACGCAAGTGCACACATGTAACACTTACTGGAGCTGTGCGACGCCATAGTCATTAACGATGTTGAAGCAGCTAGTATCAGGCTCTGTTTGTTTCCCTTCTCCCTTGTGGAGAAGGTGAAACAGTGGTTCTACAAAGAGAAGGAAGCTGTCAGTACATGGGACAAATGTTCTGCGGTGTTCCTCGTGAAATTTTTTCCCATGGGCAAAACCAATGCCCTAAGGGGGGAATTTCAAACTTCCAGCAAAATCACATGGAATCCATGTCTGAGGCATAGGAAAGGCTCCAGGATTACATCTAGCCTTGCTCGCACCACGGAATGGATAACTGACTCATGCTCTAGAACTTCTACGAGGGGCTCGTGCCCATGTCAAAGGGGCACGTAGATGCCGCTGCTGGAGGAGCATTCCTCTCCCTCACCATCAACAATGCCACAACACTCATCGAGAAGATGGTGGCAAACCAAAGTTGGGGAGAGGAACGAAAATAAAAAAGGCATGCATACCATGAAAGAGATGGATATGCTTGCCATAAAAATAGATCTGTTACTCTCTCAAGACTGAATGAAAGGGTCTATGAGAAGGAAGCAATGAAGGCCACCATTCAAGCCACCGACTCGCAAATGACTTGCGAAGTCTGTGGTGAGGTCGGACATTCGGAGAACAACTGCCTTGAAACCCATGAAGACGCTGCGTATATCAAGAACGGGTTCTGACAAGGTATGGAATAATCAATCTCACCCACAAGGAGGTAATTCAAACTTCAACTCAAATTTCAATTCGAATCAACCTTCCTTGAAACACTTGGAGCTAGGCCAAACTAAAATAAACAAAAACCTTACTAAAAAGCAAACATATAATGACAAAATGCTAGAAAATATTAATTTTAAAATAGAAGGTTTATCTTCCTCTGTTAAAAATCAATTAAGCTTTAACAAAATGATAGAAACAAAATTAGCTCAAATTGCTACTACTTTTCCTGTTAATAATGAAGGGAAAATCCTGGGGCAACCCGAGTATTCCCTTGAAAAAGTTAATGCGGTGACCACGAGGTTTGGTAAGTCCACTCATGATCCACCGAACCCTAACTATAAAATAGGAAAAGCACAAGGGCAACAGGAGGATGGACCTTCACCATCAACAAAAACACAAAAAGACCAAGAAGAAGATGAGGAAACGGCACAAGACTTTGTCGATATAAGCTACTTGTCGTTTCCCACAAGGAAGAGGAAGCAGGTCGTGGATGAGCAATTCACTCATTTTGTGGAGATGATAGAGAAGATACATGTGAGCTTTCCATTAATAGACATCTTACATGTACCTTCTTATGCAAAATATATCAAGGACATCATCAACAACAAAAGATCTTTACCATCCACGAAGGTCGTCAAGCTGACGGAAGAGTGTAGTGCTGCTATACCCAACTGTCTACCTGAGAAGGACCCTGGGTGCCCCACAATCACATGCTCTATTGGCACCCAAAAGTTTGATTACACCTTGTGCGACCTAGGGGCTAGCGTCAGCGTGATGCCCAAGGTCGTGTTCGACAAGCTGAACTTTACCCACCTCGCACCTACGCCACTGATGCTCCAACTAGCGGACTCAGTCCTCTATCCAGTTGGGATTGCCGAAGATATCCCAATGAAAATTCAGGGTTACTTCGTCCCAGTCAACTTTGTGGTGCTAGATATGGAAACAACGAATGAATCGCCCCTCATCCTTGGGCAGCCAATCCTTAGCACCGCAGGAGCACAAATTGATGTTGGAGTTGGAGAAATCTGCTTCAACATCAATGGCAAAGAAGAGAACTTTGACTTTTAGCCTAGGCAGGAGCAATGCTCCATGATCCGTATCAAGTATGGGCCGAATCCACAAGGCATAAGGGAGGTCAAAATACAGCCTCAACTGGTGGACAACCTTGTCAAGAAAAATAAAGAAAACAAAAAGAGGCCAGAGCCAAAGAAGAACAACCCAAAGAAAAAGAAAGAAACTCCAAATGTTGTTTCCACACCACCAAAGAAGGAAAAGGTGTGGAAACAAAAAAAAGAAGCTCCAAAGTCCACCATACCACCAAAAACCCACAAAATGGTGTGGAAACCAAAGAAGGTGCAACCTTCCGAGTCTACTCCCCTAGGCATGGATGTACCATCCTCAAGCAAGAAATGGAGGGAGAGGAGTTCTGCTCATTGGACTTTAAACATTGAGCCCTTGCCCAAGGTAAATCGGTAGTTATCCTTTATACTTTGCTTAATAAAAAGTTGCTTAAAATTCTTATATAATAAAACTATAGATCATGCTTTAAATTATGCTAAAAATAATAAAAAACCATTAGTGCACCCTTCATATATCTAAAATAAAAACTCACCTTGTTCCATAAGTATGTTTTGGTTTGAAGTATGGTTAGTGATCAATCATACTTTCATAGGCCTTTCAAATTAAGCATGGTGCTTAGGTTGTTTAGCCTACTATAATCAAATTGAAAACTAGTTTGATCATTGAACCAAAACTAATAGTATATATATGGATGAGTTAAACAAAAGTAAAAATTAAATAAAATAAATATTGTGCCACGGAGTCATCACCAAGCAAGCCATCTCGGACCATAGGCCTTGAGCTAGCTTGGGGGAGGACCCCCGCAGAGGTACCCTTGTATCTTTTTAATTTTCACATTTATTTTCTGCATTTATTATTTATTAGTATATAAAAAATCTAAAAACTATGATAAAAACACCGAAAATATTTATTCCACTCTCATATGTGTTTTAAGAATATTTAGTTTCTCCTAAGTTGAAATGATGAATAGTTTCTTTGTTTGTAATTCATCTGTGCCTAGGTTATAACTTAGTATTCTCCAAGATTTAAGTTTATTGGCTAAAAATGTCTCATCCTAAAAAACTTAAAAATTTGTGGGTTTGCAAAAGCATGCTCCTTTTCTAAGTTATTGCGAGTTATGATATGCTACAAATGGAATTTGTTATGACTTTGTTCTAAGAGAGACTTGACATCTAGAGTTTTCAATTTCAAAAATGCTAAAATGAAAAGTTTCTCGATGATTATGAATACCTACCAAGGCCATATGACATGTTATACATTCGAAACCTTAGTCATATGCTACTTGTTTAAGCATTGAGCTTTATCAAATTGTTGTGACCCTTGTTGAGATTCTTGTCATGCACCCAAGATCAAGACACATGTACACCCACAAATAAAATGCTAATTCTTACACTAAGAGTTACGCAAAAACATATTTTTTCTGTCCACAAAAAAATTACTCCATTCATTTGTCGTGTGTCGTTCTCTCAAAAATTTTTATATGCCAAAAAGAATAGTATGGGCTATGCTAAAAAAAGGAGAAAAATAGAAAAAGAAAAAAATCCATGCCAAAAGGCATAAGAGAAAAAATGCATGCCAAAGAGCATGAAAAAAAGAAAAAAAAGAAAGAAAGAAATAAAGATAGCCCATACTTTCGAATAAAGGCATTCATTCAAAAGAGAGAGATTCATGATTTAAAGGAGTACAAAAAATATTTAGAATTAGGAAGTTATAAAAATTCCTCACGCTCACACGTCTTGATTATAGTGTATAACTTCCATCTCCTTGAGGCCGGTCTTCGACTTAGCAAAATATGTGATGCAAATATGCCCCACTTTTCATATCTACCAAAAACTCCACTAAAAAGCCTTAGTGGTAGGCTATGATAAAGAAGGCAAAATTTCAAATGCCTTGGTGAGGTTTCATACACATTGAGCAATCGAGAGAATCATTTGAGGAACTTACTTTTATTTTATAAAACTTATAAAACCTCCGGATAGATGGTTAATCGAGAAATGAATGATTGGTGATTCGGTTATAACCGTTCTATCTTGCAACCGCCCAAGAACTTGAAAAAGCTATACATCCCACAAGAATCAAGGTAAAGGGTGGATAAAATGCTGACTTATTTGAATCACAGAAGAATGCTTTGTTATAGACACGGCACTTGTGAATTATATCGTCATGGTAGCAACTCCTTGTCGACGGCAAAAAATAGTGATGTGGAGCCGTCGACATGTGAGCAAGCGAGATAAACCATGCGGAGCAGATCCCGAGCTCCCTCTAGGCTTAAGAGGTGGGGCACTGGACTGGGTGGTCCTGACCGAGGGTGTGCCAATCAATTTGACCCTGCAATTGACTAGGAGAGAAAGTTAATTAGTAATTTAAGGTGAAACATGCTGGTGTTGGTCCAGACAGTTCCAAATATACGACCAAGTGGCCAATGAAATAAGACTATCGACTAGAGAGTCGATATCCAGCATGTTCATGATATAATGTAAGCAAGACAGGCATATCGACAATCATTATTTACTCAGTTACATGGATCTAGCTTAGCCAATAATCATGAAAACATGCGAAAAGATGTAAAGATAGGCATGTAAGCACATGTGTGAGAGACATACTAGCTTTTAATCAAGATAAGAACAAGTAAAAAGCATATAAACAACCAATACATTCTCAACAAAGTAGGCTATTGGCTAAAACAGTCGATTCGAGTGATCGTATCGTACGGCATACGGTCACTCATCCATTGGATACAAATAAATCTACAAACGACTAGACTCAATCTATTGTACCACCAACAGGTTGAGTCGTCTGATGTAGCATTGACGGTAGGACCCTAGACCAAAGACCTGCAATCTATAGATCTACTTGTATCGCGAAGAAATCATGGAGGCATGTCATACGCGTTAAAGCTCAGGCCATCGGCTAAATAGCCGATGCAGACATAGCGTGCAATTAGAGGCTATGTTTGACCATAGGCAAGACTCACCACTCGATGATTTTCAATCTATGATGCAAACAGTGGAGGTCGAACCTAACCGATGCAACTATAATAGCACTTCTAGACCAGATCTTATCAATTAGCAAGCCTTACTTAGGGCTAAACATGCCTTTGACGACACGCTATCTTCGATTAAGATCAGATTAGAATGGCAAAGCTAGCAGGCACCATCATCAACTCAAGATGTAAACAATGTAAAGCAACAATATGATGATTCAACAGATATATAAAGTTGATCTAATCCAACCTTTACTGGGTAGGGGATTTGTATCGAAATTTGTATGAGATCAGACTTAACCAAGGGCAGCCGTGCGGATTTCAACAAGAAACCAAGATAACTATTAGCAATCGTAAGAGGTTGGACCTAACTGATGCAACCTTGTGATTAACTAATGATAACTAACTTATAACAAGATTGCAAGAGGTCAGACTTAACCGATGCAGCCTTACAAACTAGATATAAGTCGTGACGGATACTCACAAACAAACCGAAGGTCAGACCTAACCGATGCAGCCCCACTCACCAAAGAACTCATCTGAATCTACTCTACTCCTACTCCTAAGGGGTGGCTAGAGCCAAAAAAGTAAAGGTACTAGATTTGTTTGATCGATGTGAGATGTCTATTACAATAGCCGTTGCTTAATATTTATAGCCAAGGCCTAACTACAAGTCCTGGTCACATAAGACCGGTTACAAGCTTGGGAAAGAAGGTAAAAGCTTCCTAAATTATGATGACTTGGACTTCAATCTTTCTCTTCTATGAAGTCCGTCATGTCTTTTGCTCCTTGTATTGCTGATCCTGTCGATAGGGCCTACTCCCTTGAAATGATGATGTTTTCTTTATCCAGTCCTTGTTAATTAGACCCATCCTCTTGAGGTGATGATGTCATCTTGCTTGATTGATGGCATTTTGACTTTCCTTTGACAAATTTTGACTTCAGGGCTCTTTCCTCTCGGACCAAATTTTTTTGTCAACACATGTGCCCCAATTTTGGGATAAAATGATTTTATTGAAAATTCTTCATGTCCGTTATACGCGTTGTGTATCCCCTCTAGCTGATCTTCTGTCATATTTGCATAAGAACTCTTCTATCATTGCTATTTTAGCGATCGGCTCCTTGGATCAGTTACTTCTCAAGCATAGTTCATCAATCAACTGACTAAAATTTTAGTTGATCAACTCTAGTAACTACTCCTGAATGTGTGTAAAAACACAAAAATTGCAGTGGATGCCTTTTTCATGTCTGCATCAGAATTTGAACGAAGCTGTAAATAACCTTGATGAATAAAATTTTGAAATCCGCCGTTTCTGTAACCACTCTCCCTTCATTATGCCATGTAGAACTTCCTCAATATCCGAGACGGCCTTCCACCTTCCACAAACTAATTTCATTTTCTTTGGTTTAGTGGATCCATTGATATTCCTGCCCCGGCTATAAATATATCTTGTGGGATAGCCGAAGGACCTCATCTATTCCCTGCCTTCACCTTTGTCCAACTTCTCCCTTTTCTACCTTCTAGATCTAGAAACTGCCCTCTTATAGAGCAATGGAGCATGGCAAGCACGTCGCTGGCGACCTTCCAGAGGGCAGTCTTCCCCTATGTCAGCGTCTTCGATTTCAGGGGTATGTAGAGATTAGATCCGATCCGATTTTTGCTTCATTTTGCTAATCTTCACTGGATTCCATAGGGGTGATGACGCCCACTCAGTGGCACAGGCAGCTTCTTCCTCCAATTCCGCTGACTCCTACAACAGAGACGATGCATGGCACTTTCGCCGCAAGTGGCTGGTGGCGGTCAACCGCTACTCCAAGGCCACCCGACAGAATGGGAAACTGGAGCTTGCCCTGGGTGCTTCTCAGACCACCCTCTCCGCTGCAAAGGCAAAGGGGAACATGGTCCGGGCTCAACTGGCAGAATCGAACGCCAGGGTTACTGGTAGGATTTCTGACACCCTTGTTTCCTCAATGCCTTTGCCTTCACCAATTTTCTAATGGTTCCTTATGCTTTGTTTGTTAGTCCTGACAACGCAGCTAGAGGCTCTTTAGGGGTGGTGGGTGACACCACTGGTGCCCTGAATGCCCGGGGCGACACCCTGGAGGCCCGCCTTCAAGATGTCCCTGCGCACGTGTTGACAGTAGTTATTGTTCATCATAAACCGTCAACATAACTTGAATAAATGCTTGAAATAGATCACCAATAGAAACTTAAGGGTTTAAACTGATAATTTCCACAAGCTTTGGTGAATCTATATTTTTAGCAGGGTTATTCTAGGAAACCGGAAAGAGGGATCAAAATGTGAAAAAGAACTAAACTTAACCGCGACGAAAACTACTCTAGAAGACTCCAAAGGACTCCAGGAGGCAACCCACCGAGGCAGACCCTGAGAGGCTGCCAAGTGGGCCCCTCTCATCAGCACCTTCTGGAATATTCCTCCACCTCCTCCTAGGATTGCATCTACGCCGTCCTTCATGTCGGTTTGATCCAAGGGCTCACGTTGCACCCCCTGGGCTATATAAACAGACCCCAGCCCCCCTAGAGGCATCAAGTCATTTGAGATCAAGTCATCCAAAGCTAAAAACCCTAATCTCCATAGAGCTTCTCTAGTTTCTAAGGCATTAGCTAGTTAGGCTAGGTCTAGAGGGAGGCAAGCAGATCTTCGCTTGGATTTCTGACATCATCTAGAGCTTGATTTAGTATAATTCTTGTACCCCTCTCTTATTGTATCTCCATTATTTTTATATGCTTTGGTACAATTGTCAAGACAATATAGTATTCATCTTGTCATGTTCAAGGTTGCAATGTTCATCGTCTACTTTGATTATATGCTTAGTATAGTTAGTTTATCATTGTGTTTATGCATAAGTTCATATAGCGCTCACCCCAATGATCACAAGGTGGGTGGTAGATATCATGTATGCATGGTGCTTAGATGTTATTTACCAGCGAATACACTCTATATGCCAGGTCATGTGGTAGATAGTGGGTGTGACACTACCATTGAGTCCTTTATAGTCCACTCCCCGAATATAGGGCTTCGAGGAGCTCCGGTCAGCCATGGTGGAACATCGCTGGAGAGAAGCAAGATGAGATGGGAACTCGATGAAACGGCGATGGATTCGCGCAAACGGATATACCACGGTGTAGAGAACGACGAGGGCTGCCTCTTGGTGGTGGTGGCTGGCGTCGGGACACGACGGTTTGGCCAAAAAAGCTCGTCGGAGAGTTCGCCGGAACGCAAGCTGTAGATGAAGAACTTCGGCGAGGGGTGGAGGGAGCTACGAGCGGCGGCTCGCGATAAGGGTTGTACTTCTAAAACCAGGGCGTCGAGGGCTACGCCGGCATATATATAGTCGTAGGGTTTGGAAACTTTTCAGAATTTCTTAATTTCGGGATTATTTTAATTCCACGAATAAAAATAATTCTAGAAAATCTAGAATTACCTTTTTAGCCTTGAAAATAGCCCGGAGCTCAGAAAAATCACGGGAAAAATCCTGGAGACTCTTGGAAAGATAAGAAACTCAACCAAATAGGTTTGGGCTCATGAAAAGATTGATGAAGAGATCAAGGAAAAAGATTAAGCTCACGGAAATTGAAATTTTAAATCCAGAAAATACCAAAAAGTTTTCTGATGAGAAGTAATCGTCGTCCTATGGTATTTTGAAAATAATAGCACTCACCAACACCAAAGACAAGCATCACACAAACACCACATTATCAAATTAATATGAAAAAGTTTAAAACCACAATTTTCTATATTTAAATTAGCAGCAACTTAACTTATCTAATAAATTTATTCAGATATTGAAATCATTTATTTTATTTAGTGTTTTTCATGCACAACCCAAAATAGGAAATCTTGGGTGTGACAATTCTACCCCACTTAACAGGAATCTCGCCCCGAGATTCGGAGATACTAGGGAGAAAGATAAAGTTGATTTGCAATTCTTCACTTTTCCTTCATCAACTCTTATCCAATGATGATGCCACAAGCTCAAAACCCACTTTGTAAAGGTGTCCCTTAGGCCCTTACAATCCTTGTAGATGGTTCCAACAGGTTACCAACCCTGAGAAAAGATACCTACGCTCGATAGTGACTTTGCAACCATGTAGATAGCTGATGCTTCCAGATGATAAAATAGAACGTATAAAACCTCCATCTTGTATCGTCTTTAGTTCGACAACCCCTCTTAAGAAGAGATCAACTAGAGAACACCAATGGATAGATTACATTTGTTTCTGAGTGATAACTACCATCATGTCCTTCTACCATCTCAAAGAGATTCATGAGCATATGCAAGAACAAGTAACCTGCATTGCCTCACGAGCAGAAAAATAGCAGTGCAGAGATACAGTTATAACTCAAGTTCTACGAACCCGATGATGTTGTAGCTTATACCGTTGGAAAGCTTATCAAATTTACTACAACTTTCTTATAGAACACTTCTCTAAATTCTGCAGTTAAGGTAGTCAAAAACTGTGCACAACAGAAACTATTTCAGGTTGCTGACAGCACAGATGCGTGGCCATGTGATTTTCATAAATCCCAAACCATAATAGCTATCAGGGTGGTTCGTACGGTCAGAGAAAAATATTGAAGTCTACTATTGTCCAGAATTTATCCATGATTTTTAGGTGTCCAAAAATAGAGATATAAGCTAAGGAAGACAGACTGTTCTGAAAAGACAGGATAAGGTAGAAACGAGATTCAGAGAGACTAGAGAGATAGATGACACTAATCTTCAAGTCTTCATGCTTATTTGATTTGTGTTGATGAGATATAAGACATGGATCAAGGATAGCCAAAAGATAACAAGAAAGATAAAGTTTTATCTTCAGTTCTTCGTACCTCGTCGCTTGAGATTAATGATGGTGCAGACACTACCCCACTTAACAAAGATTTTGTTCCACCTGCCAATGTCATTGAAGGCAACACTTTCTCTAAGGCTTGCTGCTAATGATGAGTCCTTCATGTGTTGATCCTCCATTGGGTTAAGATAAAGGAGAAAACATAGAAACCAAGAGTAAGCAATGATGATATAGGGAAAAGACAATAAGAATTAGGATTGATTGAAGGTTAGGTAGGTCAAGAGAGGATACTACCCCACTTTAACATAGATTGAGCTAATTCTCAAGATGAAAACCTTTCGGGCCACCTTCAAAACACGAGAATAAGGACAACACACAAGCAACACATCAATCAAAACAAGCACACGTCACATCATCGACACTACACGTACTTCTTCAACAATGGTGGTCATCCTAAGGGAAGAGTATAGATGACGAAAGGCCATCGAATCTTTGAACCAGGTGGGATAAAAAAATTTAGTAAAATAACACAAATCAAAAACCAAGGAAATAAGGAGAAATAGCTCAAAGGAAGCTATATCAAGGAGGAGATACAACAGGACAAGGAAGAGAAAATAGTCAAAATTAATGAGTCAAGGGATGACAAAATAGTTTTATACTAAAATGAGTTTTAGAATACGTCCAGTGCTACTTGGCATACGTTCTACAGTCAACACCGTTCTGATACCACTCTGTCACACCTGGTTTTCTAAAGAACAAAACCAGGCTAATCATATGTGTGCCCAGGAAGTCCACACATATGCCAGAATGAAAAAGTATCAGAAACAATGTTATTATATAACATATACAGAGCTATATTAAACACTTACATCAGAGTATCACGGAACGATGACTAAATGTCAGGCTCCATTCTTCTCAGGGACGGCTGACTGGTGGATCCATATGCCAAACACTTCTGAAAGACTTCTGGAAACTCCACTACCTCTTTATCCTTCTTCTGAGTAGCACCTTACTACACACTGGAGTGTGGTGGAAATAGCAAGAGTGAGTCCATGTCGAACTCAACAAGTATAACACAGGGTTCATGAGGCTCAAAAAGGCTAGACACTGTTTGACTGCGTTTAGCTTTTATTCATTATATAATTAGCAATTGAGTAGCATCAAGGTATTCCAATTCCCATTAATGAACCAATGATCAATTGTAATAAGGATAATGAATAACATTAACATGAGCATAATAATAATCAACAGTAATTAAGCATGATATAACAATGGTTATCATCTATTTGTAAATGTTCCAAGGCCGCTCGTATCCATGAGCACAGCTAGTATACCAGTTTTTAACTCTGCGCAGAGGTGTACACTTTCACTGTGAGTCATGATTCCAAATGTGTGGGGAGATCAAACCCAAACACCAGAGAACCATGTAAAGTCATTCAAGAGTTTGTCTAACAAGTTAGGGCCATTAGATTCACTCGACAGGCAGATGTAGGAACCCCCTTTTCAAATGGCACAATTCCTTCTCGGCTATACTCATAGACTAGAGGCTGTCCTACACCCAACGTGGCAAGTCATTCTTACGCCATTTAAGGTAACCACTAACAAGCTAGAAAAGGTCTCTTAAACAACTAGAGCCAAAGCCATATAGCCCTCACAGCTGTACTGTATGTCCCGGATGATCACGTACAGATAAGTCCTTATGGAGAGAAACTAGAGCATCAAAATAACCCACATGCTCTAGCCCCCTTTTCAACAGTAATAAAATCATCTTAATGGTTGATTGCTTAATCCATTAATCAAATTACAAGATCATTGTTCATAATTAAGCACTAGCAATAGCTACCCAAATGCATCCCCAAGGTTGACAAGGAATCAAGGTAACGATCACTAAGTTATAATCTCTAAGGTCGTCAAGGAGGACACATACGTATGTATGATAATTTCAGTGAATAGGACAACAAGGATGGTCCCATGTTATACTTGCCTTGATCAAAGCTTTCCTGATGATACTATTGGTCTAGCTCAAAATAATACTCCTGATCGTCAAGAAACTGCTCACCGTCTATACTCGATCATCAAGCATCAACACACAATCATCCGAGCAACCATACACTAAGCAAACAAAGAGACATAATTAAAAAAGTACACCAACAGTAGCAAAGTAGTATAAAAAGTTTGTAAAACTCTTCTACACGTTACTACGATCACACAGACGTAAAGATCACGAAATTCAGATTTAAAACGTGAAAGTTATGAATTTTCTAAGATTTCCTATAGATAAATAATTATTTAAATATAAACTCAAAAATTAAATTTCTCAAACCTACTATACAGCTATACTAATATGTAGAGTTCGCAAATACGAACCAAACGCAACTTAAACGGGTCAAATCAGAGTTAAAACGAAGATTTTATGATTAAAACTGGTTTAGTGGCAAAATTATAAATAGTATCATCTTCTACCTTGGGCTTCGAGGAGCTCCGGTCAGCCATGGTGGAACCTCGCCGGAGAGAAGCAAGATGAGATGGGAACTCAATGAAACAGCGATGGATTCGCGCAAACGGATATACCACAGTGTAGAGAACGACGAGGGCTGCCTCTTGGTGGTGGTGGCTGGTGTTGGGACGCGATGGTTTGGCCGGAAAAGCTCGTCGGAGAGTTCGCCGGAACGCAAGCTGTAGATGAAGAACTTCGGCGAGGGGTGGAGGGAGCTGCGAGCGGCGGCTCGTGATAAGGGATGTACTTCTGAAACTAGGGCGTCGAGGGCTACGCCGGCATATATATAGTCGTAGGGTTTGGAAACTTTTCAGAATTTCTTAATTTCGGGATTATTTTAATTTTACGAATAAAAATAATTTCAGAAAATCTAGAATTACCTTTTTGGCCGTGAAAAATAGCCTGGAGCTCAGAAAAATCACGGGAAAAATTCTAGAGACTCTTGGAAAGATAAGGAACTCAACCAAATAGGTTTGGGCTCATGAAAAGATTGATGAAGAGATCAAGGAAAAAGATTAAGCTCATGGAAATTGAAATTTTAAATCCAGAAAATACCAAAAAGTTTTCCGATGAGAAGTAATCGTCGTCCTATGGTATTTTAAAAATAATAGCACTCACCAACACCAAAGACAAACATCACACAAACACCACATTATCAAATTAATATGAAAAATTTTAAAACCACAATTTTCTATATTTAAATTAGCAGCAACTTAACTTATCTAATAAATTTACTCAGATATTGAAATCATTTATTTTATTTACTGTTTTTTATGCACAACCCAAAATAGGAAATCTTGGGTGTGACAACATGCTATCTGCCAAGATGGACGTGCCAATGAAGAAGCTTGAAGACCGAGTTGGTGAGAAGAAAGAAGTCATGCACGTCAATGATTCCCGCATGACTTATGAAGTGTGTGGCAACACTGGTCATTCAGGGAATAATTGTCCTGAAACCTAAGAGGATGTGAACTACATCAACAACAACAACTATCGTCCTCAACAGAATCAAGGTTGGAAACTACACAGGCCAAACTACCAAGGTAACTCCAAGGTAACTTTCAAGATAACAATTATAATAATTTGAATCAACCACCCTTGAGAGAATTAGTTGGTCGTCAATCTAGACTTATCGATCAGATGTCTAAGAAGATTGCTTCAAATGATAAAATCCTAGACAACATAAGTACTAGAATGGATAATGTTACTTTTGCCATTAAGAACCAGCATAGCTTTAATAAAATGATAGAATCACAAATAGCTCAGCTGATAGCTGTTGTTCCTCCATCCAACAAAGGTAAGATTCTGGAGCAGCTGAAAGATTTAGAAACTGTAAATCGTGTCGATATTTACAATGCAGCTTTCTACTACACTCAGCCGTCATAAGGAAGGTGGATTGACTACACCCTTCCCGACAAGAAAGGTGATCCAGGGAGACCTGTCATTCCTATCTCCATTGGATGTCACATCTTCCAAAAAGCTATCTGTGACTTCAGAGCAAGTGTCACATCATGCCTAAGGTAATTAATGATAAGATTGTAGGAGATCCTTTGTTGTACACAAATATGCATTTGCAGCTTGCAGATCAGTCACTCTGCTACCCCAAAGAAATTCTAGAAGATGCCATCATTTGAGTGGGGCAATCATATGTGCATGTAGACTTTGTGGTTCTAGAAACAGTTGGAGATGAGAGGGCACCCATCATTTTGGGCCAACCATTCCTAAGCACCACGAAGGCCATCATCTACACGAACAACGCCAAGATCTGTTTCACCATCAAGGACAAGAAGGAGAAGTTCTCATTCAAAGATCGCATACTATATTCTCCTGCTCATTCACAGAAGGCATACCTGCCTGAAGAGACAACAGAAGTGACCAAGAAGAAGAACATGAGAAGAAGGAAGAACAAGACCAGCCAGTCACCTGAAGAGATTGTCAACATAATCAACACCATCCGATTGGAGTACGACCATCTGCTCGCTCCACCATTCCTTGAGAAGAAGGATGATCCTGGCGTACCAAAGATCGAGTGTACCATTGATTAGAAGATCTTCCATAAGACCTTCTGCGACATTGGATCGAGTGTCAACATAATGTCTAAGGTAACATATGAATATTTATTTGGTAACGAACCTTTGTACCCAACATATATGCAGCTACAGATGGTGGACTAATCAATTCGATTCCCGAAGGGCATAGCGAATGACATAATGGTCAAGATTCAAGATCACTATGCCCCCGCTGACTTCATGATCCTGGACATGGAAGAAGACGATTCACCCATCATCTTAGGAAGACCATTTCTCAACGCCACCAATGTAGTTATCTACGTTGGATCTAGACAAATCCACTTTCAATTCCCTAGAGAAAAGGTATGCTGTTATTTTAATAGTTGTACTACTTATGATCAGCCAAAGAAGTGTCGCTCCAGGAGGAGACATCGATCATCCTATCGACAAGAGAATCAACTCCTTAAGAACGGATGGGGGGACTATGAAGTAGAAGTGGTGAAGGACCAACATTAACCCTGATGGAACGAATGGGACGATGAAGACCTAAAGCACCCACCAAAAAAGAAGCTACTTCGCCAAATGAAGCCCACGGACCAAACATGTATGGAAAGAGAAGGTAACATCAATCACCATCACAAGAGGCATAGTCATCCGAGTCTCCATCACTGAGACTAGATGATGCACCTGATAAGTAAGCATTCTCTCCTACCTAGTCCTGTCCGAAGGACTTTAAAATCCGAACCCCTGCCATGAGATAACATTAGTAGTTATCCATATTTATTTTTTATCATTGCATTAATTATTTTCCCTTTAGCATATTTACTTTTCTGCATTTGCACTACATTAGAGAAAAGAAAAATAAGAAAAACTTTAATACATGTCATCAATATTGCATATTAAAAGGAATTAAAAAGTTCTATTGCTTTCCATTATTGCATCATAGAAACCTTAAGTCCCATGTGAGTAAATCAATAGTGCATAAAAGCTCGTGGGAGTATTCACTGTGGTGGCATAAAAAAATATATATTCCATGTATACATATTTTTCTTCTGTATTATAAAAATAGAAAATCCAAAAAGATAATAAATAGACCTCTTGCTAAAACCTTGCCAATAAACTCATAAGAACAAATCCTTGAATGGCTGACCGCTAACCCTTTATCTTAATCCAAACCTCAAGTTTTTGGTATTCTTGTTGAAGTATTTTGTAGGATGGTACAAATGATTAAGAGTAAGTTCACTCGGCTGTAGACATCTCATTCTACTCATAGGTGAGAAGGACATCCACCGACAAACCCGCTCTAAGGATCATTTCAAAAACTGACCACGCCAACATCTAGCTTGGGAGAGGAGCATCTCCTATGTATCTAGCTAAATATTTCTTTTCCTTTTCATTTTTATTATTTTTGAGTGTGATATATTTTTGTTAAAGAAATAAAAAGATAAATAACAAATAAAACAAAATAAAAATTTATCCTAGCTAGTTATATCTATATAGTAAGGTGTGATCTTAAAACTTTGAAAGCAAAATAAAAAAGTAAGTGTGTCTAGTTTTCTATTTTTAAGAGCTGAATAAATAATGGAGTCTGAGATAATCTCTTGCAATGGAAATGGTGAATAGTTGCTCTGTCATAATTTCTTTCACGTACCTAGTTTTCAACCTTGAATTCTCCTAAGTTTTGGTACAATTGATTTGATATAAGAATTTACTCTTAATTTAAAACTCGTGGGTAGCATATGCTTGATCTAAGTCTAGGTAATTAACATATATGATATAAGAAAGTTTGAGCTGTTGTTTATCTTATTCCTAGTGATACTAAAGTTCCAGAGATTTATCTGTTGAAAAAATATAAAATTCATGATGAGCTCCTGTATGACAAAGCTTGAATTCCTACCAGAGCCATATATGATGTTTAGACTAGGAAAACCTTTCACTCATATATGTTGCTTGCTTTGCATTGAGTTTAGTCAAGTTCTGTTGATGCCTTATGAGAGGTTTGTCATGCTCTTAAAATCAAGATCACATACACACCATCCATATATGCACTACTCCTACACTGGGAGTAGGCGCAACAATATGCCATTCCATCTAGATTCACTCAAAAATGTTTTACTCCTACACTGGGAGTAAACACCAAAAATATACCCTAAAGGATATACCCCAATAAATGCACCAAGTTCTTGTTGTTATCTCTCAAAAGTATTGTTACAGAGAAGAGGCATGTGGCTATGTAAAAGTTATTCATAAAAAAGAGAAAAAAAGAAAAGAATTGGTAAAAAATGGACAAGTGTCCAAGATATCCAAAACAATTGGTACTCATATGCCCGTCTAAAAAAAGAGAATAGAGAGAAAAATAAATAAGATAGCCCATGTTCTCTTGAAAGTTGTTTCCAAATTCCAAAAGAGAGAGGTATATTTTCAAGGAGCAAAGTAGAATTAGGTTAGCCACCATATATATCCCCCATAAATTCATATACATGCACATCTTGATTTGATTGTATGACTTAACTCTCTCTTTGCATCCATTGTTTGACTTTACAGCATATTTTCTACAAGTATGCTCTTTCATGTTTTCTCCCTATCTATGAATTCCACTATAAGCCTTAGTTGTAGGAAGAGAAAGGCATAGCAACACTATTGCCTTGGTGAGGATCCATAAATACCACATATATTGAGAGATCTGTAACACCCTAAAATTTGCATCTTTTGAATTAGAGGTAAAATGAATTAATTTTCTATATTTGGTGCTTGTGAAAACATAGGAAATCATTTTTTTTTGCATATATTAAAATTCATCATAGGGTTAACAATATTGTTGTGTATACATGCCGGTAGCCTAGCTTTGCCCTAACTCTAGCAGCTCACCACCGCTCAATCGAATCTCGCAGTGCAACCGAGCTCATTCGCTGAAGTCACCGTGGCTGCCAGTTTCTTCTCCGTCGACTTGGGCACAACGCCGATAGTCTACACTTGGATGCTCCCGGACTGCCGTCACGCTCGCCAAGCCATCGCTGCTGCTTCTCCGACCACTGCAAGTCCCTAGGAGTGTTCGCGGTAAGCTGCGCTATCTTCCCATAAGGAAACCGAGGCCCTAAGCCCCTTCTCCGTCCAACTCCACGCTAGAGCGGAGCTAGTAGAGCAACCTGACCAGGCGTGTGTTTTGTTCTTGCTAGCTAGATGACGTCTAATGATACATGGATTTGTTTAGTGGCCGCTCTCCTTTAGAAAAAAAGAAATCTAGAAATACCATCTGTTTTCTCTTAAGGAATAATTAGACAAGGAAATTGTGCTGGCCAAGACGTGGTAAACCTAAGCAAGCTATATACACGTATATACTTGATAGTTGGCAAGCACGTGAATTTAGATTTGTGCAAGTATATACTCAGTATATGGCTGCCAAACATATATATGTATATACATGGAAGAAGAAACAATTAAATAAGGAAGTTTGCATGTCCAAGTGTTGGTTTTCCATAAGTACTTGTCGTTGCATTGAGCTCAAACCCCACCACCCAAAGGCAGCCGGCCAGAGCACGTCCGCAACGTGCAACAGCTAACCAACGTCTTATCCCAGCGAGACTAGGAAGCTAAGTTCAATTTCTATTCCGGTCCCATAACACATCTAGGCCCATGATTTGCTAGCTTATATATATAGCAAAGCTAAAGCCTGCACCGTTGCCCTAGTTCCCAGCGCCGCCCAAATCACCACCGCCATCGGCCATGCCTAGATGCTCTGCGTTGATCTCTGCTCTCGAGTCCCTGGAGAACCATGTATTTGGGATGTCCATGCTGGCTGTCGTCTCCATCACGATTCTATGTTCGGTGAGCACTTTCGTGATTCCTATGTTTCTCTATACTAGCCGTTGTCATCGTCTACCTGCTACAATCCAACCTACCACACGTGCAGACGTGCTCCGTTCCTGTGTGAAGCTACACCAGACATCATCTATCACGTGTGGATGCAAGAATCGGAGAAGCCATCGACCGGCCAGAGAGTAGCCTATCGGATGATCAAACTGCTGTGTCCAATAGACGTGGTTTGACAAGCAGGTGTTTCTCTTTTCCATCTAATATCTGCTAATGATTCCTCAGCCGAAGATATTGTAATCAATGTGTTCTTCGGCCCATAATTTGTACTTAGGACTATGAAATAAAATTCCTCTATGTTGATCTCCCAGTTTAACTTGTCTTGTGATGACTTTAGCACGTTCTTGGATTTATGCTTTTATTTTTTTGTACTATAGGCGATGTGTGCCGCACCAGCTTCTACCTTTTTTAGGCTTTATTTTGTTCTAAATGCGACACTTTGCTAGTATCGGCTATAAGATTCGGCGATGATCCATACTTCAAATGATATCCTTAATCGCCAGAATCTAAACTCCACCATGAACAATTGTTTCTAAAATAGCCAATGATGATTCTCATATCAAATCACTTATGAACTCCATTGGCTATCAAGCTCTTTTAAAGTAATTTGTAATCAAATCCAAATTTGACTCCTCGAAACAGAATGACCATCTCTGATGAACTCAAAAAGTAACATTTAGCCGATTTGAAACCAACAAAAGGAGTCACTAAAATAAACTCTCAGAGCCGATTGCTTGGACCGGCCGTTGACGTTCATTGTTGATCTTGATGACGCCTCCTTCCTACACTCTTCTAGAGAAGCACTCATGATCTTCAAACTCCCAATACTCTAGGTTAGTTGTTGCCACACTCACAGTCGTGTCAGCCGGAACCACTTCGACGTTGTCTCCCTGCCACTGGATAAGGTACTAGTGCATTGTTGAAGGGATGCAACAATTGGCGTGGATCTAGTCATGATCCAAGAGCAGACTATATGTTCCTTTACCATCGATGACGAAGAAAGTAGTAGGTAGGGTCTTGCTCCCAATCGTCAATTTGACGCTAACTGCCCCCGGGTCTTAGATGCATTGCCTCCAAAGTCTTTCAGCATCATATCTGTCTCAAGCAGATTTTCGAGGCCTTTTCTGAGCTTACAAAAAGTAGTATAGGGCACAAAATTGACAGCAACACCTCCATCGACTAACATCTTGGTCATCGGCTTTCCGTTGACAAATCCCTTCATGTACAAAGCCTTCAAGTGCCGATGCTGAGATGGCTTAACAAACGTAGCTTGCTGCGGTTGGAGGGCTAACTGAGCTATTGCTTCTCCCAATTCTTCTTCATCATACTCCTCCCCATTAGACTCTTCCTATTCATACTTGGAGGGAGCCCTGAATTCTACAGGCAGGATGAAGACCATATCAATATTAGCCGATGGCTTACCCTTATCGGTTGTTTGCTTGACGCGCCATGTCTGAGGTCTGTCATATCTCTGAGCTTCTAATTCTCTATTCCTTAAGCACTGAACTCTCCTTTTCTGGCTCCTTGTCAAACCTCCCGGACACCATTGGCCCTCTTGCCATACTCTAAGGTTATAGCACTAGCATGGATTAGGACGAACTACAAAGATAACTCCTAAGTTATTCTAACTATAAGGTCAAAGCATACGATGATTAGTGCAATTACACTTGGCAATCATAGCAAGAAAAGGTTATATCTACGTATAGTGATATTACAAAGGAAGATGAAGAACATAGCAATCACTTCCCTATAATAGTTGTGTTCTGCCTGCCCTATACTCAGGAGGTGGATTACGAATGACTCAACAGGACTGTCACTCCCGTGATCTACCACACGGTCTCGAATATAGGGTGCAATCGCAGGTAAATACGGTATAGGCACCACGCCTACACAATGTTTACCACTCACCCATGATATCAATGAGCAAGCGCTATACGATCCTATACGTAAATATAATTCTGATCGAACTATGCCAAGCATATAATCAAAGTAGACTAAGAACAATATAATTGAGAACATAATCAAATAGAGCAAAGTCATATCCAATATGATAGAATAGACTAAAGTCATAGTCATACAAATGATGAACTAGATGAATCATATAAGAACAAATACAAAAAGTAGGAGCGAATTACCAAGAACTCTCTTGACAGATCCGGAAATCAAGCAATGCTTGGCTCCTTCTAATTCTAATCCATACTAAACTATAGAGATCTAATTGAGATGGTGACTCTGAGGCTTCTTAGAGGAATGCTCTGTATCTTGGAATGAATTAGGGTTTCTCCTAGGGCAAGAGGCCTTGCTTATATAGTCCTCAAGGAAGCACCACAGCCCTTGGATCAAACCGACCTTGATGGACGATTATTATTGATCCTCAAAGGCGATGGAGGCATGATCCACGAGGTGGCTCCTAATTGGCCACCTAGGTGGGCCGGCCGCCCAGGGGGGTGGGGTGCCCGCCCCTGTCACAGTGACAGGTGGGTCCCACCTCCCAGGGTTTTGCTTCCCATGTCTTCTAGATTATTCTTTTTATATATGTGGCCCTTTTCTCTCTATGTAAATATGACATGTGGGCCTCCTTTGGTTGTTTCCTGATAACCCCATGCAGAAATAGATATTCACCGAAACTCGTGGAATTCTGTTAGTGTAACCCCTATATCTAGCTAGTAATTATATTTTAGGTCCTTTCTCATGCTATGTTGACGGTTAAAAATGACACTTATCTACCATCAATCAAACTCCCCCAAGCTTACCTTTTTCTCGTCCCTGAGCAAAGATAGACTCAGTGATGGATTAGGAGTTGCTACAATGCTTTCACACCTTTTAGGTACACATGCGGTTAAACTAGAATTCTCCTCCGGATTAGAATGAACTATTCTGAAAAAAAACTTACTCATATTACCTTCCACCATGGGGCTTGTAGCCGTCACTTGAGTCTTGAGTAGTTAAAAGACAGAACAGTCAAGTCAAGCGCCATGTTTCAAGTTCTTTGATCAACTATTATTCCGGAGTTTTGCACAACTTTCAAAATAAAACTCAGAGATTCCTATGTATGACCCTTTCAAGTCTCTCCTTTGTGGTATTTCTGGATCCTCTCCAAAGCATTTATGGTCTATGCCTTTTCTCTCCTCTCAAGATATGTGGTATTTTTGATATTTTAGGCATAGTAACATTGCCTTCTCTCTCTCACCCTACTTCTAATAGGCTTATGTGGAGCTCATAGGTGGGGAGACAGCGAATACATACTTGCAAACATTTATTACATAGTCAAACTACGAATCCAGAGAAACAAGTCATACATTCAAATCAAGATATGCATGTGTATAGGCTGGATGGTAGGTGGTGAATAGTAGGTGGTATATGGGTTAGGAGTGGTGATGTAGGGGTGAAGGAATGATGATGGTGAATACTTAGCTCCTTTGAGAAACTTTTTTTCTCATACCTCTCTTGAAAACTTGAAGATTTTGGGGAGAACTTAGGCTGCTCAATGGATCTTTTTCTTCTCTCTCTTCTTCTTTTTTTCATAGTGGGACATTTGTCCTCTTTCTTTTTATTTCTTCTTCTCTCTCTTTTTTTAGAGCACCCAAGCCTCTTTCTGGGATATAATAACAAGTGGTAGTATAACTGGATATTTGGAGCTTTATTGGCTAGCAAGGAATAAATAAGGGTGATAGGAATATTTTTGGGTAGTTCACTCTCAGTGTAAGAGTAGTACTATTTTCTGGGTGGATCTGAATGGTGTATATGTGGATTTGTACTTTTAGGATAAAAGTAGAATATATAGGTGGATGCATATGGATGCGTACTTCTAGGATAGAAGTAGCATGTATAGGTGGAGAATATATGTGGATCTTGATTTTAACCGCATGACCAGTTCCTAAGGGTCGACACAGGTTGACCACACTCAATACTTACAAGCAGTAAATACGAATGTAGGGCTTCCTAATCTAGCAAGCATGTATATGGTTGTGGTAGGAATTTTAAACTCTCGTCATACAAAAACTCATCATGTAGCAAGTTAATTTTTTAAAAGATAAATTCTCTAGAACTTTAGTATCTCTAGGAACACGATAAACAGCAGCTCAAAACCTTCCCATATCATATCCGTCAACTACCTAGACTTAGATCAAACATTCGCTACCCACAAGATCAGGTTTAGAGCAAATCTTAAATCAAAACCATCGGATCCAAAAACTCGGGAGAATTCGAGGTTGAAAACTAGGTACTTGAAAGGAATTACGGCAGAGCAACTATTCATCATTTCCATATAAGAGTTTATCCTAGGGGTTCATTTTAGCAAGATAAAAACTTAGCACACTCTCCTCTAATTATTTAGCAAACTTAAAGATCATACAGAAACATATAAATATAAAGGGAAACATTTATTTGGTTTTCTAAAGGTTATGCATCTTTTTATGAAAGCATAAATAAATAAGTAAATAGATAGGTAAGGAAATACGTAGCTGGATATAGGAGGGTGCTCTCCCCCAAGCTGGATGTTGACGCAGTCTTGATTGATGTAGCTGACAGACAATGAAGGTGTATTCCCCTTGTTGGAGTGCTTATGATGATGACTGTTGAGACAGCACTCCGACCGGGGACAGAGCGTCCTTCCGTCTATTAGTTTTTATTGATCCTTCAAATTCTGTGAAGCCCAAATAGACAACAAAGCTTGTGAAACCTAATTAAGTGTTAGTGATAAACCTCTAAGCCTTAGATATCTAGAACCTCTTAACATATGAATATTTCTAGTAGGATCTTCAAAATATTTTTTTGTACTTTTATACTATGCAATGAATTATAAAGAACGATGCATGCTTCTTTATTTTTATTTTTACGCCACCATAGCAACTAGACTTATGGGTTTTATGCCACAAATTTATTTGCATGGGGCTTAGCAGTTTTAGAATGCAATGCACAACAAATTTATTTTCTTTTTCTATGCAGGAATAAAATGTAACATGCAATTAAGGAAAGTAAACATGATACAGAAAATTAAATGCTGAAAGGGAAATATAATAACTACCAAGTTACCTCTTGGTGCGGTGTTCGGTGATTTTAAGTCCTTCGAACGAGACATCTTGTCTGTTTACTCCTTCTGAGGCACCTTGAGTGATGCCTCCGTATGATCCTCTTCTTGTGTTGAATCTGAAACTGATTTTACCTTTACTCTCCATACTTGTTTTGTTGGTGAGGTCAATTTTGAGGGAGAAGTTTGCTCTTTTGTCTTCTCCTCTTTTTGATTCTTTGTGTTAGGGTCACTTTCTGTTGGTGGTACAGCTTCCTCCTCTGAAGATGTATTGTCTTCAGGAAATAAATCTTCATATCTTGTTACTTTTCCTTCATAGTCAGCCCAGCCGTCCATAGCTAACTAGTTCTTATTGGTGCGAGTACGGCGCCTTCTCCTTGATCTGTTCTTCTTGGGTTCTTCATCAATTATATAATTATTATTGAAATGGAGGCATACCTTTTCTGAGGGAAATTGGAAATGCACTTCTCCTGTTGTGATGTAGATGATGGCCTTGGTGGTGCTTAGGAATGGTCTTCCTAGGATGATTGGTGGATCGTACTCATCTTCTCCCATGTCGACAACTAAGAAGTCAGTCGGGATGAAGTGGTTGACAATCTGTATGGGGACGTCCTTCACTAGTCCTTCCACGAAGCGAAACGTTTGGTCCACCATCTGCAGCTGTGCACATGTAGGTTCTAAGGGCATAGTATCATATAGATATTCATAAGTTACCTTGGTCATTATGTTGACGCCCGATCCGGTGTCACAGACAACTTTCTGAAAGGAGCTTCTGTTGATGGTGCATTCAATGGTTGGGACACCTAGGTCATCCTTCTTGATCAAGTAGGGGGACTTGAGCTGACGATCATGCTCTCTGTGGACTGCATTGATCATCCTTACTGACTCCATCTGTTATGGCTTCTTGTTCCTATTTCTGTTCTTGTTCTTCCGATTATTTTTCTTCTTTAGCTCGTAGGGATGTTGTGGGTGTGTAGGGAACTGTAGAACTCTGTTCTTGAAGAAGAAGGTCTCTCTCTTACCTTTGATATTGAAACAGATTCTGGCAGTGTTGGCATACATGATAGCTCTAGCGGTGTTCAAGAATGGTCGTCCCAAAATGATGGGCGACCTCTCATCACCACCTGTCTCTATAACCACAAAGTCTGCAGGAACGTATGAGCTGCCAACTCGTACACAGATGTCTTCTAGGATCCCTTTGGTGTAACAGAGTGATTGGTCTGCAAGCTGCAAGCACATGATTGTATACAATAAAGGATAATTAAACATTTTATCATAGATCACCTTAGGCATGATGTTGACGCTTGCACCGAAGTCACAGATAGCTTCGTTGAAGTTCACGCTTCCAATGGAGATTGGGATGACCAGTCTCCCTAGATCACCTTTCTTAGTCGGCAGAGTCTTGTCGTTCCACCCTTTTGAGATAGGGTCACTCCAGTAGCTTTCTGCATTGAATATGTCTACAAATTTGCAGTTTCTAGATCTTCCGGTTGTCCTAGAATCTTACCTTGGTTAGCAGGAGGGATAGCACTTGCAAGCTGTTGCAACTGAGACTCTAGCATTTTATTAAACCTAAGTTGATTCTTAATGGTAGTAGGAAAGTTATCCATCCTATTATTAATTGTCTCTAGCACTTTATCATTTGATGCTAACTTCTTAGACAGGTTATGCATTAACTTTCCTTGATTAAGTCCTAACTCTCTCAAAGGCAGCTGATTAAAATTATTATAAGAGTTATTACCTTGATAGTTACCTAAGTAGTTAGGCCTTTGCTGTTGGTTCCAACCTTGATTCTGTTGAGGGTGATAGTAGTTGTTGTTGTTGAGGTAGTTCACATCCTCTTGTAGCTCTGGGCAACTACTGCCTGAATGCCCAGTTTCTCCACAGTCTTCACAAGTCATTCGAGAATCATGGATATGCATGACTTCATTCTTCTCGCCGGCTCTCTCATCGAGCTTCTTCATAAGTAGGTGTATCTTGGCAGACAGCATGCCTACCTCCTTCAACTAGTGCATACCTCCACCTCTCTTGTGGGTTTAAGTTCTCTTTTTGTTCCAACCTTGGTTAGATGCCATCTTTTCTACAAGAGCTGTGGCTTGAGCAATTGTAAGTGATAAGAATGCTCCTCCAGCGGCAGCATCCATGGTCTCACAGGTGCTATTGGTGAGCCCATGATAGAAGGTCTGTATGAGTAGCCAATTCTCCATTCCATGATGAGGACATTCTAGGATGTAATCTTGAAAGCGCTCCCATGCTTCTAAGACTGACTCATCATGTTGTTGCTGAAAACTTTATATCTTCCCACGAAGAGCATTTGTTTTGCCCATGGGAAAGAACTTTGCCAGGAAATTAGTGGAGCAGAGTGCCCACGTAGTATTCTTCTCCTTAGTTGCATAGAACCACTGCTTCGCTCTCCCCAAGAGTGAGAATGGGAAGAGGCGAAGTAGTATGGCATCTCTGGGGACATCCTTGATTATGAAAGTGCTACAAATCTCCAGAAAGTGTTGAAGATGAGCACTAGCATCTTCATGTGCCTTCCTACAAAACTGGCTAGCTTGCACCATGTTGATCAGCGCTGGCTTGAGCTTGAATGACTTCTCAATGTCTGCAGCTGGTCCAGTACGGATATTGTCCGTAGTGGGAGCTGAGAACTCACATAGTGACTTGTTGGCCATGGCATCGAACTCTAGTGTTAAGCTTCGAAATACGCTTGGTTGATCTCCCAACTCAGAAGGTGGAGCTTCATGCTAAGATGTTGATGATGATGCTTCTGTTTGAACTTTCTTTAGCTTGGCTCTCGTCCTTCTGATTAATGCTTTTGGGTTGTCGATGAAATTATCTGGAAGATCAAACATGCTCATACATTACCCTATATATGATATATATATAGACAAAAGACAAGGGTAAGGTTGTATGAGTAGAGAAGGATGATGGTTTCTCAATCTCATTAGTGGATGCAAGTGATGGCTCATTATCCTTTGAATAGCAATTCAACCTTCTCCGGTAATGGCGCCAAAAATACTTGTTGACACCTCTAACGCCACCTAAGCTAGGTTGTCATCCCTAGCATGGCGCAGAGGTGCTGGTATTAATAAATGCAAATGCTCCTCTAGAATGAATATGAAATCCGCAAGCGCACAGATAATACCAATGTAGCATTTTAACCGGGAGTAATCTAGGTATCATTATTTATATTTTTACCACTGGAAAGGGAGTGCTAAGGATAATGAGCAATGAGCATCACTACATGTGGTAATGGAGAGCATAACCATGTCTTTATCTATCTTCTCATATAGGGTAAGTGTCATAAGATAAATAGTATATATAAATGATAAAGAATAACTGATAAGCACATAGCCACATAATAAAAGATAAACATCTCAATAGATTACTCTAAGCTTATAGCACTAGCATGGATTAGGATGAACTACAAATGTAACTCCTAAGTTATTCTAACTATAAGGTCAAAGCATACAATGATTAGTGCAATTACACTTGGCAATCATAGCAAGAGAAGGTTATATCTACGCATAGTGAATTATGAAGGAAGATGAAGAACATAGCAATCACTTCCTTGCAATAGTTGTGTTCTGCCTACCCTATACTCGGGAGGTGGACTATGAATGACTCAACAGGTCTGTCACTCCCGCGATCTACCACACGGTCCGGAATATAGGGTGCAATCGTAGGTAAATACGGTATAAGCACCACGCCTACACAATATTTACCACTCACCCATCGATCTAATGAGCAAGCGTTATACGATCCTATACTTGAATACAATTCTAATCTAACTATACCAAGCATATAATCAAAGTAGACTAAGAACAATATAATTGAGAACATAATCAAATAGAGCAAAGTCATATCCAATATGATAGAATAGACTAAAGTCATATTCATACAAATGATGAACTAGATGAATAATACAAGAACGAATATAAAAGTAGGAAAGAATTACCAATAATCCTCTTGACAGATCCGGAATCCAAGCAATGCTTGCCTCCTTCTAGTTCTAATCCTATGTAGCTATGCTACTAAACTATAGAGATCTAATTGAGATGGTGGCTCTGAGGCTTCTCAGAGGAATGCTCTATATCTTGGAATGAATTAGGGTTTCTCCTGGGGCCAGGGGCCTTACTTATATAGCCCTCTAGGAAGCACCACAGCCCTTGGATCAAACCGACCTTGATGGACGATTATTATTGATCCTCAAAGGCGATAGAGGCATGATCCGCGAGGTGGCTCCTGATTGGCCACCTAGGTGGGGCGGCTACCCAAGGGGGTGGGGTGCCCGCCCCTGTCACAGTGACAGGTGGGTCCCACCTCCCAGGGTTTTCCTTCCCGTGTCTTCTAGATTATTATTTTTATATATGTGGCCCTTTTCTCTCTATGTAAATATGACTTGTGGGCCTCTTTTGGTTGTTTCCTAATAACCCCCTGTAGAAATTTGATATTCACCAAAACTCGTAGAATTTTGTTAGTGTAACCCTATATCTAGCTAGTAATTATATTTTAGGTCCTTTCTCATGCTATGTTGATGGTTAAAAATGACATTTATCTACCGTCAATACTTAGGCATGGTAGAAGTTGAATTCATGATGGATTCTCATAATTCATGTGATTAAGGAATTGCTTGTCAACTAATCAACATTAAATTTGAGCAATGGTCAACAATGTGATCCACATGATGAATTTGACTCAAGGACTAGTGAGAGGTTGGGTCATGGCAAGATCCATGGGTGGTCTTTAATGACATAGCTCGTTGGGGCCGATTAAGGACCTTGCATCCAATGTAGGGAGTCTTTGAATATAACTTATACATACCACTTACCATGCAATGTGTATGGTAAGCCTAGTATGTTATTGTGACTAGATAACCCGTGGATTCAGCGTGTGGTAGGGCACAGGGTTGCTTGGGGTGCTAGTACCTCTGCTCACCATCACACCGCTCATGGGAGATTTCATCAGATTCAAGAATAGTTGATGCTCAAGTTACTGCTTAAGTAACAATGCATGTCATTGGTTGTGATCATGGTCTTTGGAGGGGAAAGTTGTACCCCTCTGCAAAGCTTTTGAATTATGACCTTGTTCATATCTTCTAGCTTCGAAGTAGAGTTTGTTGGAAGGATTCGTGGAAGATTAAGCTCCATTTGCTTATTTCTTATAACTTGTTAAACATATACTATATACAAATGCGTAGAGTATAAAGTACTTTACTCCTTTTGTATGCATGCCTTTATGGAAAACCAACTCTTATTCCTTCCTAATGCCAAAGGCATGATTCCTTTTCTATTATATTGGCTGAGTCCTATTGACTACACTAGTGTACTCATGATGCAAACTTTAAGTTTTGTAGGCAAGGACGCCATTGCTCATGGGTACTTCTATGCCCTTGACCCTCCGGCAGATTGGGTGTACTAGGAGCCCATGGTTTGTGGCTAGGGTTGGACGAAAAGCTAATAGCTTGGTAGCTCGCTCAACATGGCTCGTTAGTGGCTTGATTCGACTCAACTCGTTTGTATTTTTCGACGAGCTGAGCTAGCATTTTATCTTGTCTAGTTAATGAGCCAACGCGCGAGTTGGCTCATGAGCCTAACGAGCCAAAGTTGTTGGCCTTAAATTTATATTAATTAGTTTTGTATGACTTGATGTCTCGCAGTTTGCAACTAGTTGATAGTTGGACATGGACCTTCAAAACGTGTACTTATTATGATTGTCACACCCATTTTTAAGGAAAAAATGGAATGTATAATCTTATGTGCGCCCAGAGATCAATCACACATAAGATGACAAATATAAATAGTATCATCACAAATGTTTATTACATAACAAGTAATATCACAGAGTCTTCACGTAATTAAGCAGAAACATAGAATAATTCTTGTGGTAGCTAGCTCCATAGCACAGGCACGTCAACTGGTTGACCACAAGTCTAGTAATCTTCAGGAAAGTAGTAGTAGTAATCACTATTTGCACTTTCGGGAGTCCATCCTGTGGTGTGGGGGAATGCAAGGGTGAGCACAAAAGTACTCAACAAGTGTAACATGGGGTTCATGAAGCTCAAGTAGGATAGACACTGGTTCCACTGCATGTAGCTTTTAGTTGATCATATTTTAAGCAATTGAGTAGCATCAAATAGGTGATATTCCCATAATAAACACATGATCATGTAAAGAGAATAACGAATAGCAAGAACAAGTAAATTAATAGTGATCTCTATTCCGTAAGGGTCCAAGGCCGCTCGTGTCCGTGAGCACGGCTGATATACCAGTTTTACACTCTGCAGAGGTTGTACACTTTCACTGTGAGTCGTGATCCCCAAAAGTCTGAGGTCATGACTCCCCATTGGACAGTTAAGTTTCACTATGAAGTCTTTCCAAGGTTCGTCTAACAAGTTAGGGCCGCTAGGTTTCTGTGGCCTGCAAATGTAGAGCCCCCTTCTGTATGGCACAATGACACGCAACCTATACTCATAAGGACAGGAACCGCACTACACCCAACCCGGAACACAACCCCTCTTGCGCCTTAAAGGTAACCACTAACAAGCTAGAAAAGGTCCTCTTATATGACTAAAGCCAGAGCCATGTAGCCCTCACAGCTGTACTGTAAGTTCCGGATGTTCGCTTACAGATAAGTCCTTATGGAGAGGAATCTAGAGAAAACTCTAGCCCTCTTATTCCCTGTTGCTAAAAATCATATTTCAGTGTTATTGCATATATCATTAGTCAAATTACAAGATCATTGTTTATGTGAGCACTAGCCACTACCCAATGCCAATAACCATAGGATTCAAGGAACGAGATCAATACTAAGGCATCCTTAACAAGGAGACACATGTAGCATGAATTAAGTGAATTAAAGTGAGTAGGTAACAAGGATAATCCCATGCTATACTTGCCTTGATCTAGCTGATCCTGTTAATCCGATTCGTAATAGCACTCTTGATCACCAACGAACTGATCACCGTCTATTCTCGATTAGCACATCAACAGCAATCATCCAAGAGCAATCATGCAAAGCAAACAAAGCTATAATTAGAACAGTACACCAACAGTAGAAAAATAAGATGAAAAGTTTTTAAAACGAATCTACATCGCACTAGGATCACACAGACGCGAATTGCACGTAAATCGGAGCTAAAACGGAAAAGTTATGATTTAAACGAGATTTACTTTATTAAAGTAATAGATTAAATCTAACCTCAAAATTTAAAAGTGGAAAACCTACTAAACAGTAGTACTAACATGTAGAGTATGAAATTATGAACCTAACGCAACTTGAACGGGTCAAATCGGAGTTAAAACGGAGATTTTATGACCAAAACAAATCTAGTGGCAAAACTGTAAATACTAGAAAACGTATTTTCACTCAAACCGACGAAGTTTACGCTTTTCAAAGGATAAAGCGTAATCGGTCTGTACGCCTATGGACTGCGGGTTAAGACTTAAGAAAGTCCAGGGTCTCTTTAGCAAAAGTGGCAAACGAAAGGGTATCAAGAGATGTAGGCCGTTGGATCTTATTTGGAGGGCTGAGATTAAATGAAGGGAGAGAGGAAGGGGATCTCCGGCCAGCTACAGTGCCGAGCATGGTGGAGACATGGCCGGCGGCGAGATATTCGCTGGAGATCACCGTTTTCGGTGTTCCGGCCACCATTGACGACGGGACAAGCACAAAAAGGAAGAGGAGATCGTTGCGGACTCACCAAGACAGTTTTTGGCAACGGAAATCGGGCACGGGTGGCGCGCGGCTTCCCCAGACGGACGACGAGCCCCTGTTCACGACGGTGCGACACCATGAGCCATCCGAACCAAAATTCGATGAAGAAAAAGATCGAGACGACCTCGGGATCGCGACTCGAAGCTTGTCAACAAACTTACAGCGGTGATTGGCGCCAGGAATCGCCTCGGCGAGCTCGGCAGCGGCAGCTTGGATGGCGGTAGCTAGGGCTAGGCTTTGCGGCATGGCTCGCGGCTAAGATTAGATGGAGGGATGCGTGGCGGCTTGAGGCAGTAGCAGGTTGGGCCGGCCCACTACGCAGCCAGCGGCCCGATCAAACTAAAGAAACGCGCGTTGGGCCAAAGAGAGAGAAGGAAAGCTGGGCTTTCGGCCTGAAGCTGAGAAAGAGGATATTTCTTTTTTCTTTTCTTTTTCTAATACTTCAAATACACTTTCAAATAATTTTTTGAAATGATTCTCTTTTTAAAATAAAAACAAATCACACAAATAATAATATGCAGTGGCATGTATGCACAAACACGTTTCTAACCTTAGATTTGATTTTATTTATTAAAAATTATTAGTTCACTAGGTTTCCATGCACACATAAATGCTTAACTAAATCAAATTCCCTATTTTAAAAATATTCAAAAATTTAGGGTGTTACAATGATGCTATCACTTTGTTTTGAATGGATATATGGATAGTCATTAATAGATGCATCATGTATGATATGGCATGAAGCATGAATCATGGATATATGGTATAGTACTTTACTGTATTGTTGTATTTGTATATGTTAGTATATGTTAATCTATTTATTTGATTCAAGGCTTAGAGATGAGTTGCTTTTGCATTATTACTATTCGTAAGTTTTAGATAAATGTACAGATTATAATTTATGTGGTTTTTATTGTCTGGCTCGCCAGCTTGAGCCAGTGAACAAGCCAAGCTAAGCTAGACTTCTGGCTAGTTCATATAACAAGCTGAGCCGAGTTGGCTCGTTATCTAGCCCTAGTTGTGGTACGGGACATGAATTGTGTATCAAAACTATGTTAATACTTACGCTATAGGACTTTGTTTTTGTGTGAGAATGATAGTGAACTAAGCTTAAACAGATATAATAGTTCAGTTGTCTTGGACAACTTCAAAAGACCAAAAAAGATATATATACACTATTGAGGATTTTGGCCACCTCAATCTGGTGCTTGTTGGTTCGTTGGAACAACTAGGACCCAATATATTCCCTTTTTCGAGCAAGCAAACAAATAGAATAGTTGGAACAAATAGACAAGTAGGACAGTGCTATCAGCTATTTAACTTAGATCATTCTATACTTTTAGCTTGTAGCTTTGCTACCCAATCTCGCATTCAAAATTAGTACTTAATTGGATAGCTGGTAAAGCAGAGACAACAGTATCTGGTAGTGAGCTTTGAATTGTTCTCTATGTAGAATGCCTATTTTTTTTGTGAGACAAGGCCTATTGATTATTTATGAAACAGTACTAATATGTGGACAATAGGTTTGCCATGATTTTGGTTGGGCAAAAATTAAAACCTAACAAAGCAGGCCTTTAAAAACACTAAGATCCCGTTTGGATCCTTAGAATTGAATTATTTTAATAATTATAATTTAGACACATATTAATTAAGTTAATATGGCTGTATATGAATTATATTTGTATATTATTGTTGGCTATACGAGAGATACTTATGTATTGCATTTCTACCATAGGGGAGCGAGTTGAAGAGCGTGTTATAAGTTGCAAAGTAGAAACATAGCATGATAATCTATAAAATCAATTTCCATCTCCCGCCATGTGAATTTGAAATAGGCTTATATGTGAAGTTTGCAAAGTGGTGGAATATCAAATTCCAAGCCAAATAGCCTAATCTATTAAGTAGATTTTAATTCCTCCAAACGAAAGGATCCAACCAGCCCAATATATTCGATCTTAGAAATCATAAAAAAATTCTTTTAACTTGGAAAAATATAAAACCAGTTTCACATTTCTACCAAGATCATGGTCTCTATATATATATATATATATATATATATATATATATATATATATATATATATATATATATATATATATATATATATATATATATATATATATATATATATATGTTTCCCGGCATCCTGCAGCCTAGAGGTATATAAATTCGCTATCTGCAGAGTTCAATCTAAAGTATACTTTCTCCAACATAGATGACATCACGACAGTTTTCTTGACAAGCAGCAAGAGAGTAAAATGACATGAATTTCAATATCATTATTGGTCTGGCAGAAAACTTGATCCATTCATCAACATAAACCAAAACCTTTAGCTTAACATTAATTAAAAAAAACTAAAAATATCATAATGGAAGGAATTACGGTTGATCATGTATGGCCATTCGAGCTGCTACTTGCTTCATGATCAGGTCCAGCATAACAGCCGGGCAGTTGGCCTTTATCTTCTCAAACCCTTTCGTCTCCATGACGGCCTTGAGATTCCCAGGACGCGCCATGAATCCCAGACACGCAGCCTTGAGAGCACGGCAACCGTGCTGCTCCGCCCCCGCCAGGGTGCTCGCCGCCGTGTCCACGTCGATGCGCCTGCACAGCGTCTCCTCGCAAATGAGCTTCAGCCTCTCGAGCTCGTACCTGTGCGCCGCCGCAAGCAAGCCCAGGGACATGGCCACGGTGTCCTCCTGGTCCATCTCCGGCAGCACGTCGGTGTACATGAAGTGAAGCATCGCCTTGAACACCTTGGGATCCATGCCTTCCACCACCACGCGACGACGGCCGCCGCTAGGTGCTTTCTCCTTGGCCGCGGCGAGCAGCTCGGCCTCGAACACCGGAGATCGCGCCCCGAGAAGCCAGCCGTGGGCGTCGAAGGCCTCCCCGGCGACGTCGACCGTGACGTCCGCTCCTTGCTTCTTCCCCAGCAGATCGCCGAGGTGCTCGTGCAGGTTGGACGGCGGCACGGTCACCTGCTGCACCGGAGCCACAGCGTGGCCGCCGCCGTCGCCATCGTTGCCGGCGGTCCAGTAATCTTGGAAGACGGTGATGTCGCAGCGGACGGTGAAGCGGTCGTCCTTGAGGCAGCCGGACCTCTCCAGATCTTTCCACTTGATGAAGTCGTTGAACCCCACGCGCCTGGATTCGGCGCTGAAGACGTGCGCCGCCATGGCGCGGCTGTACTGCGGCACGGGGTTCCCCGCCAGATCGAGCAAGGTGAACTTGAAGTCGACGGGGTCGGTGGCTCGGTAGTAGGCGTTGGCGGCGGTCACGAGCTCGAGGTAGAGGGACATGTAGCCCTGCCTCCAGAAGCAGCACTCGCCCTTGGGGTAGAACCTGATCCGCCAAATGTGGCCGGCCGCCACGAACGACTCCGATGTCGAGAACCAGGTCTTGGGGATCTTCCTGAACGTCGTGCACCCGTCGATGGTGAGGCTGTGGCAGTCCATCACCTCGCGCCTGCCGATGGTGGACGCCGAGCGCGTGCACCGGCGGGCGGCGGCGGACAGCAATGGCGTGGCCACCGCCATGGCTACCTAGCAGATTGATCGAGGAGACCAGGAGGACGTATGGTACCGGTGTGAATGTTTGTTGCATATATATGCAAATGCCACGTCGTGGTTTCCGATATTTTTTCGCAGATGGGAATCAGTACTTGAATATTCCCAATCTTTTTCAGTACAAATCTAAACAGAGCGTAACAAACGTGCACAAAATCCATAAAAATCATTTGCTGTTTTTTTGCCGTATATACGAAAAAAAATGAACATATATATATAGAGCGGCGTCGTCCTCCTGATTTCCCAAGTCGATCTACTAGCTATCTGCTTCGCATGCCATGGCGACCGCCGCCGCTTTGCTGTCCGCCGCCGGGCGCCGGCTCTCGCGCTCGTCGGCCTCCACCATCATATGCCGCGAGGTGAGCGGGCGCCACAGGCTGACCATCGACGGGTGCGCGCCGTCGACGAAGCTCCCGAGGGACTGGTCGGCGACGTCCAAGGCGTTCGAGGCGGCGGGGTACACGTGGCAGATCACGTACGCGCCCTACGGCTACGGCAACAGCTGGAGGGACAAGTACATCTCGCTCCAGCTCGTCTACGGCGGCCACCAGCGGACGGACCCGCTCCACTTCAGCTTCAGCCTGCTCGACCCGGCCGGCGACCCCGTGCCGGCGTACACCCGCTCGGCGGAGGTGTGCTGGTTCAACGGCGAGTCGGCTCGCAAGCTGGGGTTCCGGGACTTCATCCGGTGGGAGGACCTGCAGTACTCCGGGTGTCTCAGGGACAACCGCTTCGTCGTCCAGTGCGACATCACTGTCATCAAAGATTGGACCTTGAGGGCCAAGGACGACGCCGTGAATGATGGCGTCGCCGCCGCTCCGGCGCGGGTCGCTGTGCCGCCGTCCGACCTGCACAAGCACCTCGGCAGCCTCCTGTCGAAGAAACATGGGGCGGACGTGGCGATAACCGTGGGCAACGGCGGGGAGGCGACGACGTACGACGCTCACGCGTGGCTGCTAGCGGCGCGGTCGCCGGTGTTCGAGGCGGAGCTGCTCGCCACGTCCAAGGACAAATCACTCGTCGGCGGCACCGGCGGCAGTGTCCGGCGTCGTCGCATGGAGATCAACGGCGTGGAGCCCAAGGTGTTCGAGGCGATGCTCCACTTCGTGTACACCGACGCGCTGCCCGAGATGGCGGAACGCGACGTCGTCGCCATGGCCCAGAGCCTGCTCGCCGCGGCGCGTCGGTACGAACTCGAGAGGCTGAAGCTCATGTGCGAGGAGATGCTGTGCAAGCGCATCGACGTCAACACCGTGGCCAGCACCTTGGTGGTGGCCGAGCAGCATGGTTGCCGTGCGCTCAAGGATGCGTGCTTGCAGTTCATGGCTGTTCCGGGGAATCTGAAGCAAGTCATGGACACCGAAGGGTACGAGAAGATCAAAGCCAACTGTCCCGCCGTGCTGCTGGAGTTTGCTATGGAAAGGATGCCCCGCCGTCACCGTGTGACCATTCATCATGAATAAATATTTATCATTTATTAGGACTACTTTTTTGGTCATCGATTAAATTCAGTTTGAGAAGAATATTATGTGTTCGCATAAAAGCGCAACAACTAATAAAGGAAACTATGGTGGAATCTACCATCATTTTCTATTGAACAATCTGTTTAGATTAAGCTTATCTGTTAGTATTGTGATACTTTTTTCAGGGACTTTTCTGTACACTTTTTTCATGGACTTTTCTGTACACGATGTCACTTGGTAAACCAGAAGAAGACGTAGGTATATTCTATTACCAAATATAAGATCAGAAAAATGAAGAAAATGTGAACTAGAGTAAAGCGTGATAAGGGCAGCTCCAGTCCTAACATCGAACCGAGACTGACACAGGTCAGTTGAAAATCGATTTTGGAGATGGTTCGGTCCTCCTAGTGCAAGCATCGGTTAATGGGGTCTATGAAACAATGAAAAAGTACTACTCTATATGCACTTTCCTTGCTTCAGCTGCATGTGCAAGTGACTTGGGAGCTGTGCTTCGTTTTTTTATTGTCCATGGTGCGAACCGAAAGTAGGAGTCGCTTTTGCTCTGACATCCCACGGTTCGATGTCTGCAGTGTGCTCGGTTCGGTAATCGAACATCCAGGTCAGCTCATGGTTCGATCTGAAGATACACTGGAGCTGCTCTAATATAGGCTAGTAATATCTCTCCTAACGTGGCTTACGACTTAAAACATGTTACACACAAATGTTAACCGAAACAAAGACCCCTTTGGTGCAACTCTACTTTAGTAGTGTACTTTTTTTCGTTGGCTTTACTTACAAGTAGCTTCACTGGTGGAGTAGAAGCTATTTTAGAAAAATATTTAATAAAATAGCCTCTTATAGTAGATCTGGGAGAAGAAGCAGTATAGATCTGGGAGAGGAAGCTAGTAGAAGCTGGTTGTAAGGAAAATGGCATCTAGCTAGGGCAATGTTTGATTTTTGGTGATTGTATGCACCAGACTAGGCTCTGGCTGGTCTGTCTCTATAAGTTCAGCCAAGCTTGACTCATGCGAGGTACCAATCACGCCCTAACCTCATGTGAATGGTGAGAAATCAATCACATGCTTGACTTCTAGTACTATCTAAGCAGGCTAAGCATATATTATATATGGTCTAGAAAAGTAAACAATCGACGTATACTTCAAAGTTGGGATTAGAGGTGGGACTTGGGATGTGTCGTGCTGGCATGACCTGTCCCTCTTGCGCTTTGTGACCCCTAGGCACGCAAGGCAGGTCGCGACATGCCGATACAGCAAGACTCGGCATGAGCACGTCGTCACATGGCGTCATGCTGACACACCTTTATGTCCTTGCCAGCCCAAGCACGACCTTGAAAATATCTTTGCTTGTTTACATCACTTGCTTTTGACATAGAAAAATATTTTTTATTTTTACTATTTACATGAAAACTTTGAATGATTTTTATATTCCATTTAAGATTTAGATGATAGGCAATATAGTAAATATTAGAAAATTGAATTGTACCATTGTAGATATTCTAACTTTTTGTGCCATGCACAGCCCAGAATGCGGGTCGTCACTTGCCGTCCAACATGCCGAGATCTTACGGGCACGGCTCAAAATTTTTTCATGTCATACCGTGGTTTTGGGCATGCTAAAAGATCATGCTATGATCCACCCTCAAACAGCACGGTCAATTCTCAGCTCTAGTTGGGATTGAACAAGAAGTAAATCTACACGTAGGTACATCCACTGTTGTACAACGGGGCTTTAGTCCTGATCCAAAAGGACCTCCAGTCCCGGGCTGCGAGCCGGGACTAAGGTTTTGGGACTAAATGTCCCACCTTTAGCCCCGGTTTTTAGGCCCAGGACTAAAGGTGCTGCCAGGTATCGACGTGGCGCAGCATCTTTTAGTCCCGGTTGGTATTACCAAATGGGACTAAAGGTTCTTTTTTATTTTTCCTTTTTCTTTCCAATTCATTATTGATATATATATATATATATATATATATATATATATATATATATATATATATATATATATATATATATATATATTATAGAGCTATATATTTACGTACAAACACATTATATTTACAATAATATACAAGTAATCAAGTGTTCGGCCGTCGGTTAATGAGTTACACAAGTGTTTGCCCGCCACTCAAAGCTCATACAAGTGTTCGTTCTTGTTTGGACTCTTCAAATCCAACCTAGGGTTGTGGTGGAACTCGCCGTCTTCCGGGATGACATGATCGTTGATGAAACCTGCGATCGTCTCCTGGATTGCGACGAGTATTGTGTGCTTGAACACTTATTCTTTCAATTCCCACTCCTTCCATTTGCATTAATTAAAGGAAAAGATATTAATATACATAAGATTTATTTAGTTTCAACAAATAAATAAGATATGAATTTACTGTATACACATGTTACTTACTTTTAGCATCTCTTTAGCAGGTGTAAATTTGCTACACCGCATGTACTCGTAAACATAGTATCCACATAAATTGGTTCCGTACGGTTGTCTGGACACCCACTTATGTAGAATAGGAGGGGGGAGTGACACTTTCAGATCCATACGATATATTTGTTGTAGCCAAGCCCAAGCCCTGCCCAATAAGTCGGTCGTCGATTAGGTATAGCATAGTAAATTAAAGGAGCAGGCAACGATAATTAACGAATGATAGAACTTACCTCTGGATCATGTCTATCATGTCTTGGTACATTGCCAGCTCTTTTCTTATTGAGTCCCACACATTTATAGTTTGTTCCTTGATCTTAATCTCAATGAGTATCCAGTGATCCCTGCATTTGTTTATAGAGTCAACTTATATATATATATATATATATATATATATATATATATATGTTGGATTGACTAAGACATGATATAACACAACACTTTACCCCATATTGTAAGGGAATAGTATCAACTCCTTATGCCTTTGGTTATAAAAGAACCTCCGGAGGTTTTTCTTCATTTCCTTGATCTTCAGATTTGGATCTTTAGTCTTTGTGTCCTTGTACACGACATACGGATCGATAAAACCAATTCGATCGTCTTGTTTCAATCTGAGTTCTCTCATCATGTGTCTGCACATCGTGAGCATAGTTATTACGAATGCGTACATATGCTAGAGTAAGATTATTGATTAAAAGGAAGAATCACTTACAGACAGTAACAGCTTATGAGAGATTTGTCAAGAGCATCCATATAGACAAGCTAGTGTACTTCACTAAACTGTACCCAGATGACGTCATCTCCACGGAAGTAATAACGGTCTCTGACTTAGACGCCCAGATATTGTTCACTTTGATGTTGTGCATAGAATCTCAAGTAGTACTCGTGTAGCTTGTACATTTGTGTACCAAGATTTTTTATCTTTGCAGGGTCGCATAGACTCCTGCCATATACGTACTTCCTCCGCCATTCATCAACAACTTCGGTCTCTTTAACAGTTGTCAGTTCCTCCTGACTGAGAAGTTGTTCTAAGGAAAGCCTAGTCACATTCATCCACTTGGCGAGTTCATCTAAGTCCACATCATCAGGTACCGACATTTGCATCAAGTTCATGTTGGAACCATATTGATTCTCAACCACTAGTGGCGGCACTGATTGATGCGCTTGTTGGCCGAGCTATGCAACATCTTTCCCGGCTGCCTTCTGTTTTCTTTTGTCCTCCTTGATTTTCTTTGTGATAGTACGCTCATAGTCTGATAGTGGCGGCGCTGGTTTTTTACTAGCGGCACACTTCTCGTCTTGCATAGCCTGCACCACTTGACGTAGCTTTACACGAGGATACATTAGGTATGGCTTCTCTTACTTTGCTCGTGCGTCAGCTTTGGTCTTTTCGAAGAACACTTTCACTTCTGCCTTGACTAAAGCATTAAGTTCTTCATCAGTCTTCTCGTATGAAAGCTTGGTCATCTTCGGGATCTTCGTGACCACAACTTGTTTCTTCGGCGGAGGTGGTGGGACCGATCTCTGTGGGCCAGCGGGCCTCTTGTTCCTCGATGGACCAACCGGTGCCGATGAGGCGGCCGTTGTCGACATTGGCAGAGGCGGCGGTGGCGCGGTTGGAGCTTGCTGTTGTGGAGGAGATTGGGCCGCTGGCGGCATTGGAGTATGTCGTGGAGGAGATACGGCCAGCGGTGGGGATGCAGCCTTGTCTTGTATGAAATCGTCGTCGTCGTCGTGTCCCACGACACTGTGGTCATGTGGTGAATAGATAGACGGACTTGGGGAGGTCCTGGATTTGAAAAAAATGAACAAGGTATATACATGAGTGAACCGTAATTAGATACAGTACATAATTATTGAAAAGCAATTGCGTTCACAATCATCCACACCTAGGGTTCGGTTGTGGTGGCGGCGCCCTAGGAATAATGATGTACCGTTTCTTCCAACATATGAATGTCTTCTCCGCTTCACCTAGGGTCTTCTCTCCATCACCACCTTCGATATCCAGAGCCACATTTTCATGGCCTTTGACCACTCTATCCACTGAGACACTAGCATATCCGGGTGGTATTGCGACCGAGTGGATCCTTGGTGTCTTGGTGGGGTCTATAGGAGATATAACACTGGTAGCCACCTTGACTGTGGCATTCCCCTCTGGAATATGCAGCTCACAGGACGTCAACGGAGCGGTGACGTCATCCACCAGGAAGCGCATCCCTGCGTCATCATCTTGCCTCACAGGCACCTCCGTAGAAGCACAACTGCTTTTCAACTGAGCTGAGCCGGGGCTGATGTTGGTGGTCGGCTGTGACAAGCTCTGGAGGCGGGAACTTACAACTTCCTCCACGGCCTTTCTGATTTGCTCATTCATAGTGGCCTTAAGCGCTTCCTCCCGCTCTAATGCCTTACGAGCCACTTCACTGGTCTTCATAACAGCCTCCTCCAACTTGCGTAGCCGTTCCCTGTCCTCTTCCTTCTTTCTCTGGCGGCTTCTATAAGTTTCTCTGTCCTGAGGGAAGGCATGCTCCCATGACACGAAGCCATAGCCTCTCGTCCGTCCACCGTGCTCAGGGTTCCCCAGGGCATATGTCAGCTCATCTTTATCTCTATTCGGCTACCACTCTCCACTTTGAGCGACGGAGCGGGCTTGATGAAATCTTTCTGCTACAGCTTGGATGCGTTCCCCATACACGACCTTTCCGGTCTCTAGGTCCAGGCGGCCTCCGTGAGCGAAAAACCAGTGCTTGGCGCGCTCAGGCCAGTCGAGGGATTCTGGCACCAACCCCTTGTCAATTAGCTCTTGCTCGGCTTTTTTCCACTTAGGAATGGCAGTAGGGTAGCCACCTGATCCCATCGTATGGTGGTAGGTCTTGTGTCGGGCATTCTCTTGGTTCCTTCTTGCCCGTTGCTGACCCTCTTCCGACATCTTGAACTGTACAAACTCGTCCCAAAACGGCCGCAGCTTGACAAAGTGCTTACAGTTGAAATCCGAAGTCTTGTTCTTCTTGATATAGTCGTTATATAGATTCTTCTTATAGCACTGGAATTGTGTGGCGTGAAATGTTGCAACACGTCACCCCAAACTAGTTCCTTGTCATGGTCGGAGACATAACTGATTTCTGGGCGTTGCTTATTTTTCTTCCATTCACGGACATTGATCGGGATCCTATCCCGGGCAAGGTACCCTAAGTGGTTGACAAAGGCCCTTGCATGGGGTCCACGTGGCTGGCCTATTCCCTCATCGAAATCCGTGATAACCAACCGGCCCTCCATCGGCTTCTTCGGGCCTCGTACTTTTCTGCTGGTCCCCGTGGTTGTCGTTGAGACAGAGGGCTTTGTAGGCAGAAACAAGACAATTAATAAAGGAAATTTTTTTGAATTTCATGTATATAAACATAGGAGGCTGCATATATTACAGACCTTGCCAACATTGTCTTGGTCATTCGGGTCGACCAAGTACTGAGAATCGTCATCGATGCCCTCAGGGTTCTCATCGCCTTCACGATCGTCATAACGACCTTCTTCAGCGCTACCGCGGATCATGTTCAACAATATTTCTTCGTCTTCTCTCGGGTCGGCCATTTCTGCAAAAATATTTAGGGTTTAGGGTTTAGGGTTTAGGGTTTACAGTTTAGGGTTTCAGCATTACTAAGCATAAGAGTTCGACTTCTACCGAAGTCTAAGCATTACTAAGCATAAGAGATCAACTTACACATATTAGTGGGATATCATATGGATATAAGTGTAGATCAAGGTAATCATGCAACAACGGTATCGACCAACTCCTACTAACTTAATACATCTAATAACAAGTAAGCACTGTTCGCCTAAACGGCCGTTTAGTCCGTTTAAACACCGTTTAAACGGTAAACAGAAGTCAGCCGTGTTGTTTAGGCCCTAAACGGTGAATTAAACGGTTGGGCCGTTTAAACCGTTCAATCCCGTCTAAATGGTCTAAACAAAATCAGATTAAACATGATTAAATGAGCTAAACAACTATTTAATCCATAATTAAGTGAATTAAAGGACTACGTCTATCACAATCAACATGAAACTAATTAACATTGTAATTATATGAAGTGTTGTGGGATTTAAATTTCTTCCGACAAGATTATTTGGTAGAATATTTGATTTTTACATGTGTAAATATGTATGGGTTCTAGCAAATTTTATTTTTACCTACATAAATATGTATATTTTATTATTATTGTACAAAACCGTTTAGGCCGTTTAACTCCGTTTAAACACCGTTTAAACGGTCTAAACGCTAAACGAAGGGTGACCGACTGTTTACCGTTTAGCGTTTAGGAAAACACTGCAAGTAAGTCTATCACCAGTTGTATTTCTTAATTAAAATAGATAATTTTAACTCATGGAAAAACTATTCAAATTTCAGGTTTAATAGTTTTCCTAGATATTACACATCATAGAGAGTCTATATAAATTTTTTCATAATTTTATTACACTCCTAAAATCTTGTACAAAAATAACAAAAAGCAACTCTAGCAATAGCTCTCAAAACATGGTACCTCCTTTTTATTTGAGGGCTCCCTACTTTTGAGGGTCCTATTTTCTAGGCTACACTCTAGCAGTGGCCCTTAAAATACAGCCCTCAAACTCATTCCAATAGATAATGACACCTAGGTCCCGCTTGTCATTGACTTTCTTGCCCAAAACACTGGAATCTCTCTCTCTCATATATATATATTAAGAGCATCAGCCACCGGAGATAGGGAGGGTGCAGGATGCCGGTCAGGATCCCGCCCATCTCGACGCCACTGAGAGAGGAGCAGAGGATCCACGACGTTGCCACGGCGAACGGGATCCACGATGTTACCGAGAGGAGCAGAGGACAAGACCTGGCGACGCGGACGCGGACGCAGACGTGGACGAGGGTGCGCGCTGGCGGTGCTCGGGGCGGCACGCGGCGGTGCTCGGGGCGGCGCGCGGCAGTGCTCGGGAGGACGGCGACGGTTCGTGTGTGCACGCGGGTGGGGAGGAGGAGGAAGAAGGCCCTGCCTTTATAGGTCAGGGACCTTTAGTCCCGGGTCTAGCCACCGCCCGGGACTAAAGGGCCTTTAGTCCTAGTTCCAGCCACGAACCGGGACTAAAGGGTGAGACCTTTAGTCCCGGTTTGTGGCTGGAATCGGGACAAAAGGCCCTTTTAGTCCCGAGCAGTGGCCAGACCCGGGACTAAAGGTCCTTCCACCAAATTCTGACGTCTGTTTAGGCGCCAGAATTTGGTGAATTTTATTTTTCTTCTTTTTTTCCTTTCATCTTTCTAAATGCATAGTAAATTAAATATTTATCATAAATTTTTTCAAAAATACACATTAGTTTAGTTTGACTCTATTGTGCATTACAAAAATTGTAAACACTATTTTTTTTCAAATATTTCATATTATCCAAAATAAATGTTATTTATAATGAATATTGTGTTAATGCAAAAGTATAATGGGCAATTAAAATATATAAAATTGTTGACTTTTGACAGAAAATTTGTTTTTGGGTCATTTGGACGTTAAACTTTTGTTTCTTCAATAATAATTATCCAAATGCGCGACATTAATTGTCTAAATTTGAAAATTTAAAATTTTCAGAGATACACGTCGGTTTTTGAAACCCTGGATGGTCTCGAATGGAAAACTCATGAATACAAAGTTTGTTCCACTCATCAAGACCTACATTTGGTCTAATGGTCAACTTTTCATTTGTAAAAGTTTGAACCACTCAATTTTGAATTTTGAAAGAATTCATAGCCAAACGCCGGTTTTCGGAACCCTGGATGGTCTCGACTAAAAAAGTCATGAATACCAATATTGTTCCACTCATCAAGATCTACCTTTCATACATAGACCATTTTTGCATTTGACAAAGTGTTGGCAAAGTGTAGTTGAAAATCCACAATTCCCACATATGATTTCATATGGTTTGTGTGAGATTCAAGATTTGGTGAGTATTGTTTATTTAAAATTTTTTAAATAGAAAAAATGGTCTATATAAAAAGTTTGGATCTTGATGAGCTCTAACAACTTGGTATTCCAAAGTTTTTCATTTCAAGTCATTTAGTCTGTCATTTGACCAGGTCTGACCAAACCCGTCTTCGATTTTGAAAACATTGGTCCATGTATCAAATGTAGATCTTGATGAACTCTAACAACTTGGTATTCAAAAATTTTTCATTTGAAGTCATCAAATAGGTCATTTGACCAAGTTTGACCAAAGTCAAAACATTGGTTTTTAGAAACACACACTTTGACCGAACCTTGGATGGTCTCGAATGGATAACTCATGAATACAAAGTTTGTTCCACTCATCAAGACCTACATTTGGTCTAATGGTCAATGTTTCATTTGTAAAAGTTTGAACCACTCAATTTTAAATTTTGAAAGAATTCATAGCCAAACGTCGGTTTTCGGAACCCTGGATGGTCTCAACTGGAAAAGTCATGAATACCAATATTATTCCACTCATCAAGATCTACATTTCATATATAGACCATTTTTGCATTTGACAAAGTGTTGGCAAAGTGTAGTTGAAAATCCACAATTCCCACATATAGCAAAGTTTGAACCACTCAAATTTGAATTTTCAACACATAATGTTACAATTATATTACACAAGATGTCAAATACACATTATTAATTGGAGCTCACTACCTATATCAAGTGGGCACAGTGGTAAACTTTTTCTTGACGTAATGCCCTTGGTTATGATCATTCCTTAACTATGGAGTGTCCTCAGCAGCGAGCAGAATGCTTGGGTCTTTGGCCACACAGAAGGGTGGGATTCATTCATCCTTTTCATAATCCTCTGCCACGTCTGACTTGTCTTCAATTCCCACGATGTTTCTTTTCCCTGTAAGAATTATGTGGCACTTTGGCTCGTTGGTTTTTTTCTCGTCATGTTTCCCTCTCTTGGGTTTTGTAGACATGTCTTTCACATAGAACACCTGATTCACATCAGCAGCAAGGACGAATGGATCATTTCTATATCCAATATTGTTGAGGTCCACTATTGTCATTCCGTACACCTTATCGACTGATACCCCTTCGTTCATCTTCACCCATTGGCATCGAAATAGAGGGACTTTAAAATTATGTGCATAGTCTAGTTCCCAAATCTCCTCTATGCGACCATAATATGTGTGTATATTTCCATTCGGTTCCGTAGCATCCACGCGGACACCACTATTTTGGTTGGCACTCTTTTTATCTTGGGATACGGTGTAAAATGTATTTCCATTTATCTCGTACCCTTTGTACGTGAGGACGTGCCACGCTGGTTGCCTAGCCAACAAATACAGTTCATCTCCAATAGTTTTATCACCCTGACATTTTTTGTGCAACCAATCACCGAAAGTCTCCATGTGATGACGCGTAATCCAAGCCTCATTCTTCCCAGGATTCTCGGACGTACAAAATTCATGTGTTTCTCAATATACGGTTCCACCACAGTGGAGTTTCGAAGAACTATGTAGTGTGCTTTATTGAAAGAATCATCACCCTGGCTGATATATGTTTTCTTTCCTAGTGTACCCTTTCCACCAAGTCTCCCCTCATACCGTGATTCAGGAAGACCAATCGGGTCAAGGTCAGGAATGAAGTCCACACAGAACTCAATGACCTCCTCTGTCCCGTATCCCTTGGCAATGCTTCCTTCTGGCTGACCCCGCTGGTGAACATATTTTTTCAGTACACCCATAAATCTCTCTAAGAGAAACATGTTGTGTAGGAACACAGGACCCAGGATATTAATCTCTTTTACCAGATGAACTAGGAGATGTGTCATGATATCAAAGAAGGATGGAGGGAACACCAACTCAAAGCTAACAAGACAATGAACCACATCATTCTGTAGAGTAGCTAGATCAAAAGGATTGATTGCCTTCTGAGAAATTGCATTGAGGAATGCACACAGCTTCACGGTGGCCAGACGTACATGTGGAGGTAGAATTCCTCTTAAGGCAACCGGAAGCAGTTGCGTCATAATCACGTGACAGTCGTGCGATTTTAAGTTAACAAATTTCTTCTCCGGCACATTTATTATATGCTTTATATTGGAGGAGAACCCAGATGGGACTTTGATGCTGCTTAGGCACTCAAACATGCTTTCCTTCTCCTCATTGCTAAGAGTGTAGCTAGCAGGTCTTAAGTAATGACGTCCATCATCTGTCTTCTCTGGATGCAGGTTGTCTCGTTCTTTCACGCGCTTCAAGTCCTCTCGTGCCTCAAGGGTATCCTTAGGCTTTACAAACACACCCATGAACCCTAGGAGATTGACACAAAGATTCTTTATCAGGTGCATCACGTCGATCGAGTGGCGGACCTCAAGGTCTTTCCAATATGGTAGCTCCCAAAATATTGACTTCTTTTTCCACATTGGGGCGCACCCCGAAGCGTCTTTTGGAACAGGTTCACTGCCTTGTCCCTTTCCAAACACTACTTTCAAATCCTTGACCATCTTGAATACCTCTGCCCCATCTCGGTTGCCTAGCTTGGACCGGTGTTCTGCCGTACCTTTAAAATGTTTGCCTTTCTTTCTCAACTGGTGGTTCTTAGCAAGAAATCGACGATAGCCAAGGTACACGACCTTTTGAAATTTTTTTAAATAGACAGCCTCAAGGTCACCAAAACAATGGGTGCATGCATTATATCCCTTATTTGTCTGTCCTGAAAGATTACTTAGAGCTGGCTAATCATTGATTGTCACGAACAACAATGCTCGTAGGTCGAATTCTTCCTGTTTGTACTCATCCCACACACGCACACCTGGTTTGCTCCATAGCAGCTGGAGTTCCTCAACTAATGGCCTCATGTAGACATCGATGTCATTGCCAGGTTTCTTCAGGCCTTGGATGAGCACCGACATCATAATGAACTTCCGCTTCATGCATAACCATGGAGGAAGGTTGTAGATACATAGAGTAACAGGCCAAGTGCTATGACTAGAGCTCTGGTCCCCAAAAGGATTAAATCCATCCGTACTCAATGCGAACCTTAGGTTTCTTGTGTCATCTGTAAAGTCCGAGAATTCTCTATCTATTTCTCTCCACTAGGACCCATCTGCAGGGTGTCTCAATATGTTGTCCACCTTACGGTCTTCTTTGTGCCATCGCAACAACTTTGCGTGCTCCTTGTTTCTGAACAGTCGTTTTAGGCGTGGAATTATTGGAGCATACCACATAACCTTGGCAGGGATTCTCTTCTTCGGACGTTCTTCATCCTCAACATCGCCAGAATCATCTCGCAAGATCTTGTACCGTGACGCATGGCAAACAGGGCATTCATCTAAATTCTCGTGAACGCCATGGTACAGGATGCAGTCATTAGGACATGCATGTATCTTCTCGATTTGTAATCCTAAAGGGCAGACGATCTTTTTTGCTTCGTACGTAGTGGTGGACAATTCATTAGGCTTCAGAAGCATCTTTTTTGGATCTTCAGTAATTTTTCAAATGCCTTGTCAGATATACCATTCTCTGCCTTCCACTGTAACAACTCCAGTGTCGTGCCTAGCTTTTTCTGCCCATCTTCGGCCAACGGGTAGAGTAACTTCTTGTGATCCTCTAGCATTTGGTCAAACTTAGCCTTCTCCTTTTCACTTTCACAATCTCTCTGTGCGTCACGAATGACATCACCAAGAGCATCGTCATCTTCAGCGATACTGTTTTCTGCATCCGCCTCTTCTTCAACTTCCTCCATCACGAAGTCACAATATTGAGCAAAAACATCGTTAGGGTCCGCTTGTTCTTCTTCACCTTCTTCCATCATAACCCCGGTCTTTCCGTGCTTGGTCCAACAAATGTAGTTTGGCATGAAACCTGACTTGAACAAGTACAAGTGAATACTTCTTGAGCTACAAAATTCTTTCAAATTCATACACACGACATATGGGCAGCACATAAAACCATCCCGCTTGTTTTCCTCTGCCACTCTGCAGAATTCTCGCACGCCCTCAATGAACTCGTTAGAGCGGCGATCGGCATTGTACATCTAATGGCGTGTCATTATCTGCATTATATGGCATCACATAATTAAAAGCCCAGCATGAGAAAAGAGCGCGGCACAACCTTGTCTAATTGAGTTCAAAATTTTATAAGTGGTTCATCATTTCATAAAATTAATTTGTGGACGTTAATAAAAAGATAGCAAAATCATAAAATTTGTATTTTTCTATTAAAAGGTGTAATTTTATCTCTAAATAAAATTAATTTGAAGAATTTTTAAAGTTAAAATTAATTTGTTTCAAAATTACAAAGAATCAACATTATTTAATATTTTAAAATGAGAACATGAACAAATTAAAGTAAAAAGTATCCTAAAAAGTCTATAATAGAACTAAACATTATATGTGTATACTACTTTCTAGGTACTATAATTAGCATCGTTCATAAAAATTCAAACATGAAAAGTGATTGGAGCTAGCAATATGAAATAAAATAGTCATATACAACATGGATTTACATATGGTGCTGCTAAAACATAGGAGGATGAAGCTAGCAATCTTTCAAACAAATCGACAACGGCGTAGAAGCGTTTGAAGTGGATTGATCGCTGGAGATGAGACAAGCAAGAACAATGGAAGAACAAGCAACAAGAACATGAACAAGGAAGCTCGGGCTCGGACAGGGAGGAAGAAGAGGGAGGTTCAATTTATAGGGGGAGGTTTTAATCTCGGTTGGTAACACCAACCGGGACTAAACCCAGTCCTATAGTCCCGGTCGGTGCCACGGACCAGGACAAAAGTTGTAGTCCCGGTCCGTGGAACCGACCGGGACTAAAGGTCCCTCCCAACAGCGCCTGACAACAGAGCCATTGGTGAGGGACCTTTAGTCCCGGTCGCCAAAATCGCCGAGACTAAAGGCATTTTGGGCGATCGACAAAAGGTTAGTTGTGTAGTAGTGATCATGAGATTTAGTCATATAGTACATAAACACACAATTATGTAACAAGGAAGGACGTACTGTATTGATTTCTGGATATCAGGCCTATAATATAAGAATATAAAGGAACCCATCTCAATAAAAAAAAGAATATAAAGGAACATGTTTGTATGTATAACATGCTTATGTTTTTTTTTCTTTCCTAAGATATCAAATCTTTCCATTATCTATCCCTGTTAGTGATTCTGTTCATGTATACTTTTTTTAAAACGAATCAAGCAGTAGAGCTGCCGATTATATTAAAAAGCAGATGAAGTCGCAAAGAAAAGAAAAAAAATACAACTTCGGACGGTTGGATTGGGCCATCAACACACACCAAACTCAAACTCAAAGAAGAAAAACAACTCTGGCCGGTCAGAATGGGACCTCGACACGAGCCACACACAAAGCTCAACACAGATCACACAATCAGCCGCCTCTAAAAACCACAATCCGGTCACCACACTACGACACGAACAACCAGACGACAGAGTCGTCAGGACGAAAACACCAACATCACTGCTTGCGTCGTCGTTGCCGACGTTGTCCCACACCGAGATAGCACGTTGCCGAGTAGGGCTAATCACCGTACTCCACTGCAAGCCATAGCTGCCTCTGGCGCTCGCCAAGCCAACCCCATCCACCAAGATCCAACGCGCACACCGTAGCTTTCGGGACCTAGCTGTCTCATCAAGGTGAAAGTGCCACACACATCCTCCAGCTGCCAGTCAGAGCGCCTCCTTGTGCCAGAAATAGCCGCCGCTAAGCGGGACTGCCCGCCGCCACACCACGCAGGTCACCTCGGCAACACAAATCTGCTAGCCACCACCTCCCACGTTGGCCTCAACCGCCAACTCCGTGGGCGCCTTCCACGCCGGCCTCCTCGCCAACTTCGTGGTCGCAACTGACGTACGGTCTCATCAGGCCACCGCCCTCCACTGCCAAGCAGATGTGAACCCTCCAATCACCGCGCGTAACACCCTCCTCCTGACGGCCTTCCTCTGGCGTGGATACTGCAAACTTGAGTCCTTGACTAGACCTTCACCGTCCTCGCCACACCGCTAGCTTTCGCCGTAGACTGACCAAGCACGAGCTTCCAAAATGACGCCTCCAAGGAGGGAAGCAACGCCACCGGCGTCGCCGTCGCCTGACCAAAAGATCAAGGTTTTCATCCAGAAATGACACGGCGCGCAAAGGAAAGAGGACCGTTCGATGGACGCTTCCAAGGAGGAAAAGGGCTTCCGAAGGTGTCACCGTCATCGGCTCAAGAAGGAGAAGGCTTTCGTCATGGGGCCTCAACCCCATGCACGGCAACGGTCACAGTCCGTCTGCTGTGCCAAGCCATTCTGGCCGCCATCGTGCAGCTGCCGAGCGAGGCGACCGCGCCGTGCTGCCGCCGCTTGACCCTCCGTGCTGCCGCCACGGCCATCCAAGCCACAGCCGCGCGGCTCACCGCGCCAGTCCTTCATGGCCCCGCCACTTGTTGGCCTCATGTCTCGACGGGCTGATGCCACCACCCTGCAGCTCGGTGAAGCGACCTGCAACCACGCTGCTCTTTGCTCATGACCGATACCCACACGCGCACGCACAGGCATGGCTGCGAACGAAGCCACACAGGACCTCCCCGACACCATCGTGAAGACACAGCCTCCTGCCGCCGGATCCGGCCACCGCGCCGCCGGGGCCGCCACGATGGCAAAGCTAGAGCTCTAGGCATGGGGGCGCCAGATCTAGGCGAGGCAACGCCAGATCCATCGGCAACGAAGCTGGATCCGTGTCACTGGCCACCACCATGCGCCATCTGCTATAGTCATCGTCGACCGCACGCCGCCACCCCGAGCTCCCAGCTGTCTCCATCGGAGAGAAGATGATAAGAAAAATCCCCACCGCTACAATCCTCACTCTCCGCCAGGCTTCTGGCATCAGGCTCCAGTGGCAGCAGGGCTGCGAACGAGCCGAGGAGGAGCTTGAAGGCGCCGGCGTGGATGTGTTAACACCAGAGGAGGGGGAGGAAGGGAAGCCGGTCGAAGCCGGAGGTAGGAGAAGAATAGAGGCGGAGGAAGGATTGTTGATTCAGTTTGAGGTTTCTGTTCTTCGTTACATTGCCAGCTCAAGGCTACAGCATATATGTACTACTCCCACTCGGCTCCCGAATACAGCTTGTTGGGCTTCACTTGGTGCTTGGGCCGACAGGCAGCTTCACCTGGGTCGGAAAGAGATGGGCCTGGGCGAGCAGTGCTGAGACTCCCCTCCTCTTGAGAAGCGACATGCCCCCCATGCCGGCGCCCTGGGAAACTGCTGACGAAGGTGTAGAAGCGGCTCCCATGTTGACAGCTCCAGCGACATCTAGGACCACTGGACAAGCACTTCTTCAACTAGATGAGGGCCAGCAGTCCAGCGGCGCTGCAAGATACGCTTCGGCACCTGAAATTCAGGAAAATCAGCAGGAAGAGCAGACGCCACCACCTGGGAACCAGCAAACTTCTTGAGCTGGGACACATGAAAGACTAGGTGGACGGACACCGAGGCAGGCAGCATCAATTTGTAAGTGACTGATCCCACACGAGCTTCAATGCGGAAAGGCCCAAAGAACTTGAATGACAACTTGTTGTTAGAGCGTTGAGCCACTGAAGACTGCACATAAGGTTGCAGCTTAAGATAGACCAACTCACCCACTGGGAACTCCCTTTGTGCTCGAGTTTTGTCAGCTTGGCGCTTCATGTGAGCCTGTGCCCTTTGTAGATGCTAGCGAATGACATCCTGCATTAGAGCTCGTTCTTCCAACCACTGCGACAGTTCAGGAACAGGTGCAGCTTTGGAGACATCCAAGCCCAAGTGTCTCGGTGGACAGCCATATAAAACCTCAAATGGGGAGCGTCCAAGGGTAGAATGTGGGCTAGAGTTATACCAATATTCAGCCAATGACATCCAGGAACTCTAGCAACTAGGGCATGTGTGAACGAAGCAACGCAAATAAGTCTCCAGACATTGATTCACCCGCTCCGTTTGACCATCCGTCTGTGGGTGATATGCAGAGCTCATGCGCAGGGCTGTGCCAGCCAGAGAAAACAACAATTGCTAGAACTTGCTTGTGAAGATTCGGTCGCGATCAGAAATAATGGAGACTGGCATGCCATGAAGGCGAAAGACATTGTCCAGAAAGAGCCGAGCCACCGTGGATGCAGAAAACGGGTGGTGCAAAGCAATGAAGTGTGCAAACTTAGAGTACCTGTCAACGACCACAATAATAGCATTGGCACACCCAGATGTTGGCAATCCTTCGACAAAATCCATAGAGAGATCTTTCCAGGAGGACGTAGGCACAGGCAACGGACTGAGGAGTCCAGGGTACTTGAATCTATCCGGTTTCACCTGGCTACATACTGTACAAGACTGCACATACTCTCTGATAGCAACACGCATTGCAGGCCAATAGAATAATTTGTGAACCATCTGGAATGTTGCCAGAATCCCAGAGTGTCCCCCCACTGGGCTATCATGGAGGGCAGACATAACTTGTTGCTACAGCTATACATTACTGCCAAGCCAAATGCGATCCTTGTATTTGATAATGCCTTGTTGCAGACTGAATGGTGGCCTGGTCAACGGGTTCAAAGCCAGCTGAGAAAGCAATGACTGAGCTTCAGAATCGGACTGATACCACTGCACCAAATCCGACAACCAATCGTGTGTTGGTGAAGAAATAGCCAGGAGCTCCTCAGGCGTGCCCCTGCGAGACAGAGCGTCCGCAACGCCATTGTCAACACCACGACGGTACTGCACCTTGTAACGAAGACCCATAAGCTTGGTAAAAACCTTCTGCTGCCATACTGTATGGAGTCGCTGCTCGTTTAAGTGAATCAGGCTCCGTTGATTAGTATGAATCACAAACTCATTGTGCAGCAAATAATGTCGCCACTGATCTACAACCATCAAGATCGCCAGGTACTCCTTTTCATACACCGAGAGACCCTGGTTGCACGGACTTAGTGCTTTACTGATATAGGCTAGAGGGTGACTGTTTTGTGTCAATACAGCACCGACTCCGTACCCACAAGCATCAGTTTCAATGTGAAATGGCTGTGTGAAGTCAGGCAAACCGAGCACTGGAGAAGAACTCAAAGCAGTTTTCAGAGCCTGAAAGGCAGACTCATGAATGGAGGTCCAGATGAACAGCTTATCTTTCTTGAGCAGCTCCGTCAGTGGCTTCGCAATGATGCCAAAGTGCTTGACTAACTTCCGATAATACCCGGCGAGGTCGAGAAACCCACGGAGGGCTTTGACATTTGCAGGCTGAGGCCAATCTACAATAGCTCTGATCTTAGCTGGATCAGTGGACAACCCATCAGCGTTGATAACATGGCCCAGATAAGAGATGGTGCGCTGAGCAAAAGTACATTTAGACAGCTTGAGACACCATTTGTCTGCTGCTAGCCAACCAAATACTTCAGCCAAATGTAGCAAGTGCTCCTCATAAGTGTTACTGTAAACTAGAATGTCATCGAAGAAGACAATAACAAACTTGCGGAGTCCTAGCTAAAGGGTGGCATTCATGGCACCTTGGAAGGTGCCTGGAGCTCCAGTAAGACCAAACGCCATCACTCGAAACTCATATTGGCCCAAATGGGTCTGAAATGCGGTCTTGTATTCTTCACCGGGGCTGAGCAGGATCTGATGGAAGCCAGCTCAAAGATCAAGAGTAGAAAACAAACTGGCACCTGCAAGTTCATCCATCAATTGATCAAAGACTGGTACAAGAAACTTGCCTTTAGCAGTGATGGCATTAAGCTGTCGAAATCCACACAAAAGCGATAGGTGCTGTCTTTCTTTTTGACCAACAGAACCAGCGAAGAGAATGGGTTGGAGCTCGGCTGTATTAATCCCTGGTCAACCATGTCCTTGACCTGGCGCTCGATCTCATCTTTCATGCCAGAAGGATAACGATATGGCTGTATGAAAACTGGCTGCGCCCCAGGAACAAGTGGAATTGTATGGTTACATGCTCGGTCAGGCGGTAAAGAGGTGGGCTGTTGGAAAACAGCTGAGAACTTGTCAATGAGAACCTGAATATCCAGTGGCAATGAACCTGAAGACTGATCAAGCATACTGGAATCCTGAACCGAGCAGACTTTCATCATGAGCTGAGAAGCATCAGAATAGTCAAGGCCTTGCAACACAGAGTACTGGCCATGGTACGGAAGTGCCAACCATTTGTCGCGCCAATGGACATGCATAGGACTGAATAATTCCAACCAATCCATCCCAATGATGACATCATAAGCAGTGAGGGGCAAAACTCTGAAGTCAGTGGTGAATGAGCAATGATCAATAGACCAATGAACTTGACGAAATAGGATACTGCTCTGAAGATGAGCAACACCAGCTACTTGCACCCGAGTATGCAGAGGTTCTGAACGAACTCCACTCAGCTGAGAGGCTACTGACTCACTAATAAATGATGATGAGCTACCAGAATCAAGCAAAATATGAACAGGGCGGCCCTGAATGAGACCAGCAAACCTGACAGTCCGTGATGACGGGGTACCCAGCATAGTAGCTTTGGAGAGGGCCAAGAACACTTGTTCCTCAGGAGCAGGTTCACTTGCTTCACCAGAGGACTCGGGCAACTCCTCAAAAGAACTCCAGAGAGCTTCCACAGTCAACAGGATCTCTTGGGAGCACTTGTGGTCCTTCGTCCATGGCGCGGCGCACTTGAAACATAGGCCCATGGCTCGGCGATAAGCTTTGATGGCTGATAGCTTAGCGTCGTTGGGGGCAGGCTCCTTAGTAGTGTTGGTGAGTAGAGGCTTGTCTTGCCGCGGTGGTGCGGGTAAGGGCAGAGCGCCCTTAGGAGCTGTGTTTTGCCTCCCCGAGGAGTTCCAATCACCGAACCTAGACGGCTTTGCTGGAGCAACAGACGCCACCTCCTCTTGCAACAATGCCAAGGTAGCAGCAGTATCCAAGTCTTTCGGACGTTGAACAAGGACCACAGACTTGATATCAGAACGCAAGCCATCGATGAACCGCATGGTAAAATATAGTTGGTCATGTTTGGGTGAATAAACCTTCAACTGATCCATGAGCTCAGTGAAGCGAGAAATGTAATCAGTCACGGTGGATGTCTGTTTGACATGGAAGAGTTGGCGAATAAGGGACTCATGCCGATCGCGATCAAAACGATCATGGATTTGGGCGCAGAAATCATCCCAAGTCCAATCAGGTATCTGGTACTCGATAGATTGGTACCACAAGGATGCCGGACCATCAAAATGCATCTCGAAGATACTGATCCAAAGGGAGGGGTCGACGAAGTACATTTTGAAGTACTTCTCGGCACGGGTACGCCAACGACGGGGATTGTCACCGTCGAAACGAGGAAACGAGACTTTAGGTAGCTTGCCCGTGGGGGTGGCAAGACGATGAAAATCACTTGGAGGGGGCGATGAGGATGGTAGCCGAAGAAGGCATGTGGGTTTGGTGCACGATTTGAATCTGAAAGTGCAGGGCGAGGTGGAGGGTAGGCAACGAAGTGATGAGGGTTGGGAACACGGGTCGGATCGGGAGGTGCGGTGGGCAGTGGAGGAGGATGATGATGGAGGACAAATGTGAAACCAAGACCATGCGGCAACGCTTGCGAGGACTGAACAGGGGACGGTGAATGTGGTGACGTACCATTGGCCGGGACAGGGATCCAGGTCGTGACGACCCCGGATCCCAATTCCCGTGTAGTCGTGTCGACGCGGTGCCCCATCACGGGCGGTTCGGCGGTGAGCCCGGCAGCGTGCTGCGCGGCCGCCTTGGTGGAAGGACGAAGAAGCCTGATGTTCAGCAGCATTTCGTTGAACGCCGCGCCATCATGGGTCTTCCCGAGCCTCTGGACCGCAATGTGGGCGTCGTCACGGAGGCCGTCCACGCCGGGTCTACACGCGGCAAAATCAGCAACCGCGGCCTCGAGAGTCGCCATCCAGTCGCCGTGCGTGTCCTTGGTGGGGGAGGGGTCGACGCGTCGCGGTCAGTGCAGTTCGCCTCGAGGGAAGCGAGGCAGGCAGTCACGGCGAGAGGTTGAGGATCTGCAGGCGCGACCTCCAGATTGGCGACGCGTCACGAGAGGTCGTCCATGAAGGAAGAGCGCGAAGCTTCCAGGGCGTCAAGGCGGGCGGAGGTGGAGGACGAGCGCTCGGTGATGCCATGCTCCAAATCCGTGAAGCGCCTGCTCCGATGCTCATCCTGCTCGTCGAACCGGTGATGGAGCTTCGCCAGCTCGTCAAGCACTAGCTTGAAGTTGGGCTCCATTGCACCTCAGGACCGCTGGAAACGGGTGTAGTGGTGGTGGGAAGGTTGGCGGGTGTCCAGGATGACGAACACGCATCTCTGATACCATATTGTTAACACCAGAGGAGGGGAAGGGAAGCCGGTCGAAGCCGGAGGTAGGAGAAGAACAGAGGCGGAGGAAGGATTGTTTGATTCAGTTTGAGGTTTCTGTTCTTCGTTACATTGCCAGCTCAAGGCTACGGCATATATGTACTACTCCCACTCGGCTCCCGAATACAGCTTGTTGGGCTTCACTTGGCGCTTGGGCCGATGGGCAGCTTCACCTGGGTCGGTAGGAGATGGGCCTAGGCGAGCGGTGCTGACAGGATGCCGCCCGAGCCGCCCCCAAACGAGAGCGATGCGGGGGCTAGCGCAAGTGTTCACTCTATGCCTGCAATACTAAGGGGTGTTCGGTTTGGGTTCTAAATTTTAGTCCGTGTCATATCGAATGTTGACTGAACTTGATCATGGGGTGTTCGGATACAAATAAAAAATAAATTACATATTCCGCGACTAAACCGCGAGACGAATTTATTAAGCCTAATTAATCCATCATTAGCACATTATTTTACTGTAGCAATTAGTGCTAATCATAGGCTTAAAAAATCGTCTCGCAAATTATCCTTACCCTATATTTTTAGTTTCGTAAATAGTCTATATTTAGTACTTCATACATATGTCCAAACATTGGATTTTTAGTCCGTGTAACCAAACATGGCCTAATATCAATGTATACTGTTTTTAAGACCCATCCTGAATTGAGCTGATCTGTCTTGTGATCAATGGTCTCTCGTTTGAGTAACGTGGTGGCTTTCAATTTATTAATTAAGTTGATGGTTATGTTTGGACGTCGACGTCTTATAACAATTCATCACAAAAAGGGTTAATTAAATCCATAACATTACAAATGGCACGCTTTGAAACTTACCATATTCAACTATTCGGAGCAGTACCAGTACAATACGCGAGAAATCGAAATCATGCCACCATGCTATACGTGCATGATGATGTTGGGCCGCAGGCCAAGGTAGCTATACAAAAATTACGTATGGACTAAAAAGCACTGTCATCGCTTTTCTTTTTTTTTCTCCTTCTCTTTCCTACTTCAGCTCCCCTCCATAGATGCCGACAAGCACCTGCTCGTGAGCTCCGACCATGCGCGTCTCCGATCCTCCCTAACCGAGCTCAGACCAAGCTCCTTGAAACCGTGCTCGACTGCGCAGCTACTTGTCAGACACCAGCACAATATCGAGGCAGTAGCAGTGTTTTAAATAGTAGGATAAGGTGTTTAACAGTATATCTCTAAAACAACTAATAGCGGAGCTATACCGGGCTAGGGATATAGCGGCTAAATTGTATATGAAACACAAATAGCGGCACCCTGCCTTAAAGCGGGCTTTATAGCGGGAGATTTAACACAATGGGCAGTAGACATTGGCGTCGTCATGCCATCGGCCTCGTGGAGGCCCCTCGTAACCGCCAATGTGCCAACTGCCTACCGCCCAGCCTTGTGGCCTCACTGGTCATCAGCCCCATGCCTCACCGTCATCTCCACCTCGCCTTGCCTCGTGCGGTCGTGCCTGTACCTCGCCGGTATACATTCCTACGGCTTCGTCATGTTGCACACGTACTCAATGGCTCCGCACATCTGGCTTCCCATGCTCGCCAAACCCCTGCTCTCCTTTCTTTTGTGGGTAAGCTCTCAATGTCGGGCGATGGCATGCAGCAGTGAGAACCCTTCACTCCTTCCTCTCGAACTCGTCCGCACGCTCTGGTTCCCTGGGGCGTGTGCTTTTGGAATGAAAAGGTGGGGAAGCTCTCCCCCCGTTTAAATTTCAAAAAAAAACTCCTCCTTCCTCTGTGCATGAATCATGATCTGTGACAATCATATAGGATTCCTCCCCTGCGTTCCATGACCGAAGGCTCTCCATGCATATGTTGCCCCTCATCCATGCCAAGACTAAGGCAGCCTCCCTGCTCTCTCTTCCCCTAGACAGTGGTGGAGCTATGTGGAGGCCATCCTGGGCGATGGCTCCCCTTGCTACACGCAATTTGTAGATACTCTGTCCACGTGATCACTGGCTAGCAGTAAAAGTCTACACTCCCTATTTTCTTCATTGTCATGCATTGTCTATCTCCCGAGGTGGTCATAGCTGGTAGCTAGTCTTCTATTACTCTGGTTCATCTCTCAAGCGCTCGCTGCTTGTTTGCCACTCACTTGTGAAATGCCCTACATGCCCTATATGCGTGTTTGCAATGATAGAGGGGCGTGCCCGAGCACGCCAGAGGGGAGGAAGGGAAGAAGACATGGATATTTCGGTCCATATGAGCTTAAAAATGGTTCAAAGTAGGTCCTAGACCCATAGCATAGTACTCCCCCCGTTCCAAATTACAAGTCGCTCTGACCTTTTTGATACATCCATTTTGTTATGTATCTAGATATAATGTATGTATGCATAGAAAAATGAATGCACCAAAAAAAGTCAAAGTGACTCATAATTTGGAACGGATAATTTAAAACGAAGCGAGTATATCATAATTCTAATTCCTCATATATTGCTATTATCAAGAAAGCCCTCGGCCCGACAATCTAGTCTAAAGTCTGGTATTTTGGCCTGATATGAGCACGGCACGACCCGGTGGTGTCCATGCCTGGGCCAGCCCAGCCCAACGCACAGTGTCATGCCTAGGCTGCTCCCATCATGGCACGTCGGACGGCACAACATGGCCCAGTTTTTCCACAGGCCTAACAAAGGCCCACTTCCTCATGCTACTAGCATGACCTCCCCTGCCTCCGCACGTTGGGGACATCGAAGCCTCCACGAGTGAGACCCCAACAACCACCACCACCACCTCCCCCATCCAGTTAGTTGTCCGGCTCCACCGGGGGTTGCCTCCTCCCTCAACACGACGACGCCCTCCTTGGCTCCTCTCCTCCTGGTTGCGCTCCCTCAACGCCTCTCCTTGCTGCTGCAGTGCTGCTCCCCTGTCACTGGCTATGCTCCATCCTCCATGGAATCAGCAGCGTGCGGCGCTTGCTTGCGGTGGGGGCGTGGTCCATGCAAGAGCGGTGGCGGCACAAGAACACAGGCCACGGGCTGGCCCAACCTGTGGTATAGGGTACGGTGTCGAGCATGGGCGGACCTGGTGTTGTGCCCGGGTATTCCTGGGCATACCCAACACTTTTGCAGCAAAAAATAGTAAATATAAGTATACACATATGTATGATATAGTTAAGCTTTAATATTGTAGTTCCCTTCATCTTATTCATAAAAAAAAACAGCCTGCAGTCCATGACCCGGCTACCCCTTGATGGCCCTTCAGGCTTCAAGACAAATTATAGTCCATTCTTCACCCTTGGTCTAGCAACTGGCGAGGCAGAGCACAAGAGCCGCAAGCCCACTGGATGCTCCTACGAGATGAAATCCTAGCGCCTGCCTAGTGAAGACATCGACAACCCCGTCCGGCTACCTTTAAAACCCCAGCGCGGTGTCACCCTAAGACGCACAGTGCTGCAGTGGATTTACCACTATGGCTCGAGCACTCGGCAAGCAGGCATCTGGAAGCGTAGACAGATCTTGATTCAGTATCTTTCTTAACCAAATTCAAAGGCAACAACTCAAGTTCTCCTTTGATCTTTGCTCAATTTGTAATATATTTTCTCTAGCTTGGGGCTTGGGCATACCCAGCTTTGAAATCCTGGGTCCGCCACTGGTGTCGAGCTTGGGCCGATATCGATGGCCAGGCAGGAAGCAATATTCGGCATGGTCCGGCTACACTGGGCTGTGCTTTTTTCAGTGCCTGGCCGGGCAGCCCAGATGACCATTTATATGTATTGTAATGGTCCCACTTCAAGTAGCTGAATTGTAGTGAAAGATCTTAGAAACGTGTCAATTATAATGGTACGGATCTAATTAACCCTAACAAAAATGGTAGCTTGTAGTCGTGTAAATGAAACTATGGACCTTTCTATTGATGATTGAGAAGTCCAAAATTACATTTCTATTAATCTATTCGAGTTGAACTAACATGTACATTTATTTCTTAAAATGCAAAATGGTTGCTTTAGGAAGTAGGAAAGAGTAAGGCAGGGATGTTTTGATCCCAACTAGATTATAGTAATTAGATCATAGTTGCTCTTAGGCTCCAAACGTATTGTTTGGTTCAAACGTGTCTAAAGTTTAGCCAACCTTAAAAAAGACCATTCATTTATTAGACCACACAAATATACTAGGGTCTTTTTGGTTAGCACTGTTCCAGTCCGTCCTGGACCGGAAACGTCCAGATGTTACTAAATTATCGAAGGAAGTCTCCTGCACATTGTTCCCACCCAACCGGACGAGGCCTAAAGTGGTTCAAAGTTTATCCATTAACTTTAGCCAACTAAATTTAGACGATAGGATCAAAACATGACATATTTATTCCAATATATTGCTAAATGGTAGCCATAAACTAGTAATCTAATAGGAGTACGTAAGTATATACTCATGCATTGCAGCATATATAAAAATATAAAAACTACCATAACTATGATATTTAATTTGCATTCCTTCACTAGACCAATAACTGCTTCAGGATGAGCTCAATCATAACTGGGCAGTTGGCTTTAATCTTCTCGTACCCTTGGGTCTCCATGACGGCCTTGAGGTTCCCCGGAAGTGAAAGGAATTCCACGCAAGCGGCCTTGAGAGCACCGCAGCCGTGCTGCTCCGCCACCGCCAAGGTTCCGGCCACCGTGTCCAGGTCGATGCGCTGACACAGCATCTCCTCGCACATGAGCTTGAGCCTCTCGAGCTTGTACCGGTGCGCCGCGGCGAGCAACCCCTGTGCCATCGCCACGGCGGCGCCCTGCGTCTCCTCCTCCTCCTTCTCATCCTCCATCTTGGACGGCAGCGCGTCGGTGTACATGAAGTGGAGCAGCGCCTTGAACACCTTGGGCTCCATGCCACCGATCTCCACGCGGCGACGGACGACCCCGCCGGACGCCTTCTCCTTGGGCGCGGCGAGCAGCTCGGCCTCGAAGACCGGGGACCGCGCCGCCAGCAGCCACCCGTGCGCCTCGAACGTCTCCCCGCCGACGTCGATCACGACATCCATGCCCTGCTTCTTCTTCCACAGCAAGTCGCCGAGGTCCTCGTGCAAGTCCGACGGCGGCACTGCGACGCGCGCCGCCAGAGCGGCGGCGCTTTCAGCTTCAGCAGCGAACTTCTTGACGACGGTGATGTCGCAGCGGACGGTGAAGCTGTCGTCCTTGACGCACCCGGACTCCTCCAGGTCCCTCCAGCTGATGAACCGCTGGAACCCCTTGCTCCTCGACGCTCCGTTGAAGTAGCCCACCTCCCAGAACCAGCGGGTGTACTCGGGAACCGGGTTCCCGGCCTGGTCGAGCAGGGCGAACCCGAACTGGACGGGCTCGGTTTCTTGCTGCTGCTGGCCGGCGCCGGCGGCGCCGTCATCGTCGGCGTCGACGAGCTCGAGGAAGAGGGACATGGAGTCGTTCCAGCTGTTGCCGTTGGGGTCGTACTTGATCCGCCAGGTGTAGCCCGCCGCGTCGAACGACGGCGACGTCGCGGTCCAGTCTACCGGCACTTTCCTCGTCGCCGCGTAGCCGCTGATGGTGAGGTTGTGTTGCCCCGTCACTTCGCGCGTGACGATGGAGGAGCGCGAGATCCGGTGGGCGGCGGACAGCATGGCGATTCGGCGGGCGGCTGAGGCGGAAGCGGCGGACGCCATGGTTTTTGGAACGAAGGAAAGCTTCTGGGCGGCGGTGGTTGGTTGCTGGCAATGCAGATGGAGAGATGGAGCACAGCAGAGGCCAGGAGGATGATTTTGCTTTGCTTATATATAAATGGAAAGTTTAGGGATTGAGTCTGTTTGCACACGAGCGACGCAAATCACGCATGGCCGGTTAGTTAGGGCACGGGGCACCCCTGGCCCTAATCAACAAATAGGATCATCTCTCAATCTTGTGTGCGCTAGATCTAAAACCACCGGATCAACATGTTCGTTCACAGCGATCTCTCCTATTATACGGATACCGATTGTTGTTATTATCCTCAAAGTTGTACAAGACAATGCTTGTTTTAGTTAAAAAAACATAGAGTACCAGTACTAGTAATATTAATAACAAGAGAAAATTAATATTTTTCTATCACAATTGCTAAATGTTAATCTAAAAGTTTCAAAATACGGCAGGAAGTCAGGATATGGTAATATTTATTCATCCATGCAACCAGGGAGCCAAATAGAGAAAAACAAGAAATAGAAAAACACATACGTTTATATGAACCTTGCATTTGCATAATCCTGACATATATATAGAACAACGGAACTGCTGGCTCCGGGATATCCGATGGATTAGGATTCCATCGGATGGTACCATGGACCAAGCCGATTTGTTTCGCACGCTTGCACTCCGCGCCCTCCCGCCCGTGCCTACTTTTCACGCGCTCACCTGGGGGCCGCGCACGTGGGGACCGCTTTGGGCCCCTTCCCGGTTCCCACGCGTATCCCATGTACAACACCCGATCTACTTCTACAATATCCAGATGCAACACTTGCAATATACGTCCAAAGACACATGAAACATTTGAAACATGCGCCTGAAACCCTTGCAAAAAAAAATACTTAAAAATCATTGCTAACATACGCCACATGCAAATAGAACACTAGCAACATATGTGCGAATCATATGCAACATCGAAATAAACACACTTGCAACATGCGTCTGAAAGAACAAATAAACATTGGGGACAAACGATTGCAATATACGTGTACAACTATTGCAACATATGCAACATCCCGATCTACTTTTGTAACATCACATTCTACTTTTACAACATCTGTATAAAACACTTACAACATATCTCTAAAACAACTGAAACATTTGAATTGTACACTTGCAACATGCATCGTATCCTGTTGCGGCCTCCTCCGCCGCAACTGTAGCAGGACACAAGGCCGGATGGCTTCCATGCCAGGGCCCGACGCTTCTACTTGCGTTGGCGGCGCTTGTCGGCATCGTTGAGTGGGGCGGGTAGCGGAGCAAGAGCAGTGGGGTGGCACGTGCGAAACAGGAGCAGTAAGGTGGGTGCACGGAGCAGGAGCAGCACCGGCAGCAGCATTAGGAGCGGCTGGCAGCGCGCACGGAAGAGGATCAGCAGGAGCAACAGGGTGGCGCGGTGAAGCAAGAGTGAGGGCGGCCGTGGTGAGGGGGTGAGAAATAATTGAATTGCTCATCGATCACAAGACCGTATTGGCTTTAGAACCAACAAGAGAAACTTGAGGCCCATGGTGGTTGAAAAATGTCAATATTTGGCTTGTACTCCCCTGTCCCTTTATATTTGTCGCTATTGAAAACATACGAGTCAAACATTCTCAAATTTGACTAGGTTTATACAAAATATGAGCAAATATTTGTACCTCTAAATAAGTTTATTACGAAAATAGATTCAATGATCTATCTAATGATACTAATTACGTACCACAAATACGGAGTAGTAGCCAAAAGAGATGGTAAAGTGACAATAGAGGGTGCTGTTATAAATTGGTGTAGCACCAACCCTAAGTTGGATGTTTTGACGTTAGCAGCCCAATTGCTCTATTTTTGTGAGTGTTTTTTTTTGTGACGAATTTTTGTGAGTAGTTTTTTTTTTGCGATCATTTTTGTGAGTAGTTTGTGCATACCATCTTGCCCCTCGTAAAAGCTGAACGACATTCCAAAGAGTTTGGCTAGGAGCAACCGTTGCTATCTGCCCCGCTTTTAGATTCATCGTCAAGGTATAATAAAGTAGTAGAACTGGATTCAGGGCTTTTTCGTCCATCTTATCATCAAAGCTGTTGCAGGTTTTTTTAAAAAAACGAGAAGCTATCGGCAAAATGAGTATACATATCACTATCACTGTGTAAAAAAATAACATCACAGACGCGTCTTTACAGACATCACAGACACGTGCCATAACGCGTTTATAATAAGATCCTATTAAGCTCGGACTACAACACAGACTGGTGGGAGTAGCCCTTAAATCAGATTTTACCTCGCGGATAGTACGGATGTAAAGGTCGAACTCCTTGATCGTCGTGACAACTACACGCCAATCTATGGTGAAGCATGCAATGTGATCGAGGACAACTTCACCATCAACGGTTTTGTTTAGGGACTTTCTCTTCTCTTGTAGCATGGTGCGAACATTCGTACCATCATCTTTACCGTCCATAACCGGTTAGCGCGACTCCTTGATCTCTGCAGCCCCCCGCATCGTATGTGTCCGGGGGTCATCAGGTGGGTCACTAAAAATTTCTTTTTCTCAGATCCTTCCTCCCACTTCTTTTCTGCAGTTCCACCACCTTCCGCTCTTCATTGTCCACAATTTTTACTTTCTTGTTTTCCATACAGAGTTCTATCCGTAAAAACTTAGAATATTGCATATATCCGTAAAAGCATAATATTGGGACACGGCTCCCAGAAGCGGCCCCAAACAAACAAACAAAAAATTCCCACTCCCTCGTGCTTATACCCCCCACCCCACTCCTTCGTGCTTATCCGCATGGCCCCAATGCAGCGTGGCCGCTCATTGTCCGCGCCTCTTCCCCCACCACGCGATCGTCGGCTGCCGCGTCGTGCCCCACTGCTCCGTGCCCATCGCCGGCCGCACCGCACGTCCGTCGCAGACACCTATGCTGCTCACTCCCTCGCTATCCGTACCGTCCGTCTCCCATCGCCGTCATGCAAGCTGCTGACCTCGCCATGGCCGCTGGAGCGCATGTGCCGTGGCGCCTCAGGGTCTTCCCCGGCCGAGCCAAGGGCATCCACGAGCGCCAACGGTGCTGGTGGTGCTCGCACGCCACGGCTCGATGGCGGCTCCGATGCCGACGGCCGGAATTGACCACCCCGGCCTTCTTCTCCCCTATGTTGCATATGTATGCTTCAAGTGTTTCGGGCGTTTTAGATGTATGTTACAATTATTTCATCTTGATGTTGCAAAAAAAAGTAGATTGAGGGATGTTGTACATATCCCAAGTGTTTTAGATGTATGTTGCAAGAGTTTGTTCAAAGTGTTTCATCTATTTCCATATGTACATTACAATTGTTTTTTATCTAGATGTTGCATATTTTGCAAGAGCATGTTCCAAATGTTTCAGTTGTTTCAGTCTTATATTGTAGCAAGTGGTTTCATGTTGTAAGTTGCAAGTGTTTTATTTTGGATGTTTCATTTGTTTTACACACATGTTTGCAAGAGCATGTTTTCAAATGTTTCATTTGTTTTCATTGTTATGTTGCATTCATGTTGCAAGTATTTTATGTTGTTCGGCCAGGGGCGAGCTGAGGAAGGGCGGACGGGGCATGCGGCGTGCCAGGGGGGCGACAGACGGGGGTGCTGCAAGTCGGGGCGCGTTGGGGGCGTGCTTGTCCTTAGCCGCTCATCCCGGCTCCTATGTGTCACCCACGCATATAGTCAAAGAGAGAGAGAGGAGGGGGTCAGGGGAAGGACCGGTAGGCGCAGAGATGGGCGCGGAGCGCACTTGTGGGCGGGGCGAAGGCGGATGAGGATGGGGCGAAGGCAGGCTGGGCGAGGATCCAGACGCACACGTCCGTCCAGACCTCCGGGCGCTAGCCTATAGATTTAGTGACCAGTCACTGCTACAAAAATGAATTGTAGCAACGCCCCCTTTTTTCAGTAAGGGCGGTTCACTCACCAGTCACCCCTACAGTAAGTGTGCTCGGATCCCACTGGACTAGCCGCCTCTATAAATCCATTGGTAGAGGCAGTTGGTGATACTAGCCGTCCCTACAAATTAGTTGATCCATTGTTGAAACTTGGAAAAAAAAAGGTTTCTTGAAGTTCGATACAATTTACCATACATTTCTATGTTCTCTTAAGGCTTACTTTTTTATGAACAGATTTTGATTTCAATGCATTTCATGTGCTGCAACCAAGTCCAGAATTTGATGTGTACATGAAATGGTTGTCTCAGCCTAGGCTTCCTCCGGTTGATGACAAAAAAAAAAAAAGAGCGTTGGATGGTGCCCGTGTCCACGCACCCCTTACTGTGGAAAAAACTGTTTAGTCACTGTTCATAACGATAGTGAAAACACTCTTTATGGCTCATTCGGTTAGGATGGAATCCACCGGAAATTGTTCCAGTTGATGAGATGCTATATAAATCAGTAAAATGATCTTGGTAGGAATAAATCCCGGTTATGAATCAGGTTATGAATCCCTAGGAAACGAACCGAGCCCTTAGTCACTGTTCATAACACATGCCATTCGCTGCCTGTCCACTTGGTTAGAACACTGTTCAGCACTGTTTGCCCGTTTCTGTCCGCGTGCGGCGAAGCGCACGTTTCGTCCTAGTAAAACTTGGGGCTTGTTTAGTTGCCAAAATTTTTGGCAAAATGTAACTGTAGCACTTTCGTTGTTATTTGGTAATTAGTGTCCAATCATGGTCTAATTAGACTTAAAAGATTCGTCTTGTCCATTTCGTCTAAACTGTGTAATTATTTTTATTTTTTATCTATATTTAATGCTTCATACATGCGTCTAAAGATTCGATGTGACGGAGAATCTACTGTTCTTTTGCAAAATTTTTTGGAACCAAACTGGGCCTCGGTTCAGGTTGGCCAAAACCATTCTGCCTAGTTTGACGACGTTTTTGCCAAAAAAAAAAGAAAGCAGCCAAAACGGTTGTCAGCAGCTACAGATTAAATTTACTTGGGCATGCATGTATGTCCGTATGTACTCCCTCTATTCCAAATTATAACTACTCATTCTAACTTTCTTGAGAATGAAAACATCTCAAGTTTGACCAAAATTATAGCGATAATGATATGATTAAGATGCCCGGACGGACGAACGCCTCCTACCACTCACTCCTGCAGCGTTCACGCCTCTCCCCATTCTTATCCCTTCGCATCCTGCCCCACACCTGACGACACAGCCATCGCTACATCCCTAGCCAGCACTGGCTCCTTCCCGCACCCCTGGTAGCTCCTTCCACCACCCTGGTCGCTCCTTCTCTTACCCCAGCGTCCTCCTCCCCCACCTCGGCGTCCTCCTCCCCAACCCCGGCGACTCCTTTCCCCACCCTAGCATCCTCCTCCCCCACTTCCGCGGTGCCCCTCCCCCACCCCAGCATCCTCACCCACCAAGAGCGTCCAACGCCCGTGGATCCGGTGGCCCTCTCCTCCACCCCGGCAAGATCCAAACAAGCCGTTGACCCTCCCCTATCCTGGTCGGCAATGGCCTCCCCAGATCCGCAACGTCTACTCTCCCTCGGCCGAGGCAGGCATGGCGGGCGTGCGAGCGCGCACCATCCAGCGAGCCTACGCCACCGCAGTTGCCCACCAGGTAGATGTTATAGCCGCACGGCGACGCTACGTTTCAAGTGTTTCTGGACGCTTTTCAAAAATGTTGCAAGCCCATGTTTTAAGTGTTTCACTTGTTTCAGATGTATGTTTTAATGTTTCATACGGATATTGCAAAAGTAGATCGGAATGTTACATATGTTGCAATGGTTGTACACGCATGTTGTAAGCATCTATCCCCAATGTTTCATCTATTTTTTGTACACGTATGTTACAAGTGTTTCATCTATCTTCTTTTGTATGTGGCAAGCATCTGAATGTTTTAAAAGTAGATCGGAATATTGCACATGTTACAATGGTGTTTCAACTGTATGTTCCAAATGTATCATCTGTTTTAGATGTATATTGCAAATGTTACAACTGGATGTTGCAAAAGTGGAATGGGGTGTTGCACGGCCGGCCGGTGGCTGTCACTGTGCGGGGCATGGGTGCTGGGGGCGGGACGAGATGCAAACACGGGAGCAGCACAGGTGTCGGAGCCGCTTCCAGACGCGGCGTCCCGTCCGGACGTCCGGACACTAGGCGTACCCAAATTATAGAGAATTACAAATATTTATGACATCAAATATGTATACTATGAAAATATAATTAATGAAGAATCTAATAATACTTATTTGTTGTTATTATCATAAATATTATTTTTTATTGTATAAGTTTAGTAAAACTTAAGATGCTTTAACTCCCAAAGAAAATTAGAATAACTTATAATTTGGGATGCAACGAGTATAATTGCATACCCATATTATATAGTAATATCCATTAACTTTAATAATAACATTAGCATTCCAATTTTGCCAAAAGCAGCCAAAAAATTACAATAGCTAGTAGTATTTGGTATTCTGATTTATACTCCTCCTAAGTTTGTTCGCTACTAGACCAATTGCTTCATGATAAGCTCCATCATAGTGGGATTGGCTTTAATCTTCTCGTACCCTTCCGTCTCCATGACGGCTTTCAGGTTCCCCGGACGCGCGAGGAATTCGGCGCACGCTGCCTCGAGAGCGCCGCAGCCATGCTGCTCCGCCACCGCCATAGTTCCGGCCACCGTGTCCACGTCGATGCGCCGGCACAGCATCTCCTCGCACAAGAGCTTGAGCCTCTCGAGCTTGTAGCGGTGCGCCGCCGCGAGCAGATCCCGGGCCATCGCCACGGCGCCCTGCTGTTCCTTCTCCTCCTCCTCCATCATGGAGGGCGGCAGCGCGTCGGTGTACATGAAGTGGAGCAGCGCCTTGAACACCTTGGGCTCCATGCCACCGATCTCCACGCGGCGACGAACGGCCCCGCCGGACGCCTTCTCCTTGGGAGCGGCGAGCAGCTCCGCCTCGAAGGCCGGGGACCGCGCCGCCAGCAGCCACCCGTGCGCCTCGAACGTCTCCCCGCCGACGTCGATTGCGACGTCCACGCCCTGCTTCTTCCACAGCATGTCGTAAAGGTCCTTGTGCAGGTCGGACGGCGGCACGACGACGCGGGACGACGCGCTGTCGACGCTGACGGTGTCGTCGTCCTCGGCCCACTTCTTGATGACGGTGATGTCGCAGCGGACGATGAAGCTGTCGTCCTTGAGGCACCCGGACTCCTCGAGGTCCTTCCACCGGATGAAGTCCTGGAACCGCGCCTGCCCGTCGACGAAGAAGCTGGCGTCGTTGGAGCGGCTGTACTTGGGCGACGGGTTCCCGGCGCGGTCCAGCAGGCTGAGCTTGAACTGGACGGGGTCCTTGACCTCCTGGCGGGGGCCCTTGAGGTCGTCGGCGAGCTCCACGAAGATGGAGATGCACTCGCTGGACTCGTTCCAGCTGTTGCCGTTGGGGTCGTACTTGATCCGCCAGCGGTAGCCCGCCGCGTCGAACGCCTGCGACGACGCGATCCACTCCACGGGGGCCTTCCTCGTCGCCGCGTAGCCGCTGATGGTCAGGTTGTGGTGCCCCGTCACCTCGCGCGTGATGATGGAGGACGCCGAGGCAGAGCGCGACGACATCCGGCGGGTGGCGGCGGACAGGAGATGAGCGCCGCCGGAGCTGGCCGCCGCCGCCGAGCGTGAGATCCGGCGGGCGGCGGCGGACAGAACGGCGGCGGAGGTGGCCGCCATGAGAGGCTCGACCGCGCGGAGACTAACCGGCTGTTTGTTTGGCTAGGGGCGGTGGTTGTTGGTTGCCGGCAATGCAAATCCAGATTGAGCAGGCTGGAGGCCAGGAGGAGGATTTCCTTATATAATTTTGATGACACAGAGCATAAAGGATCGGAATCGATCTGGTTGCACACGATCGACGCAAATCATGCGTATCCGGTTCGGGCACCGATCAACAGACGCCCGGCGGGATCCTCTTCTCTATCTCAATCGTGTAGGTTTATTCATCAACCAGCACTACTGCACGTGTTTATGGAGTATATATTGACCAAGCCCATGACCTGTTAACAGAGATTTCTTATAACAGAATTTTTTTCTTTGATAATGCATACTGCAAGCTTTATTGATTGATGAAGACAGTTATATCGTTTAGTACAAACTCAAGAATAATGCTAGGGGGCTCATCGTCCCAAATACAATTTGTCTTAGTTTGCATAGCTCGCCTTGCCAACTCGTACGCTACACGGTTTGCATCTCTGCTGCAATGCTCAATAGAAATCTCTTAGAAACCACTCCAAACAGTATAGATGGCAGCCGCCAAGTTTGTTGAGAAACCACCTTCCTTCGTAGTCTCCACCACGTTTTTTTAGCAACAACACCGGGGGATAAGATCTCTCCACCTGAATATTTCATTCCACAGATGTCAGGCAAGCCGGTGGGTGGAAGGGTGTGGCGCCAATACAGATACAACCAGAAGTACGGGGGAGAGAGAATACAACAACAACAAGAACTACACTTAGCACGCACAAGGCTAAACCTAAACACAAGCCGAAAGACGCCAACCGAACGTCGATTTGCGCCCCCGCTGAACAGCATACTCGCCGTTTTCATCGTGGCCATTGTGCCCTTCACCACTCCTCGTAGCTACGCCGCTCCGCTGCCGCCCTCCATCTGAGGATCAACGAGTGGAATGGGGACTAAAAGTGGCGATGGACACGCAAGCCCAGGATCAATGGACACGATGACCTCCCTTGAAATTGATGGTGACATCCTCCAGCACATCAAGCCCACGTACCACCATCCAATGTCGTCCAAGGGGAGAAAACCTTGGAGGGGGAATGGCGGCAGCGGTGGAAACATCACCCGTCATTTGATATTTTGGCACCATCAAGGAGAGCGCCGACGGAGCAGAGACGTCAGAGGAAGGACACTCGTCGGATCGTCAGCAACGACCAGCGGCCAGGGCTAGTCTCATCCAAGAGGCACACACCAAGATAGGAGAGGGATAGGATGGGAGTGGAGAGGACAAGGAGAGCTCAAAGAGGCGACGAGGACATAGATGGCCGCAGGTAACGACGCCTTCAATAAGGAGAGTGACATCCGCAGATGCCATCATCATAGGCCGAAGCAGGGGGCATTCACCCAGAGACACAGCACTGTCGAGCAGGTAGCAGCAGCAGAATCTTCAGCGACGCCTCCAAGGAGGGGCATGACACTAGGTGCGCCATCGTCGCCGGACCGGAGAAAGGCCGGATAAGGCTTTCGCCCAGATTCCATACCAACCCGACACGCCAGACTTCAGCTGTACCGGATCTGACTGCTAGGGTCAACCACGGCCCAGCCAGGGCCGCGGCCAGCCGCACCAAGCCCGGTCGCCACGTGCGGGCCTCGGCAAGACAGGGTCTTGGACACCGATCGCAGCACAGCCCCTGCAGACGCGCCCTGACCTATTGGGGCACGCGTCCCTAACCGTGGCCGGGCAGAGTCCACAAAGCCGGTCGCGCGGCGCAGAAGTCCGGGCAGCAGGGCACGTCCACGGATGCCACGCTGCCTGAGCCCGTGTTGGCGGCCAGGGTGGACTCCATGGGCGCCGCCTCCGCTCCGGCGCTGCTCGAGGTCGCCGGCAGCCGCGCCCGCCGCAACGGCCACCCGCTGGCCTTGGTGGCACCGGATCCGGGACCAATGGATCCAGACCCGAAGGATCCGGGGTGGACTTGCCCTCCAGCACGCGTTTGTCGCAGGTGAACCATGGTAGACGGTGAGCCGCCCGGGGTGCGTAGATCCAGGGCGGGGGGTCGACGGATCCAGCCCCAGAGAACGCAGATCCGGTCCATCGTCCGACTATCTTGCTCATCTCTGGTGCCGGAAAAACCAGAGCTCGAGCGTGGGGGATAGGAGTGGAGGAGAGGAGGGAAGTGGCGGGAGTTGCTGCGGGGGGTGGCCTTGTTGGGCGTCCCCGCTGGCCGCCGCCCCCGCTGGCCGGAGAGCGGTGGCGGCGGCCAGGAGCAGGCACAGTGGGAGGCTTGGGCAGCGGAAGTTGAGTCGCCCCCAAGTCTCCGTGTACGGACAATGCGGGGGGAGCACGGAGTTCAGTCTCAGTGCCCTAGTCCTTGAATTTAGAGAAGATGCGGTGTCGTCTCCATCACTTCTATGCAATCTGCCTGAATGACTAGTCTATTGCTTCCAATGTGTTGTGCTAGCAAAAAGACCTTTCAGTGTATATGCTTCAGCCATAGACGCATCTATCACATGAGAAACAAAGTTATGCGCAGCAGCGATCACCCCCCAGAGTTCTATAACCGAATTTTGTGTACTCAGCTCTATAACCGAATACTCCCTTAAAAAAATGAGCTTTACCACAACTATTAATTAAGAAAATTAATTAATTATACTTAAGGGCCGTTTAATACTTTTTCTCTCCTGTACACAATCTCTCCCTGATCCAATTCTACAAACGGGACTCGCTGCTGCCTGCGTCGCGGGATCGCCGAGCCGAACGGGACTCGCCGCTGCGAGCGACACAAGCAGGAGCAAAGTGCTTTCGCACGGAGTTCTTTGTCTCTTCGGCACCGTGCTGCGCCGTGGAGAAGAAGAGGTCTGCCACCTAGCAGGAGAGGAGGCGGAGAAGGTATATGGGCCACCACCGTAACGTTGCGAAGGGGAGGGCCCGACTGGGCTGCCGCGCCGGAGGAAGGGCTGCCGCCGGGACTCTGTCGATCTGCGGAGCTGCCGCATATCCATTGTGGCGTTCGTCTCTGCAAGACTGCAACTCCTTCCTGCTCGCCGCCGCGGAGGGCCATGAGGCGCGACGGGAGGCGAGGTCGCCGCCGCGGAGGGCCACGAGGCGGAGCAGGAGGGCGAGATCGGACGACAAGGTGAAGTCTGCGGGCCGCGTTCTCTGCATACTCGGACACCGCGGCAGCTGATGGCACCAGCAGCACGACGCAGCCATTCATGGCAGTCCACTTCCCAAGGAGCTGGACCACTTCATCTTCACGCTCAACACGTCCATGGTCTTCCGTCAATGGCACCACTCCCAGAGCCGAACCAAACAGCTAGAGTTTTTCGTTTCCCAAGAACACACTGTCACCGTCAGCTGATTGCATTGCCGTTTCTGTAATTCCTATTGAACCTGATAGCACCTAGATTGCAATGGCACGGTCGCAGGATTTGGACGCAAAAACTGCAGATACACGAAGGAGACAGAGGCATAGAGCTAGTACAGAGGAGATAAAAGGCAGAAAGTACTATTATACCTTTTAAATTATTTTGAAAATAATTTCTAATTCATATATCTTTGGTTCCGGACCCATATATTTCAGGTTTCAGCCCGCAACTTAAGTTCCTCTACACTGGTTTTTCTTATTTTACAGCCATCTGATCTGTCAAAATGGACGGCTCTAATTTTCTCTAAGCCCGGTAAAATTTTACTAAAAAAATTACTCCCTCCGTCTTAAAATAAATAATTTTTATGAGATATATAGATCGACTTAGGCCTTAGGGCTTCCTTAACCTCCACAACTGCTCCCCAAGTCGTCATGATGAATGGTAGTTTCGCAGCATGGTAGAGCCTCATGCACAAAAGTCGATGGCTCCATTTGACAAAAAGTGGAAGCACCGTTTGGAGAGCACGTAACCAGAAGAAATTACCATCCCTGTTCAGAACAAACGGCTGTGGTTGCAACTGCAGCTATATCAACACAAAGAACATTGTTGCACATGTGTTCCTTTGCATCCATAGCTACATTCGCAATGGTTTTAACTTGAAGCGAACCAATCCATTAGCCTCGAGGAAATAAAGCTAAATATTTGTTCTAGTTCTAGCTTCGACTTCTTGTGGCTTTTGCTAGGAGCCCTGCCAAACACCCTAAAAAAGCTAGAGGAGCTCGAGCCGATTTTATATAGAGGAGCCAAAGCTTAAAAAAAAGGTGATTTCTCTCAACTCCTTACAAATCTCGTGCAAATCTAGTACCATACCATATAAAAAAACGTGGAGAGCTTTCGTCCAACTTTGATTGGTGCGCGCGCGCGGACTGCGTACGAGCCAGCCAATCAGAGTCAGATACGAGCCATACGTATATATCCAAGGAAAATATTATTCTTCTAGGGCCGAAAAAAGGACCAGCTCGTTACAGATTTGTTCGCACGCAGGGATAAGGACAGATCACGCGTGGCGGCGGAAAACGGACGGCGAACCGGAATATGTCCAACAGCAGTCGATCCAGGGCACCGGCACGGTACGGTGGGCGGCGATGCGCCCTTGCCCCCGGCCGCGCATCGGTAGGTCGGCCCAGCCCGCCGTCTCCACCTCCACGAGGTACTTCAATGAGTTCAATCTCCCTGACCTCTCGACCTCTGCCTCCGCACGGCAGACAGCAGCTCAGCCAATTTATAACACGGCGAACCAGCACCCTGTTCACTTAAACTTATCAGCCAGAATCAGTTAGTCATTCAACAGTATTTTTCTTTTACAACAAATCATCATCAGTATCAGCACCAGAGCTAGCCACCATCTAACGAACGGGGTGCAGGCTAGTGCGGTGCGGGCAGTAACCAATGCCAACAAGGCCAACAACAGCCCACGCCCTGAACTCGGAATCTCACAGAGCATGCAGGTGATGATCTGCTCATCAGCTTATGGACTCCGTGTGACCGTGTGTCCGTGTGTGTGCTGGCCGTCGGAGTGGGATCCCCGGTAGCCCCCAGCCGTGGCTGCTCTTGTTGGGCTCGCGGACGCGATGTCATCGATGGCTCTGGCTACAAGTCGCTAGCTAACCTGATCGTATTTGGTTATTTTCATGGTACAACATGCGTGAAAAAGTAAATTATTATGGTCTTCATTTCAAATTGGCCACCAAACAACATCTGTCTATAATTTTTTGTTGCTCCTGTTGCAACGCACGGCTATCGTCCAAATATTATATATCTACTACCACCTAAAAATGGAGAGACGGTTTCATGCACTTGCTACGGTCGTGTGCGCGCCCCGCGTGTCCCCCGTTGTGGACGTGGATTAGGCTCTCTCAGCTGTCGTAACAAATACAGCAAGACTTTTTTCACCCCGCGGGAAGATCCAAGCAGCCCAGGAGCCCCAAACAGCCAAACTCAATTCGAGGCCTTGGGCCAGCAGCGCCTTATCCCTTCGCCTCCAACTCCGTGGCGCACGCGCTCGCACGAACGGAAGTCCCATGTCGTCCACCGCAGCGCGTGCCGTCCCGCTGGCGGCCGCGGCGCCGCCTTCCCTCCCATGCCACATGAGGCCCACGAGGTGCACGGCCGGAGCCACGGCGGAGACGGCCACCGCGGGGCCGACAAGGGTGACGACCGTCAGCCTTGTGCTGTTCTGCATCGACTCGACGACTCCGATACCTCTGCTACTGCTTCAACGATTGGACAGGGAAAGCCAATAAAGCGCAGAAAAATGAAAGGCAGTGGCACCATATATAGTCCGTGGAAGGCCGGTGGTAGAAGTCGAAACCGTAAAAGTTCAGACCAGGAGCAGCGGAGTGCGCCATGCGCGCGCATTTCCGAGCTCCAGGATGCCGTCGGGATAGGCGGCTCGTTGCGGCGCCGCCGGGCTACGCGGACGAGCCACATCGATCCGTTCCATTCTTGCGGGCTTGCGGCGCGGGACTGCGTGGGTTTGCGGCGTGGTCAGCCCAGCGGGTTAGCGGCTTGGCCCGCACCACTTGCATCCCTATCTCCTATACGGCAACAATAATCAATCGCCGATGCCTTCCTCGCATGTGAAACGCACGTCCCAGCTCCCTGGTTGCCGCACGAGGCCGATCGTCGGACGCCTGGCTACTCTGCTGCACAGAGAACGCAGCGGCTGCAGGCGGCGTCTCGGCTCTTTTTGTCGTTGCCAACGACAACATTCCTTAAGGGGCCGCTGGATTCTTGTAATTGAATTTATTCTAATAATTACAATTTAAATATAGATTAATTAAGCTAATATAGTTGTTTATGGAATATACACTACAACCATAAAGCACAGTAGGGGCGGCTCATAAGGCACTATAAGGGTGGCTGCCCCAGCCGCCCCTGTGCATCCGCTCTTACAAATGCTTCATTTGTAAGGGCGGTTCTCTAGCCACCCTTAGAAATGCATTCGTAAGGGCGGCTGGTGTTTCAAGTCGTCCCTACAAATACATTTGTAAGGGCAGCTGGTGATAGAACCGCTCTTACAAATAGCATTTGTAAGGGCGGCTGGTGATACAACCGCCCCTACAAATACTATTTGTAGGGGCGGTTTTAGTACCAGCCGCCCCTACAGTGCATTTTCTAAAAAAATAATATACATATAATCAAATCTGGCCACAGTACAAATATAATTCAAATCCAAATCTGAGCATAGCACATATATAATTCAAATTTGACAAACATAAAGTCCAAATGACAAGTCCATTACATAGTCCAAATCACATAGTCCAAATGACAAGTTCATTACATAGTCCATATCACAAGTCCATTACATAGTCCAAATCACAAGTCCATCAAATTGTTATCAATGGCCTAGAGCTAGCCTTTCAAGCTTATGGAGGTGTTGGTACTTAGGATTACTACCTAAATCGGATTGTGGGTCATGGTAAGTGCCTTTGACATGCACAATCTCGTCCAATACGAAGCCGCAAAGGTCGCGACGAGCTCTAAGAGTTGGTCATCCTTGTACATGTCCCTTCTCTCATGTGCCTCCTCTTTCCACTACAAGAGAACAAGTTTAGGTCTATTGTTTTATAATATAAACTAAGTTTTTATACTACAAGCAAAGAGATTCAAACTTATCAAACAAGGGTGTCTCCTATAGGCACTGGTGCTACTCATAAAAGCACATACATAATATCCACAATGTAGACCCCCCCCCCCCCCCCCCCCCCCCCGGCCTCTGCTTGTGGTACTGTGTATTTCGCATATGGAAATGTTAAGTAATGCTATTGACAGCCACGTAATGTAGTGCTAAAGTAAGTTACACTTACCGAACACAGAGTTTTGATAGCCAAGTTATGCTTCCTTTCCGTACAATGTCTTCGGTGATGTTCATTGACATAGAACCTAAATTTCCTGTTCGAATGATTTTAGCAAATGGAACTTGTTAGTATGCAAAACTAAACGTTAAAGTATATATACAAGCATATAAGCTAATGAGGATTGTTGATATGTATACGTCTTGAGAATCGCTATGAAATCTTTGTATGTGTGTAGTTCAAAATCTACAGAATTAGAGACCCATGCCATGCTCTTTCCGACAACAACGCCTATAACAATCCAGTGGCCGCTGCATGAATTCAATCATAGAACTAAAGAGATAAGATGTTTTGCATCTGAAAGCATCTAGGCCCCAAGGTTTGGTTTCGGTAATTAATGACAACACTTTATTACCATGACTAACGTGTGTTTTGCAGAAACATTGGTAAGTTAGGTCATGGAGGTGATAACTGCTTTGAGCACTGTGGTTTCGTGTCCCTTGATGGAAATCGTTTCGGTTTTCAAAAGAGTGACGTCAAGATTAAGGACGGTTAGTTCCGGATGACGAAGTGTTGAGACACATTCGGAATAGTCGTTAGGATCTTCGTTTTTCTCTTTTGGCCGTACTATAAAGGGGGGCATGAATGGGTAGCTTGACCTAGGCGAGTCCTATGTTTAGGTGTGGTGCACACTTGTTAAACTTGGCGCTAGGCAACCCTAGATTAGCTCAAGGTTCAGTTAGAAGCAACTTGGTTGAAGTTGCGACGCGTTTCGACGAGTTTCGGGCTGTTTTCCAGGCACCGGACGCGGTCTTCGGGAACACCGGACGCGTCCGGTGTATTCGTTACCGCGGTTAGGGTTCGGCCCTGATCACCGGACGCTATCCTCGCGAGGACCGGACGCGGTGGTCAGCAACCGACACGTTTCACCGAGAGAGAACACCCGTCGGACGCGGTACTGGACTTGATCGGCGAGTCCGGTGCGAGTCCAGTAAGGTCCAGAGAGGACCGGACGCGTCCGGTCTTCAGGCATCGGACGCGGCCTCGCGTCCGGTGTGAGTCCAGTAAGCACCCTTGCACGTCGGACGCGTCCGGTGCTACCTGACCGGTGCGTCCGGTGGTTCGGTTTCAAAAACGGGTTTTGACCATTACGGGGGACCGGCGCGTCCGGTGCGTTGCACCGGCGCGTCCGGTGACCCCGTGTCAGAAAGTAACGGTTCGTTTTTCTGAGGGGTGTTATAAATACAACCCCTCCACCTCTTTTAGAGGTCTCTTGCTCATTCAAACATCTGAGAAAACCCTTTAGAGTGCAAGGGAGTGCAAGAGCTCTAGTGAGGATAGAGATTTGAGATTCAAAGTTTGAGTTTCCTCACTAGTGATTCGAGAGTAGCAAGTGTGCATCCACCTCCTCATTTGGGCTCGTTGTGGTCAAGTGAGAGTTCTAGCTTGTTACTCTTGGTGATCGCCATCACCTAGACGGCTTGGTGGTGATTGGGAGTTTGGTGATCATCCGGCGGAGCTTGTGGATGACCCAACTCAAGTTGTGAGCGGTTTTGGGTGATTCGCCGCGACGGAGTGTCGAAGAATCAACCCGTAGAGAGCACTTGATCCTTGCGCGGATCAAGGGGGAGCGACACCCTTGCGCGGGTGCTCCAACGAGGACTAGTGGGGAGTGGCGACTCTCCGATACCTCGGAAAAACATCGCCGTGTTCCTTGCCCCTTTTACTTTCAAGCAATTACTTTCTCGTATTTACTTTCATTGCTTGTTTTACTTTCCTAGAATTGCCATGCTAGACTAGGATTGGAAACTAGGGTGCAAAACTTTTTAACGGTAGACTCTCTAGGAACACAAGTAGGCACTAGGGGTGAATTCCGGCTTGTAGGACTTAATTCTTGCAATTAATTTTTTAGAAAAGCCCAATTCACCCCCCCTCTTGGGCATCTTGATCCTTTCAATTGGTATCGGAGCCGTGTTGCTCCTAATTTAGGCTTTACCGCCTAGAGCAAGATGTCTAACGGGGAAGGACCACCTCCCACCTTTGAGGGGGATGATTTTCCATATTGGAAAATCCGCATGGAGGCGTACCTCGAAGCCATAGATGTCGGGTGTCTTAGAGCCGCAACCGAAGGGCTTCCCGCTATCAAGGATCCCGCAAACCCCACGGGTGACGAGGAGAAGTACGACCGGTGGAATGCAAAGGCCAAAAATGCACTCTACCGGGGCTTAGGCAAAGATATCTTCAATCGTGTGCGTAATGCAAAGAACGCTCATGATTTGTGGCAAAATCTTTGTGCTCTCCATGAGGGAACTAAGAGTGAGCGTGAGGAACGCTATCATATTGCTTTAAAGAAAATTAATTCTTTTGAGATGCTTCCCAAAGAAAGTGCTAATGAGATGTACACTCGCTTGAATGTTCTTGTAGAGGACCTCAATGCTCTTGGGCTCACTCAAATGAGTCAATCGGATGTTGCAAGGAGGATCTTGAGTGTTCTTCCCGTTGAGAAGTATGGTCACATTGTCACCGTGCTTCATCAAAGTGATCTCTCCACCGCAACACCGACTCAAGTATTGGGGAAGATCAACGCTCATGAGATGTACATGCACATCACTCCGGAAGAGGGCTCATCATCTTCCAAGAAGAAAGACTTGGCCTTCAAAGCTAGCCATGACAAGAAGAAGAAGAAGGGCCAAGCCATGATCGTACAAGAAAGCTCAAGTGAAAGTGATATCGATGATGAATCACTTGCACTCATGGTGAGGAAGACCACCAAGATGCTAAAGAAGCTCAACAAGAGTGGCATCAAGTTCGATGGCAAGAAAAAGAAATTCTTCACAAGTAGCAAGAGAAAGCCCATCTCGGAGATGGATTGCTACAATTGTGGTGAACTTGGCCACCTAGCTCATCAATGCCCTAGACCACCAAAAGACAAGTTCAAGAACAAGAACAAGGGCAATAAAAATGATTCAAGTGATGAAGAAGATGAGAAGAAGAAGAACAAGCCATACAAGAAGAAGGATGGCAAGAAGAAGGAGTTCTACAAGAAGAAGAAGGGTGGAAAGGCATATATTGTTGGTGATTGGCTCACCGACATTGAATCATCTTGTGACTCCTCCGGAGATGAGAGCGATGATGAGAAAGAGAAGGTTGCCGCATTTGTGATGGGGCCATCATCTTCACCGACATCTTCACCACCACCTTCACCGCCTTCTTCACCATCATCGTCCACTACTCACCTATGCCTTATGGCCAAAGGTGAACGTAAGGTACAAAACCATGATAGTGATGATGATGATGATAGTAATAGTGATGATGAATTTGATGCACCTTCTTATGATGAACTTGTAAAATTGCTAAACAAATACACTAAAATCATAAGAAGGACAAGAAGTGAAAATGATGACCTTCAAAATGAAAATGAATCACTCTCATCTAAGCTTGAAAATGCTCAAAAGACTAGTGGTGAGCTTAGAGATCAAAATGAAACTATGTCTTCCACTCTCAAGGAGCTCAAAACCTTTAACAAAGAGCTTAAAGATCAACATGATAAACTTGAGAAGAAGCATGATGAGCTCATCACTAGACATAGCTCTCTAAAAGACAAATACACCACATTAAAAATTGACTATGATAGTCTTGTGGTTGCTAATGAACTTGCTCTTGAGACGCATGATGCTACTAACAATGTTGTTAAGTGTGATATAGCTACATCATGTGATGATTTGATCATTGAAAGCATTGAGCAAGGTTCTAGTAGCAAAGGCAAGAGTGTGGTTGAGTCATGCAACCATGATGATTATGCCAAGATCAAGTGTGAGAATGAGAAGCTTGCAAATGAGAACAAGAAGCTTAAAGGTTTGATGGCTCTTGAGAAGCAAACTACAAATGAGTCACTCATTGAAGAGAACAAGAAGCTCAAGCAAGAAAAAGAGCATCTCAAGACCGGCCTAAGCAAGTTCACAAGAGGTCAATATTTGCAAAGTGAGCTCCTCATGAACACCGTAATGAAGATGGATAGAAGTGGTATTGGGTACTTGGCAAATCAAGAGAAGAAAGCAAAAGCTCAACAACAAAGCAAATCAAAGCCCAAGCCAAAGAGATGTGTTGAGTGTGGTCAAGAAGGTCACTTTGCTCATGAATGCAAAACTCCACCACCACAACCCTTGCCCAAGCATGCTAGACCCTTTGCCTTCAATGCTCATTACATGCTAAGAAAAGATTCAAATGGAAAGATGAAAGTCATGTTTTTGGGTCCCCCAAACAAGAATAGGCCAAAGAAAATATGGGTTGCCAAGTCACTAGTTGAGAAAGTCAAGGGCCCCTCTCAAGTTTGGGTCTCTAAACAAAAAGCTTGATCTCTTGTGTGTAGGTGAACTACAAGACCGGTGGATCTCATTGGGTTATTGATAGTGGTTGCACTCAACATATGACCGGTGATCCTCGTATGTTCACCTCCATTGAAGAGAATGGGATATGTCAAGAGAAGATCACATTTGGGGATAATTCAAAGAGCAAAGTAAAGGGTATAGGCAAGATTGCAATATCAAATGATCACTCACTCTCAAATGTGCTCTATGTTGCTTCATTGAGTTTCAACTTGTTATCCGTTGGACAACTTTGTGATCTTGGCTTCCAATGCTTGTTCACACCAAATGAAGTTGAAGTTTCAAAGATAGATGACAAGCAAGTGATATTCAAGGGCTTTAGATATAACAATCTTTATCTTGTTGACTTCACCTCCGAAGATGCAAATTTGATGACATGTTTGTTCACCAAGACCTCACTTGGTTGGCTTTGGCATAGGAGGCTTGCACATGTTGGAATGAGCACTCTTAACAAGCTATTGAAGAAAGAACTAGTAAGAGGATTGAAGGATGTGAAGTTTGAAAAGGACAAACCTTGTAGTGCATGTCAAGCCGGCAAACAAGTTGCAAACACTCATCCCACCAAGGCTTTCATGTCAACCTCAAGAGTGCTAGAACTTCTACACATGGACTTGTTTGGGCCTACAACATACAAGAGCTTGGGTGGTAATCTCTATTGTCTTGTGATAGTGGATGACTACTCAAGATATACATGGACCTTCTTCCTTCATGACAAATCCGAAGTGGTAAGTTGCTTCAAGAAGTTTGCAAAGAGAGCTCAAAATGAATTTGAAGTCAAGATAAAGAAGATTAGAAGTGACAATGGCAAAGAGTTTGACAACACCAACATAGAAGCTTATTGTGATGAAATTGGAATCAAGCATGAGGTTTCTTCAACCTACACTCCTCAACAAAATGGTGTAGTTGAGAGAAAGAACCGGACTTTGATCACCCTTGCAAGAACAATGCTAGATGAGTACAACACTCCCGAGAAGTTTTGGGCCGAGGCAATCAACACCGCATGCTATGCTTCAAATCGCCTCTTCCTCCAAAAGTTTCTTGGCAAGACCCCCTATGAGTTGCTTAATGGGAAGAAGCCGGACGTCTCATTCTTCCGGGTGTTTGGTTGCAAATGCTACATCTACAAGAAGCGTCAACACCTAGGGAAGTTTCAAAGACGTTGTGATATTGGTTTTCTTGTTGGTTACTCATCAAAGTCCAAAGCATATAGAGTATTTAATCATACCACCGGTTTGGTTGAAGAAACATATGATGTGGAATTTGATGAATCTAACGGCTCCCAAGGAGCAATTGAGAATTGTGATGATGTAGGTGATGAACCCTTGAGGGAGGCCATGAAGAACATGCCGGTGGGAGACATCAAGCCAAAAGATGATGAAGACGATGTGCAAATCATTGATCCATCATCTTCATCACGTGTGCCTCAAGATGATGACAAGAATGAGAGAGTTGAAAATGAAGATACTTATGTCTCTCATGAACAAGCCGAGGCACAAGCTCAAGATGTTGATGCTCCCCATCCACCCCCTCAAGTGGTTGATAGAAGAAACTCACCTCTACTTCAAGCTCATCCACAAGAACTCATCATAGGGAGTCCTTCAAAGGGAGTAATGACTCGATCTCAAAAGCTAGCTTCTTTCGTTGAGCATCACTCTTTTGTCTCTTGTGTTGAACCTAAGAATGTAGAAGAAGCTCTTCAAGATCCGGATTGGGTGAATGCCATGCATGAAGAATTGAACAACTTCACCCGCAATGAAGTATGGACACTTGAAGAGCGTCCTAAAGGTGCAAGAGTCATTGGAACCAAGTGGGTGTTCCGAAACAAGCAAGATGACCAAGGCATAGTAGTGAGGAACAAGGCAAGACTAGTTGCAAAGGGGTTCTCTCAAGTTGAAGGCCTTGACTTTGGAGAGACCTTTGCACCCGTTGCAAGACTTGAAGCCATTCGTATCCTCCTTGCATATGCATCACATCATGATATGAAATTATATCAAATGGATGTGAAAAGTGCATTCTTAAATGGCTTTATTAATGAACTAGTCTATATCAATCAACCTCCCGGGTTTGAAGACCCTAGATATCCTAATCATGTTTATAGGTTGTCCAAGGCGCTATATGGGCTCAAGCAAGCCCCTAGAGCGTGGTATGAGCGCCTCCGGGACTTCCTCATTGAGAAGGGCTTCACCATCGGGAAGGTCGACACCACACTATTCACCAAGAAGCTTAATGGGGAGATCTTCATTTGTCAAGTATATGTTGATGATATCATCTTCGGGTCAACAAATGAAGATTATTGCAAGGAATTTGGTGAATTGATGTCAAAGGAGTTCGAGATGTCAATGATTGGTGAGCTCACATTCTTCCTTGGTTTTCAAGTCAAGCAAATGAGAGAAGGGATTTTCATCTCTCAAGAAAAGTATACCAAGGATCTTCTCAAAAGATTCAAGATGGAAGAATGCAAACCAATCAAGACCCCAATGCCATCAAATGGACATCTCGACCTAGATGAGGGAGGTAAACCGGTTGATCAAACTCTCTACCGTTCTATGATTGGTAGCTTGTTGTACCTTACCGCATCTAGGCCCGATATCATGTTTAGTGTGTGCATGTGTGCTCGCTTTCAAGCGTGCCCTAAAGAACCTCACTTAAGTGCCGTAAAAAGAATCCTAAGATATCTTAAGTACACCCCAAGCATTGGTCTATGGTATCCCAAAGGAGCTAGATTCCAACTAGTTGGCTATTCCGATTCGGATTATGCCGGTTGCAAAATTGATAGAAAAAGCACATCCGGAGGGTGCCATTTACTTGGGAGATCTTTAGTATCTTGGTCATCTAAAAAGCAAAATAGTGTGGCTTTGTCCACCGCCGAGGCGGAATACATTGCCGCGGGGGCTTGTTGTGCACAAATCTTATATATGAAACAAACCCTCCTAGACTATGGAGTTGTTCTTGAAAAGGTGCCACTTTTATGTGACAATGAAAGTGCCGTTAAAATTGCTAACAATCCGGTACAACACTCACGCACCAAGCACATTGATATCCGCCATCACTTTCTAAGAGATCACGTTGCTAAAAATGACATATCACTAGAAGGTGTACGTAGTGAAAATCAATTAGCGGATATCTTCACTAAACCTTTGGACGAGGCTACCTTTTGTAGGCTAAGAAGTGAACTTAATGTGCTTGATTCAAGTAACTTTAAAAAATGAGCGCGTGTTGTCCCTTGCATTGCATTGTATCTTTTGTCATGTTTACTTTATCGCAATGCATTTAAGGCTTGGCTAACACGGTTACGATAACCCTCCTTTGGAGGAGTGAAGAAGCCTAACCGTGGATCAAACTTGACAAGCAACCTAGCTTTACTTTCTTGTATTGCATTGCATATGCATGGTTGTTTGTTTGTCGTTTCTTTTCGGTTTAGCTTTGAGCAACCTCTGTGTTCGTCCATGAATAGAGAGAGCATTTGACGCTCCTAAAGGTCCGAAAACTCTATTGCATGGCCATACGTTGCTCCTCGGGTGTTTATTGCCTATTTTTCGTAAAAATTATACTAGCCTAAGGCAAAATATTTTAAAAAATTTGAGGGTTTGAGTGAGGTCACTCATATCAGGTTCCAATTGGTGTTTATTTGTGTCTCTTGGAATTGGAACTTGATTGGGAGAGGTCGCGTCGAAGTTCGGAACGAAGAACGGCGAAAAACAGGCACCGGACGCTGCACCGGACGCAGTGCTGCTGCACCACCGCGTCCGGTCCCGGCGTTCACCAACGCGTCCGGTTTTCCAGAAGACAAAGTCCAGATCTAGTCACCGGACGCTGCACCGGACGCACCTCTGACCACCACCGCGTCCGGTCCCGGCTACCACCACCGCGTCCGGTGCTCCGCGATGAAATCCCAAGCACTCAGCATCGGACTCTGACCGCGTCCGGTCTGTCCACACCGGACGCGCCCGGTGACTCCAGGAGCTTACTGGAGTGTCACCGGACGCTGCACCACCGCGTCCGGTGCTTCCAAATCGAGCGGATCTCGCCCTCTTATAACCGAACCGTTTTTCATCGTCTTTTTCTTCACCAGCTCGATTTCCGCCGCCGCCGTGCTCTCTCGCCGACTCGCCGTGACCTAACCCGCCGGAGCCGCCGCTCACCAGCATCCTTCCTCTTCTCCAGCGGTTCCCGCGCCCCTGCCGTGCCAGTGCCGCGCCTTCTCGCTCAGCCGCGCTGCCCAGCCGCAACCGTGCCCGCGCCCGCGCCACCACTTTGCGCCACCGCCAAATTCGCCGCCGGCGAGCCATCACCCGCCAAGTGCAGGTCACCTAGCACCACTGCGATATCCCCCATCGCCGCAGCTCATCCCTGTGCTCCCGTGCCATCCCTTCCTTCGGCCAAGTTTTGATCCTAGGGTTTTCCCCTAAACCCTAGCCTAGGGTTTGGTAACCCTAACTCAGGTAACGGCGCGTTCTCGATTCCGATTTCGATTCAATTCCTTTCATTCACTTGTTAGGGCTTGCCATTGACCATATCTATTCCTTGTTATCTCGTTTGGTCGTTTCAGTGCTCGATCGCCGAATCTCGGGAGTTCTCGCGAACTAGATCATCTCGTCCTTTCACCGTCGTCTCGTCGATCCGAGGTAGCTTAGCGTCGTTTCCTTTCGTATCTCCCGTGCTTGCTATCTAGGGCTTCGCATCTTTAGATATATATATATGCTTATTGTATATCTCTCTATTCCATACGTGCAGCGAGTCAGTCGGTGTGTCGGGTCAGATCTGTTTGCTAAATCCGAGGCCAAGCCTGCGGATACGGATTGAGGCCAAGCCTCTCGAGTGTCAGTTCATCATCTCACAGAGGTTTTCAGGCAGTCAGTCAGCATGGTGCGTTGCAAGAACGCCGGTGGTGCTCCTGGTGACGGGGACAACAGTCCTCCCCGTCGTGATGAGATTGCGCGTGGTAAGCGCATCAAGTTTGCAGTCAAGAAGAAGAGGAGGACACTTTCAGATGCAGAGGTCGCTCAGGCCGTGGCAGACGCCGCAGAGCAGGCAGAGAGAGGTGGCAGACGCAGTGGATTACACATAGGCGAGCGTCGCTTTCGTCTTGAAGGTCGACAGCTCGGCACAGAGGCCACTGAGGGTACCGAGGCTACAGCACCTTCAGAGCAGATGTCAGTTGATCCACCCTCAGAGCAGACACAGGCTACAGAGACTACACCCGCTACTGAGGCTACCCAGACTACTGAGGCTCCACAGGCCACTGAGGATACACAGGAGCAGGCAGCTCAGTCTCCACCACGTCGCCGCTCCACACGTGCTCGCTCACAGGTGACACCCAGGCCAGAGGGCCCGCGTCGTGGAGCTCGACCTCCTCCCAGAGTCAGAGGGTCACCCCCGGTTGTGCACTTAGATCTGAGGGGTGCTTCTTCACGTCAGGTGAAGAACTTGAGGTTTGTGGAGGTCAGTCGATGGTTTCCACCTGTCAGAGATCCCAGAGCTTCAGAGGGTTTCTATACCCCACTTCAGGAGGACTTCTACAGGGCCCTAGTTGACAGTGGCATTGCTTTCAGACCTCAGAGGGTATGTCGACTAGAGGCATTGGTTGATGTTGTGGGAGAGCAGCTCCGTCCTCACCTGTCCTATCTACCTGGCTTGTCAGATCTACTTGGACGGACAGGTGCTTACTGCGGCACATGGGTCAGGGAGTTCTATGCTTCTTTGTGGATTGATCCTGCTCATGAGTTTATTCACTTCGCATTCAGAGGCAGCGATCACAGACTCTACAGCTCCAGAGCCCGAGAGATCCTCAGACTACCTGCTTCTGACACGAGGATTCACCAGTTGTGTTATGGCCAGACTCCACCTCCCAGACGCCCTCACGGCGGTTCAGTGCCACCCACCGACCTGGTTCGACCCTGCTTTCGCGAGCCTTTTGGCGAAGGGTCACGTCGTACACCTGCCAGCCTGACGCCTCTTGCCAGAGTCTTGGATGCTATACTCAGACGCACTTTACTGCCTCGACTTGGCTACAGAGAGGGACTGACGAGGATGCAGCTTTGGGTTGTTCACCACCTCTTGACACAGCGACAGTTTGATATCTGGGATCTTATCCTGAGTGAGATGGAGGACACCATTGCTGAGGGCTTCAAGGGTAACCGTCAGCTTCCCTATGCCCACTGGATTTGCTTCATTATCAGATCTGCTATCCAGATGCCACCAGAGATCAGGGCAGAGATTGCCAACACTACTACAGCATTCCCTGATTATGACATCAGACAGCTTTGGGCTTCAGTTACCAGAGAGCAGGCTCCAGCACCAGGACAGCGTGAGCACCCTGATGTTCCTGAGACAGCAGCTGAGCAGGACGCTAGAGTTGACGAGCTTGCCGAGGCAGAGCTCGCAGACCTTGACACTCAGCCTGCTGAGATACCTGAGGATGTTACTTCTGACAGCACCGATGAGGATTACCAGCCCATCCCCAGGTACCGGTCTCCTCGGTCTCACGACCACGAGGCCGGTGGATCTGGCTCAGCCTCCCGCTCAGACCCAGCCATGGTGGCTATCCTTGAGAGGTTGACCCAGGCTCAGGAGCAGCAGCAGCAGCAGATACAGCGCCAGGCACAGGATACAGCTGCAGCACTAGCACAGATACAGGCTCGCCAGGACGAGTTTCAGAGACAGCAGCTAGAGATCCAGAGGCAGCAGGTAGAGATGCAGCGACAGAGTCAGCAGCAGTACATGGACCTTCTGCGGCATCTCATCACAGTTGGGGTTCCTCCGCCTGCATCTATCATGGCTCCGGCTTTGCATTCCAGCGGTCCATCCAGTCAGGGACAGCCGAGTCTTCAGTTTACATCTCCACAGCAGCAGGTTCCCCAGTCTTTTCAGTCCCCGAGCTTCACACCTATCCATACGGGGTTTACACCGTCAGACCAGCCTCGCCCACACTTTCTGTCAGGCACACCTCTTGGTGATTACAGTGCCACTTACAGCGAGTTGACTGGTCAGCCGACACCCTCGCACACGACTACGTTTCACTCTTCGTCAGGGTTGTCAGCTTCCGAGGCAGTCGTTCCACCAGTGACAGGGACCGGGACTACAGAGACCATCCCTTCTTCAGTTGCCTCGACAGATCCCCCAGCTACTGGCGCACTTCAGGCTCAGGTTACTCAGACAGATCCACTTGTTGCTTCACAGTCAGTGCCTGTTCCTGCTCAGACCCAGACCGCTTCACAGCCACGTGCTTCTTCAGAGGGTCAGCCAGATAGCTCAGACTTCGAGGATTCGCTTCACTTCGTGATCACTCCGCGCACCTCGGCACCCGACACGACTCCGTCTGTCCCCCCGTCAGATTAGTTTAGCTTTTTGGCGTTTGATGCCAAAGGGGGAGAGAGAGTAGTTTCAGGGGGAGTTTGTTAGTGGGTTTTCGTTTTTCGTGTGCTACATTCATGCATATCATGTTTATTTTCAGCATTGCATTCGTGTGACATTGTCGTCGAGTCGTATCTTAATGTGTTATCCGTCTCTGTGATTAATATATGTCACCGTTTTAGCTATAGCTCTAAGGTTGTGCTTCCGTGCCTTACTCCGATTACTTATGAGCTATATCTTTATGTGTACTAACTCTTCATGTCTTATCTTATGAAGTACACTCTTTTGGCTTGGAGCACATAAGCAATTCCTAACCTTGTATGCTAATTGTCTTTTGCTTATGTGAACCAAGCATGCTCGAAAACCTTCACTCTAATCTTTTGAAACTTAGTGTTGTCATCAATCACCAAAAAGGGGGAGATTGAAAGCATCTAGGCCCCAAGGTTTGGTTTCGGTAATTAATGACAACACTTTATTACCATGACTAACGTGTGTTTTGCAGAAACATTGGTAAGTTAGGTCATGGAGGTGATAACTGCTTTGAGCACTGTGGTTTCGTGTCCCTTGATGGAAATCGTTTCGGTTTTCAAAAGAGTGACGTCAAGATTAAGGACGGTTAGTTCCGGATGACGAAGTGTTGAGACACATTCGGAATAGTCGTTAGGATCTTCGTTTTTCTCTTTTGGCCGTACTATAAAGGGGGGCATGAATGGGTAGCTTGACCTAGGCGAGTCCTATGTTTAGGTGTGGTGCACACTTGTTAAACTTGGCGCTAGGCAACCCTAGATTAGCTCAAGGTTCAGTTAGAAGCAACTTGGTTGAAGTTGCGACGCGTTTCGACGAGTTTCGGGCTGTTTTCCAGGCACCGGACGCGGTCTTCGGGAACACCGGACGCGTCCGGTGTATTCGTTACCGCGGTTAGGGTTCGGCCCTGATCACCGGACGCTATCCTCGCGAGGACCGGACGCGGTGGTCAGCAACCGACACGTTTCACCGAGAGAGAACACCCGTCGGACGCGGTACTGGACTTGATCGGCGAGTCCGGTGCGAGTCCAGTAAGGTCCAGAGAGGACCGGACGCGTCCGGTCTTCAGGCATCGGACGCGGCCTCGCGTCCGGTGTGAGTCCAGTAAGCACCCTTGCACGTCGGACGCGTCCGGTGCTACCTGACCGGTGCGTCCGGTGGTTCGGTTTCAAAAACGGGTTTTGACCGTTACGGGGGACCGGCGCGTCCGGTGCGTTGCACCGGCGCGTCCGGTGACCCCGTGTCAGAAAGTAACGGTTCGTTTTTCTGAGGGGTGTTATAAATACAACCCCTCCACCTCTTTTAGAGGTCTCTTGCTCATTCAAACATCTGAGAAAACCCTTTAGAGTGCAAGGGAGTGCAAGAGCTCTAGTGAGGATAGAGATTTGAGATTCAAAGTTTGAGTTTCCTCACTAGTGATTCGAGAGTAGCAAGTGTGCATCCACCTCCTCATTTGGGCTCGTTGTGGTCAAGTGAGAGTTCTAGCTTGTTACTCTTGGTGATCGCCATCACCTAGACGGCTTGGTGGTGATTGGGAGTTTGGTGATCATCCGGCGGAGCTTGTGGATGACCCAACTCAAGTTGTGAGCGGTTTTGGGTGATTCGCCGCGACGGAGTGTCGAAGAATCAACCCGTAGAGAGCACTTGATCCTTGCGCGGATCAAGGGGGAGCGACACCCTTGCGCGGGTGCTCCAACGAGGACTAGTGGGGAGTGGCGACTCTCCGATACCTCGGAAAAACATCGCCGTGTTCCTTGCCCCTTTTACTTTCAAGCAATTACTTTCTCGTATTTACTTTCATTGCTTGTTTTACTTTCCTAGAATTGCCATGCTAGACTAGGATTGGAAACTAGGGTGCAAAACTTTTTAACGGTAGACTCTCTAGGAACACAAGTAGGCACTAGGGGTGAATTCCGGCTTGTAGGACTTAATTCTTGCAATTAATTTTTTAGAAAAGCCCAATTCACCCCCCCTCTTGGGCATCTTGATCCTTTCAGCATCGAACAAAGATATATTGAATAAGCTTTAAGTATAGAGTCGAGCTTACTTGAAGTTGTATGGTACCCATATGACATCATTTTGTTGGAGATGCGTAAAAGATATGACAAGGTATGCCGCAACTCTGAGGGACTCTTTCCTTATTACCCCATTCCGGATAGCCTCTTTCTCTGCAACAGTCTTTTCAGCAGAAAGCTCTTTGCAATCCAATTTTCACTTTCTGGGGTAATCAAAATTTGTTTGTACTATAGGTTGAGGGTCGACATACCCGGCTTTCAGGCTTGGCATTTGTTTCACAATGTGCGCTTGCATTCTACAAATCACAGTGTGGGTTAGTTACAAGAAAATCCAAGTAAGTTAGATTCATATCATATCGAGAGGGCAAGGACTTACAAGCACCACGTGTGAATTAGGTTCATTTCCATTGATCCGAGGCGAAAGCATGTGTGGGCGTCATCGAAGTCAAAGGCAATTGTCCCCTCTGGGGCTCCAAATGTGCCGGCAGGTACGATTGCTTGTATAATCGTTAGCTTTGTTAGGATTACACGCAAGTACTAATCATGGAACCTTCTCATGTGTAGGGGAAGTTGCCGGATGACCCGATTTGGTAGAAAATTCTTGCCTCTTTCATATTTTTCTGGGCAATCTTTTGACCATTTGATGGATTCAACATCTGGATACTTCTTTACCGCTTGGTGCAGTTTGCTATCGCCGGCCTCCTTAGAACCTTGTGCTGGTACTTCCTTAACATGGTTCTCAGGCTTGAACTGGTCATGGGCATACCACTTGTGAACACTCATGACGTCCTGGATCCCCACAAAAACTAGCCTTATCTTCTTGGGAATCTTGTTTTGAACTTCCCATTTAGGCACGTCCTCAGCTTCTCGAGCAAGACCTTCTTATGAAGGCACTCGTTCTTCATGTGTCGGCTGCGGTTGTTGAGAAGACTGTGGCATCTCATCATGGTCGTGCTCGGCACGAGCCGGAGAAGGTTGTGGCTTGTGAGGCACATGCAGTGTCTCGTCATGCCCTTGCTCGGTACAAGCTGGAGAAGGTTGTGGGTTGTGAGGCACGTGTGGTGTCTCGTCATGCCCTTGCTCGGTGCGAGCTGGAGAAGGTTGTGGCGTGTGGTGGTGAGGATTCGGGGAAGAATGTGGCATCTCAGGCGTGTGGTCGTCACGAGCCAGTGAATATACCTCCCGGTCCTTAACAACTCTCTCCAAATGTACATCACTCAGAGTTGGCGAACAAACAGTCAATACAATGTCCTTTTTGTGCCAGAGGATGAACTGGTTCATGACGTCTCTAAGTAAATTCAGCCCCTTGGGAGTCAGGTGTTCTATCTTCCACTTCATGAATTCGGGCTTCACGGTGTGCACCTCGACCCTAGTGTAGTCCTGCGGGATAGCATTATTGTGCCATGAGCCGCCCGGAGGATGTGCCACACCCGTTGCCACCTCAATCATCTCGTTTTGCCTGCCGATGAGAACCTCCAAGATGCAACTAGTTGACTCCCGTATGCGATCGACAATGGCTATGGCTGCAGTGAAACCTTGGCTGTCGGGAACATCCGAAGGGTTGCCAACTAAAGCCAGTTCTCCCAGCGGCCCATTAGTGTCCGTGGCTCGGTAGACAGTCCTTTCTCCTCCCGCACCTTTGCAACTAGAGCCGCCACTTGGAGCTCAAGATTGGATTCTCAGTCTCTACCATGTTTCTTGTACATGTGCCAGTCCTCTGGAATCCATGCTTCCAGGTTGTCAACTTCCCTGGCCCCCTTACGCGACTTGTGTGCTCGGGGTTTTCCAAGCCAAGGCTAAGCTCGTCCCTCTCTTTGGAAGGAGTGAATGTGCCCTTCTCCTTGTCTTCAGCATATTTTAGTATCCTTGATACTGCCTCTGTGGTCTCCGACTTAGCAAATTTGAGACTGCTACCGGATTCATCCACACTCGCATATATCCAACGCCAGATGTGTGGCTTCAACTTCATCACTGTTGTATTCCTGGAAGCTTCGGCCTCTGCGTCCATCTTCCTGAACTGCTCTTCCTTGACCTTGTAGCCACCAGGGCATAGACGAGGGTGGTGTTAGTTCTTCTTCGCCTGCTCTCTATTTTGGGCACTTTTGGCTAATGCTGCCGGTGAAGTCTTCTCATCCGTGAGCAATGCCCATTGAGCAGGAGTTATGTTGCCATACAAGTGGAAGTTAACCCTTTTTGGATAAAGTTTGTGTTCAGTTCCGTCCTCCAACGTCGCAAGGATTGTCCCATCATCTGAAAAGCACGATGTTTTACCAGTTCATGTGTTCCCTCCGGAAACCTGAAATTCTTCACCAAATGCTCATCCCATAGGTCTCTCTTCTTCTCCTTTGGATAATCTTTCCAGTTAGGGATTGCTAGGTTCAACATGTCTGTTACTTTAGCCCCGATCGCATTACGGAATTTCACAATGTACTTCTTTGGCTCTAGGATCTGCCCTTGTGGCCTGACCTCCGTTATCACATAACATACCCTCGCCTTTGGATATTGGTTTGTCTTTTTGTCCCCTCGGCTCCTCTTTGTTTCGGTAGTCGAGCCCATGGATGTGCCTTGAGGTTGTGGAGTAGAGGCCAAAATGTTAGTATCTGTGGTTGCTGCCTCTGCCCTCTTTTCCCCTGCTCCTTGTTCGGCGTAACGTGCTGGAGGCCAATGCCGTCTTTTTGGAGCTTTAGGAGGGACCTATATGAACGACAGGTCAAAGTGTTAGCAGAGGTAACACAGCCAAAGGGTTAGCAAAATTTACAAGCTACTAAGACTTTATCCCTACCTCCTCTTGCGGGTCAAAATCCTTGTCTAACTCATCCTCCGTTGGCCTCTGTCTGGGTTCATGTGGGAAAGGATCCTCAGGACTTTCATATCCCTCTGAGTCATCATCATCATCCTCTTTGCCTTCAACAGCCTCTCCTTCTTCGCCTTCATCAGTCTCTCCTTCTCTTCCCTCTTCTCCCCCTTGCTCCTCGTCAGACTCCCCTTGGGTAAGCATCATTACAACATCCTTATCTAACTCGTTATTGAACTGCTCCTGAGAAAGCTGATCCTGTACTTGCCCTCCTTGATTTGGCTGCTCATTATTCTGGCAGGATCGGGCTGCACTGCTTGTTGTCCGCATCATCTCGTGCTTTGTTCTAACATATTAAAGTGTGCTTTAGATACGTGAGGAAGTATAAGAAATCAAAAAGGCTCAAGATTAGTGGTAGTGGTAGTGCCAGTAGTAGTGGTAGTAGTAGTAGAGTAGAGAGGAGAAGGGAGATGAGAGGAGAGAGGACAAGAGAGAAAGGAGGAGAAGAGAGGAAGGAAAAGGTTTAAAAAAAGACCTCAGAAGAATGTCGATCTTCATTTGATCATACACTTAGAGCATCAAGGCATCATGGCAGAGAAAGAGAGGAGATATAGTAGGGGCGGCTGGTAATGGTGCCAAGTTCCTCCACAAGTGTTGATCATCAGCTCATAATCCATGTAATGGATTGGACAATTTCATCATCGGCAAAACAAAGAATAGAGGACAGTTGGCTAGCATTGAGAGAAGAATAGTAGAGAGGAGAGTAGGAATAGTAGAGTAGAGAGGAGAAGGGAGAAGAGAGCACTTGCTGCTGCAAATGTATAGACTAAAAAACAGCTTTGGGGGCTGCTGTCATGCAAAATTAAATGAAGACTCATTTATAAATCAAGGAACTGGCTAGAAAATAACCAATTTGTTACTTGACAAGTAACTAAGAGCCAAAAAATCAGAAGAGAGGAAAGAATGGCTTACAGCAACAGAGTAGTGTCCACGCTTTGAGGGCAACCACAACAAAAAAAATTGGGTGTACATAATATATCCTTGTTATTATGTCATTGTTTGTCATGACATATCAGAAGATGATGGTGAAAAAAGTAACTAGTTTGAAGGAAAAATAATTTAGACCGAAAGAAATTAACAAAATAACCTGATTGTGTCATAATAGGATCAAGCTAGAAAGGTTGCACGGGGAAAATGCTACACATTTTGTACAAAGGTATTTACATGAAGAACTTTTTTGTGTACTGAATCATAAGGAACATGGGTGACGGTGTGGATCCTTTCAATTGAAATGGCAGCTGTTGTTCTGCATCAGTTGTCAACTACTGCAACACACAATAGGTATGTAAAGGATTGATGTCAAACCGGAGTAAATATTTGATCTTAAAAGAAATTGCTGCGAGAAAGATTAAAAGAACTCCGGATATTTAGTAGATACATTAGCCATTCTAGAGGTAGAAATATTTGGTGTTATCAATACCAATGGACTCTGTTTTTTTAGAAAAAAAAAAGAGGATAAGATGGATATGAGGCTTTCAGCTGGTCAGTAATCCCAACCTTCTTCGAATTCAGGCATACACAGTTCAAATGGTAGGCCACAGCACCCTAGGTGAATGAAATAAGTAAGAACAGTCGGCATAAACCTAAGAAGAGGAAGGTATATTAAATATGGTCAGCCATATCCAAGATGAATTAGCAAATTAATAAAGAACTTCCATGTAATAAACCAAAAACTATTTCCAAAGTATACAATCACTTAAATATGCACAAACGTGCTGAGATGAAGGCTCTTCCTGAAAGGAATCAAGGGATTTAGTACAATAATAGGATGCCATGGGACTATACAGTAGAAGAAAGTCAGTAGCATGTACAGTCCCTGCTAACTGAGAATGTTGCAGCAATATTTTCTTATCAGGTAGGCTCATGAAGCAGGCCAAAAAAAACTAGTAAATATTCAGAAGGCTATGCAATTGATATTTAGATGTAAATAATACTTTATACATTGACAACTCCATATATAAAACTGGAAAAATAGGAAAAAATATACATAGCATACCTAAATTTGCCAGCCGACCAGCCTATGTGCAACGTGATGCAGAGTCCATTCATGGGAGATGACCGCAGATGACATCTCTTGGACATCACGATGGAAAGATGGCAACTCTTGCATACTGCGATGCACAGATGTGGGCAGCGACCTAGATGGCCAGAGGCGGGGCGGTGCTGGTAAGGTGCAGCGCAGCAGCGCCCTGCGGTACCCTGTCGTGCGGCCAGCGGAGGGCAATGGAACTCCCGTTTGGAGCGCTGAAGGATGGTAGGAGCCGCAGATCATTGATCGGACAGGTAGGAATAAGGGACGACGTGGATGAAGTCGGTGACAGATTTTGGTATACAGAAATAAGGGTATATGGTAGATCTAGCACTATATAGCACCCTCACTGATCTGGTGCAAATTTGATGATGTAAAATGCAGTTACTGTTGGGTACTTAAGTTACTGCTAGAGCAGTCCAGAGAAAATGAAACATGAAATCAGGTTGACACTGCAAAATGGTGCCAGCATCAACATTGTAGCACCCTCACTGATCTGGTGCATGCATTACATTCAGGCAAAACATGCATGCTGTTGGAAATCTGACAGTTTTCACAATTGCAGAGAAGAATCAAAATAGACTGGAAATGAGTATGCTTCTACTTTACTCATGTAGTGTATTTCTAATTGTCAATGACTCCCAGTTACAGTCAAGTTCAATGTAGCACCTAGCACTATATGATAAGAGATATAGCTAGTGAAAATCAATTCAGCTGACAGAAAGCCATACAAACATATGAACAGTTGCTTTAAAAAAAACTAGATTGAGGAAAGACACCATCCAAACTTTGCCAATTTGGCAGCTCTACTAAATGTCAAGTAGAATCTGAATTCGAGGAACCACAGCTATGCTAAAATTTCAGTAAAATACGAGACAGCAACCAAGCAAAAATGACATCCAAAATTTCACAACAAGAGTTGAGAATCTGTAGTCCAAATTATATTATCCTCCATATCAATTTATACTTCCAATATAGGTTCTGTGCAAAGAACTATAGGACAAAGCCAATGAGCAAAATACAATACGTGAGCCAGAAGATGAATTTGCAGAAACATTAGCATCCTCCGTAAGTCAGACAAGAAAGTTACACCCAAAAACTTTCTAGAAAAAGCAAGGAACTAGTTAAGCTAGTTCCATAAAGGACATGGTTTTTTAAAAAGGCCTCAGAAATGTCAATCATCATTCGATCATGAACTTGGAGCATCATGGAATCATAACAGAGAAGAGAGAAGAAGGTGATGTAGGGGCAGCTGGTAATGATGCCAAGTTCCTCACAAGTTCTTGATTATCAGCTCATATTCCATTTAATGTATGGACTTGGACAATTTCATCATCAGCAAAACAAAGGAGATCGAGGAGAGGGGAGAGTTGGGAAAAAAGCAGCTGCTGCTTTGGCCTTAGACAATTTCATCATCGGCAAAACAAAAAGGAGCAACTGCTGCCAAACATAGAAGTAGGAGGAGAGGAGAGGAGAGGAGTGGATAGTTGGGCAAAACAGCAATAAACCTGCCATGTAAACAACATATATAAACTCATTAAACATGCCATATAAACAGCAGCTATATAAACTCATTAGACCTGCCATATAAACAACAGTATATAAACTCATTAAACCTACCATATAAACAGCAGGAACATGTGCAAGTATATAAGTATAGGCAATGGGCACTAAAAAACTTGTGAACTGATAGAGATGTAGGTAAACATGACAACTTGACCAAAAAGAATGGTGCTAGCTACCAACTTATTTATGCAGTTTCCATAAAGGCTATACAGATCCTCTAACAAAGCACTCAAATGAATCCATGATTTCAATGGCAGCCCTCCTAGCAAATTTGATGACCAAGTTTATTTATGATAACAGTTTGCTCAAATGAATCCTCTAACAAAATAGTTTGCTCAATACTAGCTAAAAATCATGGGTCACCAAGTTTATTTGTAGCTTAATCCATGATAACACAAGCCAAAATACATAACTGGCCACTACATGCATGCTTTTGGAAATCTGACAACCTTAAAAACATCATGCATGCATTATATTCACCTCTATTTATAGAGAAACCACATAAATCAAGCACTATTTAGCACCCTCACTGATCTGGTGTAAATTTGATGATGTAAAATGCAGTTACTGTTGGGTACTTGAGTTACTGCTAGAGCAGTCCAGAGAAAATGAAACATGAAATCAGGTTGACACTACAAAATGGTGCCAGCAACAACATTGTAGCACCCTCACTGATCTGTTGCATGCATTATATTCAGGCAAAACATGCAGGCTGTTGGAAATCTGACAGTTTTCACAATTGCAAAGAAGAATCAAAATAGACTGGAAATAGATTGGATTGCCTCTACTTTTTTGGACAAGTCAACTTTACTCATATAGTAAACCATCCTACTTAACAAAACTGTGTATGAAAACCATTCCTGCCAATACAATTATCAAGGCACTCAATATGCTAGATTTGGTGTTCTGTGCCACTCACTCCAAGTCCAATGTTCTACTTTAGTGAACTATACGGATAAGTCAATTTAGTTTCATGGTGCAAATAATAAGGATTGCTGAATGCAGTGTTTAGTTTGGTGTGGTTCACAGTGCATGGCAATCCATACCAGTCAATACCTCAAGCCAACCAGTGAGGAGGTGGGGAGAAGTGGTACCTGGTGGGAAGAAGTGGTGACTGGATCCTTAGACCGGCAGGAGAGGAGATGTAGACACCATGGCGGCGCCACGCGAAGGGCGGATGCGGTCGGCGAGGTTGAGCAGGCAACACTGCTCCCTCTCCCTCTCAGTGGCGCCGCTGCTCCCAAACCCTAGCCACTGTTGCGGCGGCCTAGGAGAGAGGAGGAGGTGGCGGGGAAGAGGCAGCTAGCGGCGAGGTCGCGGTCGAAGCTGGACTCGACGACGAGGTTGAACAGGCGGCATTGCTACCTCTCCCTCTTGGTGGGGCGGCGCTGCTCCCAAACCCTAGCTGCTGTCGCGGAGGCCAAGGAGAGAGGCGGAGGTGGCGGTAGGGCACAGACCGGACTCGGAGGCGGCGGAGGAGGAGAGAGGAAGCGGTGGTAGTGGCAACGCCGGCGGCGAGGGGGTTGGGGAGAAATTTCGGCAGCCTGACGGCATCCCGAGGAGGAAGACGCGCCCAGACTTAGCCAGATTTTGCTCTCCAGCACGCCCCCCGGTATATATATATATGGGGCATGGTTTTTAGGGGCGGCTAGTGAGTTAGCCGCCCCTAGAAATGAATTTTTTTTCAAAAATCAAAATCAAAATAAATTATTTATATATAAATAATAACGAATATAGTGGAAAATTTTATAATTATTTTTTTATAGATATATTTTCATATATACAATAACTAAAATAAATAAAACAATTTTTATATGCAAAATTGAACCTTTCAAAAATGAAAAATAATTTTTAAAAATTAAAAAAATTTAAATTCAAAAAAACTAAAACTATTTTGGGACACCAAATGACCTCAAATGAAAATTTGATAAACATCAAAGTTATAAAACTTATGAAGATCTACAACTTTGATTTTGGTCTTCTTGTCATTTGACTAAATTTTATCAGTTCAAATTTTGAAATTTGAAAAATGACAAGTTCAAACCAAATTTTAAAACATCAAATGATTTCAGCTGAAAAAGTGATGAATACCAAAGTTGTTCAACTCATCAAGATCTACAACTTTTATTTTGACCATATTATCATTTGACTAATTTTTAACAGTTCAAATTTTGAAATTTGAAAAATGACAAGTTCCGACCATAATTTGAAACCCCAAATAATTTCAAATGAAAAAGTGATGAATACCAAAGTTGTGTGAATCATAAATATCTACAACTTTTATGTTAGTCATTTCTTTATTTGCAAATTCTTAATGTACATTGTTCATAAAACTTACATATGTCTCATAGTTTATTAAACCTTATAAGAGATGTATAACATTTGTGAACAATGTTATTACCACTTTATTGGATAAAGAAATGACCAATATAAAGTTGTAGATCTTGATGAGTTGTTCAACTTTGGTATTCATCACTTTTTCAGCTGAAATTATTTGGGGTTTCAAAATCATATTTGAAGTTGTATTTTTTTTTAATCTCAAAATTTGAATTGCTCAAACTTTTCACATGTAAATATTGATAAAACCAACACAATAACTTGATAGAGAATGATTTTAGAAATTTTTAGGAAAAAGAATCACCATATTTTAAGTTAGTATGAGGGAGAAAAACTAGTTACAACGTTTACCAACAGATTTAAAAAAGAAATCGCACTGTTCACTATGATCATGTAATGATCATATAGAACAGTGTCATTTCTTTTTTTTAATCCGTGGGTAAATTTTGTAACTAGTTTTTCTCCCTCATACTAACTCCAAATGAGATGATTTTTTTCCCAAAAATTTCTAAAATCATACTCCAGTATTTAAGTTTGGTCAAACTTGGATATGACGTTGTTTTACACATTTCAAATTTAGAAATTTAAAAAATGTCAAGTTCAAACCAGAATTTGAACACCCAAATGATTTCAACTTAAAAAGTGATGAATACCAAACTTGTATAACTCATCAAGATCTACAACTTTTACTTTGGTCATCTTCTCATTTGACTAAATCTTAGTAGTTCAAATTTTGAAATTTGAAAAATGACAAGTTCAAACCAGAATTTGAACACCCATATTATTTCAACTTAAAAAGTGATGAGTACCAAAGTTGTATAACTCATGAAGATCTACAACTTTTATGTTGGTCATTTCTTCATTTGACAAATTCTTAGTACACATTGTTCATAAAACTTACATATGTCTCATATAGTTTATGAAACCTTATGAGAGATGTGTAACATTTGTGAACAATGTTATTACCACTTTGTTGGATAAAGAAATGACCAATATAAAGTTGTAGATCTTGATGAGTTGTTCAACTTTGGTATTCATCACTTTTTCAGCTGAAATCATTTGGGGTTTCAAAATCATGTTTGAAGTTGTATTTTTTTAATCTCAAAATTTGAATTGCTCAAACTTTTCACATGTAAATATTGATAAAACCAACACAATAACTTGATAGAGAATGATTTTAGAAATTTTTAGGAAAAAGAATCACCACATTTTAAGTTAGTATGAGGGAGAAAAACTAGTTACAACGTTTACCAACAGATTTAAAAAAGAAATCACACTACACTAGGATCATGTAATGATCATCTAGAACAGTGTCATTTCTTTTTTTAATCCAAGGGTAAATTTTGTAACTAGTTTTTCTCCCTCATACTAACTCCAAATGCGATGATTTTTTCCCAAAAATTTCTAAAATCATACTCCAGTATTTAAGTTTGGTCAAACTTGGATGTGACATTGTTTTACACATTTCAAATTTAGAAATTTAAAAAATGTCAAGTTCAAACCAGAATTTAAACACCCAAATGATTTCAACTTAAAAAGTGATGAATACCAAACTTGTATAACTCATCAAGATCTACAACTTTTACTTTGGTCATCTTCTCATTTGACTAAATTTTACTAGTTCAAATTTTGAAATTTGAAAAATGATAAGTTCAAACTAGAATTTGAACACCCATATTATTTCAACTTAAAAAGTGATGAGTACCAAAGTTGTATAACTCATGAAGATCTACAACTTTTATGTTGGTCATTTCTTCATTTGACAAATTCTTAGTACACATTGTTCACAAAACTTACATATGTCTTATATAGTTTATGAAACCTTATGAGAGATGTGTAACATTTGTGAACAATGTTATTACCACTTTGTCGGATAAATAAATGACCAATATAAAAGTTGTAGATCTTGATGAGTTGTTCAACTTTGGTATTCATCACTTTTTCAGCTGAAATCATTTGGGGTTTCAAACTGTTACACTAACATTGAGAAATGTATTAACGAAACATCCATGTTGCAGCATTGAAACATAGGGTTCCAAATTTGCCTAAAACTTAGAATTTGGGCAAGATAGCATGGGAATCAAGGCTTGACCCAAGATGTTGCACATGTTTCATTAGGAATTTGAGATGTTGCACATGTTTCATCGGGAATTTGAGATGTTGCACATGTTTCATTGGGAATTTGAGATATTGCACATGTTTCATTGTCATGTTGCAATCTTAAAGCCCATGTATGATTCATGTATAATGCACTCATATGATGTCATGCCAGTGCATAGAATGTAGGCCATCTAGGGTGTTACACTCTCATAGGTTTGCAAGCCACAAAGTGCATAGTAGCATCATATGTGAACAAAGTTTTCAATCAAGTGTACAATGAAACATTGAGAAATGAACTAACGAAACATCCATGTTGCAATATTAAAACATAGGGTTCTAAATCTGCTTAAAACTTAGAATTTGGGCAAGATAGCATGACAATCAATGCTTGACCTAAGAATAAAGTTTAAAGAGCATGAAATTTTGTACAAGTTTCATGTATGTGACTATTTTATGCAAGACTTCTAAATAGCACTTTAAAACAATCAAACAAGATAAGTCGTAGGGTAGTCAAACTTGGTCAAATTTGAATTTGGTGAAAATATAAACGTAGAATCTAGGTCAAATTGTTCCACTAACATTTTAAAAGTCTTTTGCAAGCCACAAATTCAAATTATAGTCAAGTTATAGTCAAATTGCATCACATGTGAACAAAGTTTTAAAACAATGCGGCTGGGCATTTGTAGGGACGGCGATTTGTAGGGACGGCTCAATCACCAGCCGCCCCTACTGTGCCTATTTGTAGGGGCGGCTCAAACACCAGCCGCCCCTACTGTGCATTTGTAGGAGCGGCTGGCCGACTGGGGCCCGAGCACGTCACTGTAGGGGCAGCTCTAGCCCAGCCGCCTTTAAAAAAGAGAAGCGCTACGAGAAATTAATTATGACGTAGTGATATTTGTATGTTTATTATTAGGCATATAAGGGACATACTTATATGCTGTATTTTTATTGTAGAGAAGTGAGTTGAAGAGTGCGCTATAAGTTGAAGAATAGAATTATAGTATAGTGATCTATATAATTCATTTCCATCTCGTACCCTATAAATTTATGATAGGTTTATTTGTGAGCTTTAAAAAATTATGGAATATCAAATTCCAAGACAAATAGCCTAATCCATTATGTATATTTTAATTCCTTTAACATAAAGGGATCTAAACGGCCCCCTAAAAGTATTGTATCGCCATATACCTAGAAGTGCATTACATTTCACTACCGCTTACTGATACAGGAAAATACACCCAATGCAGATCACCAATCAGAGGTTAACACATGCAGCGAATGAGATGATGTGCAATTGTGCATCAAGGAGTTGCAAACCCTGTCAACCCCGGAGTTGCTACGTAGACTAGAGACACACAAGCTGCTTCTAATGCTCCTATGATCCCGAGACGCAAAAAGGCTATATTTATGAGAGGGCTACTCAGATTGGTCGATCACTGATCGCTCAAGCGGAAAAAAAAGAGAAGAAACATGTGGGGGAGTAAATAGAAAGAAAATATGGTTCCACTTGATAAATAAGGACTGAATGGATTTCAAATAATTTGGGATTCTCAATGCAGAAAGTATTAAATTTTAATTATTTTATGAAAATAATCAAATCCGTCTTCGTTGGAGAAAGAAAAATTCATGACCCGTGCAACGCACGAATATATATCTAGTATTATACCTAAAAACACTCTAACGTCATCATATACACGTTGATACCAAATCTCAATCCCTGCTCACGCATACATGTCCGATACAAATTATCCTTCACTTGGAGCTCACGTGTCCACATCCTATCCGGTTTTGATAAAAAGACCAGATCCATGTGTCAGCATCCGATATGAAGTCCTCGGAGCTCAGTGTCTCCGTCCGATTACTAAGGTTCAATAAAAAAATCACGTCACCCTGCAACGCATGAGCATATATCTAGTTATTACAAAATTACCACTAGAGTTGTTTTTGTCAGATGTTTTTCTAAGATGCGTTTAGGTCCACTAGAGAAATTGCTCTACATGAGAAGTTAGAGCTGAAGGAGCCGAAGTCCTACTAAACAGGGACCTAAACGCTTGCTCGTGTCATAAATACAAAAGAGCTGCATGGTTTGGGAGTTTTGGGAGCTCTATTATTTTTTTTATCTATGATGAGTAGTGTGGTTAATTGTTTATACAAGTTCTTTTTAAGTCATTATCTAAAATTTAAAACGCACAATTTATTTTAGGCTTTGGTATAAAACCACGTTAGCCCAACAACTTTAAATTCCAACTATGGTTGAGGTTTGAGAAAGCAAAAGATGGTTTAATGTCGAGGGTTCACATTTAAGGCTTTGCAAAAATAGTTCTTTTCTTCTTCTTTCTGTTTTTTTTCTTAAATACGTAAAATGTTTGTGCATCATTGTATTAAGATCGAAGATTTGGGTTTTTATATCGACGCACCACAAAGTGGCGCACTGAGAGAGAGAGAGACAAAAGATGTTACACTAAGCTTATTCCCCCCTAGCGGACTACGTTACAAGTCGACAACCTAGCTTTGCCGCCCCGGTTCTAGCTTCTGTTTTGAAATCCAGTATGTGAATAAGGCTATGTTTAGTTCTCCGTGAAATGTAAAATGCAAAATGCTAACTACTTTGGAATGATGAAATGCAAAATGCAAAAAAAATTTTAAGTGTGTTTAGTTCCATCTAAATGCTAAATTTTTCATGGGGTGGGTGAGGGCTTTTTGGTTTTTTAGCCTTTTTTTTGCCACTTGAGGCTAAAATCCAAAATAGAGAATGGATATTTTTTTATCAAAAATTTTACATGATGTTTAGTTCTATTCTGCAAAATGATGGGCCAAAACCCAAAATTTTTTGGATGAAATGAGGACTAAACGCACCCTAAATAATCTTTCATCTACCCCGAATTCATAACTCGCTAAGACCGTCTGCATTGGGTCCTCTATAGCATCTGGTAAAGCTTCCTGCACGAGCAGTAGTGCTGCAGCGGGTACTAGGAGGGCATGCGCTATGCAAGCGTACCGCGCGCAGTCCTGCAAATCTGGCGTAGTATGGGTTCGTCCGCTATACTGCTGCGGCGAGAGAGGGAGAGAGAGGGGGTAGGTGGAGAGGATGGTGGGATGTGGGTTCCACTTGTCAGCCAGTATAGAGAGGGATGATTGGGATATAGAGGATGATGGGTGCGGAAGAATCAGATATAGAGGAGGGAATTTCGATGATCATGATAAAATATTTCTTTTAGAGGAAGAAAATAGAAAGACATAGGTGCAGACAGCCTGACAGAATGGTTTAAAGTTATAGGCATCATTCTCACCCATTTATAATAGAATTTGAATTCGGCAGCTTGACTTCCGTTAATCCCAGGAGACAAAGCAGAGCCGAAGAACAAAAAAGCGTATTTTCACTCACCATCCCAATCGAAGACAGATGAGAAGCAGGAGGCTGCTCCGCGATCTCCTCCCGCGGCTGCCCAAACCCACCGATACCCCCGCCCAAATCCGCCAGAAGCTACAACTTTCCACCAAATCCGGCCAGGATGCGGCGCAATCCGCCGCCGCCGACCCAGCCCGCGCGGTGTCGCTCCTGTCCGAGCGGGAATGGTTCGCTCGGATTAACTCGGAGTTCGCCGCCCCGCTCCAGCAGCTGGGCCCGCGGTTCGTCGTCCGCGCGCTGCATCACGCCGCCGCGGAGCCGCTCCTCTGCGTGCGCCTCTACGTCTGGGCGTCGCGGTTCGGCCAGCGCTTCGCGCGGGACCGGTCCGTGCGGCGCGCGCTCGGGGACGCGCTGTGGCGGCGCGGGCCCGTGGTGCTCTCCGCCGCGCTGGTCGCCGACGTGCGCGGGTGCGGCTGCGAGGTCTCGGAGGAGCTGCTGTGCGCGCTGGTGGAGAGCTGGGGCAGGCTCGGCCTGGCGCACTACGCGCACGAGGTGTTCGTGCAAATGCCGCGCCTCGGGCTGCGCCCCACCACGGCCGTCTACAACGCCGTGATCGCGGCCTCGGTGCGGGCAGGCGCGGTGGACGCCGCGTACCTCAGGTTCCAGCAGATGCCTGCGGACGGGTGCCGGCCGGACTGCTTCACGTACAACACGCTCGTGCACGGAGTCTGCCGGCGCGGGATCGTGGACGAGGCGCTGAGGCTGGTGAAGCAAATGGAGGGGGCGGGGATCCGGCCGAATGTTTTCACGTACACGATGCTGGTCGATGGGTTCTGCAATGCTGGCAGAATCGAAGAAGCTGCTGGTGTGTTGGGGAGGATGAAGGAGAAGGGTGTGGTGGTGACTGAGGCTACATACAGGACTCTGGTTCATGGTGCATTTCGTTGCCTGGGAAAAGAAAGGGCATGCAGGATGCTGAGTGAGTGGATTGAGAGTGATCCTACTGTGCATTCGAGTGCATATCATACTTTGTTGTATTGCCTCTCAAAGAACGACATGGCGAAAGAGGCAGTTGAGCTTGTGAAGAAGATGGGCAAAAGGGGACATCTCCTTGACAACACAATGTTCAGCATTGTGATCCCTTGCGCTGTGAAATGCTTGGAGTCAAGTGATCTGTGTGAGCTGGTAGATGATTTCATCAGGAAAGGGGGGAATCTGGGATTTGATATGTATATTACGATTATCAAATCCTTGTTGAGGTGCAAGGATATCTCAAATGCAAAGAGGTATTTAAGTCAGATGGTTTCAGATGGGCTTTTATCTAGTGTGGCATCCTACAACATGGTGATAGATTGCCTTGCTAAGGCAGGTGAGGTGGAAAGAGCACTGGAGATCATCAAAGTTATGCAAGAGTCAGGTTTCTCTCCTAATCTCGTGACTTTTAACACACTGATAAATGGATATTTAAAACTAGGCAATGTACATGATGCGAAGGCAGTTCTTAAGATGCTCATGGAACATGGTTTCATGCCAGATGTCATTACTTTTACCTCCCTTATTGACGGGCTATGTCATACCCATCAGCTGGATGATGCCTTTACTTGCTTCAGTGAGATGTCTGAGTGGGGTGTTAGGCCGAATGTCCAGACTTACAATGTTCTAATACATGGATTTTGTTCAGCAGGGCATGTTAACAAGGCCATTGAAGTTCTTAATAAGATGAAAATGGATGGTATTACACCTGATGCATATTCCTTCAATGCACCTATTTTAAGTTTTTGCAGGATGAGAAAAATAGAGAAAGCTCAAAAGCTTTTTAATGCCATGTCAAGATATGGTGTATCTCCAGACAGTTACACATACAATGCCCTGATAAAAGCTCTATGTGATGAAAGAAGAGTTGATGAAGCTAAAGAAATTCTACTTTCAATGGAATCCAGTCCCGGCATTGCTTCTAATCAACATACATATTGGCCAATTGTTGGTGCACTTACTAAAATGGGCCATTTCAGTGAGGCAGGAATGTTCATGAATAAGCTCCACACAAGAAATGCTCACTTAGGCTCCAGTGCTTATTTAAGGGCAGGGTCAGATAATTTGGTTCAGACTGTCAAAACATGACTTATGATTCATCAGTTACAGGATATTTTTTTTACATGAATGCTGCCCTCCTTCAATAAACAGATCGATATCCTCATCTATGCTTAGGTATTGTACAACTTAATGTCTACCATTACTTCATGTGATCTATTTCAGTCATGTACTCATGCTTACTATCCCCACCCTTAGTTTCCCTATTGCACCATCCAAAATAGTGGTGGTGCTTGCATTCTCTCAGAAAATGTTGATCAAGAATTGGCCTTCTCAGTGCCTTGAAGAATTGGGCAGTGGGACAGACAGCATTTCAAGGATGCTATGCTTTGTGCTTTTCCCTCTGAAAACCTATTCAGAACAATTCGGTATGTTTCTTTAGCACCTGTTACCTATTATGTTAAAATTTGTCTACATAAAGTGACAAGCTTTATGCAACTCCAATGATTCTTTGAGCATGTGACTGCTTGCCGGAAAAAAATCAAGAAATACTTATGCCCTACATTCTTGGTCTTATTCATGCTTGATAGTTGATAATAAGGATATAAAAATAACAGAAGATTTTCTTCAAGAAACTGTCACCTTGTGGATATACATGAATCACGATGCAGTAATACTACACGATACATTTCTTTGAACCCTGTAGGGTAGGCTAGAGAGTTCTACCCTGAAGATTTGTTCTTTAAGCACTCAGTCGACGCAGCCAAGGATAGCCAGTCTTTAGTTTTTTTCCCTCTTCCTTTGCCTTGATGGTTGGCTGCCAGCTCTGAGTCTGGTTGATCATTCACCATCATTGCATTACCTTCGAAAGTTTGTCACATAGTCTGGCAGTGCTAAGTTAAATAACCACTCCATCACCAGCAATCTGCAGTCGTCATTTCTTGCTGTGGGGAATCACCCTTCCAACGTTCTGGAACTTCCCACTGATTTTTTTTCTTCATCTCTCATCATTTGTCTTCTTGTTTTTACAGGGCAGGCAACGTCTAAAACGATTGGCACACTCAGGCCAAATAGCCAGCATCATGCAAAAGGAAAACGGGAGGGACTTGCAAACAGCCGCTCATTCGTGGCAAGGCAGGACAAGCCATTGACAAGCTAGTATAATAAACATGGTAAACATTTTTGGTGTTGGGATAGATATGCACGACGGTTATTCAAGATAAACAAGACACGTTCTATCTAAAGCCTTTTCTGACAATATAAAAGTGTAGCATCGATAAATGCATAGGAAAATATATGTTTTTTCAAAAGTTGCTCTGTTTAGTCTCATGCATGGGAACCGATTCCTGTTTATGAAACCCTTGTGCGATATATAGACAAATATATAATAATATTACGCTTAGTTTATCTTTTAAAAAACAAATTTGAAGGTTATTTTTTGTTTAGTAGTAGTAGAATTGTTGCAATTTTTTTAAAAACAAATTCGAAGTTTTTTTATTTAGTTGTAGTAGTAGTAGAATTGTTGGAAATTTTTGAAAACAAATTTGAAGGTTATTATTATTTTTTGTTTAGTAGTAATAGTAATAGTAATAGTAGTAGAATTGTTGGAAAGTAAAGGATTTTGTTTTCACTACTTGTCATGTAGTTATCCGCATTACTAGTACGTATCCTTTATTTTTAATTGCACTTAGGTGGGGCCAGGAATTTCATGCCATGCCATCCATGATACAATTGCACGTTTGGAGATTGGCCCCATTTCTAGAACAACAGCGTGCCATTCATGACGGATTTGTGCGAGTTGCGTCTCCGGATGCTATACCGCGAGATACAGTTGTACATGTAGCCATTTATTTGGTGAATATTCTCCACAGATCACAACAGAAAGCACAATCAATCTCAGGGATTTATGAAAGGCAGGCGTAGATGAACAGTTCTTACAACAACTTATTACTAGTTCGAAGAAGTAACCATTATACAGGAGCTTAACAGCAACAGTTTACAACAGTTTATTCTATCAAAAAATCTATCAAAAAAACAGCAACAGTTTACAACACTTACCTGAGAAACAGCGAATCAAGCATGCTGCATGGGTCAACGCCAGCACGCAGCAATTCAGATCGATTGATGGCAGGCACTAATAAGGCATTCAGGGGATGTTTAATTCCTGCGGTAAAAAATTTTAGGGTGTTACATCGGAGGTTTTATACGATGTCGGAAGGGGTGTTCGGATACTAATAAAAAAATAATTATATAACTCGTCTGGAAACTGCGAGACGAATTTATTAAACCTAATTAATCCCTCATTAGCACATGTTTACTGTAGCACTACATTGTCAAATCATGGACTAATTAGGTTTAAAAAATTCATCTCATAAATTTATCGCAATCTGTGTAATTAGTTATTTTTTCATCTATATATAATATTTTATGTATGTGTCAAACATCCGATGTGACAGGACGAAAAATTTAAGAGGAGGGACTAAACAGCCCTTGTGAAGGGCATTTTCCGCGGCAGAAGGATTCGCAGATGGCGGGGAGCCGCTCGCATTCGCTACATCACTGCTGCACGTCGGTGCCCAAAAGCTGCGCCGCCGCCGCCGTCGGGTCTGCAGTGTCAGCTTCCACCGTCGAGTTGACTGCCGTCAAGCTGCCGCCGCTGTTTATCTTGCCGCCGACGTCCAACGCAGCCAGGGGTCCGGCGAGGAGGACCAGCAGCAGAGAGCCGCAGCTCTCCACAACGAAGTGAAGAATTTGGGGGGAAGGGACAACCGGACAAGTGGATCCAAGCTGCTTGTGCTTAGCTTGCGATGGGTTGAGAAGAGCCGATGATGAGGGGCTTGCAAATTTACACGGATGGATCGGAGGACGTGACTGCAAGGAGATTTAATCTGGATGTCGGTTGGGCTAATTGCTCGTGCCTCACATTGCGATTAGGGTATTAACATCGCGTTCATACGGGATTAGATTGATCAAACTAAGCACTGAGTCACCTAATGCATGGTGCAAACTAGTTATTCTTTATTTCAGAATTCAGATCTTGTAGGGTTGGCAAACGATACGAGATTGATTAATCAATCACCAAGGTCCAAGGTCCAAGGAGCAGGGTTGAAAACAGACGGAATTTTTTCCGTACCATCCCATTCCGTTTTCTATATTTTTCCGTCCGTTTCCGTATTTGCAAGATCCCGTTTTCGTATTTGCGGAAGTAGAAAATGGTGTTTTTCGTTCGTTTCCAAGTAATCTCGTTTTAATACGGAATAGATCCATATTTATCCCGTTTTCAATCTATGCTCAACATGTTCAACAATTACATGTCCTTATGTTATGTTAATATAACTACGAATCATCAAATATGCATGTCATGTTCACGTACATAGTATGTAAATGAATATTAAACTTTGTATATATTATTACATGACTTTATATATGTATACTTTGACAATATTAGATTATGTGATCTTAATTTAATTTTCCGGCTCTCCATCCGTATTTGTTCGTTTCCGTATGTCCGCATATTCCGATTCCGTTTTCAAACCCGCATTTTCCGAACCCGTCCCGTTTCCGCAAAAAAAATATAGAAATGGAAGTAGAAATAGGGTTTTTTCGTCCGTTTCCGTCCGTTTTCATCCCTACCAAGAGCTGACTTTTCATTAGCCTAGGAGCAACTCCAAGAGACTCTTTCTATCATTCCTAATTCGGCGTGGCTAGTGCCTAGACGTCCGGACGCTAGCTCCAGTCCGGACGCCCGCACTCGCGCCGCCTACTGCGTCCATCTCGCCTGCCACGCATGCTGCTAAGTCTGCCCCACAGGCAATTGTTGTCCCACATGCAACAGTTGCGCCTGCACATCCGTCCCCACATGCCGCAAGCAACTACTGTGCCCCCCATGCTGGTGCGCCAATGCATGCAGTTGTGCACCTTGTGCTTGCTGATGCGCATGCAGGTGGAGACCAAAGACCACCTCCACATGCGCCCGTTTGCTGCACCTGCTAATGTTGCAACATGAAGCACTTCTGCAACATACATCTGAAACAACTAAAACATTTTGCAATATACGCTTGCAACATATGTGTATAGCAACTGCAACATATGGAACATCCAGATAAAACACTTGTAACATACGTCTGAAATAATGAAACATTTTGAATAGACGCTTTGCAGCATATATATATATATATAGCTACCGAAACAAATGTAACATTAAAATAAAACACTTGCAATATATGTCTAAAACAGATGAAACATACACCTACAACATATGTGTATAGCCATTACAACATATGCAACATCTAAATAAAACACATACAACATCCAGATGAAACACATGTGACATCCAGATGAAACATACATCTAAACCCATGAAACATACAGAGCTCGATGTCATAGAGTATGCGGGGCCATGCTCTTGCTCTCTCTGCCGGCCATCACAACGTATGCACAAGCCCCAACGCGCCACATGCACCCCACGCAGAACGAGTGGCCGCACGAGCATCCATGTGCTGCCCCGTTCCCCACACCGAATGAGTGGCCACACGAGCTCCCATGCGCTGCCCTGCGCCGCATGCTCCCCATGCCGAACGAGTGGCCACACACGCTCCCATGCACTGCCTCGCAGAAAGTATTGGTGCAAGCACACCTAACTGCAACTGCGCGCCCCCGCCTAACTGCAACTGTGTGTCACACTTCTTTTTTTCTTGGTTATCACGCGCGCGGGGGCTTGGTCCGTCGGGATGAACACCCTCAGCCGGAATAGAGATTTTGATGAAAAACTACCCTCCATTAGCTTATTTAAATGTTTATCCAAATAAAGCCATATTGTATTCCAGCCAAAAGTAGAAAACGAGAATGAACCACTAGAGTACACACAAGATATAGAAATACTGTCGGAGAGTGGAAAGATATAGAAAGCGATTTTTTATCAAATGACTTTCCAAATAATGATCTAGAGAGCTAGTGAGATTTAAAAAGACACTCGGAGATGCTCTAATACTCTCTCTGTTCCAAATTATAGACCACTTTGATTTTTATTTGGTACATAGAATTTGTTATCACACCAAAATATATAGATACATAGTAAAATGTAGGTACCTAAAAAGTCAAAACAACTTATAATTTAAAATGGAGAAAGTATCTTTCCTTTTTTTTAGTGCAGGTGAAATACAATACCAACGTGTGAGCCTTGTTGTATAGTACTCCCTTAGTCCAACAATTCTAGCCAGGGACGGAGCAACTACTTTAAGCTATTATTTATTTGTCTATTGTGAGTGGTTAGAGTAGAGCTAAGTCGTTGTAGGACTTTTGTTCAGCCCTGGCTTCGTCCCTGATTCTAGCAATGTATCACGTTAAAGTATTTTGAGTTTTAACTAACTATATATAAATAATAACAGGATATTAATATTTACAATATCAATAAGTATTATTAGATTTGACAAGAGATATATTTTTCTAATATATTTATTTTGGTGTCATAAACATCATTCCAGTGCAAAATCCTAACTCCCACTTGAATTCTACCAAAATTAGACAACCTGGTTATGTCCGAAGGTTTTTCTACCAAGATAAAATGTGTAGCAGAAAATATTTCTTTTTATAGCTATATTTAGTCCAATGTTTGTTATGGAACTAATTCTTGATTTTAAAACCCATGTGCGAGATGGATAAAGATATAATTGTGAAACAGTGGATATTATGAAAACTCTAATAATATATTTTTATATTAGATGAATAAAGATATAATTGTGAAACAGTGGATATTATGAAAACTCTAATAATATATTTTTAACTTTATTGACAAAACTGATAATCACCGGTTGTCTAGGTTTCCTCTTTCACAGTTGATTGGATTCCTTATGGTGAAACCTGCCTATCTGGATTCAAGTCCTCGACTTGGCACGCGTGCTCGCATTTTACTGTATTTATTCTAAGATTTAACAGTACTATGCTTTCAGTGGTAGACGACGTCCACATCGATAGCGATGTGTCTACAGTGACTTCGTAAATCTTGAGATCTGCCAGCTCAGTCCTTCAGCGGTGCTCATAGGGTATGGTTCGTGTACGTGTATTTATAGGAGTAAGTGTGTGCGTGTGCTGTGAGTGTCTACTTTGTCATTTGTAATTTAAAAAACGGTTTCCCCCTTCCACGCTGCTGGTGTCCAAAGTCGAATGCCACGCGAATGGTAGACCTGTCATGTCATTGCTTCACTGCACGGGTCTCTCGGGGAAAAAAACACCTATGTTGTGGCCATGTCAACAATTGTCATGTAACGGTTAAGAAAGTTAAGCCCGACTCAAAATAATTTTTTTGGAAACCCACAGTCCATGCTAGGCGTTTTTTTTTGCCGGGGGGTGGGGTGGTGGGGGGGGGGGGGGGGGGGGGGGGGGGTTGTTACACGGCGGTTGATATGGGGGTCCCAAAGTAGCAGCTTTCGATTGAAGGTAACTTGCTGGTCCCAGAAGTGCTTCCCCAACGCGGCATGTTGAATGTAGGCCTTAATTAGATGCACCTCAAAAGTTAGAATTTTTTCACTCTCTCCATCACATCAATCTTTAAACTCATACATGAAGTAGTAAATGTAGGTAAAAAAAATAACTAATTATACAGTTTAGTTGGAAATCACGAGATGAATCTTTTGAGTCTAGTTGGTTTACGATAGGACAATATTTGCTAAATAAGACGAAAGTTGTACTATTCATCAGGTTTATTTTTTTTTTCAATCTAAACAAGCCCGTAGTTTCAGTGTCTAGGTCAGATCTAAGCTTCCATGTCACGTTTAATTTTGGCTTCGCAGAGGTGCAGAGAAGCTTTGCAGAGGTACCAATGTCTTCGTCAGGAAAAAGTTGTAGATACATATACAGTCATTGAGCTTCGCGCGTCGGATGTACTATGAAGCACCGAAAAACATGACGCAAATATAAAAGTAGCTTTGTGCACAGTTTAAAAGCAGTGGGGTCAATATTGAACTGCAAACATTGTCTTGAGTTGAGAGTTTTGGAAGCCTAGATGTTTGATGCCTACATGGAGTGTAACTTTTAGCTCAATCTAGGCCTCGTTCACTTCCCATGCAAACTTAAAATATTTCATCTTCCACCCATCACATCAAATATTTAGACGCATGCATAGAGTATTAAATATAGGTAAAAAAATAACTAATTGCTAAGTTTATCTGGTTTTTGCGAGACGGATCTTTTGAGCCTAGTTACTTCATGGTTGGATAATATTTATCAAATAAAAATGAAATGTGCTATAGTAACTTTTTCACCAACTAAACACACCCCTAATAAAGGCTCCACCAACTCCAGTCAAGAAAAGTGTTGGCTTCAAAAGTATCGCCCTCTATCTAGGTATTGGCAAGCTGAAACCACCGCTTTCCAATCGCAGGCATGTACTCCAACCTCGCCACAACCCGCAAAATTGACATTGGTTTTCTTTTGCGCGCTTGCGGAGAGATTCTCTCTCCTGTGGCTATATATAGCAATCTCAGTTCACCCTGACACCTGCAGGCCACCTAAATTTTGCACACACTAACATCTAAGGCCACGTTTAGTTGGTCTGACAAAGCCACCAACAAAGGCCACGGCCTAAGTTTATATGCCCCGCTGATGAAGCCCTAAAAATCTTGTTGCAGAAAGACTGAAAGAGCATCCAATAGAAAAGTTACTTGGAACAACAAAGCGGTTATTGCACATTTTTAAAGTTGATGTGGTCTCCAAAAGGTACTCACTGATAATTAGACTAGATGTGAACTAAACAGGTGAAAAAAGCACACAGTAATTCCGGCTCTCTCTGGGCATTGAATTAATTGGTCAGGACACATAGGTATATTGGTACATATGGTATGCTAGAACAGCAAAAGAAGGTACTCACTAATAAGTAGATTATATGTGAACTACACACAAGTGCAAACCACATAATAATCACCATCCTTCTGAGCATCGGATTAATCGGCCAGGACACATAGGTATGTGGGTACATATGGTATTGCTAAAACAGGAAAAAAGAAGTAAAAAAACACTCTTTCTCAGTAATGGATTAATCGGTCAGGACTCAGGACACATAGGAATATGGTATTTCTAGAACAGCCAAAGAAACAACCAAATCTATCAAAGCCAGGTTTCGATCCTGGGACCTGTGGGTTATGGGCCCACCACGCTTCCGCTGCGCCACTTTGATCTTGCTGTCTAGAAGCGTATCAGTTTGTTTAAGTAAGATACGTACAACCCATGTCCTCTTTAGGAACAAAACAACGTCCGTGCCATGGTCATTGTGAAACCTCACATCCTCTGCCTGCCTGCTGTATGCTGATACAAAAGTAAAGGCAAGAGAATATAGAACAATCGCCAAAATGCTTTGGTGCAGTTGGACACTTGATTTCAGTATTTCGCATCCAAAAATTTTGCTAGCACTATACAACAGATACAAACTTGACCGATCCATAAAGACTTTGATAGCACTACATCGATTGATCAAGCCAACTACTGCTTGGTGCAAACAATGTGAGATTGATAATCAATCACCGAGGACCTGAACCTGACTTTCAACATCTCTCCATCTGTGCAGTTCTTAGTTCACGAATGCGATCAATCAGGTTGACAACATTGGGAATAGGAATATGATTATCAACGTGTGGGAGCCTTGTTGTACAGCAGCTGCAATCCACATGTGAGTGCTTCCTCGAAAATAGGCAACTGAAATCTGAAAAAAGATGCGATACGGGCGGAGACGTACTTTCTGTTTCCTTTGAGGAACTACTCGTGGTCATTTTGTTTGGCTAGGCCGTGTGGCCTAACAGAAGTATTCTATTTGTGCCATACTAGAGTGCGTATCAGTGCATATTCGACATAGTAAGCTTGTCACGTCACTCACGAGTGCGTATCGGTGCATATTCAACATAGTAAGCTTGTCACGTCACTCACGTTGACATGATAGCTCTATTGACACATGGACTCACGTGACAAGTTCCCACCTCCTCACCTAGAAAAATCATGTCTTTTTTGTTCAGAGTCGAATGGAGATATGTTATTTAATAATATAATTGCAGCTTCATAGGTGGTTTGATTATGCTTGTTTATTCTCAATTACTTTGGCAAATAAAATCTAGAATGAGTATGAGATGGTGGTTCTTTTTGCTGAGTTTCCGAAAGAGTACTATAGACTTTTCCAAAAGATTACTAGACTTATGGTAACCCTGTTGATGGAGTACATCTTCAATTGCAAGTTTTGGGCGAACAAGTTTCACTTAAAAGTCAAACCAGTACCTAGCTTCTTGTAGCCTACGCTGAAGACGGAGCATATATGTTGTACTCTTAGTCTCTTCATGAGCTCATTAGAGATCACCCAACTCTTATAGACCGCGACTTGAAATTTACTGCTCTAGCCATAAATAGATCCTTAAAATATGGTATGGAAGACTTAGAAATTTCTTGCTCTCCAAAGGTTTCAAAATGGGTAAAGTTGATACCATTCTATTCACTAAGAAGATTGGCAAAGATTTGTTTGTATGTCAGATATATGTGGATGATATCATATTTGGTTCAACAAATCAAGAATTTTGTGAAGAGTTGAAAACATCATGTCAAGAGAGTTTGAAATGTCTATGACTAAAAAATAATTGAATTTCTTTCTTGGACTTCAAACGAGGCAACTTGGAAAAGGAACATGTGTATGCCAAGCCAAGTATGTTTGAAAGACATGTTGAAGAAGTTGGTATGGAAGATGCAAAACCAATAAAAAAACTCCCATGCAAGCAATGGCCTTCCAGGTCTTGACGAAAGTGGCAAATCAGACGATCAAACAATATATAGAGCATCGCGAGGAGGCTAAGGATCACCATTGACTTCCTCCAAGAATGATGCACCGTAGACAGTGGCACCCCGAGTCTATGACACGGACATATGAAGAACAGCCCCGTGATGCCTTGATCATATGTGAGTCAGGCTTTGCGACGGACATGAAGAATTAATATGCCCCGTGACACATTGATCATCCATGAGTGTTCTCAAGTCGAAGAGCTTGCCATTCCACACACTATGCCATTGCATCCAGTGCGATCTAAGCAGCAGGAACCAAAGGAAGAAGAAGGAGCCAAGGTGAAGGATAAGGGGGAGCAGAATGGGCATCACATGCCCCTACCATTCTAGACTGGTGTATTGGAGTGCCACGTGAGCAAAATGTTTGAAATCGTAGAGTTTTTCACTCTCAAGTGGCAAAAATGTAGAATTCTTTCTAGAGGTGGCAATTGAATGCTCCACTACTTTAAGTGTGTAAGAATGTTAGACATTTTGAACTAGACAACCAGATCTTAGATCCCGGATGACCCTGTTTTCATGGGTTGTGTTACTTTTGACCTATACCACAAGTTATATTTGAAGCTTTTTTCTACCAAGATAAAATGTGTGTAGTAGAAAATATTTCTTTAAATAGTTCTGTTTTGTCCAATGTTTGTCATGCAACCAATTGCTAATTATGAAATCCATGTGTGATATGGATAAAAAATATAAAAGGGTGGATATTGTGAAAATCTTAACAATATGTTGTTAATTGAATTGACCCTCAGATGAAATATATAGGTACATATGAGAGAGACTTGAGTATAAGACAAGTTGAACTAGGCCTCTAATATTCTATCACTAGAATTTGGTTACAGCTCCAATTATCTCTAACTGTAAATATTTGAACTTCTAACCGTAATAATTGATAGGCACTAGGAAGTTTGAGTTTAGGCCCTGTTTAGCGGAGCTACGAGAGTTGATTCTCTGTTGAATCCAGCCAGAGTTGTGTTAAACAGTTTTTCAAAGAGAATTAATTCTTTGCTGATTCCATGAAATGGTTCTCTAAAATGAACTAAAGTGGCTGGGAGTAAAAAAATAGCTTCTCCTGATTCTGTGAAGTGATTCTTCATCGTAATTTTGAGAGTTTATGCTAAAGAATCAAACAAAATCACTTTCATGCACAGATTCACTTCTCGCAAAGAATCAACTTTCATAGAGAATCAGAATAAGATGTAGCTCTACCAAACAGGCCCTCAGTTTGATTTAGAATAGCATGCTAATTAGTTTCATCTTTAAAATGAATTTGAAGGCTATCTTGTACTAATAGAATTTGAATCATATTCACTTGAACTTATCAGTCTAGCTTATCAGCCATGGTACGGTGTTTTTCTCTAACAACAAAACAGCATTAGTCGGCTTATCGGCCGCAAAAACCATCAGCCGAACAACTCGTTAAGTGTGCTCCTCACTTCTATGATGAACCGAGCAAGTGGTGTCGATCCACTTCCGGTATGGGCAGGGAAGCTGGTTCATAGACCAGATCCATGAATCTTTTTAGTCACAATCGAAGATCGAGGATACTAACAATTAAGGGCAGGAGTACATAACACAATTATGTCAATTTATTCATAAGTACTAGCAAACATGCCCATACGTTGCAACCAAAGAAAAAGTGCTACATACCTATTTATATGTTTTTTCCTTTTAAAAAAATTTGAGAGCTATAATTTATTCTATGACGACATACAAGATATAAGCAAATGTTGGCAATAATATGACAATATATAATAAAGCTTGTTTCAAATTAAAATAAGGTCCTAAAAAACTTTTTTTCTCGCATCGCTAAGCACAAAAATATTTGCTTGTAGATATAATTAAGTTTATTTTTTATAATTCGTTGGTACAATTAAATATCAAATTTTACGAATTCTTTTGAAGACACATAACAATCTGTAACTCAAGTTAGCATGGAATTAATTATTGATACCGAGGGCTACTATGTGTGAGGATTATGGCAGAAGACCGTTCTCGATTTTCCACGTTTTATTTTCCACGATGGCACTGGAGCATACTTGCAGGAGGCACATTTACATTTAGAGGTAAGAAACTACTTAAGATCTTAATTTCATGAATTGATTTTGAACTATCGACTAAATCAGGTTATAATAATATGAGTTTTTCTTTTAATACATTAATAACATGTTGGTAGAAATATTTATTTCTCATCAGTCAAAGGTATGGAGTTCAAAGCCTACAATTGTGTTTTTTAATCTTTTTATTATTATTTGTCTACCTGATTCTATGTATTTACTTGAACGTGTGAATGTGATGAACAAAAAAATATAATTGCCAGAACTGAAAAAAAAAGAATTAGAAAAAAACTGTGGTCGACGAGACGAGGACTTGGGCTCTCGTTTTGTCCTCTCGTTGGTCTCTACGGCAAAAAAGAAAAAGAAAAAGAAACAAGTCCGAAAGTTCTTAGAAAAACTGGAAAAAGAAAAAGAAAAAACCGAAACTAAGAAACTTGCCGTGGTTAGTATTATTAGAAATGGATTTCTATTTGTTTTTCCTATTTGGAACTGGATTAGGAATCGTGGATCAATTTGGATTATGATTCCTAACTTTCCATACAAACAGGAAAGATGTAGAGAGACGATCAAAGATAATTTCCACATTCACAGAGTTAGTTAGAGGGAGACGGGCTAAGAAAATAAGTGGAGAGAAATTTTGCCTCTTTAATATTAAGTATAGACTAGGTAGCGTGCCCGTGCGTTGCTACGGGATAGCTAATATTTTATAGTAAAAATACATAGATCGCACTATAAGATAACAACACTGTAAAAAAATAAAATCCAACATTAAAGTGACATTTCATCCAAAAAAGCAAAGTTTATGAATTTAACAGTCATGGAGTGCGTGGCGTCGCAAGCACACAAACTCTACTTTATAGATTTTTCCGTGATGCGACTAAGATAGTGTTTAATATCGGCAGGAAGATATCTCCGATATCCATTTCTTTCATGCGCCAATAAATCCACGAATAAGTTCCGCCGCATCTCTATACCATCCTGTATATAGGTTCAAGTATATATGTCAATATTAGTGCCTATCGCATTGCTAATACTGCGTCTCTTGAAAAATATTTCACAAAAACTTAAAACAAAGTGTTATACTCACTGTATAAATAGGTGTGGACAACCGTCTATTCCATGCAGACATATACTGTAGGATAAGATATCCACTTAAATGTCTGCGGCAAGATTCACGATCAGCAATATATAGAAATAGTTATATCATAAATATCATTATTGCAAGCGACAGTGTCTTTGAGTTAGTTACCCATCTATGTCCTCTGCAATATTTTCTTCCCGTTTGAATTTCCATTTGAAAACATCCTCCGTCTATCCAGGAATATGTATATTCACTGTGGCGGTGTAGTTGTAGCTAAATCCAAGAGTAAACCTAGCATACATCAGCGCTGGTGTGTCTTTACACCACTCTTCAACAGGTCTAGGGTCAATCATGATAAGTATCTTTTCCCGCTGATCGAAAACATAAAGCATATATTTTCGAATGTGTAGCCATGGCAAAAGAAACTGCAAACATGGTAGCAATTAGAATAGTATATAGGAAACAAGAGATAAAAGTAGGAGAAAGCGACTTACATATCTGCACTGCGCTAAGTTGTATTCCATATCCCCATATACACCAATCGCAGCAGCCAGTTCTGTCTTAGTGTATTTTTTACGAAATTCTGGCATTTGTGTTAAAGCACACATTTTCTGAAAGAGAAAGATATGGAGAGTCAGGATTAGTATAACGTGGCCAAGTTTATATAATTAGAAGAACAAAAAAAATAAGACAATACGATATAGCACGATAACAATTATAAAAATGTGCTTACACAAAATCTCAGGTCCATGTGATGCTTCGTAATATTATTGTATTTTTTCATTATATTATACTCTCGAGCCGCCTGAAATCGGACGCCTAAATTAAAACAGTTCTCAGAGATATCTCGATTGCTCATTAACAACTCTTGTAGGTCCTGGACACTTAACGCAATCATGGAGGGATGAAAACCTTTAACCCAAGGCTTCCTGCAAAGCATTAGACACAGATGATAGTTTTCGTCATATAAGAGAGCACACTATTATTAGTAAATAAAGTAATTTAAATAAGCATGTAGCTTACTTCAACGTCACTTCATTCTGAATTGCCATGACGTAATCACACAGTAACTCAGTCATCTCTTCCTTGTTCATTGGCACGTCTTTCATGACCTCAAATGCCCAAAACTCATCAGGGTCTTGGTCAGCATTGACTTGTGAGGATTTGTTCTGAGTCTGTATGTGTTGAGAGGTGCCCTTTTGAACCACTAAGCACTCGGCCCCCTCAGAATGTTTCCTCTTCTTTGTGGATGCTTGATCTGCCATATTTGGATTATCTATTATGACACAGTCGCTTGGGCATCCAATATTTTCATCGCTTTCAATATATGGAGCACCCCTTCTTTTATTTAACTCCGACGATAGCAAGATCGCTGCAAGCTTCAGTCTAAATTCTTTCATATCATCCTGCACGATAGTATAAACTAAGCTAATTATTAATTAAAAAATCCACGGCTAGTGCACACTCATGACTTGTGGTAAGACGCATGGTTTACCTGATTGAACTCGTCAGACAAATCGTTCCCGGTCCAATACTCCATAAAGGTAATTAAGAATAAACCGCATGAAAATCTACATACAACATTAATAGAGGCTCAGGCACACATTAGATCAAAAAGACAAAGACACAAAATTCAACTTATATGACACTATTTTTTCTAACGTACCCATCTTCTTGCAATAATTTTCCGTGGAAAATCTCCTCAACCGGCCAGATATCAACCTCAACATCTGGCCATTTGTGCTCTTTCAAGCCCGTCTCTTCCAATACGAAATCTATTTGTTTCCGCAATCCAACTCGCTATTTGTTCATAGAAGAATGAATCAATCAGTCTTTCTAAAATATAAAATGTGTACAAATATATGTGTTATAAAATACCCACTATTTTTTGGAGGTCTGCACGCCCGAACATCTCGCCCAAAGAGTCTAGCACCTGAACCTCACGTTTGTCCGCGTTTATAACAGCAAGGTACCAGTGTTATAAAATACGTTTGTCCGCGTTTATAACATCTCGCCCAAAGAGCCCTTCTTCCAATGTTTGCTTCAAAAGCCCGATTGCGACGGGATAGAAGGGCATTTCTCTCTCCAGTGGTCACCCGATGCCTATGTATGGCCTGTGCTGCTGGAAATTCAGGGGTATGGACTTCTAGATTTTGAACTACAGATGGCGCGATGTCAACAGTCGTGTCCCTCAATTCGGGTATTTCCATATCGTGTGAAGGCGATTGAGGTGAAGAAGGAAAAATAAGCTGAGGATTAAAGTGAGGGCTCTCCATGGCTAATGAGTCCGGATGCAAATTGTTGGCTCGTTGTTCTCTCACCATCGTATTGTATTTTTTGTTGCTCTCTTTTCGTTTCAACTTCTTCTCTTGTGGAGTCATTTGCAGTTTTCTTGCAGCATTCTTGGATGCATTTTTTGCCGCATACAACTCACGCCGCCTCTTGTTCGTTTGCGCCTTTTGTTCAGGAGACATTGCAGCCCTTCGTGCTCTATCTAGCTCACGCCTACGCTCTTTTGGACACGTGACAATATTGTCGATGGAACTGGATGCATTTACAGCACCTATATTATAATACAAAAGTACGGTCTCAATGTCTAAATCATGAAGACATACAATAATTAAAATTCTGTGATAATAAGGTTTATGCAACAGTGTCAGCTACTCTGATTTGTTCAAACTCTTTTTGTAATTAAAACAAAGCCACGATTCTATAAAGGCGTACCCATTTTATGAACAGTGTTGATATCCGTCTCGATTAAACCGTCGTCAATATCACCAGGAACTCCTATGCTTAAAGGGACGGAACCATCTAATAATTTATTGATATAATAAGTATCCTACGGCACCACAATATTTTCGCTCTGATGAAAGCAATTTTATTACCATACCTGTTGACTGAGCGGTCTCCTTTGGAGTCATTTCTAGCATCTTTGCAGACCTTTTTGTTGCATACAATTCACGCCGTCTCTTATTAAGTAGCGCCCTTTGTTCGGGAGATATTGCAACATTTCGTGCTCTGTCACGATCACGCTTACGCTCTTTTTGACACGTGACAAGCCGGTTTATGGGACCTGATGCATATCCAAAACGTATATATCATGGAATGCCACTTTAATCAACGCACGCTAGGATGGTGTCTAAGCATAATTGTAATAAACGAACACACGCACGATTCACCAGAATCTCAGACAATGGATAAAAAAGTGTACCCGATTCATAAATAGTAATGATATCTTCTTTAGTTGCAGTGTCATCCACACCAGCAGTGCCAGCAATGCTGCTTAAAGGTACTGGACCGTCTACAAATATAATCATATAATACAAATTGAATCATACAATAAGCAAACTATGTCACCACGAGATAATTGCAGTCACCGCACCAATAAATACGTTTATTAGCTACATAAGTAACCTGATAATTGTTGCAAGCCATTACTGTAGATTGATTGCCTATGGAGCCAGTCACTATTTTCGTCCATTTCAATTGTTGTATTCCCATCTGCAAATTTAAACATAGCATAAATTGTTATTAGTTATAACACATATGGCAATTAAAGTGACACTCAGCAACACCATACCTGTTGAATGGGCAACCATATTGTTATCAAGATCAAGATGACGACGTTTCTTGTTTATTTCACTTCTATTTTCATCAGACATTGTTGCATACCGTTCTCTCTCCCTCTGCCTCTTATGCTCATTAGGATCCCAATCTAGTGTCACCAACCCCGGTCGTGTACGATTCCCTTAAATACATTTTGGTGAGGAGTTGCAAACTTATGAACATAGACTATGTCGGGATGTTGTAAAAGTTTATATACCTCCATGTGTTGTATTTGTAAGGTCTCCCAAAGGTACCCGATCACCGGTTGACCTTGGCGTGTCCATCAACACTACCTGCAGAAAGATATCCCACTATTATTGAACTGCATTAAATTAAAAGAGGTTGACAAATCAGTAAATAGAAATTTACCTAATGCGTGCAGGCCAGTATACTGCTTAATCTGCAATTACATGATATGCTTATTAGCTTAAACATATGGATCCAGATGAAAATGGTTAATTAAATCTCACCCCAAACATTTAGTGAGCACACAACATGAGGATTCTGAATATGCCGTACTAAGCATGATAGTTTGCTGAGGAGATCTTCCAAGATATATGCAGAACTTTCAAAAATTAAACACACCAAGTTGCTCATGCTTGCTGGCAGTGGAAGATAAACATTTTTCCATATAATAAATCACCAAATCAAAGAGTGAAGGAACCAGGTTGCTTTACTCTCACTTAATGATAGCAGATCACAATAATCATTATAACTTTATAATGGTATTCCCAGATATTGGGAGAAAAAAAGTAGGTCATCTCCATTAATTCCCAATATTTCACTTCTACAAAATCAAATTTTGGTCCCACTTGATGGTCATGTTTTCCTATTTGTGGGAGTACTGTTTTTACTTTAAGTGTAATTTTAGCCGGCCATCTAGTAGTAGCATTCAGCAGCAGGCCATCAGCAGCAGCAGGCCATCTAGTAGTAGCATTCAGCAGCAGGCGGCCAGCAGCAATCATCCGGCAAGCAGACAAGCAGGCAGGTACCAGTAGCAGCCGGCGCCCAACACCACTTCAATGCCGACCATCTAGTAGCAAGGTTCACTGAATATAAATAATACAAATAAAATAGTAGCAGCCACAGTACCATGCGCGACGGCCATCACAGAACAGAGGTTCACATAACAAGCAACTCATGTAAACAAAAGACTACTTGTTCATAGTGGAAACTGAAGGTTCACTGAATGACAAGATCAACAGGCTTAAATAAAGGCATGCGTCCGCCGGCCACAGCCAGGCAACCTCTCGGCAACAAGCATACATCGGCAGCAAGCACACAGTGGCAGCAGGCACACAATGGCAGCATCCACACAGAGGCATCGCACAGCCAGCAGGTGTCCAGCGGCAGCATCCACATAGCGGAAATTAAACAAAAGCAGTAGCAGGTCTTGTACATAGGCATGGCTCCATATGTTGTTAGATCCCATGTTCAGTTGATAGAATTGCAAAATCAAACATTTACATTCCTAACAATTTTGGGAAAAAACCATATAAGATGCTGGTAGAGTATATATATTTATTTCCCAAGTAAATTTGACATTTAGCAAAAATACAAGATGCTGTATATTCCATCTTAAAAAGGGGGAATGCATCATACAGTTACTTTTTTTTTTGCTCAATGACTTCAAATTCTCTCCTATGACTGGAATGTAAAAAATCTGAACATGCAATCAACGAACCGCAAACGGTTCACAAAACGCACGGAGGTAGTACTTTTTTTTCAACATAACGTTCTAAACATGCACTCATCCAACTGCAAACAATTATATATCAACATAATGTTTCTGAACTGAAAGAACAGTTTACCTGACTGATAGTATCACAATGAGAAGGTCTTGTAAATGTCTCAACAGAAGAACTGACCACTGCAAAGAAATTATTTCCATGGCTTCCAATCAGAGTACGCCCAACAATATAAATCAAGATTCATCAAATATTGTTTAAAACCAGATAAAGCTTTAGAACAAAATCATGACATCTGCCACCTCCCACTTCTGTGTTCTTTAGAACAGTAGCGACTCCATGGAGATCCTTACCTCAGAGCCAATCTCATTTATTCTCAAGGACATCTCAATCTCATTCAGACTTCCTCACGTGTAGTGCAGACGAGAAAGATTGATGTGCTAAAAAGAGGCCGGAGCAGCAGCTCATTCTTGCTTTGTCAGATTTTTTATACCAATCCATGATCGGCATAATGTTATTTAACACTTTATCATTCCAGAATCCATGATGGGTTCAAGTTGTGCTTAGATGATTTTGCTGCTGGTGATGTGCAGACTAAATGGTCTTTGTTTTATGGGGTTAGCATTACACCGGGGCTATCAAAGGACAGAAAATGGGAACGAGCTCTCACCGAGAGCTCAGCCACCCGGGTTCAAAACCCGGTGCCCACTTACTTCCGCTCATTAAAGTGGGAATGGGGACTGCGCCCCGGTTCAAAAAAAAAAATCAAAGGACAGAAAAATTGCTAACTGCAGGGCGACTGCAGGGCATTCAACAGGCACGTAGGGGAGGTACGGTGTTTGTAAAAATTCTCCCGTGAAATGTGCTTGAGCGATGTGCACTTCCAAAACGGTATGCCAATTATTCCAGGAGATGTTCTTGAAATTTGACAACATCATTTGCATGTTGTTCCTGGTTTAGCAGCAGGTGGTTGTTTCATGGACCAAATCAGAAGCTGCCATTACTGAAAGTTAAGCACATAGTCTTTTAGACCATGTGATGCAAGATCATTTAGACCAGTGAAGGAATTGGCAGATGATGTGGCAAGTTATGTTTACCTTTGCATACTGTACTGGTGGCTCAGGTATTATATTCAGCAGTAGTGGTCCATAATTACTGGAGGCATGTCTGTATTCATCAATCATTTTTTGGCTACTGTAGTCAACCCTAACTTGGTTTGTGCTGTACCAGGCCTTTTGGTTGCGGTGTTATCGGCATAATGCTATTTAACACTTTATCTTTAGTGGTTTAGTTGAAATTGACTGAGATAATTAATGACCGTAAAACTGTAACCATACCAAAGGAACCGCAGCGATAAGCTTAAGATCATTAAACATTATTGACTATAGAAAATTCAGTACTGTGTGCTCGTCCAGTAGTAGGGATAATGAGGTCAAGTGATGGCAATGGAAAAACTGCTATATCATGTTTACAAAGCCTAAAGGCTGCTCATGGGAAGGTCACTGATTTTATTTTATTTTTTTAAAAAAAAACAACATAGCTTTTGAGCACCACAGGCACAAACTAAAGAGATTAAAATGCCATGTGTGACTACTACATGATCTAACTATCAAAGCATCAGAAAAGTTCATGCCTAGGCACTTCCTCTATTTTCCTAACTACGGTACTGTCAGATAGTCCATTTCCTTAAATTTGCAAGTTCAATTAGTAAGTTCCATCTTAAAAAGGGGGAATGCATCATACAGTTACTTTTTTTTGCTCAATGACTTCAAATTCTCTCCTATGACTGGAATGTAAAAAATCTGAACATGCAATCAACGAACCGCAAACGGTTCACAAAACGCACGGAGGTAGTACTTTTTTTTCAACATAACGTTCTAAACATGCACTCATCCAACTGCAAACAATTATATATCAACATAATGTTTCTGAACTGAAAGAACAGTTTACCTGACTGATAGTATCACAATGAGAAGGTCTTGTAAATGTCTCAACAGAAGAACTGACCACTGCAAAGAAATTATTTCCATGGCTTCCCATCAGAGTACGCCTAACAATATAAATCAAGATTCATCAAATATTGTTTAAAACCAGATAAAGATTTAGAACAAATCATGACATCTGCCACCTCCAACTTCTGTGTTCTTTAGAACAGTAGCGACTCCATGAAAAGTAGCTAATTCTAGCTCAACTTGTTCTAGCAAAACTGAAAATAAATGCTACTGGTACCTCTACTACTTGAATAGCAAAACTGAAAATAAATGTTACCAAGAACACTCTGAAATACAAGATGTTGTATATTCCATCTTAAAGAGGGGGAATGCATCAATCAAGATTCATCAAATATTGTTTAAAACCAGATAAAGATTTAGAACAAATCATGACATCTGCCACCTCCAACTTCTGTGTTCTTTAGAACAGTAGCGACTCCATGAAAAGTAGCTAATTCTAGCTCAACTTGTTCTAGCAAAACTGAAAATAAATGCTACTGGTACCTCTACTACTTGAATAGCAAAACTGAAAATAAATGTTACCAAGAACACTCTGAAATACAAGATGCTGTATATTCCATCTTAAAGAGGGGGAATGCATCATACAGTTACCTTTTTTTTTGCTCAATGACTTCAAATTCTCTCCTATGACTGGAATGTAAAAAATCTGAACATGCAATCATCGAGGAGAGTTCAAACCTTATGCCGAGTCGCTTCACTGCATTTGGTGTTCAGTGTCCGTAGATTTAGGGTTGGGCACTGTCGGTCGTGGACGCCGCGGCGGTGTTTCCGGCGGTGCGGTCGCAGGGACGCACGGACGGGGCGACGGCGCGTTCAACGGGATGTGGTGCGTCGAGGCGGCGGCGCGGCAGCCGAGTAAGACGGCTCGGGGTGCATGGCGCGGGCGAACGGCGAGGAAGACGGCGTGGGCGTCGTGGAGGCCGCGGCAGTGTTTCCGGCGGTGCGGTCGCAGGGACGCACGGACGGGGCGACGGCGCGTTCAACGGGAGGTGGTGCGTCGAGGCGGCGGCGCGTCGGGGCGTCGCGCTGTGGTCGCACGGGGAGGGGACCTCGCACGGCGAGGCGTCGGGGTGGCAGTCCGGCGGCGCAGCGGGGCAGGGATTGCGAGGCGTCGGGGTGGCAGTCCGGCGGCGCAGCGGGGCAGGGATTGCGGGGAGGGGGAGATCGCATGGGCAGCAGATGAATGGGGAGGGATTTCAGGGATGGGGAGAAGGGCCTTATGTTTCCAGATTTGGCGCGCGGGTGGAGAGGGGTGGAGGGACGGCGTCGGGGTCGCATGGAGCGGTAGAAGGTGAGGCGAAAAATTTTGTCGCACCAAAACGCTTTCTTACTTTTAGGCTTTTTAGTTGTAGGAGATTAGTCAGAAAAAGCAACCGGATTGGAAAAACCACAAATCAAGCATGGATCAAATCAACAACCGCACAGAACAAAATCATTCGGATGGCACTAAGGGCTTGGCAGATGTTTCCTTAGCAGCACCCACGGCAGTTGTCTCTACAGACGACACTGGTGTCCAAGGGGCTTTTTAGTTGGCAAAAATTTTAGCGAAACGCTACTGTAGCAGTTTCGTTGTTATTTGGCAAATATTGTCCAATCATGGTCTAATTAGGTTTAAAAGATTTGTCTCGTCCATTTCGTCTAAACTGTGTAATTAGTTTTATTTTTTATCTATATTTAATGCTTCATGCATGCGTTTAAAGATTCGATGTGACGGAGAATCTGAAAAATTTGGCAAAATTTTTGGCATCTAAACGGTGCCCAAGTCGGCGCGCAGATTTGCGAATAGTAGACCTGTCATTGGCTCACTGCACGCATGACGCATCTCTCGGCTGAAAAAAAATGCCATTGTGTTGTTGTGGCCATGTCAACAATTATCACATTACTCCGCACGGCTGCGCCACTTTATGGCTGCAGCTGCGGCTGACGTAAGCCATCACTACAGTAAAGGTGACTTGCGGCTGCTGCCGTTGAAAGCTACTCCCTCCGTCCCAGAAAAAGTATCGTTTTAGGTTTTTTAGACATCGTGTTTGATCCTTCGTCTTATTTAAAATTTTTTAATAAATATTATTTATTTTGTTATGACATATTTTATCATTAGAGATACTTGAATAATGATTTATTTATTTTATAATTTGCATAAAATTTTTGAATAAGACGAATGGTCAAACACGATGTCTGAAAAACCTAAAACGACACTTTTTTTTGGGACGGAGGGAGTATGGCTGATTCAAAGTTGGGCCTTGTTTAGATAGTCTGAAGAAGTTAGAATTTTTTCACTCTCTCCATCACATCAATCTTTGCACGCATGCATGAAGCACTAAATATAGATAAAAAATAACTAATTACACAATTTAGTTATAAATCACGAAACGAATCTTTTGAGCCTAGTTAGTCCATGATTAGACACTAATTGCCAAATACAAACGAAATACTACCGTTCCAAATTTTTCTAACATCTTCAATTTAAATAAGGCCTTGTTACCTTTTATGGGATGAATATTAGGTATAGATTTGCCGTTGGGTTTTTTTTTCTTGAATATCTCACACGGTAGTACTTGATATGTTGAGTAGCACCTTCGATCGAAGATGAGGCGGCGACCGCGGCTTTGGCTGGCGGCGAGCATCAAGCGCCACTGGACCTTGTGATAGTAGCGATCAATGTTAGCAACAACATATGGGTGGAATTAACATGTTGTTTGGTTCCATCGATGGTAACGCAAATGAAAACGAGATTAGTTCAAATCGTATTCATGACGTAACGTCAACAGCTTTGATTTAATTTCCATTTGTGTTACTGTTGATGAACCAAACAGCATGTAAGATGTGTCTGGTCATGCAGGCTGATGGTCATGAAGGCTGAGTCGTTGGTCATGGGCAATCGGCCCAATGCTCCGCCTCAGCCTTTTTTATTGTCTCCTTGAACGATGCGATCCACAAGCTCCATCTCACGTGCATGGCAGCCGACGAATAGGCCTATGCCAAGTTATCATAAATCCAGTCTTAGTGAGAGTTTCATGAGAGTTTTATAAATATTAAAATAAATTCAACCTATGGGGTTAAGACATCCTTCGGACATTGTGATTAAGAAGAAGACCTTTTCACGTAGATCGAGAAATCAATATAAATAAAGAAAAAGATAATCAAAGTTTTATGGGATGCAATGAGTTTCATGGAGATGAAACTAGTATTACAACTATGGTCAAACTGCTTTGGCCTAGTTGAACACTTAATTTCACCATTCAATCAAAAGATTCTTGTGTTCTCCTTTATTCTCCATGAACAATGATTACAAATCCAACATGAATGCATCAGAGGATCTTTTAACGCGTGCACAGTAGTCAGTAGTGCATATGTACCACCAGCGATTACTACCCTGCACTTGGACGTTATTTGAGAAAAGGACACGGCCTGTAACACGAGGCCTCTCAACCCCGAGTTCCCGACCAGATGACAGCGAGATCACGGTCACGGCACGGTGACCGCGTCCATGAACTCGCCGTCGGCGACGAGCCTCGCAAGCGTGTCGGGAGCGAGGCACACTTCCAGCGCCATTGCACCGCCGCCGCCACGGCCCTCAAAGACGGAGGTCTTGCCGTCCAGTTTGTTTCCAGGGCCGCTCCGCACGGTGAGCGGCGGCTTCCCCCAGCCGAAGTCGTTGCCGTACACGTCGAACCGCGGCGAGCTCCCGGTGCCGACGGCCGCCACGCTCAGCATGTCCGTGTTGTACGCCAGCCGCGGCGCTCGTACCCAGCGCTTGACCGACTCCCTGACCAGCGCCGCCTCGTCGAACGACGCCACGGCGCGGTTCAGCTGCCACGCGGTCCAGCCCAGCCCCTTCGCCTGGATCTCGCCGGCGGTCGACGTCACCTTGCAGGGCACCACCGCGTTGCCGACGTAGCCCGCCGGCGGGATGCCCTTCACCCGGCCCCGGCACCCGATGAGGAGCACATACGCGGTCTCCTGCGACGGCTCCAGGCGCCGGGCTCGGGACACCGCCCGCCAGAGGTGCGCGAGCAGGGCCTGCAGGGAGGAGATGGTGGTGACCATGGCCGCGTCGTCCGCGCCGCCTTCGCCGGAGCGCACCTCGGCGTTCGCCGCGGCCTTGAGCTTCCTCACGCTCTCTGCGGAGAAATGGAAGAAGCACTCGTGCAGCTTCGTTGCGCGATCGTATCCCCGGATGGCGTGCTCCAGCTTGGCGAACGGCAGGGGCACCGGCACGGGGCAGGTGTCGAGGAACCAGCGCTCGAGCACCGGCAGCGGGTGCGCGCTCGTAGCGCCAGCGCCGCCGCCGCCGCTCTGGCTGAAGTCCGACCACGTGTTGACGAAGTGCCAGAACGTGGTGCCGTCGCCGACGGCGTGGTTGAGCGACACCGCGACGAACACGGCGTCGGCCAGCTCGGTGACCTGCGCGGCCAGCAGCGGCGCCGCCCGTCGTCGGGAGTCTGAGTCTCCGTCGTCCACGGAGGACGCGGCGTCGGCGCTGGCGAGTCCGTTGAGCGGGAACAGCGACGCCACGAGCTCGCGGGGAATGTACAGCGCGCCGGCGATGTCGGCGGCCGTGACGCCGGGCGCCGCCGCGTGGACGAACTCGGCGCCCTCGCCCGTGCTCCGCAGCGACACGGTGACGGTCCCGTCGTCGGCGCGTTCGTCGACGGCCAGGCGACCGGCGAACGGGTGGAAGCGGCCCAGGGCGCGGGCGAACGCCGACGCGAGGTGGTCGACGAGCTCGGCCGGTTGGACGAGGCGGTCGGGCTCGGGCTTGGGCAGGAGGACGCCCTTCTGGATGTAGTCGAGGCTCAGCATCCGGAGGTCCCAGGGCGTCAGGTGGATGGTCCTCGGCACCGACGACGGGGCCGGCGGCGGTTCGGCGTGAACCACGCGCCGCGAGATGACCTGGACGCCGCGGCGGCCGGTGCCATTCACCATGGAGCCTTGCATGGTGCTCGCTCGATCGTACGTCTGAGCTTGTAGATAGTGCGAGCCAGCTCTAGTTGCTCACTGGCATTAAGCGATCTGATGCGAGTGCTAATGCCCTGGCATGAGCTGCTAAGCTCTCCTCCTATTTATAGTTGCAGAGGTGGTCAGGTGGCCGCGAGAAAGTAGACGGCAATGGACGCAGACATCGCTTCATCTGCGGCGACCCGCAGGCAGAACCACCGATGCCGACGGAAACAACGGTCAATAGGGTAAGGTACAGGCAAACGCTCTCATGGAGCGGAGAAGACCTGTGCGGCTGTATAGCAAGTGCTGATCGTTAGCAAACTAAAAATTAATTAAAATTAGTTCTAGCTCATCCAAACAATGATTTATAATAAGTGAACTACTTGGTTTTTAGCAAAGCCTCTAACTAGATGTTAGCTAACTAGTTAGATAACTACAATTAATTTAGCGGGCTTACTAGCGCCGGAACGTCCGGACGACACCCGCGTCTGTACTCATTTTTTTGCACCATTTCGCATGCCCACGTGGGGCCTATGTTGCCCAAAACGTCACCAGCATCGAGAAGTAAGGAAGGAGTCGGCGGATGCCTAGCCGGCACTGGCAGGAGGGGAGACACCGAAGCGAGGCAGCAGAAGACCGTAGGACCCACAGACACGGGCCGTTGGACCGTCCAACGCCTGGGTCCGACGTCTTCCACGGCCAACCACGTGCTGCCACGTAACCACGTTCAAACCAAACTGACCGTTGCCGCCAACGGTCGCCTGCCACGCGCTGAAGAACTATGGTCGGACCTAGACTGTCGGACCTGCCGCCGGACTCCACACAGGGAGGGTCCGACGTGGTCCAGTAAGGTCTAGAGAGCTCCAAACCGGTCGGACCCCGGTCCGACGCCCTCCGTCGGACCCAGGCATGAGTCCGACGCCGCCACGCGTCACCACCTTGCTCACTCGCACGTGCATCACCACCGGTCGGTCCAACACCCCCACGAGCCCCAATCCGACGCATAGAGTCCGACGCTTGTCAAATCTACACCAAGAGGTTCTAGAGCCGTCGGACCCAGGGTGGTCCAACGCTCCTCCAGGAGCGTTCCCAAGCCGCCACATCAGCACTCCAGCAGGATTAGCCGTCGGACCCAAGCCAGAGGCTAGTCCGATGCTTTTGTGAAGCAGGGTCTGACGCCCTTGTTTCTCCTCCTTTCCAAGCGCGAACATTTTACCCTTACTCAAATGTGCCAACCACCAAGTGTACCACCTTGTGCACGTATGTTAGCATATTTTCACAAGCATTTTCAAGGGTGTTAGCACTCCACTAGATCTAAATGCATATGCAATAAGTTAGAACATCTAGTGGCACTTTGATAACCGCATTTCACGACAAGTTTCACCCCTCTTAATAGTACGGCTATCGATCCTAAATGTGATCACACTCCTAAGTGTCTCGATCACCAAACCAAAAAGCTCCTATCAAGTTTCACCTTTGCCTTGAGCTTTTTATTTTTCTCTTTCTTCTTTTCCAAGCCGAGCACTTGATCACCATGGCCATCACCATCATCAACATGATCTTCCTTTGCTCCACTACTTGGAATAGTGCTACATACCTCATGATCACTAGAGCAAATAGGTTAGCACATAGAGTTTCATCAATTCACTAAACCAAACTAGAGCTTTCACCATCCCTTCGTGACCACATTGCTCCATCAACACAAACATCGTATAGCTATCATCCATCAATTATTTACTTTAAAGCTACTGTCATCTCCCTCTCATCTTCCAACTTTTCCCACTCTTATCTTGTGCTTGTACAATTTCTGTTCATGCAAAATCAAGGTGACATTTAATTTCCTTTTGTGGTCTTCATTCCTCGATAAAACTAATGTCCAAGACTTTCAAGAATTTCCTTGATCATATTCTAAATTTAAACGGGCTTACTAGCGCCCGGACGTCTGGATATATGGGCATCCGGACGCCCACGCCTGCAGTCTGTTTCCCGCGTCTTTTCGCGGGCCCCGCACTGCCCCTCATGTCACCAGCATCAAGAAGAGGGAGAGAGGGCGGGGATGCCTAGCCGGCGCCGGGAGGAGGAGGAGACACCGAGGCGAGGCAGCAAAAAGCGAGAAAGAAGATGCAACACCCGATCTAGTTTTAAAACATCCAGATGCAACACTTACAACATACGTCTAAAGGCAGATGAAACACTTGAAACATGCATCCGAAACACTTACAAACACCTAAAAACACTTGAAAACCATTGTAAAATATAGCAACATCTAGATAAAACGCTTGCAACATATATATGAAATACATGTAACATCCAAATAAACATACTTGCAACATACGTCTGAAAAAAACAGATGAAGCATTGGGAACAGAAGCTTACAACATATGAGTACAACCATTGCAACATATGCAACATTCCGATCTACTTTTGTAACATCCGCATAAAACACTTATAACATACCTGTGAAACAACTGAAACACTTAAACATATGCTTGCCCTGATATTTTAAAGAATATTTTCTAATTTTCAAATTGTTTTTTAATTTTCTAAATCATCCTATGCAAACAGTCCATTAACATAGACCATTAAACTTAGGTTCTTTTCCTGGGAATTTTTAAAATATTCTGCTATTTTTCGCCATTTTTAGCTTTCTAAAATTATCCTCTGTAAATGACCTATTAATATAGACCACGTCTATTAACATAGACCATTAGACAGAGACGATCCGTCTGCGTGCCTCTATTAATTGAAAATATGACTCTAAAATGCTGGAAGCTCTATGGGTGCCGTGGTAACAGTGAAGACAGATTTTGCCATTTCAGAACTTGAGCCTGGTCATCTCTTGATCATTCAAACACGTTAATGTGATGTGGTCATTTCAGTATTTCACACGTGGAAATGCTACGGGGGTTCGGACTCTATGCATAGATTCGATTCCTAATATAATAGTAAACACATGCTACTTCTGTTTTGTAAAAAAAAAAAAAAAGCGATGGCATTGACGCAGTCGATTTTGTTTGCCAGATATATAGAACTTGTAATCGGGTATCCCCATTGAGGCTGAGGTGGTCAGGTGGCGGCGGAACTGTGTCTATGTTGACAGGCAGCAAGTGCGCAGCGGCGAGGAAGGAAACCCCACAGCTATGGGCCGGCGGCGGCAAATTGGTCGTCGCCTGGTACGGTGGCGGCTCTTTCATAGATAGACAGCGAAAAGAAACCTGAACGATTAATGGACATGGCTGCTATACCATATACAGGAACTGGAAATTGGAACGAATCGGCACACACATTGCTTTCATTTTTATTAGATTATAGCAAAATATGTCTGTGCGTTGCAACGAGAGAAAAAAACTATTATATGTTTGTGGAAACGGACATGACAAAAGAAACTCTCTATTATCTAGGTTGTTATAGGAGAGGTGGACCAATAAAATGTGATGAAATTTTGACCATTTAATATTAGGTATATTAGGTGTAGAATTTATAGATATAGAATATAGATTATACATAGATGCTTAATGTACGCAATTTTAAATCCCTAGCATATGAGATAAAGACTCTAGGATGAAAAAATACGATATATATTAATTTCTTGAGTGTGATGTATTCACATGAACTGTCTGTTATGACGACATGTATTAACGTGAGATAGGGTGACCGAATTAAGTTAGAAATATATTTAATTTATTAACATATCAAAATGAATCTAAACAAACTTCTAGAAATAGATATAGATAGATTAGGTTTTTTAGCTTTTATAAGAAAAAATCAGAAAATACCAAAAAAGAAATAAAAAAATAGGAAACAAAACGTGTGTCCGTGCATCCCCGGGAGTCCCATTCGGAATTTTCAGTTCGTGTCCGTACCTCCGTTTTTTTGTTGGGGGCTACTAGTGCCTGGACGCCCGGCTCCAGGGGTGCGTTCGGATGCTGCCCCACCCCACGAGCGCCACCGCCTATCCCGCCCCGCACGCCCCTGCACCGCCCCCCACAGAGAAAAAAATCGTGACCCCCGCCTCGCCCCGCACGGAGAGGACCGCCCCGCCCCGCTCCCCCCCCCCCGCACGAAGAAGAAAGGCGCCCCTACCTCCCCCGCGCATAGATCTGTCCCGCCCCCAACCTCGCCGACCCTAGCACCTCCGCCGCCGCCCCCCCCCCCCCCCCGCCACCAGCTCACCAACATAGTCCACCCCCCGAACTGCAAACAAGGGAGAAAAAAGTTATTGCAACATCGAAGGCCGCCTGATGAAACAAACGAAAAAAACTATTGAAACAAAACGAAAAAAGCTATTGAAACATCGGAAAGACACCTAATGAAACACAAATAGAAACCGGTGAAACAAACCAAAAAAACGGTTGAAACATTGAAAAGGAAAAAAAAGCTACTGCAACAAGGAGAAGATAGCTAACAGGGGAAAAGAAAGCTATTGAAACAAAGGAGAAAAAGTTTCTGCAACAAGGATAAGAAGCTACTGCAACAAAAGAAAAGAAACTACTGCAACAAGGAGAAAGAAGCTACTACAACAAAAGGAGAAGAAGCTACTGCAACAAGGAAAAAAAAAGTTACTGTAACAAGAAGAAGAAAAAGCTAATGCAACAAAGGAGAAGAAGCTACTGCAACATCAGAGAGTCGTGTTTCACATCATCTGTTGCCATGTAGCTTAGATCTGACTCACCACAAGGAGAAGAAGCTGCTGCAACAAAGGAGAAGAAGCTACTGCAACATCAGAGAATCGTGCTTCACATCATCTGTTGCATGTAGCTTAGATCTGCCTCGTTACAAAACCGTAGCTGCCATCAAAACCATAAATCCAGAGGGGGGCGAGGAGGAGGAGGAAGAGGAGGAGGAGGAAGGGGAGGAAGAGGAGGGACCAGATTGAGATCCAGAGGGGGGAGGCGGGGGGAAGGGGCGCCTCAGATCCAGATCCTTCCCCACCTACCTTGTCGGAGTCCATGGAGGTCGCGGCGCGCGAGGACGAAAGCACCAGGGAGGGAGCGGAGGTCGGCGGGCTCACCGGATGCCGCCGCCGTCACCCCCACTCCGGTGGCGAGGAGGCCGAGCATGTCGCAGTGGGGGAAGGCACGAGGGAGCAGGGAGGGGAGGAAGGAAGGAAGGAAGGGGAGAGGGGAGGGAGGAGGGCGGCTCGCCGTCGGCGCAGCATAAAGGTGTGCGCGGGCGGAGCGGAGCAACCGAGAAAAGAAGGGGAGTGGATAAGGCGGGGAGGAGGTGAGCGAGTGGGGAGGAGGCGTCCGGACGCGTCGGACGTCTTCACTATATCATTACCGTTTTTTGTTTGGTCCTGTGCATATCTTTATTTTTCTATTTGATCGACTGTCCAAGAGTCCCGTTCCTTTCTGTTTGGTTGTCCGTCCGAGCCTGTTCAGAATTCAATCATGCCGACGCGGCTTCAGGTCGATTTTTTATGTCTCCACACTCACCCACTAATATTATGATTAGGATTCCTATTCGGGTACTTAGGATCGAAGAACCTATTTGGATTAGGACTATAATTCATAACCAGGTTACTTAACAAAGCTCGGCATTGCCATATAAAATAGGAGGGTCGTAGACGACAGTATCCATATTCACCGAGTTAGTTAGAGAAGGGCCGACGAAAAAAATAGGTGGAGAGAAATTTTGCCTCTTTAATATTAGATATAGATTAGAACTTTGGGTATATTTTGTTACTAACAAATTTACCCGTGTATTGTAACAAAAAAAAACTACTCTTCCAAATTATAAGACGTTTTTAGCTTTCCTATGTACCTAGTGTACATGTAAGTACATAGCAAAAAGCTATGTATCTAAAAAAAGCCAAAATATATTATAATTTAGACGGGTAAACATTCATGGAAAACAAGAACCGGAATAATATATCTATTTATATTTTACCTTTTTTATAAAATTTTTAAAGCTATAGTTTATTTTCACAATGACTATGGCATCCACAATATAAGCTAATGTTGCAATAATATGGTAATGTCCTATTCAGCTTGTGTCAAATTTAAAATATAGTCTTGAGAGTTTTTTTCCTCCCATTACAAATCATATAAATATTTACTTGTAAATACATTATAACTTATTGTATCATATTTGGTTAAAAATCGATAAGGTAATAGAAGAAAAACCAATAGAATATTTGATTAATTATAGAGGAGTAGGTGATGAAATAAAGTATTGCACATGATAGAGATGACGTGGATATTTTTTTTAATTAATAAGGGATGACATGTACTTAGTGGAGAATGGTGTGTAATTAATAAGGGATGACATGGACTTAGTGGAGAATGATGTGGATACATTACATGAAGAGATAGAACATCTAGAAGGTCAGTTAGTGGGAAATGATGTGGACACCTTGCATGAAGAGAAAATCATTCAGTGAGGTTTAGCTTTATAAGAGTATATAAATTTATTGAAATTGAAATGGACAACCAACTAAGTGAGAAATTATAGCCCTTCAATGTTAGGTATAGAAGAAGAAACCAAACTGAGTCTACTTTAACTCGTTGGATTCTTTGCGGTGGATAATTTAAGTCACGATTTGATACAGGTACTCATTTTTCTGAACTTATTTAAGCTTTTAACGACGTGTACGTTACTCTATAATAACTGCCCGCATATAGAGGAAGGAAGGAGAAAGCGTCTTACCAAATGACCAAGACAAAAAGGATATACAGAAGAGATATAAGAGCAAGAGGAAAAATAACAGAACGTGCGACTCAGTCGGTACTCGATAGGTAGATGGGTCTCAACAAGACAACACCTCCAAAAAAGTATATATGACTCATCGAGCAAGCACCTCTAGACCATAGTCAATTCCACAATATATAGCTGGCTGGCAAAGACAGAAATGTCACGATCGAAATTTAAGTGAGCCAGTGACATTTACCTGACTCTGTATGACGTGTACTAAATCAGGGGGTTTGCTTGACTGCGTCTGCGTGTGGACCCATTTTTCCTCTTCCCCAGCGTGTTTGCTGGTTTCCTCTCGCTCTCTCTTGATCAAATCAAATATAGGATAAAAAAAATTCCCTGTTCTTCGTTAGTGAATGTATGGTTTAATTTCTTGCTATTTCAGCTACTGTGAGTATATTTGGTACAATGGACTATACACACACACACACACACTAACAAATAAAAATATTGCATGGGACAGTATGTGAAGTGGCCTGCATTCTCTTTTTTTTTTCTAAACTGAACTAAGGAACAATTTTTTTTTGAGGATATTGGATGGTTTTCTTCAAATTTATTTCGAACTGTGTGTTAATTACTTCAGTTCCTCCACTACCAAGGTTTTCCCTTGCACTTCCTTGCTGCCACGAGCTAGCCATCAAATTAGCACGCCTGAGCTGGCAAGATTTTACTTGCTCATTTAGAGGCGAGGTCTTATTACTGGAGAACCAAGCAGAGACCCTTAACCAGCGGGCCCACTTCACCTCCGGTACGTACGTCAGTGCTCTCAGTACAGTGCAATATAATCACCCTGTTCGGCAGGCTGTTTCTGCGGCTTATAAGCCGGCTATGGCTGTTTTGCTGTGAGAGAAAAATACTGTTCTACGGCTGATAAGCCGTGCTGATAAGCTCAGCCGAACAGGGTGAATGCTGTAAACTGAATAAGCGAGAAGAAGGCAAAGATACTTGTATTATTTCCATTAAGTCTCTTCCATTTCATCCTTATTAACTTGATTTCCAAAAAAGAAGCAATTACCAGATCCGGGCAGAGCAAACCAAACTAGATCGATGAGAGGGCAGATGTAGCTAAAACAAAACATGTGGGTTATTTCTCTAGAGAAAAACCTGCATGCATGTACCTATAGCAAACATTAGAATTACATTGAACTGTTCGGCTGATGGTTTCTAAGTCAGCTGAAGCTAATTTGTTATAAGAGAAAAATATTATACCATGACTGACAGTGACAGGCTGATAAGTTTAAGTGAATAGTTAAAATCAAATAGCCAATGTGGCACCATGAGCACCATGATAAGTGTAAATAGTCCATGTACGCCCATTAAATAAAGGATCCAGCGGAGATGACAGGGAGCACACGTGTCACGTGTGTGCTAGCTAGCAAGACAGAAACGTCGTGATCGCGAAATCAAACGAACCATGGCCCTGCTAAATTTTCCTCCAAATTCCACTATGCAAAAAGAAAATTCCTCGTTACATCAAAATGCCACCATATGTATGGAGTACTAAATGTAGATAAAATCAAAAAATAATTGCACAGTTTTGTTGTACTTTGCGAGACGAACGTTTTGAGCCTAATTAGTCAATGTTTGGACAATTTTTATCAAATAAAAACAAAATGCTACAGAGCGCTACAGTGATGCTAAGTAATTTGGCCGGCCCCAATTTAGGCCAACTAAACAAGGCCCATACCGACATTTCTGTCCCTCCCTCCTATCACAAAAGAATGTAATTCTTGCTTCTCGAGAAGTCAATCAGTTTAAATTTTAACCAAAATTATATAAAAAAATACTAACACTCTTGTCATGTTCGCTTCAATGAAAAATCATAACTGAAAGCACTGTTCACTGATTTATTGTGAGAGAAAAACATTGTTCTTTCGCTAAAATGGTACAGTTCATAACACAAGCGAACATGAGCCAGTATCATTAGATTAGTCATAGAATATATTTTTATAATAAATTTATTTGGAGACATAAATATTAATACTATTTGTTATAAACTTAGCCAAACTTAGTATATATGAATTCACGCGGGGGATTGCTGGCCTGGTAGGTACTTAACCCGAACTAGGACCAGCAATTATTTCAAGATTTTCTTTTCCCGAAAAGGTTATCGTCACTGTTCAAAAAACGGAAACATTGTACCGTACGTCACGGCCCGCGCTGAGATTTTGTATATAAGTGAGGGGAGAGGGACCAATGAGGTCACCGTCCAAAAGATTTTGTGCAGAAGTTGGGAGGGGACTAAACCAAATAAACAAGGTGTTCATCGGGGTCCATTTAATTAATTTGCAGAACAAAGCGAGCTACGTAGTTCATGGTAAGCCATATTGCAAGGCGTTTCAAATACGCAAAAAAAAATTACGCATCATTGTAATTAAGGTAGAAGAGTTTGACCATACAAACGAGGTGTTTCTATCCAGCATCCTAGGAAGTCTACAGGAGTACAGCGGAAGTTCGGCTGGACCGATTGTTCTAGCACACGCGAGACTCAAGATTCGGTATTACATAAAAGATAGACAACCGATAAATATCTAATTTCATCCGGTAGCTAGCTCTCTAGCTAATTTCTCCAAATTAAAGATGACTCCCTGAACTTGAAACGATTACATGGCCATTATATATGAACATCCTTGATCACAAAAACACCAACAAGCTTCCAGGCTCATCATTCTCCAGGAAAGCTCCGTCGCAGTCAGTTAATCTTCAGGAGATCCTGTGCATGCATGCCAGGAGCTGAGGCGGCGCACTCTGCACTTTGCTTGTTCTTCAATTCTGCAGGGGTGTTGTTTGCTTGGTCTTTGAACGAAGCTGAATGTCCATATCATTGACACTTTTGGCACGATGCAATAAGATTTCTCCAACTGGTCCTCCGCCCATTGTTCACCAGCGTTTACTTATTAGTTTGTTTCTTTCTTTCATTCGTCCTACCGTACCACGCCCAAGGACGTCGTGGTGTACTCTCTCCCTCCCCATACAATTCTGAAATAGAGTCACGTTTTCGTATGTCAAGCAGCTTGACCAATTATAGATAAATAAAAAAGTATAAATATTTATAATATGAAATAAATACTATTAGATTAATTACGAAATTAATTACCAATTCCTGCCTTGCATGCATGACGTGTACTTTTAATTTTTGTGGACCAGCAACGCAAATTTCCTTTTCTGATACGGTTTCCTTTCCCCGTTGATGGTTTCCCGGCCGCTTTTAGCTGGTCCAACTTATCTCTTTCTAGGTTATATATAGTAGTATATCTTTTCTTCAATTCATCTACTGTGGTTTTGTAGAATAGGCTATATCTTTCATCTATCTAAGAGCATTTCCAAGAAACTTTCCAAATCATTCCTAAATGTTAAGAAAGGAGATTTTGGTAAAAAAGCTGTCTTATAACAGCTTCTCTAAATAGTTATCCAAATATAGCTATTTTTCATTCCGGATTTTTCGCTAGCCAAAAATAGAAGCCAAGAATGACTCTCTAGAGTGCGCATGAGATATAGAAAAACTGTTGGAGAGTGAAAAACATAGAAAAACGGTTAGAGAGTGAGATTTTTAGAAAGTCTCTGGGAGATGCTTTAAGTTTCACCGCTAAAAGCGTCAGCTAATTTAGTTATTTTTTCTTCTTGTATATGCCATTTTATTTTCTTCTTGCATGTTGGATGACACAATGTCAAATAAAAAAACCCGTAACTTACAACACCGACTAGTTTTATATACTGTTACAAAACAAACATTTAATTTTACAGTGACAGGGCGTACATTCCTGTGATGATGGAGTAGTGATGAACAACATTTTAAAGGAACTAATGACCTGGTGTAGATTCCTAGAACTTTCGACTTAGTTCGATTTACCCCTTCTGATGTAGCGCTACGTCAGCAAAAAAAAACCACCCTCAAAACTGATTAGGGTAAAAAATTAACATTTTTTAAAATTTAGGCTACGGGGATGGCAGCTTCTTCCCGTGGGCCGTGGATTCACTGCTTCACTCGGTTTGGGCTGCCTCGCGGAAGAATGGACGTGGGGCCGGGCCACGTTTGGGCTGCTGCCAAGGTCTTTGTGTCCCAATTTTTGTGCTTGGGCGATATAGGAACCGGGGACGGGAATTTCTCAAAAAAAAAAAAAAAAAAAAGAACCGCCGAACCAGGACGGGAATTATCAACCAACTATCCCGTCCGTTTTCATCCTAGCACAATTCCTACTCAAATTCCACTATGTAAAAAGAAGATTCTTCATCACATTAAAAATGCCGACACATACATAAAGTATTAAATATAGATAAAATAAAAAAATTAATTATACAGTTTGATTGTACTTTGCGAAACGAGTATTTTAAGCTTAATTAATTAATGTTTAGATAATTTTTACCAAATAAAAACAAAAATTACTAACGATATGACATATGCTGTTCCAAGTTGAGTGCCCCCCACTGTAGAACTTAACACGGGCCTACTAGACATTAGCATTCGTCTACCAACAACCACTGCCCAAAACGTCCTCTCCCACCCCGACGCCCACCCCCCACGGCAACTATCCCGATCCCGTTCCCAAACCCTCCGTCGACGCCTCCTCCTCTCTCTACACCGGCGATCGGCGGCGAGCGATGGGGTGGGCGACGCGGTTCCTGGCGGCGGTGTGCTTCTTCGCCGCGGGCGTCCTCTTCGTCCCCGAGGCTCTCCTCGGTTCCCCCTCCGGCGCAGGCGCCGTCACCGCCGCCAAGCTGGCCCACGTCCTCTCCTTCGCCACCTCCTGGGGCGCCGCCCTCTGGGCCACCTTCATCGGCGGCATCATCATGTTCAAGTAAGCAAAGCTCCCGGCTCTAAAAATCCCATCTTTCTCCTCCCTCCTCTTTAATTTCCCCCAATCTAATCTAAGCACCGAAAATCCCGAGGAGGGGAAAGAAAATCGGATCCAAAAATTCCATCGATTCATTGAGCAGCTGAAGCGGTGCTTTGTTCTGTGGTGATGTTGGAATCTTCTTGTTTGTAGGAATCTGCCGAGGCACATGTTCGGCAACTTGCAGAGCAAGATGTTCCCGGCCTACTTCACGCTTATCTCCGCGTGCGCAGCCATCTCCGTCGCCGCCTTCGCGTACCTCCACCCGTGGAAGACGGCGTCCACCGTGGAGCGCTACCAGCTTGGATTCCTCATCTCGGCCCTCGGCTGCAATCTCTCCAACCTGTTAGTCTTCACCCCCATGACCATCGAGGTGAGCTTATTCCTCTTCTTACGAACGAATTTTATGAGAACCTAGGATTGTCATGGCAGTATTGAATTCATGGTTTGTAGACTTGATATGACCATAGAAGTGTGGATCGGTTAGTAAATATACTCATCACTAATTATTAGATGCAATTGTATGGAATCGAGTAATGATTTAGAGATTAAAACTGATTAGTGCTGTGCTATGACTGTCAGGTGAATGCAATAACTTGTAGTTAATTTAACTAATAATGATGCTTTTTAGGTTGTTGCATCTAGTTATGCTGATTGATTTCTTGTTCCCTAATACTAGCAGCCAAGTCATTGAATATCGTGCTGTTGGCTGATTTTGTGATGTTATATTGGAAAGCCAATTTTGGATATTCTTGGTTCGGACAAGGCAGCATTTATGTTATTGCTTTTACCTGTGTGTAACCTCTTCAACAAAATAGGATTCGCAGTAGAATGCTATTTTTTCACTCAAATGACAAATGTACCTTGTGAAATCATTTGATGTTATTATCTGCAGCTTAAAACATATAGCTTCAACATAAATATGCCTTGTATAATATGGTTGCTATTGCTATGATTCACAATTGTTTATGAAAATGGTTTCTCAAGCATTGTGGTTGAATAGCTTTCGTCTTTAAAAGCCAAGGGTGTTTCAACCCAGATGTCCTTTACAATATTCTGGTGAAAAATACCATTATAATTATTCCACTAATCAATAAATATACTTCATAATTGATACTACAGTCCAAGTTAAGTGTTAAATGACAGAGATTGGCATCACAAGTGAGTGAATGTTATTAATTTGGTATAAGATAGCTTGCCAGATATGAAACAAATGCTACAAGAATTCAGAATTTGTGATGACTGTGATATGATTGCAGGAATGTATACGAGTTTCTGAATAAGTCACTGATCACTCTGCTTTATCTTGTGTGCAATATAAGAGAATAGAATAACAGTCACTGTTTCATCATTGACCGTTGAATGCAAAATCTGTATGTAGTGAGTGGACTAATAATAGGCTGGTTTAGTTTAACTGCTCATGTAAATTTGATAGCTTTCTTATAAGTTCATAGTAGTGACCTAGTTGCTGGAAGGTGATAAATCAGGCCACAGGGTTCTTTTTTGTTTCTGGGCTTCTCGAGTCGTAAAAGGTGTTTCGTGCTAATCTACTATAAAGCTGACATTGCCAGTCTTGGTTTGGTTTGTACCTATACGTATTACACAATGCTCAGTGGGCAAATCAGCTATCAATTTATTGTTTTTGCTTTGTTTGTGTAGCTTCTAAAAAAACTGGAGTTATTGTGAAACCATTTTCTGAGTGCAATTATATGGTTTTGATTGGTGCACAACTGTCCATTTCCTTTCATGCAAATATGATTTTATGATATGATGCTTGTTGTTATGATACATTCCTGTTGTCTATAATGATTGCTCTGGTATTGTTGAATACTTTGATGGTGATTCTCTACCATTGACTTGTAGTTGTACAGATGGTTCTGCAATCTGCATTAGGTTTTTCACCACTCGTAAAAGAATCTATGTTAAGGTTAAGTTGGTGATAACCAAATGTTTTTCATTTAATAATTCATGATTGAAATTAGAATTCAAGCTAAGCTCTATATGACCGAGTTTGACAGCACAATGTCTCACACGACCCAAGTGAGTATTAGTTGGCATTAGCATTACACAGCGGAGTTACTGCACCTATCATTGTTTTGGAATAAATGTTGAATTTTAAGTACTTTGCAAGTGATTGTGGTGTTGTGTGAACTGTGTGTGGCCCATGGCTAGTTGGCAGGCACAGGTTGAGGTGTACTAGGCAAGACATTTCTAAAAATTGACTTGAGCCTTTCAAGATTTGACATCCTGACCCACGTGTCAATGACTCAGGTTGAACCCATATGTCATTGTGATACGAGTGTCAATTCTTGAAAGGCTCGCGAATTGTGATGTCAAATATCAAAATCTCTTGCGCTAGGCAAACTTGTTTCATATTATGTTCTTTTTTGCTACTGAGGCTTGGTTAAACTTGTTCATGTAATGTTCCTCATTGGTGGTATGGCAATATGCCTTGCAAAAGGCTTGGCAGTGGCCAATACAACATTGGTAGTGAGGGAGAATGTGATTTACCCTATTTGTCCAACAACAATTAGCTTTTTCTGATGCAATATATGTACATATGATCAACTTGTGGTAGCGCAAGTGTTTTGGCATTGGATTTGTCACAACTATTTAAATTTGAAAACCAGAATTTGGTGCCAATATATCAAAAAAATCATATACTTTGGTCGAAACTCTGTAATACTGCAATGAAAAAAACAGTTATTTTTTTGTGGAACATCTTGCTATTCGAACTAGAATTAAGCTTAGATGATAGATACTATGGTGTCTTACTTGACCCAGTGGGAATGCTAGTTGGTATAGTATGCTATTGGATCAAATTATGTTACTTTAGCGGTGTCTTACTCAACCCAGTGTGAATGCTAGTTGGTATAGTATGCTATTGGATCAAATTATGTTATTTTATGGAGCTTGCAAGTGATTGGGATGTTCTGTGAACCCAGTGTAGCCCATGTACAGTTTGGCAAGCACAGGGTGCCTTCTATCTACCAGGAAAAATTCCTTTTGTTGTATTTCTGTGAACTATCAATATCTGGCCAAACATGTTCACTTTCATCATGTTAATACGTATTTAGGGGAAAAGTTTAGCCAAATATTCTTTATATCTCTGGAAAAGCTTCCCCAAATATTCAGCACATTTTTTAGCTAAAAATATTCAGCACATAATCAGGATGTTGCTGGCAATACAATATTTTGTACGATGGGATCATGCAACAGTTAGCTTTAATTTTTCCCAATACAATATTTGTATACAATATGACAATTGCAGAACACTTATGTTTTATTTTCTATTATCAACCAAAGTTCAAATGGAAAGTTAGAAAAATAATTTGAGACTAACTAGAACATGCCCTCTCTTCTACATCTTCTTTCATGCAATTTCCTTTGACATGGTTGATCACTGCTTGCAGATGATGAAGAAGAGGCACAAGATTGAGCGGGACCTGAGCATCGGCGAGGAAGTCGGATGGTCAAAGAATCAGCAGGTGGCTAAATCCAACCCCACCCTTGCTGCAATGAACAAGAAGTTTGGGATGATCCACGGGCTGTCATCACTGGCCAACATCATGTCGTTTGGCAGCTTGGCCATGCACTCCTGGTACCTGGCCAGCAAGCTAGAGCTGTGAAGGGGAGCCAAGATGACACCTTTCTCCGCCTTCTTGTAGTGAATCTTGTCACGATGGTGGTATTGGTGCACGTCATGTTATGAGATCTCTAGACTTTTGTATGATTGCGCTATTAGCTTCAAAGGAGCATAAATTGTAGTAAAAATTCTCAAAAAACTTTGTAGTTAAAAAAGAAATCCTATGTGTTGCATGCTGCTTTCAAACGAGTTACTCAAAATCGAATAATTCAGCCACAGTGTTGGGATCTGTTGATCTTTCTTACGTGGAGGAGTGAGATTTGTCGGCAAGTGGAACAAAGATTTACAAAACACGGAAATAGGAAAAATGAAAGGATATCTTGAACAAAAGAGCCAACTTGCTAGCTTATATGATTTTTTTTTAAAAAATGAAAATAGAGTTATTGAGAAGCATTTCTTTTGTTTTAAGGAGCTTCATATGAATTTCTAAATTCTTATGTTTTTTTCTCCATTTCGAAGGAGGACTACACAATCTTGGCGTTTGGATAGATGCAGGGTGTGGGATAAGGAAATGTCCTGGGATAATAAATGGCTTGGGTTGAGGTTACAATACCAATCCATTGTTTGCCTGAACTGGGCTCCTCTCCCAGACGGCCGCTCCCCATATGCCATACTATCCCCAGACCCCGAATCCCTAGAAAATCCCAAATTGCCATCTCGGGCGTTTCCGCTCCTCCCACAGTCGGCCGACCCAGCGCCGCGACGGCGTCGGCGCCACGGCGGAGCGCCAGAGCCCGCCGTCCTCTCCAACAGCCGGCCGACGGCGCGATGGCGTCGACGTCGGCGCCACGGCGGTCCGCCAGAGCCCGCCGTCCTCCTCCACGTCTGGCCGACCGCGCGGCGGCATCGACCTCGGCGCGACGGCGGTCCGCCAGAGGCCCGGCGGCGCAGCCCGTCGTCCTCCCTGACGAGATCTGGGAGGAGATCTTCCTGCGCCTCGACGCCGCGGCCGACCTCGCTCGCGCCTCCGCCGCCTGCTCCTCCTTCCGCCGCATCGTCTCCGAGCCCCGGTTTCTCCGCCGCTTCCGGTCCCTCCACTCCCCTGCAATCCTCGGGTTCATCACTTCTAGCATATACCGACGATTCGTCCCCGTCGGGTCGCCCCACCGCTCCGCCCCGGAAGCCCGCGCGCTCGAGCAAGCCGCCGACTTCACCTTCTCCTTCGTCCCCGACCCCATCTCGTGGCGCTTTCGCCACGCCCGCGATGGCCGGGTCCTCCTCTCCCGGCACATCTCCCTCAAAATCGTATTCGAGGATTTCGTAGTCTGCGACCCCCTGCATCGCCGGTACGTCATGATTCCCCGCATACCCGACGACCTAATGGCGGCCTCCACCCCAGACGCGCGGCGTGTGTTACCCATTCTGGCTCCAGCTGGCGAGAATGACGAGGAGGAATCGTTCAGAGTTATCTGCACTGTGCTTTTCAAAGACAAGGTCATGGCTTTCGTCTTCTCTTCCTGCAACCAGACGTGGCGAGGTATTATTACCACGATCTGTTTGCCTGATGGAGATATTGAATACATGACCTACTATGCGCACGGCTGCCTCTACTGGATGGTTGGTTTGATGGGCTATTCGCTAATGCTTGATACAAGTGAGATGCAATTCTCCATCATTAACCTCCCGCCCCACAATTTTGATTCAGAAAATATGCGTGCCATTGTCGAGGCAGCAGATGGCAGACTCGGGTTCTTAACTATTGGTGATGGCACAATTGACCTGTATTGCAAGAATTGGCAAAGCAACTGTGTTGGCGCACAAGAGTGGCTGCATGACAAGCTAATTCCATTGCCCAAGGACTCTAGGATCAACTATCATTGGGAAATTGAGGGCACAGCAGGGCGTTACTTAGCCCTACTAGCTGAGTCGTCGCGAAAAACTGAACATTTTGTACTGGACATCAAGACATTGCTTGTTGAGAATCTCCATGCCTCGAAAAATGGCGCGTTCTTTGGTTTTCCTTATTCAAGATTTTCACCACCGTTGGCACTGCCAAGCATATGAAATGGTAAGAATTGTCTTCCATGTTTCTTCAGCTGTAGGGAATTATATTGTATTGGTGGTTTGCTGTGGCGTACTTGTTACCTAAGTGCAGTTGCTTCTGGCATGTCCAAATTTTCTCGCATCCACCATTGTCACCATGGAGCCCTTGTAGACCATGTGGTCCTTTGGCCTTTTGGAATGATTTTTTTCTATCATGATATGTTGCTTTGGAAGCTAACCAACTTACATAATGTATTTAGGAAAATTCAGTAGCGTTTTGTGACAAACTAGTTGTTACAATCAATATCTTCGTAGACATATGTCTTGCTCTAAAAAAAGTTGCCACTTTAGGACATTTGTGTATCCTTATATGACAATGGTGTATCCCATGTCTGTCAATCTTTTTGAGAAGTAAAGTATTTGACCCTACCCTCACATATCAATAGTGAATCCAGGAAAAGGCTTAATTATATATTGCTCGTTGTCCATCGATATATGCTTTTATTTGATCTACTTTCTATACAAGTTTAGTATTGAATTTGATATTAATAACATATATGGACATTGAATGTTTTGTAAAATCTGACTTATTATCAGTCCATTACAATTTGTTTATGTCATTAGTCATTTACTCATCTTGTTTTTTTGGGTGTACTCTGTATACTATAGCTGGTGCCTGAATACTATGAGTCCATGACTGGTAAATTTGGCTAGTGCATGAATACTACTGCAGTCAAATTTTCTCTGTTTTTCTTGGGAAAAATGCAGAGCTAAAATCAGTTGTATGCATCTCTTTTGATAGTTTTCAAATTTGCATTGCCGTACATAATGGATAGCTTGTTTCACATGCACTACCATATAGTGACATCGTGTTGGCCTAGCACGACTAACAACTAACTTTGCTCAAATCCCTCTTGATTATTCTAACACTGTGTTCTTTGGTTGGTCTGCTATCTTGACTTTGAGGTGACAGAGCCGCATGGTTGGGAGCATCTGTATGAAGGCGTAGCCATGTCATGCAAGACGTCCACAGCTACTAGCACTCTAGCAGTGATGGGCATTCATCTGTAGATGATCGTCTGTTATTAGTGGTAGTCTCCAGAGTCTTATTCCTCTTGTTGATGTTACCTGTTAGAATTCTGAAAACAAAGAACAAACTGTTATAATTGACTTCTACCATTTGCTTCTTTTGCTTGTGAGAATCATGTGATTTGTCCTAATTTCTATAAATATTATCCTCCAAATCTGATGGTGGATTACAACTGATTTGTCATGGCAGTAGTGGATTCATGGTTTGTAGACTTGACGTCACCATAGAAGTGTGGATCAGTTGGTAAATTCTCATCGTTAATTATTAGCAGCAATTATACACAGTCAAGTAACTATCAGGTGAATGCAATAACTTGTAGTTAATTGAACTAGTAATGATGCTTTTTGGTTCGCTGCATCTTGTTATGCTGATTGATTTCTTGTTCCCTAATACTAGCAGCAAAGTCATGGAATATCGTGGTGTTGGCTGATTTGTGATGTTCTATTAGAATTCTAATTTTGGATAGCCTTGGTTCGAACAAGACAGCCTTTTATGTTATTGCTTTTATTTGTGTGTAACCTCTTCAACAAATTAGGAGTTGCAGTGGAAAGCTACTTTTTTCACTCAAATGACAAATATACCTTTTGTAATTATTTGATTTTATTTTCTTCAGCTTAAAACATACCATTTAACATAAATATGCCTTGTATAATATGGTTGCTACTGCTATGATTCACAATTGTTTACGAAAATCGTTTCTCAAGCATTGTGGTTGAATAGCTTTCTTCATTAAAGGACAAGGGTATTTCAATCCAGATATACCTTATAATATTCTGGCGAATTACAGTCCAAGTTAAGTGTTAAATGACACAGATTGGCATCACATTACTTACTACTATGTCTCACATAACACAGTGAGTGAATGTTATTAATTTGGTAAGATAGCTTGCCAGAAATATTAAAATGCTAGAAGAATTCAGAATTTGTGATGGCTATGATATGATTGTAGGAGTGTATGTATACGAGTTACTGAGTAAGTCGCTGATCACTTATCTTTAACTTGTAGGAAATTGAATAACGCTCTATCTGGTGTGCATTTATTAGAGAATAGAAATAACAGTCACTGTTTCATAATTGACAGTTGAATGCAGAATCTGTATGTAGTCAATGGACTAATAATAGGTTGGTTTAGTTTAAATGCTCATGTAAATTTGATAGCTTGCTTATAAGCTCATACTAACGACCTAGTTGCTGGAAGGTAATAATCTGGTCATAGGGTTCTTTTTTGTTTCTGGGCTTCTCTGAGTCTTAAAATGTTTTTCATACTAATCTACTATGAAGCTGGCATTTCCAGTCTTGGTTTGGTTTGCAACCGTATTGCTGAATGCTCAGTGAGCAAATCGGTCATCAATCTATTGCTTTTGCTTGTTTGTGTAGCTTCTAAAAAAACCTGGAGTTATTGCGAAAACCATTTTCTGAATGCAACATTACCTGTAATTATATGGTTTTGATTGGTGGCGCACGAACCCATTTCCTTTGATGCAAATATGATTTTATGATATGATGCTTCTTGTTGTGGTATACCCCGGTTGTCTAAAATGATTGCTCCGGTATTGCTGAATCGCTTCAATGCTGCCATGGTGGTCCTATACCGTTGACTTGTGATTGCACAGTACAATGGTTTGTTTCTGCAATCTGCATTATGTTTTTTCACCACTCATAAAAAATATAAGTTAAGGTTAAGTTGGTGACAACCAAATGCTTTTCATTCGATAATTCATGGTTGAAATTAGAATTCAAGCAAAGCTCGGATCCACGGGCTAAATCCAACCCCACCCTTTGGACTTATCAGCAGAATCAGCAGCCATCCAGCAGTGTTTTTCTCTCACAACAAACCAGCGCACAGTACTTTCAGCACAATAAACCAGCGAAACGAACAGGGTGTGGGATGATCCACGGGCTGTCATCACTGGCCAACATCATGTCGTTTGGCAGCTTGGCCATGCACTTCTGGTGCCTGGCCAGCAAGCTCGAGCTGTGAAGGGGTGCCAAGACGACCTTTCTCGCCCTCCTCGTGTTGAATCTTATCAGGATGGTGGTATTAGTGCATGTCATCTTATGAGATCGCTAGATTATATTGTAAGATTGCGCTATTGGCTTCAGAAGAGAATAATCTTAGTTAAAAAAGAAATCCGATGTGTTGCATGCTGCTCTTAAACCAGTTATTCAAAATCAGAAAAATTCAGCCACGTTGGTGGTAGCTGTTGATGTTTCTTATGTGGAGGAGTGACCGATTGAGATTCGTCAGCAAGTGTACGTCCCTCTTTTGAACAAAGGATTTACAAAACATAGAAACAGGAAAAATGGTAAGAATGAAATGTCTTTGGAACAAAGGATTTACAAAAGAACAGAAATAGGAAAAAATGTAAGAATGAAATGCTCTCTTTGGAACAAAGGATTTACAAAAAAAAACAAAAATGGAAAAAAATGTAAAAATGAAATGCTAATACTTTAAATCCTGTAGAAAGATGCCTTTGAAAGCAACGTAGAAACAAACATAGGAAACAAAACAGAAGATGTCTTTGGAAGCAATATAGGAAAAACATAACTAAACGATGAGGTTGTAGCTGTATGGACAAAAAAGTAAAAAAAAAATGAGATTGTAGCTAATGTTTAGTGTCCTCTAAAATTCCTCTAGAATGGCCTAGTCCATAAGAATTTGAAAAGAATTGTTTTAAGCATTCCTTTGTTCCAAAGAGCATCATAGGATTTTTTTTTTCTATAGAAACTGAATCCTTCACAATTCTTATGTTTTTGCACCATTTCGAACGAGGAGTGCACCGGCGAGGCACAATCGTAAACTAAAATATACTTGCGGCACATATTCGGATGTAAATGTATGTGTATGTACCGTATAAACAGATTTCACGTGAAACTTATATGCAACGTAAAAGGTGAAAATAAAACGAATCACTTCACTAAAAATGATATAACATGACAATAATTTAAGTAGCCAAGCAGCTTCCCTTAAGATTGTCATCGTCGGCTATTTTGCTAGGGTAATTTGGTTTGCTCCGGAAATTTGGTTTGCTCCTACTCCTATGTGTCGCAGTTTAATTTGAGAAAACTAGAATTTAGTACAACTCAGCGATGAGCTCAAAGAAAAGTATGTATCTATTCGAATATGTCTTTGGAACTTTGGTTTGAGAAAAAAATATGGATATTTATTTTGAAACATAGGTAGGAGTAGTAACAATAGCCAATAGGCATAGGTATGTTAGGGAACTCATAACACAGAAACCATGGTAGTTTTAGATGCATTAATTGCGCTGCTACATATGCATTTTGCTTATGTGACAGCTTATTTATTGATGAAGAGAGAATTGTTGACCAAGAGAAAAAAAGGGGGGGGGGGGGGGGGGGGGGGGGGGCGACTCTGGCGACACACCGGCGGCGACTTCTCTAGCCTTGACGGAGACATCTCGCCGGCGAAAGTGTGAGAAAAGTAGGAGAAAAGCTCCGGGGGTGAACGCCGATCCCTTCGACCCAAGGTTTGGAGGTAATCTCTCGGCCTTTCGTCATTTTGGCAGCTGTTTCGTGTCCGCGAGTCGCTTCGTCGTCGAAGTGGGTTAGGGGTGTTTCATCATCGTCGAAGGGGAACGTTGGTGAACTGTCCTCAGTCTGTGGCGGGGATTCAATAGCGGAGTGGAGGAGGGCTGTGAGCCCAAGTGGAAAGTGATTCACGGCATGAATCGGAATAGGAGGCTTACTCTGGCGGCTCGGGCAGGGAGGGAGCCATGGATTTCCCCTGATGAGGTTGCTGATGATTCATGGCATCCCGATGAAGTCTGGAGCGACCCAGGCCGAAGGGGAGGATTGACAAAGTGGGAGACGAAACATCAAAAAGTAGAGGCAAGCTGAGGAAATAAGTAAATCGCTATTCAACTTTCGATCATTTGCTGAGCGTGCACAGTTGATTGTGGATGAGGATAGGAATCGGAACAAGGAGAAGCTTGTGGAGGAGAAACTTGTGGAGGAGAATTTGCTCAGAGACAAGGAAAATTTGGAGCTCGAGCGAGCGGCAATGGCGCTGGAGGCGTCGATGTGCAGGCTATCGGAGTTGGAGAAGAAGCAGAGGAACACGAGAGGAGAAACAGGGGAGGCCCAACAGGAAAACAAGTCAGTCCTATTCGAAGGTGGGCCGGCCTAGACGTAGAGTTTTGGGTCCAACATAGAAGACTTGTTTGACCACTCTTATCAGAGGCCCCGGATTCACAGATGGGTGTGGGTTCCCCGTTCTAGGGTTCTGGAGGCTGCCCAAATCGGGTTTCCTGCCTAAGAGGAAGCGGTGAGGAGATTTGGGGCAACAGCAAAACACATCAAATCGGTGAAAGCTAAAACCACAGATTCCAGATCATTTGTGGAGGTGACTGCAGGAGGCAAGATGGACAACTAGGGAGGGGGAAGAGGCAATTTTCACGGGGGTTGTCAGGATGAACGCAAGGACTTTGGCCGGGATGACCGCTACCGCAATCGCCCCAGGGAGGGTGAATTTGATCATCAAGGTGAGCGCTACATCCATAATCCCAACCCCAACAGCTTCCGCTTTGATCAAAGAAGAGATGGAGGGGGCAGAGATGGGTACTGGGAGGCAGGAAAAGAGGACTTCCGGAGACGTGATGTGCCTGGGTGAGAGGACAATCGATGGAGAGAGGAAAACAGGGGCGCAAAAAGATCTCAGGAGGGAGGTCCATCGCAGTTTGAGGAAGAGGACTTGCGCCACAAGCTCATCAGAGATCAGCAGAATAGAGGAAGATTTGGCAGAGATGATGGGGGAGGAGGGTGTATTGACAGATGTTTCAGATGCAACAAAGCTGGCCATAAGAGCTACAATTGTCCCAACCCTCCGATTTGTTACAACTGTTAGGACTCAGGGCAGATGTCAACTAATTGCCCAAGATCTAAGGAGAACAAGGGCCTGAGACTCTGTGGCTATGGTTTACCAGGTCAGTTGTTCTACAGCATACAGGTACCGATTGAGGAGGAAGAGGTGGCTGACAGCCCAATTACAGCTTTGATGACCATCATCCAAGGGAAAGGGATAGTGAACAAGGTCACCACTGAGCTCAAATACCTGATAAGTTCCACCTGGGACTAGCAAGTGAAGAAGATGGATTCAAATGAATTCATGTTTGTTGTACCCAATGCCAAGGATTTGGAGTTCCTGACCAGGCTTAAAGAATTCAAGAGCAAGATTTATGACATGGTGGTGACAGTAAAGAAATCTGATCTCATGGTGGGATGCTGTGATATGCTGACTACTGTCTGGGTCCAACTAATAGGAATACCACATTGGGCCAGAAAGGAAAGGGCGGTGGAGGAAGTAGCTTACCTGGTTGGAGATTTTAAGGAGATTGACCTGTCCACGTTACCAGGGTTGGGACCTATAAGGGTGAAGGTGTCGTGCAAGGACCCAAACCAGATAAAAGGGGCCTCCAAGGTCTATTTCAACAAGAGGGGTTTTATGGTCTCTTGGCTGGTAGAATCTAAGAAGGCTCAAGATTCAAAGAATGCTAATAAAGAGAATTTTGAGCACAAGGAAGATGAGGAAGAGGAGGAGGAAGAGGATGAGGAGTACTCTGATAACTACTTCCCATTGTAGGATAATGGACAAAGAGATGCAGCAGGGAATTTGCCTCAGTCTAGCAAGCAAGGGGGGAAATGGCAAGACAGCTTCTGCACAGGATGATGACCGATTTCAATGCAGTCAGACTCTGGACCTCAAATCCAAATCAGTGTTAACTCAAGAAAAATAGTCCCTCCAAGGGGGGGTCAATGATGGTGGTTGATTCAGAGGTTTAGGGTCAGATGGAGTTGGTTTTGGATACTGAGGAAACTATTGAATTACAGTCACAATCTTCTGAAATGATAGTGGAGGAGATGCAAACCAAGGAAGTTGAAGTAGCTGTGCTTGAGAAGCCTAACATAGAGAACCAGCCTCAAGAATATCAAGCTGCCAAGATCCCTGTTCAAGCTGAGCGGAGGAGTACTAGGAATGTGGGGAATGGGACTCCAATGCTGGAGAAAGCCGAAAAACTCAAAGCAAGCAAGAATGTAGAAGGTACATGTTGATGCAAAAGTGAATATGCAAACACAAAGGGCTAATACTCGAAATCGATATCCAAAGCGTGCCAATCGATTTGACCTGTTAATCGACAAGGATGAAGATACGAGCACTTTGATCCTGACAACAGCGATACGCCCGAAAGTCACGGTCAAGAGGTACTCACACGGAACTCGAGGATCGACAAAGATTGCACTTAGAGCAATGCAACTCGCCGAATCGATGAGAACTCGTAAAAAGGAAAAATATGCAAATTGACGAAGTCGCCGAAAAGTAGATGTAAATAAGAGTAAAAGCTGTTTTTTAATGTATTGATTGATCCCCTATTACATTGCCCTTCACTCTATATTTATACCCTGATCTATAGAAACATAACCAAATACGACTAGGACACTAAATCCAAGTCTAAGGAAAAGAACATGACTTTGACACAACTCAGACTCTACTAATCGTAAACAAGGAAATCAACTCCTATTTTATTCCATAGTCCGCCTTAATCACGATGGTATTCTTATCGACCTCCCTTTCACCAGCACAGCCCCTGTTCCATCGGCAGCAACCTTCGATCTCCTTCCATCGGTACATTCCCTGTTTCATCGGCTGCAGTCTTCATACCTTCCTTCATCGGTACATTCCCTTATCTTATCGGCAACAGTTTCCAAACTCTCTTCCATCGGCATCGGCAATAACACCCTTGACCTCATCGGCAACACTCCAATTTAAATTCATACACTGTCACTACTTAAAAACAAACTTATTCTCCTTGGCTATCAATTTACACGGCAATCTTTCCCTTGCTGATTAGCCTTTCCTGATCATCTTGACATGTGCAAAAAACGATGTCAACACATGCCCCCCAATTTCGGAGTATAAGATACTGATGCTCCGAAATTTATTCCAACTGATGCTTGCTATTATCTATTTCTTTAACCCATTCTCCAAGCATAACACGATTTGTTACCAAATTCAATCAAATCTAGATCCAATCCATGTATCTCAATATATATCACATTTTTTCCAACCTTCTTTGCCTTAACTACGGTTGAGATACCAAAATAACAATCCATCAACAATATCTTACCGCAACGTATCATTTTTAGAAATGAAAAATCTTGTATCAAGATATCCTTCAAGTTATGATTACTTGCCGTCAAATCTTCTGTACCATCCCTTGATTGTCGTGCGAACAGTTACCATATCCAACTGAACCACCTCGATCCATCCGCATACGGCATAGAGATAAGTCAAGAATACCCCTACTCCAAATAACCTATAAATAGATTCCTCTGGGCTGTTCATCTTCTACCTTCAAACTCCACCTTTTGGCATTCTCACTCCGGCGGCAACCCTAACCAACGACCGCGCGTCTTCAACTCATCAGAACCATCATCATCTTCAAGTTCCCAGCTCGTGCCCTCATCCTCCTGAAGCAATGGCTGTTAACTTTGACGTCCCTGCAGTTTGTTCTTCTTCTCATTACTTTTACTTTAATCCTTTCGGTCTCCTGCGAATTCTTACAGTCGACATCTTTCTTTCTCTTTCATTTTCTTGGTCCTTCAAACCTAGGAACTTCGCAACACATTGGTGATTCCAACCCATCAACCTCCCCTTCATTGCTTAGGTCCGATGGGCGACCCAGATCCAACTGATTTGATTAATGCAGAGGCCAATCGTATTCCCTTCAAATCTCAGAATTTCTCTTTGAATCTGTGGAAAGACACGTTCCGTTCTTGGCCCAAACCCACCAAAGGATGAAAAAACTGGTTTCTGAGGGTCAACAGATCAATGCAAGTGTTCTGGGTAGAGCGAAAAATAGATCAATGTATCAGGCTGTCCATTGCCGATATGCAGAAAAATGAATCCATGATGATAGCTGCTGCTCAGTTTTGGTCTGACACCACCAACACCTTCATGTTCGGTCATGGCCCATGTGCCCCTACTCTTGCCGATGTATACATGCTCACAGGCTTAGACATTTCAACTGTCGATGAAGGCCATATTTTCGGTAGAAAAGCTGAATACAGAGTAACTACACGCAACATCGGCGGCTGGACGGGATATATCCAGGAGTATCAAAAGACTGGCACCGTTAATCAAAGGGAGCATGCCACATTCCTGAACATGTGGCTGGAAAAGTTTATTTTCTGCGGACGATCGGTAGGACCAACTAACGCTTTCCTCCCAGCAGCAGAACTCTTGGCCAACGGTGTCAGATTCCCACTTGGCCGATATCTCCTGAGCTCAACCTACCACCTCCTCCACCAAGTATCTCAGAAGCTTATACTTGGCGAACCCATCGGCAATCTGGGAGGCCCATGGTGGTTTGTTAATATGTGGTTAAACGCTCACATGCACAAGCGTTTACAGTGGGATCTCTTTGCTCAGGAATTCCCACGAGAGATTCCTGAAGAGTACGTCCTTAGGGATGATGAATCGGCAACACGCCCTCCTCTCAACTTCGGTGAAGCAATCATCGTCCTTCCCGGAACAGAAGCCAATGAGGATCAAATCGGCAGATTTTTCCAAACTCTCTACCATGGCCTCCCTCGTGACCTCAGGGCTTGGGTACCTTATATTGACGAGGATAACAAGTTTCCTCTCCTCTTCAATTTTGCCGATAGTGATCTGAACCAAGACAATGATCTCATGATGGCCATTATCACCCCCAGAGCAATCCCAGTCAACACAGCGGGAAAGCCTCCCACATTACTTATGAATTCTACAATCCATCGGCAGTATCTCGCCAGCTGGCCTTTGGGCAACTGCCCATCAAACTGTGCTATGCCGATGTGATTAAACCCAGAGAAATCATCACCTCCGGGACTGAATGGAGCAGGATAGTAAGACTTGCTCCCGATGCCGATATTTCAAATGTCGATCTCTCCGCCTGGTCACCAGCTTCTTTCATAACAGAGTCATATAAGCAATGGTGGTAGGAGTGGAAAGAACAGCTATTTTCAACGTCTGTTCACACATATCGGCACCTGATCGACCCCGATTATGCTATTCCTGATAATGCAGTAAGTTCCTTTCAACTTTTATCCTTTTCCTTCCTTTTATTATGTGTATCGGCAGCTAACCTTCCTTGAAACAGGCTGATGATCCAGTTCCATCGATAAGCAAAAGCGGAAAACCCTTCAATCTCCATCCAGCCTCTCCAATTTCAGCAATCGGTTACAACGCCCCCACCCTAGAAGCCTTGACCTTCCAAAGGGCTCGCACCAAAATCGGCACTTCTAGACCAAGATTGGGAACATCCAGGGCTTCTCCAAAGGCTGCTGCTTCAAGCCTGATCAAGGCTTTTAAGGTAACAATCTTGCTTACTCTCTTTTCTACCGATACACTTCATATTAACATACAACTATCAGGGTGTACAAGCTGCAGCTGGATCATCATCGGCAACTCTACCAAGCACCGCAACTTCTACTCCTCCTTCAGAGGTATTCTCTTATTATTATTTTTATTTTTCTCTATTAAACATCCAATCTTATACCTGTTTTTGCAGCAACAAATAGATACATCGGTAAGCACACCGATCATACAGGCTCCCCAACCAACAGATGTTGATGCCCCCCAGCCAGTTGCTGTTGAAGCACAACAAAAACGTAAAGCTTTGACTGATGCTGAGATTCAACAGAAACGACAAAAACCTACACCAGCCCCTGCGTCTGCTCCAACACCCGTCGATTAGCCCTCTGAACAAACTGCTTCTGCCCAAGATACAACATCGGCAATTGTACCTCAAGGGCCGACTACCGATGTGGTCATAGAAGACATTCCATCGGCATCTTCTGCCGATCCTTCGCATGACCCTTTACAAGCTGCTCCCTCAAGCCAAGCTCAAGAAATCGCTCTGAAGCAGGTAAACCAATCAATTACTTGGTTTATTATATCCTCAAATATCATAAACAGGATTTCTAATTCTTTTTATCTCATAGGAACAAGACTCTCCCGATAGCTTATTCTCTTTTGCTATCGATGTTTCTGATGACGACGGAGAAGAAGCGAGTTCCTCCCTGGCGTTGGGAACAATATCATCGGACACCTATGGCAAACTGGAAACCCTTCTAAATCTGCTACAGCAAGACACTGCCCAATTGGTGATCGACTCGGATCCTGCGAGGTCTATCTTCAAAGCGATCCGCAGCCAAGTTCCCGCTAATATTGAAGAAATCATCTTTCCAGCAGTCCATCTGGAGAGCAGACAGCTTCAATATCAAAGGGCCGTTCATCGTATTGCTGACAGAGCAGCTCAGTCTCAACTTAAAGAAGAAATGCTACAGCTGAAGCAGACTGCCGACGAGAAGCACAAGAGTATCAACAATTTGCAAGCCTCCAGTGCCGATATCAGATAGAAAATATAAGATCTATCGGCAAAGAAAGCAGCCCTGCTAGCTGAACTAGAAAAGGTTGAGACAGCTCTGACTCAAGCTAAACAAGAAGAAGACCAGCTTCCCGACGCCATTAAAGCCCTTCAACAGGAACGAGATACTCAAGCTCGCAAGGCCTTAGCCTTGAAAAAGAAAATCAAACCTGTGGAAGGAAATGCCGATGAAGATGCCAAAGAGTTAAAAGAAGCCGATGAAATTCGCCTGCGTGCGATATCAGCCATCCAGGCTTTGTTAAATTAGCACATCGGCACAATTGATACTTTGTTTTAACTCCAGCCGATAGGATTGTTATCGGCAACTATACTTTTTATGCATCTATCCAGATACTAGGGTAATACTTCTTTAAATATTTTCCATTTAACGCTCTGGGAAATACAACTCCTTCGAGAGTTTTAAGAATATACGCATTACCAGGAACATACTGATTTATCCGATATGGACCTTCCCAATTAGGAGACCATTTGCCAAACTTAGAACTTTTTGTCCCAATCGGTAAAATCAATTTCCAGACTAATTCACCATCGACAAATTCCTTTACCTTCACTTTCTTGTCATACCACCTAGCCACTCTTTTCTTATTCTCCTCGATACTAACCAAAGCTTTTAACCGATGACCTGCTACATCTTTCAATTCATCTTTCATAAGAATATCATAATCATCGGCTGTCAGTTGATCCTGAAAGCGCATTCGCCTAGAACCCATCTTAATTTCCCAAGGTAATACTGCATCGTGTCCATACACCAATTGATAAGGTGATACCTTGGTTGCACCATGACATGCCATCCGATATGACCACAAAGCTTCATTTAATATTGTATGCCACTTTTTAGGATATTCTTTGATCTTGCGCTTAATAAGTTTGATAATTCCCTTATTAGATGCTTCAGCCTGGCCATTAGCTTGGGCATAATATAGTGAAGAATTCAAAACTTTAATTCCCATACTTATAGCAAACTCATCAAATTCTCCTGACGTAAACATAGTGCCCTGATCGGTAGTGATGGTTTGAGGGATGCCAAATCGGTAAACAATATGCTCCTTCACAAAATCAACCATGTTAGCCGATGTCACCTTTTTCAAAGGAATTGCTTCAACCCACTTTGTGAAATAATCGGTAGCAACCAGAATAAACTTATGCCCTTTACTCGATGGTGGATAAATTTGACCGATGAGATCAATAGCCCAACCCCTAAACAGCCACGGTTTAATTATGGGATTCATAGCCGATGCGGGTGCTCTTTGAATATTACCGAATTTTTGACATTCCTGACATCCTTTAAAATATTTAAAACAATCCTCAAGAATAGCCGGCCAATAATATCCATTTCTTCTGATCATCCATTTTATCTTAAATGCTGACTGATGAGCCCCACATACTCCTTCATGAATTTCACTCATCAGGCTTTTTGATTCCTCTATGCTAACACACCTGAGTAAAACTCCATCTACGGTACGGTAATATAATTCATCATCGAGGAGTACATATTTTGTCACTTGGAACCTTATGCGTCTTTCAACCTTTTTAAATGGATCCTTTAAATAATTAATGATTTCCTTTCTCCAGTCATCGGCATCAGCCACCAATGTCAATGCTTCTTGAACAGATTGATATCCTGAAGCATGCTGAGCCAATCGGTTAGCTTCTTCATTATGCATCCGGAAAATATGCTCCAGATGAAAACTCCTAAACCCTTTTAACAATTCCAAACACTTTTCATGATATGAAATTAGAATTTCACTTCGGCATTCATAAACTCCAATCAACTGATTTATAACTAGCATAGAATCACCAAAGGCCTCAACAGCATCAGCCTGAATTTCTTTAAGCAATTCTAATCCTTTTATCAGGGCTTGGTACTCAGCTTGATTGTTTGTCGATGTAGCAACGATCGGCAATGAGAATTCATACTTCTTCCCTTGAGGGGAAATCAACACGATGCCGATGCCTGCCCCTTCACCACAAGTAGACCCATCAAAGAAAAGTATCCATGGAGCAACTTTCAAAGAATCCACCGTGTTGCAATGTTGAGTAACAAAATCGGCCATAACTTGTCCTTTAACTGCCTTAGCCGATTCATAACGTAGGTCAAATTCTGATAACGCTAAAATCCATTTACCAATCCTACCATTTAATATCGGCATAGATAGCATATATTTGACTACGTCATTTTTGCATATGATAGTACATTCAGCCGATAGTAAATAATGCCTCAATTTACTACAGGAGAAATATAAACATAAGCATAATTTCTCAATGGCCGAATACCTGGTTTCAGCATCTATTAATCGTCTGCTTAAATAATAGATAACACACTCATTTCCTTCAAATTCTTGAATAAGAGCTGAACCAATAACAGCATCTTCAGTTGATAAATATAATCTTAAAGGTTTTCCATGCTGGGGTGGAACTAACACTGGAGGATTTGTTAAATAACTCTTAATCTGATCTAAAGCCAATTGTTGTTCATCCCCCTATTTAAACTCCTGATCGTCTTTCAATTTCAATAATGGACTAAAAGCTTTGATCTTGCCTGACAGATTAGATATAAACCTTCTGATGAAATTAATCTTACCGATCAAGGATTGTAATTCAGTCTTATCGGCAGGAACAACAACCTTGTTGATTGCCTCAATAGATTTTCTACTAATTTCAATGCCCCTCTGATGCACCATAAAACCCAAGAATTGTCCTGCCGATACACCAAATGCACATTTATTGGGATTCATCTTTAATCCATGTTTTCTTGTGCACTCCAGTATCTTCCGTAGATCGGTTAGATGCTTTGTGATGTCTCCAGACTTAATCACTATGTCATCAATGTAGATTTCTACCAATGTGCCGATATATTCAAGGAAAATAAAGTTCATAGCTCTCTGATAAGTAGCACCGGCATTTTTCAAACCAAATGTCATAACTATCCACTCAAAAAATCCCACATGACCTGGACATCTAAAAGCAGTCTTGGAAATATCTTCTTCAGCCATGAATATTTGGTTATAACCCGCATTTCCATCCATGAAACTAATAATCTGATGCCCTGCTGCAGCATCAATCAACAAATCAGCAATCGGCATTGGATAACCATCCATCGGTGTGGCCTTATTAAGATTCCTGAAATCAATACAAACACGGAGTTTTCCATTTTTCTTATATACAGGAACCACATTAGAAATCCACTCTGCATATCGACACTGCCGAATAAACTTTGCCTCAATTAACTTGGTTATTTCGGCCTTAATATCAGGGAGTATATTAGGATTGCATCGGCGAGTCGGCTGCTGATGTGGCCGAAATCCAGATTTAATAGGCAACCGATGTTCAACTATAGATCGGTTTAATCCAGGCATTTCAGTATAATCCCAAGCAAAACAATCTTTATATTCCTTTAACAAATCAACTAGTTGCTGTTTACACTTGGAATCTAACTTAGAGCTAATAAAAGTGGGCCTTGGCCTATCACCTTCACCAATATCTACTTCTATTAAATCATCTGCCGATGTAAATCCTTGACCTAATTTTCCATCATCGGCAAATCTATCCATTAAAACTCTTCTTCAGAACCGACTGCTTGGATCGGTAGAATTTCATAATCAGCAATCTTGAGGAACTCTTTTTCCCAGGCTTCTCCCGATATGCACTTGGTTCGTTCATAAGTATCTGATTCTGCCGATGCAATGATATAAGAAGAGTCACCAGGAACAACTTCAATCTTATCTCCAATCCATTGTACCAGACATTGATGTATTGTAGAAGGAACACAACAATTAGCATGAATCCAATCCCTTCCCAAAAGTAAATTATATGCACCCTTGCCATTAATAACAAAGAAAGTTGTCGGCAAAGTTTTACTGCCGATGGTCAACTCAACACATACTGCCCCTTTAGCTGGTGACACATGGCCTTCAAAATCCTTTAGCATTATATCGGTCTTAGTTAAGTCTTGATCTCCCTTACCAAGCTTCCGATACATCACATAAGGCATGATATTAATCGCAGCTCCTCCATCAATAAGTATCTTAGATACAGGCTGCCCATCAACTCTGCCTTTTACAAATAAAGCCTTGAGGTGTTGTCTCTCATCATCAGCAGGCTTTTCAAAAACAGCCATCATTGGATCTAACATTAATTGAGCTATCTGATCAGAGGAAACAGCCTCTTCTTCACTGTCAGACAGAGCCAAAAATTCTATCGGTAACATAAACACCATATTGACATCTGCCGATGGACCTTTATTCTTGTGCCTTATCTGCCACTGCTGGTTACCAGATCTCTCATTGGAGGGGCTTTCTTCTTGATATAAATCTTTTTGACGCTCTCTCTGCATTTTTCTCTTCTGTGTCTTTGTCAAACCTTCTGGACACCATTGAGGAAGCTTAGTTTTCCATACTGGTTGATAAGTCCTAGTTGTCTCCACACGATATATATTAGCATCCCTGTAAAATATTTCTTCATCAGGAACTCTTGCATTTGCCATCTCTTCGAGTTCCTCTTGGTTCCTTGGAAAATATGCAACGCGTTTACCAAGCCTTTCGTGCACACTGAGCCTGCCCCCCAGCCGATCATGTACTGATGCTCTCCTTCTGATCGGCTCATTAATGAGCAAACCTTGATTACCAGATTGAAACCTTCTTGCAGGATGATTATCTCCATAATAGCCATTGCACTCTGGACAATTTTCAACTGTAGGTAACTTAATACCTTCTTCCCAATAATGAATAAAAAATGGACAATTCCAATGATCCTTTTACCGATTCCACTCTTCTTGACGCCTTTCCTCTTGTTGTCGTTGATACCGGTCCCTTCGCTGACGCCAACCTTTCTGTTGTCTTCGATGAGTAATCACGATGCCAGATCGAGGAGGCCTTCCAGAACCGCCACTTTCCGTCAATAGCCCCTTGCCTTTTGCATCATCGATAGTTATCCGATGTTGGGGATCTACTGATGCATTCTTTTCAGCAGCTACCGATGTCAGCACCTTAATTTTCCCTTCAGCATCCAACATATTTGCTGGAAAAGGATGTTGATCAATTTTCATTGGCTTTTGAATCTTGGAATTGCCAAATTTTATCCTGCCAGACTCAATAGCTAACCGCAATTGCTGTCTAAACACCTTGCACTCATTGGTACTGTGTGAAGTTGCATTGTGCCACTTGCAATACAGCATATGCTTTAACTCTTCTGCTGATGGGATCACATGATTGGGTGACAATTTAATCTGGCCCTCCTGAAGCAAAAGATCGAATATTTTATCGGCTTTGGTGACATCAAAAGTAAACTTTTCTGGCTCTTTGTGACCAAAGGGACAAGATATCGGCTTCTTATTCTTAACCCACTCTGCCAAACCGATAACTGGTTCATTATCTGAATCAGAATCTTCCACCTCTTCAACAAATGAAACTTTCTTGTTCCAATTTCTCTTAGGTTCAAAAACCCTAGTGTCTTGATCAGAAATCCTTTGTACTAAATGACTTAGGCTTTCGAACTCCTGAGAAGCATATCTGTCCTTAAGGTGTGGTAATAATCTCTGAAAGGCTAAATCGGCAAGCTGCCGATCATCCAATACCAGACTATAACATTTATTCTTTACATCTCGTAGCCTTTGCACAAAGCCTTCTACCGATTCATCATTGTGCTGTTTCATCTTTACCAAATCGGTAAGCTTCTTTTCATGAATTCCAACAAAGAAATACCTATGAAATTGCTTTTCCAGATCAGCCCAGGTGATAATAGAATTTGGCGGTAGTGAAATAAACCACATAAATGCTGATCCGGATAGAGATGACGAGAACAGACGAACTCTCAATTCATCTCTACAAGCTGCCTCTCCACATTGAATAATAAAACGATTAACATGCTCCATGGTTGATGTATCGTCTTGCCCAGAGAATTTAGTGAAATCTAGCACTTTGTAACGATTTGGGAGAGGAATTAAATCATATGCCGAAGGATACGGAGTCCGATATGAATAGGTATTAACCTTGGGCTTGATCCCAAATTGATCCCTCATAATTTCTGCTATCTTATCGGCCCAAAAAACATCGACCTCTTGCTGACGATATGGTTGAATCTCTGCTGGAGGTATCTGTTGATACCCTTCTGCATACCTTTGTTGCCCACGATCTTCAGCAATTGGCATATTTGCTACTAACTGTGGTCCATTAACCTGCTGAAAAGGATTCATCGGCTGAGCTGCCGATGCTTGATTCTGAAAACCAGCATGCATGTGACCTTGATGAATTCCTGTGGCTTGCTGACTTGGCTGAACTGTATGTTGAGTAGGAAACTGCCCTGACCAATTATTAGTATTCATCGGCACAAAGTTTGCCGATGGCTGGTAGCTTGTTGGCATTGCTGGATAATTACATCCAACTTGAGGCATAACCTGAACTCCAGGTTGACTGGTGATAGAAGCCTTCTGCTGCATCGGTAACAAATTTGCCGATGGACTTGAGCTAGATGTTTGACCCAAAGACGCCTGAAAACCTCCTAGACTCGGTTGTACAGTAGTTGTAATATATTGAGGCGCTTGGGCTATCGGCAAACCAGCCAATGAGATAGGAGTTTTTCCCGCTGCGTCAAACACTTGAGATAATCCGTGATTGACAGTAGATGGTTCCGGAGGCATACCATATCCCCACCAATTAGCAGGAGTTTGATTACTCTGTGGTATAGGACCTGATAAAGCTGATGCTGATAGGTCTGTACCAAGCTGAACTCGTCCTGATAATGCTGAATCTAGACACACCGGAGTAGACTGTGCATTAGATAATCCTGCTGATACTGGAGGAGAAGAAATCTCTATACCCGCAATGGCTGGAGGAGCCGATGGAGCAACAGCAGATGCTGCTTCTGGTTGATGATAAGCAGGCCCGACGTAATGATGTGACGCTTGCCCTTCTTTGAAAGTTCGAATCACAGCATTATGAACAGTATTGGACAGCACATTAGAGTGATTAATTAAAGCATGATTCACCGCAGAATTAACCATCTCTTGAAGTTTACCAGGATTAGGATCAAAGGTAACCTGCCGAGGCAACGGCAAGTCCTGCTTCTGGATGACTTGTCCACTTTTGTTCACGCCGAATGACTTCAAGCAAAGCTGTCTATATTCTTCAATAGCCCTCTCCATAGCCTGCTTCTGATCGTCCTTAAGATCTTCTTCTGTTACTGCGATGATATTCCCAGCATCGATCTCATGATTAGGCATCTTGACTAGATCTGTCCCACTGGGCGTGCCAAAAGATGTGTTGATGCAAAAGTGAATCTGCAAACACAAAGGGCTAATATCCGAAATCGATATCCAAAGCGTGCCAGTCGATTTGACCTGTTAATCGACAAGGATGAAGATACGAGCACTTTGATCCTGACAACAGCGATACGCCCGGAAGTCACGGTCAAGAGGTACTCACGCGGAACTCGAGGATCGACAAAGATTGCACTTAGAGCAATGCAACTCGCCGAATCGATGAGAACTCGTAAAAAGGAAAAATATGCAAATTGACGAAGTCGCCGAAAAGTAGATGTAAATAAGAGTAAAAGCTGTTTTTTGATGTATTGATTGATCCCCTATTACATTGCCCTTCACTCTATATTTATACCCTGATCTATAGAAACATAACCAAATACGACTAGGACACTAAATCCAAGTCTAAGGAAAAGAACATGACTTTGACACAACTCAGACTCTACTAATCGTAAACAAGGAAATCAACTCCTATTTTATTCCATAGTCCGCCTTAATCACGATGGTATTCTTATCGACCTCCCTTTCACCAGCACAGCCCCTGTTCCATCGGCAGCTACCTTCGATCTCCTTCCATCGGTACATTCCCTGTTTCATCGGCTGCAGTCTTCATACCTTCCTTCATCGGTACATTCCCTTATCTTATCGGCAACAGTTTCCAAACTCTCTTCCATCGGCATCGGCAATAACACCCTTGACCTCATCGGCAACACTCCAAATTAAATTCATACACTGTCACCGCTTAAAAACAAACTTATTCTCCTTGGCTATCAATTTACACGGCAATCTTTCCCTTGCTGATTAGCCTTTCCTGATCATCTTGACATGTGCCAAAAACGATGTCAACAGTACATCTCGTAATCCTTTTACTATTTTGCAAAAGGTAGATAATAATCACTTAGCAAAAGTAGCAGCAGCTTGCAATGTGGTTCTAGGGGAAAATGCTAGTAAAATAGATGATTTCATTAACATTATTAGAGCAAAGGAAGATGCACAGGCAGAGATAACTAGATTAGAGAGAGCCAAAGACAAAGAGAAAGAAAAAGTGATAGTGGAGGAGATAAATGATTCTGATGATGATTGTCCTAAGGGACACTGTTTGATGTGGAGGAGTTAACAAGAATGGAAGAGAGCATTCAAGAAGAGCCCCTGCCAGCCGCGGTTGGTGGGGGTAAAAAGAAAGCAAGGATTAAATGAAGATATTTTCTGGAATATAAGGGGGCTGAATAGTGGGGGGTGGAGGAAACAGTTGGGGGAGTTGATGGATAACAAAGGAAACAATACATTGAGGTTATAGCTCATGTTTAATTTCCTCCAAAGTAATTGTTTAGAATGATCCAATCTATAGGAATTTCAGAGAAATTATCGAGGAATGTTCCGTTGTTTCAAAAAGTATCGTAGGATTTTTTCTATAGAAATTGAATCCTTCAAAGTTCTTGAAGCTCCATTTCATGGTGCCTACACCAGCGAGCCACAGGATGTGGTAGAGGGTAACTAAAATACACATGTGGCACGTATTAGGATGCGAATGTATGTGTACCATATAAATGGATTGCAAGTGGAGTTTATATACAACGTACAAGGTGAAAGAAAAATCATTTGACTAACATGACAACAGTTTAAGCAAGCAAGCAGCTTTAACATTATCATCGTCGTCTATCTGGCTAAGGTAATTTGATATTTTTTCCTACGTGTCTTTAGGCGGTTTGCTTTGAGAAAAGGGCGTGGCTAGCGCCCAGAACCGTCTGGACGCCCGCACCGCTGCTCCCCGTCTCGTGTCCCTCGCCTGTCCACCCACGTCTCGCTTGCTGCGCCCGCCTGCAAGCACATGGGGCCCACCCGCGCCAGTGGGGACTGCCTCTGCCTTCCCGCGCCTGACACCAAGGCGAGACAACGTAAAGGTGAGGGGGAGAGATACAACACTCGATCTAGTTTTAAAACATCCAAATACAACTATTGCAACATACGTCTGAAAACAAATAAAACATTTGAAACATGCGCTTGAAGCACTTGCAAAAACACCTGAAAAAACACTTGAAACCATTGTAAACATAGGCAACATCCAGATAAAACACTTGCATCATATGTGTGAAAATATATGCAACATCCAGATAAACATACTTGCAACATACGTCTGTCGATGTTTTACCACCGATAGCCTGCCACGGGGGTACCCGGGACAATTGTTCGGGCTTCGGCGTATGCTGGACTCGACAGTTAATGTAAGAGACAGTCGATTTATACTAGTTCGGGCCCTCGTGATCGAGTAATAGCCTTTATGTCCAGCCAGCGTTAGCCTTTACGTTGGATTGATTGTTATGATTGTCCTACAGGGGGTGCCCATAGCCTCTCTTTATATAGGCAAAGATGGCTATGGAGCAGTTACAGTCCTAGTCAGATCCAAAGAAGGTGTCCTGATCTAATTACAAAAGGTACTTTCTATTAGGAGTCCAGCTAGTTTGGTCTATTCTACTCGGAATCAGCGTCGTCTGTCATCACGCCTCTTCTGTCTGGCGGTGGGCCAGGTCAGGGCCCACTGCTAGTAATTGTTCCGATGAGGAACCCTATGGGTCCCGATCGATAACTAAAAGCTCTAGTTTGGTTTTGGATAATTGATGAAACCTAGGGACTAATCATTATGCTAAGTGTGTAGACATGAAATGATAAGTCCCATGCCAAGTGATGGAGCTAGATGATGGTCATAGTGATGGAGGTGATCAAAAGATGATCAAGTGCTTCACATTTGGAAAAGAAGAAAGAGAAAAACAAAACCCGATGAAAATCAAGGCAAAGGTATCGCTAGGGTTTTGGTTTTGGTGATCAAGACACCATAGAGAGTGTGATCACGTTTAGGATCGATAGCTGTACTATAAAGGGAGGAATCCTTTGGCTATTTGGTCTCATAAGTGCCACTAGATGATGACTTACATGCATGTGCATTAGGATATAATGGAGAGCTAATATAACTCTTGATAATGTTTGTGAATATATGCTAACACACGTGCACAAGGTGATACACAAGGTGGTTGACACATTTGCAAGGGTTTTGAGAGGAAGAGAAAAGGTCACTGAAAGTGACCGGACGTTGGCCTCGGGGGCACCTACGCGTCCGGTCAGTTCAGGTAGAGGCGTGTGCGAAGGGCTTCAGCGAGCGAACACTAGCCGCGGTGCACCGGCGCGTCCAGTGAATGGTAGGGCGGCAGCGGACACAGGCCACTGGACGCGTGTCATTAGCGTCCGATGCAAATGACGTAAGTGTGTGGCGAGCCCGAGTGATCACCGGACGGTGGGGTGCGTCCGTTGCGCGTTTTTCCTCTCTGGTACCTTACTGGAATTGACCGGACACGGACCGTCTGGCGTCTGGTGCATCCCTCCTGCGTGTCCGGTGCATCTATGTACGCAAGCACGGCATTAGTTGACCGTTGGTGATCGAACGGCGAGGATTCAAAAGTGACACATGGCGATCATCGAGCGGGCGAGCGTGTTGGCGACCGGACGCTGAGGAGCGTCAGGTGCTTTGGCACCTGCACGTCCGGTGCAGTCGGGGTGTGCTGGAATGTGAGCCTAACAGCTCTATTCTTTTGGGGCCCCTATAAATATGTGTTGGCCGGCTCTTGGAGAACTCTCTTGGACTGTTGATCATCTTGACATCCTTTTGAGCTGAGCATACTCCATCTCACTCATCTTCCTTGCTTGGTTGCTAATCCAAAGTGAGATTGAGTGATCTAAGTGCATTGTGCTTGTGAGTTTGCATCTTAGTGGCACTTGGGTGATCTTTGGCTGTGGGATTCTTGTTTCTCTTGGTGGTTGCCGCCACCTAGATGGCTTGGAGGCAGCGGAGGAGTTGTGGCAAGAGTGGTGCTTGTTCTTGGCCACCTCCCGGTGATTTGTGAGGGGTGTTGTGCCTTCTCCGGCGGAGCGCCAAAGGCAACTCTAATAAATTACTCGTGTTATTGAGTTACCTCACTTGTGGGTAGGTTCTTGTAGTGTCCACGGGTTGGACGAGGTTCGTGCTACACCTCTTAGCGGCTGAACCACCAAGTGTTAGTCGACACAACGGGGATTAGCGTGCCGGCAAGCACGTGAACCTCGGGAGAAAAATCTTGTGTTCATCTTGTGTATGATTAGATTTCTCCCGGTGATTGATCATCATATATTGTGATTGGTTCATCCTCTACGCGACGATATAAAGATCACATACCTTCCATTTACTTTTCGGCAAACTAGTTGCAACAAGCTCTTTAGTGTAATTAGTTTTGAGAGCTTGTATTATCTTTGCTAGTGTAGCTTCTCACCTAGTTGAGCTCTTTAGTGTAGCTAGTTTTTGAGAGCTCGTAGTGACTTAGCCATTGATTGTTAAAGTGATCATAGTGACTAGAATTATTGGATAGGTGGCTTGCAACCCTTATAGAGCTAGAGCAAAATTGTATTTCGCCATTTATTATACTAACATTTTGCTCTAGTGAGTTTGTAGAATTTTTAATAGCCTATTCACCCCCTCTAGTCATATTAGGACCTTTCAACAACGTCGGAAGAAAAAAATAAAACATTGAGAATAGGAGCTTGCAACATACATTTACAACTATTGCAACATGTGCAACATCTCGATCTACTTTTGCAACATCCGTATGAAACACTTGCAAAATACCTCTAAAACACTTGAAACAGACACTTGCAACATGCAATTTCAGTGCAAACATCTCCTTGCTGCTTAGAAAATGGAGGCTCGTCGGTACGTGGAGTTTGCCAGAGGCAGCGGCCTGGCGGTGCTTGTAGGTAGCGGCTTGGCGGTGGCTGCGGGATAGGGCAGAGCGACAGTGGCCGCGTGCCGGAGCAAGGAGGCAGTGGCCTTGCGCCGTGCCTGGTAAGGCTGATAGTTGAGCGCCGCATCTCGTAGGGCCGGCAACTGCGCCATCGTGACTTGCAGGTAGCTATGTGCCAAAACTAGGAGAGGGCAGCCACGCGCCGCATCTGGTAGGGGTGGTAGTCGAGCGTCGCATGCGGGAGCGGAACCGAGCGCCACGTGCGGGAGCGAAGCGGAGCGGAGTGAGGCGTGCGGGAGTTGATTTTGTTTTTTAGGCAAGCGTCACATGCGGCAGTGAGTGGAGTGAGGCGTTCGGCCTTTCGGACGTCTTAATGGTGGCATTACCATTGAGAAAACTATAGAATTCAACACGACTCAACTTTGAGCTCAAAGATATGCATAACTTGGCCGCTTGATAGGGTATCGAAACTCCCGTGCTTCTAGGGTCTCGCAACTCGGAGCACCGCCGCCCCTCGCCTCCACCATCGCTAGTCCCCCTCCCTTCCTCCTCCGGCATATCGTCGGAGGCCAAAGGGAGTAGGGATCTATTGTTTTTAATAAGTTTTTTCAGTAGATCGAGTCTTTAGGGTTAGAGTCTTTCCATGCCAAGTTTCTTGGTTTTGGGGATTTATCTCCTCCTCTTCGATGACGGCGAGAGGGTATGATGGAATCATTTCCTCCGTGGTGGCTCTATTGAAGATGAGGGCAATGACTACGGCGTCAACATCCTCGCCGGTTTGACGACATGGAGATTTTTATTTTTGAACGGCGACATCAAGGCGGAGATGGTGTCCCGCCATGGAATAATTTTCTCCGGACTAGATCTGGCACTAAGGAAAATAAGTTTCAAATCAATCTTCCACGTTCTTCGGTGGCAGAAAGAAGAAATTTCTCAACTCCGCATTTCTCAACTTCGCCTACATGAATGTTGGCCGTCGTTCGTTGGACATATGTTCTCAGGCCTTTTGCCAAGTTTTTGTCTGTGCGGTCATCATACTGCAAAGCATTGTACAAGCTTGGTTTTGAGATATAGAGTTATTCATAGCATAGGTACAATTTAGGAGTTTCTAGAGTGCTCGTAACGTGTTGATGTATCTGACTATTATATAATATAATTCCTCTTTTATTGAAAAAAATGTTAAGAGTTCAGAGGAAAATGATGTATCTATTCGGTATGTTTCTAGAACTTTCGTCAAGAAAAATGTAAAGTCCGTCACATCAAATGTTTGGATATATGTATGGAGTATTAAATGTAGACGAAAAAAAACTACTTATACAGTTTGGTAGAAAACCACGAGACAAATCTTTTGAACTTAATTAGTCCATAATTAGACACTAATTAACAAATACAAACGAAAGTGCTACAGTAGCCGAAGCCAAAAATTTTGTCGAACTAGACACACCCTCAGTCACCAAGCGGTATGTCTTTTTTCTAAAAAAAAATACTGACCTTTTTCTTCACTGACCGGTGATAAGTTTGGCAACTGGGAAGTAGCCACGCCACACCGTACTCCGGCGAGCCCCGAGCCCCGAATCCCGAATCTCTGATCCCAAATCCCTCTCCCACAGCCGGCCGACCGCGCGGATGGCGTCGGCGTCGCGCCAGACCGCCAGAGCCCCGGCGGCGCATACCTTTCTCCCTGACGAGATCTGGGAGATCTTCCTGCGGCTCGATGCCGCGGCCGACCTATCCAGCGCCTCCGCCGCCTGCACCTCCTTCTGCTGCATTATCTGCGCGCGCTGCTTCCTCCGCCGCTTCCGGTCCCTCCGCTCCCCTCCAGTCCTCGGGCTCATCAGTTCCAGCAGATACCAACCATTCTTCCCCGTCAAACCTCCCCACCGCTCCGCCCCGGAAGCCCGCGCCCTCGAGCAAGCCGCCGACTTCACCTTCTCCTTCCTCCCCGACCCCAGCATGTGGCGCTTTCGCCATGCCCGCGATGGCCGAGTCCTCCTCTGCCGGCTCATCTCCACCAAAATCCAATTCGAGGATTTCGTAGTCTGCGACCCCCTGCATCGCCGGTTCGTCAAGATTCCCCGCATTCCCGACGACCTACTGGCCTTCGACGCAGACAATGGTACAACGCGGCCTGCGGGTTGTTTAGTCGGTGAAAAAGTTTGGGTTCGGCTACTGCAGCACTTTTCGTTTTATTTGATAAAATTTATCCAATTATGGACTAACTAGGCTCAAAAGATTCGTTTCGACATTTACAGATAAACTGTGCAATTAGTTATTTTTTTACCTACATTTAATGTTTCATGTATGCGTCCAAAGATTCGATGTGACGGGTACTGCACAAACTTTTTTGGGTTGGGGGAGGAACTAAACAGGCTCTGTGTTACCAGTTCTGGCTCCAGCCGGCGAGAATGACGAGGAGGAATCGTTCAGAGTTATCTGGACTGTGCAGCACCAAGGCAAAGGCAGGGTCGTGGTTTTCATCTTCTCTTCCTGCAACCAGACGTGGCGAGCTATTATTAGCACGATCAGTTTGCCTAATGGATGTCTTGAATACAAATCCTACTATGCGCACGGCTGCTTGTACTTGATGTTCTCTCGCATGGCCTATTCCCTAATGCTTGATACAAGTGAGATGAAATTCTCCATCACTGACCTCCCACCCCACAATCTTGATTCAATGCATGCCATTGTCAGGGCACAGGAAGGCAGACTCGGGTTCTTAACTATTGCTGATGGCACAATTGACCTGTTTTGCAAGAATTGGCAAAGCAATGGTGTTGGCACACAAGAGTGGCAGCATGACAAACTGATTCCATTGCCCAAAGACTCTGGGATCAACTATACTTGGACCATTCTGCGCACAGAAGGGCGTTACTTAGCTCTACGAGGGTCTCATGAAATTTGTCATGAGTTTCTGAAGTCTGAATATTTTGTGCTGGACACCAAGACATTGCTTCTTGAGATGGTCTGCACTTCGAGCAATGTAGTGTTCCTTGGTATTCCTTATGCAAGATTTCCACCACCGTTCACACTGCCAAGCATATGAAAGGGTAATAAAACTGTCCGCCATGTCATTCTACTTGTTACCTAAGTGCACTTGCTGCTGGCATATCCAAAACTTTCTCACATCCTTTGGTGTTTTGGATTATTTTTTTCTATCATGATATGTTGCTTTGGAAGCTAACCAAAATACATAATGTACTAGGAAAATTCTGTAGCATTTTGCGACCAACTAGTTGTTACAATCAATGGCCTCGTTCGGGCTGCCAGCTAGCCAGCAGTGCTTTTCTCTCACATCAATTCAGCACCAGCCACTAGCCACCAGCCAGCAGTATTTTTCTCTTACAATAAATCAGCACCAGCCACCAGCTACCAGCCAGCCGCACGAGGCCAATATCTTTGTATACAGATATCTTGCTTCAACAAAAGTTGCCTCTTTCGGACATTCGTGTATCCTTATATGACAATCGTGTATCCCATGTGTATCACTCTTTTTGAAAACTGAAGTATTTGACCCTTCCATCACATATTAATTAGATATTGTTGTCTAAAATTAGATATTGTTCTATGTCCATCGATATGTGCTTTTAGGTGATCTACTTTCTATACTAGTTTAGTGATGAATTTGACATTAATAGCATATATAAAAACTATCAAGTTTGATAGACTTATTATACTGATTTTGTTTTTGTTTTGGTGTACTTTGTATGCTGTAGCTAGCACCTGAATACTAGCACAGGCAAATTTGTCTAGTGCCTGAATACTAGCAGAAATTTATGTCTGTTTTTCTTGGAAAAAATGCACTGGGTTAAATCATTTGTATACCCCCCCCCCCCCCCCTTTTGATAGATTTCAAATTTGCATTAACGTACAGAATGAATAGCTTGTTTTGTCGCATGCACAAGCAGATATTCAACTAACTCTGCTCGAATCCCTCTTTGATTATTCTAACACTGTATTCTTTGGGAGGTCTACTCTCTTGACTTTGAGGTTACAGAGCCGAATGAAAGATTAGCCATGTCATGCAAGACGTTAACAGCTACTAGAACTCTAGCAGTGATGGCGTTCATCTGTAGATGATCGGCTCTGGTGTCTTATTCCTCCTGTTTGTCCTTTTCCCCTGTTTTGTTGAGGTTACATGGTACAATTCTGAAGACAAATAATTAGCTTCTACCATTTGCTTCTGAGAATCATGCGATCTGTCCTAATATCTATCTATATTATCGTCTAAATCTGATGGTGGATCGCAACTGATCATTTGTCCCCGCTGCTTTTCTGAACAATTGCTACACATCACAGAGGGTTTGTGCATGGCAAAGCTTACCAGGAAAGCAATTATGAGCCCTTGTAATTACTGATTATTTTCTTCCCGGAATGTGTGATTCTCAAGGGCGATTTGTTCTGGAACCATCTCCAAAGTTTGACATGTAAAATTATGGATTGTATCAATCCGTCAGGCAAGAAATATTGCTGCTGGAACATATACTTTCCTGTCCCAGATGTTACGGATGACTATATGCATCGCTAACTGTGGCTCCATGCTTCATCCATGGTAGAACTATATGCATCTGCTCTGCATAGATCGTGTTACAGTCATAGCTCCTTTGCATTGTGCTGTACAACTTTGCTGAAATTTGTGTGTTCTATACATTTTTTTCCTAGCGCCTCATATACATTTAAATGTATTTTGTTAGTGAAATTGTGCTTTCGTGTGACTATCAAAAGTCTCAGTTATGTACATGCCACATTAGACATTCTACAAGTAGAAAACGGTGACCAAATGGATTGGTGCACAAATACATAAAAAAACAGTAACACTACATATTGGCATGCTTATTGTGATGATTAGATCCCTTGCATGGCTAATGGCCCGTCAAGAGTGATAGAAGAGACTGGTGATCCCTTCCCAACCCAAGCACGCGCCAAACTCAATTATGGCTTTAGGATACTCTTGTTCAACAATCGCATTTGGTCTCGCCTCAATCCTTGATTCTGCTTTTGCGCATTTTGGGCCCTTTATAACACGGTAGTAAATAACCATTTAATTTGCTGCGAAAACAGTGGGGTCAATTTAAACACGCAATATTTTAAACATTGCCTGAAAAAAAAGGATGAATAATATGGAAGAAAGTTAAGGTAAGCAAGCATCTCGGCGCGAGCATGTAGGGTCGTCAGTCGTGGTACGTGTACTGCAAGAGACGCTCCTCGTCGTCATGATGCAAAGCATGCAATTCGACGAGAGGCAGGCTTTTCTTTGCCGGTCAAAAGAGGACGAGGACACCGGTCTTCAGGTAAAAAAAAAACCTAGACAAACATCATCAGATAGGTATTGGATGGGCTGTGTGCCATCATTTGGTTGGCCATTTTGCATGCTAGCTAATCAGCCCCTGTGATTCTGAATTGAAATTGAAGGTGAAAGAAATAGGAATGTTCTTATTCAAATCGTGTCCCAATGCCCCTGCTGACGTGACATTGTTTATAAGATCACGTTCAATGCCCATAATTACGAAATTTCTTTTCCTGGAGTGACATTTTTAGTGATTATTAAGCAATGGAAGATCAGAACGTGTGGAATATGGAAATTTCTCTAGAATATTCATTTAACAAATTCCTTGTTTGCCATTTTCTCCAGATACGTACGTACTCCAATGTCAGTATAATATTCATGTTTCTCCAACAAACGCATACAGTTAAGGTTCTTTTTTCTTCACAGCACCTTTTGTAATCTCAACTGTCGCAGTATACATAGTTTTTTTTGATAATCAGTATATATAGTTCTCGTAATAAGACAAGCTCAAACAGCCAAACTAAAAACCCAAAGGGGTAAGGTGGATTATGGTGTCATTGAACGCTCACTGGATGTGCATTCTGTTTTTGGGTTAAGGTTTAAGGATATACGGTTTCATCCACTAAGGCCTCTTTTGAAACACGAAAAAAATCTATTTTCTAAATATTTCTGTAAAAATAATCTTATTATTATAATTTTATGTATGATTTTTGTAAAAAAAAATACATTCCAAAGGATTCTAAGATAGTGTTTGCTTTGTAGGATTTCCAGAGATAGGATGGGATAGACCCCTTTTTGAAGGTGTTTGAATTAGAGCCATGTATACTTAAGGTCAAAGACATCAACTTTAGAATATTCTCGGTAGATTCCTTGACTCTGTGTCCAACTTTTTTTTTTTTTGACGGATGGAGTCATCCCTTCTCGCGTCTGCACTCTGTAAATCTGGTGGCTGACGACACATCCATGGAGTAGGAGCGGGCAACGCCAGCAACCCCATGCGGTGGAGGGCACCACCGGATGGCGTGCGCAGGGGCGCGACACCAGATAGCATGGCGGTGGCGCCGTGGGAGAAGAGGAGTGGTCGGGTGACCTCAGATCATCCCATCTCTTTAAACAGAGATTGAATCGTCCTACTTTACCTTGTCTTCTCCGAAGATAGCACCATCCTAGGGCTGGTTTAGTTTCCTAAATTCATCCCCAAATTTTACTATACAAAAAGAAGATTCACCATCACATCAAAATACCGGCATATATATAGAGTGCTAAATGTAGATGAAATCAAAAACTAATTGCACAGTTTTGTTGTACTTTGCGAGACGAATATTTTGAGCCTAATTAATCAATGTTTAGAAAATTTTTACCAAATAAAAACAAAAACGCTACAGTATTGAACAGTAATTTGGCAGCCCCCAATTTGGGAATCTAAACACGGGCCTAATCCTACTTAGTAGGATATAGTAGGGCCTATCCGCAGAGCAGTAGCCCTGGTATATGTGTAATATGTTACAGTTCGTGAAGGCACCAATGCAGCATTGACACACGGTTCATCCGATTCGGCGTCCTCTGCATTGTTGTTGCAGACATGGAGTGGCATGCCTCGCCGGACGGGTCCCAAAGGCCCAAACGCCAAGACTCGTTTGTTCCGAAATTCAGAATTCAAGAAGTGCTACAGGAAAACTTGCGCTACATGAGTACTAAATGTAGACGAAATAAAAAACTAATTGCACAGTTGGTGTGGAAATTGTGAGACAAACGTTTTAAGCCTAATTAGTCCATGATTTGACAATAAAGTGCTACCGTAACACTTTTCTAATAACAGATTAATTAGTCTTAATAAATTTGTCTCGCTGTGTTTCAGGCTAGTTGTGCAATTAGTTTTTTTTGTTAGTATCCGAAAACCCCTTCCGACATCGCACGAAACATCCGATGTGATATTTTTGCCAGAAACTTTTCGGAACTAAGGCCTTGTTTAGATCAAGGCTAAAGTTGAAAATTTTTACTCTCTTTCCATCACATCGAATCTTTAAACGCATGTATGAAGCACTAAATATAGGTAAAATAAATAACTAATTGCACAGTTTGTCTGTAATTTGCGAGGCAAATCTTTTGAGTCTAATTAGTTCATGACTGGACACTAATTACCAAATACAAACAAAAGTACTACAGTAGCAAAAATTCAAAAAAACTAGCCATCTAAAGAAGGCTTAAACGAGGCCCAAGAATCAGACTGGAACATTGAAAAAGATACTTGTAATTTAAAAAAAAACATATACATATCCCTACTTTCTTGTGTTCAGCAGATCAAGTTGCGGCACACAAGTGTTCCTCTTGCCACAGCACAGTAGTCAGATCCCATCTGCTGTGCATACAAAGTGCAGCAGTACTGGCCCAGGCCTTACACCTGCCAAAATGGTAAAATCTTTCTTGCTCTGGTTTTTAGTTGCCACCTAAAATTTTTTCACTCCATCACATCGAATATTTAGACACATATATGAAGTACTAAATGTAGACGAAAAAAACTAATTGCACTATTTGGTTGGAAACCACGAGACGAATCTTTTAAGCCTAATTAGTCCATGATTAGCCTTAAGTGTTATAGTAACACGTGTGCTAATGACGGCTTAATTAGGCTTAATAAATTTGTCTCGCGGTTTTCAGGCGAGTTTTGTAATTAGTTTTTTTATTAGTATCCAAAACTCCTTCCGACATCTCATAAAACATCCGATGTGACATTCAAAAAAATTTCACCTCCTACCTAAACGCCCCCAAACGAGGCCATGTTTAGATTAAAAAAAATTCAACCCAATGAATAGTACCACTTTCATCTTATTTGGCAAATATTGTCCAATCGTGGACCAATTAGGCTCAAAAGATTCATCTCGTGATTTCCAATTAAACTGTATAATTAGTTATTTTTTTACCTACATTTAATACTCCATGCAAGCGGCTAAAAATTAATGTGATGGAGAGAGAGTGAAAAATCTTGGAATTTTGAGGGTAACTAAACAAGGCCCGAGTGGAAAATCACACGGGGGGAATAGAGGAGATCTACCAGTACTGCGTTTTGTAGGCCAAGCTGGGAGTACAAAAGCATCCCTCTTGAGATCATTCATGTCTTTCACCAACTTTCGCCATGTCTTGTTTACTCCAAAAAAGCTCTTGCAGGCTTTTACTAGGGGTGTGTTTAGATGAAAAAGTTGGGGTGAAAAGTTACTGTAGCACTTTTCGTTGTTATTTGGTAAAATTTGTCCAACCATAGATTAATTAGACTCAAAAGATTCGTCTCGAACTTTACAGACAAACTATGTAATTAGTTTGTTTTTTACCTACATTTAATGTTTCATGCATGCGTTTAAAGATTTGATGTGATGGGTGGAAGAGGAAATATTTTGGGTTTCTGTAGGAAGTGAACGCGGCCTAGATTCTTCAGTCTTCACTGCTGGCTGCTGAAGACCCAACAAGGCAACAACACAATGAATACAGTGATCGAGCCCCAGCTACAACTGCGAAACAACCTTCGCGGCTTCGCCAATCAATGCTGAGCGAAGCAGCTCGTCATTACTCAAAAAATAAAGATCCGTAAATGTGATCAATATTCCCTGTTCGGCTGAGCTTATCAGTACGGCTTATCAGCCGTGGAACAGTATTTTTATCTCACAGCAAATCAGCCACAACCGGCTTATAAACCAAAAAATAGCCTGCCGAACAGGGCCATTACTTAGGGGTGTTTAGTTTCTTGGGTGAAAAATTTTGGATGTCACATCAAATGTTTGATAGAATATTGGAATGAGTGTTCGGATACTAATAAAAAAATTAATTACATAACTCGCTTGAAAACCGCGAGACGAATTTATTAAGCCTAATTAATCCGTTATTAGCATATGTTTACTGTAACACGACATTGTCAAATCATAGATTAATTAGGCTTAAAAAACCCGTCTCGCAAATTTATCATAATCTGTGTAATTAGTTATTTTTTTCATCTATATTTAATACTCCATGCATGTGTCTAAACATTCGATGTGATGGGTGAAAAAAATTTTAGAAGGAACTCAACACTCCCTTACTTAGAAATTACATTTTACCCCTATCGAAACCTATTTTAGCATGTAATGATTGGTTGAAGAAGTAGAGAAAGTAACCTACTATATAACTAGGTGGACCATACTTATAAGTGCACTTACTTTGGGACAGAGAGCTAATATTTTTTATATAAAGTTTGTAAACTACAAAAGTTATAGATCATATTGATAACTGTAACTTTGTATAGACTATTCCCTCTGTTCCGCATTGACTATCGTTGGGGAGTAGCATTTGAATGTCAAGATTCCCTGCGTTTGTCATGCATCTGGACTCCTCCTCTGCCTACATTCAGAGAATCTCTGATAAACCCACCCAGAAGCTACAACGACACAAATAAAGGGACAGAGGGAGTATGTTAGCATCTCAAGTAGTCATTTGAAAAGTTGAAAAATTGAATTTGGAAATTTAATTTTTTTTAAAAAAATTATGGCACTCCAAATAATTTTAAATCGAAAAATATCATCTTTAAAGTTATAGATGACATTGAACTCTACTTTTTATATATAAAGTTCGTCTTCATCGGACTTTATATACAAAAGTTATGAATTTTTTTAGGTAGTAACTATTAAAGCTTATGGTAGACAAGCAAGGGGGAATGATGCCATTTTTAATTTCTCTTTCATCTCCTAAAAACTATTTTAATAGATATAGTGTCTAAGAACTAATTACTACAATTGAAATCCTCTATCAAAAAATAATATTAAGCAGTGTCTATCACCCAATATCATACAATAAAGTGTGTTTAGTTCCCCGTTTCACCTAAAAAAAATTTAGGTTTTGGTCCATCATTTTATAAAATGGAACTAAACACCATGCAAAATTTTTGGCAAAAAGGTATCCATTCTCCATTTTGAATTTTGGCCTCAAGAGGCCAAAAAAGCCAAAAAAAACCCCCACCCACCCTATGAAAAATTTAGCATTTTGGATGAAACTAAACACACATAAAAAATTTGGCATTTTGCAATTCATCATTCTAAAGTAGTTGGCATTTTATATTTTACATTTCATGGAGAAGTAAACACAGCCTAAATATATACCTAATATTGCAAACCTTGTCGATTTAGAGCATCTCCGAGAGATATGCTACCTTAGTCATCTAGATTATATTTGGTATTTTTCATCAAAAATTGATGTTCAACAGATGTGCTATCTTGTTTGCTAAAATACCAACCTGGCCGTCCCGTGCTTCTCGCTGGGTAAAAATAGCATGCCATGAAGGCTTGCTATCTGCATGATGGTGTACAAAGCAAATGACGAGAGTACACGAAATGGGGAAGCGAACCAATCTTAACTTGATATGTCAATGCTAAAAAATAGATAATGAGAAATTTAGAAAGACTGTTGTATTACTCTACTCTTTTAGAGGATATTCTATTTTAGAAAATGGCTAAATTATGAATTTTAAACTCTTATTTTACACAATCTTTTGAAGTTGCTCTTACTATATGGTGTCATGAGTATGTCTTGGAAGTTACTGAACCAAAGAGGGAGCAGGATAAAAAAAAGAACCGTCATTTCAGCTGCCCCTGTCCTCCGAATACAGGAGTGTACAGTACATACTAGTAGCAACAAAGGCTTGGTTTAGATGCCCGATACGGGGCGCCGAATCACTATTAAACATAGTAGCAATTTTGTTTTTATTTGGTAATAATTGTTCAAATATTGATTAATTAGGTTTAAAATATTCGTCTCGTAAAGTATAACAAAACTGTGTAATTAGTTTCTGATTTCATCTACATTTAGTACTCCATATATATGCCGATATTTTGATGTGATAAGAAATCTTTTTTTTTGTATAGTAAAATTTAGAAGTGAATTTAGGTATCTAAATAAGACCTTAGTGCACTGCTTAGGCTGGAACCTGCTGGAGGATGTGAGCTTTTGGGGACACTCAGCTCACCTACCAAGTACCAACAGATGTGTCTCATTCATTCGTATCAGATGTGTGAAGCAGCCACAGTGGAGACAGACCAGTGCAGTGACCAGAGGGAACAGGGGTATCTGAGTACCAGATTCTTGTTGGTTCCCTACTGTTAATCTTCCTCATTAGTACAGTACTACCTATCATCCAGATTCAACAACTTTTGAACTGCAATTACAAACATGGCAATTTGTAAGGATGAATCTTGTGAAACCAAGAAAAGGATTGTGTGCTCTTTGCTACCATCACCGAATTTTGAGCGACACGCTGAACATCAGCTTTCTACATTAGGGGAAAATGGCATGAAATGCCCAACGACCTTGGAAAGGAAAATTAGCCCAACACCTTGGAAGCATCACACCTTGGAAGCACGTCTGCATCAAAGGCCTTTTTTTTTGGCAGGGCTCCCTTTGCCTCTGACTTCGGCTACGGTGAGGGGTTAAAGTCCAGAAAACGTGGCTTCTTTAGGCTCCAGAGAGAAAAACTGCTTCACGCTGGTTCAGGAGGAAGCCTTGTCAAATACAGTAGGCTCAAATAAAAGCACAGTGCTAGAGCCTAGAGCACGACATTTCAGTTCCTGGTTCTTGCCATGTCCGCACAGTGACCTGTCAGCCAAATAACTCCAGCCAGAACAAAGACACTTTTAAGCACAAGACCAACATTTTCAGCAGCCATCAACACTTAAAAATACATCACTATAAGATTACTACAAACAGAGATCAAACAACCCACTGATCCCTTTTCTATACAACAAAAAAAGACAACTTTTTTTGTCCCAGCCACTCACATAACATTACAACACTTTACTTAACACTAAGCTAAGCCATGAACAGTTGAGCTCCAAGAAACGGCCGCTCAAGGAGAAGAGCAGGAGAGGTGTTCACGGAGGTGGGTATGGTGACGACATGCGTCACGGTCTGGCCTTGCCGGCCGCGGCGGTGGCGCGGCCGTGCATGGCGCCGTATCCGCGGGAACCGAGCCCGAGGAAGCCGAGGAGGAGGAGGCCCTGCCGGTACGGCAGGAACGTGCGCCGCCGCATCTCCTCCGCCTCGGCGCGCCGGGCCTCGTACAGCCGCGCGTGCGCCGACGACCTCCTCGCCCTCCCGCGGCCTCGTGATGCCGCCGCCGGGGACGACGGGGAGGGGTTCCTCTTGGGCGCCGGCGGAGGCGACGCGTTGGAGGGGAGAGGTGGGTGCCCGCCGCCGTCGGACTTGCGCCGGTGGAGGATGCCCTTCAAGAAACCCCACCTGCGGTAGTAGCTTCTTGACGACGAGGAGGAGGAAGCGGAGGACGCCGTCGAGGAGGAGGACGACGACCGCGACGCCGCCTCACCCGCCGCTGCTGGCTCCAGGGACTTCGCCGCCGGGGCAGGCGACGACGACGGCGAGAGCCAGCGGGCGCGGAATGGGGAGAGGGAGCGGTACCGGCGGTGCACGGGCGGGCTCCGGCGGAGACGGCCGCGCTCGTCCGCCGTCCCCGCAGGCGCCGGCTGCTCTGAAGGCGGCGGCTGTGGCGGCCGGGGGATGTCTCCGTCGAGAGGCGGGAGCGCCTGCGGGCGGAGGAGGAACGACGCGAGCCGCATTGGCCGGATCTGGCCGTTGTGGAAGAGCTCGTCGGCGGAGAACATCGCCGCAGCCGCCGCGGCGGGAGACGGGCAGCGCGAGGCGAAGTCGAAGTCGAATCCCAGCTCGCAGCCGCCGTACTCGTCCGCAGTGCCGGGGCCGCCGCGCGTGGGGCTCACCGGCGCGCTGTAGAAGCAACCGGCAGCGGAGAACGACGGGTCGCGGGCGGGCGACGGGTCGCGGTCGGGGCTGGACGGCGCGCTTACGAAGGGTGTGGAGCACGCGCTTTCGTCCCCGCTTGCGCATCCCACGCCGCCGCCGCTGGCAGAACGGTCGCCGGAGCTGGCGGCCATCGGGCCGGCGACGTGTGGTATGGCAATGGCCAATGGGGATGGTGAGACATTGAAGTGACGAGGATTTTAAAGCGCTCCAGAGGAGGAGTTTGGTTGGATGCTGGATATTTTCTGATTTGCACCCCTGAAAACCTGAAATTCTTATTCATCTTGATATAGACCCCTGCTCCGAAAATTTGATTTTGAGATAAACAAATTACAGGTAAAAACGTATATTCAAATATGTCTGTTTGAAACACCCCGGCTCTACTCTGAACTAGAGAGGTAAAATGGTAAAAATAAAGAGACCGATGTAGAGAAAATGGCTCGTCTTTCAAATGGTACACAATCCAAATCGACCTATATTCTTAGATAATTATGCTATAAAATACGTGCTTATGCACGTTTGCAAAAAAAAATGTCATGATATTCGCATGCATGTTTATTAATGCTGCCTACTATTGTGTACAGGACAACTAACGTCATGAAACCTCCAGTAAGGACGCCAGAGAAAACGCCAGTGAACACATGCAGCTGCACTTAGTACTATTAAACACACCGAAAAAGGAGCTAATAAGGGTCATATTTGTTATAGTTTATAAGCTGTCTATGACAAAAATAAATTGAGACTAAGAGCAAGCCTAAAATACAGCCTGCTGCAACTACAACGTAGTCCATATACATAGGACCCGCGTAACCAGTCTATAACTATTGTTTTCTTCCCACAATGTATATGGACTAAGTAGTCTATAAGATGGGACCCAATGAGAATAAAAAAATATTTATCTTCAATCCATCAGCCACCACAGGGAGAGAGAGAAAGGAGGAGTAAGAAAATAATTTTTTTTATTCTCTATGGGTAGTCCATAAGTTTATGTGTATCTTTTACTATGGACTATATTTTTGAGTAACATTGTGCGTGGTTGCTCTTACAGCCTACCTCTTAGCCTATCTATACAGTAGTTATCTCTTCAGCATTAATACATGCCCGTCTGTCTCTCTCACAGAGTTTCTCGATTCTCATGTCTAAGCCAGCTGTAAACTTACAGCCCGCTTGTCTTCTCCACGTCAGCATTCAGCATGCTTCCATCTTGCTATTTTACTTGCTCTAAGGACGTCCTTAATGACAACTTACAAATAGCTAGCTAGATGGGGCTTAGAAATAATAAAAAAAAGACACTATAGTAGAGAGTTACGTAAGCTACAAGAGAGTTGTTTTTAGGAGATCGTGCTAGACTAACTATTTAGGAGTCGCTAGCTATTTAGGAGTTGCTAGCTATTAACTACTTGATCTTTCTCCTCGATAGCCAATAGAATTATTCCTAGACTAGCTATTAGGGAACCATTGTGGACGCCCTAAAAGCCAAACAACTTGTCTTTTTATAGTTTTTTCTGGCCACGTATCTGCGCACAACACATAGACCCTATTTGGTTCCATTTGCCATGGCAAAAATTTAGCCCCTAAACTTTTGCTGCTAACTTTAGTACTACATGGGGTGTTTGGATCCATGACAAAAGTTTAGTCCTTCATCATAAATTGACTGATTTGCCCCTCATTTAATTAAGGAAGAGAGGGCGCAGGTGGGGGTATTGGGCGTCCAGCACGCTCCCAATGAGTTTTAGTTCAGTTTTGTACCCCTTGAGGTGTAAATGGACAAAACTTTAGTCTACCCCATTTGCTCACTTTTAGCTCACCTGTTTAGATCCCCATGGCAAAAAAAAAAACAGAGCTAAAAGTGCAGGACTAAAGTTTTGCCAAGAGAAACAAACATGACCATATTTGTACTAAAACGCAGAAGTTGAGTCAGCCAACTTGTTTTGACAGCGTTTTTTTTCTTTATTTGTATAGTTTTTCAGAGAAGTTTTAACGCTCTGCCAGACAATGCCTAAACAGCTTCCATGATTAATTAGTTTTGATAAGTGCGCTTTGACTTGCCGCAGCCAGCTCAGCTAGAGATTAAACTGGAATGGAAGAACTTTATCCCAATGTCAGTTGTGTTCAATTGGCTAATCACTTTTTTATATCAATATTTGCAGGTTAGTTCTTCCTAACCATCGATTTGCAATAAACCGCTTCAAGCAGCATTTAGAAACTTAGTTTTTATTACTCCCTCAAACAATTCCTTTTTTGATAACCCCTTGCACCAAATATCAACTAGATCTACATATAGTCCGTGGGCTGATATTTCACCGTATACATAGAAAAATATTAAGATATTTCATGATTATTTTGTCAATTGGAAGTAATTTATATATTACTTTAATCCAAGAGACATTAATGTGCATGAAAAATAACTACAAAAAGTTATCAATGTATTTTCTTTAACACAGTTTAAAATGTCATGTATCATCCCAATTCCTAAAAAAAATAATTTGGACCTGAAACAAAAATCAAAGGATGAATAGAAAAGCATACATTTTATTAGGAGCTGAATTATCCGTTTTAGAACAAGGGAGTAGGTAATTGAACACAAAGGCCTTTCAGAAACTTGATCGGAGCTCCATCGTGGAACCATGCATTCATCATGAAGCAAATTTCAAAATAAAAAAAAAATCATCATCACGAGGCAAATTTAGTTGTTGCCATGAAGCATGCATGCATGCCACACACGAAGCATCTCGGCTTCATTCTTCTAATTAATCTTTGTCCAGAGATCGGCCGCTTCGTTCGTGCTCGAAATATGAATCGGCTTCGTTCAAATCTCTCTCGATCGGCTTCAGACTTTCCATCGCAAAAATGCGCTGGGGGTGAGGCTTCTTTCATGCGCTCTCTTGTGACGGCACGAGCCGTATGACACGTATATGTGCGGCCGTAAGCTTTATTATTAGGTAGAGTCGTCACTGAAGACTGTGTTACCTACGTAGCTTAGCAGCGGAACTAGCTAAGGTAGCAAGCTCACAAAACATACAACGCGCGAGCATTTTTCATGCACTCACCATATAATATGATATTCGTGTTTCAGGAAGACCGTGGGGGTCGAGTTAATTAGTTCTTGGCCTAACCATCTATTGAGGAAATTATTTTTCGCTGATCAAAGTAGTGGTAGCCCCTCTCGTAGGAACATACTGTCCGCACTAATGCATTATAGAGGATTCGAAGTTTTGAACTCATGACATCTATTTTTTTTAAAAAAACATTTGAGCCCAATAAATGATCTCAAACGAAAAAGAACATCAACTATGATGTTTTAATTAGATCTCATTAGGTATTGCAACTTTTTTATAGAGCATGTCTCTATCCAAGGCTTTTTCGGAGAATTCAAAATTTTAAGAACTCACATTGAAAATTAGGCCTCTAAACAACGTTAAATGAAAAACTTATCAAATATGCAATTATAGATCTCGTTGAGATCTACAATTTGTCTATAAAGCAGTAAGGAAGGAGCCCTCTCTACTTTGTCTCATCTTGGTTCAAATTTGGACAAGTTCTGAATTTATTTGCATGACAAAAATCTTGCATTTTCAGGGTGGTTGACATAAGAGAGAAGGTCCCCCAAAATGAAATATAGGCGCCAAAATTTAGTTCACCGCTTTATTTGAGGCCACGTTGCTGTCGGCTCGAATTCTGAACTGATAGCGAAAACCTTAGGACATGAGTCTAAGATGATAATCATTTTCACTATTGGTCTCAATGGCCACTAGACCCACCTACTTATGAATCGATAGTGGAAACTTATCATAAGCGGTTTTAAAAATGATCTGGTGGTAAAAATATTGTTGCGACTATAATTTTCACGGGTGAGCGAGCATGAGGTCGGTGGCGTGTGGCCCCACAATGAGCTAGGGCAGCGTTCGATGTGGGGTTGATGGTTGGGAGAGGGCACGCGGGTGCTGAGTTCCATGGTGGGGAGTCGGACAGCCCCCGCGCTATACCATGTGGAGCCTCCTCCCAAGGTGGGGCAGCTTGGTCCATCCTCCTTACGTGTGTATGTGTTGGTAGCGTTACTGGGAAATATCTTGTATATGACTTGTGGGCCCTCCAATCCATGTAACGTGTGTATGAGCCACCATCTAGAAAAACACAAAGTGCTTCTAATGGTTGAAAGCACTTAGGATTTTGTTTCTTGGATTTCCACTGAGGGGGGGGGGGGGGGGGAAGGGAGGTGCGTGGAGCCCACCAGTGGGGTCGGCCGACCACACCTAGGTCACTGTCCCCACTGGCCACACCTTACTTTATGCAAAGAACTACTCCATGTACATGTGGAACTTGTTATACTCATTTTTTTTATTCCGAGGCATGTTGATGATGTTTTCAATGTGTAAAAGCATGTCGTTTTTCACCATCAATAAACCTTCCGGGTAGTGGCGGGTGCGATCGTGACCGCTATCCCTGGCACTCTAACTAACATCTACAAAATGAAATTTTCATTATCCACTCTACATCTCAGTATTGAAAATAGTGTCCAGAGATTCAATTCCAATGAACCTTCAGACAATAATTGTTGAGATTCCAATGAACCTTCAGACGATAATTGTTGAGATGACGGAGTGTCAAGAAGCTTGAGAGTTAGAATAGATAGAATAGTGAGCTGTTGGAGACAAACTTTTAGTCGAGGGAACCCAAACCAAACCAACTACAAGCATGAAAGCACAGGTTAGTAGATGTTAACAGCAAAAAGGCCTGCAGTCTATTTCGGATATCCGGATGACTTATCATTATCAGATGGATACAAATACAGTCTCATCAACATCTTTTATATTGAATTGTAATTTTATTTCATAGTTTTCAATTTTTAATTTTATTTTATTTTTAAATTTAAATTTTAAACGTGTTAATACTTTGAACGTCACCATAGCCCAGCAGCTTTGCTGAGCCCTGTGAACTGTGTGCCCCAGCCCTCCCCTAGTTTTGTGCTCATGGTATCATATAGGAAGCCTGCTCCCTTGTTGCTGGCTGGGGCATCGAGGTGCGACTAAACTAGCATCATACTCGACGCTGCTTAGTCTTGTGTCTTCATTCCTCGCATTCGCACTGGCCCAACACAAGTAGCAGGATGTGTTGGCCCAAGGCCGAAGCCCATGAAGCATACACCAGCCGAGCCTTTCTCGGTTCTCCTGGCTGGTGGCGTGCCGCGTGCGGCGTTCCTCTCAGTCGTGAGCTACGTCGTTTAGCTGGTTATAGTGGTTACCCTGCTGCCTGCTAGTTTTTGGAATTTGGACGTGGCATGCCCCGTAGTGCTGGTGCCTGGAGCCGAATTTGGCTTTTGGCGTAGCCACCTTTTAAATTTTTAAATTTTAATTTTCATATAAGAGTTCTAAATTAGTAAAATAAATCAATAATATATCCATTTTGACTATCTCGACAAGCTCTTTTTGTGATGGTGCTCTCAATTTTCAGCATTTGAGATGGTATGACTTTTGTATGTACTCAAAAGATATCAGCTTAGGTATGCATAAGCTATGTAAGCTATGACAATGTAGCTCAACTTTCAAAAATCAGGACAATGCGACTTGTATATGAACTATTGATAATTTGCTTGTACACGTATAATCTAGTTGTAATTAGGACTCATGGAGTGGTCAAATGACTACAACACATGTTGTATAGATAGATGTTGCTTTTACTCAATATCCGGAGGAATATTCGTAACCGACACTATCCGCGTCCAACTCAACCCGTATTCGATATATATTTATTCGTATTCGTATCCGTAGTTGTATCCGATAGCTATCCGTGTCTGAATCCGAGGAAAAATGTGAAAACAAATATGATATCAACAGTATCCGATCCGTTTTCATCCCTCTCCTAGGTTTGACTCCCGAAAGCTCTGCCCATATTAAGCTTCCGTTCGCAAGGTTTTCTCATGGTCACACGTCTGTTGAATTTGATTTGATACGTCTCTTCCCTCATGTGGCGTCCCATGGCTCAACTTCAACTAGCGCCTGAGAAAGCGAGGGCCGTGTCTGTTTCCTCGTGAAACCCACACATGTCCCCGTCTTTTCAAATGACACGCCAACTTTTTCCACAAAATTTAGGACGTGTGTGAATATTTGTGGATCACACAGTCACACTAGTCTTTTTTTTAAAGTGGAACACAGTCACACCAGTACTAGTACGCACTTTCCTCCGTTTTCGTTTACTTGTTACCAACCTTTTATTATAGTAAATTTGACCATCTATTTTTTTCTTCTAAAAAATCTTAGATACTTCAATGTATATAATACTAATGAAGTATGTTCAATAAAGAATCGTATATGTGAAAACTTGATGTATATAAAAATCTTTTGTAGAAAAAACATATGGTCACAATTAATACAGTAAAAGTTCGGTGACAAATAAATAAAAACGGAGGTAGGATCAGATTTAAACTGGGCCCACGTTCATGAAAAATCGATTTCGGCTTTTGTGCTCAAATCTAAACTGGCCCCAAAAGCTTTTTCTCCCAGCATGATGAAACAGTCAGGCCCAAGAGCTCCAAATCCCAGGCCCATGTCCAACAGGTCCATATCTACTCTAGTTAGACTCAGAGCCACCCAACTAATCGGTCCAAATCCTAGGCCCAGAATCCAGACCGCCAATCCGAAAAATCCGGGCCGCTAGCAAACAAATACAGTTGGCTCGCACACGGGGCGAGCGCTTGCTGCTACAGTTTGCCTTCTTCTTCCCAACAGAAGCGAAGCATCTATTCTCCAGTTCTCCCCCCTTCCCAATCCGCGGCCATGTCTTCGCCGCCGGCGCCGGCGGAAGAGGAGGGTCGTGCGCCGACCAAGTACGTGCTGATCACCGGCGGCGTCGTCAGCGGCCTCGGCAAGGGCGTCACCGCCAGCAGCATCGGCGTCGTCCTCAAGGCCTGCGGGCTGCGCGTCACCTGCATCAAGATCGGTACGCGCTCCTCACTTCCTCCGCCGCTTTGCGAGGTGGTGCTTCTGGTGACCGACCCCTAAATAGAACCCTAGAGCCGCTTTGGGCGGGGGTGGTCGGCGCGAGATAGGAGTGTGTTATGATTGGAGTGAGTGGTGAATGCGACCCGCTTCCGTGATTCTGCTAGGGTTTAATCTTAATCTTTTCCGGATTAGGTGATTGGGTGGCAAAAGCGGTAGTTTGTTGGGTTCTGCTTGGAGCCCCAGTGGTCAATCCTCTCGCAATTCTTTACTACGGCTTGGTGTAATTTGGGGGCAATGATGAGTAGTAGTCAAAGATTACCTTCTTGGTGTTCCAGTTCCAGTTACTTGTCACCTTGGCTCTAGTGAATTGAAAATTAAAATGGTTGGTCCATCATGAATTGATGAGCCCGTGTGTGCTAATTGTCAGGTTTTGAAAGGCTTGTTGCTGTCTGTCTCACTAGTACCAGTCCTTTTTTGAGCTTTTTTAGGTAAACTTTTCCTTCCACTGTGAAGGTTGCTGTTGGCCCTTTTAGTGCAGTGGCGTGGCCTTCGATTGTCGTTTTATAGGCATGCTGCACTGTATGTACCCCTTCCTTTTATGCTTCTGAATGGCTTTCTGTGATTAGCCTTTTAAAGAATTCTGTCTAAAGTGGAGGCACTTTTAGGATCTCTTGCTATCACAAAAAAGGCTAAATCAGAGGGTTATTTTTTTCTGTGTGATTTTACAATACAAATGTTTTGCTTATGGATGTGGATGTTAAATCGTTTGGAGGGGCTTTGGTCTGGCATTTGTCTTACTACTTTGGTCTCCTTGTTTTTGTAGATCCATACTTGAACACAGATGCTGGCACAATGTCCCCCTTTGAGCATGGTGAGGTGTTTGTTCTTGATGATGGTGGAGAGGTACAGCTCCCTAATACTTGCATTTAATACACATTCTTTAAATTTGCAGTCTCGGTGGTATCTACCTAACGTGCGGTATCTGTAGGTCGACTTGGATTTGGGGAATTATGAGCGTTTCATAGATGTTACTTTGACGAGGGATAACAACATTACCACTGGAAAGATATACCAGGTGAGTACCTTCTGCCTCAAGGAAATGGTTGCCTTTTCTCATTTGAGATTGTAAACCGGTAGTTTCCTCTTCTTTCAGTCTGTCATTGAGAAGGAGAGAAGGGGTGATTATCTTGGAAAGACTGTACAGGTAATTCTTCTGTGGCATTTATTACTCGAGCTACATTGTATGGACTGCCCATATGGCAAAATCCGAAACACCTATGGTTTCAAATATCCAGGTTGTTCCTCATGTCACGGATGAAATAAAACAGTGGATACAGTCAGTGTCTTCAGTTCCTGTGGATGGGCAGACTCGTCCAGCTGATGTTTGTGTTATTGAATTGGGAGGCACTGTAGGTAGGGTTTTATGACATCTTACGATCTGACACATCTGTAATTATTAATGTAGCAGAGAAATTGATTTCGCTCTTATTTCAGGTGATATTGAGTCAATGCCATTCATTGAAGCTTTGCGCCAATTATCCTTTTCTCTTGGTATAGCTGGTTTTTCCATTTCAGTTTCCACATTTTATGGTTGCTGCGTTGTTTTTGTTACAACTTACACTCTTATGAGACTTATATTGTTTCTCATGGTCTATTTTTTCTTTCTATTTCTTTGGGAACAGTTGGACCCATAGATTAGGGTACACTCTCTGCACTGCCATTTCTTTTATGTTAATGTAGTATTCACATATTTTACATTTCTTGGAAGTAAAAACATCTTTCTTGTTAGTGACTGTCATGAATATGACTCATACTCTTATATGCGTGTTCTAGGCAAGGAGAATTTCTGCCTCATACACGTTAGCCTTGTTCCAGTATTGGGTGTAGTTGGTGAGCAGGTAAACAATTCTTCCTTTAACGATGATGATTAATTCTGCTTATTGCTTCTTCTATCCTGAAATGAGGGAAACAATCTCATTGCATGCACTTTTCAAGTCTTATCATGACATATTTACTGGTACTTGGAATCTGACGTTCTTGTTTCCCTTTTTTGTAGAAAACTAAACCAACACAACACAGTGTACGAGAATTGAGAGCCTTGGGTCTGACTCCTGATCTTCTAGCATGCCGGTCAGCACAGGTAATGCAAAGACGTAAAAAAAAAGTTAATAACTAATAGCAGATTCTTTAGAATATGCCTTATTTTCCTTCATCATTATATAGATTTCTGAGAATCTTTCCCATGTATTGGATATTTGTGACAAGAAGTCTGCTGTTGAATTTGTTTTTCATTTTCTGTAATGAATTTTGTTCCAAGCAGTCATTAGCTCATTTTAATCTGCCTTGGCTTAGTACATGTATCTTTTCTGTTCATGTGTTTCTTGTTGTAAAATTGTTTTCTTCTCTTGTCCAATTTGTATTTAAGCGTTCCTTTCTAATCAGAGCTATGTTTATCTGTTCTTTCAGCCACTAATAGGATCTGTTAAAGAGAAGCTTTCACAATTTTGCCATGTCCCGGTATGTTTCATGATTATAAATAAATCTGGAAAAATGCCATTTATTCAGTGTTTCTCGACTCACATTCTGTCTTACTTCCTGTAGGTCGAGAACATACTTAACATCCATGATGTTCCAAATTTATGGCATGTCCCACTTATTCTTAGAGTGAGTTGCAACGTTCACTAAAATCTTAGCCTTGAATTTTGTGTAGAAATATATTGAGTCTATATATGTATTGCACTTAGTGTTGCTAATTTTGGCAAGTACTGTTTTGCAGAACCAAAAGGCTCATGAAGCTATAATCAAACAACTAAACCTTGCTAGGTGAGTCAGACAATTACTGAAAATCAGTGCTTATCAATGAATGTAGAGTCTTAGGATGGTCTGCACATGGAATTGTTTTGTAATTTACCCATAACAGTGTTTTTAGAAGTGCTTGGCACCAGTTATGCCAACTACCTAGCACCTAGGTGGGCTAGACAGTTGTTTTTAAGCAGTGATTCATATACTGCTGAGAAACCATATATTACCAATATTGGCAGATGATTGGCTTAAACTTCCAAAATTTTTTTACTATGTTTGAAATCATCCTAATTAACGTTGAAAGGCTTACTCAGACTTGTTTGGTGTGATTGATTGAGATGATTACATTGTATTTATTGCAATGGCATCCCCTGTTTTTATATATTGTGTTATGGGCTTGTGGTTACTATTATCTTGGAGCAATATCATCTTGGATTTTATTTTATAGATCTGCTGGACCACCTGAGTTACGAGATTGGACAGATATGGCTGAGTCGTATGACAACCTCAAGAACTCTGTTAGTGTTGTGATAGTATTTGATTGTTGGTTCTTTTGTTGGTGCAGAATAAGTCTGAATGAATATCATGATTATGCAGGTTAAAGTTGCTTTGGTTGGGAAGTATACTAATCTGACAGATTCTTACCTATCAGTGGTGAAGGTTGGTACAGATGATCCTTACATATGAGTGGCGAAGTTAAGTAGTTTGTCAATTGTGATAATTAGCCTGCAAGCACAAAATTTAAGTTACATATTTTATGTGGTGAAATTATTATTATTGTTACAGTTCCATGGTTTCCTAGAGTATAAACAATTGTTCTCTAATAATTGTTAAATAACTGAGGTTTAGAGCTGCCACAATGTGTTTTTACTGTGGATGTAATTTGGGTTCATGTACTATACATGAAAAATGTTTTTTTCTAATTCGTTTGTGCATATCTTAATTTATTCCAGGCTCTCCTACATGCCAGTGTTGCCTGTTCGTTAAAGCCATCTATCCAGTGGATTGCAGCTTCGGACCTTGAAGATGCAACTGCAAAAACTGTAAGCCACTAGCCATGTGTTCTAATATTCGAAAACAGCAGCAATAGCACCACAATGTTTCAGTTGTTCAATTTTTTGGGGAGTTCTGATAAGTATCTCAGTACCCCATAGCATTTGTATCTTTCTTAGCTCAAGTTTTCTGTACCAAGGTTTTTCTACTTTCAGTTTCACATTTGTAGCTACACTCAGTTTCCTCCTATTATGGTTCCTGTCCTTTCTTTGTATGTGTTACTGCATCCCTTGATGACAATTTTTTCAATAGGCACCAGATGCCCATGCTGAAGCCTGGGAAACTCTTAAAGTGAGTATGCCAATTGCATTTCTTTATTATTTTAAATATGCAAGTCAATTTTGAAAGTTAATATTAATAAAATCTGAAAATTGTAGGGTTCATCATGCATTTTGATACCTGGAGGATTTGGGGATCGTGGAATCTCAGGGATGATATTGGCTGCAAAATATGCTCGTGAGAATAAAGTTCCATACCTTGGTATTTGCTTGGGCATGCAGATATCAGTGATTGAGATGTCCAGACATGTGTGTATGCTTCCATTTTTTCTTTTACTTAAAAACTATCCATATAGATTCTTACTTTTATTATTATGCTTTTCTAGGTCCTGGGCCTGGTAGATGCAGACAGTGAAGAGTTTAACAAGGATACACCAAATCATGTTGTTATGTACATGCCTGAGGTACTTCTTTTCTGGTAAGTTTATGGAAGAGCTGACTTTGAAAAGTTTGATCTAATTCCTTGACAATGAACTGTTCAGGTTTCAAAAACACATATGGGAAACACGATGAGGTTGGGCTGCAGGAGAACATTCTTCAGCAAACCTGATTGTCTTGCATCAAAACTGTATGGGCCTTGATTCTTTCTTGGTCAATATCATACTATTTTCTCTGGCATTACTGAATTTAGCTTGAAACTCAATCCATTGTCATCCACACTGAAAAATTCCTAATGTAGTTGTGTTATCTAGAGCTTTCCTTACTGTTTTAGGGAATGGTTTTCTATATTACTTGGCTAACCCTAGAAGGGTAGCTATATAGTTCCATACATGGGCCACATGGGCCTTAGCCTCATGGGCCTACATATACTCCAACACCCCCCCGCAGTCTGAACTACCGTCGCAGCGGAGTTCGAGGCTGAAACAAGAAAGAACACACACAACCCCCCACAGACGCAACTAGCCACTGGTGATGTTGAGGCTGGAGCGAAACTCGGCGAAGGTCGAGGACGGGAGGCCTTTGGTGAAGATGTCCGCGAACTGGGAGGTCGTCGGGACATGAAGGACCCGTACCTCGCCCATGGCAACCCGATCACGGACAAAGTGGAGGTCGATCTCGACATGCTTCGTCCGCTGGTGCTGGATGGGGTTGGTGGAGAGGTAGACCGCACTGACGTTGTCGCAGTAGATCAGTGTGCTCCTGGAGGGTGGAGTGTGCAACTCAGCAAGTAGTTGCCGGAGCCAGGCGGCCTCCGCCACGCCGTTAGCCACGGCGCGGTACTCCGCCTCGGCACTGGACCGGGAGACCACCGGCTGGCGCTTGGAAGACCAAGACACCAGGTTGCCGCCCAGGAAGACGGCGTAGCCGGAGGTGGAGCGGCGAGTATCCGGGCACCCGGCCCAGTCAGCGTCGGTGTAGACGACGAGGTCGGTGGAGGAGGCCCGGTGTAGGAGGAGGCCGTAGTCGAGGGTGCCCCGGAGGTAGCGGAGGAGACGCTTGAGAGCCGTGAGGTGAGGCTCCCGAGGATCATGCATGTGGAGGCAGACCTGCTGAACTGCATAGGTGATGTCCGGCCTGGTGAAGGTGAGGTACTGAAGGGCCCCGGCAAGACTCCTGTATGCAGTGGGGTCGGCCACCGGAGGTCCCTCAGTCTCCGACAGCTTGCCCTGAGTGTCGACTGGAGTGGAGCAGGGCTTGCAGTCAGACATCCCAGCCCGCTCCAGGATATCCCGAGTGTACTGCTGCTGATGAAGAAGAAGCCCAGCAGGACGGTGCTCAACAGTGACACCGAGGAAGTGGTGGAGCTCACCCAGGTCCTTCATCGCAAACTCCTGCTGGAGAGCTGCAATGATCCGCCGAAGAAGTGGCTCGCTGGAGGCAGTAAGGACAATGTCATCAACATAGAGCAACAGGTACGCAGTGTCGGTCCCATGGTGGTAGACGAACAGGGACGTATCAGACTTGGCCTCCACGAATCCCAGGGTCATCAAAAAAGTAGCAAACCGGTGGTTCCATGCCCGAGGTGCCTGCTTGAGGCCATAGAGGGACCTGTTGAGCCGGCAGACCATGTCAGGACGGGTGGTGTCGACGAACCCCGCCGGCTGACTGCAGTACACCGTCTCGGTAAGAAGGCCGTGGAGGAAGGCGTTCTTGACATCCAGCTGGTGGATGGGCCAAGACCGAGCAAGCGCCAGCGAGAGCACTGTACGGACTGTGGCCGGCTTGACCACCGGGCTGAAGGTCTCATCGTAGTCGACGCCAGGGCGCTGAGTGAAACCCCGAAGGACCCATCGAGCCTTGTAGCGCTCGAGAGAGCCGTCCGCTCGGCGCTTGTGAGTCCAAATCCACTTGCCGGTGACGACATTGGCGCCCGGCGGCCGGGGCACCAACTCCCACGTCTGGTTGGCGAGTAGCGCGGCATACTCCTCTTCCATCGCGCGGCGCCAGTGAGGGTCCAGCAGGGCGTCGCGGACGGAAGAGGGTACCGGAGAGACCACCGCGTCGTCGGTCGAAGCCGCGAGGACACGAGGCGGCAAGGTGCCAGCCGCGTGTCGTGTCACCATCGGGTGAACATGCCGCGGGTGTCGGTGAAGCAGCGGCGGATGGTAGACCGGCGAGGGACCACGGGCCGGTGGAGACAGTGGCGGCGGTGTCGGTGTCCCCGGTGGAGAAGGGACCGCGATCGGAGGAGGCCGCGGCCTGCGCTGGTAGACCTGAACCGGCGCGGCGAACCTCGACGGAGGCGCCGGTGCGGGTGCCGAGACGGGATCCGGCGTCGGCAGCCGGCACGACCCCCCCGGGGCAGAAGCGGGGGATGAAGGCCCCGGGTCTGCACCAACCGAAGGAGACGGGGCCGCGCCGGAGGACGAGGGGCCCGGACTCACAGGGGAGCCGGGACCGGTGGCCGGCGCGGAGCGCGGTGAAGCGGTACCTGCAGGAGACCACAAGAAAGGTGGCTGGACCACCGGGTCAGTGGAAAACAGATCGGGTGGGTCAGTGACCGGAGGTGTAGCGGTGCTGGAAAAGGGAAAGACGGACTCATCGAAGACCACATGGCGCGAGATGAGAACGCGTCGGGAGGTAAGGTCGAAGCACCGGTACCCCTTGTGATCAGGGGAGTACCCGAGGAAGACACAGAGCGTGGAGCGAGGGTCCAGCTTGTGAGAGGAAGTGGCAGCAGTGTTGGGGTAACAAGCACACCCAAACACGCGAAGGTGATCATACCGAGGCGGGGTACCAAAGAGGGCGTGGTGAGGAGTGGGAGCGGGACAGGCAGCGGAAGGAAGGCGGTTAAGAAGGTAGGTGGAGGTGTGCAGGCCCTCAGCCCAGAAGCGAGCAGGAAGAGAGGCCTGAAACAGGAGAGTGCGCACGGTGTCGTTTGTGGTGCGAATCATCCGCTCGGCCTTGCCATTCTGTGAGGAGGTGTATGGGCAAGACATGCGGAGCTGAACACCGTGAGAGAGGAAGAAATCTCGGGCGGTGGAGTTATCAAACTCGCGACCATTGTCACACTGGACGGCCTTGATGGTGAGACCGAACTGAGTAGACACCCAAGTAAAGAAGTGGAGGAGCGTGGTAAACGTATCAGACTTCGCACGAAGAGGGAAAGTCCACGAATAATGCGAAAAATCATCAACAACCACAAGATAGTACTTATATCCAGAAATACTGATAACAGGAGATGTCCATAGGTCGCAATGTACAAGATCAAAAATGCGGGCCGCATGAGAGGAAGAACTAGAAAAAGGAAGACGAACATGTCGGCCCAATTGGCACGCATGACACAGTTGCTCATCATGAGCTCGAGTACATGGAAGACCAGAGCTACGACTGAGCTGTATCAGGGCATCACGTCCAGGATGGCCGAGACGCCGGTGCCAGGTAGTAGAGGAAGTAGAAGCGACGAAGGCAGCTGACAAAACGGGCGGCGAAGAAGACGAAGGAGCCGCCGGGAAGCGAAGGGTGTAAAGGGGCCCGGTGCTGTCACATCGGAGCAGAGGACGCCGGGAAGCCAAATCCTTTACAGTAAGACCAGAAGAGTCAAATTCCACAGAACAAGAATTGTCAGCTGTAAAACGTCGAATAGAAAGAAGATTATGAACCATAGAGGGGGCAACGAGAACATCAGGAAGGCGAAAGGAGCCATGAGCACCGGCGGTACCCACAGACGAGACCGGAATACAAGAGCCATTAGCGACCATAATGGACGAAGGGAGAGAGGAAGAGGGAGAGTGAACCGACGAAAGTATACCGGGGTCAGGAGTGGTGTGGTAGGTGGCCCCCGAATCGGCGATCCACTCGGGTCCAACCGGAGGTGTCAGGCCCATGGTGCTGAACGAGCGAGCCAGGGCCGCCTGGTCCCAGCCGGCGACCCCCGGTGGTGAAGGAACGGCAGGAGAAGCTCCGGTGAGCATGGCCATCGGTGGGCGAGTGTCGGCGCCGGGGGTGTGGTAGGGCCACATGGAGATGCGACCGGACCACGGGTTCTGGAACGAAGGCCATGGCGCCCCCCCGTGTGTCCCAGTCGGTACCGGAGCCTGGGGTTGACCACCGCGGCCACCCCCGCGGCCCCCCGCACGGCGACGACGAGAGCCACGACCCCCCCCACCTCCGCTCGGCCCGGAGGGAGGAGGGCCCAGGAGAGACGCCGGTGGCGGAGCCGACGACCGCGGTGGAGCGGGAGGACGCGGCGAAGTAGCAGCCAGGGCCGTCGAGGAGGACGAGGACGTGGTCGAGCCCGGCTGGAGGCCCTGCGTGAGCTCCTCCATGACGAGATCGTCCCGGACCTCCAGGAAGGTGGGGAAGGGCCTCTGGCGGGTGATCCACGTCCTGAGGTGGGCGTAGCGGTCGTTGAGCCCCCGGAGGACGTTGAGGACCAAGATGCGATCCTCGACGGGCCACCCGAGATCCCCCAGGGAGTCAGCCATGGCCTTCATCCGACGGCAGAACTCACCGACGGAGAGGTCACCCTGGACGAAAGTGCGGAAGCTCGCGTCGAGACGTAGTGCCCGGGCCTCAGCGTTGCCCAGGAACTGGCCCTCGAGGGCAAGCCAAGCCCGGCGCGCGTCAGGAGAGGTGCGGACGAGGTCGTGGAGGTCCAGAGAGATCGTCCCCAAGATCCAGGAGAGAACGATGCTGTCGAGACGAAGCCACGACGGCGTCTGGACGGCGACCAAGGTGTCGACGAGGACATGGTCGTCGAGGGCGTAGCGGCGAAGAGTGAGGAGGACCAGGTCCCGCCAGCGGGCGTACGAGGGCGACTCCGGCTCGAGGACCACCGGAACGAGCAGGCGAATGTTCTGGACCCCCCCCCGCCTGGTAGTGCAGCTGAGCCACGAGCGGGTCGGCCGGGTCGTGCCAGAGGACGGTGTGGTGAGACGCCCGGCGACCCGGCGAGGCAGAGGAGTGGGCCCCAACGTCCTGGCCCCCGGGAGTGGTGAGGAGCCGCTCCGCCTCAGCGATCTGGCGAGCCAGGGCATCGGCCGCTTCGCGCTCGTGCTCCCACACGAGGGCGGCCGCCCGCACCCGTGCCTGTCCCTCCGCGGCAGAGGCACGTGCGGCGGCGAGGGCAGCAGCGAGAGATGAGGCGTCACGACCGGCGTAGATCTGGGAAAGAAGTGGTGGCGGGGCCGGGAAGGTCTGGGCACCGGCAGGAGAGAGGTTGCCGGCGTCCAACCCGGCGCCGGGAAGGTGGACGGCGTCAGCGGGGTGCTCTGTCAGGGCAGCAGCAGGGTCCCCCCCACTTCCCCCGACCGCTGGAGCGCCCTCAGCAGTGGCTGCAGCTGTGAGGGCAGCGGCGGGGTGAAGGAGAGGTGCGCTGGAGGTAGGTGGGAGGGAAGGGGTGATGGAGAGGGGCCCTGGAGCAGTGCCAACGGCGGGCAGGGGAAGAAAATGGCGGCTGCCAGCCGGAGTATGAAGCAGGGCGGCTCCTGAAGGAGCGGCTGGCAGGCCAGCGGGAGGGGCGCAGGGCGGGGCAGCAACGGCAGGGAAGGTCCCGGCCCCAGGCCAAGCCGCGCCTGGAGGAGAGGGGTGGCCGCCAGGAAGGGCGGCGGGTCCCCCCCAGGCCACCGGATCGGCAGGATGGCGGCCACCAGAGAGAGCGGCGGCTCCAGGCAGATCAGAGGGAGATCGAAGGAGATCGGCCCAGGAAGGGGAGGAGAGGGGAGGGAACATGGAGAAGTAGGAGGAGGAAGGTGGAGGCCGGCCGGCCATGGCGCCCCCACCGGCGGGCAGAGGAATCCGGCGGGTCAGGGTGGCCGGCGGCTGCTAGAGGAAGAAAAGGCTCTGATACCATGTTTTAGGGAATGGTTTTCTATATTACTTGGCTAACCCTAGAAGGGTAGCTATATAGTTCCATACATGGGCCACATGGGCCTTAGCCTCATGGGCCTACATATACTCCAACACTTACTTGGTAGTGAATATATTTTTGCCTATCACGTTCCTAAATGTGGCTTCTGTTTAGTTGAGATTTGGTGCAAGCCCCTGGTTATTGATCATCTTTAACATTTGCTCTGTATAAAAATATATTGCATATTCTCACTTGGACTATTGATTGAAACTTTAGGTATGGAAGTCCTCCACATGTAGATGAGCGTCATCGTCATAGATACGAGGTTTGTCATCAATTTTTGTTACTAAACATCCTATTAGTTATTAGTTTTTATGTGCATTGTAATCGTATGCTTGGAACTGATTACATGTTCTTTTTTATTTATTATTATAGGTCAATCCCTCTTTTGTTCCCATGCTTGAAAGTGCTGGTCTTCATTTTGTTGGTTGTGACGAAAGTCGAAAGCGGATGGAGGTACTCAGCAAATAGCCTATGCTATTCTTGGGTCTTGAATTTCTTTTTCAAAAGCCTGAACCTGCTTGCACCTATGAGCAGATTGTGGAGCTACAAGATCATCCCTTCTATGTAGGTGTTCAGTTCCACCCAGAGTTCAAATCAAGGCCTCGAAGACCTTCACCTCCTTTTACAGGTGAAAACCTTTTCTATTGAAAAAATAACTTGCAAAATCGAAATAAAAAGTTGTGAAATATTTAGACCCCTGACAAGTTACAACTGGTCTAGTAGAATTTGCATTACAACACTTCTTTGGTGACATGTACTAGTTATTTTTAGTTTTTATCTGCTGTCTAAGTTTTGTTGTGCAGAACTGATATTGTTTGTTTTGGAACTATGCAGGTCTAATATTGGCGGCCACTAAACAACTGGGAACAATTTCGAATACCTCCAATGGCTACGTTGGAGCTTCTGACTAACGTCAGAGTACTAATGTCAGGTAAAGCGTTCTGAAACTTTGTTATTCCTAAGGCATTTTCTTAATGCATGTGACTAATGTTTCTGGACATTCGGTTTATGAATGGAACTATTGTTTCTTTTGCAGATAGGGATCTCTCCCTCTGGGCGAGAAGCATTTCACCCGTTGCTGCAGAGACCCAAGTTGTTTCTTGTACACAACCGGAAATCAATCTGAGCCTGAAGAAGAGTTTTTCTTTTTCTTTTTGCTGTAGGGACCACATGAGTGGCGTAACTAATGATCTTACAGTGTATGGGGTCGAACGTCATGATTTTGTTGACTGTTATGCGCTTGCCCTCCCATCCTTGCCATTCCAATTGAGCTTAACACCAGTCAGTGCTCCCGTCCTTGCGATTCCAATTGAGATTAACAGCAGTCAGTGATTCTGTGGAAGTTATACGAGTTTGAGAGAAGCTCGAGTTTGTTTTTGGTCATGCAACTTTGAAACCAGAAATCTTGACCATTGAACTATCAACACCAGACAAAGTTGACTTTGTATTTTCTGATAAAAACAGCTTTATTTTCTAAAAATAAGAATCCATAACTAATTTATTTTAATAAGAAAAAAATTTGAAACTAGTACCAATATATTTTTTTTCCTAAAGATATAATGTGTCTATTGGGCCAGCTAGCCGGCGTGGCGCCTCTGGCCGGCGAGCGGACTAGCCGGCGCCACCGCAGCCACAAGCACCTGGTGAGCAACATCGGCTTCGTGGTGGGGTCCCTCGCTGGCGTCATCTCCGGGCTAGTACTGTAACGGTCGTGGCCCGGCGTCACGATCTTCACCCCGAAGCTGATCAGGCGGCCGGAGCAACTGACGTTCCTGGACGAGGAGGACGGGCTGGCGTCGCTAGCCGTGATCAGGCGCGCGCGGCGGGTGCGGGGAGGTGTACAGGGCCCTGGACGACGGACGACTGTGGCCGACTTGTCAAAACCGCGAACGGCGGACAGTGGGAAGCAACTGAGACCGAAAAAGAAATTACGCTCATATCACTTTGTATCCATGTCTATATATACACCTTAGATTTATTCGTCAACTTTTAACATGGCGTACGTATGAGCCGGCGTCAATAAAACCTGACAAATCATATGACGTGAGGTCTCATAACGTGCTTATCATGTGCGACCGTCCTTATCCATGCCTGATAGAATCTTCTAGATCCACACTAACATTGTTCAGACTAGCCTGATCTAACACATTATTTTTTAATTGTTTGCTAACGTGGCAGAGGTACAGCATCAATAAATTCTGACAAATTATATGACACGAGCTCTCATAACACACTAATCATGGGCGACCGTCCTTATCCATGCCTGATAGAATCATCTAGATCACACTGACATTGTTCAGACTAGCTTGATCCAATACATTGTTTTTTTATTGTTTGCTATCGTGACAAAGATACAACACCAATAAACCCTGACAAATCATATGGCGCGAACTCTCATAACGCACTAATCATGTGCGACCATCCTTATTTTTGTAGATATATAGGAGAAGAAATGCTTAGCATCTATGGCTACGCCTATGTGTAGTAAAAAGAATCCCTTCATCAAGTTGGTATGACTTGGTTGTGATACTCTAGATGTCCTATGATCAGAAAGATCAGTTCTGTCAATGATAGAATGTCGTAGCTTCTGGATCCACACTAACATCGTTTAGACTAGCGTCACATTGATCAAGAATGCCATAGCTTTTGGATCTACACTAACATCGTTTAGACTAGCCTCACATTGTTCCAAGTGATCGGAGAAATCTTCAAGATGCCTACTCATTGTTTTAGTTTTTTTTTAACGAAGGGACAAGCGGATATAGCAGTGAGGCAGGGACTGGGGGCACAAGCCCCCCTACCACCACTAACAATAAGGGCCTCTTTGGTTCACAGGTGAATCAAAGAAATTGTATAGGATTAGGTTCCTTAAGAAATTTTCCTTCCTTATTCTTTGGTTCATGGGAATAGCTCCTAGGAAATCCTGAGGAATACTGTTGGTACCATATAATTTCACGAGATTTTTGTGGGAAAGAAACATCCACCGAAACTTCTCAAATGGTGAATAAGGCAAATGGTTGTGAAAAGATGATATCAATGCTTTTTTTTATGGTGTGGTCCACAGAGCAGAGGTGGTTGTCCAGTTCGCTACCATGCATACTTGTCATCCCTGCTGTGGGCCATCAGGCGACGTCCGCCTGCCTAGAAAAAGGAAGCATGCAGTTCCTTTGTTTCACCCGAGTTTTACTGCCAAAGGCCTTCTATACCGATTTTCCTGTACTGTTGAATCCTACGAGATTAGGAGAACATAGGATATGAATTCCTACACTTTTTCTATCATGTCTTCCAAAAGGGCCTTAATACCCAAAATGTCATTAAAGCATTTCTTTTTCCCGGCCCAATACTTGCGTGGCTACTCCCCACCTTATCCGATAGCGAGGCTGAGGCACGTGTGACCGTATCAAGTGATACTCTCGTGTACTAGTTTGGATAACTAGAATCCGGCCAGATAACTACTGAACTCTTTAAATCTGGATTTACTATGTACACGTGCAGGAATCTATTGGAGAAACTGACAAGCAGTCTATTCGCCTGGGCTGATCTGGCTGGCTGAAAGTACTGCTAGCTATTTTTTTAAAGAAAAACATTGCTGACTGGCTGGCTGATTTGGTTGATAATCTTAGACGAACAGGCAGATTCGCTCGTGGCTGCGTGTGATCTTGAACCTTATCCCTGGTTCCGGCTTGAGGACGAAGTACATGGAACACGTACGGCGGCATCGATGGAAGTGTCGTCGTCGATCTCCAGCCACGACCCACGGGAGAAAGGGCGGCCACCGTGCGTTGCCGCCGACATCACCTCGCACCTAGCATGTCAGGCCGGGGAGGCGTCGTTGCTTGCCTGGGACAAATCATGCTGCAGGATGCTGATCGATCTCCAAGAGCTGTTCATTGCCGACTCCGTCGCTGCTGCTGCACCAGGGAGGAGCCATGGCTGCCAGAAGGATACTTCCCACACCGGCCGGCGCCGAGATAGGACAGGTGATGGAAGTGCAACGCTACCCCAACTGACCCCTCTTCGGTGAGCTCTATCATAGACGTATAGCCGCGTGCAATGTGGAAGGCGATTCAAACATGTTCAACCATTCTGTCAACTATACCATTGAAAAAAAACATATTTTACGCGTGCGTATAATAATCTATACGTACTGTATATACATACATGGAGTGCATCGTTATTACTGGTGTTTGAGGAATTCACTTCGGCCGCTGGGTCAACAATAGCAGCAGCAGCACCACCACCACCGAAGGCAGAGTGTTTGCCTCAGCTCCATGCATGGCGCCGGCGGCTAATGCAAATCGATGGCCTGTACGTGTGCCTGGATGGCGGTTGTTGCTCCTCGTTGTCGTTCTCCTGTGATGCCGGTTGCTCCTCGTTGTTCACCACGGGGAGAAGCTAGGGCCTGGGTCATTATTGATTGCATTTGCATGCGACAACTCAATCTGTTGATCGAGCATGGCTCAAACCTTCAAGTGGTGGAACTGGAATACCTCCACCTGAAAGAAGATTTTCCATATCAGAGGATATTGTCTACTACTACTATATACTGATTTTTTTTGCAAGATAAGCAGACTAAAGTAACAAAAAAAAATCAAAACTTTTTACAAGGAGTGTTGATTCTTTTAGCATAGAGGCCCATGGAAGACCCGCTACTAGAACTAAGATGTAATTAGTTGGTATGCAAAACAGTGTGCCTCAACACAAAACTAGATGTAATAACTAGATCTAAGTGTCATAATTGTAATTCCATATTAGCAAACACATTCCAGACTTTCAAATAAAACCTCCTGCCAAATCAATGGACAAGTTCTCCAACAATACAATGTACATCACCTTCTGAAACTGCCTCCAACGGAGATGCAATTCCTGCTTCCATTCTCTTCCCCGTCTCCTTGCCTGCTCCATTGTAAAATATGATGTTCCCCAAACTGAATAGAGCAAAGAAACACAAGTAGCACGAAAAATTGATATACAAAGACAAATCAGAAGGGTGAGGGAAAAGGATATGATTGGAGTTCAGAGCTCGGCTTCTCTGAATTGCTTCTCATATGGCAGTTCTGTAACATAGTGCATCCAAATCTCAATAGTAAGAAAATTCAGAAAAAAAACAAAGAAATTGAGAAATTTGCTCGGATTATCCAACCCAGATCAGGAGCTAGCTGGGCCCAAATCACTAACAACCAAAAATGTTTCAACAAATTCTGTGTCCAACAAGTATAATTTGATCTATATAACACTATGGCAATATCATCATCCCCAAATTTCCGGTGCAAACATCAGCACCATCGCCTCCTAACAATGGCAATCCCCCCTTCATCCATAGACCCAATTTCAAAGAACACAAACACAAATCTGAACCTGAAATGTACTAGTAGTGTAGCGCCAGCAGCATTAGACCAAGCTGCAGCTATTCCGATCTCCGAGTATACAATGAGCGAAGCCAAATTTGACCCAAACCCAAGGACGCCACCACGGCCGGCGAGGCGAGTCAGCGGTTGAGGAAGTCGCTGATGACCCAAATCCATGAAGTGGAACGTGTGTCCCTTGTCGGGCGCCTGCCAAATCTCCGCCTCGCCGGGCCACCCGCTGGCCCTGAGCCGGTCGAAGTACGCGCGGCCCCGGTCGCGGAGCACGTCGCCCTCGGCGACGCACACGAGCACGCGGGCGCACGCCAGGGACGCCAGGGCCGGGGCGCCGTCCACCAAGGGGTTGATGAGCGGGTCGTCGTCCCCCGCGGTGGACGACGGGCACACGACGCGCCACAGGGACGCCAGGCTCCCGCGCGTCTCCGGGCTGAGCTCGTCGGAGGGCACCCTGTCGGTGCCCAGGAAGTAAGGGTTCACCATGACGAGGCCCCGGATCCGGGCGCCGTGCGCCAGCCCCTCCGCGGCAGCGGCGCGCATCGCCATGTGGTGCGCGATGTTGGCGCCCGCGCTGTCGCCGCCCAGGTACAGGCGCGAGAAGTCGGCGTGGCCCGCGATCCACGGGTCGCGGTCGCGGTCGCCGGCGGAGGCGGCGGGGGCGAGGTGGGAGTGGGAGACGACCCAGGCGAGGGCGTCCCAGGAGTCAGCGTAGGCGGCGGGGACGGGGTGCTCGGGGGCGAGACGGTACTCGACGGAGACGACGAGGGCGTTAGCGAGGCCCGCGAAGGCGGTGAAGTAGGCGTGGAAGATGGGGTTGAAGGCGGAGCCGATGCAGAAGCCGCCGCCGTGGTAGTAGACGAGGATGGGGAGCTTGGCGTCCCCGGCGTCGTTCCCGAGACGCGGGAGGTAGAGGCGCGCGGAGACGTTCGGGGAGATGACGACGTCCCTGGAGGCGACGGCGGCGTCCGTGGAGGCCGGGACGAACTCGGAGCCGAAGTAGCGCTCCACGCGGTTCTTGTAGACGCGGATGCAGGGCAGCGACTCGTAGACGAGCTCGTCGTCCGCGGAGGCCGGAGGCGGGGTGACGGGCGCGGCGGCCATCGGAGGAGATCTGGGCTCTCGGGAAAGACTCGCTTTTGATGGAAGCAGAAATGGCCACGGCCCACAGATGAATAGGAAATGGGAAAAATGCTTACTCCTGGATTTGTGACTGCTCCAGATCTGGTTGGGTTCTTGTGCTGTCCCTCCTCTGTCTTCGTCAGTGGTATTGAAGTTTCTGGTGGAGCTCTCGGCAGGTTTGTTTACCAGCTTGAGAGATCGTGTTGGATTTTAGTTCCTACCATTCCCTTTTCGGTGTCCTCTACACCGACGTGCTGGTTTGGTGCTGTTCGTGGCGTCAGATCCCTTCTACACCGGCGAAGAGATGGTCGTTGGCCATCTTGCTGGGCCTGTACGTTCAATGACTATATGGCATGTTGGTTTTCCTGATGTGCTGTTTTTGGTGCCATTACAAAACTTTGAAGCTGCTTCGTCGGGAAGATGGCCGGCTTCAGGGTGTCTCCTCCAGTCGCCGGCGACGAGAATGACCCGGAGTTTCTTACAAGGACTTGATTGTAATTCTCTTGTCTTTCAAGGGTGTCTTTGTAAGTTGTACGATGTAAACTATCAGAAATTTATGTGAAATATAGACCCAGTTTCTAAAAAAAAATGAATTGCTAGCCAACTGTTTATCCACTAGTGCAGGGGGTGCGCCATCGTTTCAAATATGGAGAAAGTGCAGGGACTAACAAAAGGCAATTACAGCATTAGTCCGGTGAATATGTTTGCAGTTTTGAGACATCGAAAAAAACGAACAGGTGAGTTTTGGGTCGAATTACACACCTATAGTTAACTAACTGTAACTGAGGTTACGATAGCCTAGCTAATATAGAAACCACAGACTGAGGAAATCGGTCTTTTCTGAAAGGACACTGGCTAATATACAAAGCACAGGCTGAGGAACAGGTGTTTTTTTTTCCACAAGACGACCTTTTGATGGGGGGTGACCTGGAACCCTTTTTAGCTTTATAGGATTGGCATACTAATGAAACGCTGGATGTCTTGGCGGTGTGAAATATAACTCCGTGCATGTCACAAAATGGTTAAGCCGACATCTTGTTGGGTGCCGTTACCTGGTGTAAGAAACAACATAATGATTCAGTAAATGATGGAGCTTGAAGAGGGGAACTATAGTTCCTTTCTTTCCGTTGGAAGAAAAAAACAGTGTTGCAGTTGATGCACCAAAAAAGTAATATATAGGAATTAGGAGAGGGTATGTAACTAAGGCCTGTGCAATAGTTTGAGTGATGGGTGTAACTCTAACCTAGAGGGTAATTATTTCTATCTAGAGGCGGTGTATACTCTACAGTACGGGTTTGTGGCAGGTATGACCTATCAGGTGGCAAATAGGTTTCTTTGGTGCACAATGGTGATGCATCTTTTTCACAAAGATTTTATCTAATGGCATCAATAAAAGCTTCTTCTGTTCCCGCCAACACTAAGTATGACTGAACTAAAAAAATGTGTTTTGCAAGACTGTTAGAAACAATTGACAACTAAAAAAATTGTACAAGCGTGATCAGATTATGTTTTGGAATAATTAAGCTGCGATTCTAAAATCTCAATGCCCATCTGTCATGTACGGGAACACATACGCCCGTACACGACGCGCACGTGATGTGCGCCGCGCCGCAGCGCGCAAAGGGGAGGTCCAGCAGGCGCATGGCCAGATCAGTGGCTAGGATATTTACCATTTAAACATTTATTAGTTTCCTTCATTGTTCCTTAATTATAGGAGATTGTTTCCTCCTTTAGGTTGGGCCGCCGGCCATATATTGTAATCAGCACGATGAATGAAGGCAAGCAGTGATTAAACCCTAAACCTCTCTCTCTCCCTCCAACGCTCTAAAGCCCGAGCCGCCGTGAGGGGCATAACCTCCGCGATCGGAAGACAACGGCAGGAGACTACGAACTCCGTAGTCGAGGGCCGCCTACCCTAGATCACAACGCCCTTGACAACCTGGTATCGCGATCCACTCGATCCTCGTCATCTTCCACTACCGCGCCGCCGCCTCCGCCGCAAAACCCTAGCCCGCTGCCTTCACCCGCGCCGCCCACCACTCCATCATCCGCCGCCGCAACCACCCAACCCTGCAGCCCACCGCCACCGCCCAACCCACCCACCACCATGTCCGAGCCAACCCTCGCCGAGGTCCTCGAGATGCTCCAGGCCATGAACGCCAAGATCACCACCATTGAAACGGAGATGGCCAAGAAGGAGAAGGCCGAGACGTCCTCTGGAGGGGGCGATCACTACCGCTACGACGGTGGTCACGGCCACGAGTTCCACCCCAAGCCCAAGAAGTGGGATTTCCCCCGCTACGACGGCACAACCGATCCGATGCTCTTCCTCAACAAGTGTGACGCCTACTTCCTCCAACACCGAACCACGGGGGATGACAAGGTGCGCACTGCCTCCTACCATCTCGACGACGTGGCACAGCTATGGTTCACGCAGATCCAAGAGGATGACGGCACACCCAACTGGTCGCACTTCAAGGAGCTGCTGAACCTGCGGTTCGGGCCGCCCCTCCGATCCGCCCCGATGTTCGAGCTCGCCGAGTGCCGTCGCACCGGAACCGTGGAGGAATACTGCAATCGGTTTCAGGCACTCCTTCCTCGCGCGGGCCGCCTTGAGGAGCATCAGCGCGTCCAGCTCTTCACGGGCGGACTGCTGCCACCACTGAGCCACGCCGTCCGCCTGCACCACCCGACGACGTTGGTGGAGGCCATGAGTTTGGCCCGGCAAGTGGAACTGATGGAGGCCGAACGACCGGCGCCGGGGCCTCTTCGGGCGCCGCCACGCGGAGGAGCCGCCGCTCCGCCCGTGCGCCCCGCGCTCCCGGCGCCCCCACCGGTGCTGGCGCTGCCCCCCCGCCAATCGCAGCGGCGCAGCAAGGACGCGCCGAGAACCGCCCCCCGCGCCGTCTCACCCCGGAAGAGATGGCCGAGCGTCGTCGCCTCGGTCTGTGTTTCAATTGCAATGAGCCTTTCACTCGGGGCCACAACCGTTTTTGCAGACGGATCTTCTTCATGGACGGCGTCGAAATCGACGAAGCCGACGAGGGCGCCGCGGACGCCGAGGCCGCCAAAGAGGCGCCTCTGTTCTCCCTCCACGCGGTCGCGGGCGTGGCTGTGGGCGCCCCCATCCTGCTGCGGGTCACCCTTGGCGCCGCAAACCTCGTCGCCCTGGTGGACACGGGGTCCACGCACAACTTCATCAGCGATGCAGCGGCGCGCCACACGGGGCTTCCCATCCACCCTCGCCCTCGCCTCACGGCCACCGTCGCCAACGGCGAACGAGTGACCTGCCCCGGGGTCCTCAAACAGGCGGTGATTTCCATCGCGGGCATGACATTCGACATCGACTTATATGTCATGCCGCTCGCCGGCTACGACATGGTTCTCGGCACGCCAGGGACGCCAGGGCCGGGGCGCCGTCCACCAAGGGGTTGATGAGCGGGTCGTCGTCCCCCGCGGTGGACGACGGGCACACGACGCGCCACAGGGACGCCAGGCTCCCGCGCGTCTCCGGGCTGAGCTCGTCGGAGGGCACCCTGTCGGTGCCCAGGAAGTAAGGGTGCACCATGACGAGGCCCCGGATCCGGGCGCCGTGCGCCAGACCCTCCGCGGCAGCGGCGCGCATCGCCATGTGGTGCGCGATGTTGGCGCCCGCGCTGTCGCCGCCCAGGTACAGGCGCGAGAAGTCGCCGTGGCCCGCGATCCACGGGTCGGCGGAGGCGGAGGCGAGGTGGGAGGATTGGGAGACGACCCAGGTGAGGGCGTCCCAGGAATCAGCGTAGGCGGCGGGGACGGGGTGCTCGGGGGCGAGGCGGTACTCGACGGAGACGACGAGGGCGCCGGCGAGGCTGGTGAAGGCGTTGAAGTAGGCGTGGAAGATGGGGTTGAAGGCGGAGCCGATGCAGAAGCCGCCGCCGTGGTAGTAGACGAGGATGGGGATCTTGGCGTTCTCGGCGTCGCCGAGGCGCGGGAGGTAGAGGCGCGCGGAGACGTTGGCGGAGATGACGACGTCCCTGGTGGCGACGCCGCGCCCGGTGGCGGCGGCGTCCGTGGAGGCGGGGACGAACTCGGAGCCGAAGTAGCGCTCCACGCGGTTCTTGTAGACGCGGATGCAGGGCAGCGACTCGTAGACGAGCTCGTCGTCCGCGGAGGCCGGAGGCGGGGTGACGGGCGCGGCGGCCATCGGAGGAGATCTCTGGGCTCTCGGGAAAGACTCGCTTTTGATGGAAGCAGAAATGGCCACGGCCCACAGATGAATAGGAAATGGAAAAATGCTTACTCCTGGATTTGTGACTGCTCCAGATCTCGTTGGGTTCTTCTGTTGTCCCTCCTCCGTCTTCGTCGGTGGTATTGAAGTTTCTGGTGGAGCTCTCGGGAGGTTTGTTTACCAGCTTGAGAGATCGTGTTGGATTTTAGTTCCTACCATTCCCTTCTCGGTGTCCTCTACACCGACGTGCTGGTTTGGTGCTGTTCGTGGCGTCAGATCCCTTCTACACCGGTGAAGAGATGATCGTTGGCTATCTTGCTGGGCCTGTACGTTCAATGACTATATGGCATGTTGGTTTTCCTGACGTGCTGTTTTTGGTGCCATTACAAAACTTTGAAGCTGCTTCGTCGGGAAGATGGCCGGCTTCAGGGTGTCTCCTCCAGTCGCCGGCGACGAGAATGACCGGGAGTTTCTTACAAGGACTTGATTGTAATTCTCTTGTCTTTCAAGGGTGTCTTTGTAAGTTGTACGATGTAAACTATCAGAAATTTATGTGAAATATAGACCCAGTTTCTAAAAAAAATGAATTGCTAGCCAACTGTTTATCCACTAGTGCAGGGGGTGCGCCATCGTTTCAAATATGGAGAAAGTGCAGGGACTAACAAAAGGCAATTACAGCATTAGTCCGGTGAATATGTTTGCAGTTTTGAGACATCGAAAAAAACGAACAGGTGAGTTTTGGGTCGAATTACACACCTATAGTTAACTAACTGTAACTGAGGTTACGATAGCCTAGCTAATATAGAAACCACAGACTGAGGAAATCGGTCTTTTCTGAAAGGACACTGGCTAATATACAAAGCACAGGCTGAGGAACAGGTGTTTTTTTTTTCCACAAGACGACCTTTTGATGGGGGGTGACCTGGAACCCTTTTTAGCTTTATAGGATTGGCATACTAATGAAACGCTGGATGTCTTGGCGGTGTGAAATATAACTCCGTGCATGTCACAAAATGGTTAAGCCGACATCTTGTTGGGTGCCGTTACCTGGTGTAAGAAACAACATAATGATTCAGTAAATGATGGAGCTTGAAGAGGGGAACTATAGTTCCTTTCTTTCCGTTGGAAGAAAAAAACAGTGTTGCAGTTGATGCACCAAAAAAGTAATATATAGGAATTAGGAGAGGGTATGTAACTAAGGCCTGTGCAATAGTTTGAGTGATGGGTGTAACTCTAACCTAGAGGGTAATTATTTCTATCTAGAGGCGGTGTATACTCTACAGTACGGGTTTGTGGCAGGTATGACCTATCAGGTGGCAAATAGGTTTCTTTGGTGCACAATGGTGATGCATCTTTTTCACAAAGATTTTATCTAATGGCATCAATAAAAGCTTCTTCTGTTCCCGCCAACACTAAGTATGACTGAACTAAAAAAATGTGTTTTGCAAGACTGTTAGAAACAATTGACAACTAAAAAAATTGTACAAGCGTGATCAGATTATGTTTTGGAATAATTAAGCTGCGATTCTAAAATCTCAATGCCCATCTATAATCTATAAGGTTGCAAAACTTTATACGAAGCAACGGTACATGATAGGATCGTTTGAATGTAGTGTGAAATAGACATTGCAAGGAGTTCTTAATTATGATGAGTCGCATAAGACCAGGGCACTATAATTAAAAACATGGTATTTTACTAAACACTTTGGGAGCTACAAACGCAAGAGCTGAAAAAATAGTTGTATTGCTAAATTTTTTTTGTCTAGGAATAGTCCCATGAAGATCAGATCACCGCCATGAAATTCTATTTAATGTTATACATAATCCATGCGATGAACTGAATATGAAGACTGTAAACACAAAGGAGGCTTTAATCTAATGGAACTTTTGTGCAGAGTTAGGTCTATGAAAAACAGGTATAATACATCAATGGATTGAGAAATATATTGCAGCAGGGAAATAGAGGCTGCGATAACAAATTGAGGAGAAAATAAAATATTGATAAAGAGGACATGAATGTGGTTTATTACCTGAAGGGTTGGATATGTAGTAGCCATACTCTCTTCTGTTCCAGAGCTGGAAGAGGTGCACCATTGAGCAGGCACGGGCACCGTTCCTTTCATTAAGGGGCAAATAATATCACCCTGCATATATGACATATTAGACAAAATTAGGAATCGTAGAGTTTCAATCGTTCAAGTTTACCTTTCTTAAACGATGCATGGATGAAGGTAAAAGATCAGTTGTTTCAAGGTTACAGTGGCTGGAACTAATCATTGTAAGATGTATGGCATATGCACACGTACAAGATGGTCTGCACTCTGCAAATCAATCGCACAAAAAAGCTGATATGCAGACTAAGTCTTGGATCAATTAGAGTTTGGATTTGTAAAACTATACACATGTGCTGGAGTCACATGCAGGCATCACTGCATATAGAATGCAGGTTAGGAGACCGATATTTTATTATCATACCAAAATATATATACTATATATTTATACCTAATAATAAAGAGACAAAATTTCCTCATCTTTTTTTGTTTCATATTTTTAGTATAGCCTCCCTCTAACTAACTCCGTAGTTAAATGTATGTATATAAGTTGTCTATGTTCGCCTATCTAAAGCTCGCCTGTTTTATTTATAGCAATGTATGTCAGATTTTTGAAGTAACTTGGATAGATATAGGAATCCAAACATGAATAAGAATCCAAATCTCTTCTCTACCTAATATCGAAGCAATTTTTCTATTTCCAACCTACTTTTTTAATTCCTACAAATTACCTCTATTTTCGTCCATGAACCATCAAAAATTTGGAGTTAAGAGTCGTATTGGCTTTCTTGTTCGACAAGAGGAAATTTTCTTTATTGACGTCTATGTTTGCCTATCTAAAGCTCACCTGTTTTATTTATAGCAATGTATGTCGGATTTTTGAAGTAACTTGGATAGATATAGGAATCCTAATACAAACATGAATAGAAATCCAAATCTCTTTTCTACCTAATATCGAAGCAATTTTTCTATTTCCAACCTGTTTTTTAATTCCTATAAATTACCTCTATTTTCGTCCGTGAACCATCAAAAATTTGGAGTTAAGAGTCGTATTGGCTTTCTTGTTCGACAAGAGGAAATTTTCTTTATTCATCAATTTTTAATACATGATTTTTTGAGGTACCCCGAATAGTTAAGAATCCTAATCAAATACTATCTGATTCTTAGTAACCTGAATAAGAATCTTTACAAATAAAAAAGGATTACAAATTAGATCCGTGTGTTTCTACCTTTTGGGTACTCTTAGAGTCCATCTGTTCAAACTGAAACCACCGTCCGATGATTTCCCGCGCAAAGTTCCCACGCACCCGTAAGACCGGCCACAATGTTGTGTTTTACCGGTGCTTGGAGAGGAGAGAGAAGGCCCAAGCACCGGTGCCTATCATTGTGGCCGGTGCCAAGCTCCAAAAAAATTTAGCACCGAGGCATGTAGAAGCACCGATGCTTCGACCAATAAAAAATTGTATTCCACAGCAACAAGGCGAGGAGGACGACGGGTGACCGGCGGGGCCCATGGACTGGGAGGCGAGGAGGACGACGGCGACGGCGAGGAGCTCACCGGCGCTCGGGAGGAGCGGGTCCGCCTCCACCGACAGCTCCGCCGCCCAGAACCGCGTCGCCGTTGTTGATGCAAAAAGTGAATCTGCAAACACAAAGGGCTAATATCCGAAATCGATATCCAAAGCGTGCCAGTCGATTTGACCTGTTAATCGACAAGGATGAAGATACGAACACTCTGGTCCTGACAACAGCGATACGCCTGGAAGTCACGGCCAAGAGGTACTCACGCGGAACTCGAGGATCGTCGAAGATTGCACTGGAGCAATGCAACTCGCCGAATCGATGAGAACTCGTAAAAAGAAAAAGTATGTAAATTGACGAAGTCGCCGAAAAGTAAATAGATGCAAATAAGAGTAAAAGCTGGTTTTTAATATTGATTGATTGGTTATTATATTGCCCTTCACTCTATATTTATATCCTGATCTACAGAAACGTAACCAAATACGACTAGGACACTAAATTCAAACCTAAGGACACATATGACTCTGATACAACTCAGACTCTAATAAACATAGAAAACGAAATTAATTCCTATCTTACTCCCTAGTCCGCCTCAACTACAATGGTATTCTCATCGACCTCCTTTCCATCGGCACACTCCCTGTTTTATCGGCAGCAGCCTTCAAGTCTTTTTCATCGGCACTCTCCCTGTTTCATCGGCAGCAGCCTTTAAGTCTTTTTTCATTGGCATCGGCAATAATACCCTTAACCTTATCGGCAACACTTCAATTTGAATCAACTTCTCCACACACCGCCACCACTCATAGACAGCCTTCTTTACAAGCTCATTTTTCATCGGCTATCAACCTACACAGTAATTTTTCCTCTGCTGATTAGCCCCTTCTGACCATCTTGACACGTGCCAAAAAACGATGTCAACACATGCCCCCAAATTTCGGAGTATAAGATACTGATGCTCCGAAATTTACTCCAGATAATGCTTGCTGTTACCTATTTTTCTCAACCCATCCTCCAAGCATAACATAATCTGTTACCGAATTTAATCAAATCTAGCTCTAATTCATGCATCTCAGTAAATATCGCACAATTTCCAACTGTTCTTGCCCCAATTACGGTTGAGATACCAACATAACAACCTATCGGTAAGATCTTATCATAACAACACCACCATTTTAGAACTGAAAGATCCTGAACCAAGATCTCTTCCAAGTCATGATTACTTGCCATCAAATCTTCTGTACAATCCCTTGATTATCGTGCGAACAGTTACCATATCCATCTGAACCACCTCGATCCACACGCGCACGGCATAGAGATAAGTCAAGAATACCCCTACTCCAAGCGGCCTATAAATAGATTTCTCCGGATCGCTCGTCTTCTACCCTCAAACTTCGACTTTTGGCATTCTCTCTCCGGCGACAACCCTAACGAACAACCGCGCGTACTCAACCCACCAGAGCTCCTTCCAGCGTCAACTTCAAGTCCTCGGCTTGTGCCCTCATCCTTCTCAGAGCAATGACGATCAACTTCAACGTTCCCGCGGTTCGTTCTTCTTCTATTACTTTTACCTTGATCCCTTTGGTCTTTACGAGTTCTTACAGTTGGTAATCTTCCTTCTTTTTCCATTCTTTTGATCTTCCAAACTCAGGAACTACACAACAAATTGGTTATTCTAACGAACCAACCTCCCCTCCACTGCCTAGGTCCAATGGGTGACCCAGATCCAACTGACTTGATCAATGCAGAAGCTAACAGAATTCCCTTCAAAGCTCAAATTTTTTCTTTGAATCTATGGAAGGATACATTCCGATCTTGGTCCAAACCCACCAAAGGGTGGAAAGATTGGTACTTGAGGGTTAACAGGTCGATGCAGGTGTACTGGGCAGAGCGGAAGATAGACCAATGTATTAGGCTATCTATTGCCAATATGCAAAAGAATGAATCCATGATGATAGCCGCCGCTCACTTCTGGTCAGACACCACAAATACCTTTATGTTTGGCCATGGTCCATCCGCCCTTACTCTTGCCGATGTATATATGCTCACTGGCTTAGATATCTCAACTGTCGATGAAGGCTCCATCTATGGCAGAAAAGCTGAATATAGAGTGAACAAACGCAACATCGGTGGCTGGATAGGATACATCCAGGAATACCAAAAGACTGGTACTGTTAATCAGAGGGAACACGCCATATTCTTGAATATGTGGCTGGAGAAATTTATCTTCTGTGGTCGATTGGTAGGACCAACCAACGCCTTCCTTCCTGTAGCCGAACTCTTGGCCAACGGTGTAAGGTTTCCGCTCGGCCGATACCTTCTGAGCTCCACCTACCACCTCCTCCACCAAGTATCTCAGAAGCTTTTACTTGGTGAACCCATCGGCAATTTGGGAGGCCCATGGTGGTTCATCAATATGTGGCTAAACGCCCATATGCATAAGCGTCTGCAGTGGGATTTCTTCGCCCAATAATTCTCACGAGAGATCGCCGAAGATTATGTTCTTGGAGATGAGGAATCGGCAACACGCCCTCTTCTCAACTTCGGTGAAGCTATAATTGTCCTCCCTGAAACAGAGGCTAATGAAGATCAAATTGGCAGATTTTTCCAGAACTTCTACAATGGTCTCCCTCGCGATCATAGGGCTTGGGTACCCTATATCGATGAAGATAACAAGTTCCCCCTTCTCTTTAACTTTGCCGATAGTGAGCTGAACCAAGATAATGAGCTTATGATGGCCATCATTACTCCCAGGGCAATCCCGGTGAACACATTTGGTAGTGGGAAAAATTCCAATACTACTTATGAGTTCTACAATCCATCGGCAGTATCTCGTCAACTGGCTTTTGGGCAACTACCAATCAAGCTATGCTTTGCCGATATGATCAAGCCTAGAGAAACCATCACCACCGGAACCGAGTGGAGCAGGGTAGTAAGACTCGCCCCTGATGCCGATATCTCAAATGTTGATCTCTTCGCCTGGTCACCAGCGTCTTTTATTACAGAATCATATAAGCAATGGTGGCAAGAGTGGAAAGAACAATTATTCTCAACATCCATCCACACATATCGGCACATGATCGATCCCGACTACGCCATTCCTGACGATGCAGTAAGTTTCTTTTAACTTTCTTTTGTTTCTTCTTTTCATATATCGGCAGCTAATCTTACTCGCAACAGGCCGATGACCCAGTTCCATCCATGAGCAAGAGTGGGAAACCTTTCAACCTCCAACCTATCTCCCTAGTTTCAGTGATCGGCTACAACGTCCCCACCTTAGCCGCTTTAACTTTCCAGAGGACCCGTGCCAAGACTATCACCTCCAGATCAAAACTGGCAACATCTAGGGCCACTCCAATGGCTGCTGCTACAAGCCTAATTAAGGCTTTTAAGGTAATAACCTTGTTTATTTTTGTTCACTGCCAATACAAACTATATTAACATGTAACCATCAAGGTGTAAGAGCTGCAGCTGGATCGTCATCGGCAACTCCTCCAACATCAAGCACCACTACCTCCAACCAGCCTTCAGAGGTATTCTTTTATCTTTACATTTTATCTGTTAAATATCCGATCTCACACTTATTTTGCAGCAACAAATGGGTACATTAGCAAGCATACCAAGCACTCAAACTCCTCAATCAACAAGTGCCGATGCCCCCCAGCCAATTGTCGCTGAGATCTAAGAAAAGCGTAAAGCTTTAACCGATGCCGAAGCTCAGCAAAAACGACAGAAATCTACGCCAGTCCCTTCATCCGCTCCAACACCTATTAGTCAGCCAACCGATGTAGTTGAACAAGTTGACCCTCCTGTACAGAACATATCATCGGCCATCATACCCTAAGGACCAACCACTGATGAGGTCGTAGAAGACATCCCATCGGCAACTTCTGCCGATCCTTCGCATGACCCCCTTCAAGCTGCTCCTTCCAGCTAGGCCCAAGAAATTACCTTGAAGCAGGTGAACCGATTGACCTATTCGATTTATAATAATCATATCTATCCTTCGGTAGAATCTCTGACTTACTTTTCTCTTCACAGGAACAAGATTCTCCTGATAGCTTGTTTTCTTTTGCTATTGACGTCTCCGATGATGATGGAGAAGAAGCGAGTTCTTCCCTGGCATTGGGAACAATAACGGTAGAAATCTATGGCAAGCTAGAAGCCCTTCTGAATCTGTTACAACAAGATACTGCTCAATTGATAAACGATTCAGATCCTGCAAAGACTATCTTCAAGACAATCCGTGGCTAAGTTCCTGCCGATGTTGAAGAAATTCTCTTCCTAGCAGTCCATCTAGAGAGCCGTCAACTTCAATATCAATGGGCTGCTCACCGTATCGCCGATAGAGCAGCTCAAGCTCAACTCAAGGAAGAGATGCTGCAGCTAAAACAAACTGCCAATGAGAAGCACAAAAACATCAGCAACTTGCAAACCTCCGGCGCCGATCTTAAGCAGAAAATTCTGGATCTATCGGCAAAGAGAGCAGCTCTTCTAGCTGAACTGGAAGAAGTTGAAGCAGCCCTAACCCACGCCAAGCAAGAAGAAGACCAACTTCCTGACATCATCAAAACCCTTCAGCAGGAAAGGGACATCCAAGCTCGCAAGGCCTTGGCCTTGAAAAAGAAACTCAAGCCTGTGGAGGGAGCTGCCGATGAAGACGCTAAAGAATTGAAGGAAGCCGATGAAATTCGTCTGCGTGCAATATCGGCTATCCAATCTTTGTTAAACCTGTAATTCTCATCTAGCGCATCGGTAATAAGATATTAATACTTTGTTTTAACTCTAGTCGATAGGATTGTTATCGGCAATTATACTTTTATGCATCTATCCAGATACTAGGGTAATATTTCTTTAAGTATTTTTCATTTAATGCTCTGGGAAACACAACCCCTTCGAGGGTTTCGAGAATATATGCATTACCAGGAACAAATTGATTTATCCGATATGGACCCTCCCAATTAGGCGACCATTTGCCAAACTTTAAACTTTTAGTCCCAATCGGTATATCAACTTCTAAACCAAATCTCCATCGACAAACTCCTTTACCTTCACCTTCTTGTCATACCATCTGGCTACTCTTTTCTTATTCTCTTCGATGTTGGCTAAAGCCTTTAACCGATGACCTGTTACATCTTCCAACTCATCTTTCATAAGGGTATCATAGTCATCGGCTGTCAATTAATCTTGGGAACGTATTCGCCTAGAGCCAGTTTTGATTTCCCAAGGTAATACTGCGTCGTATCCATATACCAACTGATAAGGTGTTACCTTGGTTGCATCATGACACGCCATCCGATATGACCACAAGGCTTCATTTAATACCGTATGCCACCTCTTAGGATATTCTTTAATTTTACGCTTAATGAGCTTGATAATTCCTTTGTTAGAAGCCTCAGCCTGACCATTAGCCTGGGCATAATATGGTGAAGAATTCAAAACTTTAATCCCCATACCTATAGCAAATTCATCAAATTCGCCCGATGTAAACATGGTACCCTGATCGGTAGTGATGGTTTGAGGAATACCAAATCGGTAAACAATATGCTCTTTCACAAAATCAATCATATTAGCCGATGTCACCTTTTTTCAAAGGAACTGCTTCAACCCACTTTGTGAAATAATCGGTAGCAACCAGAATGAATTTATGCCCCTTACTCGATGGTGGATAAATTTGACCGATGAGATCAATAGCCCACCCCCGGAACGGCCAAGGCTTAATTATGGGGTTCATAGCCGATGCGGGTGCTCTTTGCATATTACCAAAATTTTGACACTCCTGACATCCTTTAAAATATTTAAAACAATCTTCGAGAATAGTCGGTCAATAATATCCATTCCTTCTGATCATCCATTTCATCTTGAAAGCTGACTGATGAGCCCCACATACTCCTTCATGAATCTCACCCATCAAGCCTTTTGATTCATCGATGCCAACACACCTGAGTAAAACTCCATCTATGGTATGGTAATACAATTCATCATCAAGGAGCACATACTTGGTAGCTTGGAACCTTATACGCCTTTCAACCTTTTTAGATGGATTCTTCAAATAATCAATAATTTCTTTTCTCCAGTCATCGGTATCAACTGCCGATGTTAACACTTCTTGAATAGGCTGATACCCTGAAGCATGCTGAGCCAATCAATTAGCCTCTTCATTATGCAATCGAGAAACATGTTCCAGATGAAAATTCCTAAACCCTTTCAACAACTGCAAACACTTCTCATAATATGAAATTAAAACCTCACTTCGGCATTCATAAATCCCAGCCAACTGATTTATAACTAGCATAGAATCACCAAAGACTTCAACAGCATTGGCACGTACTTCCTTAAGCAATTCTAACCCTTTTATCAGGGCTTGGTACTGTTGACGGTCCTTAAGTACCAAATATAGTTATCAAATAAATAAAGAAAAGGATCCAAATGCAACCAACACCTAGACTTAGGGTTTTATCTGACATAATTCCACGAGTTTTGGTGTTTGTCTGTTTCTGCAGGGGGTTATCAGAAAATACGGAGGAAAGGCCCACACGTCGGGTTTACATAGAGATAATAACGTGTTCACCGATTTTCTATCATCTAGAAGACTCCAGAAGCCACGAGAACGAACGGGAGGCCAAACGGGCCTGGAGGTAGGGCGCCCGCCCTGCTCCCTAGGGCGCCCGCCCTGGCCTGAGAGCCAATCAGGCTCCGTCTCGCGGATTATGCTCCACCGACCTAAGGGATCAAGGAAAACCGTGCGATTAATGTCGGTTTGATCCGACGGCCCACGTTCACTTGAGGGGGCTATATAAGCAGGACCCCTGGCCCCTGGAGGAGGCACTCCCTCATTCTCATTCTTCAAACCCTAATCTCAGGAGGAGAGTCTCTGATCAAGCCCTAGAGCCACCACATCAACTAGATCTCTAGTATAGCATAACTACATAGGATTAGAACTAGAAGGAGTCAATCTTCGATTGGTTTCCGGATCTGTCAAGAGGATTCTTGGTAATTCCTTTACTGTTCTTCATTGTTCATCTTTGTTCTTCAATATTATGAATATAACTTTGTTCTATTTCAATATATTGATTATGACTATGCTCTACTTGTTTATGTTTGCAATTATATTGTTCTTAGTTTATCGTAGTTATACGCTTGGCTTAGTTAGATTGGAATTATATACATGTTTAGGATCGTATAGCATTTATCCATCGGATCCATGGGTAAATGATAAATATTGTGTAGGCGTGGTGCTTAGACCATATTTATCTGCGATTGCACCTTATATGCCGGATCGTGGGGTGGTCCGCGATGGTGACAGCTTCGTTGGTTCTTATATAGTCCCCCTCCCGTGTGTAAGGCAGGCAGAGCAACATTATTACGGGGGAGTGATTGCTATGTTTCTCATCTTCCTTGATAATATCACTATGCATGGGCGTAGTCCTTTCTCGCAATGATTGCCAAGTGTACTTGCACTAACTATGATATGCTAGACTTTATAGTTAAGAATAACTTAGGAAATATCCTTGTAGTTCGTCCTAATACCATGCTAATGACTTGCTAGAATATCTGTTGAGGTGCTTATCATTATTATATGTGGCTAGCTGATCAGATTAATTATCTTTGTCACCATTCATACTTTATCTATATTTTATGTGACACTTACCCCTGTATGCAAGAGATAGATGAATGCTCTCACTTATACATGCAATGATTGATACTCATTCCTATATTCCATTCCATAATCAACATTGATGTTAGTAATCCCTTCCCAGTGGTAAAAATATAAATAACGATACCTGGAATACTTCCCGGTTAAAATGCTACATCGGTATTAATCTGTGCGCTTGTAGATCTTATTTATTATTTATTTAGAAGAGCAGTTGCATATTTCAATACCGCGTCTCTCATGTCATGCTGGGGATGACAACTTGGCTTAAGTGGCATGAGGGATAGGTTCGGCATTTTTGGCGCCGTTATCATAATTAGAAAACTAAGTCTACTTTTGGTAATGATGTTAAGAATGCCCAACAAGCATTTTTGGCGCCATTGCCGGGGAAGGTTGATTTACTAACAAGGAATAAATACGGAATTTGAGTCATCATTCGCATCATTAAGTGATTGAGATCATCAATTCTCCCATACAGATTTACCCCTGTATTTTTTTTCCATTCTTATTGTTTTGCAGGGTGATGTATGAATAGAGGACATCTTCCAGAAAATTTTGTTGACAACCCCGAAGCATTAATCAGAGGGGCAAGAGCCAAGCTCAAGAAGTCAACACTTCGACGCAACACTTCATCCGATTCAGAAGACCGCCGAAGTTTCATTCGGAATTTGTCAACAGAGTTCGCAGCCATGGCGAACAAGACGATCCGCGAGTTCTCAGCTCCCACTACGGACAACATCCGCACTGGACCTGCCGCGGCCATCGACAAGAACTTTGAGCTCAAGCCAGGGCTCATCAACATGGTACAAGCCAACCAGTTTTGTGGGAAGCCGCACGAAGATGCAAGTGCTCATCTCCAACACTTCCTAGAGATTTGCAGCACATTCACTTTATTAGATGTTCCCAGAGACGCCATACTACTTCGCCTTTTCCCATTCTCACTATTGGGGAGAGCGAAGTAGTGGTTCTACGCGACGAAGGATAAGAACACTATGTGGGCACTCTGCTCTACGAACTTTCTGGCTAAGTTCTTTCCCATGGGCAAGACCAATGCTCTCCGTGGGAAGATTACAAGTTTTCAGCAACAACATAATGAATCCGTTCTAGAAGCATGGGAGCGCTTTCAAGATTACATCCTAGAATGTCCCCATCATGGAATGGAGAGCTGGCTACTTATGCAGACTTTCTATCATGGGCTCATCACTAGTGCTCGTGAGACCATGGATGCTCAGCTGGAGGCGCATTTCTATCACTCACTATACCACAAGCTACAGCCCTTGTGGAGAAGATGGCGTCCAACCAAGGTTGGAACGAAGAGAGGACTCAAACACGCAAGAAGGGTGGAGGTATGCACCAGCTCAAGGAGGTAGACATGCTGTCTGCAAAGTTAGACCTACTCATGAAAAAGCTCGATGACAAAGCTGGAGACAAAAGAGAAGTCATGAACGTCTACGACTCTCACATGACTTGTGAGGAATGTGGAGACACTAGACACTCAGGCAATCACTGCCCTGAGATGCTTGAGGATGCAAGGTACATCAACAACAACAACAACTACAACCGTCCTCAACAAAATCAAGGTTGGAATCAACAAAGGCCTAACTACTCAGGTAATTATCAAGGTAATAACTCTTACAACAACAATAATAATTTTCCACCCCTGAGAGAGTTAGTGTCTAATCAAGGAAAGCTAATGGATAACTTGTCTAAGAAATTGGCATCCAATGATAAAATACTAGAAAACATAAATAATAGAATGGATAATTTCTCTACTGCCATCAAAAAAAAAATTAGTGTTGACGGTCCTTAAGTATCAATTATAACTATCAAATAAATAGAGAAAAGGATCCAAATGAAACCAACACCTAGACTTAGGGTTTTATCTGACAGAATTCCACGAGTTTTGCTGTTTATCTATTTCTGCAGGGGGTTATCAGGAAATACGGAAGAAAGGCCCACATGTCGGATTAATGACGGGATATTAACCGAACACGTAATTATCTTGCATCTAGAAGACTCCAGAAGTCATGGGAACGAACGGGAGGCGTAACGGGGCCGGAGACAGGGCGCCCGCCCTAGTCCCCAGGGCGCCCGCCCCCTCCTATAGACGAATCAGGCTCCGCCTCGAGGATTATGCTCCACCGACCTAGAGGATCAAGGAAAACCGTCCGTTCAATGTCGGTTTGATCCAACGGCCCAGATTCATCCGAAAGGGCTATATAAGCAAGGCCCCTGCCCCTGGAGGAGAGGCCCTCGTCTCATACTTCAAACCCTAATTCAGGAGGAGAGCCTCTGATCAAGCCCTAGAGCCACCACATCAACTAGATCTCTAGTTAGCATAGCTACATAGGATTAGAACTAGAAGGAGTCAATCTTCGATTAGTTCCCGGATCTGTCAAGAGGATTCTTGGTAATTCCTCTCTTGTTCTTCAATTGTTCATCATTGTTCTTCAATATTATGAATATGACTTTGTTCTATTTCAATATATTGATTATGACTTTGCTCTACTTGATTATATTTGCAATTATATTGTTCTTAGTTTATCATAGTTATATGCTTGGCTTAGTTAGATTGGAATTATATACATGCCTAGGATCGTATAGCGTTTATCCATGTGTACAGTGGGTGAATGATAACTATTGTGTAGACGTGGTGTCTATACCGTATTTATCTGCGATTGCACCCTATATGCCGGATTGTGGGGTAGTTCGCGATAGTGACAGCTTCGTTGATTCTTATATAGTCCCCCTCTCGTGTATAGGGCAGGCAGAGCAACACTATTACAGGGGAGTGATTGCTATGTTCTTCATCTTCCTTGCTAATATTCACTATGCATGGATATAGTCTTTTCTCACCATGATTGCCAAGTATAATTGCACTAACTATGATATGCTAGACTTTATAGTTAATAATAACTTAGGGAATATCTTTGTAGTTCATCCTAATTCCATGCTAATGACTTGCTAGAATATCTGTTGAGGTGCTTATCATTATTATATGTGGCTAGCTGATCAGATTAATTATCTTTGTCACCATTATCACTTTACCTTTACTTAATGTGACATTTATACCTGTAAAGAGATTGATAAATACTCTCGGTTATACATGCAATGATGTGTACTCAGTTCCATATTCTCATTCCATTATCAACCATGATACTTAGAAATCCCTTCCCAGTGGTAAAAATATAAATAACGATACCTGGAATACTTCCCGGTTAAAATGCTACATCGGTATTAATCTGTGCGCTTGCAGATCCCTTTTATTATTTATCTAGATGAGCAAATGCATATTTCAATACCGCATCTCTCATGTCATGCTGGGGATGACAACTTGGCTTAAGTGGCATGAGGGATAGGTTTGGCATTTTTGGCGCTGTTATCAGAATTAGAAAACTAAGTCTACTTTTGGTAGTGACGTTAAGAATGCCCAACAAGCATTTTTTGGCGCCGTTGCCGGGGAAGGTTGATTACTAAGTAGGAATGAATATGGAACTTTGAGTCATCATTTGCATCACTAATCTGATCGAGCTTATCAATTCTCTTATACAGTTTTACCCCTGTATTTTCCATTTTGATTATTTATTGCAGGGTGATGCATGAATAGAAGACATCTTCCAGACAACTTTGTTGACGATCCCGAAGCCTTATTCAGAAGAACAAGAGCCAAGCTCAAGAAGACATCGTCAACACTTCAGCACAAAGCTTCATCCAAATCCGAAGACCGCCGAAGTTTCATCCGGAATTTGTCGACTGAATTCGAAGCCATGGCAAACAAGTCGATCCGCGAGTTCTCAGCTGCCACTACGGACAACATCCGCACTGGACCTGCTGGGGAGATCGACCGCAACTTCGAGCTCAAGCCTGGGCTCATCAACATGGTGCAAGCTAACCAGTTCTGTGGGAAGCCACATGAAGACGCTAGTGCTCATCTTCAACACTTCCTGGAGATCTGCAGCACTTTCACCATGGCTGAAGTCCCCAGAGACGCCATACTACTTCGCCTTTTCCCATTCTCACTGTTGGGGAGAGCGAAGCAGTGGTTCTACGCTACAAAGGAGAAGAACACTACGTGGGCACTCTGCTCCACGAACTTTCTGGCCAAATTCTTTCCCATGGGCAAGACCAATGCTCTCCGTGGGAAGATTACAAGTTTTCAGCAACAACATGATGAATCTGTTCCAGAAGCATGGGAGCGCTTCCAAGACTACATCCTAGAATGTCCCCATCATGGAATGGAAAGCTAGCTGTTGATGCAGACATTTTATCATGGGCTCATTAACAGTGCCCGTGAAACCATGGATGCTGCAGCTGGAGGAGCATTCCTATCACTCACCATACCTCAAGCCACAGCTCTTGTGGAGAAGATGGCATCCAACCAAGGTTGGAATGAAGAAAGAACTCAGACACGCAAGAGAGGTGGAGGTATGCACCAGCTCAAGGAGGTAGACATGCTGTCTGCCAAGCTAGACCTACTCATGAAGAAGCTCGATGATCGAGCTGGAGAAAAGAAAGAAGTCATGCACGTCTACGACTCCCACATGACTTGTGAGGAGTGTGGAGGTACTGGACACTCGGGCAATCACTGTCCTGAGTTGCTGGAGGACATGAACTACATCAACAATAACAACAACAACTACTACAACCGTCCTCAGCCGAATCAAGGTTGGAATCAACAGAGGCCTAACTACTCAGGTAATTACCAAGGTAACAATTCTTTCAATAATAATAATAATTATCCACCTTTGAGAGAGTTAGTGTCCAACCAAGGAAAGCTAATGGATAACCTGTCTAAGAAATTGGCATCTAATGATAAAATACTAGAAAATATAAATAATAGAATGGATAATTTCTCTACTGCCATCAAGAACCAGATTAGCTTTAATAAAATGATTGAATCTCAGTTGAATCAAATAGCTGCTGCTGTTCCTGCTACTAACCCTGGTATACCATCACAACCGGAAGGACTAGAATCTGCAAATCTTGTAGACATGTTTGATGCAGGAGATTACTGGAGTAACCCTATCGTGGAAGTAAGTACTGACCGTCTGCCGGTCAAGAGAGGCGATCCAGGACGCCCCGTCATCCCGATCTCCATCGGCATGCGAGACTTCCCAGAAGCACTCTGTGACTTTGGCTCCAGCGTCAACATCATGCCCAGGGTACTCTATGAAAAACTCTTTTCACAACCATTATTAGAAACAACCATGTGTTTGCAGCTTGCAGATAGGACACTGAGTTTCCCGAGAGGAATATTGAAGAACATCTGTGTCCGAGTTGGTTCCTCGTACGCTCCAACAGACTACGTAGTGATAGAGACCGGTTCTGATGAGAGGGCTCCTGTCATCCTAGGGAGACCATTCCTAAACACTGCGGGAGCTGTCATCTATGCTAGTGCTGCCAAGATCAGTTTCTACATCAAGGGGAGGAAGGAAACATTTTCCTTCAAGAACAAGACCGCACAAATCCCAGAGCAACCCCAATATGAACCAAGGAAGAGGACCAACAGGAGGAACAAGAGCAAGAAGCAAGTATGGACCGAGACAGCTAAGATGGTCACTGCCGTGCACAAAGGTCAAGATCGCCAACTCAAGTCACCGTTCTTGCCTAAGAAGGACGACCCAGGTATGCCAAGCATTTATTGCTCCATTAATGGGTCCCACTTCTACAAGACACTTTGCGACACTGGGTCGGGCGTCAACATAATGGCCAAGGTCACCTATGAACTTCTGTTCGGAACCATGCCCTTAAACCCAACATATATTCAGCTCCAGATGGCAGATCAGACATTCCGACAGGTCGAAGGTACAGTAACTGACGTCCCTGTCAAGATAAACAATCACTTTGTCCATACAGACTTTCAGGTTATTGACATGGGAGAAGATGAATATGATCCACCCATCATCCTTGGAAGACCATTCCTAAGTACTGTTAAAGCAATCATTTACATTGGAACTGGAGAAGTCCACATGCACTTCCCCTCTGAGAAGGTACGTCTTTACTTTACTGACCCTAACTATGTATTTGAAGAATCCAAGCAGGTCAGGACAAGAAGAAGGCGGCGTAACCACAATCAGAAGCAACAGGTCATCAAGGACGGATGGGCAGATTATGAAGGAGAAGTGGTAAGATCTGAAGACATACCACTCAACCAACACTGTCCTAAGGAGACCGAAGCACCGAGACAAGTATGGAAAGAAAAGACAGTTGCACATGAAGAAGAGGCGCCGCCAGAACCACCGACTACACCATCCACCAAATCCCAGGACGACTGAACGAATAAGAGTCCCGTTCGGAGGACTTAAAAACACCGAACGCCTTGCCAAGAGGTAACTTGGTAGTTATCCTTTCCTTTTAATTATTTACTTTATCTTAAGTAGTTTGCTTAGTTAATCATATTCATACTATCTTAAAAAGAAAATAAAAATGTTAAAAACCCTAAAGCCCCATGTGAGTATGCGAGTGGCATAAAACCCATAAGTACATTCACTGTGGTGGCATAAAAAATATATATATATATAATAAATACATAAATATTTTCTTCTGCTTTATAAAAAAATAACATAAAAAAAATCAAGGAGGCTCAGCATGATAAAGGCTAGATATTTATGCTAACACTTAATCAGTTCCACAAAGCTTTGTTGTCTATTTGAGCTTCACAGAATTCAAGGAGACTAGCAGACAGAGGACATTCTAATCGCTGTCAGGGTGCTGCCGACTTTCAAATACACCTCCGCCATCTGCTAGCTACATCAGAAGAGATCATGTCAAGATCCAGCTTGGGGGAGAGCACCTCCATTATCTTGCTAAGTATTTCTATCTTTATCTTTATATTTATATATACTTCTACCCTATAAAAATAAAAATATACATAACTATGAAAAAAAACCAAATAAAGATTTTATGCTTATATATATATACCTATATCTTTTGCTTAGTGTGTTTTAATAAATAAAGTGGCTATGCTAAACTGAATCTAAATAATAAAACTCTAGCATGGATATGATGAATAGTTGCTTTGCCTAATTTTCAAATTTGAAGTCCTCTCTCTAAGTTTACATAACTGTTATTATTTAAAGCTTGCTCTAAACCTGAACTTGTGGGAAGAGAACTTGATCTAAAGTCTAAGTTGTTAACGGATATGATATGGGAAGGTTAAGCTGCTGTTTATCTATTCCTAGAGATGCTAGAATTCTGGAGAATTTTATCTTTGAAAATCTTAAAATGCTACATGATGAGTTCCTGTATGATGAGAGTTTAAGTTCCTACCACAGCCATACATACATGCTTGCTAGACTTTAAGCCATACCTTTACTTTTTACTGCTTATGAGCATTGAGTGTAGTCAAGCTGTGTAGACCCTTAGGAGCTTGTCATGCGGTTAAAATCAAGATTCACTTGCACGATCACTCATACATGCTGCTTCTACTCCGGAAGTACACATCCACATATATCCACTCATTCTCATCTCCAGATCCACATAAAATTATTCTACTCCTAATCCGGGAGAGAATAGCCAAAAATATTTTCCCATTCTTGTTATCCCCTGTGAAATAAATGCTCAAGCTATTTTGGTTACTACCACTTGCTATATTGTTCTAAGGAGATGAGTGCTCTATACGAGGAAATAAAAAGGGGCAAGTGCCCGGAACCTCGAAAAGAAAAAGATACGAGGAAATAAAAAGGAGCAAGTGCTCGGAACCTCGATGAAAAAAAAAGAAAAAGTGTGAGAAGAGAGGTAAAAATGGACAAGTGTCCGACAGTAGAATTAGGGGTACAAGATACCCACCTGAGAGGAAAAAAAAAGAAAATATAGAGCACCTCATTCTCCTCAAGAGCTTTAAAAGCAAGAAAGGTACGTATCCCCTCAAAAAGAGCAAAAGTAGAATTAGACTTTCATCATTGTTATCATCACTACCACCATACACCATTTATTCGCCACACATGCACATCTTGATTTGACTTATTGGCTTGTTTCTCTGGATCCATGGTTTGACTATGCAATAAATGTCTTGTAAGTATGTATACTTTATCTCCCACCGATGAGCTCCAGATATCAAAAGCCTTATTAGAATAGGATGAGAGAGAAGGCAATGTCACTCTGCCTTATACCACAAATACTACATACTTTGCTTTGAGAGAAGGCAGACATCATTACTGCCTTGGTGAGGATCTAGAAATACCACAAAAGAGAGACCTGAGAGAGTCATACAAGGAATCTCTAAGTTTTATTTGAAAATCTGCAAAAAACTCCAAGAGCTATAGCTAATCAAGAATAAGAGACATGGCGCTTGACTAGACTGTTCTATCTTTTAACCGCTCAAGACAAAGGTGACGGTTGCAAGCCCCATGGTGAAAGGTATAATGAGTAAGTTTTAAGTCTTGACAGTTTACTTTAACTCAGAGATGAGACTCTATTTGAAAGCATGTGTACCGTCAAAATTCAAAGGCATTTCAGCAACTTCTCATCCATCGCTGAGTCTATCCTTGCTCAGGGACGAGCAAGAGGTAAGCTTGGGGGAGTTTGTTGACGGTCCTTAAGTATCAATTATAACTATCAAATAAATAGAGAAAAGGATCCAAATGAAACCAACACCTAGACTTAGGGTTTTATCTGACAGAATTCCACGAGTTTTGCTGTTTATCTATTTCTGCAGGGGGTTATCAGGAAATACGGAAGAAAGGCCCACATGTCGGATTAATGACGGGATATTAACCGAACACGTAATTATCTTGCATCTAGAAGACTCCAGAAGTCATGGGAACGAACGGGAGGCGTAACGGGGCCGGAGACAGGGCGCCCGCCCTAGTCCCCAGGGCGCCCGCCCCCTCCTGTAGACCAATCAGGCTCCGCCTCGAGGATTATGCTCCACCGACCTAGAGGATCAAGGAAAACCGTCCGTTCAATGTCGGTTTGATCCAACGGCCCAGATTCATCCGAAAGGGCTATATAAGCAAAGCCCCTGCCCCTGGAGGAGAGGCCCTCGTCTCATACTTCAAACCCTAATTCAGGAGGAGAGCCTCTGATCAAGCCCTAGAGCCACCACATCAACTAGATCTCTAGTTAGCATAGCTACATAGGTTAGAACTAGAAGGAGTCAATCTTCGATTGGTTCCCGGATCTGTCAAGAGGATTCTTGGTAATTCCTCTCTTGTTCTTCAATTGTTCATCATTGTTTTTCAATATTATGAATATGACTTTGTTCTATTTCAATATATTGATTATGACTTTGCTCTACTTGATTATATTTGCAATTATATTGTTCTTAGTTTATCATAGTTATATGCTTGGCTTAGTTAGATTGGAATTATATACATGCCTAGGATCGTATAGCGTTTATCCATGTGTACAGTGGGTGAATGATAACTATTGTGTAGACGTGGTGTCTATACCGTATTTATCTGCGATTGCACCCTATATGCCGGATTGTGGGGTAGTTAGCGATAGTGACAGCTTCGTTGATTCTTGTCACACCCTAAAATTTTCAATTTTGGGTTGTGCTTAGAAAACACTAAATAAAATAAATGATTTCAATATTTGAATGAATTTATTAGATAAGTTAAGTTACTGCTAATTTAAATATAGGAAATTGTGGTTTTAAATTTTTTTATATTAATTTGATAATGTGGTGTTTGTGTGATGCTTGTCTTTGGTGTTGGTGAGTGCTATTATTTTCAAAATACCATAGGACGACGTTTACTTCTCATCGGAAAACTTTTTGGTATTTTCTGGATCCAAAATTCCAATTTCCGTGAGCTTAATCTTTTTCCTTGATCTCTTCGTCCATCTTTTCATAAGCTCCAAATATTTTATTTGGGTTCCTCATGTTCCATAATGTCTCTAAAAAATTCCCTCGAATTTTCGGAGCTTTCGGAGTATTTTTCGCGGCTTAAATAATAATTCTGGACTTTTCTAGAATTATTTTATCCACGAAATTAATTATTTCCGAAAATAATAAATATCTCATTTTCCACCAAAGCTTGTGTGCAATAATCCTAAATGTCCATTCATTTTACTAATGGGCTTTAATAATTAATTAGGCCTATTAGAAAAGATGGAGGGTGCAACGTCAATTAGCACCATATCGCTAGTTGACATGGAGGTGGAAAGTTTTTCTCCCTATATATTGTTGCCGCTGCTGTTGCTGCCTGCCGCTGCTGTTGCCGCCGCCGCCGCTATTGCCGCCGCCGCTGCTGTTGCCGCCGCCGCCGCTATTGCCGCCGCCGCCGCTGTTGCCGCCGCCGCCGCTGTTGCCGTTCTCCGTCGCTCTGCCGCCGACATTGACGCGTTGCCAAGCCTTGCCGTGCCAACATCATTGTGATCATGTTTTCTGATCCACCGTTTCCAGCTCTCGGCAGCAGTGTCGTCATCGTTTTATTTGTTGGCCGTCTTCTGGCCGCGTGAGCCAGCGCACTGCCCTTGCTCTGCCTTACGCCAAGCTCGGGATCTCACCGAGTTAGGAGCCGATGCTGGCACAGCCGTGCACATCGTCTGATCTCTCCGCCGTTCACGAATCGTTGCCGAACTTCACTTCAAGGTGAAGAAGCCCCACAGTGCTCTCTGTCTCTCTCTTTCTCGTTCTCTTTTACTCAAATGCCGCCGCCAATGCTTCACAGGAAACCATCGCCGCCCTCCGTACATCCTCTGCAACCGGCTACCAACCCACGGCGAGGAGAGCAAAGGGGTCCTTTTACGTGAAGCGCCATCTATCTTCTTGTCCAAATCGACCATGTCAGCGCCATTGCTCGCCGGCCGATGGACTGATGCACTTGCAAGCCAACAGCTCCGCCGGTCTAGCCGTCCGGTCTTCCCTCCTCCCACAGTTGGACAGAGCCACGAGCGAAGCTCCATCTCCTGGCACCACGTTCTGCTGTACGTACAGGCATCCCGAGGAGGTCAATGTCTTCCTCCACTGATTTCCACCTATCTATACAACTCCGCGTGCATGGAATTTCCGCTGCTGCCTTCTTCAGGTCCAGCCATGCATGCAGAACCGAAGCACGTGATCAAGTCAGCTTGGTATGTCATCACCTTATTTAATCAGCTAAATACTTTGCTGATGTGACGCATACATCATCGCGTAGTAATACAACATCTAATTTTTGAATATATAAAATTTTAGGACAATCGTTTTTTTGTCTGTTTGTGAAGCACTTTATTAGAATATATAATATATAATTTAGTTTAGTTTTATTTACAAATAAATCTCTTTGCTACTTTTAAAAGCTAGTATTCTCTTTCTTCTGACCTCGAATGATTCATGTCACTTATATATAAATTTATTAATATAAATGTAATTTGATTGTTATTTATTCAGTAGCTTTCTAATTAAAAACAATCTAGTCTTATAAATCCGTTTTTGTTAAGTTGCGATCGTGCCGACGTAATCTTCACATTAGTGGCGATGTTCACCCTGTCTTGTGTTTTTAAATTTAATCATATTAATTTGATTAATGTTTATAGAATATCTTTTTAGCTAAAAGCAGCTTAGGTCTTAATCATTGCTTTTTCATAGAGCAAATGTTAACTTGATTAACACCAACCTCAATGTGTCTCTGTTAGTTATAATTAGTTTAGTAAACTTAATTGTTTATTTATTAATTGTGACTTGTTAGGTGTGAACACAAAAGCAAAGAATAGTTTGATTTGTGTCTCTTTCATGGTGTAGGTTTTCTAAGCTATAAATTATTTAAATGACATTAGTGGTATGTGATATAAATAAATGTTAACTTAATTAATATCAACATAGATGACTTTTCAACGATGGCATGCTTAGATCGACCTTGAAACATACAATGATTCATGTAGTAGCTCTCAAATCTTTATGCTTTCCAAACTATAAATGTTTATTAAAAGATTTGCATATTAAATACTATTGATTATTCGTAAATAAAATATAACTAAGATTTAACTTTGTCCTTATAATTTGATTAATTCAACTTTAGGATAATCCTATTTCATTAACTAAAATAAATCAAGCGTATAGTTTGTCTTCTCCGTTCTGTTACAAACTTCTCGGTAGTCGCGTGTCCTCTTTGACGGTAGTTCCGTTCACCGTCATTCTTGCGTTTTCGTGATTGTAGCAACGTACCGTGTCATTTAGTGCGTTCTCTTTTTAAGCGTTTCTTTTGTTTGATGCATGTTCTTAGATGTGTGTATTGTTTGTCTATTTGTGTTGCTTGGTTGCTACGAGTAGAAGAAGCGTGGTTCGTTAGCGCTGAAGACTAGGAGCTGAGGACCGACAGTCGAAGTAAAAGTTGGAGACTGGAAGATAGCAGCTGAAGATTCTGAGCAGCTTAACCTTGGGAAAGAGGCAAGTATAACACGGGACCATCCTTGTTACCTATTCACTGAAATTATCATACATATGCATGTGTCTTCCTTGACAACCATAGAGATTATAACTTAGCTATTGATATCTTGATTCCTTGTCACCTATGGGATGTGCATTTGGGTAGCTATTGCTAGTACTTAATTATGAACAATGATCTTGTAATTTGATTAATGGATTAAGAAACCAACCATTAAGATGATTTTATTACTGTTGAAAAGGGGGCTAGAGCAAGGGGTTATATTGTTGCTCTGGTTTCTCTCCATAAGGACTTATCTGTACGTGATTTATCCGGGACATACAGTACAACTGTGAGGGCTATATGGCTCTGGCTCTAGTTGTTCAAGAGACCTTTTCTAGCTTGTTAGTGGTTACCTTAAATGGCGTAAGAATGGCTTGCCACGTTGGGTGTAGGGCGAGCCCCTGTCCTTAGTGTGTATAGGCTGCGGTTGTTGTGCCACTGGGAAGGGGGGTTCTACATCTGCCTGCCGAGTGAATCTAATGGCCCTAACTTGTTAGACGAACTTTTGAATGGCTTTATATGGCTTCTTGTGTTTAGGGATTCATGACCCCTTGGCATATGGAAGTCATGACTCACAGTGAAAGTGTACACCTCTGCGCAGAGTTAAAAACTAGTATACTAGCCGTGCCCACGGATACGGGCGGCCTTGGAACATTTACAGATAGATGATCATCATTGTTATATCATGCTTATTTACTGTTGATTATTATTATGCTCATGTTAATGCTATTCATTATCTTTATTACAATTGATCATTGATTCATTAATGGGATTGGATTATCTTGATGCTACTCAATTGCTAATTATATGATGATTAAAAGCTAAACGCAGTCAAACAGTGTCTAGCCTTTTGTGCCTCATGAACCCTGTGTTATACTTGTTGAGTTCGACATGGACTCACTCTTGCTATTTCCCCCACACTCCAGTGTGTAGTAAGATGCTACTCGGAAGAAGGACAAAGGTGTAGTGGAGTTTCCAGAAGACTAGTAGAAGTGCTAGGCATATGTTACCCCCAGTCAGCCGTCCCTGAGAAGAATGGAGCCTGAAGTTTAGTCACCGTTCCGCGATACTCTGATGTAAGTGTTAATATAGCTATGTATATGTTATATAATAACATTGTTTCTGATACTTTTTCATTCTGACATATGTGTGGACTTCCTGGGCACACATATGATTAGCCTGGTTTGTTCTTTAGAAAACCGGGTGTGACAATTCTTATATAGTCCCCCTCTCGTGTATAGGGCAGGCAGAGCAACACTATTACAGGGGAGTGATTGCTATGTTCTTCATCTTCCTTGCTAATATTCACTATGCATGGATATAGTCTTTTCTCACCATGATTGCCAAGTATAATTGCACTAACTATGATATGCTAGACTTTATAGTTAATAATAACTTAGGGAATATCTTTGTAGTTCATCCTAATTCCATGCTAATGACTTGCTAGAATATCTGTTGAGGTGCTTATCATTATTATATGTGGCTAGCTGATCAGATTAATTATCTTTGTCACCATTATCACTTTACCTTTACTTAATGTGACATTTATACCTGTATAAAGAGATTGATAAATACTCTCGGTTATACATGCAATGATGTGTACTCAGTTCCATATTCTCATTCCATTATCAACCATGATACTTAGAAATCCCTTCCCAGTGGTAAAAATATAAATAACGATACCTGGAATACTTCCCGGTTAAAATGCTACATCGGTATTAATCTGTGCGCTTGCAGATCCCTTTTATTATTTATCTTGATGAGCAAATGCATATTTCAATACCGCGTCTCTCATGTCATGCTGGGGATGACAACTTGGCTTAAGTGGCATGAGGGATAGGTTTGGCATTTTTGGCGCCGTTATCAGAATTAGAAAACTAAGTCTACTTTTGGTAGTGACATTAAGAATGCCCAACAAGCATTTTTTGGCGCCGTTGCCGGGGAAGGTTGATTACTAAGTAGGAATGAATATGGAACTTTGAGTCATTATTTGCATCACTAATCTGATCGAGCTTATCAATTCTCTTATACAGTTTTACCCCTGTATTTTCTATTTTGATTATTTATTGCAGGGTGATGCATGAATAGAAGACATCTTCTAGACAACTTTGTTGACGATCCCGAAGCCTTATTCAGAAGAACAAGAGCCAAGCAATCATCTACATTGGAACCGGAGAAGTCCATATGTATTTCCCCTATGAGAAGGTACGCCGCTACTTTAATGACCCTAACTATATAGTTGAAGATTCTAAGCAGGTCAGGACAAGAAGAAGGCGACGTAACCGTAACCAAAGGAGGCAAACCATCAAGGACGTATGGGCAGACTATGAAGGAGAGGTCATAAGGCCCGAGGATACACAACAGGAGACCGAAGCACCAAGTCGGGTATGGAAAGCGAAGACAGTTACACAAGAAGAGGAGGCGCTGCCGGAACCACCGTCTACGCCACCCAAATCCCAGGACAACTAAGAAGAAAAGAAGTCCTGTTCGGAGGACTTAAAAACACCGAACGCCATGCCAAGAGGTAAACTTGGTAGTTATCATTTTCCCTTTAATTATTGCTCAGTTAATCATGTTCATTCTGGCTTAAAAAAATGTTAAAAACAGTAAGCCCCATGTGAGTATGCGAGTGGCATAAAACCCATAAGTACATTCACTGTGGTGGCATAAAAAAATAATAATATATTTTTTCTATTCTATAAAAATGAAAATAAAAATAGAGAGTGACATTTATCAAGGAAGCTCAAACATGATAAAGGCTAGATATTTATGCTAACACTTAATCAAGTTCCACGAAGCTTTGTTGTCTATTTGAGCTCCACAGAATTCAGGAAGACTAGCAGATGGAGGACATCCTAATCGTTGCCGGGGTGCTGCCGACATTCAAATACACCTCTGCACCTGCTAGCTACATCAGAAGAAATTACGTCAAGATCCAGCTTGGGGGAGAGCACCCCCATTTATCCCGATAAGTATTTTTATCTACATTTATACCTATGCTTTATTAAAATAAAAAGATACATAATCATGAAAACCCAAATAAATATTTTGTGTTTATATATATTTGCTTAGTTTAATAAATAAATAAAGTAGCTATGCTAAACTGAATCTTGAAAATAAAACTCTAGCATGGATATGATGAATAGTTGCTCTGCCTAATTTTCAAATTTGTTTTCTCTCTAGTTTAGACATAACTGTTATAATTTAAAACTGGCTCTAAACCTGAACTAGTGGGAAGAGAACTTGATCTGAAGTCTAAGTTGTTAGCGGATATGATATGGGAAGGTTGAGCTGCTGTTTATCTGTTCCTAGAGATGCTAGAATTCTGGAGAATTTTATCTTTAAAAATCTTTAAAATGTTGCATGATGAGTTCCTGTATGATGAGAGTTTAAATTCCTACCACAGCCATATATACATGCTTGTTAGAATAAGAGCCGCACTTTTACTACTTACTGCTTATGGGCATTGAGTGTGGTCAAGCTGTGTAGACCCTTAGGAACTTGTCATGTGGTTAAAATCAAGATTCACTTGCACGTTCACTCATACATGCTGCTTCTACTCCGGAAGTACGCATCCACATATATCCACTCATTTCCATCTCCAGATTCACCCAAAATTATTCTACTCCTGACCCGGGAGAGAATAGCCAAAAACATTATCTCATTCCGGTTATTCCCTGTGAAGTTAATGCTCAAGTCATTTCTACTACCACTTGCTATATTTTCAAAAGAGGGAGATTGCTCTAAAAAAAATATAAATACGAGGAAATAAAAAGGAGCAAGTGCTCGGAACCTCGAAGAAAGAAAAAGTGAGACGAGAGGTAAAAATGGACAAGTGTCCGACAGTAGAATTAGGGGTACAAGATACCCACCTGAGAGGAAAAAAGAAAAAAATAATAAATATATAGAGCATCTCATTCCCCTCAAAAGTTTTAAAAAGCAAGAAAGGTATGTATTCCCTCAAAAAGAGCATTAGACTTTTGTTATCACCATACACCACTCATTCACCACACATGCACATCTTGATTTGACTTATTGACTTGTTTCTCTGGATCCATGGTTTGACTATGCAATAAATGTTCTATGAGTATGTATACTGTATCTCCCACCTATGAGCTCCAGATATCAAAGCCTTATTAGAGTAGGGTGAGAGAGAAGGCAATGTCACTACGCCTTATACCATAAATACCACATACTTTGAGAGAGAAGGCATATACCATTACTGCCTTGGTAAGGATCCAGAAATACCACAAAAGAGAGACCCGAGAAAGTCGTACAAGGAATCTCTGAGTTTTATTTGAAAAATTTGCAAAAACTCCAGAGCTATAGCTGATCAAGAATAAGAGACATGGCGTTTGACTAGACCGTTCTATCTTTTAACCACTCAAGATGCAGGTGACGGTTGCAAGCCCCATGGTGAAAGGTAAAATGAGTAAGTTTTAAGACTTGACAGTTTACTCTAACTCAGGGATGAGACCTTATTTGAAAGCATATGTACCGTCAACGTTCAAAGGCGTTGCAACAACTTCTGGTCCATAATGAGTCTATCCTTGCTCAGGGACGAGCAAGAGGTAAGATTGGGGGAGTTTGTTGATGGTCCTTAAGTACCAAATATAGTTATCAAATAAATAAAGAAAAGGATCCAAATACAACCAACACCTAGACTTAGGGTTTTATCTGACAGAATTCCACGAGTTTTGGTGTTTGTCTGTTTCTGCAGGGGGTTATCAGAAAATACGGAGGAAAGGCCCACACGTCGGGTTTACATAGAGATAATAATGTGTTCATCGATTTTCTATCATCTAGAAGACTCCAGAAGCCACGAGAACGAACGGGAGGCCGAACGGGCCCGGAGGCAGGGCGCCCGCCCTGCTCCCTAGGGCGCCCGCCCTGGCCTGAGAGCCAATCAGGCTCTGTCTCGCGGATTATGCTCCACCGACCTAAGGGATCAAGAAAAACCGTGCGATTAATGTCGGTTTGATCCGACGGCCTACGTTCACTTGAGGGGGCTATATAAGCAGGACCCCTAGCCCCTGGAGGAGGCACTCCCTCATTCTCATTCTTCAAACCCTAATCTCAGGAGGAGAGTCTCTGATCAAGCCCTAGAGCCACCACATCAACTAGATCTCTTGTATAGCATAGCTACATAGGATTAGAACTAGAAGGAGTCAATCTTCGATTGGTTTCCGGATCTGTCAAGAGGATTCTTGGTAATTCCTTTACTGTTCTTCATTGTTCATCTTTGTTCTTCAATATTATGAATACAACTTTGTTCTATTTCAATATATTGATTATGACTATGCTCTACTTGTTTATGTTTGCAATTATATTGTTCTTAGTTTATCGTAGTTATACGCTTGGCTTAGTTAGATTGGAATTATATACATGTTTAGGATCGTATAGCGTTTATCCATCGGATCCATGGGTAAATGATAAATATTGTGTAGGCGTGGTGCTTAGACCATATTTATCTGCGATTGCACCTTATATGCCGGATCGTGGGGTGGTCCGCGATGGTGACAGCTTCGTTGGTTCTTATATAGTCCCCCTCCCGTGTGTAAGGCAGGCAGAGCAACATTATTACGGGGGAGTGATTGCTATGTTTCTCATCTTCCTTGATAATATCATTATGCATGGGCGTAGTCCTTTCTCGCAATGATTGCCAAGTGTACTTGCACTAACTATGATATGCTAGACTTTATAGTTAAGAATAACTTAGGAAATATCCTTGTAGTTCGTCCTAATACCATGCTAATGACTTGCTAGAATATCTGTTGAGGTGCTTATCATTATTATATGTGGCTAGCTGATCAGATTAATTATCTTTGTCACCATTCATACTTTATCTATATTTTATGTGACACTTACCCCTGTATGCAAGAGATAGATGAATGCTCTCACTTATACATGCAATGATTGATACTCATTCCTATATTCCATTCCATAATCAACATTGATGTTAGTAATCCCTTCCCAGTGGTAAAAATATAAATAACGATACCTGGAATACTTCCCGGTTAAAATGCTACATCGGTATTAATCTGTGCGCTTGCAGATCTTATTTATTATTTATTTAGAAGAGCAGTTGCATATTTCAATACCGCGTCTCTCATGTCATGCTGGGGATGACAACTTGGCTTAAGTGGCATGAGGGATAGGTTCGGCATTTTTGGCGCCGTTATCAGAATTAGAAAACTAAGTCTACTTTTGGTAATGACGTTAAGAATGCCCAACAGGTACTCAGCCTGATTGTTTGTTGATGTAGCAACAATCGGCAATGAAAATTCATACTTTCAACCCTGAGGGGAAATTAACACAATGCCGATGCCTGCTCCTTCACCACATGTAGATCCATCAAAGAAAAGTGTCCATGGAGCAATTTCCAGAGAACCCACTGTGTTGCAATGTTGAGTAACAAAATCAGCCATAACCTGTCCTTTAACTGCCTTAGCCGATTCATAACATAGGTCAAATTCTGATAACGCTAAAATCCACTTGCCAATTCTACCACTTAATATCGGCATCGACAACATATATTTGACCACGTCATCTGGTTTCAACATCCACTAACCGTCTGCTCAAATAATAAATAACACGTTCTTTCCCTTCAAATTCTTGAATAAGAGCTGAACCGATAACAGTATCATCAGTTGACAAATACAATCTGAAAGGTTTCCCATGTTGAGATGGAACTAGCACTAGAGGATTTGTTAAGTAGCTCTTAATTTCATCTAGGGTTAATTGCTGCTCATCTTCCCATCTAAATTCCGATCAAAGATTGTAATTCAGTTTTATTGACAGGAGCAACCACCTTGTTGATTGCCTCAATAGACTTCCTACTAATTTCAATGCCCCGCTGATGTACCATAAAACCCAAGAATTGTCCTGCCGATACACCAAATGCACATTTATTAGGATTCATCTTTAATCCATGCTTCCTTGTGCACTCCAGTATCTTTCGTAGATCGGTCAGATGCTTTGTGATATCTCCAGACTTAATCACTATGTCATCGATGTAGATCTCTACTAATGTGCCGATGTATTCATGAAAAATAAAGTTCATAGCTCTTTGATAAGTAGCACCGGTATTTTTCAAACCAAACGTCATAACTATCCATTCAAATAATCCCACATGACCTGGACACCTAAAAGCAGTCTTAGGAATATCCTCTTCAGCCATGAATATTTGATTATAACCCGCATTACCATCCATGAAGCTGATAATTTGATGTCATGCTGCAGCATCAATCAACATATCAGCAATCGGCATTGGATAACCATCCATCGGTGTGGCTTTATTGAGATTCCTGAAATCAATACAAATACGAAGTTTCCCATTTTTCTTGTAAAAAGGAACCATATTAGAAATCCACTCAGCATATCGACACTGCCGAATAAACTTTGCCTCAATCAATTTAGTTATTTCGGCCTTAATATCAGGAAGTATATTAGGATTGCATCGGCGCGCTGGCTGCTGATGTGGCCGAAATCCAGACTTAATAGGCAATGATGTTCAACTATCGATCGGTCTAATCCAGGCATTTCAGTATAATCCCAAGCAAAACAATCTTTATATTCTTTTAACAAACCGACTAATTGCTGTTTACACTTGGAATTTAACTTAGCACTAATAAAAGTAGGCCTTGGCCTATCGCCCTCACCAATATCTACTTCTACTAAATCATTAGCCGATGTAAACCCTTGACCTAATTTTCCATCATCGGCAAACCTATCCATTAAAATTCTTTTTCAGAACCGACTGCTTGGATCGGTGGGATTTCGTAATCGGCAACCTTGAGGAACTTTTTTTCCCAAGCTTCTCCTGATATGCACTTGGTTCGTTCATAATTGTCTGATTCTGCCGATGCGATGATATAAGAAGAATCACCAGGAACAACTTCAATTTTATCCCCAATCCATTGTACAAGGCACTGATGCATTGTAGAAGGAACACAACAATTAGCATGAATCCAATCCCTTCCTAGAAGCAGATTATATGCACCCTTGCCATTAATAACAAAGAAAGTCGTCGGTAAGGTTTTGCTGCCGATGGTCAACTCAACGCACACTGCCCCTTTAGCTGGTGACACATTGCCTTCAAAATCTTTTAGCATCATATCAGTTTTAGTTAAGTCTTGATCTCCCTTACTAAGTTTCCGATACATCACATAAGGCATAATATTAATCGCAGCTCCTCCATCAATAAGTATCTTAGATACAGGCTGCCCATCAACTCTGTCTTTCACAAACAAAGCCTTAAGATGCTGTCTTTCATCATCGGCAGGTTTCTCAAAAACAGCCATCATTGGATCTAGCGTTAATTGAGCTATTTGATCAGAGAAAACAGCTTCTTCCTCGTTATCAGGGAGTGCCAAAAATTCCATCAGCAACATAAACACCATATTGACATCTGCCGATGGGCCTTTATTTTTGTGCTTTATTTGCTACTGCTGATTACCAGATCTCTCATTGGAGGAACTCTCTTCTTGGTATAAGTCCTCTTGACGCTCTCGCCGCATCCTCCTTTTCTGTGTCTTTGTCAAACCTTCTGGACACCATTGAGGAAGTTTAGTTTTCCAAACTAGCTGATAATAGGTCCTGGTTAACTCTACACGACGTATATTAGGATCCCTGTAAAATATTTCTTCATCAGGAACTCTTGCATTTGCCATCTCTTCAAGCTCCTCTTGGTTTCTTGGAAAATATGCAACGCGTTTACCAAGCCTCTCATGTACACTAAGCCTGCCCCCAGCTGATCATGTACTGATGCTTTACCTCTGTTCGGCTCATTGATGGACAAACCTTGATTGCTAGATTGAAACCTCCTTTCTAGACGATTAACCCCATAATAACCATTGCACTCTGGGCAATTTTCAACAGTAGGTAATTTAATACCTTCTTCCCAACAATGAATAAAAAACGGACACCTCTAATGATCTTTATGCCGATTCCACTCCTCTCGGCGTCTTTCTTCTTGCTGTTGTCGATATCGGTCCCTTCGCTGATGCCAGCCTTCCTGTTGCCTTTGATGGGTAATCACAACGTCAGATCGAGGAGGCTTTCCAGAACTGCTACTTTCTCTTAGTAGCCCCTTGCCTTTTGCATCATCGGTAGTTATCCGATGTTAGGGATCCACCGATGCGTTTTTCTCAGCAGCTTCTGATGTCAACACCTTAGTCTTTCCTTCAGCATCCAACATATTTGCTGAAAAAGGATGTTGATCAATTTTCATCAGCTTCTGAATCTTGGAATTACCAAATTTAGTTCTCGCAGACTCAATAGCTAATTGTAACTGTTGTCTAAACACTTTGTACTCATTTGTACTGTGTGAAGTTGCATTATGCCATTTGCAATACAGCATTTTCTTCAACTCTTCTGCCGATGGGATCACATGGTTAGGTGACAGCTTAATTTGGCCCTCTTGAAGCAGAAGATCAAATATCTTATCGGCTTTGGTGATATCGAAAGTAAACTTCTCTGGCTCTTTTTGACCAAAGGGACAAAATATCGACTTTTTATTCTTAACCCACTCAGCCAAACCGATAACTGGTTCTTCATCTGAATCAGAATCTTCTACCTCTCTGACAAATGAAACCTTCTTGTTTCAATTCCTTTTGGGTTCAAAAACCATAGTATCTTGATCAGAAATCCTTTGCATGAGATGACTTAGGCTTTCGAATTCCTGAGAAGCGTATCTGTCCTTGAGGTGCGGCAACAATCCTTGGAAGGCCAAATCGGCAAGTTGCCGATCATCCAATACCAGGCTATAACACTTATTTTTTACATCTCGTAGCCTTTGCACAAAGCCTTCCACCGATTTATCATTGCGCTGTCTCAACTTTACCAAATCGGTAAGCTTCTTTTCATGAACTCCAGCAAAGAAATATTTATGAAATTGCTTTTCTAGATCAGCCCAAGTAATAATAGAATTTGGCGGTAATGAAATAAACCATGTGAATGCTGATCCAGACAGAGATGATAAAAACAAACGAACTCTTAATTCATCTCTATTAGCTGCCTCTCCACATTGAATAATGAAGCGATTAACATGTTCCATGGTTGATGTATCATCTTGCCCAGAGAACTTAGTGAAATCTGACACCTTGTACCGATTTGGGAGAGAAATTAAATCATATGCCGGAGGATATGAAGTCCGATAAGAATATGTATTGACCTTGGGCTTGATCCCAAACTGATCCTTCATAATTTTTGCTATTTTATCGGTCCAAAAAGCATCAACATCTTGTTGACGATATGGCTGAATTTTCACCGGAGGTACTTGCTGATATCCCTCTGCATATCTTTGTGGCCCACGATCTCCAGCAATTGGCATATTTGCCACTATTTGTGGTCCATTAACCTGCTGGAAAGGATTCATCGGCTGAGCTGCCGATGCTTGATTCTAAAAACCAGCGTGCATATGACCTTGATGAATCCCTACAGCTTGCTGATTTGGCTGAACTGTATGTTGAGTTGGAAACTGCCCTGACCATCTATTATTAGCGTTCATCGGTACAAAATTTGCCGATGGCTGATAATTTGTTGTCATTGCTGGATAATTACAACCAGCTTGAGGCGTAACCTAGACTCCAGGTTGACTTACAGTAGGAGCCTTCTGTTGCATCGGTAACAAGTTTACCGATGGACTTGAATTAGATGTTTGACCCAAAGGCATCTGGAAACCTCCTAGAGTTGGTTGCACAGTAGTTACTGTAGTATATTGAGGTACTTGAGCTATCAGCGAACCAGCCGATGTCATAGGAGCTTTTCCTGCTATATCAAACACTTGAGGTAATCCAGGGTTAAAAGCAGATGGTTCTGGAGGCATACCGTATCCCCACCAATTAGCAGGAGTCTGATTCTGTGGCACAGGACCTGATAAAGCCGATGCCGTTAGATCTGTATTAAGCTGAACTCGTCCTGATAATGCTGAATCTGATCGCATCAGTGTAGACTGTACGTTAGATAAGCCTGCTGATACTGGAGGGGAAGAAACCTCTTTACCCACAACGGCTGGGGGAGCCGATGGAGTAATAACAGATGCTGATTCTGGTTGATGATAAGCAGGCCCAACGTAATGAGGTGACGCTTGCCCTTCTTTGAAAGTTTGAACCACAGCATTATGAACAGTATTGGACAACACATTGGAGTGATTAGTTAAAGCATGATTTACTACAGAATTAACCATCTCTTGAAGTTTACCCGGATTAGAATCAAAGGTAACTTGCCGAGGCAACGACAAATCTTGCTTCTGGATGACTTGTCCACTCTTGTTCAAACTGAATGACTTCAAGCAAAGCTATCTGTATTCTTCTATAGCCTTGTCCATAGCCTGCTTCTGTTCTTCCTTAAGATCTTCTTCTGATACCGCGATGATGTTCCCCGCATCAATCTCAGGGTTAAACATATTGATTAGATCTGGTCCCACCGAGCGTGCCAAAAATTCCATCGGCAACATAAACCTTTCCGACGACTTTCTTTGTTATTAATGGCAAGGGTGCATATAATCTGCTTCTAGGAAGGGATTGGATTCATGCTAATTGTTGTGTTCCTTCTATAATGCATCAGTGCCTTGTACAATGGATTGGGGATAAAATTGAAGTTGTTCCTGGTGATTCTTCTTATATCATCGTATTGGCAGAATCAGACACTTATGAACGAACCAAGTGCATATCAGGAGAAGCTTGGAAAAAAGAGTTCCTCAAGGTTGCCGATTACGAAATCCCACCGATCCAAGCAGTCAGTTCTGAAAAAGAATTTTAATGGATAGGTTTGCCGATGATGGAAAATTAGGTCAAGGGTTTACATCGGCTGATGATTTAGTAGAAGTAGATATTGGTGAGGGTGATAGGCCAAGGCCTACTTTTATTACACAAAGGGCTAATACCCGAAATCGATATCCAAAGCGTGCCAGTCGATTTGACCTGTTAATCGACAAGGATGAAGATACGAGCACTTTGGTCCTGACAACAGCAATACGCCTGGAAGTCACGGCCAAGAGGTACTCACGCGGAACTCGAGGATTGTCGAAGATTGCACTGGAGCAATGCAACTCGCCGAATCGATGAGAACTCGTAAAAAGGAAAAGTATGCAAATTGACGAAGTCGCCGAAAAGTAAATAGATGCAAATAAGAGTAAAAGCTGGTTTTTGATATTGATTGATTGGTTATTACATTGCCCTTCGCTCTATATTTATATCATGATCTATAGAAACGTAACCAAATACGACTAGGACACTAAATCCAAACCTAAGGACACACATGACTCTGATACAACTCAGACTCTAATAAACATAGAAAAGGAAATTAATTCCTATCTTACTCCCTAGTCCGCCTCAACTATGATGGTATTCTCATCGACCTCCTTTCCATCGGCACACTCCCTGTTTCATCGGCAGCAGCCTTCAAGTCTTTTTCATCGGCACTCTCCCTGTTTCATCGGCAGCAGCCTTTAAGTCTTCTTTCATCGGCATCGGCAATAATACCCTTAACCTTATCGGCAACACTTCAATTTGAATCAACTTCTCCACACACCGCCACCACTCATAGGCAGCCTTCTTTACAAGCTTATTTTTCATCGGCTATCAACCTACACAGTAATTTTTCCTCTGCTGATTAGCCCCTTCTGACCATCTTGACACGTGCCAAAAAACGATGTCAACAGCCGTCCTCTTCTTTGATCCAGCACCGCCCCGACCCCCTCCCTTCTCCCTCACGGCGATGAGGAGGCAGCGGCCGCGACGGGGAGGAGCTCCGCCGCCCGGAGCCGTGCCCGCGACGAGAAGCAGGAGCTCCGTCGTCCGGAGCCGCGCCGCCGTCGGGAGCCACGCTGCTGTCCGTGTCGTCGCCGTCCTCTTCTTTGAGGAGTTGAGAGAGAGAAAAGGGAAAGAGGGAGAGAGAAGAAAGGGGTGAGCGGCAGCAGGGCTTTGCCGGCTTGATTCCGGCGTCGAGCGGCGTCTTGCCGTGGCAGCAGAGGGAGAGAAGGAGAGGAGAGGTGCAGAGGTGGGCGTAGAGCTTGGAGGCTCTCGTCGGCGGCAGAGACGGAGAGATCGGGGAAGAGAAAGGAGATTTTTTTCCTGTACACGAGGTTCACAGCACAGTTAAAACATCGATGCCGACACTGTGGTATCACAGAGCTGGAGGCATCGCTGCCCTATGACAGCGATAAAGTCTTTTGAGCACCTGTAACATTGTGGCCGGTCTAAGGGTAGTCCCAATGAATGATTCATAGGGGTAGTTTCCAAGAGACAAAGAGAGTAATTAATGTCCAGTAGAAACTATGTTTCCCAACCCATGGTTTTTATAGCGGTGTTTATATAAAGGATGACTTAAATGCAGTACAAAAGAGGACTAGATCAATTGTGGCAAGCAACTATATAACATTCTATACACACTCGGCAATATATGACAGTTATCTGAGTAAATGAACGATGTTCACACTAGCAACGCCTGATATCTAATTCACTGAACAGGAATGACTGTGTTCCAATTTTAAAATAGAAATAGAAATCCAGAGAAAGGAAAAAGCAACATGCAAGTGGATGATTGGACAAGGGCTAAGATTCCCTTGCTTGGGGACTCCTGCGCACACCAGCAGATGGCGAGACAGCGACCGGTAGAGCAGAGAGGGCGAGCGGCAGCAGTGCACACGGGAGCAGCGAGCGGTCGAGCGCCGGAGCATCGAGCGACCGAGCGCTGGAGCAGCGAGCGGCCGAGCGCCGGAGAGCGCTGGAGCAGCGAGCGCACGCTGTAGCGCGGTAGCAGTGAGCGCAGGAGCAGCGAGGGTGGGCGGAAGGAAAGCGGAGGCGGGAGCGAGGGCACGCCGAGCGCGCGCTCGCGGGAAACATCTGCACGTCGGCGACGGCGCACTCGATCTGGAAAGGCGCCACTCGAAACTAGTCGAGTCTCCCCAACGGCGATTTGGTGGTTTCTTGGTTCCTCGTTTGCGAGTGTCGACTCGGTTCCGTGAGGAAGAAATCGTTTCTCTGTTTTGCACTCTCTCTTCATTAACTCTTTTGCCACATCAGCAAAATACTGAACTGTCAAGGTAATTAATAGACATAGAAACCAGCATTATTACTCCATTGGGACTGCCCTAACCCGCCCACCCGTCCGCCCGCGCTCGCGACGCCTAGCACGATGCCGATTTTTTCGGACAGAATGTCCGCGCTGGCCGACAAAAATTTTCGCGCCTAATTAACTCACAGTGGTTCGCGGCGCCTCGTCTGGTTCTTTGCTATTTCCGTGATGCTTCCAGAGCGCTACGTTATTCCTGGTTGAAGATGGATGGATATAATATATTAAAATAGTATGATGATGCATGGTTTGCTACAAAATTTAAAACCCTATAGTTTACAAATTAAACATCTAAACTGAATTCCGATAACATCATTGTGTTTCTTGTAACAAATCCTTCAAAACAAGACCACATATGGATATATTTAGATAAAATTTTATTATCAAATATTTATCTCGTAAAGAGAGAACATTCTATTTTATTGAATAGACACGATGTTCTAGGTTTAGCAAAAAAAATGTGTTGTCTTCAAAAGAAAAATGTTCTCGGTATTTTAGATCTAGGAGAATAAATTATAGGTTAATGCAATAGTAATGTAATATCTGTGAAAACAATATATATGATTTTATATTTACTATCTTGTATATAGAGTTGAGGCCAACAATAATGAATGTTTTAAACTATGCAAGGAAATATTTTAATAAAGAGCATCACATAAGGGAAAAATAATAAAAATAAAAACCCACGTGACAGAAGAAGAAAAAAGAGAACAGAAATACTATTTGAACAAACTAAATATACCGTATAACATCTCATGAATACTATATGAACATTCAAAAATAATCATGGAACATCCCATTTATACTATGTGAACATTCTAAAATATATCATAGAACATCACATGTATACTTCAGGAATATTATGCGTATATCATGGAATATAGAAACTAAAAAAAAGCAAAACATGGAATAAAAAAAACTAGTTAGAATAAAATAAATAAGAGGACAAAAGAAAGAAATGAATAACAAATGATATGAATATATTGAAATAAATAAATAAGTTAATAAAAGATTAAACAAAACATAAAAGAGAACATGTCCTAGGTACTTTGTGAAAAAGAGAAAAAAATCCACTAGATAAAGAAAAAATAAAGAAAACATCACATGAATAATACTTGAGGAACATAAAATAGAATATAGAATATATCAAAAGGTACTGTATGATTACTCAAAGGTAATTATAGAACATCTCATTTAAACTACTTGAACATCCTAAAATACATCGTTGAACATCACTGTACTACATGAATGTCACAAAATACATCATAGAACATCTCATTTATACTACATAAACATCACAAAGATATATTGTAGAACATTACATGTATACAATGTGAACATCACCAAGACAACTGCACGCGTGGGAGTATGAGGTGCTCGGCACACGGCGGGAAGATTTCCGTTGTTCGGCATGTGCTTTTCGATCCGGCCGTCCGGACCGGAAGAATTCTGCCGGACGGGACTAACCTTCAATAAAATAAAAACATTCACAAAAATAGTGATTCAAATGGATTAACATGGTACATGCAGTCCTAGTCCTGTACTTACCGATGCAAAGTGATTGAGGCCCTAAACAGAGTCCCGTGCGCACCTATTTTCTAGAGATATCATAGGAAGATCATGTTGGATAGCGCACTCGAAGAACCCATATGCCTTGGGGAATATTTCAACAGAAGCTCATTTGTTATCTAAAAAGTGGATGGAATTCACAAGAGTTTTTCATAATGCAAACGACAAAGACTACAACTGCTGATATTTGTAAATGCACTTCTGCATACTTGTAAATGCACCTCTGCATAATTCCAAATATTGTTCATCTAATTCTTTCATACTTATTAAGTAATTGAAAAATCAGCAATGTAGAGCTGAGACAGCGGTCCTTCCAGACTTTGTACTGTCTCACATGTTATCAAAACTACAAAACTAAATGCAAATGGTGCAAAATGGAAACCCTTTTTTTTCAATAGTCCCTTTCTTTCTTCCACCTCCCTTACCTTAGGCTGCCACACTTGGATTCATGGACGGGAATAGAGTATGATTTCATCAAGATCTCATCCAATCCTGTAGCTTGCACCAAAATTGATAGCTCAGATAGTTTCGTGACCTCTCAAGTAAAGGATTGTAAAAAAAATGCAAAAGAAACATCCTTCTTTCTTCCATCTTTTTTGTGTTACCTTATATGCTGCCCTGATTGGATTCGAAGACGTGGATGGAGCACGGATATGCAGCTGAGGTCCTAGCGTGCTGGGTATATATATATATAGAGAGAGAGAGAGAGGCACATCAGGAGAGAGAGAGGGAGGGAGAGAGGCGCGCGGTGGGGCAGGGGCTACGCCGAGGACGGCGGAGGTATGGCGCGAGGGCGCGCCGCCGTGCCGGAGCTGGAGAGAGGGAGAGAGTTCTGGGCCAATCAAGCTAGGGTTTCGTGGAGCGCAGGAGATGGGGTCCTTCGGGTGGAGGCAGGCACGGTGGAGAATAGAGGGGGCTGCGTGCGTCGTGCCGTGGCCGGTGAAGACCACCGCCGGGGCCAGAGCCGGGGGCGGGGGCGCCGGAGGCACGTCGCTGCGGGAATGTGTCGAGGCTAGGCTTGGGAGGCAGGATGAGAGGAGAGGAGTTTTTTTTATGAAGGGAGAAGCCGAAAGCCTTGAGTATATATTTGGTTCTCCGGCTTCGGACGAGAAGCCAAGGAGAAGCGGCGGAAAAGGCAGAAGACGAGGACAAGCACAAGGATCCGCTTCTGGCGAAATCCGATCGGAGAGATCTGGGCCATCGAAGGAAGATCGAACGGAGGAGAATTTTTGGGGTGACGTGGCGGCCGCTTCTGTTCAAGGAGCTAACACATTCTTTAGAGGAGAAAATGTCAACTGAGCTGGGAAGATACGCCTCGACGTCAAGATTGTCTAGAACACAAATTTCAGCTAGATTGTACACCACAATGTAAGAGGGGCTGCTACTTCCGGTCCCAAAATAAAGTACAATTGAGTTTGGAGAGCAAACCAAGGTTGATGGCAAAATGACACTGCTGCCTCTAAAAAAAAGGTTACTGACGTTCTTGCGCATGCTTGTTCAGAGAGTGTGGATGAGAAGCCCACCTACTAGGATTGGCGTACTCCCTCCGTACTGGTATTAGAAGTCGTTTAGAACATGATTGTGCATACCAAGGAGTCATTAATTAGTGGTAATTTTTCCCTGTCTACCCCTATTAAATGCAACTGCGGTATGCTTTACACTGAATCTTTACACCATATATATATATATATATATATATATATATATATATATATATTTTAGGCTAAAATTTAAATCACACAAGTGCAAATATTTTAGGACACAGAAAGTATGTCTGAAACACGGTCTATGCAGAACAGATCACAGATGTATACGGAGTAGGATAGTACTATCATGGATGAAGCAATATTTCTGTTCATCTGGGACATGCAAGTATATATGTTCCGGCAGCAATATTTCTTGCCTCACGGAACTTTGGCGAAGGCACCGGAACAAATAGCCCTTGAGAATCACATTAAAAGGGCAGACGAGTACCAGAGGCTCCCACACGAGTGGGGTCTGGGGAAAAAAATAATCGAAGTAAAGTCTTACCCCCGCAGCCAGGAAGAAAATATAATTAGTAATTACAAGTGTTCATAATTGCTTTCTTGGTACGCTTTGCCATCCACAAAACTCTTGTGAGGTGTAGCACTAGTTCAGCAAAGCACCTAGGACGAATAATCAGTTGTGATCCACCATCAGATTTAGAGGCTAATATAGATAGATATTAGGACAAATCACATGATTCTCACAAACAAAAGAAGCAAATGGCAGAAGCCAATTACGACGATTTGTTCTTTGTCTTCAGAATTGTACCGGGTAGCCTCAACAAATCATGAGTACATAGTTAAGGGCACAAATCAGATCAAAAGGACAAACAGGAGGAATAAGATTCCGGGGACTAAACTACTAAATAACAGCCGATCGCCATCACTGCTAGAGTGCTAGTAGCAGTTGATGTCTTGCATGACATGGCTAAGCCTTCATACAGATGCTCCCAACCATGCTGCTCTGTCACCTCAAAGTCAAGAGAGCAGACCTACCAAAGAATACAGACATACAGTGTTAGAATAATCAAGAGGGACTTGAGCAAAGTTAGATGACTATCGGCTTGTGCATATGAAACAAGCTATTCATTCCATCCGTTAATGCAAACTTGAAATCTATCAAAAGGAATGTATACCAATGATTAACCTAGTGCATTTTTTTTGAAGAAAAACAGAGACCAATTTGTCTGCTCAAGTATTCAGGCACTAGACAAATTTGTCTGTCGTAATATTCAGGAGCTAGCATACAGAGTACACCAAAAATTGAGTAAATGACACAAACAATACAAAATTAATCCAAAACGCCAAAAGATCGCATGGATTAAAAGGGCTCCATGGTGACAATGGTGGATGTGAGAAAATTTGGATATGCCAGCAGCAAGTGCACTTTGGTAACAAGTAGGATGACATAGCAAATCACCAATACAATATAATTATCCATGTGCAGAGTCTGATGGTTCCACCATCAAGGAGTCGGAGAAGGTCCAACCTCCAGTCACCACTGCAACAGGCGACATCAGTGAGTTTCTTGATACCATCCTATGCTCTACACATAATAAGGGTGACACAATCCCAACCTCTGTATCCTCGTTGCCAATGTCTACAGAGGGAGTGGAGCAGCAGTGATGAGATACAGGCCCGATCTTCCGAGAGGTAACCGGTAAGTTCGACTTGTGGAGATCTCGACGTTGGCGATCCGGCTTCAAATCAGACACGATTCGAACCCTGCAACCGTTACACCACTGCTCCGTTGGTTATCAACCAAGCACAACTTAATTAACCTCGCCAATAAGGCTTTTCCTGCAAGCGAATCGAAGAACACAAGCAAGAAGGTAAAACACGCAATATGAAATTGCAAATATGAATGATGCGAATATCAATAGAGGGTTCAAGAACTCGGTTGCAAAGGACTAATCGACACAGTGGAGGAGATCAAGAACAGGGGGCCCTGGATCACTGTAAAAGGATTTGTCACCACAGTTACAATGAACGATTCAGTTTCTCGATGGAAAACTAAACTCTAAACAAAACCCAATTGTCTAGCAGCGGCGGCGGCTGTGTTTATAGTCTAAGACTCGACCTAGGGTTGAGGACGGCCAGGGGTTGGGCGCCCACAACTTGAGCTTAAGGCCTGACACGATACATGGCCAAGTTGGCCCAAATAGGTGACGCAGCACCTTTCCATGGTCACACAGAATGATCCACGGACCTTCTGGAGCTGGGACCAGATCCAAAACGACGGTGTCATCGTCCCCTTTCCAACGCATCCAAGAACGCCCCGTTTCGATGTCGTATGAAAGAGTTATGACCGAAACAGTGACGACGTGTCTGCTGAATCCGATGGTGACGTGGCAGCTGAGTTGGGGACGAATTGCAACTTGGAGAAGACCATAGCGTCGGTGTGTCCAGCGTGGCAATGTCCTCATCATCCTCCCCTTCTTGAATTGGAGTCGTCCTCGACTCCATCTTGGCGATGTCCTTATCATCCCCTCCTTCTAGAATTGGAGTCGGCCTCGACTTCATCCCATCATCAGCGAACTCCTGCAAAAGGTTAGTGACAGCAGGCAATGCACCAGACATAACAGGTTGACAAAACATAGTATAACATGGTGCATCAGGATTATCACATAACTCAGTAGTAGAAGAAGTTGTAGCAAGAAAAGTACCTCCTTTTAACTTAATCCCATTATTTTTAGCAATGTCAGTTGGAGGTTTATTTTTAATCTCTTTAGCATGTTTAATAATTTTCGTAGGAGATAAAGACAGCAATGTAATTTTCTTGTCCTTATGTACGATAGTGTATGTATTAGTTCTACCATGGTGTAAAGCATCATTATCAAATTCCCATGGACGACCTAACAAAATAGAACAAGCTTGCATAGGGACAACATCAAAATCAGCAATATCATGATAAGAACCTGTGAAAAAGCTAATGCGTGCTGATTTAGTTACCTTAGTCTTACCACTATTATTGAACCATTGAAGTTTATATGGATACGAATGTTGTCGTGTGGTCAAGCCAAGCTTCTCAACCAAATCTGAACTCACCAAGTTATTGCAACTTCCGCTATCAATGATAGTGAGAACACGACAACCCTGCACAATGAAATACATGTGGAACAAATTGTTTCGTTGGATCTTCATCTCTTCTTCTTGTCCCACACGTGTACTCAACACACGCTGCACAACAAGGCTAGGGTAGTCTGCGGCAGCAGCCACGGAGTCAATGATGATAGCCTCCTTATCTTGATCGCCTTCGGTGGAATCTGCATCAATGTTAGCAGCAAGGGCTAAATCATCTTCAACATCACTAGTACTTACATATCCATCCTCGGTAGCAATGAAAGCACGACGACTGGGGCAACCCTTCATGACATGTCCCATGCCTTTGCATCGGTGGCAAATGATTTTAGCGCTGGACGAGGAGGAGCTAGTAGAAGCACCCGGAGTGGCATCTTTCTTCTGCACATTAGACAATTGACTTACCTCGGAAGACAATGGAGGTGTAGATGGCTGTGATGCAACAGGAATCTTGGGCGTATCCGGCGCTGAACGCTGCTGAAAATTCCTCCCATTGTTAGACCTGAAAGGCTGGTGTTGTTTGTGGCCCTGTACTTCACGTTCTGCCTTAATAGCAAGATGATACAATTGGGAAAAATTACGCCATTCTTTGTAATCAAGTATGTTCTGGATATCATGGTTTAGACCACCAAAAAATCTAGCACTAGTATCATTATCATCTTCATTTATACCACAACGGGCTAAACCAATAAGCAATTCTTGATAGTAAGCTTCTACTCCTTTATCACCTTGTTTTAAAGTTTGTAGTTTCAAACGTAAATCACGTTGGTAATAAGGAGGAACAAAACGAGATTTCATACGTTGCTTTAAAGCATTCCAAGTTTGAGGCACAACAGCAGCATTATTAGCATTGCAAAGATCACTCCACCATAACAAAGCAAAATTAGTAAACTCACTAGTAGCAAGTCTAACTCTATGCTCAGCAGGAACATTATGAGAATCAAATTTTTATTGAACAGCAAGCTCCCAATCTAAATAAGCCTCTGGATCAACATTACCAGTGAAAGGAGGAAGGCTAAATTTAATTTTAGCAAAAGGTTCATTATTACCATGATTATTACCTCCCATACCGCGACGGTTGAAGTTGAGGCGGCGACGGACATAACTGTCAGCATCCGCATCGTCATCACCAAAATCACCGGCATCGTCATCATCAGAACGATGAGGTGGAGGGCGTTGCTCGACTTGTTCAATGCGGGTGACCAGATTGTTCACATTGCGCGTTAGCTCGGTCATAAGATTGCGTTGTTCAGTAATAAACGTTGTAAGCTCGCCCTTGGACACACAATCATTGAAGTCCGTCGAAGATCATGCCATGGTTAGAAGATAGAAAAAGACAACACCAAAGTATTATCTCTATCAACTAAAAGGAACTAAGTGGTGGTGGTGAAAGTGGAATGCAAAATCACAAGCGGCTTACCACCGTCTTGCCTGTATTCTTACCAATGCCAAACAAGAGCAAAACTAATGTGGCGAAGCAATCTGTTGTTAAGCGTGGATAGCAGTTGCAAGATGAACCTGTGCTGACAAAAGAATGTGTGGAGCTATGGGTAGGCACACAATATGACAGCAAGGATTAGCAATTAACGAAAGCAGATTAGCGATTGTTCAATCCAGATCCAAAGTACAAATCACAGCTGCTGGCTAAGACGTGTCGAGACGTAGCGCAACAAGGTGAAAACAAAGGACGATGGAAAGAACGCACAGAACAAGCAAATAACCCGAATTTTTTCTTTTTCCTAAATTTTCCCTGATTTTTCCAAAAGGCACTAGTAGGAATCAAACTTTTTTATTTTTTCACTATTTTTTTTATATTTTTCTCTGAACAAGGATCACAAAAGATGCAACCACAAAAATTGGCACCTACAACTGAGGTGGGATGTGGTCTACAGAAATACAGCACGTTCTCTGAAAAGCGTGCAAAAACTATGACAATTTTTTTCTTTATTTTTCTGAATTTTTTTTGGCAATTTTGACGAAACCAAACAGGGCATAGCCTAGTTTGGGTCAGCTCCAAACGGTGTCAAGAAGCAGTGATGAGATACAGGCCCGATCTTCCGAGAGGTAACCGGTAAGTTCGACTTGTGGAGATCTCGACGTTGGCGATCCGGCTTCAAATCAGACACGATTCGAACCCTGCAACCGTTACACCACTGCTCCGTTGGTTATCAACCAAGCACAACTTAATTAACCTCGCCAATAAGGCTTTTCCTGCAAGCGAATCGAAGAACACAAGCAAGAAGGTAAAACACACAATATAAAATTGCAAATATGAATGATGCGAATATCAATAGAGGGTTCAAGAACTCGGTTGCAAAGGACTAATCGACACAGTGGAGGAGATCAAGAACAGGGGGCCCTGGATCACTGTAAAAGGATTTGTCACCACAGTTACAATGAACGATTCAGTTTCTCGATGGAAAACTAAACTCTAAACAAAACCCAATTGTCTAGCAGCGGCGGCGGCTGTGTTTATAGTCTAAGACTCGACCTAGGGTTGAGGACGGCCAGGGGTTGGGCGCCCACAACTTGAGCTTAAGGCCTGACACGATACATGGCCAAGTTGGCCCAAATAGGTGACGCAGCACCTTTCTATGGTCACACAGAATGATCCACGGACCTTCTGGAGCTGGGACCAGATCCAAAACGACGGCGTCATCGTCCCCTTTCCAACGCATCCAAGAACGCCCCGTTTCGATGTCGTATGAAAGAGTTATGACCGAAACAGTGACGACGTGTCTGCTGAATCCGAGGGTGACGTGGCAGCTGAGTTGGGGACGAATTGCAACTTGGAGAAGACCATAGCGTCGGTGTGTCCAGCATGGCAATGTCCTCATCATCCTCCCCTTCTTGAATTGGAGTCGTCCTCGACTCCATCTTGGCGATGTCCTTATCATCCCCTCCTTCTAGAATTGGAGTCGGCCTCGACTTCATCCCATCATCAGCGAACTCCTGCAAAAGGTTAGTGACAGCAGGCAATGCACCAGACATAACAGGTTGACAAAACATAGTATAACATGGTGCATCAGGATTATCACATAACTCAGTAGTAGAAGAAGTTGTAGCAAGAAAAGTACCTCCTTTTAACTTAATCCCATTATTTTTAGCAATGTCAGTTGGAGGTTTATTTTTAATCTCTTTAGAATGTTTAATAATTTTCGTAGGAGATAAAGACAGCAATATAATTTTCTTGTCCTTATGTACGATAGTGTATGTATTAGTTCTACCATGGTGTAAAGCATCATTATCAAATTCCCATGGACGACCTAACAAAATAGAACAAGCTTGCATAGGGACAACATCAAAATCAGCAATATCATGATAAGAACCTGTGAAAAAGCTAATGCGTGCTGATTTAGTTACCTTAGTCTTACCACTATTATTGAACCATTGAAGTTTATATGGATACGAATGTTGTCGTGTGGTCAAGCCAAGCTTCTCAACCAAATCTGAACTCACCAAGTTATTGCAACTTCCGCTATCAATGATAGTGAGAACACGACAACCCTGCACAATGAAATACATGTGGAACAAATTGTTTCGTTGGATCTTCATCTCTTCTTCTTGTCCCACACGTGTACTCAACACACGCTGCACAACAAGGCTAGGGTAGTCTGCGGCAGCAGCCACGGAGTCAATGATGATAGCCTCCTTATCTTGATCGCCTTCGGTGGAATCTGCATCAATGTTAGCAGTAAGGGCTAAATCATCTTCAACATCACTAGTACTTACATATCCATCCTCGGTAGCAATGAAAGCACGACGACTGGGGCAATCCTTCATGACATGTCCCATGCCTTTGCATCGGTGGCAAATGATTTTAGCGCTGGACGAGGAGGAGCTAGTAGAAGCACCCGGAGTGGCATCTTTCTTCTGCACATTAGACAATTGACTTACCCCGGAAGACAATGGAGGTGTAGATGGCTGTGATGCAACAGGAATCTTGGGCGTATCCGGCGCTGAACGCTGCTGAAAATTCCTCCCATTGTTAGACCTGAAAGGCTGGTGTTGTTTGCGGCCCTGTACTTTACGTTCTGCCTTAATAGCAAGATGATACAATTGGGAAAAATTACGCCATTCTTTGTAATCAAGTATGTTCTGGATATCATGGTTTAGACCACCAAAAAATCTAGCACTAGTATCATTATCATCTTCATTTATACCACAACGGGCTAAACCAATAAGCAATTCTTGATAGTAAGCTTCTACTCCTTTATCACCTTGTTTTAAAGTTTGTAGTTTCAAACGTAAATCACGTTGGTAATAAGGAGGAACAAAACGAGATTTCATACGTTGCTTTAAAGCATTCCAAGTTTGAGGCACAACAGCAGCATTATTAGCATTGCAAAGATCACTCCACCATAACAAAGCAAAATTAGTAAACTCACTAGTAGCAAGTCTAACTCTATGCTCAGCAGGAACATTATGAGAATCAAATTTTTATTGAACAGCAAGCTCCCAATCTAAATAAGCCTCTGGATCAACATTACCAGCGAAAGGAGGAAGGCTAAATTTAATTTTAGCAAAAGGTTCATTATTACCATGATTATTACCTCCCATACCGCGACGGTTGAAGTTGAGGCGGCGACGGGCATAACTGTCAGCATCCGCATCGTCATCACCAAAATCACCGGCATCGTCATCATCAGAACGATGAGGTGGAGGGCGTTGCTCGACTTGTTCAATGCGGGTGACCAGATTGTTCACATTGCGCGTTAGCTCGGTCATAAGATTGCGTTGTTCAGTAATAAACGTTGTAAGCTCGCCCTTGGACACACAATCATTGAAGTCCGTCGGAGATCATGCCATGGTTAGAAGATAGAAAAAGACAACACCAAAGTATTATCTCTATCAACTAAAAGGAACTAAGTGGTGGTGGTGAAAGTGGAATGCAAAATCACAAGCGGCTTACCACCGTCTTGCCTGTATTCTTACCAATGCCAAACAAGAGCAAAACTAATGTGGCGAAGCAATCTGTTGTTAAGCGTGGATAGCAGTTGCAAGATGAACCTGTGCTGACAAAAGAATATGTGGAGCTATGGGTAGGCACACAATATGACAACAAGGATTAGCAATTAACGAAAGCAGATTAGCGATTTTCAATCCAGATCCACAGTACAAATCACAGCTGCTGGCTAAGACGTGTCGAGACGTAGCGCAACAAGGTGAAAACAAAGGACGATGGAAAGAACGCACAGAACAAGCAAATAACCCGAATTTTTTCTTTTTCCTAAATTTTCCCTGATTTTTCCAAAAGGCACTAGTAGGAATCAAACTTTTTTATTTTTTCACTATTTTTTTTATATTTTTCTCTGAACAAGGATCACAAAAGATGCAACCACAAAAATTGGCACCTACAACTGAGGTGGGATGTGGTCTACAGAAATACAGCACGTTCTCTGAAAAGCGTGCAAAAACTATGACAATTTTTTTCTTTATTTTTCTGAATTTTTTTGGAAATTTTGACGAAACCAAACAGGGCATAGCCTAGTTTGGGTCAGCTCCAAACGGTGTCAAGAAGCAGTGATGAGATACAGGCCCGATCTTCCGAGAGGTAACCGGTAAGTTCGACTTGTGGAGATCTCGACGTTGGCGATCCGGCTTCAAATCAGACACGATTCAAACCCTGCAACCGTTACACCACTGCTCCGTTGGTTATCAACCAAGCACAACTTAATTAACCTCGCCAATAAGGCTTTTCCTGCAAGCGAATCGAAGAACACAAGCAAGAAGGTAAAACACGCAATATGAAATTGCAAATATGAATGATGCGAATATCAATAGAGGGTTCAAGAACTCGGTTGCAAAGGACTAATCGACACAGTGGAGGAGATCAAGAACAGGGGGCCCTGGATCACTGTAAAAGGATTTGTCACCACAGTTACAATGAACGATTCAGTTTCTCGATGGAAAACTAAACTCTAAACAAAACCCAATTGTCTAGCAGCGGCGGCGGCTGTGTTTATAGTCTAAGACTCGACCTAGGGTTGAGGACGGCCAGGGGTTGGGCGCCCACAACTTGAGCTTAAGGCCTGACACGATACATGGCCAAGTTGGCCCAAATAGGTGACGCAGCACCTTTCCATGGTCACACAGAATGATCCACGGACCTTCTGGAGCTGGGACCAGATCCAAAACGACGGCGTCATCGTCCCCTTTCCAACGCATCCAAGAACGCCCCGTTTCGATGTCGTATGAAAGAGTTATGACCGAAACAGTGACGACGTGTCTGCTGAATCCGAGGGTGACGTGGCAGCTGAGTTGGGGACGAATTGCAACTTGGAGAAGACCATAGCGTCGGTGTGTCCAGCGTGGCAATGTCCTCATCATCCTCCCCTTCTTGAATTGGAGTCGTCCTCGACTCCATCTTGGCGATGTCCTTATCATCCCCTCCTTCTAGAATTGGAGTCGGCCTCGACTTCATCCCATCATCAGCGAACTCCTGCAAAAGGTTAGTGACAGCAGGCAATGCACCAGACATAACAGGTTGACAAAACATAGTATAACATGGTGCATCAGGATTATCACATAACTCAGTAGTAGAAGAAGTTGTAGCAAGAAAAGTACCTCCTTTTAACTTAATCCCATTATTTTTAGCAATGTCAGTTGGAGGTTTATTTTTAATCTCTTTAGCATGTTTAATAATTTTCGTAGGAGATAAAGACAGCAATGTAATTTTCTTGTCCTTATGTACGATAGTGTATGTATTAGTTCTACCATGGTGTAAAGCATCATTATCAAATTCCCATGGACGACCTAACAAAATAGAACAAGCTTGCATAGGGACAACATCAAAATCAGCAATATCATGATAAGAACCTGTGAAAAAGCTAATGCGTGCTGATTTAGTTACCTTAGTCTTACCACTATTATTGAACCATTGAAGTTTATATGGATACGAATGTTGTCGTGTGGTCAAGCCAAGCTTCTCAACCAAATCTGAACTCACCAAGTTATTGCAACTTCCGCTATCAATGATAGTGAGAACACGACAACCCTGCACAATGAAATACATGTGGAACAAATTGTTTCGTTGGATCTTCATCTCTTCTTCTTGTCCCACACGTGTACTCAACACACGCTGCACAACAAGGCTAGGGTAGTCTGCGGCAGCAGCCACGGAGTCAATGATGATAGCCTCCTTATCTTGATCGCCTTCGGTGGAATCTGCATCAATGTTAGCAGCAAGGGCTAAATCATCTTCAACATCACTAGTACTTACATATCCATCCTCGGTAGCAATGAAAGCACGACGACTGGGGCAATCCTTCATGACATGTCCCATGCCTTTGCATCGGTGGCAAATGATTTTAGCGCTGGACGAGGAGGAGCTAGTAGAAGCACCCGGAGTGGCATCTTTCTTCTGCACATTAGACAATTGACTTACCCCGGAAGACAATGGAGGTGTAGATGGCTGTGATGCAACAGGAATCTTGGGCGTATCCGGCGCTGAACGCTGCTGAAAATTCCTCCCATTGTTAGACCTGAAAGGCTGGTGTTGTTTGCGGCCCTGTACTTCACGTTCTGCCTTAATAGCAAGATGATACAATTGGGAAAAATTACGCCATTCTTTGTAATCAAGTATGTTCTGGATATCATGGTTTAGACCACCAAAAAATCTAGCACTAGTATCATTATCATCTTCATTTATACCACAACGGGCTAAACCAATAAGCAATTCTTGATAGTAAGCTTCTACTCCTTTATCACCTTGTTTTAAAGTTTGTAGTTTCAAACGTAAATCACGTTGGTAATAAGGAGGAACAAAACGAGATTTCATACGTTGCTTTAAAGCATTCCAAGTTTGAGGCACAACAGCAGCATTATTAGCATTGCAAAGATCACTCCACCATAACAAAGCAAAATTAGTAAACTCACTAGTAGCAAGTCTAACTCTATGCTCAGCAGGAACATTATGAGAATCAAATTTTTATTGAACAGCAAGCTCCCAATCTAAATAAGCCTCTGGATCAACATTACCAGCGAAAGGAGGAAGGCTAAATTTAATTTTAGCAAAAGGTTCATTATTACCATGATTATTACCTCCCATACCGCGACGGTTGAAGTTGAGGCGGCGACGGGCATAACTGTCAGCATCCGCATCGTCATCACCAAAATCACCGGCATCGTCATCATCAGAACGATGAGGTGGAGGGCGTTGCTCGACTTGTTCAATGCGGGTGACCAGATTGTTCACATTGCGCGTTAGCTCGGTCATAAGATTGCGTTGTTCAGTAATAAACGTTGTAAGCTCGCCCTTGGACACACAATCATTGAAGTCCGTCGGAGATCATGCCATGGTTAGAAGATAGAAAAAGACAACACCAAAGTATTATCTCTATCAACTAAAAGGAACTAAGTGGTGGTGGTGAAAGTGGAATGCAAAATCACAAGCGGCTTACCACCGTCTTGCCTGTATTCTTACCAATGCCAAACAAGAGCAAAACTAATGTGGCGAAGCAATCTGTTGTTAAGCGTGGATAGCAGTTGCAAGATGAACCTGTGCTGACAAAAGAATGTGTGGAGCTATGGGTAGGCACACAATATGACAGCAAGGATTAGCAATTAACGAAAGCAGATTAGCGATTGTTCAATCCAGATCCAAAGTACAAATCACAGCTGCTGGCTAAGACGTGTCGAGACGTAGCGCAACAAGGTGAAAACAAAGGACGATGGAAAGAACGCACAGAACAAGCAAATAACCCGAATTTTTTCTTTTTCCTAAATTTTCCCTGATTTTTCCAAAAGGCACTAGTAGGAATCAAACTTTTTTATTTTTTCACTATTTTTTTTATATTTTTCTCTGAACAAGGATCACAAAAGATGCAACCACAAAAATTGGCACCTACAACTGAGGTGGGATGTGGTCTACAGAAATACAGCACGTTCTCTGAAAAGCGTGCAAAAACTATGACAATTTTTTCTTTATTTTTCTGAATTTTTTTTGGCAATTTTGACGAAACCAAACAGGGCATAGCCTACTTTGGGTCAGCTCCAAACGGTGTCAAGAAGCTGCTGTAAAAATTTTAGATTTTTCTGATAAACGAGCGAAAAGTTGTGTCTGTTTTACCGAAGGTATCTCAAGTTATGTTTTTCGGAAGGCTCAACACGGCAGCGGCAGTTAGGGCAAAGCGTCCCTAAACTCCAACACCGATCACAAGATCGTCCCTGTGACTCTAACAGCGATAGTAGGTATTCGCCTGATGATGAAAGGAGGGCTGCGATGCAGGCAAAATAAGAGCGGCTGGCAACCTATCTAGGGTTTGCGCGGCGGCAAGAAGTTACACAAGGCGGCTAGCGGGGGCAAGTCGAGTAATGTGGTGGCTTCGACTTGTTGTTTGGAAATGGTGGATGGGATAGTGGCGGAAAACAAAAATCACAGCAATGGGCGATTGAACTACGACCACGAACACAATCCTAAACCAGCAACAAGACTCGACCACGGACATAAACTCAACAACGCGAATCTGAAACGAAATTGCAAAGGCACAAAGGGTGATAGGACAGCGGAAATTAAAATATTTTTGGGCTTTTAGTGGACTCTAGGTAATGAATAAATATGAGTCTAAGGCAAACGAGAATATACCTCGGGTAAACTTAAAATCTCTGATACTAATTGATGAGATACAGGCCCGATCTTCCGAGAGGTAACCGGTAAGTTCGACTTGTGGAGATCTCGACGTTGGCGATCCGGCTTCAAATCAGACACGATTCGAACCCTGCAACCGTTACACCACTGCTCCGTTGGTTATCAACCAAGCACAACTTGATTGACCTCGCCAACTTGGTTGAGGACGGCCAGGGGTTGGGCGCCCACAACTTGGGCTTAAGGCCCGACACGATACATGGCCATGTTGGCCTAAATAGGTGACGCAACACCTTTCCGTGGTCACACAGAATGATCCACGGACCTTCTGGAGCTGGGACTAGATCCAAAACGACGGCGTCGTCGTCCCCTTTGCAACGCATCCAAGAACGCCCCGTTTCGATGTCGTATGAAAGAGTTATGACCGAAACAGTGACGACGTGTCTGCTGAATCCGAGGGTGGCGTGGCAGCTGAGTTGGGGACGAATTGCAACTTGGAGAAGACCATAGCGTCGGTGTGTCCAGCGTGACGATGTCCTCATCAAGCAGCTTGCTGGTGAGGGGGAGCCCATGCAGGAGGATGCTCCCGTGGCAATGGAGCAGCACACAACTACCATGGAGGAAGAGAACATCACCGTCAACAACACCGACAACAAGGGAGTGGAGCAGCAGATTGCTGGTGAGGGGATGTCCGTGCAGGTGACCGCTCCCGTGGCAATGGAGCAGCACACAATCACCATGGAGGTGGAGAACGTCACTGTCAACAACACGGTGGAGACTGATATAGAGCTGCAGCTGGAGTCGATGATCAGCAATCTTCTGGTGAGCCCATCCCACAAATCCACATCCCATTTACAATATCCCGTAACTCAGGATGTTCAACATTTAGCTGCCACGACCCAGTTTAGCAACATTTGTACCAACACTAGCAGTTTAGATGCAACAGAACTTGAGCATGCACATGGTGTTGACCCCATCACGTACACACTCACAGTTGGGGGGGGGGGGGTTCAGCTGTACAAGATGTGTTGGTGACCAATGAGAACCCAATAGAGGAGGACCCAACCTTGCACACACAAGCAACAAAGATAGAGGAGTTTCTAAGTGCTATCTCTAAACCAGTACCTCCACCATTACTAACTACCAGGCCACAACGCACCAACGCCGAGTTTTTATTAGATGCAGCACAGGGCCCAAACAAACGCCAAAGCACTAGGTTAGCAAAGAAGGCCATGGCGAATTCTGGGAAAGGGACAGTACAGATAGCGCACGATTTGCTAGTTCGCAAGCTGGGCGACCTAGGAGGTACTGGGAACAGCGCTTCTAGGAAAATTTCTCCATCTGATGAATTTGAATTTCATGCACAGCACTTCGCAAGGCCACTAGAGCAGTTAACCATGGAGGCTATTCAGGACCTCATCGAGCACGGGGAGGAAGGCGCTACAGACCAAAAGAATACTTCCATCCCAAGCGAGCTGGTGGAGTCGCCGGGCCTGGTGGCTTAGGCGACTGGTTTCAAGTGGTTCCCATCCAATGATTAGCTCTCCATGTATGAGAGCTGGGGTCACATACCCCTTGTATCGTGTCCGGGTAGTAGCTGGAGACTGGTTCGGCTTAGTTTCGAGAACTTTCAGTGGTATGTCGGACGCCTGCTGGCCTGCGAGCCTTCGGTAGATTTGGTGTCAGCCTGCTGGTCTTGGAGCCTTCGGCTGAGCTTGTGTGTTTTGACATCTGGGGGCACGATCTTGGACCTGCTGGCGGTGTTGCCCTCGGCCCACCCCATTGTTGTCTACTACTCTTCTGGTTTGGGCGCTAGTCACTGGAACAGATTGTTGTGGCAGTGGTCAAGTAGTTGGAATTTTTATTATGTCAGCTAAGGACTGCAACTTGCTTTGTTGGAACGTGAGGGGTTTAAATGATGGGGTAAAACGGGCTTCGGTGAGAACGCAGATCATCTCATCGGGAGCCACTATGGTATGTCTCCAGGAAACCAAGATTAGCAATTGGACTCGTAACATCCTGGTAGAAACGGTGGGCGCCGAAATGGCAACACACTCAGCGTTTCTACCATCTCACGGGGCCTCAGGAGGGATTTTAATCGCAGTCTCTGAACGTTTTTTTTACGTTGTCACAACCGCACCTCACTCAGAACACAATCTCGGCAACAATAACGATGCTGGCCCAGAATGAAGTCTGGACGCTTACCGGGGTATACGGTCCACAAAGTGATGGAGACAAGATTTTATTCCTCCAAGAACTTGAAGCACTGAAATTATGCACACTACCAGCCTGGTTGCTGCTCGGGGATTTCAACCTGATCCTTTGTGCCCAAGACAAAAACAACACAAGACTGAATTTGTCACTGATTAATAGATTCAGGTCAACCATAGATAATCTCGAGCTCGCGCGTCTGGAAATTCGGGGTAGGAAATATACTTGGTGCAACGACCAGCACACACCCACTATGACTAGAATCGATCATCTATTTGCTTCTACTAAGTGGCTTGAGATCTTCCCAAATACTGATCTGCGAGCCTTAGCTTCATTGGGCTCCGACCATAGCGCACTGTTCCTTCATGGGGACACAAACATCGACTTCTACAAGGGCTTCAGGTTTGAATCGCATTGGGTGCATAGGGCTGGCTTCATGGATATGGTCCAAGAGGCTTGGAATAAACCAGTGAACACACAAGACGCGTTCCTTAGACTACACGTCAAAATGCTTCGCACGGCCAAAGCCCTGAAGAATTGGAGGAGGAAATCTATGAAGGGTTGGCGTATAAAATGGGCGATCCTTACACTAACACTTGAACACCTGGAGAAAGCACAAGAGTCAAGACAGTTATCACAGGAGGAGCTGAATTTCAAGAAATACCTGAAGACTAAATCGTTGGGCATGGCTGCAGTACAGAAAGCAAGAGCACGGCAGCATTCGAGGCTGACTTGGATAAGGAAAGGTGATGCAAACACTAGCTTCTTCCATCTGCATGCGAGCATGAGGAAGAAGAAATCTTTCATTGCAACTCTGAATGGCGATCTTGGTCCAGCTGTGTCACAGCAAAGCAAAGCCTCACTGACATTTAATCATTTCACCAATCTGCTTGGAAAAGCAAACAACAGAACACAAGGGATCAATTGGGCGGAGCTTGGGTACGTCCGGCATGATCTTGAGGAATTAGATGTACCCTTCACCACACAGGAGATAGAAGCGGTAATCAAGGAGTTGCCTTCTGAGAAGGCCCCGGGGCCTGATGGCTTCATTGGGTGTTTTTACAAGAAGTGCTGGTTCGTAATCAAGGAGGACCTAGTTCAGGCGTTGACTTTTTTCTACAATAATCAAACCGCAAAGCTAGGACTGGTGAACACGGCGCATATAGTTCTGCTGCCCAAGATTCAAGATGCCGCCTCGCTGTCAGACTTTAGGCCGATCAGCCTAATTAATAGTACCGCCAAAATTATCACAAAGATATTAGCGAACAGACTGGCACCACACCTAGATGAGATAGTCTCAATCGCCCAGAACGCGTTTATACGGAAGCGATGTATTCATGATAACTTCATTTATGTGCAACGGGTTATTCAGCTATTACACAAGAAGAAGAAGCCGGCCCTCTTTATTAAATTGGACATCTCTAAAGCTTTTGACTCTATAAATTGGAGTTTCCTGCTGGAAGTGCTTGACAACTTAGGGTTCAGTACAAAGTGGAGAGATTGGATAGCTGCCCTACTTGGCACGGCTACATCAACGATGCTGATCAATGGGCAACCGACGAAGGAGATAAAGCATGAAAGAGGGCTGAGGCAAGGGGATCCCCTATCCCCAATGCTTTTCATCCTAGCTATAGACCCCCTACAACGGATCATACAAATGGCTGCTGACAAGGGCATTTTGTCTCCGGTCTTGCCGAAAGCGGCCAACCTTCGGTGTTCTCTTTACGCGGACAATGCTGCAATTTTTGCTGCTCCGTCTAGCACAGAAATTGATCATCTCCACAAAATTCTCGAGTTCTTTGGGAGTTGCTCGGGCCTGACGATAAACATTGCAAAAACTGAAATATACCCCATCCGATTAGCCACGGACGTAGTCATACAGTTGTTGCAAAATTTCCAAGGTAAGGTGTGTACCTTCCCTGGGAAGTATCTGGGCCTCCCACTACACATCAGGAGGTTGCGGAAGATCGATGTGCAACCATTGCTTGACAAAATTGGAGCAAGAATCCCAGGATGGAAGGGGAGATTCTTAACCACGGCGGGTAGAGAGACGTTGGTTAAATCGGTCCTTTCAGCCCAGCCTATATACCACATGGCGGCGTTCCCGGAATTAAAATGGCCGGTGAAGAAAATTGATCGCCTACGACGAAGTTTCCTTTGGCAAGGGGAGACTCCCGACAAAGTTTATGGAGGACATTCACTTGTGAACTGGCCAACTTCTTGTCGACCAAAGCCTAAGGGAGGCCTGGGGATCCTCGATCTTGAGCGCTTTGCACGCGCACTCCGGCTACGCTGGCTCTGGTTCCAATGGCGTTACAAGGATAGAGCATGGACTAGACTTGATCTACCATGTGACAGCAAAGATAGGGACCTGTTTGCAGCGTCTACGGTAGTAACTATTGGAAATGGGCAAACAGCGAGTTTCTGGCTCTCATCCTGGGCACATGGCAGGACGCTGAAATCCATCGCCCCAACACTGTTCAGCAAGGCCAAAAGGAAAAAACTCTCCGTCCGGGCCGCTCTCCAGGGGAATAGGTGGATCTCACACATTTCACCGATCTCCGGTGAGGTGGAAATTCAGGAATACGTGTTGATCTGGGTGGAGGTACATCAGTTACAGTTAGACATAGCAAGGGAGGATAACATTGTATGGCGGTGGACGACAGATGGTGAATATTCAGCGAAGAGCGCTTACCACATTCAATTCGAAGGGACTTTCAGTAAACTCAAATTGATGCCCATCTGGAAGGCAAGAGCAGAACCGAAAGTCAGGTTCTTTGCGTGGACTTTGCTGCACAAAAAGATACTGACAGCAAATAATCTAATCAAGAGGAATTGGCCAAACGACCCAATATGTAAGCTATGTGGAAATGATCCGGAGACCCCCACTCATTTATGCAAGGATTGCAGCTTCTCCAAGGATGTTTGGTCACATCTCAAGTCTTGGATGGGATTAGCTTTGCTCGATACAGTCAACTCAAATGGTTCCTTGCATAGCTACTGGCGCAAATGCAGAATGAAGATCGTTAGCACGCTCAGAAGAAAGTTTGATGGTCTCATTAGCTACTACTGGTGGAATATATGGAAAGAGCGGAACAGACGAACCTTCCAAAATGTCAGCCTGCAGCCAAGGGAGGTGGCCTTTCTTTGCAAAGAAGAGTTTGATCAATACGCCTTGGCAAAAATTTCAGTAGTAGCTCCGTTTCTTTAAATGTTCATCTGGCTTTGCTTTCGGCTTATTTTTCTTTGCTCCTTCTAGGAGTCTGTTCTTTTTTTGGGTCTAACAGGTGTTTCAGGTCTTAGTGGTGCTAGACCGGGGTCTCTAGCGTGAGTGGTCTTCTCTTTTTTCCTGTTTCTAGTGGCTGTACAGAGGGGTAGTGGAGTCTGGTGACTCTTGTATTTCTCTTTTGTTTTTCCTTTTTTCGTCTAATAAAAATCCAGCCAAAGCTTTTGGCTGCCTTTCGAAAAAAAAATATAATTACCAACAGCTGAAGAAACATGAAGACAGGTTCTTACCATTTCATATGCTTGGCAGTGCCAACGGTGGTGGAAATCTTGCATAAGGAAAACTATAGAACGTGCCATTGTTTGAGGTGCAGAGCTTCTCAACAAGCAATGTCTTGATGTCCAGTACAAAATGTTCAGATTTTCGTGGCGACTCATCGCAGATTTCGTGATAAGCTACTAGAGCTAAGTAACTCCCTGCTGTGCCCACAATATCCCAGCTATAGTTGATCCCAGACTCTTTGGGCAATGGAATCAGCTTGTTATGCAGCCACTCTTGTGCGCCAACACCATTGTTTTGCCAATTCGTGCAATACAGGTCAATTGTGCCATCAGCAATAGTTAAGAACCTGAGTCTTCCTTCCTCTGCCTCAACAATGACACGCTTTGAATCAAATTTGTGGGGCGGGAGGTCAATGATGGAGAATTCCATCTCACTTGTATCAAACATTAGCGAATGGCCCATGCGATAGAACATCCAGTACAAGCAGCCATGCGCATAGTAGGGCATGTATTTAATAAATTTATAGCCATTAGGCAAATCGATCGTGCTAATACCTCGCCATGTCTGGTTGCAGGAAGAGAAGACGAATGCCACGACCTTGTCTTTGTGCTGCACAGTGCAGATAACTCTGAACGATTCCTCCTCGTCATTTTCGCCGGCTGGAGCCAGAATGGGTAACAAATGCGTGGTACCAGTGCGTGGGGTGGAGGCCATTAGGTCCTCAGGTATGCGGGGAATCTTGACGTACCGGCGATGCAGGGGGTCGCAGACTACGAAATCCTCCAAGGGGCGGATATTGGTGGAGATGGGCCGGGAGAGGAGGACGTGACCATCACGGGCATGGCGAACGCGCCAGGCGCTGGGGTCGGGGAGGAAGGAGAAGGTGAAGTCGGCGGCTTGCACGAGCACGTGGGCTTCCGGGGCGGAGTGGTGGGGTGGCCCGACGGGGAGGAATTCTCGGTTTCCGTATCTGAAGAACCCGAGGACTGAAGGGGAGTGGAGGGACCGGAAGCGGCGGAGGAATCGGTTGTTAGAGACGATGCGGCGGAAGGAGGAGCAGACGGCGGAGGCGCGGGCGAGGTCAGCCACGACATCGAGGCGCAGGAAGATCTTCTCCCAGATCTCATCAGGGAGGACGGTTTGCGCCGCCGAGGCTCTGGAAATCGATGCCATTGCGCAGCCGTCCGGCTGTGGGAGAGGAGCGGACTATGCAGGTAGAAACTACGGAGACTGCAATTTGTGGCATGGCTAAAACCTATAAGGGTGTGTCGGTCCTAGCAGTTCTACCTTTGTTCTCCCGTCTATATACCAGCGACCCTAAAACTTATAAGGGTGTGTCGGTCCACGAACTTTGAAAATTATATTTATGGGTCCCTAAGCGGTGCACCGCAGGTCCATACCAGCCATATATGCATTTCTTGCTACTGTGGCATGCCAACATGACATGTTTTTCTTTTTGCCCGTGTTTAGTTCCCAAGTTGGGTGCCCCAACTTGGAATAGTGCAGGTCACATCGTACTGTAGCAACTTTTATTTTTATTTGGTAAAAATTATCCAAACTTTGACTAATTAGGCTCAAAATGTTCATCTCGCAAAGTACAACAAAACTGTGTAATTCGTTTTTAATTTCATCTACATTTAGTACTTCATACATGTGCCGACATTTCGATGTGACGAGGAATCTTCTTTTTGCATAGTGGAATTTGGGGGGAGAAGTTGGGAACTAAACAAGGGCTTTATATTTAACACCTCTCCTCTTTCTCACACGAATGGATCCTTATTTCCCTCTTCTCTCATGGTGACTGCAGCCCATGGAGAGAAGAGGGAAGCAAGGAGAACAGAAAGAATCTATTCATGAGAGAAGAGGAAAGAGGAACACTTAAATTTAGAAAATTATGCCACACTGGCAGCAAGAAACATCAATATGACTGGCATGGATATATGGTGCATCACTTAACAAGTTTAGGAGTCTAGAAATTCATTTTTAAAGTTCGTGAACATCAGTGACACACTCTTACAAGTTTGAGGGTCATTGATGCATTTAACTCCATTACTTTTAGATTACACGTCGATTCCTAAAGTAGTATATGGTTCTTTGGGTTCTCAAACTATGAAATTATCTATTTAGCTCTCTATTGTATTTACGTGATCTCATTTCAATCCAAAGTGGGCACCGTGACACGCCCGAGTCTACTTGGTCATCCATGTGGACATGATTTAAGTAGAAATTCTCCAGAGCCGAGTCAAATTTTTATTACACCTCATTGTTTTTTTTTTTGCCGTTTTTCTAAGCCATATGACGTGCTCGACATAATCAGGGAAGCGGTTGGGACCGAGAAGGATATGATCAGCGAGAGAGCGACGAAGAACTTGTGCAGCATGTGGCTAGGAGCCGACACAACCTGCCACCACCGCTAGCTACCGAAACGAAGGGAGAAATGATGCGACCAAGGATGCAAGGAGCGGGTACCTCACCTGGGCCGCGTTCTCGAGCACCTACAACTCTGTGACGACCGGGAAGCCACCACCGCCGCGGTGGCCCGGTGAGGCCAGCGAAACCGATGTTGTTGATTTCTTTATAATTCTTTTTAAAAGAAATTTTAATTTTAATTTCAGCTATCTTTTTTAAAATCTAACTTTTTTCGCCACACTAGTCTCCCTGGCGCAACAAATAGGCACTGCCCCGTCGTGGGTTGGCACGGCAGGGTGCCACCGTGGCAGTCCAATGGTCCGCTAACCTGTAACCTGGCCCCTTGCCGTGTCGGCAGGGTGGGATACAGCCGCACGTGGGCTCCTTGCTCCCTCTCCCTTCTCTTCTTTCTCCTCTAGACACATGAGCCACTGCCACCAGCAGCTGCCGTCGGCGACTTTTGCAACTTTTGCACCTTAAATCCGGTGATTTGTGCCCAGATCTTGGTGGAGATGTCCCCCAACCTCTCCCCGCCCCCGCCCCCGCCCGAGGGCAAGATATTCTCCTACCCCTTATCCTTTTCCACGGTTGTTTTGAAGAATAGCTTAGCTAGCTAGGGTTTTGCTCAAATTTGATTGCTAGGTATGCAAAGTAATTTAGGTAGATTGATTACATTGAGAACCATTTGTAGAACCACTTAGCCAACAAGTACTTTCATTAACATTAATAAGTTGGAAATGCTTCATTTAAAGTATGACCATATATTCTTTTTCATGACTTGTACGTGTTTAGTTTCCAATGCCGGTCTTATATAGTTGGAAGTCTTCTTATTTCTGTGTTGGTCAACTTAAGCTTTGATTTGATAGTTTAGGGTTTGTTTTTAAGATTGAGTTGACCTAACCTTATTTTAGATCACATTGCTTTGTATAACATTTTGTTTTTGTTCCTTTGTATTTTTTAGCTCTTTTCTCACTATTCTTACCATAATTGCATGCTTAGTGCTAAGGACCTTACTAACACCTCGGTGTTACAGATCAATTCATACCCATGTATTAATCCACGAATATATTTATGCCTCGTCATATGTTTTTGGTAGCTTGCTCCGAGGGAATGCTAACGAAAGCAACATCAACAATGCATTAAATGCTCTGTTGCTAATTTGGTAGTGGGACTTGATACAGTGCAACCTCAAAAGGTAAGGAGAATCTTGAGTGGCTAGATCCGGGACATACTAACCACTTCAAATCTGCAAGCACTATTTCAAACTTTGGCTTTTGTCCACCCCTACTAAATCAAAATCTGGCGCTCTGTTATCATTGTCATTGTCTTACTCAAACACTGTGATCCAACATCAAAATGAGATTCATGCATATCTGATGATTCTATAATGTCAGTTGCTAAAGATTTTCCATGATGAATCCATCTGATGTATGTGGACGATATTCTAGAAAGATGTATGTGGTCATGCACTTCTGGCTGAGGCCGTAAAGTTTGGTTAAGACATTGACGACATGGGCAAAGGATATCGGTTTGCTTCAGGTATCTTTATCAAACAAACTCCATGAATTGTTTAACTCCATCGACGAACGCAGGTGTGAATAATTATCTCCCACTAACCCAAGTTCTATCCATCTGTTGTAGCATAAGTATGCAAATTCTGGTTAAATAGTGGGAAGTGACACTAGAATAAAGAAAACACAGTTTGCTGAAGATGTTCAGTGGAACAAGTGTTGGCTCAATCCAAAATAGAGCGAAGGAGCTATAACTTTACTGAACAGGGCAAGACTGGCTGGTCAGCATAAATCTGAACACACCAAACAATTTATGTGGGGTGACCTCCCAAGTTTCTAAGTGTCGATTGTTGAAATTTGTTAATAGGGTTTGTACAGAATAGCCTTTCTACATGTGTACTACTTTTATTGTGGTGCAATATACAATTCTATAATAATAGAAGAAGGTACTCCTTACTTTGTTCTAGGAACTAGCATGACTCGGCTGCGCGATGTCTCTACCGCAGAACACACTTGAATGGGACGCTAATCAGCTAATGCCATGGTGCTCAACTAGGAAAGCCCTACAGCCTCACCTACAAAAGAATGCCATAGGCATCACATCAGATCGGGGATCCTCTGTTGTAGTGCTGAATGGGAAATCCTCAATCATGTCCTTGTCGTTAGTCAAGCGGGTACATATCCATATTTCCACGTGCAAGGAATTCCAATTTAGGTAAACATGGAGGGGAACCCTGGAGTATAGAGTACTACAAAGTTTACAATGAGATACCAACACAACTGATCATGTAGCATAGTGGTAAAGCGTAGTAGTAAAGTCGTTTCTTTGCTTGCTCCAGGTCTCGTGTTTGATCCCGATGTAGGACATTTTTTTTTTGTGGAAATTATACCGTTACAGGCCCCACGTTAAACGTGGTTGGCACACAAGTCGTTGGGTCCCACAGCTACATGATACATGTACACGTATTTGCCATGTAAGTCGGTCATGTCCTACATTACACATGCTACGTGATGGGGTCGGCTCCACAGTAACATATGACATGGATAGTAGTTGTTGAGTCCCATAGCTTCATATCGGTCGGGTCCCATATAGGACATTTTTTTTGGAATTTATACCGTTACAGGCCCCACGTTAAACGTGGTCACCACGCAAGTCATCGGGTCCCACAGCTACATGATACATGTACATGTATTTGCCTTGTAAGTCGGTCATGTCCTACATTACACGTGCTGCGTGATGGGGTCGGCTCCACAGTAACAGATGACATGAACAGGAGTTGTCGAGTCCCATGGCTTCATATCTGTCGGGTCCCATAGCTACACGTCGCATGTACAAATGGCTGCCACATAAGTCGTTCGGGTCCTACATTACATGTACGTGCCCTGTGATGGGGGTGGCCCTACAGTATTAGATGGCATGGGCAAGGCGCTACTCGGAGACTTATGACGAAGAGTGATATTTGTTACTGTTCTAAAACCGAGTGTCACATATGAGTAATTGGTTTAATGACGAAGCCGTGTTCGTTACGGTTCCCCATGAATGATCTACAGATCTGGAGTAGTGTTAATATAGTACTGCTATACTTTTTATTCAATAAAGGAAAAAAAATAGTATGAGGGTCTCAATTTGATATACGCACATTATCATGGACGTGCTACCTAATTCGGCGAGCGTGATGACTGCTGCATTTCATTCGCCTTCTGAACCCATCAGGCCCGGTCCTGGGGCGGGGCGGGAGGGACGGCCGTCCCAGGCCACTGGACCGATGGGGCCCCCTCCCGAGATATATGTCGTATACACTAGTAATACGATACGCCTGATCTTCGACTCTCCTATCCCCGTGATCACACACCAACGCACGCTCCATGCCTCCGCACGAGGACGTTCCGCCTTCGTTCCTGGATTCTTGCGCGTGCGGCTTGGCCGGCCTCCTGGCGGCGACGCGGCGTTCCAGCAGAGGCAGTCCGGCAGAGCAGAGCACTAGAGCAGGCGGCAAATCACAAGACCCTAATCTCACCTCTAGCCCTATTTAGATCCCAAATTTTCTTCCAAATTTTACTATGCAAAAAGAAGATTCCTCGTCATATTAAAATGTCGGCACATGCATAGAGTACTAAATGTAGATGAAATTAAAAACTAATTGCACGGTTTTGTTGTACTTTGCGAGACGAACATTTTGAGCCTAATTAATCAATGTTTGGACAATTATTACCAAATAAAAACAAAATTGCTACAGTACCTGGGCACTGTTCATGCCCGAATTCGGGCATCTAAACAGGCCCTCTGTTGCGATCCCTCGTCCGGTCATCCGTCCGGTCATCCCTGTAACCCTGTTCGGCATACGACAGTTCCAGCAGAGCAGGCGTCAGACGGCAGCAAGGTAGGAATCTGAAATTTAGTTACTCACGTGATCCCTACTTTATAAGATTGTAGTTACTAATTGTTTCTCTAAAATTGAACTGTACTATGTCATCAATAAAGTATTCTTCTAGCAACGACAAAAGAAAGAAAAAACGAATAGAGGATTTGGTAGAATCACATAGAGGGGATCTTCATAAATCTTAAGAGTAATACAAGCACTTCAAGATATCCAGATGCATTGACGATAGTTGTTGTGGAGGAACTAGCTAATACTAATCCAGTAGATCAGGACCATATGGAAGATAATGCTAACATCGACATGGATGGACATAATATGAGTGATCATGAGCACGCATTTAATTCAAATGAAACATAATGCTTTTTGCATTCAGTTAACTTCTTATTAGTAATATTCTGTATTTGGGTATGTATGATACCAATGAGTAGTACTTATCTTGTCCATATAAAAAGGCCTAAAATTTTTGCTTCGTTCTAGGTCCAGAAAAACTCAGGACCGGCCCTGGAACCCATTCCACTATGGAGCCCTGAAGCCTACGAGGTGCGTGCGCAAGCCACAGATTGAGGAAGTCTATGACAACCTGTATCCATCTCTCCAGTTTGGGGTCTCGGCGTTGCTGGATCGCCGACCTTCTGCTTCCAGCGCCTCTGCTACGCGTCGGCGGCATCTTAGGCATCATGCCGGTCTTCTCGACCTGAAGGAATGCCGTGCCATGCCTGGACTTCCAGGACATTTGGTATGCCGTCGCCTCGGCCTTGTGGTGGAGACAGTTGATCGCCTTGGGCAGCATGAACTCGTCCAGCTGCTCGAGGCTGATGTTTGTGTGCACACCACCACTCTGCTCTGTGCCGTCGATCACCTCGGTCGCCGAGCTCTCGACAGCCGGAGCCAGGTCTTCAGAGGAGCCATGGGGTGAGAAGAGGAGCCCAAGCTTGAGATGTGGCAAGTTCTTGAGACAGACGCTTTCACTCTCAACAGTTATGCTTCTGTGCAGGTTGTACTCAGACAGCGGGATGTGGCGTTGCAGGAACACTTCGATGACTGGTTCAAGATCAGCTACATCTGACAGTTTCATTGTACTGCTGCGGCTACTGCTGCTGCTGCTGTAGGAGGGGTAGTTCAGCTGCTCTGCATGCTTGTTGCAGCACTGCGGGTTTGGGCGAAACCACTGGGTCAGGCTACTGTGAATGCTGTTCCAGTGTTCCTTGTGGTTGGATTCAACGTATGGCACCCACGAGAAGTCCTGGGTCGGCAGCTGGACAAGCTCGTTACGAGCAGACTCGGCCGTGGGCTTGAAATTCGGAGTGACCAGCAGCTCCAAGCACTTGATGATGGTCCCGACCAGGTCCGTGCTCTCGGAGAGGCGCAGTATGGAACCCAGGCACAGGTTCTTCTCCGGCGCCTCGTCGTCTTCGTAGACGAAGAGGAGCTTAGCCTCCACCCCGCGGTCCTCCAGGCGAATGGGGCGCACGCAGAACAGATGGTACTGGCTTCTCCGGACAAATCTGTACCGCAGCTCCTGGCCGGCGAGGAGGTGCCCGATGAGAGGGTCGACGTGCACGTACCGGCGCGGCGTGCCACCGAGCTCCACGAACCTCAGGAACTCGCCGGCGCCGTCGGCGAGCCACTCGAACCTTCGGACAGCGGCGGCGCTGCTCGAGTCGCGGCTGAAGAGAGCGGCGAGGAGTGACTTGGCGGCATGGGCTAGGCGCCTGGGGAAGGAGGAGCTCCGCAGCTCCTGCTCCCTCGCTTCGTCTTCCACGGCGCGCTGCTTGCACTCGCGCAGCGTGCCGTCACACTCCTGCGCTGCGCGTTTCAGCTTCTTGCGCCAGCGCAGCAGCGACGCGTCCTTGATCTGCCACCTTCGAGATGTCTCCAGCGCGGCCTCCAGCTTGATCTGCGCCATCTCCAGCCTCTCCACGTGCTGTCCATTCGAATTCTCATCATCAGCAGCAGGTTTCTCTGCTTCCTGCTCGCCAAGCAGACCACAATCTCCTCCGCAATCGCAGAACTCACCATCTCCGCCATTACTGCGCACCAAGAAAGTACGCACGCAGGATATATGCACAGGAAATAGTTTGAATCCTCGACAAACCTGAAGATTGGGTGTAGCGGTGGTATTTAGATAGTACTAGTGAATCTGGTATGATCTACTAGTTCTGTAAGAGAGTGGAGCTATGATGGTACTTATGTTGCTATATATTGAGCGATAGAGAGAGGGAAATACTGAGGAAATTTACATCTCGTCTTCATTTAACAGCAGGTTTATTTTGACCCAGAATAGTGACAATGGAAATCGTCAAGTCTCAGATAAGTAAGCAGTCATCAAGTCCATGGATCTAGAACGAGCCAGTGGATTAATAACGATAAAAGTATGCGACTGATATCCCATAAGATACGCTTAACACGACAAGGGAAGGGTGTAAAACAAATTTGGTGGAAAGTGCCGCAAAGAAAGGTCGATGCGGTACTCATCACAGTCGCATTATTGGAACCAGCAGTAAGAAAGTTTGTAATATTAGTGGACTTCGTGCTTGACTGTTAGTCAAAAATATTGTAACTATGTGGAAATAAAATGGTGCACGGACTAAGCGATCAGAAGGGACGATTATTACGAGTCACTTCTACAAACTTTACCATCCATCTCCATATTCAATGAAGAATGAGAAAAAAAAATAAACAAGCTTTTGCGAACACATGTTTGATATGTGTCCCTTTGTGTGTCAGTGACGAGTGACTGTCAAGAGGTGATCCGAGCTTTGGATTAATTAGTGTGTTTTTTTGCGGGGTAAAGAGAGCCTTTATTTAACTAGGCGAAATAATACAATCATCATTTAAGAGGTCAATGACACACACAGGTGCTTGCCTCCACCAAGTCGCAGTATGGGTATTTCGCCTAGCTAAATGACATAGCTCATGAGCCACCTTGTTGCACTCTCTCTTTACCTTCTGGAATCGCCACTCTACCAACGTCTGCAAATATTCTCTTGCCTCTAGAAAAATATAGCGGAGCTCGGACCGGATTAATTAGTGTGTTGAGACTAACCATGGCGTGAGTTGGGTATGTGCAACGTATCTCATCTTGTGATGTGTAGGTGTTGAGTGTGAGACGGCCGACGACGATGGAGAGAAGGTTAAGCGAGTAGTCCGTGCGCGATGGACCGAGAGCAGTGAAAGGCGAACATGGAGGCTTGGACCGATGGCCGAGAGCTGGAGGAGGGGCCGTGGACGGCTAGCACTTGGGGACGTCGACAAGTGTGTGCATGCGAGGAAGGTGGTGAAGACGGTGTTGACCGAAGTCAAGACGATGATCAGACCAAGTCAAGGTGAGGGCATGGGCACTTGGTGATCTCGATCGAGGATGAGCAGGACACGTGTCAACATCGTGGACAAGGCGTAGTGGCTACATGACTCCAAGTGGGTTTGACGGTTTAAGCCTCAAAACCGCTGCAACAGGTTTGCCGGATTTGGGTCTCAAAACCCGTGGGAGGATCTGAGGGCGGCACGTGGCGTAATCGAAGAGCTTGCGTCAAGGCGAAGCGCACGTCTTCATGCAGGGCTCATGGTCATCCGATGCTCAGAATCCATTTTTTACCATTTATGCCCCCATGGTTAAGTGGATCAAGGCAAATACCCAGGTGTAGTCTTGGAATGTATAATACAACTTTATAAAGGATAGTGGTTGTCCAAGATAGCCATCTCTCCGACCTAAGTTTATTTTCTTAGGCTAGCCAAGTAGATCTCGCTCAATGAAGAACTGAAGATTAGAAGTAGAGAGGGTGAGCACCTCTTCCTCTACTTTTCCACTTTCTAGAGGGAGGATGAAGGGAGGAGGCCAGAACTGATGTTGTAAAGATGTTTTCATGATCAATCAATCAAGTTGTCCTTTGAAATTTTGAGTTCATCTCTTACTTCTTCTATTTTCTCCTTTTCGGTTCATTTTTGGGATCCTTTTTGGGAGTTCTTTGATAGGATGTTTTGGGGACTGTTTTGGGTTGATCTTCTGGTGCCATGACCCCCCTGAGAACTCATCTAGCCACTGGTTCAACCAGTTTTCCCATGAGCACCAAGAAATCGACTTTGTTTGGAATCGGAGAAAACCCTATTTTGGAGAGCCTCCTTTTAGATCTGGTACCCTTTGATCTTTGGAGTTCAAACTTTGCAGATATCCCTTCCTCATAAAGGTGTGAAAAATTTTAACTCATTTGGACTTCGATTGAGTTTTGTATTTTTTTTCTTGGCTAGAGTTGAAAAAACTATAGAATCGGCCTGGCCTTATTGTGTTGCGGAACCGGTCTAGGCCGTGTTGCAGAACCGGTCTAGCCATGTTTCACAGACGTTGTGGATGGCTGTATTGCAGAACTTGCCAGACAGTGTTGCAAAACCGATCTGGCCGTGTTGCAAAACTGACAAGCCGGATTTCACAGAGTGGTTTTTGTCACGTTTCTCGCTCGTTTTGCTTCCATGCAGTTTATTCAATGTCTCTTATCTTTTCTGGATCATTAGTCACTAGTTGACTTGTGTGATCTAGTTTTGGGCATTGAACGTGCTTGGGGTTGATTTTGAGACATACATCAGATTCTAGAAGCACAATTTTGAATTGGCTCCCATTCATCCCCTCTGATTGACTACTCAGTCCTTCAGTTTTATGTATTCAATCATCTATTATGCGGTCTCACTTTAGTTAGCACTATTTGTTAGTACCATTAACGTATGACTCATTACGGAAGTACTTTTCATAACTTTGAAATACAACATATAAATCTTACTATTACTAATTAGAGGCCATATTAATTTTCACAAGATGAGCTAGAATAAAAAGAGATAAATTCTAGAAATTATCACAATAATTAGAAACATCTAGATTTTAATTTGGTAGAGTCTAATCATCATCGTCAATAATAGACATTGGATCTATTCTATTTAATGAAAAAATACCCACCTCTGCCATTATGAAAAATACATAAAAGCAACCCTTGATTTTGCATCTAAATTACCCACCATTGCCATTATATGAAAGATAATTAAAAATAATCCCTAACTCTGTGTCAAAATTACTATGAATGACAATTTAAAATAATTCACTAACTTTTTATAAATTACCCACATATGCTACTGACGAGAGTCAAGCATAGGGATATGCTAAGTCCTTGGCTAGCGAGGTGCCGACCGACGGACCGTCCGACCGATCTCATAGATCGCTCGGGGGCTGGGGGCTATACCCATCGAGTATGCTCACGCGCACCCTCTAGAAGGAGTTAGGGAGAGTTCGAGCACACTTGCGTCCACTGCTTGGGCCTTGTTGGGGCCTGCCGAGTGATGGCAGCCCGAGCCTGACTCCAACCTAGCTTAGGCCCGAACTAGCGATCAGATGACGAACCAACGTCCCAAGCAACGGGCAACCTACCTAGCATCTAAGGCCTGGAGGATACAGAGATTCCACTATGCTGATAGGTTGAGATGGCGGACTAGAGTGGGTGAATAGTCTTTGGAGGCAAATGGATAGATTGGATAAAATTGATTTTAAGCTCTGGAACCTCCTCTATGCTACTTAGTGGAGTTCCTAGGAAAGTCATACACTGGATAAGAGGAGTTAGACAAGGTGATCAACCTCCTCTATGCTACTTAGTGGAGTTCCTAGGAAAGTCATACACTAGATAAGAGGAGTTAGACAAGGTGATCCATTACAAGGCTAGTGAAAGGTCCTTGTTTGGTTTTGGTAATTGAGTGACAACCTAGGTGGACTAATGTGTTTAAATGTGAGATACACAAGTGATTAGTCCACAGGTACACTTGTGTGAGCAACTCATGCCAGGACGATAAAGATGGCTTGGATTTGTTGCAAGGCTCACACATGTGATGAAGGAGCTCATTGCATATGAGACATGGCATGGAGTCATGTGACTAAGGTGGAGAAGATCAAGACAAGACTTGGCTTGATGGACCGGTTGCAAGAGTGAAGGGCAAGTTGGAGGCTTTGAAGCGATGGACCGCGTGGTAGTGAAGCTTGAGCAAGACTTGGCGCCGATGGACGAAGGCAACGGTGAAGAGCAAGTGAGGTCAAGATCGATGAACCAATATGGTCACGTAATGATATGAAGTGGATCATATCATTTGTGATATGGTTGGTGCATGTGTTGCATCAACATTGGAAGAGATGAAATAGAATACGAAAGGCAAAGGTGTATTTGTAGGGCATTTCTTTTCACCGGTTATAGGTGTGTAGAGAAGTTTATGACCGGGTTTAGGATAGATGGCCGTACTATCAAGAGGGGCAAACTTGTTTGCATATCGGTCATCTAGTACCACTCGAGTGATCTAACGTTGCATCATTGCTAGGATCGAGTGGCGTGGTGAATTGAGTGACTTATCCTTTAAAAAATATGAAATTGCTAACAAACTTGCACAACTTGGTGTACACTTGGTGGTGTTGGCACATTTGCAAAGGAGAATAAGTTCAGGAAGAAAAAGAGGAGAACACGGCGACCGGACTCTGGCATAAGGAGAGACCGGATTCTGCTCGGTGAGTCCGGTAGCAAACCCTAGCTGCCAGTAGTGGACCGGACCCTGGTGTAACACCCCAGGTGTTGAGCTTGCATGTTGCACTTACATTACATGAGCATAAGCATCATTCATTCATTCATGGGCATGAGCATGTGGTGATGCATTTACTTGTCTATGCTTAATTCCACGAAATGCTTAATTTATCCATGGGTATGCTTGATGATCATGTTTGATAATACAAGTTAGTGTTGTTTGGTCACCTAAACAACCTAGAACTACTTAGGATAAAAAATGAGCTAGGGTTTATATTGATCTTTTAGCCTAAAAATGCTTCTAAGTGTTAATGATCTAGAAATCACCTTTTTCATGATACTAGTTTGACCTTAGTTGATCTGTGACTTGGAATGTTCTATTGATGTTTGACCTTAAATAAGAGTTGTAGTTTAGCTTGAGTGCAGCAACGTTTGTTAAAGCATCTAAACCTACTTCAGCTTCTAACCTTTTCAAATAGAGGCACGAAGTTTGGAAACTGCTGCTGTTTTGCCTCTGAACTCTGAAATATTCTGAGATTACAGTGGCAATGATGCTTGACACGTTGCGTTCTCGTGTTTTTGTTTATCAACTTATTTTGGTCCAAAAGTAAGAATTGGAACTAAGTCAAGACCTACATTTGGTCTAATGGTCAACTTTTTTTTGGTAAAAGTTTGAACCACTCAATTTTGATTTTTGAAAGAATTCATAGCCAAACGTCGGTTTTCGGAACCCTGGATGGTCTTGAATGGAAAACTCATGAATACCAATATTGTTCCACTTATCAAGATCTACATTTCATACATAGACCATTTTTGCATTTGACAAAGTGTTGGCAAAGTGTAGTTGAAAATCCACAATTCCCACATATAGCAAAGTTTGAACCACTCAAATTTGAATTTTCAACACATAATGTTACAATTATATTACACAAGCTGTCAAATACACATTATTAATTTGAGTTCACTACCTATATCAAGCGGGCATAGTGGTAAACTTTTTCTTGACGTAATGCCCTTGGTTATGATCATTCCGTAACCATGGAGTGTCCTCAGCAGCGAGCAAGATGCTTGGGTCTTTGGCCACACAGAAGGGTGGGATTCGTTCATCCTTTTCATAATCCTCTGACATGTCTGACTTGTCTTCAATTCCCATAATGTTTCTTTTCCCTGTAAGAACTATGTGGCGCTTTGGCTCGTTGGTTTTTTTCTCGTCGTGTTTCCCTCTCTTGGGTTTTGTAGACATGTCTTTGACATAGAACACCTGATTCACATCAGCAGCAAGGACGAATGGATCATTTCTATACCCAATATTGTTGAAGTCCACTATTGTCATTCCGTACTCCTTATCGACTGATACCCCTCCGTTCATCTTCACCCATTGGCACCGGAATAGAGGGACTTTAAAATTATGTGCATAATATAGTTTCCAAATCTCCTCTATGCGACCATAATATGTGTTTATGTTCCCATTCGGTTCCGTAGCTGAAAGGTCTTGATGGCTAGAGGGGGGTGAATAGCCTTTTAAAACTTTCTACAAAGACAAGCTAAACAAGTTTATCAATACAAGAAATAGCGAGATGCGAGTTTTGCTTAGCCTACGGGGTGTTTGCAAGCCACCTATCCAATTCACAATTCTAGTATATTGGCACTCAAACGCATAAGTCAAACCGAGAAGGTAACTACAACTACAACTAGCAAGCTATACAAAAGAGCTACTCAAGCAAAGATAACTAACTAGCAAAGATAACTAAGAAAGTAAAGCGGAGTTGAGTTAGGAGAGTTTCACTGAGGGGCGAAGTATTGAGCCAACCAATATGATCAACAATGAATACCAAGACAACCGAACACCGGGATCAATCAATCACAACATGAAAGTGATGACACAAAGATTTATCCCCAGGTTCATGTGCTTGCCGGCACGCTAGTCCCCATTGTGTCCCTCTTCACCACGTGGTTCGGTGGCTAATCGGTCATACACCGAGCCTCTCAAAAGGCGCCACAAGAACCTACCAAATGGCAAAAGGTTGCAATGACACGAGCAATTTACTAACATTGCCTTTGGCACTTCGCCGAGGTAGGCACAAACCCCTCACAATCACCGGAGGTGGCCAAGAACAATCACCAACTCTTGCCAACGCCTCCAAGCTGCTCCAAGCCGTCTAGGTGGCGGCAACCACCAAGAGAAACAAGAATCCCACAGCAAATTAACCACCAAGTGCCAACTAGATGCAATCTCACAATGCAAATGCACTCGGATCACTCAATCTCACTTCGAATAAGCAAAGAAGCACGAGAGATGAGTGGGAGGGGAGTTGCTTAGCTCAAAGTGCTCACAAGTATGTCAAATGTCCAAGAGGGAGAGCTTTGAGCCAGCCAACGAGTATTTATAGACGTACCCCTTCGAATATAGCCGTTACGCACTTGAAACAGCCGAAGTCGCGCAGACCGGACGTGCTGGTCAAACCGACCGGACGCGCCGATCGCACAACGGCTACTTTCGCGAACCACCGACCGGACGCGCTGCACGCAACGACCGGACGCGCTGGTCCCGTGATGGACCGAACGCGCTGGTCAAGCCTGAGCCGCGCTCCAACGAAACAGCGACCGGACGCGCTGTAGAACTGACCGGACGCCACAGTACTAGCATCCGGTTGGAGTCCAGTAAGCTCCCTCAACGACCGGACACGTCCGGTCGACTGTGACCGGACGCGCTGCGCGTTCGATCAAAAAGCTGAAACACGCGCAGAAGCTGAACACTGACCGGACGCGTCCGGTCAAACAGAGACCACGTCCGGTCCAGCGTCCGGTCACCTCTGTGACCTCTGTTTGCCTCCGTTTGATTTCTGACTTCTAGCATAGTGGAAAATAGGCGTTTCAATTCCTTGAAAATGCCTAAATCCCACCTCGCAAGCTCGGCGGGAGGGAGAGAGGACCCCAAACCCTCTCTACCGCTCAAACTCCACCGCCTTCGCAAATATGCTAACACCACCAAGTGATCACGTCATGTGTGAGTGTGTTAGCATTTTCATAATCATTTTTCGAGGCGTTATTAGTTCTATCCAAATGCATATGATTATGAAATGCACACCTAGAGGCACTTAGGAGTTCAATAGCCGCGTCATTCCCCTCTTTATAGTACGGCTATCTATCCTATAATGTAATCACACCCACTAGGTGTCTTGGTTACTAAAACACAACCCTTAAGCATATACCTTTGCCTTGATCACGTAGGGTCGCGTCCAAATCCAAGTGTGGCCATCATGATCACTATGTCCATCTTGCCACCAACCTTGGAATGTACTAATCCTTATATGCTACATACAACTTAGGCATAGGATTAGTACTTAGGCATTTTCACTAATTACCAACACCAAACATAGGACTTTCAATCTCCCCTTTGTTGGTAATTGGTGACAACCCTTTCACAAAGATATTATGATAAAATTTTAATTGAACCCACGTCACATTGTCAAAGTATATTACCATGTGTAAGAAGTATGGACAAGTGATCATGAATTCAAATTGATAGCAATGGCTCCCCCTACATGTATGCTATATGTTTGGATTTAGGAAGCATACATGTTTATATAGGAAAATATAGGAGCATTGACTACCAATAGGTGCTAAGTGTTTTAGATTATAGACCTTTGAAGCGTGATACCATCGGAGTAGTGATAAACACCATCTTAGCACCTTGTCTAATTAGATACCACTTGAAAAAGCACAAACATAACTAGAAACCTTGTGAGATCAACATCATAAGCAAGGTTCTAGTACCACTTTAAAAAACATGAAGCAAGAAAAACCTAACTACTTCCTATTCATGCTAGTACCTCAATACACCATTCAATTGTATACTAGCAAGTCACCACACAAGCAATGTATCGGAGAAAAAGAAATGCATAACTATGCATCATACATATGAAGTGCACATGGAAATGCAACATTCATGTTTAAGAGCTTGCTCCTCCTAGTGTGCTCAAAATTTTAGTTGATCCCCTTCTTTTATCATTTTCTCCCCTTTTGTGCTTCTCCCCCTTTGAGTTCTATCTTTGTGAACAACATTTTCTCCCCCTTTGTCACCAATGACCACAAGGGATCAATTTTAGATAGATTATCATGTTGAATTATGGGGTGAGGATCAAGTTTGTGATTCAACCTAGATTGCTTGCATAAATAAAATGCTTCGGTTTGATCCAAGGGCAAGCTTCTTCACACCTCACTAGAAGGGTTATCATGCACCATGTTGAAGCAAATACTTAACAAGTTATCTAGATCAAACACTTAGGATCACAAGCTCGCAAACAAGTTATATGCTACCACTAGATCATACAAGTCATGGAAACAATAGTGGCACCATATAAACTTCAAAGTCATTTGATTTTCATGAATGAGCCTAGAACATGTAAATTATGACTAGATGCACTAAATAAGTCCTTAGCATAGAATGTATGACATGTCAACCAATTGTACCTTGGGGCTCGAAGGAGAGGCATGTCATATCGTGGAGGTGCATCAACTCATGTTGGAGAAGTCAAGTATGTTCAACTCATTCTTTAGCTTGTGAAATCTCTTCTCATCAAGTGGCTTGGTGAATAGATCGGCTAATTGATCTTCGGTGCCCACATTCTCAATTGCAATGTCACCCTTTTGTTGATGATCTCTAATGAAATGATGACGAACATCAATATGCTTTGTTCTTTGATGTTGAACCGAATTGTTGGTTAGCTTCACGGCACTTTCATTGTCACATAGTAATGGCACATTCTTGAAATTGATTCCAAAATCCTTCAATGTTGCCTTCATCCACAAGATTTGTGCACAACAACTACCCGCAGCGATGTATTCGGCTTCGGCGGTAGATAGTGCAATACTATTTTGCTTCTTAGATGACCATGAGACAAGTGATCTTCCCAACAATTGACAAGTCCCGGAAGTGCTCTTTCTCTCCACTTTGTCACCGGCATAGTCGGAATCCGAATATCCAACTAACTCAAAGCTTGCACCTTTGGGATACCATAATCCAACATCTTGTGTATGCTTGAAGTACCTCAATATTCTCTTTGTTACCTTCAAATGACTTTCTCTTGGTGAGGCTTGAAATCTTGAACACATGCATATACTAAACATCACATCGGGCCTTGATGCCGTCACATAGAGTAGGCTACCAATCATTGATCTATATAGCTTTTGATCCACCATGTTGCCATTCTTGTCACTATCCAAGCTTCCATTAGTGCTCATTGGAGTAGTGATTCCTTTTGCATCTTCCATACCAAACTTCTTGAGCATATCTTTGATGTACTTAGTTTGACTCACAAATGTTCCTTCCTTTATTTGTTTGATTTGAAGTCCAAGAAAGAAACTAAGTTCACCAATCATTGACATTTCAAATTCCTTTGCCATTATTTTCCTAAACTCATCACAATAATCTTGATTGGTTGAACCGAATATGATATCATCAACATATATTTGCAACACAAACAAGTCTTTCCCAATCTTCTTGGTGAAAGAGTAGTATCTACTTTGCCCATGACAAATCCTTTGGATAGCAAGAAGTCCCTCAATCTTTCATACCATGCTCTAGGTGCTTGCTTCAATCCATACAAAGCTTTTCTCAATTTGTAGACATGATTTGGTTTCTTGTCATCTTCAAAACCGGGAGGTTGCTCCACATACACCTCCTCTTGGATGTACCCATTGAGAAATGCACTTTTCACATCCATTTGATATAGCTTGATATTGTGAGCACAAGCATAGGCAAGTAAGATTCTAATTGCTTCCAATCTTGCAACCGAGGCATAAGTTTCACTAAAGTCAAGACCCTCTATTTGTGTGTAACCTTGAGCCACTAGTCTTGATTTGTTCCTTACTACTATCCCATCTTGATCTTGCTTATTGCGAAAGACCCATCTTGTTCCAATGACATTGTGATCCTTAGGCCTCTCAACTAGTTCCCATACTTCATTTCTCTTGAAGTTGTTGAGCTCTTCATGCATTGCATTTACCCAATCTGGATCTCTCAATGATTTATCAATGTCCTTGGGTTCTTCCATTGACACAAAAGAAGAGTGAGCACAAAATGATGCCAATCTTGATCTAGTTTGAACTCCCCTTTGTATGTCACCAATGATGGAATCCAATGGATGGTCTCTAGCAATGTTGGTTGGTTGAAGCACTTGCACTTGATTGCTTGGATGTTGATGTTGATCATGAATTGGAAATGATGAACTAGCTTGATTTTACATTAGAGAACCACTAGCTTGTGTAATTGGACTTTGGAGCACTTGATCTTTGTTGTCATCCACATCAATCACTTGCTTTGGCATAATATCACCAATATCTATTTCTTTCATAGCATTGGTCAATTGAGTTCCTCTCACATCATCCAAGTTATCTTCCTCATCTTGAGAGCCATTTGTTTCATCAAACTCAACATAATGAACTTCTTCAAGTAAACCACTAGCCAAATTCCAAACTCTATAAGCTTTGCTAGTAGTGGAGTAACCAAGTAAGAATCCTTCATCACATTTCTTCTCAAACTTGCTCAATCTAGTGCCCTTCTTCAAGATGAAGCATTTGCAACCAAATACCCAAAAGTATGCAATGTTGGGCTTTCTTCCATTTAAGATCTCATACGGTGTCTTCTCTAGGAACTTGTGGCAATAGAGGCGGTTGCTATAGAAGCAAGCCGTGTTGATTGCTTCAGCCCAAAATGAATGACTTACATTATACTTATTTAACATTGATCTTGCCATATCAATTAAGGTTCTATTCTTTCTCTCAACTAGGCCATTAGATTGAGGTGTATACTTGGCCGAAAATTGATGCTTGATTCCAAGCTCATCACATAGCTCATCAACTCTTGTGTTTCTAAACTCACTTCCATTGTCACTTCTCACTTTGTTGATTGTGTTCTCAAACTCATTTTGTACCATCCTGATGAACTTCTTGAATATGTCAAATACATCACGCTTGTCCACAAGAAAGAATACCCATGTATATCTAGTGAAATCATCCACAATCATAAAACCATACTTGTTGCCACCAATGCTTGTGTATGTAGTTGGCCCAAATAGATCCATGTGCAACAACTCAAATGACTTGGAAGTACTCATGATGCTTTTCAATGGATGAGTGTTGCCCACTTGCTTTCTGGCTTGACATGCACTACATAGCTTGTCTTTCTCAAATGTGACATCCTTCAAGCCTCTAACTAAGTCATGCTTCACTAACTTTTTCAATTGCTTCATGCCAACATGACCAAGTCTTCTATGCCATAACCAATCCATACTTGATTTGGTGAGCAAGCATGTTGAAAGTTGAGTGTCACTAGCATTGAAATCAACCAAGTATAGATTCTCATATCTAAAACCCTTGAAGATCAAATTAGAGCCATCAACACTAACTATCTCCACATCATCAACACCAAATATGCACTTGAAACCAAGATCACACAATTGAGCAACCGAGAGAAGATTGAAGTTCAACTTTTCAACTAAGAGTACATTGGAAATGTTATGATCATTTGAGATTGCAATCATTCCAAGAGCCTTTACATCACCCTTGCTATTGTCACCAAATGTGATGCTATCAATGCCACTATCATTTGATTTGAGAGAGCTGAACATTCTTGAATCACCGGTCATATGTTGAGAGCACCCACTATCAAACACCCAATGCCTTCCACCGACATTGTAATTTACCTACAACACAATTTAATGTCTTTTAGGTACCCATACTTGTTTGGGTCCTTGGAGGTTAGTCACTAAGCTCTTTGGTACCCAAATGGCCTTCTTCTTTGGACCCACAATTGGTGTACCAACAAACTTAGCATGCATACCTTTCTCACCCTTGGTAAGCACATAACAAGAATCAAAAGGAATGCAATCCATTTTAGCATGAAACTTGTTGTTGTTCTTGTTCATTTTATTACAATTAGTCTCTAGATGCCCAACTTGCTTGCATCATTGCCCTTCACAAAGCGAGGCTTTGGAGTAGCAAAGGCCGCCTTGCCCTTCTTGAGAGTATAGCCCAAACCCTCTTTGTTAAGAGAGAACCTTTGGCTACCCAAGCATTTTAGCAAGCGGGTATCCCCACCATAGGCATTGCCTAATGCGCGGGTGAGATCACCCACCTCTCTCTTGAGAGTCTCATTCTCAACCACAAGTGATGAATCACTAGTAGTAGAGATAGAGTTGGTTGTGGTGGATGATGATGAGCTACATGAAGCATTAGTAGGACTAACAAATAAAGAATCATCAATAATATCACATGTTAGTCCAATATCACAAGTGACAATCACTTGCTCCTCCTTAGCTTCCTTCATGAACTTCTCCAACTTGAGGTTATTTTCCTTGATAAGCTCAAGTAGAGTGGAGTGGGCTTCCTTAAGCCTAGTGTGAGCAACTTCAAGGTCCTCGTGGTCTTCCTTTAGACACTCACGAGAGGCTTCTAGCTCATCAAAGGATTTCCTAAGAGCTTTGAGCTCTTGTTCAATTCCTTTGCACTCCTTACTCTTTTTGAGAGCAACAAGCTCCTCCATCAAGACATCATTTTCATTGCTCTTGACAATGAGCTCTTGCTCCAAGACTTTGCACTTCTTGGTTGTCCTCTTATAGCCCTTGCTCATTTGATCTATTATGCCTAATAGATCATCCTTGGAGTAGTCCTCATCCTTCTCATCATCACTCCTACAACCATCACTAGCACAAGAATCATTATCACTATCATCATATTTTACCTTGGTAGGCTTGGCCATAAGGCATGTCGATGTAGTATCAAAGATGGATGGCTTGTTGGAGAGGGCGATGCTTGCAATGGCTCGCCGAGTGGTCCTCTCATCATCACTAGAGCTTGCATCATCATCACTATCGGAGTTATCACTATCCCAAGTGACTACATAATCACCACCCTTCTTCTTCTTGTTGAATGTGAAGCTCTTCTTTGCTTTCTTCTCCTTCTCTTTCTTATCCTTCTTGTTCTTCTTGAGCTTCAAGTCTCCATTATGAAATCTCTTATCTTCATAGGGGCAATCCACCACTATGTGATCGAGGCTATTGCAATTGTAGCAAAGAATCTTTGCCTTCATAGTGTCTCTCCTCTTCCTTGCCCCATATCCTTTCTTCTTCATGAACCTTGCCATCTTGTACACAAGGAGGGCCATGGTCTCATCATCGAATGGATCATCATCATCGCTCTCCACTTTTCTCTTGCCCTTAGAAGATGAAGCCTTGAATGCAATGGGCTTCTCTTGCTTGACCTTGATCTTCTTCTTCTCATCTTCATCTTCATCATCATCATATTGAGCATCGGTCATGACATCTCCAAGCACTTGGTTTGGAGTCACCTTGTCCAAACCCTCTCTTTGGATCATCTTTCTCAAGATAGCAAACTTCTTAGGTAAGTTCATCAAGAACTTATGTGAGAAGTCCTTGTCCTTGACATCTTCTCCTAGACTCTTGAGATCATTGACAATAACTTGTAGCCTATAGAACATCTCCGGTATGGACTCATCATCCTTCATCTTGAAGCTTGCAAACTTATCCTTTAGCATATAGAGCTTGACACTCTTTACCATTGAAGTGCCCTCATATGTTTCCTCTAATCCTGTCCACACTTCACTTGCCTTCTCAAGATCCTTGATTTGCTCAAAGACCTTTGCATCAATCCCATTATAGAGAGTGTTGAGAGCCATAGTGTTGCATTGGTTATTGATGCGGTCATTGTTGGTGAGGTTGTCGGGATCAATGATAGCATAATCATGATGTGTCACCTTCCAAACCTTCTCATTAATAGAGCCAAGATATTGTTTCATCTTTCTTTTCTAATGATCAAAAGATGAGACACCATCAAAGAATGGAGGCTTGCCCCCGATATGGTTGAACACAACTTGAGCCATCTTACACCGAGGTTGTTAAGTCTTACAAACGGTGACCACGGCTCCGATACCACTTGAAAGGTCTTGATGGCTAGAGGGGGGTGAACAGCCTTTTAAAACTTTCTACAAAGACAAGCTAAACAAGTTTATCAATACAACAAATAGCGAGATGCGAGTTTTGCTTAGCCTATGGGGTGTTTGAAAGCCACCTATCCAATTCACAATTCTAGTATATTGGCACTCAAATGCACAAGTCAAACCGAGAAGGTAACTACAACTACAACTAGCAAGCTACACAAAAGAGCTACTCTAGCAAAGCTAACTAACTAGCAAAGATAACTAAGAAAGTAATGCGGAGTTGAGTTAGGAGAGTTTCACTGAGGGGCGAAGTATTGAGCCAACCAATATGATCAACAATGAATACCAAGACAACCGAACACCGAGATCAATCAATCACAACATGAAAGTGATGACACAAAAATTTATCCCGAGGTTCACGTGCTTACTGGCACGCTAGTCCCCGTTGTGTCCCTCTTCACCACGTGGTTCGGTGGCTAATCGGTCACACACCGAGCCTCTCAAAAGGCGCCACAAGAACCTACCAAATGGCAAAAGGTTGCAATGACACGAGCAATTTACTAACGTTGCCTTTGGCGCTTCGCCGAGGTAGGCACAAACCCCTCACAATCACCGGAGGTGGCCAAGAACAATCACCAACTCTTGCCAACGCCTCCAAGCTGCTCCAAGCCGTCTAGGTGGCAGCAACCACCAAGAGAAACAAGAATCCTGCAGCAAATTAACCACCAAGTGCCAACTAGATGCAATCTCACAATGCAAATGCACTCGGATCACTCAATCTCACTTCGAATAAGCAAAGAAGCAAGAGAGATGAGTGGGAGGGGAGTTGCTTAGCTCAAAGTGCTCACAAGTATGTCAAATGTCCAAGAGGGAGAGCTTTGAGCCAGCCAACGAGTATTTATAGACGTACCCCTTCGAATATAGCCGTTACGCACTTGAAACAGCTGAAGTCGCGCTGACCGGACGCGCTGGTCAAACCGACCGGACGCGCCGATCGCACAACGGCTACTTTCGTGAACCATCGACCGGATGCGCTGCACGCAACGACCGGACGCGCGAAGCTCGACCGGACGCGCTAGTCCCATGACGGACCGGACGCGCTAGTCAAGCCTGAGCCGCGCTCCAACGAAACAGCGACCGGACGCGCTGCAGAACTGACCGGACGCCACAGTACCAGCGTCCGGTTGGAGTCCAGTAAGCTCCCTCAACGACCGGACGCGTCCGGTCGACTGTGACCGAACGCGCTGCGCGTCCGATCAAAAAGCTGAAACACGCGCAGACGCTGAACACTGACCGGACGCATCCGGTAAAACAGAGACCGTGTCCGGTCCAGCGTCCGGTCACCTCTGTGACCTCCGTTTGCCTCCATTTGTCTCCGTTTGATTTCCGACTTCCGGCGTAGTAGAAAATAGGTGTTTCAATTCCTTGAAAATGCCTAAATCCTACCTCGCAAGCTCGACGGGAGGGAGAGAGGACCCCAAACCCTCTCTACCGCTCAAACTCCACCGCCTTCGCAAATGTGCTAACACCACCAAGTGATCACGTCATGTGTGAGTGTGTTAGCATTTTCACAATCATTTTTCGAGGCGTTATTAATTCTATCCAAATGCATATGATTATGAAATGCACACCTAGAGGCACTTAGGAGTTCAATAGCCGCGTCATTCCCCTCTTTATAGTACGGCTATCTATCCTATAATGTAACCACACCCACTAGGTGTCTTGGTTACTAAAACACAACCCTTAAGCATATACCTTTGCCTTGATCACGTAGGGTCGCATCCAAATCCAAGTGTGGCCATCATGATCACCATGTCCATCTTGCCACCAACCTTGGAATGTACTAATCCTCATATGCTACATACAACTTAGGCATAGGATTAGTACTTAGGCATTGTCACTAATCCCAGGATTCTCGGATCGTATAAAATTCATGTGTTTCTCAATATACGGTTCCACCACAGTGGAGTTTCGAAGAACTGTGTAGTGCGTTTTATTAAAAGAATCATCACCCTAGCTGATATATGTTTTCTTTCCTAGTGTACCCTTTCCACCAAGTCTCCCCTCATACCGTGATTCAGGAAGACCAATCGGGTCAAGGTCAGGAATGAAGTCCACATAGAACTCAATGACCTCCTCTGTCTCGTATCCCTTGGAAATGCTTCCTTCTGGCCAACCCCGCTGGTGAACATATTTTTCAGTACACCCATAAATCTCTCTAAGGGAAACATGTTGTGTAGGAACATAGGACCCAGGATATTAATCTCTTTGACCAGATGAATTAGGAGATGTGTCATGATATCAAAGAAGGATGGAGGGAACACCAACTCAAAGCTAACAAGACATTGAACCACATCATTCTGTAGAGTAGCTAGATCAAAAGGATTGATTGCCTTCTGAGAAATTGCATTGAGAAATGCACACAACTTCACGGTGGCCAGACGTACATGTGGAGGTAGAATTCCTCTTAAGGCAACCAGAAGCAGTTGCGTCATAATCACGTGGCAGTCGTGCGATTTTAAGTTGACAAATTTCTTCTCTGGCACATTTATTATACGCTTTATATTGGAGGAGAACCCAGATGGGACTTTGATGCTGCTTAGGCACTCAAACATGCTTTCCTTCTCCTCATTGCTAAGAGTGTAGCTAGCAGGTCTTAAGTATGGCGTCCATCATCTGTCTTCTCGTGCGGGTTGTCTCGTTCTTTCATGCGCTTCAAGTCCTCTCGTGCCTCAAGGGTATTCTTAGGCTTTCTAAACACACCCATGAACCCTAGGAGATTGACACAAAGATTCTTTGTCAGGTGCATCACGTCGATCGAGTGGCGGACCTCAAGGTCTTTCCAATATGGTAGGTCCCAAAATATTGACTTCTTTTTCCACATTGGGGCGCGCCCCGAAGCGTCTTTTGGAACAGGTTCACTGCCTTGTCCCTTTCCAAACACTACATTCAAATCCTTGACCATCTTGAATACCTCTGCCCCATCTCGGTTGCCTGGCTTAGACCGGTGTTCTGCCGTACCTTTAAAATGTTTGTCTTTCTTTCTCAACTGGTGGTTCTAAGCAAGAAATCGACGATAGCCAAGGTACATGACCTTTCGACATTTTTTTAAATAGACAGCCTCAAGGTCACCAAAACAATGGGTGCATACATTATATCCCTTATTTGTCTGTCCTAAAAGATTACTTAGAGCTGGCCAATCATTAATTGTGACGAACAACAATGCTCGCAGGTCGAATTCTTCCTGTTTGTACTCATCCCACACACGCACACCTGGTTTGCTCCATAGCAGCTGGAGTTCCTCAACTAATGGCCTCAGGTAGACATCGATGTCATTGCCAGGTTGCTTCGGGGCTTGAATGAGCACTGGCATCATAATGAACTTCCGCTTCATGCATAACCATGGAGGAAGGTTGTAGATACATAGAGTAACGAGCCAAGTGCTATTACTAGAGCTCTGGTCCCCAAAAGGATTAAATCCATCCGTACTCAATGCGAACCTTAGGTTTCTTGCGTCATCTGTAAAGTCTGGGAATTCTCTATCTATTTCTCTCCACTAGGACCCATCTGCAGGGTGTCTCAACATGTTGTCCACCTTACGGTCTTCTTTGTGCCATCGCAACAACTTTGTGTGCTCCTTGTTTCTGAACAGTTGTTTTAGGCGTGGAATTATTGGAGCATACCACATAACCTTGGCAGGGATTCTCTTCTTCGGACGTTCTTCATCCTCAACATCGCCAGGATCATCTCGCAAGATCTTGTACCGTGACGCATGGCAAACAGGGCATTCATCTAAATTCTCGTGAACGCCACGGTACAGGATGTAGTCATTAGGACATGCATGTATCTTCTCGATTTGTAATCCTAAAGGGCAGACGATCTTTTTTGCTTCGTATGTAGTGGTGGGCAATTCATTAGGTTTCGGAAGTATCTTTTTTTGGATCTTCAGTAATTTCCCAAATGCCTTGTCAGATATACCATTCTCTGCCTTCCACTGTAACAACTCCAGTGTCGTGCCTAGCTTTTTCTGCCCATCTTCGGCCGACGGGTAGAGTAACTTCTTGTGATCCTGTAGCATTTGGTCAAACTTAGCCTTCTCCTTTTCACTTTCACAATCTCTCTGTGCGTCACGAATGACATCACCAAGAGCATCGTCATCTTCAGCGATACTATTTTCTGCATCCGCCTCTTCTTCAACTTCCTCCATCGCGAAGTCACAGTATTGAGCAAAAACATCGTCAGGGTCCGCTGGTTCTTCTTCACCTTCTTACATCATAACCCCGGTCTCTCCATGCTTGGTCCAACAAATGTAGTTTGGCATGAAACCCGACTTGAACAAGTGCAAGTGAATACTTCTTGAGCTACAAAATTCTTTCAAATTTATACACACAGCACATGGGCAGCACATAAAACCATCCCGCTTGTTTTCCTCTGCCACTTTGCAGAATTCTTGCACGCCCTCAATGAACTCGTTGGAGCGGCGATCGGCATTGTACATCCAATGGCGTGTCATTATCTGCATTATATGGCATCACATAATTAAAAGCCCAGCATGAGAAAAGAGCGCGGCACAACCTTGTCTAATTGAGTTCAAAATTTTATAAGTGGTTCATCATTTCATAAAATTAATTTGTGGACGTTAATAAAAAGATAGCAAAATCATAAAATTTGCATTTTTCTATTAAAAGGTGTAATTTTATCTCTAAATAAAATTAATTTAAAGAATTTTTAAAGTTAAAATAAATTTGTTTCAAAATTACAAAGAATCAACATTATTTAATATTTTAAAATGAGAACATGAACAAATTAAAGTAAAAAGTATCCTAAAAAGTCTATAAAAGAACTAAACATTATATGTGTATACTACTTTCTAGGTACTATAATTAGCATCGTTCATAAAAATTCAAACATGAAAAGTGATTGGAGCTAGCAATATGAAATAAAATAGCCATATATAACATGGATTTACATATGGTGCTGCTAAAACATAGGAGGATGAAGCTAGCAACCTTTCAAACAAATCGACGACGGCGTAGAAGCGTTTGAAGTGGATTGATCACCGTAGATGAGACAAGCAAGAACAATGGAAGAACAAGCAACAAGAACATGAACAAGGAAGGGCTCGGAGGAGAAGAGGGAGGTTCAATTTATAGGGGGAGGTTTTAATCCCGGTTGGTAACACCAACCGGGACTAAACCCAGTCCTATAGTCCCGGTCGGTGCCACAGACCAGGACAAAAGCTGTAGTCCCGGTCCGTGGAACCAACCGGGACTAAAGGCAGGACTTTAGTCCCGGTTGGTGTTACCAACCGGGATTAAAGGTCCCTCCCGACAGCGCCTGACAACAGAGCCGTTGACGAGGGACCTTTAGTCCCGGTTGGTAACACCAACCGGAACTAAAAGTCTATTTAGTTCCGGTCGCCGAAATCGTCGAGGCTAAAGGTATTTTGGGCGATCGACGAAACGTCAGTTGTGTTGTAGTGCTTGGAGCTCAATGCAGAGTAGTACTGGATTTTTAGTTTTCTCAAACTAAATTACCTAGAGACACGTAGGAGAACCAAGTTACCCTAAATGCGCAAAAACAAAATCCGAATTGAGGCAAGATCCTAAAGCCATAATTGAGTTTGGCGCGTGCTTGGGATGGGAAGGGATCACCAGTCTCTTCTATCACTCTTGATCGACCATTAGCAGGTCATTCGAGAAATTTGCATATATGGGACTCTGCTTCGTACTTTTGCCATGACATTGATTTCGAAAAATAGGACTCAAAACATATGTGTCACTTGATTTCAAAACCATTTTCTGTATTTCCTCCCTTTTCTAGTACCTCTCCTTGTATTTGGCCTCTGAAAGGACACTTTTGCGCAATTATATTGCGCTTCTGTTTACATTTGGATACGAAAAGCCCGACGTTTCGTGTGTCACCTTAACCCGACATTTTGTGTGCCCGCCACCCTCCGCCTAATCCCTGACCTCGACACGCCGATAGCCACTAGCCGCCTGAAGACTAGGACGGCCGCCCCACTCGCTCTGGCCGCGGCCGCCGAAGGCCGGCCCTTCGACACCCTGGCCACGGCCGCCGAAGGACTGGCAGCGGGCAGCCGCCTCTAGCCTAGCCTCTGCGATCATCAGCGCACAGAGCAAGGATCTCATCGCGAGCTCCACTCCAGCGCGGCCGAGTCCGTCTCGTTGCTCCGGACAATGTCCGTGGCGATGAACTCCGGCAATGAATAATGTCCGTTCGAGGTATCGCCAGAGACGGCACAGGCCGGGCACCTTCTGGACACCGCCGTTCCACTGAAGGAGTGGGTCATCGCCTACCAGCGTAGACACCATTGCTTGCTCATGCTGATCTAGCTAAGGGACCCCTGCGCTGGTACGAGGCCGTGGGCGCACCGTCAGCTGTGATCATCCAGGTTGTGCGGGCTGGCGGGAGCAAGAATGACAAGCTTAGGTTTTTAAGGTGGCAACCCTGCACCTCGGAGGCTTGCGGCTGAAATCACCGGACCGACGCAACATGTGGGACGGCGAGAAGCAACCAATTGCGGCGGCTAGGAAGCCCAGTAGGTACGTACGCAGCAAAAGAAACAGAAGGGCAAAAGTGTCCTTTCAGGTGCCAAATACAAGGAGAGATACTACTAAAAAAAAGAGGAAATACAAAAAATGGCATTAAAATCAAGCAACACATGTTTTGAGTCCTATTTTTGCGAAGTGAATGTTACAAATGGCGAAAGTGCGAAGCACGATGTTTGGAGTCTGTAGGCCTATTGGCCATTCTCGCCCTCTTAATAAAATACAGGCATATACGCCTGCTCGCGAAGAAAAAACGACGTTTGGAGTTCCAAATATCCAAATTTCTCAGGCCATTCCTGCTGGGATCTAATCATCACAATAAGCATGTCAATGTGTACATAGTGACTAGTGTTACTGTTTTTCTTATGTATTTGTCCACCAATCATTTGGTCACCGTTTCTACTTGTAGAATGTCTACCGTGGCATGTACATAACTGAAACTTTTGATAGTCACACTAAAGCACAACTGCACTAACAAAATACATTTAAATGTATTTCTGTGCCAATCATTTGTTCACACCTTAACTGTAGACAAAGCATCTAGAATAATGCATGTAGATGACAAACTTTTGATTCACATGGTAAGCACACAAACCAAATATATTAGCAACATATAGATATTAGAGTTACAGGTAATAGTTTCCTTATAAAAGAAAAAACAAATATTGTAGTATCAGGTATCACAGCTCCTTAGTGCAGAAGATGTTGCAGCCATAGCAGTACCAAGCAGAGGGAAACTAGGAACACAAGTTTGTACGGGTGTGATGTTTGTTCCCATCCCATTTATATAGTGCAGATATATAATGGCATTTAAAAGATGGGTGTGAAGTCGAGACATGCACAAAAATATTGGTGGTCGTATTTTTGAAAAATGTACTGGACGCCAATAGGATTTTTCCCCTTATATTAGGATTATATTAGGACAAGTGTGTTGAAGATTATTGGAGGGATTGCTTATAAAGAAATTAAAGCGTACTAAACTTTCCGACAAAACAAATTGTTGCACACTATAATGTATTTATGTATTAATGTAGCGGTCTTAACCACATACTGCATGGTGCCAAATGTGTAGAGCACATATATTTGATCCGACCTATAATAAAATGTGTGTAACACTTGTCAATTTACAAATTGTGCGGAAACAAGTGGAAAGGGTGATATATGAAACACGCAGGATGCATGAACAAGTGGAGGCAGTCAAGCATCCATCTTCTGTGAATTTTACTCCCGAGATACGCTTCCACAAATAATGACCACATATCAGTAGAAAATGGTTATATTTGCTAGCCAACTGTTTATCCATATTGATGTTAATGACATCGTGCAGCAGCGCAATTGAACTGGGAAAGGAAAACCTACCTCGATATCAAGAGGCACTGTTTGGGGCGCTAGGAAAAGAATGTATAGAACACACAAATTCCAGCAAAATTGTACAGTACAATGCGAAAGAGCTATGTCTGTAACACGGTCTCTGCAGAGCAGATGTATAGTACTATCATGGATGAAGCATGGAGCCACAGTTAGGGATGCATAACATTTGGGACAGGAAAGTATATGTTCAGGCCGCAATATTTCTTAGTCTCCCATAATTTTACATGTAAAACTATGGCGATGGCACCAGAACAAGTCGCCCTAAGAATCACACATTCCAGGAAGAAAATAATCAGTGATTACAAGGTTCATAATTGCTTTCCTGGTACGCTTTTGCCATCCACAAAACCCTCTGTGATGCGTAGAAATAGTTCAGCAAAGCAGCTAGAACAAATAATCACTTGTGATCCACCATCAGATTTAGATGATAATACAGATAGATATTAGGACAAATCACATGATTCTCACAAGCAAAACAAGCGAATGGTAGAAGCCAATGATAAAGGTTTGTTCTTTGTCTTAAGATTTGTACCAGGTAACCTCAACAAATCATGAGTACATATTTAAGGGTACAAACCAGGGCAAAAGGACAAACAGGTGGAATAATACTCCGGAGAGTGGGAGACTAAACCACTAAATAACAGTCGATCATCTACAGATGAATGCCATCACTGCTAGAGTGATAATAGCTGTTGACGTCTTGCATGACATGGCTAAGCCTTCACACAGATGCTCCCAACCATGCAGCTGTCACCTCAAAGTCAAGAGAGCAGACCTACCAAAGAATACAGTGTTAGAATAATCAAGAGGTACTTGAGCAAAGTTAGTTGACGCATCTGCATGTGAAACAAGCTATTCATTCTGTATGTTAATGCAAATTTGAAATCTATCAAAAGGAATGTATACCAATGATTAACCCAGTGCATTTTTTTAAAGAAAAACAGAGACAAATTTGTCTGCTCTAGTATTCAGGCGCTAGACAAATTCGCCTGTCCTAATATTTAGGAGCTCGCTACAGCATACAGAGTACACCGAAAAATTGAGTAAATGACACAAACAATACAAAATTAATCCAAAACACCAAAGGATCACATGTATTACAAGGGATCCATGGTGACAATGGTGGATGTGAGAGTTTGGATATGCCAGCAGCAAGTGCACTTTGGTAACAAGTAGGATGACATAGCAAACAACCAACATAATATAATTCCCAACAGCTGATGAAACATGGAAGACAGGTTTTACCATTTTATATGCTTGACAGTGCCAATGGTGGTGGAAATGTTGCATAAGGAAAACCATAGAATGCGCCATTGTTTGAGGTGCAGAGCTTCAAAACAAGTAATGTCTTGATGTCCATTACAAAATGTTCACAATTTGGCGGCGACTCATCCCAGATTACGTGATGAGCTATTAGAGCTAAGTAACGCCCTCCTGTGCCCTGAATTTCCCAATGACAGTTGATCCCAGACTCTTTGGGCAATGGAATCAGCTTATCATGCTGCCACTCTTGTGCCCCAACACCATTTCTTTGCCAATTCTTGCAATATAGGTCAATTGTGCCATCACCAATAGTTAAGAACCTGAGTCTGCCTTCCTCTGCCTCGATAATGGCACACACTGAATAAAACTTGTGGGGCGGGAGGTCAATGATGGAGAATTTCATCTCACTTGTATCAAGTACTAGCGAATAGCCCTTGCGAGAGAACATCCAGTAGAAGCAGCCGTGCACATAGTAGGGCTTGCATCCAATAAATCCATTAGGCAAACAAATCGTGCTAATAATACCTTGCCACGTCTGGTTGCAGGAAGAGAAGACTAATGCCACGACCTTGTCTTTGAGCTGCACAGCGCAGATAACTCTGAACGATTCCTCCTCCTCGTCATTCTCACAGGCAGGAGCCAGAACGGGTAACAAATGCGACGCACGTGGGGTGGAGGCCACTAGGCCGTCGGGTATGCGGGGAATCTTGACGTACCGGCGATGCAGGGGGTCGCAGACTAGGAAATCCTCGAAGGCGATTGCGGCGGAGATGCGCTGGGAGAGGAGGACGCGGCCATCGCGGGCATGGCGAAAGTGCCACGCGCTGGGGTCGGAGAGGAAGGAGAAGGTGAAGTCGGCGGCTTGCTCGAGCGCGCGGGCTTCCGGGGCGGAGCGGTGGGGCGGCCCGACGGGGAGGAATCTTTGGTATCCGTATCCGGCCCGATTGATGAACCCGAGGATTGGAGGGGAGTGGAGCGACCGGAAGCGGCGGAGGAATCGGCGCGCGGAGACGATGCGGTGGAAGGAGGAGCAGGCGGCGGAGGCGCGGGCGAGGTCGGCCGCGGCGTCGAGGCGCAGGAAGATCTCCTCCCAGATCTCGTTAGGGAGGACGGTATGCGCCGCGGGGGCTCTGGCAGTCGATGGCATCACGCGGCCGGACGGCTGCTTTGCAGGCAGAAACTACGAAGACTGCAATTTGGGATTTTGGGGTTCGGGGGTATGGGGCTCGCCGGAGTACAGTGTCCGCGACCACAGGTGCGTGATCCGCGTAGGCGAGGAGCTCCTGTGGCGGCCGGCGGCGCCGACTAGCTGCTCCTAATCGGCGGCGCGGACGAGCAGTTCCAGGGAGGGGCGCGAGGGCGGCTGCACGGGCTGGCGGTGTGGGGGTGGCTGCGTGGGCCAGGTCGTCTCGGGCGGCACGAGGGTGGCCGCGCGAGCACCTCCGGCGGCGTGGGCGAGGAGGCCGCGGGTGAGGTATTATTAGCACGAACAAGAGCATATCAGCACGGCTTATCAGCCGTGGAACAGCGTTTTTCTCTCACAGCAAATCAGCCACAGCCGCCTTATAAGCTAAAAAAAATAGCCTGCCGAACAGGGCCGTGAAAAACAAGGTCGTGTTTATCCTATTCCACTACGAACACATCTGTGAAAGCATTAAATGTAAGTAAAAAAATAATTAATTGTATAGTTTGTCTGTAAAGTTCGAGATGAATCTTTTAAGTCTAATTAATCTATGGTTAAACAAATTTTATCAAATAACAACAAAAAATGCTACCGTAACTTTTCACCTAATTTTTCTCAACTAAACACACCCTACGTCTCCGAACCAAACACTTGGGTGCCAGGGGTGGTTGGCGAAGCGTGGGACATGTTAGCCGAGAAGGATATGGTGTTGCAAAGCAGATGTATATAGAGCCTGTTTGCTTTCCAGCTACAGCTAAGTTATGGCGGCGTCTAACTTGCAGTGGCAGAAACGAACACCACAATTGTGGCGTAATTGGCTGCCGCATGTGTGTAATGAACCAAGCAGTAGCTTTTTTGTGTTGTGGCGTGCCGCACGTTAGGCTAGGCGGGGAACCAAACAACCCTAATAGTACTATCATGGATGAAGCTTATGGTCAGGTCAGCCGTAAGCATATGCAAAGCAGATTATAGAGTACTCCATAACTCACACTTATCCTGTTGACAATGACATATGTACATGCAGTAGCCTATAGCAGTGACGCTGAATCACACACCACAGTACACGTTCTGCATTACAAGCACAAAGGCAACAAAAACAATACATGTTGTGAAACAACGCATTGCATTACATTACATTACATTACATTACATTACATTACATTACGATCTAATTGTTTCCTTGCAATCTTGCTGCTACCACAGCGACTGATCCTGAGAATGAAATCAGACCAACCCCGAGCTACTAGGATACCGGAGGCGAACATTCTTGAACCTCGGATATGATGGGCAGAGCAGGACCACCATACCAATATTCACCATGACCCGTCCCAGGGATAACATTGTTGTGGTGGAAGGGGCTGTTGAGCAGAAGCAGATGCCACTGAGGCGTCATTGGTCGGGGCAAAGGAAGTTTGCATCTGGCTCTTTGTGCTCCCTTGAGCTGATCTTGGGGTACCTGTATTAGATCAATGTAAACAAGGGATGAGCTACTGCTTGAGAAGTACATAAGCTTACTAAATGTGCACCACGATCAGTATTTCAACATTCCATCATGTTCACGAAAACTTCTTCACAAAAATTCAAATTCTTGGTGCGTACCAGAAAATTTTGCCCTTCTCCTTCTTCAGGATTGTTCTTTTAATCAAAACAACAAATTTATACTTGGAGCTGCCCTGATATAGGCATGCCCATTTTATTGAGATTGAGAGAGGTGTTAAAGAAAAGAGAATGAGGTTTTTACTTGCCCTTGGAAGAGATACCAAATTTATATATGAGTTTAGTACCGGAAGTACCCAAATTTGGTACCTACAGTACCATCCAAGGATGGTGAAAAGGCTTGAGAGACATACCAGGGATTATAGGTTGCTGTGGAGGTAATGCTATATTCATGTAACCAGAAGTCGATCCATCTAAGGTGCCATTGCTTAACATGAGGAGCTGACTCTGGATTTCCACATGATCTAAACCTGGTGTGCCTGCAAGAGAAAAAGAGGAAAGGAAGCAAAGGGACGATGAGCTGCAAGATATGCAGTTCTCTGCCAGGTGTTTGCCCAGAAGATAACTTTACAAAATAGGTGTTTCTTCAAAAAAAAAAACTTTACAAAATAGACGCACCGTAGTTGTTAATGTCTGCTTCGCGCTGAAGAAATGCTGGTTCGACATCTTCGGGGGAGACGAATTGACATATATTGCTCGCGCCTCCAAGGGGATCTTGACACGGGGAATTAACGAAAGCCAAGAATTGCCCCTGACCAGCAAGTGGGTTCCCTTGATCTGCTACACCTAAAGACCAGAACATTAGAAGTTGGTGTGCAAGGCAGCTTGTGCAGAAATTAAAGCAGTTTCAGGACTGAAACAGGTACAGTACCTGGGTAGTTATATGTCCAGAGGTGATCACCAGTGAAGGAACTAGGGCCAGGGTCATTATTGTTTGCATTTGCATTTTGCTGATCATGGCTCAAGCTTTCAAGTGGTACAACTGGAATACTTCCACCTGAAAGAAGATTTTCTGTATCAGTGTATTGCATACTCCCTCTGTCCCGCTTTAATTGTCGTTGGAGCTGGGAACCATGTGCAGGAAAGATTTTTAAAACCTAGACACTGCGTCTGTCCAGGTGCACCAACAGAGCTGTGAATGTAGACACTTGATAGGACTGCCACAACGACAATAAAAACAGGACAGAGGGAGTAGTATATAGTACTCCCTCCATTTCAAATTTTAAGATGTTTTGGCTTTTCTAGATACATAGCTTTTGCTATGCATCTAGATATACACTAAGTCCAGATATATAGTAAAATTAATGTATCTAGAAAAACCAAAATATCTTTTAATTTAGAATAGCAGAAGTACTGTACTATACTGCATGTCTCCATATCAGTGGCCCTTGGATCGCACAACATAGTGAGTTTTGATGATCCGCAAACAGAGGATTCCACAGAAAAGGAAACAATTACAGGACTGAAATAAACAAGCACCTTGATAGTTATGCATGATGTGGTGATCACAAATGGAGCCGGGGACCAGGTCATTGTATGCATTTACACAAGATGACTCAATCTGAGCATGGCTCAATCTTTCAGCTACTGCCATACCTAACAATTTAAAGAAAACTCATCAGTATCAGGGTACGAGGGTCGGCTCGGGCGGCACGAGGGTGGCCGCGCGAGCACCTCCGGCGGCGTGGGCGAGGAGGCCGCGGGCGAGGTATTATTAGCACGAACAAATCGTGGAAAACAAGGTCGTGTTTATCCTATTCCACTACGTCTCCAAACCAAACACTTGGGTGCCAGGGGTGGTTGGCGAAGCGTGGGACATGTTAGCCGAGAAGGATATGGTGTTGCAAAGCAGATGTATATAGAGCCTGTTTGCTTTCCAGCTACAGCTAAGTTATGGCGGCTTCTAACTTGCAGTGGCAGAAACGAACGCCACAATTGTGGCGTAATTGGCTGCCGCATGTGTGTAATGAACCAAGCAGTAGCTTTTTTGTGTTGTGGCGTGCCGCACGTTAGGCTAGGCGGGGAACCAAACAACCCTAATAGTACTATCATGGATGAAGCTTATGGTCAGGTCAGCCGTAAGCATATGCAAAGCAGATTATAGAGTACTCCATAACTCACACTTATCCTGTTGACATATGTACATGCAGTAGCCTATAGCAGTGACGCTGAATCACACACCACAGTACACGTTCTGCATTACAAGCACAAAGGCAAAAAAAAAACAATACATGTGAAACAACGCATTACGTTACGTTACGTTACGATCTAATTGTTTCCTTGCAATCTTGCTGCTACCACAGCGACTGATCCTGAGAATGAAATCAGACCAACCCCGAGCTACTAGGATACCGGAGGCGAACATTGTTGAACCTCGGATATGATGGGCAGAGCAGGACCACCATACCAATATTCACCATGACCCGTCCCAGGGATAACATTGTTGTGGTGGAAGGGGCTGTTGAGCAGAAGCAGATGCCACTGAGGCGTCATTGGTCGGGGCAAAGGAAGTTTGCATCTGGCTCTGTGTGCTCCCTTGAGCTGATCTTGGGGTACCTGTATTAGATCAATGTAAACAAGGGATGAGCTACTGCTTGAGAAGTACATAAGCTTACTAAATGTGCACTACGATCAGTATTTCAACATTCCATCATGTTCACGAAAACTTCTTCACAAAAATTCAAATTCTTGGTGCTTACCAGAAAATTTTGCCCTTCTCCTTTTCAGGATGTGTTTTTTAATCAAAACAACAAATTTATACTTGGAGCTGCCCTGATATAGGCATGCCCATTTTATTGAGATTGAGAGAGGTGTTAAAGAAAAGAGAATGGGGTTTTTACTTGCCCTTGGAAGAGATACCAAATTTATATATGAGTTTAGTACCGGAAGTACCCAAATTTGGTACCTACAGTACCATCCAAGGATGGTGAAAAGGCTTGAGAGACATACCAGGGATTATAGGTTGCTGTGGAGGTAATGCTATATTCATGTAACCAGAAGTCGATCCATCTAAGGTGCCATTGCTTAACATGAGGAGCTGACTCTGGATTTCCACATGATCTAAACCTGGTGTGCCTGCAAGAGAAAAAGAGGAAAGGAAGTAAAGGGACGATGAGCTGCAAGATATGCAGTTCTTTGCCAGGTGTTTGCCCCGAATATAACTTTACAAAATAGGTGTTTCTTCAAAAAAAAAAACTTTACAAAATAGACGCACCGTAGTTGTTAATGTCTGCCTCGCGCTGAAGAAATGCCGATTCGACATCTTCAGGGGAGACAAATTGACATATATTGCTCGCGCCTCCAAGGGGGTCTTGACAGGGGGAATTAACGAAAGCCAAGAACTGCCCCTGACCAGCAAGTGGGTTCCCTTGATCTGCTACGCCTAAAGACCAGAGCATTAGAAGTTGGTGTGCAAGGCAGCTTGTGCAGAAATTAGAGCAGTTTCAGGTCTGAAACAGGTACAGTACCTCGGTAGTCATATGTGCAGAAGTGATCAGCAGTGGAGGAACTAGGGCCAGGATCATTATTGTTTGCATTTGCAGATAATAACTCATTGTGCTGATCATGGCTCAAGCCTTCAAGTGGTGGAACTGGAATACCTCCACCTGAAAAAGATTTTCTGTATCAGGGTGTTGCATAGTAGGAGTACTATGCTGCATGTCTATGCATCAGGGGACCCTTGGATCGCACAACATAGTGCGTTTTGATGATCCGCAAACTGAGGACTCTGCACAAAATGAAATAATTATAGGACTGAAACAAGCACCTTGATAGTTATGAATGCTGTGATGATCAGGAATAAAGGAGGTGGGGACTGGGTCATTGTATGCATTCACAGAAAATGACTCAATGTTATCATGGCTCAATCTTTCAGCAGCTGCTGTACCTAGCAATTGAAAGAAAAATCGTCAGTATCAGGGTACCATCACAAGCTGTATGTTTGCAGCATGAGAAGAGAAGTAACCAGTATTCCCTAACCTTGAACAGACGCAAGGGGAACAGAACAGTTTGGCTGTTCACTTGGCATATAGGATGGGCCCGCACCAATACTAGTATATTTATCCACATGAATTGGATTAGGAGAGTTGTCTGTCATTACATGATCCTCAGGGAGCTCATCCAGTTTAGCATATGCCCCCTTTTTCAGCTGGTCCACTAACTCCTGCAGCCAAGCACACGTTACATATTAACTTCGATGAAGAAAGTGGCAAACGAGTCTAAATATGTTCACATGAAAATTTGTACCTGTTGAGCAAAACTGAAGTTGTCAGTCAGAGTGTAAGGACCACCAAAAAATTCTGCCCCAACAAGACAGTGCACACAATTGAAGAAAAGCTTCACTTTTTTCTCTGTGCAAATAAGTAACTTCAGCTTGTTCCTGCCTTCGAGAGAGCACTCTCTAGCGTGCTTTGTCATCTTCTTCCAGGGCTTGTGTTCCATGTTTACCTTGAGAATCTAAATACAGAGGAATGGCAAGGATGTTATGTAAATAAACTGACTGAGAGTTGTGAAAGAAAATGTTTGAGATTTGATAAAAAAAATGTTGAGTTTACTTTGGCAAGGTTACAAGGGTCCTCATTTAAAGCCTTTAAAAAGTGTTCCACAGTAAAGATGTTCTCCTTCTCTAGCCTTTCGGCGTAAACTTTGGCAATCTCCTCCAGGCGATGCACGCTATCATTTAGTTTTGGAGGATGACTCTTTTCATTTGCTGTAAAAAGAAAGGAAAATGAGAAGAACTTGCTGTTAGCTTGTCACGCATCAACCAACAACAATTGAATGCATGCTATGAATCTTTGGACCATAGTTGTATGTCATAACTGGTCTTTCAACTTTGCCAAGTAATAAAAAGAAATATGGATGGCGACAAACCTACATTTGTTTCTGCGATCCTGCACAACCACAGGGTTCATGACAGCTTGTTGGACATGGAGACCACCAGATACCTCACTCTCACAAACTCTTGCCCCAATGATGAACTTCCCGCCACGAGCCTTGCACGACCCTTCTGTGAATTTGATGCTGCCAAGATCGCACTGTCCATTCTTAAGCCAGGCTTTTGTTCCTTCACCTACTAACACATTTCCGTTTCCATCCCGCGAATTGGCTCTATGTTTGTTGAACTTCTTTGGAGTCCAACTCTTTGGGGAAGCATGAGGAAAGTCACCCTCGAGGGCGAAGATCTCGATTCCGAGATTCGAAAGCCCACCTGATTCTATCATCTTGTCTCCATTAAATATGCCGACCTTAATGGCCGTATTGCTCTCAGATTTTATCTCATCGTCATGGTAAACAGGAGTCTTCAGTCCATTGAGGAAGCACAACCGAATGCTCGTATTTTCACCCTTGCCTTCAGCAGTGGCCAATCCTTGAGGTTGAGCACTGGTGCCTAGCTGGTTTTCCTCTTGCCTGAAACAAAAAAACAAGACAGCATAACAAATTGAGGTTTATTAGTTACTTAAGAAAGCTTTAACATTTGTACCATCAGGATGGATAGAAAAGAAGATCCCATACATGAATTGCTCATCATTGTGGAGGTTAGGAGAGGGCCGTGTTATATTATCCTGCATTTGGTGCAAGAAGTAGCAACAATAAGTGAAGAGTGGCTGTCAAATCAAAAGTAAGAAAGCAACAAAACACGGATCTTGTTTTGACACTCATGACCAAATTTGGGCAAGCAACAACGAACAAAGAACCTCAACAGAAAATACAAGTGAGCAAGCATGTAATAAATATGGAAAATAAGGCCAGACCACTTTGACGGTGAGATCCTGAATCCGCTCCTCGATTCTTTCCAGTTTGGTTTCTAGACGTTCTCCAGTTTGCTGCACCCAAATTGTAAGTCAACCCCTTAACCCCAAATTTAAGGGGTTCTGTTGTAAAAACACCGAAGGAAAGGGAAATGGAGTAGATGGATCACCTAAACATGGGATTAATGAAACGACAAATCTGGTCCCGAACCTGTCCAATCATATATCAAATACAGTAAGTCTCAGTCAAGTAACCAAGCATGGAATGCTTTCATAATGACATAACTCTGAATCTAGTCGATAGAGATGAAACACATGTAGGAAAAAAAACAGTAATCATCATCATACTTAAAAATGCCTATAAATAAACTGCGAGGACGCGGGCATATAAAGTTAGAAATTATAGAAGAAACACAAGTCTGATAATTGTGCGCAACGCATCATGGGTCGGATTGAATTGGTACGGCGTAGTACATACACAGCTGGAAAAATGGAAGCACAACTAAGCAGGTTAAGGATGGCAAATTGGCAATGGTCTCACCACGCGACCCATCTGCGAGAGGGAGATGGGGATCCTGTCCGTGCTCCGACCCTTCCTGCACGAGCGCGGCATGCACAGCGTCAACATCAGAGAGACGAAGGGAGGGAGGGAGGGGGAGACACAGAGAAGGCACGTACGGTCGTTTCAAGAAGAGGACGACGAGGACGATGGCGAGGAAGTGCTTCGGCGACGGCGGCGGCCGCAGCTCGGGGCTGCTCCTGCTGGGAGCCGGTCCCGCTCCCGCCCGCTGGCGCTTCTCTGGAGGCAGAGGCGGCGGCGGCGCACCGCCGTCGCCGACCGCCACGGACAGCGCCCTCTTGGGAGCCATTGGCCGGACCCCTCCCACGCAGCCTGGCCGATCTTTCCCTGCTCCTCTCCTCTGCTCTCTGGCTCCTCCTCGAGTGAGTCGAGTCCTGGTCGCCGCCGCGTCGGAGGGGACAGAGGAGCAAAAGCCGAGGCGCGCAGCAGCCAGCAAGCAATACGGAGCAGTTAACCAACCAAGTGGAAGTTCGCTAGTGCTGTGCCGTTATAACTAGGCCGGCGGGCTCCTCCTCCGTGGGGCTCCGCTCCAATGAGAGCGAGGGACAAATACGACAACCTATGCATAGTACTAGGTACTAGGGACCACGGAGATAAAAGAAATGCACAAAAGTTGGAATCTCCGTTGTCACTCTTTAGAGGAGGATCCTGGGTGGCGAGAGGGTCACGCGCTGATTCTCGGAACGATTATTTGAGAGCTATTTAAATAAAAATTATTTTTATCTTTCTATTCTCGAATACTTTTTTTTATATGTTTTGCGTATTTTAGAGAGTCAGCCTCGCTCTCTACCTCTTTGGCCAGTGAGAAATACAAAGTAGAGGACAGCTATATTTGATATCCAATTAAAGAAGTTATTGAAGAAATTTTTTTCTCCCAAATCTCTATTCCTAATAATTAGGAAAGACACAGAGTCTCTTAGAGTTTGCTCTTACAATAACATCTGGTCCTTGAATGTTGGTCGCCAATTATTAAGTAATAAAACACAATAAAGATCTATCGAAGAGGGCCGCTGGCGTCTATGAAAGAGTTGAAGCCCTATAGAAAACATTTGGTAGAATGCTTTTCTACATTAGCTCCAACATTCCCTATACAAAGGCTCTAGCTCCTTCCACGGCTTTGGTGGTGGAGCCAATTTTTTTCATTGTTTGTTTGGCACCTCTTTTGTAAAAGTCAAAGGAAGAACTATTTTGAGGAAATAGAGTCCAAAGTCACAATGAGTAGAAAGGAGAAGATTGTGTTTTCTATTATCCCAAAAAAGGCATATCAAAGTCACAAAAAGGCATATCAAATATAAATGGTAACATTTCTTATAGTGTAACATGCCCACTTAGTTTTTTGAACTATATAATTTATTTTGGATATTTATAATTTTTATATTTGTATATATTAGGATTTAAATGATCAATGTCATTCTTTCCATAGTAAATGGATATCCAATTAAATCATCTCGCTCACAAGGACATGGAAGCACTCTCACACATCTAGGTTTGCATGGGAGTTTTATATCCCAATTTCCAACACTTTCATATGTTGAAAATAGTGCAGAAGTGTTTCATCCCATGAAACTCTCTTTACTCCTATGAACTTTTATCATCTCTTTTTTCACAAATATAGTTCCATGTCAGCATATTTAATGTCCATGAAACTCTATGAAACTCCACTAGGCCGGTTTCAACAGAGGCTTTTATGGCACATTTACCAAGACTGTAATGCTAATATTTTTTATTGGTAACTGTCGCAAGGTTTTCATTCAAATGAAACTCTCTCTATCTCTTTCTTCATAATTAACTCAAATCTACGTACAAATGAAATTAGATCAAACCCCTACTAAGACTCGCCTAATAGAACATGCTTATGTTGCCTTACAGAAGAAAAATCGAATGGTAAAGGAAGCATTACTCAACAACAAAAGGTTAACTGATCTACGTTTCAATGGGCAACTCTCGGTACAAATTTTTGAACGGATCTATATGCAGCCCACCACACGGGGACACCACTATCTTTTTGTGTGGATGAATGTAGAGGATCCATTAAAGAGACACGTACGGCTGACGGCTGTATGCATGTACAGTACATGTTGTGCCTATGATCCAGGACAAGAATATAGCAGGAAAACTGGACTTCTGTGTGGACTTGTGGTCGGTGCCTCAGTGGGCAGTTGTCTTATGTGATTTTGTGATTCGACTAATTCTTTTCTTTTTCTTTTTTGTTCGTTTGCTTTCGTCTTGACGTGTCCAATTCTCACGTTTCTCGTTGTGACGTGTCCAATCCTCAAAACCTTTCGTCTGCAAGCTTAAGAAAGACGATGTCTCTTGTTTTTTTTTTTTCTATCGTCTAAAGAAATAACCATGTCGTCATCGATCTTCGAGCCTGCTTCGATCATCTAAGACTAAGACTAGTTACTAGTTGGAGCAAATTAGTTAGGGTTAACTAACAACTAATTAAAGACTTAAATAAAAAATTAGCTCTCCTATTTAGATAGACTATATATGGCTAATTTTGACTATTTTTTAGCTAGCCAACAATTAGCCCTTTATTACCCAAACAATCCCCATAATTTTTAGCCATTCGTCTCTTGTCCAATATTGAGAGTTTGTGGATTTTCTATACTAACGACAGTCTCCGTGAATCTTGAGTTGTGAAGCTGATAGCCGAATTTGACATACCGGCCGCGCCGTGTACATAATTTGGTGGGCTGGGGGCAAATAATTTGTCAAACGAAAGAAGGCCAGGCAGTTGTGGTTGGTGAGAGAGGTGAGGACGACGGCGCTAATGAGAAGAAAAACGACCAGTGAAACCGCGTGGCGTACGTGGATACACACGAATAAAATGGAAAATGGAGTCACAGTCACAGCCTCACATGGGAGTGACACAGTCACAGGATGTTGGTCGTCGTCCTCGATCGGTCGCCACTCGCCACACATTTCGGCATCTTGCTGCGTGTCGTTGTCGTCCGCAAGGGCAAGGACCCCACACGGCGGCACGAGCTAAGGCCACCAGCGAGCAAAGAGAGGCCTAGCTAGCTAGGGGCCGGCCGGCCGGCCGTGGGGGGCTAGTATAGCTGCTTATTGTAGGGCTTCGTCGTCGGTCGCCGATTGGCTAGAGAGGAAACACGAGTTGTGTCATGCATTGTGTGTGAACACTTGGTCACCTGCCAGTGATCGTCTCATCATCATGAGAAACCACAAGTTTAGAACGCTCATGACGATAGAAACAAATGACAGGAATATGATTCTGTCGGCATGCTGCATGCCCATGGGAACGGATCGGATGTGAGGCGCATATATACGAGCCACGCATGCAGATACTCCTATGTGACAGTTCCATCCATGCCCAGTTAAGTTGCCAACGACCATATATATAGGCAAGATGCATGGGAGAAGTTGCACGGGGTGTGGGAAGGAAAGTGCAGGTGCAACAGCACCATATCCCTTTTTTCTTTCTTTGCAACTGGGTCCTTTTTTTTTGCGGTGAATGAACCATGTATTATATTGCCTCCTATAATAATACTACAGTGGCCTGCAGGCGGAGAGGTCTTCCACTATTCAATTCCTTTTCTTCGTTTCAGACAAGGAGAAGCTGCTCGGGTGGTAGCCTGAAAATACAGCGAAGAACAACCGATCGAGGACACGGGCCTTTCCTCTGCCATTTTCCCTACATCTTCTGATGCTTCTCTTCTTGTTTCCTTCCTCCAGTAACGCGGAACGTACGCAAAATATATTTTATATATAATATCAACTACGCGTATCTGACACTGCTGACAACGCGGTGACGATCGAGCGTCCAACAGCTTAAGAGAGTATCCGGATCTAGGACTAAAGTTTAAGTGTTACATGGGGTGTTGTATGAGGTATTTGGATACTAATAAAAAAATAAATTACAGAATCCATCAGTAATCTACGAGACAAATTTATTAAGCCTAATTAATCAGTCATTAGCATATGCTTACTGTAGCACCACATTGTCAAATCATGGACTAATTAAGCTTAAAAAATTCGTCTCGCAAAACAGTTTCAAACTGTGCATTTAGTTTCGTAATTAATCTATATTTAATATATTTAATATTCCAAACATGTGTCCAAACATTCAATGAGACAGCGACTAAAGTTTAGGAGGAGGAACCAAACACCCCACGCTTATCTGGTTGCCGTTGCTTATATTCACACGGTGCTTGGGTTCATTTTCTTTTTATATATATATACAAACAATAGAATTAGGTACAAAACCTTCCTATATTATCTTACTACTGCTAGTAATAAATAATTAGACTCTTTTTCAGCCTCAAAGTTAATCTAGCTATACCAAACGCGCTGAAAACATTAATTCTAGAATTAATTTTACAAAAATCATAAACATTTGATCATCAATTCGGCAGAATAAGGATGTGTTCCTTTGCCGGGGTCCACTCGATCTTGATGAGTTCTTTTGTTTTGGTCATTTTTCATTCGTTTAAATAATTTAAAATTTTGAATTTTAAAATATGAGAACTTTAAACAAAAAAATTTGGGACTATGACCATGTCATAAATATCATCACAAATGTATCACAGAAGTAGGGCTGCAACGACTTTGAACTGACATTTATGACCAAAACATGACTTTGGCACAAACGTCTGTCATCTCCAGCAAAATTGTCATAAACAGGACCAGTTTGTGATAAATAAGTGCTATATCATTTGAAAATTGTCATAGAAGCCTAGATCTCTTATAGCGAAAAAAATCAGACACCGAGAGAGGGGCCCTATACATCTGATGATCCTTGGGATGAGTAATTTATTGGATTGGAGATCTCCTATATGTATTTTTAGGAGACATGATATCCGGTAGAGTTACCTAACATCTTTTCCCATGCTGGTGTTGACCCTCTTCTTCCAATGTTCCTGAATTTTTCACTCGCAAGTTGTCATCAAAATTTGGTTCAAGAAAATATGGTGTGGATCCGGTTAACAAAACTCTACTTAATAAAGAAATAAAACGTTAAAAAATAAACAATATCATTTGTATTTCTCGAGAGCATGAATCTAGAATAGTATTTTAAATAGAGGGCTATAACATTTAGTACAGTACTGTTGTGGTGCCAGCTGGAACCAACTGCTATAGTGCCGTTATATTCCGCTAATTAATTTTTTCGAAAGGGTATATCCCGCTATTTAGAATACTGGTTCTGCCAAACATGTTCACCATATCTAAGACTCTACTATCAATTTTCATGGCAATTTATGAACACAACTCTGACTGAAACATAGCCATCAAACCAGTCACCAATAACAAAGCTGAAGTTGAATGAAAAAATGTCTTCACTATACACATCAGAAAACATTTACTCGATCAGTCATTTCACTCATCTTTGCTGTTCCACGGACAGCATCATCAGATGGCTTGTTGACAATTCAATCGATCCCTGTTTTATTCATTAATTTTTATATTTTCGCCTTGCGATTCTTCACACGGCTGGTTCTGCTCCTAGCTCGAGCGTCTCATGACAGCCGGGCTCTTTGAAGCTGCTATGCCTTGAGTACATAGGATAGTCAGCCAGAGCTCTGACAGCGCAAATAGAGGAACCAAAGTGTTGCTGCTCCTTACATAGCTGAGGGATTGAAGCATCTGCAAAGAAAGTAGTATCAGTGAGTTCATGACTCATTCCTAAAACTTGCAGTTTTCATTGCACAGAAATGTAACTGTAAATTAATTACCAATCTCTGTCAAAGGTATGTTGTAAACTTCATCATGCATCATCAGGGATGCTTGTGCGAAACCCACAGATCCTGCAGATTCATTTGCTACAGTAGCTGGACAATGAAGTGTGATCAAACCTGTGATGTCATCTGCAGATGTGTTTGCGCAATGTTCAGAACTAGAGTCCAGATAGACATTGACGTCGAATGATTCATCCTGTAAGGATATGATTTATAATGCAGACAAAAAAAAATTCTTAGAGAATAGACTTGATTGTTTTATCCTACTAGCAGCGAGCTAAAACATGCATTACTTACTTCATTATTTTGTGTAAGTCGAATGGATCCCAGCCTTTTTGGCGTACACTGCTTGGAATGACTACTTGAAGTCCCTTGTTGATGATCAGCTCGACAAACATTTGCGTCTGTGAAAAATAAAATTTATTATATTAGCTAACCATTACTATCAATAAGGCAATGAACCATTGACAAAAATATTAAACAATATGCAGGGTATCACTATCATCACCAGTTTGCCCTTGCATAAGATCAGTAAATTTGTGCTCCAGCATACTTAATCCTTGGAGCATTCCATGGTCCATCTGTCTTGGTATGCCATCATCATCCATTTCATAATCCGGTTGATTGAAGGACATATTTTCATATGCAATTTTACTCCACTGAACGACTAGGTCCTGCAAAAACTCGACCAGAGAAGAATTTAAGAATATATTCCTATGAACATGGACATGAATTTGTAATCTTTACTTCTTAGCATGCTCGACAATAGTCATCCAAACGACTTCTGTGGCCACAGAAGTTGATGTGCAAGAGCAAATTGTGCAATACGTTGAGATCCATGAGTTATATCTTGGATACCTAATATGTCTGTTATCTGATCAATTATAGAGATCAATCATGAGTTTATAACTAAAAGACTTTAAGAAAATGTATGCCCTCTTGTTGAGAAGAACAAAAATACACTCCAGTGTCCAGACTCTGAACCTTATTTCTCCTGAAGTCTGGTGTATATTTGTCATATGCACTGTACTATTATGCCAAAAATTAAAATGATTTGAAAACGCAGTAATGCACTGCCTGCATGTACTTCAGAAACTTGAAGTGAAATCTCACTATTAGCATCAGAGTTGAACCTTTGTAGTCTTTTCAAGATCATTGAAGGCCGAGTAATGGTCAACAAATTTCGCTCCAACAATCTGATAGACAGAGTTGAAGAACAGCATAACACTGTTGCTTCCCACAAGATAAGAATATATCTCTCGTCCAGGATCTCATTTCTTAGCATGCTCGACAATAGTCTTCCAAACGACTTCTGTGGCCTTGGTGAGAATCTAAATATAGCAGAGGTAGCAGAAGCCAGTTATATAATTATATTAAGAAATACTGAACTTGATCAAAAGGTGCACCGTGCAAAAAGGAATTGCTGTCTTACTTTGCGCAGAGCTTGCTCATCCTTATAATACAGCCTCAAGAAGTCCTTCACAAGCAAAATGCCGGAACCTCTCAATGCATCGTGAAAAGCACCATCCTTTGCAATCTTCTTCAGGCGCCACACATGATCGTTAAGCAGTGGTAAATCATGCTTTTTGGATCCTATAAGAATAAGTTGACTATAAACATGTAAGACCGAATCGATTAATAAATTTTCTAAAGTGCAATTCTGAAGGTAACAAAGATTCAGGATTACTTTCGCCACGCCAATCCTTGACAATGAAAGGTTCAGTGATGCCTTCTTGGACTCGTTCACTAAGATCATCAATAACCATCACCCCAAGCCTGAACTTGCCACTCCTTACGAACTTAGAATTATCAATAAAAGTGGCGCCACGGAGATAAGCCTCGCCATTTACCAGACTAAGCTCAAGATCTCCTGTCAGGACTGCCCCAACCTTGTCTCGTGGGCGCACTATGGAGTTGCTGAATTCCTCCGGCGTCCAGCATTCTTGACTGTGTCTGTTGAAGTCGCCATCAAGAACAACCACTTTGATTTTAGCAGAAAGAATATGAGCATCGTCAGTTCCATCCTGGCCGTTTGCTACGACACGTATCTTCAGAGGCTCGTCATCTGTATCACAGATGACCTTCTTCGTGAAAACTTCAGTGTCCAAGCCATTCATGAAACAGAGCTTGTATCTCGGAGGCTGGTTCTGATCAACCAGTGTTCTATACAAACTGTGAAACAAAAGACAGACGTGGTAAGGTGAAGAGGCGAACACAAACATGGTGGTTCTGATAGATAATACTGCTTTTTTTTTTTGAACGAATGGGCACGAGATTGTGCCAGTTTCATTGATAGAGAAGAGACTGATAAGTAATACTGGCGATGTGGAGTGCAGATGGTACCTAGGGGCACGGCTTAAGAAGCTTGTAAGTGCTTTGGCAACTTCTTCTGGTATCTGTAAAAAAAAAGAGTTAAACTGAAGTACTGAGAAGTATCATAACACAAGTGCAAATTTCTTTGAGAGAAACAGGAGGGGTTGCCCCCTACTGTGATTTTATTCATTGTATGTACAGTTCCAGAAAGTTACAGATCATGAAACAAAGAAAGAAAGAAAGAAAATCATAAGGATCAAATTTCGGTACTAGTTTATTTTCCATTTCAAGTTTAGCTGCCATTTTTCCAATACGATTAACTAATACAATTTACAATATAGTTGTAGAGAACTTAAAATGCTTCTGATTGGAGATCTGATAATGAACCAACTACCCTCTTTTATTTTTGGATACTAGAATATAAGTCATATGGTAGCCTCGACATCAAAATATGCGCACAGCGCCACAGCCATTGTTTTAGTCAAATAAAGGCTATATGAAAGTGAAAGCTAATCCAACAAATGTTTGTCTCGCTAAACTTATGTCGAGTAACATCATAGGTGGCCACAAGATTTGACCGAGTCTCATCACATTCCTTAACCACGGGAAATACGACATGAAGAATCATGTGTCTCAAACTCCCAATTTACAATTTTGTAGGATCGGAGGATTCAACTTTCAAATCCTAAATTCCTCCCAACTTGTATTAATTACGGTCTAAATTCCTCCGAGGAAATCACGGCCACGGCCGGCGCCCGCCCGGCGGTACAGAGGAGTCTGCTCATGGATCGGTGGTGATTAGATTATGTACGTACCCGTGCGACGGCGGACTCGAGCGCGGCCTCAAGGCTCATCTTCACGGCGGCGGTGATCTCCTGCAGATGCCTGCACCCCCTGATCTCCCTGCATGTAATTCAAGGCTCGATGGATCTTTCATGCATCATCTAACCAACAAGCAGGGCACTAGCCAGCAAGACGCTCACAGGTCGAAGGAACGACAGCGCTTCTTCAGCACCGGCGCCGGCAACGGCGAGCCGCTGCTGGAGCCGGCGCCGTCTTCGCGTCCTCCTCCTGCTGCTGCCCCGCCGTGTTCCAGCTCCCGCTTCTTGGGCGACATGGATATCTAGCGAGTACAGTAGTAGTATGCAGCTCTTCAATGCTAGCTCTAGCCGCGACGCGACGCGACGCTTGTCGCCTGAACCTTCAATTTATTTGCAGCGCGCGTGCAGCCAGTAGGTAGCTAAGCTAGGGGAGAGGATCTGAGTATCTGACTCCGAGTGGCTGATTGAGTGAGTAGTTCGAGAGAGCACGGCGCTGGCGTATATGTAGCGCGTCAATGGACAGGCAAGGAAAAGTAGGGCACTCTTCCACACCAACGCTCCACTGGACCTGGACTGGACTCTGGAGTAGCAGAGCTTTCCGAGAAAAAATAGCGAGCACCAACGCGGGAGTATCGCGTTGGAGCCGTAGCGCGGAACACGACAGAGATTGGATGCTCTCTTGTCACCGGTCGAATCTGTATCTGATGCAGCTTCGAGCTAGGTAGGTACGGCCGTCCAGTTGATTAGATTAGCTTATTTTTGCAAATATAATAACAAGTTGTAAGGGCAGTTCCAACTTCCAAAAAAAAGCTACGAGGACACTTCCAACATAAAAAAAATAAGTAAATAAAATGCTGAAAGTTAAGGAAGAGAGACAAAAAAAAATAATTTTTTTGACACAACACGTCACTAAATCCCGAACAGAGGGAGTAGACATTATACATACATAGAAACGATATCTTAAGAGATAATTTCTTCAAAATTGAATCTTATCTAATCAAGGGCATGGTTCCTTCGTCCGTTTGCCTCACCTCATCTCGCCTCGCTGGCAAGGCTAATCTTGCCAACTTGAGCAAGCCAAATTGGCTCACCCATGGATAAGGAAAAACCTTGCCCACATAGAATACGAGGTGGTCTTAGCCACCAACCAAACACATGTCTCTCTCTATTTTCCAACTTGGCAAAGCAAAACAGTAACATGTAAAGGATCCAAGCAGCCCTAAAATGTCTTCTCTCATATCATCCACCAAGCTATCGCATCTCTTCTCGTATCTTGGTTCTCGTGTAAACTTAATTTCCAATAGAAGAAACCATTTCCTTCTCCCTCTATTAATTATGTGAGCATTTTGCTTAGTTGGTACACTAATTAATGGCCATAGAAACAATCTAGCTAGTTTCTGGGTTGGCAGTGCCCTGAGGGCACTTGCAATAGTAAGAGTCAGTTACTAGCTCTAAGCCAACCTCTTCAATAGTGTTAACTTTTAGCAATGGCTCATAGTATGATTAGACTCACATGACACTCTCACATATTCTTGGAATGTGTGTAGGATCCTAGCTCTTGATCAAGAGCTAACTTTTCTCTCTCTTATATTAAAATATGAAAAAAAAAAGTTAAGAGCTAGCTTATGAGTCATCCATTGTGGGTGCCCTAAGTGGGTTTTATGCTAAGGCATCTTAGTGGGGGTGGAGGGATGTGTCCTATTTCCCAAGGCTAAACTGTGTGGACTGGTTTCATCTCCATAAAACTTTCCCATGAACCTTTAATCACTCTCTTTCTCTTCACTAATATTGTGCCATGTTAGTATAGATTTGATAAGTTGGTAGCTTATTAATGCTCATGGAACTTTCATAACACACACACTTAGACTAGCCTAAGGTGGAGAGAGAGAGAGGAGGAGGAGGAGGAGGAGGAGGAGGACGACGACGACGACGACGAAAGAGTAGAGAATTAGGCTATAATTTTACAGCTAGTTGATGCACGAGCTCCAAAAAAACTTTGTTAGAACTAGGCCATAAGTTTACGGTATGCATGCTTAGAGCCACTGTCTTGGTCAAGTTTGCTCGGAGCCCTCTGTACCGTGTGTGCCTAGAACTACCCTAGTACCACTCACGCTCAGACAACCGCCAGCCATGCGGCCTATTGCCTGTGGAGGGTCAAACAAGAGTAAATAGGGGGCTGCTCCCATTATATCTTTCATCTCTAGACCCTCCTTTCAAGTTTCTATGGGTGCTAATCTGTAGAGAGATCTTATGAGGGGCTACATGCTTCAAGTAGCGCTAGCAGGGGCTTGAACCCATTCACCTCGGTGATAGATCCGCCCGTGCATGCTACAGCACGTGCCTGAGGTACCACATGACTAGTGAAGGCGTTGCTTTACTACATCTGCACCACCACCCAGCCCATGGAAAGGATGCTCTTCGTGTCCACTCCATGTGCCAAGGTGAGCGCCCTTGCATTGCCACGGTTGTTGGAAGAGAAGGGCTAGCCCACGCCTCAGCGATGTTCGCATGTGAAGAGGAGCAGGGTGTCCTTTGCAACACTTGTCCACGTTGAAAGACCCAGTTTGGTTTTGGTAACTAAATAGCAACATTAGTCGACTAATGTTTTCATGTAAGATGAATATATAGGTGTTTAGTCCACAAAGATGTGTTGAGAAGCATGGTGGCCATGGGGAAGAGTGGCATAGACATGTATATGACAGGTTTAACAAGTGCACCATACCTTTAGAGGATGTTACTTTAAGTAATGTTTCATAGAGTAATGGCATATATGTGTAGATTGGATGTAGATTTTGAGAGTTACTCCCTTCATCTCGTATTATTTGTTATTTTATCTCTAGCCATGGGAATTAAGGAGTAAAAAAGGTGTGGTGCACAAAAAACGAGAAGAGAGAGAGAGAGATGTATGGCATTTGGAAAAGAGAAATGTGCATTAATTGAAAAGTGAGGATGACAAATAATTTGGAAAGGCTAGAATGACTTTTATTATGGGACAAGAGGGATATATTTTATGCTGTTTTTTTATAATGCCAGTGGTGTGTATTTTCTAGAAAATGAACTATATTTACTAGTATTATTATCAGTGATTAATGGCCATATTCAAGAATTTCTAGTATTTATCTAATTCCCCTCATTTTTTTTGAGAAGATAAACATTGAGGCTCTATTGGGGGACTTAAATGAATAGTAACAATAAAATATGGTTCACGTTGTTAAAAACATATGATAAGTCATGCTGTTATGTTCCATGTAGTTGAAGCATGTTATTAATTAGTTCCCTGGTTGTTATATATGGTGCTGTTATGTAAATAGTATATACTAATCATATATACTACCATTTGGTAGAACATTAAGGTCTTATTCGGATGTTATCGGAGTAATTTATCTCAATCTGGGATGGATTGATGTGGAATTTAGTTTAAGTTTCACTCCAATCCACTCCAACACACATGTGGATTGATACAAATTCGACTACACCCAAACAAGGTCTAAAGTTGTTTGCAAATGCATGGTCAGTAAACATGATTTGTTACCTTATAACTGTTTATGATGTACTGAACCGCAACAGTATATAGCTAGGAAATAATAAAAAAAACATTTGAATTGTTTCCAGTAAAATAATCTCACGTCCCTTCAGGTAGGATTCTACTCACAGATTCACGCAGAATCTTCATCTGGAAAATTCTTCTACATTGCGAGAGTCCGGTTCAATTGGTGCGTGATCTCCCCATCTACGGTCCTGCCACAAGGTTCGAGTCATCTTTGGCCTCGATTCGATCGGATACATGCTTTCTCACAGCTACATTTTTGCGGAAAAAAAGGAAAAAAAATGAGAGTACACCAAATCTTTCAAATGACATAAAACGGTAAGGAAGAAGAACACAAGGAACAAGCAAGCTTACTACCACTCCTATATTGTTAGAGCTCATTGCCTTGGGAATAGCCTGTGTATATATAAGCGCGTTACATTTGAACTTGTCAATCTTTTTTTCGATCGAATTGCATTTGAACTTGTGAACTGGCAGTGGCAGAGTATATTGAAAAGATAACTTGCCACTTGCTCTCGGGTGTAGCAAAAGGAGGCGACGACCGAGGGCGACGACCTCTCCAAGAATCGACTATAGTGACCATTGACCCATCATAGGACGCGTAGATTTTTAACCTATTCGCCACACAACGCGTTGATCTCGTCTAATTCTGATGAACCGCGTACGCTCAAATGATATAGAACTTGTTTAATCCCGTCGGGAAAAATCTGAGAAGTTGTAGGGAGGATGCCCCGGAAAAGACGGGTTTGCCGCTGTATTTTCAGGCCGTTATCCTTGCAGCTTCTCTGAAAGACAGGAGGATCGGTTATTTCAGGCTCCTTTGCTTGACCTTTTCAGTATGTACTCAGACCGTCAGAGGTTGTTGGCATTCCCGACAATGCTAATATATTTCTTTCTTTTTTCCCTGAGAGAAAAAAAGGGGAAAGTTCGTTCTCGTCCTGCATTTCCTCACGCATCTTCTTGGGCTCCGTTTCTGACCTACCTCAGAACTGTTACTCTGCACTCGGTTAGGTATATATGCCTGCGCATGGCGCCTCACGTTTCTCGCAGGATCATCTCTTCCTCCCTTCTCCATCTTCATTCACTCCTTGCTGTGGGTATGTTCCTTGGAGTTAGCTTTTACATTTACTTTCCACACGTGCATGTAGATTTTATCTGGTTTATTCTGAACGAATGTCATTACTTTCAATTCGATCTCCAGTTCTGAACTCTACATGAAGACATTTCAGAAAATTTCAGATTAAAGCATAAAATGCAACAATGACAGCATTCCATCTTTATTATATTTTACAGACAACTTGGGACTACATACCAGCATTACAAGTAGCAAGTTTATTGTACGTTACAGAAATCTCACCATATTGCTACATCACAGTACAAACATAAGTCTTGCTCTCTTTGAGTTTAAACAATGAATACAATAACGAATATTAATACAGAATAAACAATGAATACAATAAGGCCACCACACAGAATTTAGACTACTGCAAGAACAAAATGCCAACAGCAGTTTCATTAGTGTTAGCTGCTCAGGGACTCCAACTTTCCTGCTCAAACATAAGTTTTGCTCTCTTTGAAGCCCTCATTATAGCCTTCCACTTGACAAGCGCACTCAATTTAACCCACCTACGACAGGCGGGCAGCTTCGTCATGCTGCTGCCAACATCAGTTGGCAGCTTGCTCACAATGGGTGCGCAGAACTGAGGTTTGTCGTGTAGGAGGTCTTTGAAAAACTCATCCATGTCAAAACTGCTTTGTGTCGACAAAACAGGATCACCTGCTTGCATACTCAGTGGGAAAGGGGATGCATACAGAGAAACCATTGGTTGCTCTGGATACCAGTGACCAAGTGAAACACCTGCAAGAAAATACCATTCAGCGTATGGCTTTCAACTTCATTTTAGTTATAGATACAATAGGAATAGTTGCATGAAATTTTATGTCAGTAGGTACCATTGTTTGTCAAAGACGTCTGATAATCCTCCTGATGGATTGCCAAGACTGTTTGATCCAGTGTTACTGATGCTATAATTTCGTTTGAGGCAGTGGTCGGGCAATGAAGTGTTACGGAACCTGCAGTGTAATTTGCTTCTGGAGCTTCATACTGAAATCCAGTAGCAGAGTCCATCTGGACATCGATGTCAAAAGACACATCCTGGGAGAATGAAATGTGCAGTTCAGTCAGTAATATGAAAAAAGTGCTTCAATGAGAGGGCAGTTTGCAAGCAATCCTTAATCATGGCAGCAGATTTTGGAAAACATGAAAGTACTTATTACAAGGAACACTTCCTTTGTAGCAACAATAAAAATTTGGCAGTCATACTGATTTATTAAATCTTATGTGGCCTTTGTTCAAAAAAAAATTATGTGGCCCAGATTAAAATTAATTACATATATAAAACAATAAAAACTAGAATTGTAAAACACATCTGTTACAGTCAAAGTATAAGAAAGTTTCCCCCAAAGTATAAGAAAGTTGCTGTGATTGAACTGCAGTTTAATTTCAGGCCACTGCTAAATAAAAGGCATTACTTACAGTTTCATTGTTTTCTGGTACAGAAGATAAGGTCCTCACTCGCACAGATCCAACCCTTTCAAATGTGCACTGCTGGGAGAGAGTACCAGAAAATCTATTGACCTCTGAAGTTCCTTGCTCATCTGCTTCATGAATGGTCTGATCTGGAAACACTGCAGCTTTCATGTCAACAAACAATTTTGACTGAAACAAGGAAAATATATACAGTTTAACAAGTCTTCACCATCAGGTTCAGTAGGCTTATGCCCAGGAATGATAGATTCCTCGAGTGTGCTGCAGTTAATTGGTTTTGGCTGGCCATTATACATTTCATAATCATGATGATGGTAGGTTATACTTCTATATGCATCCTTGCTTAATTCTTCCAACTGGGCCTGCAAAGGTATAAAAAACATAGTAACTTTGCACAGTGTTTCCCAGATTTTTTTTCCTCATACATAGCAATAAGCAAAACTAAAATTTTCCTCTCTTTTTTTTTTGTAACACTTCATTTTGCAACTTCAGGACCTCTCCATGTCTATACATTGATGTGAATGACAATTTGGATTCAATTCTTCAGCCACTCAATATGCTGTGGCATCTGTTTTCTTCGTTTGTTAAAAAAACTGCTTTACCAATAAAAAACAAAGATTTATTTCATTTTCGTGTTGCTTATTTCATAAAGCAACAGAAGAAAATTATATGCCCCAAAAGCAAAATTCTTTTTGCTAATGTACTTATTTGATGTGAATTGCGCTGATAGTACGTGAACAAATATCTGAGCATGAATGTGCTTCTATTGGATATCACTGTGAATATCAGAAAAAAGTACCTTCCTAAGCGTATCAAGATCATCAAAAGCATTATATTGACCAGCTATTGTTGCTCCAACAATCTGACCCAGAGGACTGACGTACACCCTAATGTTCTTGTCTTCAATAAAGTGAGAGTAAAGTGATCTCCCAGGATCGCACTTCTTAGCATGATCAATAATAGCTTTCCAGGCAGACGGTGAGGCATTACCGAGAATCTAGACATATATAAAAAGTTAGCCTGTGACAATGATCAAGATCGAACCATGAGACAAGACTGTTTTCTTACATTGCGCAGAGCTTTCTCATCCTTATAATACAACCTCATTAAGTCCTCCACTGAAGAAATGCCATTAGCTTCCAATGCCTTATGGAAGACACCACCTTTTCCAATCTTTTTCAGGCACCATACTTTATCATCTAACCTTGGAATTTCACGCTTTCTGTATCCTGTAAATGAAAGAAACATATGGATCCATGTTTCGAATTATAGAAGTACAAAACTGAAGGTACAAATTTCAAACTCAGTTTCAGGATTACCTTCTCCACGGCGGTCCTTAACAGTGAAAGGTTCAGTTACACCTTCCTGAACTCGCTCACCAAGATCCTCAAGAAGCTTTACCCCAAGCCTGAACTTTCGACTCCTTGTGAAGCTGGAATTATCAATGAAAGTAATGCCATGGAGACAAGCCTCACCATCTTTCAGCTTAACATCCAGCTTTCCTGTAAGCACCGCCCCAACTTTGTCACGTGGGCGTACTATATGGTCGTCAAACTCGTCAGGTGTCCAGCCCTCATGATTATCAGCATTGAAGTCACCATCGAGAACTACAATCCTGACATTGGAGGAAAGAAGACGGGAACAATTGTTATCTTGCTGATTGCTTACTACCATTTTAACCCTGATTTGACCCCCATCCGCCGCACGGACATCCCTTTTTGTAAATATTTCATCGCTCAAGCTATTCATGAAAATGAGTTTGTAGGTTGGAGGCAGGTTCTTTTCAATTCTTGCTCTGCAGATACAATGAACGCGAGATTATTCAGATAAGGTTTGCAGTTCATGAGTATAACAACACAGCTGTGGAAGCTTATGGTGTTAAAATTACCCAGGAATATTGTTGAAATGGCTCCGAAGTACTTTTCTCAGCTCTTCCGGTATCTGTGAAATGAAAAGGAGAAAATTTGAGGAGGGTTGGCTACCGAGGACAGGAACCCTCCACTTGCCCCAGCCCAGTCCCACCTTTAAGAAGGAGTACAGGAGCAATAATCCAGCGGTTAGGTAGCGTTCATATGAATATGATTACCCGGCTAATGGCAGCCTCCATCGCCTCCACCCTCGTGGTGAGTTCCTGGATGTGCCTGCACCCCCTAATCTCACTGCAAAATATACACACATACCAAACTGGCTCAAGATTCTACCTTGCATATAAGAAATTGTCCTACATACCGAAATTAAAAAAAAAAACATTGCAAAGTACTGGGATCACGATTAAAGGTGAACAGATATAAAAGTAGCCAAGAAAGAATATTAGAAAAAAAAAGTATATTCAGTGACAGGTAAAAGAAAGAATATTATAGAAAAAAAAGGCTATTTACTGACAGGTCGAACGACCGGCATCGCCTATTTAGCGCCGGCGCACGAGGCGGCGGCGGAGGCGGTTGCGTTGGCCGCCTTCCTCCTCGGCCACCAGCACCACCACCAACTCCTGCTCCTGCTCCTCCCCCCCCGCCGCCGCCGCCGGACCCACCACTGCCCTCCCGCCGCCGCTTCGGCGGCATCGGACGCTAGCTGCAGCCTGCAGCTCTGCTCCGCCACTCGAAGCGTCGTGGTGGTGGTGCTCGCCTGCTCTGCAGTCTGCAGACTGCACTGGCACTGCAGTTTCCAGTGGAGCACATTTATAGGGATTCGGAAGACAAATGGGGAAACTTGCTGTGCTTTTCCCCGCTCCATCGGTGGTGGCTCTGAAGTCTCCGCTCCATCGGTGGTGGCTCTGAAGTCTGAACTCAACTATTGGAACTATTCCGCGTAGTCGCAACTGAGCTATTTCGCGGCACCACGACCGTACGAGCCGGGCCCACCTGGAAGCCAGAAAAGAACACCAGAATCTTGCTGCAATGGAACTGTATTTCTTTTTTATATATATATAAATTCTAGAGTTCAGCCATTTCGAACGCAAAAAATTGAGTCGACAGGGAATTCTCAGAATAAATTCTGTTTCACAAAAAAACAGAGAACAAGAAAATTTTCTACGTTTCAAAAGAGTGCCCTAGAGCATTTCTAATAGTTCCAAAAAAATTGTGAATTAATTATTTTATAAGTGACTAAAAAAGGTTGGGGGAATATTTTCTAAAATATTACTCCAAAAATATAGAAGACTATTTTACATCAGAAATTCTAAACTATTTTCAAATTACTCTAACAACTTTTATACTTTCTTTCTCTCGTATATATTTGCATTCAGAACTCTGTGCTACTCATTAATCTTTCATATGTCCTTCCACCCCAAATTGGCCTATCAATATGGGGAAAGGCTAGTGCCCGCGGACACCTGCACCTCTCCATGTCCCACGCCGCTCCGTGTCCCACACCCGCTTCCGTCTCAATCTACGCCCGCATGGTTTCCTATGCTTGCCGCTCATATCCACTCCACACCCACGCGCATGCAAGCGGGCCCAATAGCTGCTACAGATAGGGTCCACTGCAACATGTGCAACAACAAATCTACTTTTGTAACATCTAGAGGACACATTTGCAACATACGCCCGAAACAATTAAAACATTTGCAACATACGTCTGAAACACTAGGAAACACACGTGTGTAGCCATGGCAAAACATATGCAACATTTAGATGAAACACTTGCAATATATGTGTGAAAACATATGCAACATCCGGATAAAACACTTATAACATAAGTGTGAAATATATGCAACACCAAAATAAAACACGTGCAACATCCATCTGAAATAGCTGAAACATTTGGAACAGATGCTTGCAATAAAAATGTATAGCCATTGCAACATACTACAACATCCCGATCTACTTTTGCAACATCCACATGAAACCTGCAACATGCATATGAAACACCTAAAACACTTGAAACATACGCCTGCAACATCCAAGAAAAGAAGGGAGCGTGAGGTGTAGCCGGAGAAGCCCGCTCTAGGTCTGGCCACTCCGGATCTCGTGATGTCGCGAGCTGAGGTCGAGCGTCGTGGCGGCGCTGGCATCGACAGCGGCCACGACCTCCTAGTGCGAACGGCGGCGTCGGCAACACCTCAACGCAGCGAGGGACGGGGCAGGGACCGGGCATGGCGCGATGAGGCAAAGTGGGCGTGGCAGGGGATGGAGCACGGTGTGGCGGCAGACGTGGCACGACTCAACACGGGATGGGGGCGCCGCCGCGAGGTGGCTTGGGACGGGCGGACGGTGCGGTGAGCCACGCGAGCGAAGCGAGGAGTTGGGGATTTCTATCAGCCGTTGTAGTGTAGATGGAGTAGATAGAGGAGAGAGCCTAGATGGACCTGTTGGGCTGGTCGCTGTGCTGAGCGAGAGCAGAGCAGAGCTTCTGATTTTTTTTAAGATTCCAGAGGTACATTTTGTAGTATTTCTGATCAATATGCGCACATATATCCTCGAGATTGGGTTTATTTTTTTTTCAAGTGCTGAGAGATTTCAGGTAGGGAGTTGTTCGAGAGCATTTTTTTCAGTTATAAAAAATCAAAATTGTAGTGGTTTTTTAGAAACTCCTAGAGATGCTCTTAGTATATATAGCTGCCACATGCTAGATCAATATTCTTTTAACAATTTGGTTGCATACATAACAATATTTCTTTATTCATTGTCATCATATATTATGTGTAGCACATGAAAATCCCTCTTATTGTGTTGTATAACATGAATACTTGATCTCTTTTCAACTAAAAATTTGTGTATAGTGATTCTTCCTCACATCAATTCATAGTGATGCGTAGAATAGTTTAGGCTTTCATGTGGTTGTTCACCATGTTTGGTGTATATTCATTGTATGTTTGTTTGTGTGTTAGATGTTTGATGTGTTTAGATGGAGAGCGGTTGATGACCAGTGAAGAGTAAGCATTTGAAGGTCTTGAGCAGTAGTAAAAGAACCTGATGAAAATCAAGTGTCCTTACCATGTTGTTTACCTAATAACATTAATTATTTTATCCAATGCATGTGTCTAAATTTGATGAACCCTACGGATTTTCTAGTTTTGTTTTATTAGTCCTTTGTGCTTGGATTATGAAAGGGTAGCAAATGTTTAGTGATGCTTTTATAATTTGATGATACACATGCTTATAGGTGGTGCAAATGGTTAATGATAATGGACGATGAGTTAATTGAAAGATGGATTTACAACCAAGAAAAATAGTGGAAGAACAAGAGCTAATTTTTGGTTTTGGCTAATTAATTTGGGGACCTCTATGTGGACATTAGTTTTATAGTAACATGGGTATGGAAGAAGAATACTATGCTAGGTAGACTTTGGGTCCAGAAGTTAGCTCCTAGGCTTGCCTAACCTGGGTATGAGAGATTGCTTCTATGGGCATGTTTAGATCCAAAATTTTTTGGGAAAAGTTCCTGTAGCACTTTTCGTTGTTATTTGGCAAAAATTATTTAACCATAGACTAACTAGGCTCAAAAGATTCGTCTCGATATTTACATATAAACTATGCAATTAGTTATTTTTTATCTACATTTAACGCTTCATGCATGCGTCTAAAGATTCGATGTGACGGGTACTGTGCAAAATTTTTTGGGTGTTTTGGGGCATCTAAACAGGCCCTATAACATCCTCTATGAGCTAATGCGCATGGAAGGACTCTTTGGAAAGGCCTCGAGTGATACTCAGCCTCACATCTAGAAAGTGTGAATCTGTCTGATCAGCACAACAAACGGGAATCATGACTTGTGGGCAAAGTGTGTGACCTATACAGAATGCCTGAAACTGGTATATCAGCTTTTCTCATGGTTAAGAATATCCTGGACCTTCATAGGATAATTGAACTTAAACTATTAAGAATTGATGTTTATATTTTATTATCATGCTCATATCATACATTCATACCTTAATTTAGGGTTTATGTTTCAACTCATTTAATTAGTAATCGGGTGCTAATAAAAGATAACCAACTAAAAGTGCTTACTGTAATTAAACAATCTCCGCTTTTCATTATTTAAAACTTGCATGTTAAGTTTTACAAAACTTGCTGAGTTCGACGTTTGCTCACCCTTGCTATGTCCACCATCCCTCTAGCCTATTAGTAAAAACTGTTTAGAAACAAAGTGTCATGGAGTTCTAGAAAACTACCAAGAGTGCTTGGCTCCTCTTCCATCTTTTTTAACTCACAATAGATGCACACGATAGCCACTTATTTAAATTGAGTCAATCTTTTATCAATTTCCAATAATAGGTTAATTCTTTATTGCACTAATATTTATTATTATTTTAGAATTTATTTGATTTAATATTGGACCAAGCTTAATTAAATTTAATAGAAATAATTAGCTCATTATCATTGTCATGAGGATATCGCAAAAGTTATACATCCTGTTACAAACACTGATGTATGTTTCCTAGGATATTATAAATTCTGATCCGAACGATGCATTCGTCCATGCAGCTCTTGTTCTCTTAGCAAAATCATTTTTTTAGTAACTTATTAAAATCGGATTGAGCATCTGCATGAGTAGCAGTAGTAGTTGAGCTGAGTAACAAGACCGAGAGGTCGAGTCGTCGGTTGATTCCTCCCCAGGAAACCCCTACCGCCGGCCGACCAATGCCGAAAGTTTGGCTTGTCCCCTGGACCCGTCGACTCGAGTGTCCCGTCGACGTGTGTCCCGCTGTAGGACGACGCGGTTCCGTGGAAATCAAAAGCGCCAAAGGATACGCAGCACCAGTGTCTTGACGCTAAGTATATATTGTCAACATACTAGCAAGGGCAAAATACCCGATGCCACACATGGTCTAGGGCATGTTTTATTCGTGACCAAAACTTGCCACACTAAAACTTTGTCATATAATAGTTTTTTTTGTTATACAATAGTTTTTTTGGCGCCTGTTTAGTTCACTGCCATAATTATAGCGCACCACACTTTATTAGCACCCTATCTCACATGACGCAAGTGGGGCTACATGTATGATTCGGGACTGCAAAGACGAAGCAATCATAGTAGGAAGAGGTCATTTAGCGCTTCTGCCGGATCCTTTCAAGCCGAAGTAATTGCACGTTTGTGAGGAATTCAAACAGCCATCGATCTCGGTATCTCAAGGCTCATTGTTGAAACAGATGCAATGCTGGTGAAGCAAGCGCTGGAGACGAAGGAATGGGATTTATCGGCATCGGGAAGATTTAACAAAGAAGTTCAGCATCTTGCTGTCAGGCTAAACCTTGTGTCTTGTTGTTTCTCTGCTATTATTCCGAGAAACTGTAAATAAGGCTGCCCATGCATTAGCGGCTTTGGAGTGTGTGTTGAAGGGGTTAATCTTCTGGACCCTCTTCCAAACTGTCTTCAGTTGATCATTGCTGCCAAGAGTGCAGTGCATGCGTAATGGAATCCATTTCCATTTAAAAAAAGGTATTGTCAACATACTAGCAAGGGCTAAATCACCTGATGCCACAAATGGTCTAGGGTCCGTTTGGTTTGTGATCAAAACTTGCCACGCCAAAGTTTTGTCATACCACAGCTTTTCAACACCTGTTCGGTTCACTGCCACAACTATGACGCACCACACATCCTTAGCACCTTGTCCCATATGTCATAGACTCATTTTTATGCCAAACTTTGTACAAAGTATGGCTTCGATTTTGCTTGCTACACTTTCTGTGGCAGCCACAGTTGCCAAAGGTTAGGCGTGGCAAACTATGGCACCAACCAAACAGGATATGTAGCGGAGATATATAGGTCTAAACGGTGAGATCGATCAGCAGATCGACGAGGCAGACTCGACGTTCATTCTTTATCCAAGGCACTGTATCAATTTACATTCCCGATAGACTCGGTTGTATTTTATTAATGGTTGATTGGAATTGCCAACATATAAGACATTGCAGTTATTAGTAGCATGAGAAGTAGAATTATGCAAACTACAATATGCACGGTATCAATTCATCGAGTGGTGGCGAAGGATGCGATAATTTAATGTATCTATTTTTCAACATCTCATAAAAAATATATGGTCACATCTGGATACATCCAATATAAATTTTATCTCTTCTTGCTGATTCTTGTGGACCGGCTTGATTCTTGTGGACCGGCTTGAGGAAAGACCAAGAAACTGATTTAGCTTGTGCTAGGCATATCAACAACAAAAAAACCTTTAACTTCATTGTCCGAGCTATCTGAATAGTACTCAATAGCATGCATGTTAGGATGATGCGACTTATGAGATTCTCCAAAATTACTCTAGCTTTCAACGGCTAAAGCTTTTTGCAATAATTTATTAATGGTTGTAACACCTAAATTTTAGAATTAATGAATTTCAAATAATTTATATAACAATTAATGGGAAATTAAAATTTTAAAAAAATTATTTGGTGTTGCATTCATGCTGCTGCATATATTTTCTGTTGTGTAGTAGATTTATTTTATTTTGATTTGGTTTAGAAAATTTTATTTGGAATAGTTTGTAAACAAGTAAATAAAGAAAAGAAAGAAGAAAAGAAAAAAAAAGAGAACACTTACCTTCTCCCTAGCAGCCGACGGCCCGTTCGGACGGCCTGCTCTTCATCTCGCGCCGTAACCGCGTGGGCCGGCCCAACTGTCGAGCCAGCCGAGCCAGCAGACGCGCGGCCCAGTCCGGCTGAGCCCAACAGCGGCCTCCTTTCCCTCCCCTCTCTTGGTCGCTGACCGGTGGGGCCAGGGTGTCGGTTTTCTTCTTCCTCCCGTATGAGCTCGGGACTCCAAACCGAAGTCGGCGTCGTTGGTTGGTTCCGAGATTTCCGAGCAAGTCTACCCGAACACGGCTGGTAGAGGTTATAAATAGGACGTGTAGGTCATCTAGTTTCCGTTTTTCACCTAAAATCATGAGTTCCACCGCAAATCGTCGCGTTCTAGGGTTGGGCGGTGCCGGCGAGTTCGGTTGGAAGAGGGAGAGGTCTTCGGGTGTTTCGGTGGTTAATTTCTCCGCTTGAGTGAGTTTGCCATCTTCTCCTCTCTCTCTCTCTCCATGTTTTTCTTTTAAGCTTTCGTGCTATATCTTGCGGTATTGGAGCTTCTCGGGGTCGGTAATGGTGCCGCCGTCCTTTCCCTAGGGGCGCTCTTTCCTCGGGCCGTCATAGTTCTCTTAAGTTGCTTAGATATGTTCGTGGTGACTCCCTCCCTCGATTGGTGTCGGATTTGAGGTGAATAGTGGTCAAAATCATGGAAGCTGGAGCTCGTCGGCGAGTTTTGGGCGGTCGGCAATGGTGGCCGGCGGCCGGCCTTGGAGGAGATGGCCGGGCTTTTGTTTTTTTTCTCTTGGATCGAATAGTGGCCGTCCGTTTTTGAATCGATGGCTCAGATTAGAAGATACCCCTTCGCGGGGTAATCTTTCTAAAGAGACCCTCGGGTTTTTGGAAATCGACCCGCGGTCCTTGGCGTATTCCAGGAAATACGTTTTCGCGTTTTGAAAACGTAATTCTTTCCGGTTTATTCAAAAATACGTTTTCAGGAAATTACAGATTTGCCACTAGAACTGTTTTGGCCATAAAAACTTCGTTTTAACTCCGATTTGATCCGTTCAAGTTGCGTTAGGTTTGTATTTGCGAACTCTACATGTTAGTGTAGTTGTACAGTTAGTTTTGATAATTTATTTTTCGAGTTTATAATTAAGTATTTATTTATCTATAGGAAATCTTAGAAAATTCATAACTTTCACGTTTTAACTCCGATTTTGGTGATCTTTGCGTCTGTGTGATCGTAGAAACGTGTAGAAGAGTTTTATAAACTTTATTTACTGTTTTGTTACTGTTGGTGTACTGTTCTAATTATATCTATTTGTTTGCTTTGTGTATGTTTGATTGGATGCATGTATGATGTTGATTGATGATTGAATATAGAAGGTGAGCAGTATTTGGACGATTCGGAGTATTACTTTGAGCCAAGTCAGCAGTATTATTTGGAGAACTTTGATCAAGGCAAGTATAACACAGGACTATCCTTGTTACCTATACATCGAATTATCATACATATGCATGTGCTTACCTTGACAATCTTAGAGATTATAACTTAGTGCTTGTTATCTTGATTCCTTGTCAACCTTGGGAATGCATATGGGTAGCTATTGCTAGTGCTTAAACTAAGAACAATGATCTTGTAATTTGATTAATGGATTAAGCAATCAACTATTAAGATGATTTTATTACTGTTAAAAGGGGGCTAGAGCAAGTGTATTATTTTGAATGCTCTGGTTTCTCTCCATAAGGACTTATTTGTAAGTGATAACCGGGATATACAGTGCAGCTGTGAGGACTATATGGCTCTGGCTTTAGTTGTTCAAGAGACCTTTTCTAGCTTGTTAGTGGTTACCTTAAATGGCGTAAGAATGGCTTGCCACGTTGGGTGTAGTGCGAGCCCCTGGCCTAGTGTGTATAGGCTGCGGTTGTTGTGCCACAGGGAAGGGGGGTTCTACATCTGCCTGCCGAGTGAATCTAATGGCCCTAACTTGTTAGACGAACTCTTGAGTGGCTTTATGTGGTTCTCTAGTGTTTGGGCTTGATCTCCCCACTCATTTGGAAATCATGACTCACAGTGAAAGTGTACACCTCTGCGCAGAGTTAAAAACTGGTATACTAGCCGTGCTCACGGATACGAGTGGCCTTGGAGATTCTTATGGAATAGTTGATCATAACTATTATATCATGCTTAATTATTGTTGATTATTACTATGCTCATGTTAATGCTATTCGTTATCATTATTACAATTGATCATTGGTTCTTTAATGGGAAGTGGATTATCTTGATGCTACTCAATTGTTAATTATATGAATAAAAGCTAAACGCAGTTAAACAGTGTCTAGCCTTTTGAGCCTCATGAACCCTGTGTTATATTTGTTGAGTTCGACATGGACTCACTCTTGCTATTTCCACCATAACAGATGAAGATTATGAGGAAGATTATCGTAATGAGTACTAGTCTTGGTGTCAACCAGTCAACCGTGTCCCTGTGTGGAGTTTCCGCTGGAGATTGCTATTAGTTATTATTATTTATCGTTCAAGACTATATCTTAAATATTTATTCGCTATGTAATAAGCACTGTGATGATACTATGTAATTTGTCTACTTATGTGTGCGATCATGTCCTGGGGCGCACATGAGTATTTTATGCATCCTATTTTTGTCCTTAAAAATGGGTGTGACAGATTGGTATCAAAGCCGTGTTGACTGTAGGACGCAAGCCTAGTTAGAATGGTCGTTGATAGCATCCATACTTCACTTAATTCATGCTTCCTCTTTTCACCTTGTTAATTACTAAAGTTTTATGCTTCCTCTACTTTATTCTATTGCGAAAATACATTGATTCTATCTAATCTATGTCTAAATCTTGTAGATGCCTCCTCATCCTCGTCTGTCAGCTGCACAGTATGTTGCCCGTTTCAAATCCCATGAGCCATATGAAGAGGGTGATCAAGAGCTATCTGATGCTGAATCAAGAGTTGGTGATACCCCTATGGAGGATGTAGTTATGGGGTGGACTACGAAGTTTCATATCGTGGTTCCTAAGGCTGATGCTTTCTTCTATGATATGTTGACAAGAACTTTGGACAATTACTACTACGACTGGGAAGCTACTTTGGAGTATCGCACTGCAGAGTACAGTCATCCATGGATGGATTCCTATTGGGAAACGGAGTTATGGGTCAAGAAGAGGGATCCTACCACTAAGGAGCCTAAGGTGGAGTCAAAGTTCATTACCAGAGTGAGCCGGGCAACCGTGGAGACAAGCATGGAGGATGTCGCTTTCAATGCATTTATTTACTACCATGGTCTACGCTTGGACAAGATGCTAAAGGGTGCACTTCGGCATTTTCCTTGTTTCTTACATGACAAGGGTATTTGGACCGTGCCGCTTGCAGATGATTCCTCCTTGACTTTACAAGCTACGGTGGGATTAGCTCGTGAATTGGCTCTCCATGAGGTGGATTTGAAGGATGAGTTGTTGAAGGAAAAAGAACTTAAGGAGCAAGCTTATAAGGAGATTGACCAATTAAGGGCGGAGTTAGGTCGTCCTAAGATTTATGAGAAGCTTAATTAGGAAATAGGAAAACCCCTATGTAATAAGAACGATAGTAGTTGCGAGTTAATTTTAAGTTTGGATGGTGTTAAGAGTCAGTTTGTGGTGTGAACAATTGTGTGATTGATGGATTGTTATTATGATAATGTGTGATTTGGATCTTTGTAATGTGTGCTGGAGTTTTGTAGACATGCCTACAAGTTCCATGGTTAAGAATATTAAGTTTGATCAAGATATATTAGTTGAATATGAGGTTAACTTAGTTCTGTCCTTTGCTGATTTTTGGATCAGTCTGGGATGTTTTAGAAATAACTTAAAATCCGTTCATGGGAAATTTAAGAAATTTTACTGGGAATAATTAGACTACTATATCTTTCCAATCCCACAAGAATCACCTTAATATCTATTATGAGTTAAGAGATATACCTGTTCCAAGTTGGAGTTACTGCACAGTCTGGAATTCTAAAACAGTTTCTGTTAAGTTCAGTTTTTGACCAATTTATTGACAAAATCAGAAAAAGTATTGTGAATAAAAGTTGTAGATAATTTTATAAGATTTCCAACCATGTAAAGATCATATGAATTGGATGTCTGTAGCTCGAGATATGACAGTTTTACTGAGTTGCTGGAATTGGAGTTCGCCCATAAAAATCAGATTTTGTTTATCTATTGAATACATTATCTCGGATCGTACTGAATTTCATCTTATGTGTTTTGGAAACAGATGTCAGGCAGAGGTCGTGGGGGTGCTAATCCACCCGTTACTATGGAGGAACTCATGCAAATTTAGAATCAGCTGATGCAGATGTTTATGCAGCACATGCAGAACAATCCCCCTGCAGGAGGACCACCACCTGTTCAAGTAAGGGATAAGCGTGGAGAATTTTTGAAGGGACGCCCTCCAGTGTTTTCTCATGCTGCTGATCCTTTAGAAGCAGATGATTGGGTGAGGGCAGTGGAGAAACAGCTGAACATAGCCCAATGCAATGATATGGAAAAGGTGTTATATGCATCTGGTCAGTTACAAGGGACAGCTCAGACTTGGTGGGAGTCGTACCAGGCTGCACGCCCTGACAATGCTCCTCCTATCACTTGGAATGAGTTTGTTAGAGATTTTCGGGCTCGTCATATTCCTAAAGGTATAATTGAGCTGAAGCAGGAAGAATTCAGAAACCTGAGGATGGGACAGATGAGTGTGAGTGAATATCACGACAAGTTTACCCAGTTGGCTCGCTATGCTCCCAATGAAGTTAGGGAAGATGCAGACAGGCAGCGTCTTTTCTTGAAGGGAATTTATTATGATCTTCGCTTGCAACTGAAGGGGAATAACTATGCTAGTTTTCAAGAGCTGGTGAACAAAGCTATTGTGCTTGATAATGAGCGTAGGGAGATGGACAGAAAAAGGAAGATGAAGGTGCAAAGCTCAGGAAGCAGCAACCGTCAACGCACAAATTCTCAGCATGGTTTTTATCAAAAGTTTTAGGGGCCGGTTAGTCAGTGGAATCGCAATCCGAATCAGAGGTGGTCCCAAAATTGGCAAAGTAATCAGTCGCAACAGCGTTTATCATATCCACAGCGTCAACAGTATCAACAGACTGGGCAACAGACTCCTCGCACTGGAAATCCCAATGTTACCCCCATGAAGAATAGTGCTCCCAGCACCCCTATTAGATGCTTTGTCTGTGGTAAAGAGGGCCATTTGTCTTATAATTGTCCTGAGAAGCAGAACCAACAGACTCCTCAGAGCTAGAAGAGCAACCAGAGGCAATCCGGTACTGGAAGGGTGAATCACGTGTCTTCTGATACAGCTCATGATGCACCAGAAGTTATGATTGGTACGTTCAATGTACATTCCACTCCCGCAACTGTTCTTTTTGACTCTGGAGCATCTCATACATTCATATCCAATATTTTTGTTAAAATGCATAGTATACCAATGCTAGCTATGAAAGAACCTCTCTTAGTAAATTCACCTGGGGGTACCATGCAAACCAGTAATCGTTGTCTTCCAATTAGTATGGTATTAAGGGGGGTAGAGTTTAAGATAACTCCTATAGTGTTGAGGACATCTGGTATTGATGTGATATTGGGTATGGACTGGATGAAGCAAAATCAGGCAGAGATTCAGTGTCAGCAGAAAGTGGTAGTTGTGACTGCGCCTAATGGAGATAAAATCAATGTGGATGTAGCAATGCAGAAGCAACCAACCGCGGTGGTGAATCAGCTTGAAGATACTATTAAGGAGAATTCAGTGATTGAGGAATTTTCGGATGTCTTCCCTGATGAATTGCCAGGTATGCCACCTGACCGAGACATTGAATTTCTTATTGAATTACTACCTGGAACTGCACCTATAGGCAAACGACCATATAGGATGGGAGTAGATGAATTAGAAGAACTTAAGAAACAAATTAAAGAATTACAAGATAAAGGTTTTATTCGACCTAGTTCATCACCTTGGGGAGCACCAGTTATTTTTGTTGATAAGAAAGATGGTGGTCAGAGGATGTGTGTTGATTATCGGTCACTAAACGAAGTAACTATCAAGAATAAGTACCCTTTGCCCCGGATTGATGACTTGTTTGATCAGTTGAGAGGTGCTTGTGTGTTCTCTAAGATTGATTTACGTTCTGGTTATCATCAGTTGAAGATTCATGCCTCTGATATTCCAAAGACAGCTTTTACTACAAGGTATGGATTGTATGAGTATACTGTTATGTCGTTTGGATTGACCAATGCACCTGCATACTTTATGTACATGATGAATAAGGTGTTCATGGAATATTTGGATAAGTTTGTGGTAGTGTTTATTGATGATATACTGGTATTTTCCAAGACAGAGGTAGAGCATGCTGAACATTTGAGGTTGGTATTGCAGAAGCTTAGAGAGCATAAACTGTATGCGAAGCGAAGTAAATGTGAGTTTTGGTTGAAGGAAGTTTCTTTTCTTGGTCATATTGTTTCTAATGGAGGTATATCAGTGGATCCAGGCAAGGTGAAGGATGTATTGAATTGGAAACCACCTACCGATGTTAGCGAGATTCGCAGTTTCTTAGGTTTAGCTGGATATTACAGACGGTTCATTGAAGGGTTTTCTAAACTTGCTAAACCTATGACATCTCTGTTAGAAAAGAATGCCAAATTTGTGTGGTCTGATAAATGTCAAGCTAGTTTTGAGGAACTGAAGAAGAGGTTGACTACAGCACCTGTTTTGGTTTTACCAGATTTGAGTAAGAAGTTTTCCATTTATTGTGATGCTTCTCGTCAAGGTTTGAGATGTGTTCTTATGCAAGAAGGCAGAGTTGTGGCTTATGCATCTAGACAGTTGAGAAAGCATGAGTTGAATTATCCTACACATGATTTGGAGGTAGCAGCTGTAGTTCATGCTTTAAAGATTTGGAGACATTATTTGATTGGACATAAGAGTGACATATACATTGATCATAAGAGTTTGAAGTATATTTTCACTCAGTCAGATCTGAATTTGAGGCAACGCAGATGGTTAGAGTTGATTAAGGATTATGATATTGAGATACACTATCATCCTGGTAAGGCTAATGTAGTAGCTGATGCTCTTAGTAGGAAGAGTTATGCCAATGAGATAAGAACATTGTCTATGACTAGGGAGTTATGTGCTGAATTTGAATATTTAAATTTGGAAATTGTTACTAATACAATGGAATTAGTGATAGAGCCTACTTTAGAGCAAGAAATTTACAAGGGTCAGTTGAAGGATGAGAAACTAAAGAAGATAGCGGAGGATATAGTGATTGGTAAGTCACCGGGCTTTCGAATGGATGATAATGGGATTTTGTGGTTTGGAAAGAGGTTGTGTGTACCTGAGGATCAAGCTGTTAGATAGGCAATTCTTCGTGAAGCTCATGAGTCAGCTTATTCTATTCATCCTGGTAGTACTAAGATGTATTTGGATCTTAAACAGAAATATTGGTGGGTTGGACTAAAACGAGATGTGGCTGAGTATGTGGCATTGTGTGATACTTGTCAGAGGGTGAAAGCAGAGCATCAGAGACCTGCTGGATTGTTGCAACCAATGAAGATTCCTGAATGGAAGTGGGAGGAAGTTGGTATGGACTTTATAGTGGGGTTACCGCGTACTCAGAGAGGTTATGATTCTATTTGGGTGATAGTGGATAGGTTAACCAAAGTTGCCCATTTTATACCAGTTAAGACTACATACCATGGACCAAAATTGGCCGAGTTGTATATGGAGAAGATAGTATGTTTGCACGGAGTTCCAAAGAAGATTGTATCTGATCGAGGATCGCAGTTTACGTCGCACTTTTGGAAAGCTGTACATGAATCTTTGGGAACTAAGTTGAATTTTAGTACAGCATATCATCCACAGACAGATGGACAGACTGAAAGGACTAATCAGGTATTAGAGGATATGTTGAGAGCCTGTGCATTGCAATATGGAACTAGTTGGGATAAGAGTTTGCCTTATGCAGAATTTTCTTACAATAATAGTTATCAACAGAGTCTTAAGATGGCACCGTTTGAAGCTTTATATGGACGTAAGTGTAGAACTCCATTGTTTTGGGATCAGACAGGTGAATCTCAGGTGTTTGGTACAGATGTTCTTAGAAACGCAGAAGATCAAGTGCGAGTGATTCGTGAGAATTTGAGAGTGGCACAGTCTCGTCAGAAGAGTTATGCTGATAATAGGAGAAGAGATCTAGTTTTTGAAGTAGGTGATTATGTCTATTTGAAGGTGTCACCTATGAGAAGTGTGAAGAGATTTAACATGAAAGGTAAACTAGCACCAAGGTATGTTGGACCATTTAAAGTTATCGCTAGACGTGGGGAAGTTGCTTATCAATTAGAGTTGCCTGAGAATTTATCTGGAGTGCATGATGTGTTTCATGTTTCACAACTTAAGAAGTGTTTGCGGGTGCCTGAAGAGCAGATACCTTTGGAAGAATTGACTGTTAAGGAGGATCTTACATATGAAGAGTTTCCGATTAAGATTTTAGAGACTGCTGAGAGGGTTACCCGAAGTCGGATTATTAAGATGTGTAAAGTACAGTGGAATCGATATTCAGAGGCAGAGGCAACTTGGGAAAGAGAGGATGAATTGAGGAAATCATATCCGCAGTTATTTGAGTAAGCAGTCCAATCTCGAGGACGAGATTTTTTTTAGGGGGTAGAATTTGTAACACCCAAATTTTAGAATTAATGAATTTCAAATAATTTATATAACAATTAATGGGAAATTAAAATTTTAAAAAAATTATTTGGTGTTGCATTCATGCTGCTGCATATATTTTCTGTTGTGTAGTAGATTTATTTTATTTTGATTTGGTTTAGAAAATTTTATTTGGAATAGTTTGTAAACAAGTAAATAAAGAAAAGAAAGAAGAAAAGAAAAAAAAGAGAACACTTACCTTCTCCCTAGCAGCCGACGGCCCGTTCGGACGGCCTGCTCTTCATCTCGCGCCGTAACCGCGTGGGCCGGCCCAACTGTCGAGCCAGCCGAGCCAGCAGACGCGCGGCCCAGTCCGGCTGAGCCCAACAGCGGCCTCCTTTCCCTCCCCTCTCTTGGTCGCTGACCGGTGGGGCCAGGGTGTCGGTTTTCTTCTTCCTCCCGTATGAGCTCGGGACTCCAAACCGAAGTCGGCGTCGTTGGTTGGTTCCGAGATTTCCGAGCAAGTCTACCCGAACACGGCTGGTAGAGGTTATAAATAGGACGTGTAGGTCATCTAGTTTCCGTTTTTCACCTAAAATCGTGAGTTCCACCGCAAATCGTCGCGTTCTAGGGTTGGGCGGTGCCGGCGAGTTCGGTTGGAAGAGGGAGAGGTCTTCGGGTGTTTCGGTGGTTAATTTCTCCGCTTGAGTGAGTTTGCCATCTTCTCCTCTCTCTCTCTCTCCATGTTTTTCTTTTAAGCTTTCGTGCTATATCTTGCGGTATTGGAGCTTCTCGGGGTCGGTAATGGTGCCGCCGTCCTTTCCCTAGGGGCGCTCTTTCCTCGGGCCGTCATAGTTCTCTTAAGTTGCTTAGATATGTTCGTGGTGACTCCCTCCCTCGATTGGTGTCGGATTTGAGGTGAATAGTGGTCAAAATCATGGAAGCTGGAGCTCGTCGGCGAGTTTTGGGCGGTCGGCAATGGTGGCCGGCGGCCGGCCTTGGAGGAGATGGCCGGGCTTTGGTTTTTTCTCTTGGATCGAATAGTGGCCGTCCGTTTTTGAATCGATGGCTCAGATTAGAAGATACCCCTTCGTGGGGTAATCTTTCTAAAGAGACCCTCGGGTTTTTGGAAATCGACCCGCGGTCCTTGGCGTATTCCAGGAAATACGTTTTCGCGTTTTGAAAACGTAATTCTTTCCTGTTTATTCAAAAATACGTTTTCAGGAAATTACAGATTTGCCACTAGAACTGTTTTGGCCATAAAAACTTCGTTTTAACTCCGATTTGATCCGTTCAAGTTGCGTTAGGTTCGTATTTGCGAACTCTACATGTTAGTGTAGTTGTACAGTTAGTTTTGATAATTTATTTTTCGAGTTTATAATTAAGTATTTATTTATCTATAGGAAATCTTAGAAAATTCATAACTTTCACGTTTTAACTCCGATTTTGGTGATCTTTGCGTCTGTGTAATCGTAGAAACGTGTAGAAGAGTTTTATAAACTTTATTTACTGTTTTGTTACTGTTGGTGTACTGTTCTAATTATATCTATTTGTTTGCTTTGTGTATGTTTGATTGGATGCATGTATGATGTTGATTGATAATCGAATATAGAAGGTGAGCAGTATTTGGACGATTCGGAGTATTACTTTGAGCCAAGTCAGCAGTATTATTTGGAGAACTTTGATCAAGGCAAGTATAACACAGGACTATCCTTGTTACCTATACATCGAATTATCATACATATGCATGTGCTTACCTTGACAACCTTAGAGATTATAACTTAGTGCTTGTTATCTTGATTCCTTGTCAACCTTGGGAATGCATATGGGTAGCTATTGCTAGTGCTTAAACTAAGAACAATGATCTTGTAATTTGATTAATGGATTAAGCAATCAACCATTAAGATGATTTTATTACTGTTAAAAGGGGGCTAGAGCAAGTGTATTATTTTGAATGCTCTGGTTTCTCTCTATAAGGACTTATCTGTAAGTGATAACCGGGATATACAGTGCAGCTGTGAGGGCTATATGGCTCTGGCTTTAGTTGTTTAAGAGACCTTTTCTAGCTTGTTAGTGGTTACCTTAAATGGCGTAAGAATGGCTTGCCACGTTGGGTGTAGTGCGAGCCCCTGGCCTAGTGTGTATAGGCTGCGGTTGTTGTGCCACAGGGAAGGGGGGTTCTACATCTGCCTGCCGAGTGAATCTAATGGCCCTAACTTGTTAGACGAACTCTTGAGTGGCTTTATGTGGTTCTCTAGTGTTTGGGCTTGATCTCCCCACTCATTTGAAAATCATGACTCACAGTGAAAGTGTACACCTCTGCGCAGAGTTAAAAACTGGTATACTAGCCGTGCTCACGGATACGAGCGGCCTTGGGGATTCTTATGGAATAGTTGATCATAACTGTTATATCATGCTTAATTATTGTTGATTATTACTATGCTCATGTTAATGCTATTCGTTATCATTATTACAATTGATCATTGGTTCTTTAATGGGAAGTGGATTATCTTGATGCTACTCAATTGTTAATTATATGAATAAAAGCTAAACGTAGTTAAACAGTGTCTAGCCTTTTGAGCCTCATGAACCCTGTGTTATATTTGTTGAGTTCGACATGGACTCACTCTTGCTATTTCCACCATAACAGATGAAGATTATGAGGAAGATTATCGTAATGAGTACTAGTCTTGGTGTCAACCAGTCAACCGTGTCCCTGTGTGGAGTTTCCGCTGGAGATTGCTATTAGTTATTATTATTTATCGTTCAAGACTATGTCTTAAATATTTATTCGCTATGTAATAAGCACTGTGATGATACTATGTAATTTGTCTACTTATGTGTGCGATCATGTCCTGGGGCGCACATGAGTATTTTATGCATCCTATTTTTATCCTTAAAAATGGGTGTGACAATGGTGAGAAACTTAAAGTGCTCAACCTTGTCTTTAGTATTAGAGCGCAATCAATAAAAGCTAATTCAGCAAGATCTTTTTTAGATATTTGTCAAATTAAAACATCGGTTTTTAATGTCTTGGAATCTTTTAACATAATCAAGGATAGAGACTCATCATGCCCGTGCTTAACTGATGCCAGTTTAGGCAATTTAAGGTCATTGATTCCAATGTAAAAATGTTCATGAAACTTTTCTTCTTTTTTTCCCCAAGAACCAATAGAGCATGAATCTAAATACGAAAAACCATGAAAAGTAGTACCAATAAGAGATAATGAAAAGTTACGAATTTTCATATGTTCCATAGTACTAGCTTCACCCAATTGTGTAATAAACATGCTAATATGCTCCTTTGTGATCTTATTATCTTCATCGGTAAACTTGTAAAAGTCGGGTATTCTCCATCCATCAAGAGCTTTCATGTAATCAAAAAATGAACTATATGTCTAACAATATAAGTACTCCCAACTAATTTAAAATGTACACCTAGACTTTCCCTCTAAAGATTTATACAAATCTTCCTGCAATCAGCTTGAAGCTTCATCTCATGGGGTCTGCTTGCCGATATGTGAAGTATTTGCATACATATTAACTTGCTAACTCCTCATGGTGGCTTAGGAGGTTGTGGCAACACTGTAGTATGTACCAAAGAAGCACAAAGTGCTGCTATACCGTCATCAATCTAGGTGGTAGAGACCGAATTTGGTGTAAATGTAACAATAGGGAGCGTAATTGCAAAACTCACTAAACTAGTTTTATTGGTTTTCAAATTCCAAAGGGGCCAATTTAGGTTGGTTGGCTAATGCATATTGTCGGTGGGCTAAGGATGACAAATATGAGGCCCAACATGGACAAGGTACATCATCAGACTTGGTGGACAAGCACTAGACGTATCAAGCTTGGAGACTGAAGCACGTGTATGGAATAGTCGATTCTCTACGTAGATTTCCCTAAACCTCTCATGTAAACCGATTGGGACTCGGACTATAACCCTACCCCCCAGACTATATAAGGTGAGGTAGAGAGCCCCCGATCGGTATCTGCTTACATTGCATAGCAACCCTAGGCAAGTAGAAGTCAATGCTCCTATAAACACCGAGCATACGAGATAAGCGATTTGTTCTCAACTGGACGTAGGGTACCTCGTACCTGAACTAGTATAAATCTATGTGCCATTTGGTACTCCACCTTATTCCCTATGTGTGATATGTTGATCTGCATGCATTGCCGGTGCCGGAACCTCTGAGACGTATCTTGTTTTTCCCCCCTAAAACTAAATGATATCCATATTAAGCTTATTAGCTAGCAATCAAGGTCGATCCACTAGTGGATTGAGGAAAAACAAGAAATTTAGTCTTCTTTACCTACTTTTTTTTTACCAAAATCAACTATAAATTTGATAAGATTATCATGCACACTAAACTCAAAAAGTTCGGCTTGGTCAAAAATTATCTTAGCACATTCATCGCATGTAATGCTAAACTTAGGAGGAGTTTCATCAGGTTTTACCTTAGATGAAGATGTAGTAGGAAGAGGATCGAAGGTGACATCATCTTTGATTTCTTGATAGCTCCGTTCCTTGTTGATCCACCTCGAAGCATGCTAGGGCATTCTCTAGAAAGGCAACAGCTTGGACCTTCACCCTCTCCTTCCGCATCTTGTGAATCTACTCAAGAAATTGATCGTCCAAAGGCTTGGTGATGTGCTTAGGATTTCTGGGACATGTATTATCATCCTTCTTAATGTTTACCATTGTAGTAGATTAATTTTCTTTCTTCCCCAAAGGAGTCCCCAAAAAGTGTGTTGACACTAGACCAAGCCTGCACATCGGCTAGGGCTAGATCACCCAAGGCCACACATAGCTTAGATATGCAGCAAAGGTACGTCTAAATGGTGAGGCCAACCACCAAGTTGACGAGGTTGATTTGACAATCGTTCTTCACCAGGAAGACCCATCAGGGAGGAGCATAATGAGAATGCCTTAAGATGAGCAAGTCCACACCTAGAACACCGACAAATCTTATTGAGAGAAGTGTTGGACAACAAGGGGGTTGGAAGAGATTGAGGTAGAAGATAAAAAGTAAGGTAGATTTGTTTTTTGTTGATTGGATAGATGGATCTCTCAATCAGCTGTGATCCTCTCATATAAATAGTGCAAAGTGGTCTTATCCTAATAGGAAACTTATCCCACATGCAATTTACATGTTTCCTCAAGATCGGATGAATTTCTAAAGAAAAATCATGATTTGCATCTCGAACACCAAATTGGCTCACGCCGGTTCCAAAATTGGTTTGGACTTATTTCAAATAGTGTCCACAAGCATTGCCTGGACAAACCGGCCTAGGTTGGTTTCAGGGGTGAAAGCTAGCCACCATGGCTACGGGGGTCTTATGTATTACACAATGGGGCTGGGTCAATAGTGGTGGTGAGTAGTGATCAATAATAGTTCTTTGTAGGATTTGTGAAATTTATCGGGGTCACTTGACCCTGATGGCAAAGGCTATAGCTCTGCCTCTGGTTGGTTTTTCTATGTTTTCTCAAATTTAGACAATTCAATTCTAATTTGATCCCTTTTGTTTGCACATGAGTTTCCTATTCATGTTCAACTCTTCCAAACTTACTTTGGCTCTCAATATATAGTGAAAGGAAACTCCTATTGTTTGGGCTTGTCTTGTCGATTTTTGGCTATTGGAAATACTCAGTGCTCTAGTAGTGATATATATTGTATGAGATGATAGCAAGACCGCTCGATGTGTGTTAGTCCGTGTCAATGATGGCCTAACTAGAAATGACTTGCTTGCAAGATTCATTTGTGTGTGGTTGTGTGTTTTTGAAGAGATAAGTTAGTATAGTTATAAAGAGGACAATTAACTTGTTGGCTAGCCAAAGACGCTACTATGGCAGGTGCCTTAGTTAGCCGTGGCGTACTCTACGCCACCGTTAGCTAGGGCACTTGTCATAATGAATTTGGCCACATACATTTCTCCTATAGAGCACTATTCTCTATTGATTGGTGCCTTTTTATTGACTCATCTACCCCTCTTAGACCTAATATATAGTAGCAAGTGGGAGGGCAATGCAGACCTAAAGATGGAAAGGCTCCTATTCAGGGGTGGATCTAGCGGCCGGTGGGGCTCCAGCCCCCTTACTGCCTCTCGTGTAATGGACCCACCTTTGAGCCCCTTAATTTTTATTGGAAGAAGAAGGAGGGAGAGGAGGTAGGAAAAAGAAAGGAATGAAGAAGAAGGAAGGAGAAGAAATGATAAGAAAGGAGAGAAGAAGCAAGCCCCCTCCCCCTTTCATCACATGTTGCATCCACCCACCATGGAGAATTAAATGGCTTATTCAAATAACACCTCCATCTATTACCAACCCTGGGAAAAGTCAAGGGTCTCAAGAGTTTGAATTTCTAAACTAATGCCCCCAAACCCTAGATCTCTCATTCATTTTTACATTTGGTCGTCATCTTCCCCTTCCCATCACCGCACCTAGGCCCATTCGGAAAGATTTATCCTAATAATAGTTCCTAACGGATTGCTTAACTTTGATGTCACAACCTCCTCTCTAAAAATCGTTAGGAAATGGACGTGCTATTGTATTTCTCTATCGAGCTACTTTGTAGACCTATGGAATTTATTTTCTTGATGTTTTTTTTCTATTTTTGGTGGTCCTCACAAATGAAAAATCCAGTTTCTTGATGGAACTCACATTAGTTTGTCCAAACTTCTCTAATTTCAATGAAGTTTATAAAAAATATCAGCATATGTAATTACAAAATTAGTTTTAATAAATATTTTATAATTTGTCTTGGTAGGTGTATTTATTAGAACATGTAGGTACCATTTGGATAATGAATTAGTACCTTTCTTTATATGACAATGATGTATTTATGAGAACATTCGTATGAAATATCAAATATAATTGTGATATGATAGATCTGAGGAGAGAGTGCATGAGAAAGAAAACAGAGAAGAAGAAGGCATCTGATTTGGGTTCCTACTAGAATAGTCATATTGTGACAATTATCAAAATGCTACATAGAAGAAGGGAAGCCATCAACACTAACTTTTCTTGCAATAAAAATTGGTAAATAATACAACTACCTTAGCCTTCAAGGAACGGAGGGTTTTACCTTTGTTAAAAGAAATAAAATGTGAAAACAAGCTAAAAAGGAAATAGAAAAGGCAATGGCAAAAGAAAAATGGACCATGGCTGGTATACTAATTTCTCATAGACTCAAACTAATCTTGTGTACTTCAACCATTATGACTTGACTGATGACCACCTATGACCTAATATCCTCCTTCTGGTTGTTTCACATTGTCCAAAGTATCAAGAGGAGATAGCTTCTTTAACCACATGGATCTTGCCTTACATCAACGAGCAGATGTTCGGGTTCTCGTCGCTGAAAATATTGTCATGATGGGGCAGCAGTGGCATCGGGTAATACATCGGTGGCGGGTACTGCTGCTGTAGGCACCCATGCCCATTGTTGTACCCTAGCAGCTGGTACCCGGTGCAACCAGGACCATAGTGAGCAATTTGGCTGTGAGGAAAGTGGGCATTCATCGTCATCTCGTGCTCCTGTTGAGGCTGCACCATCATGTATGGTTATTGCAGCATTGGATTCCTGGCTACCTGCTGCATCTGCCTACACTGCTAGGATAGTACCCGTCCCAGGCAAGCTGTTGGCAGGTATACCAACACCATGTATAGCACCGCCACCATATGATGGCTGCATGTTGTAGCCACCCATGTGGGTGTAGGGACCCATCGACATGCGGCCCATCTGGCCCATAATGGGGAAGCTTGCGGGGCCTATCTTGTTATTGGTGGGCCTCATCATTCCCCCTTCTGTGGCGCCATACTGCCATCCATCATCTGGCTACCTACACCAACACTGTTGTGCGGCTGCTGCCCAATGCCACTGTTCTTGACTTGGCTGCCTCCAGCATCCTGGTATAGCTTCATGCCCACATCTTTCTTGTTGTCATTGTTACCATTTTTTGGTACTAGGACCATGGTGTCTCCACCAATCTTCTTGCCACTGCTTACCACCCCAATTGATGGCTGGAGGCATGCATGCCCATGAGATGAGGAGGAAGCTTCTCCCCCTTCAGCGTCTGCAGCCTCTGCTCAACCTGTTGTTGTATATTTGGAAGATGCTGCTCCGGTGTCGGTGTCAGCTGAGGTAGCACCATTGTTGCATAGCCATTCGTGCCACCACCACTTCTGGCAGCACAGCCACCACTGCTGCTGGCTTCACCCTGGGGCAGACCCTTGCCACTAGCATCCTTCAGCTGATCGCCCATGTCACTACAACCAAGCTGGAGCTTTTGGTGCTTGCTTACCGCAGTGGAATTTGCATCCCACAGCTGGGCGGACATGGCAGCCTTCTTCAACTTTTTGAAGACAGTATCCATGTCCATGTGGCCGGTCACCATTACCTTCCCTTGCCGTCTATTGACATTGGTTTGGTAGACACCTGTGTAGATTAATCCAGCACATTGCTCTTATATAGGGGGAAAAGAATAGAAAGATGGGAAAAGTAATATGGCTGAACAGAACAAAGCCTGTAGCGACTGGAATAAGAACAAAAGAATACAATGATTTGTGACTTAAAAAATATTTCTTTTCTTACCATCAATCTTGTGCATGATCTTCTTGATTTCTTTCACACATCCGTCACAGTTGATGTCTGCTTTCAGGTCACAAGTCTGGGAGCAAAGAGAGAAAAATTGTAAGGAACAACAAAAGGCTTGTGCTGGAGACATGCACAACAAGATGATGATTGTTGGGTTGCCTGCCTGATAAAAACTACAGCAAGAACAAGAAGTAAAATATATGGAATCATAAGGTCTCTTGCTTGAGTTGAGAGGAAGCAAAAAAAAAAAAACTCACCTGCACCGTGAGAATGGTCTCCTTAAGCATCCTTTACAACCTCAAATGCTGGAGCCTCCGAATCACCTGTTGGATTGTTGGTCTTTGCTTGTACCCTCACAATGAAAAGGCCGAAGTCAGCTCACAGGAAGAAAGAGAAAGAGACTGGATTTCTGTGTCAAGAGACAGAAAGAGACAAGGATTCTTGGTTGATCTCCCCCCAACCTCATTTGGTTAACAAATAGGTCCTCATCTCTTATAACACTAGTAGAGAACCGACTTTCACTCTCGGCACCACTTTTGAAATTACTCTCAGCATTTATTGCACCCGGGAGTAAAGGGACAATTACTCCCGGTTTTAGCCACCAACTGGGAGTAAAGTCTCATACTCAACGACCAGTTCATCATGCGAGGACCTTTACTCCCGGTTGGAGACACCAACCGGGAGTAAAGGTAGACTTTTACTCCCGGTTGGAGACACCAACCAGGAGTAGAGGTGGAGTGAACCTTTACTCCCGGTTGGTGGCTCCAACCGGGAGTAAAAATGGACTTTCAGTCTGGGTTTTTAAGCACAACTGGGAGTAAATGTTTCTCTATATACTAAGCCCTGCATTCCTCTCGCGCCAAAGCCATTTGGAGCTCTGTTCTTCGTCGTTGCTTCATCGTTCCTGTGTTCTTGCTCAAACGAGCCAGCTAGTCATCACAAGAACGATTTCTTCAACGCCTCCATCAATTCTTCTGTTGTAAAGGTCGTCATCTCCTTTCTCCTCTCATCTTCATCCTACATTTCATGGTTTAGATATTTATAAAAGAATTTTATTTTTTTCATTTAATTTCTTTTATTTAGTAAATGAGGAATTTACAATATTTTTATTACAAAAATGAGTGTAGAGAGTAGATGTAAACAGTTCTGAGGCTTCCGTAAATTAATTAGTTATCATGCATGCCTGCATGTTGTGTAATTAATATAAATAATTATATGCTCAAGATTTTAATACGTATGTACTTATATCGTGTACTGCAGATGAGCTGGAATTGGATGTATAACGTTGATCGTCGCTCCAAAGAGTTCATTGATGGGGTGCATTATTTCATATGTGTGGCCGAGGAAAACAAGCGAGACGGTTTTATGTGCTGCCCATGTGCCCTATGTAGGAATGTAAAGGAATATGCCTCCTCAAGAAACTTTCATTCACACTTGTTTAAGTCGGGTTTCATGCCAAACTATATTTGTTGGACCAAGCACGGAGAAAGCAGTGTTATAATGGAAGAAGGTGAAGAAAAACAATGGGACGATGACGTTATTGCAGAATATGCTGGTGTCTTAAATGATACCCCAATGGGAGAAGCTGAAGAGGAGGTACAGGAGGTAGCGGCAGGAAAACAAACATTGTGAGAACTGAGGACATGTTAGTAGATTACGAAAAGGAAGATAGAATTGTGCCCTTCAGAGTGAACAAAGATCCAAGCATAGCGCTAAATGATGAGGACACTCCAGTGTCGTATTGGTCCCAAACTTTTTCTTAGCATTTCACATGCCATATGTGAAGCAACCGCCAAGTTTGAGATTTTTCCGAATTGGTTTGGTACTTTTTCCAGTTTAATTGAATCTTCGCGCGACTTCACCAAGTAATTCTACGTTGAATTGTGTCCACCCCAGAAAAGATCCAGAATTGTGCCAAACTTTGCCACATGGTCTCTTATGCCCTAGGAGACAAGTGTTTGTGGAGGTCGTTGTAGAATTCCAGTGTTTACGATATGTAATTCACCATATTTTGTCTCACGCAGCACGAAGAAAAATGTAATAATAAAAATAATGATCAGAAAAACCTAAGATCTTGTGTGGGGACATATTTTGGGTGTAAATGACTGTCAAAAAAATCTCAAGCCATTTTGACAAGGTACACGTGCTTCACAAAAGGTATATGGAACCTTTCATCGAACCATATCTATACACCTGGGCTCTTAGGAATTCTGAGGTTCAAGTGTCGTATTGGTCCTAAACTTTTTCTCAGACTTGCAAATGCTATATGTGAAGCAACCGCCAAGTTTGAGAATTTTTCGAATTGGTTTGGTAGCTTTTCCAGTTTAATTGAATTTCCGCACGACTTTACTGGGTAATTCTACGTTGAACTGTGTCCAACCCAAAAAAGATCCGGAATTGTGCCAAACTTTGCCACATGGTCTCTTGTGCCCTAGGAGACAACTATTTGTGGAGGACGCTGCAGAATTCCAGTGTTTTCGATATGTAATTCACCATATTTTGTCTCACGCAGCACGAAGAAAAATGTAATAATAAAAATAATTATCAGAAAAACCTAAGATCTTGTGTGGGGACATATTTTGGGTGTAAATGACTGCCAAAAAAATCTCAAGCCATTTCGACAAGGGCGGAGTACACGTGCTTCACAAAGATATATGGAACCTTTCATCGAATCATGTCTATACACCTGGGTTCTTAGGGATTCTGAGGTCCAAGTGTCGTATTGATCTCAAACTTTTTCGCAGGCATGCAAATGCACTATGCGAAGCAACCGCCAAGTTTGAGATTTTTCTGAATTGGTTTGATACTTTTTCTAGTTTAATTGAATTTTCGCACGACTTCACCATGTAATTATACATTGAACTGAGTCTACCAATGAAAAGATGGACGTAAACTAGATGTGAAAACAAATTTCCTGTCTAAAAACAATAGATTTAATGGTATTACTTGAAGACTATATTTTTGCATTAATGAAATAATGATTATTATTTACATTATATTCAATATTTAAAAGAAAAATAAAATATTTTAGGTTACATATTTTCCATGTCTGCAGTATAGCAAAAGAAACTCTAATTTATTTTTTCAAAAAAATTTATAACAACTATATTAATTTCTACATAAATAATAGTAATTTAGCAATTATAAATAAAAAGGAATATAAAAATCAAAATCCTGCTTTGAAAATGGCGGGAAGCCAAAATCACCCTAGCTTTAGTGGACTGTATTTTGCGCGGACCCGAAATGTCTGACCTTTACTCCCGGTTTGTATTGCCAACCAGGAGTAAAGGGTTTTTAAGTCCCGGTTAGGGTAATACTGGGAGTAAATGTCCTCCGTATATAATGTGCCTTCTTTGCCTTTGCTCTCTCCCCTCGTCTCGGTCCCGAAGTTACTACCGCCGCTGCTCCATCTTCACGCGTTTCCGATCCAGATCGGGCACCGCCGCCACTACGCCGCTGCCGGACTCCACTTGCCCGAGCTCCGGCCGCCGGACTCCAGGCTGCACTGCACGAGCGGCGGACCGGACTCCACCACCGCAACACACAGCGCCGTGAGCTGCCTCCCCGACGCCACATGCCCGATTTCTTCCGGCCGCCGGATCTCCACGACGCGCTACGCCGCCCAGCCCTCGCGCCGTGAGCTGCCTTCGACGTGAGCCCGGCCGCTGCTGGGCCGTCCGCGGCCGCTGCTCCCCCGTCCACGGTAGCTGCTCCCCCGAACTCTCCATTGGCCGCGCCGGGATCCAGGACGCCGCCGATAGCTGCTTTCATTAGTAAATACTCCATCTGAAGATGCAAACTTTTACCCATCAGTTCAATAGCAGATCGAGCGTGAGACAGGAGCAATGGCGCCTGCAATTCCATGTTTTTTTAGATGAGAGTATTCATACTTTTTTCAGATTAGATTAGATCCAGTATATGACTACATACTCCCTATAAGCGTGTACGTATTCATACTCCATAAAAGCATGTACGTATTCATACTACTCCTTATGAAAAATGTATGTACTCATACTCTCATTACACGTGTGGGCCATACTCCATTGGTAGGTATACATATATACCCACTAGTATGTACGCATACTCTCCTGTGAAGAAAAGTATATGCATATACTCTGAGTATAAATGCATACATGCTTCTAATAGTATGAATACATACTCTAATTAATCTAGTGATACGTGACTGTATGCATGCATACTACTATAGCAGTACGTATGTACTCATACTCAACAAGTATGCATCCATACATACTAGATGTTTTCACATGGATGCATATACGGTAGTAAATAAAAAACTAGTATATAAAGTATGCATCCATACTAGCTGTTTTCACATGGATACATATATACGGCAGTCAAAAAACTAGTATATACGTTAGGGAAAAAATATACATGTTTTCGAATAAGCAAACAAATCGGCAGCGGCCACACATCATGGAGATATATAACGGCAGCTGACGTCAACATGCACATGCAAACGAGCCACAAATCAGGCTAGCCGTGGAGCTAATATACTCTTAGCGGGTTTGTTTATGCACACAAATCCAATTAGATAGGTAGGAGTAACTACTTCCGAGAGTATAGAAAACGCACCCTATATATATATATATATATATATATATATATATATATATATATATATATATATATATTGACTCTAACAAGTTAAATAATGAGTGCTATGTACCTTCGTATGCATACACATGCAGCAATCACTGGATATTGATGGGAATCGATCTAGAGAAATCTTGTCTGTACATCTGGGACTCGATGAGAAAAGAGCAAAAAGAATACCAAGAAATGATAGATATTATCTAGGGGTAATTGCAATCTCTCTAGCACAATTCTATATATATATATATATATATATATATATATATATCAATCTCTCTATATGCAATAATTAATAGTCCAAATATTTTTAATTTTATTGGGCAGTGTTTGGAAAGAATTCATTCAGAAACACCATATGACACAACGCAAAGCGCCATTGCGTGTAAATAAACTTCAATTAAGTACTATATTGCTATATTAGTTCAATTTCTCTATGTTGCTTCCTATATGTATCAATTTACCTATACCGGATCGGATACTGAATCTGTTTTCTTCTAAAGTGGATTCTGTGGCAGCCACAGGGGAACAATCACTGTGGATACTATATTTGTGAGTTCCTGAAGTTGTGCTCAAAAAGAACTCGTCTAGAGACGGAGAAAGTATGTATCTAAATACTACTACTTTTTTCTTGATTTATCATTATTCTTAATATATATACTAATAATATTTCTTTAACTCAAATTGTAGACTACAAATTTGAAAGAGAAAACCCTGCAAACACACCATCTCAAAGCAATGCAAGAGACGATACCAGGATTTCTTAATGAACAGGTCTTAAAGCCCGGCGCCGAGTTCTACTTTAACCCCGATGAATAATGGCTTCCAAAAAACTAGGGTCATGATAACTTTATTTTGAATGTAATGGGTCATGACAACTTGTTATCGGATCCAAAGGACGGACACGATGATGAAAGTATACAATGCAAGCTTGTATTATATATGGTGCACAAATTGTTTGTATATACTTTCTTTTTAGTTGGGTTACTTGCGTACATTGCTCGAAACCAAACTTTACTATATGCACGTGTATGCATATATTATTTGTAGGGCAAAAATCGTATACGAAAACCTATTTTAAAACCAAAATAAATTATGAAATGAAATGAAAAAGAAAAAAGAAAAAAGAGGACTTTTACTCCCGGTTGGTAAAGGTGTCTGCCAGGCCACGGGCCCAGCTGACTCTTTACTCCTGGTTGGTATTACCAACCGGGAGTAAAAGTCCCCCTTTTACTCCCAGTTGTGAACCTTTACTCCCGAAAACGTACTCCCGGTTGGGCAACCGGGAGTAAAGGGGTTGCCAACCGGGAGTATATGTCATTCCTGTACTAGTGTAATTAATTAACTTGGATTTTTTTATGGGAGGGAGGTATGACTAGGCATGGGCAATTCTAAGGTACTCCAATTAACTATAAAGAGGTAATATCTCAAATAATTCTGAGCCATTAAATTTTTGGATTTAAGAATTAATTAAGTAAATGAAAATTCCCAAGAAAAGAAAAAAATCCCTCCTGGTCCGCTTAATGATGAGAGAAAGAGAGCGCAGGCGATCCTCCTTTCTCTGTTGCCCATGCGAATTCAGGTATGTATCACATGAATGCACAGGCTAACATGTATCATTACTCACATCACTCATCACCTAACATGCACGTTCATGTAATCAGGTTGGCATATATATGCGAATCATATCCATGCAAAATCAAGTATATCAAGTCACATGCAAAATTACATGACAATAAACAAATATCAAGTCCAAATTTACAAACTAAAAAAGATATACCAGATTTGTCAGATCACAGATGCATCAATCAAATCTAGAAAAAATATTTTTATATCTTAAGCTTTCCTTATTAATCCCACTATAGAATAAAACATTAAACAAATATATATTTCACATATTACCTCCTAGAAGGTAATAGATGATCATAGCCATCTGATCTAAGCAAATGAGCGGCTCACAGTCATTTAAGAGCATCGCAACAAAGCCCATGACTAGGCATAGCCTATACCAAACATTGCCAAAGGCACATGAGGTTTCAGGCCTGCTATGAAAGCACTCAAATCAGGAAGAAGAAACAAGCACAGCATGAACGAGGAAACATGTCTAGAAGAGAGATGGTAGTTACTCCCTTGGTCCCAAAATAAGTGACATTTTTTACTTTTAAACTTCTTGTTTGACCATGTTTGTCTTATTCAATTTTTTGTGAAAACAATAAAAAAAAAGTCATTATTAAAGTATATCTACTGATAGAATAACTCATAACAAAAATAAATAATATTTATATAAAATTTTTGAATAAGACGAATGGTTAAACAAGAAGTTTAGAATTCAAAAACGTCACTTATTTTGGGATAGAGGGAGTATGTGTGTTGATGGCAAAATCTGCTAAGGAGCAGGAGCTCTACACGTGAATGCCACCGTATGAATATGGTGTATGATTCACAAGAGATAACTATAGCCTGGTGGATCTAGGGAACAATTTCATGTCTCGCAATAACAAACACACATAAAGAACAGATCTAGGGAGAGAGAAATAGCAAACCCATGTTAGAGTTAGTGTTTGCATAAATTAAACCATGAGCGAGGCTTATCAAACGCATGTTGTGTTGCCTACCAGAGAAAAATATGCATGCCAAAGGAAGAAGATACTTCCCCTATATATATCTACGGCAACCTAAGCACATGAAATGAATTTATGTTGTGCTTACCTTTCGTTTGGGTGAGAACGCCTTTGGCCCCTGAAAGCTGAAGGCTTATTTTTTGTTCTTCCACAAATTGTGAAATATGGTTCTTGTGCAAATGAGTAGCGAATGAGGGGGTTTAAATAGGCTAAAAGTGCAGGCAGTATGTGTTGACCATGTGAACTTTACATCATGTTCAGATTGTACAAATTAATGTTGGGTTACCTTTAGTTTTCCTTTCAAAAGTCCCTGTTCTTTTGTAAATTTTACATACTAGTCCCTCTGTACTTGTATTTAGTTAGGCCATAACGTTACAACTGCAGCAAACTACTATTAAACAAGGAATCTTCCGTTAAGTATATATGATAGTATTTGTCCAAATGGCTTAACAAGAATATGATGTATGTAAAAAATGCACTATTCACCTAAACATTTGATTAGCCCACTTACATACCAGTTAAACACTACACAATGGTACACCATTTCTATTTATTAGGTCGTTTAGCCTGTTTAAATGGTCATTTTTCCTGTTTAAGCGGCCATTTAGAACAAATAGTAATGGCTAAACGACAAGTGCCCAACTATTTACCTTTTAGAATTTAGGATAACACCGAGAAAATGTTGCATTCTAGCTAGTATCGAAATCCTAATGTCCAAGCTAGGAAAATTTTATCTTTAGCTATATATGACAATAAATCATTAATGACATAAAGGTTGCATCATGTTCTTCAAGACTGCCCAAGCTATAGACTATCTACGTAATGATTACGTTGAGCCATTACGTGTTTCATGCAAAACATTATTGCCAGCATGGAGAAACAAGCATTCTACGTAGAGATCTTGTTATATCACTATATATTTGTCTCGTTTAGAGCGTTACATCTTGCATTAGAAAACATACAACATATGTATCACGTGATACAGAAGTTCGCTTAGCTCGATGTAGTAACGCATCTCATTCTCCAAGTTGTTAATCCTATTCAATGAGAGCATATGACTCCACACGACAAATACATCAGATAGGCTATCTCTACATTTGGCGAAGTTGCTAGAATTGGTAGAGGTATATTACAGGTTGTCGTTAGTCGTTACACTAGCACATTTTCTGTGATATACAATAACACTTACTCAATGGATACAAATTTTTATACATGTGCATGACGACATGGCATTGTTTATACACAAGAATAAGCGGTCGACATCTTTGAACATACTAGCAATTCATCACAGAAATATAAGAAAAGTAGGGGAATCGATGAGACTTTCCATAACCTACCGCATAGGTCAACGTCTCTAACAATAAAGCTAATTTTATGGAAAATAAACTATGAAGTGGCGTAAGCTCTTCCAACTGTGGAAAAGTTTGTTTAATCAAAATTGAGTTAGCCCATGTGCCACCTTGTTTTCCATGAAATATTGTTAGACAAATTTGATCCATTAAGCATAGTTATTTTTATTGTCTGTTTAAATCAACAGCAGGTTAACCAATGTACTTGATCGTGAATAATATTGAAAAGGGGGGCTTGAATGCCAAAGGCTATAGAACCAAATAATACCTATGGAGATTTTACAGCTAATTCATTTTTGTTTTGTTGCTAAAATTCATTGCCACTGCAATAGAGACACGCATATGCAGTCTGCTATAGCTAGACTAAGGAAGAGGTTCATAAAATATTGCTAAAGTATTGCTATTATTTGTCCATATTTACATATCTGGTATTCAATTCGTGCATATAAATACACATATATCTAACCAAACCACTATGTTCATTATTTTTCTATGATTCATTGCTTCTGCTAGAGGCTGACATGTATGGTCTTCTATAGCTAGTGTCACACCCATTTATCGACCAAATGGAATGCTTACCCTTATGTGCGCCCAGAGATCAATCACACATAAGTTCACAAATTATAACAGAAGTATCATGGCAAATGTTATTACATCACGATATTTAAACACTTAGTCTTAACACAAATGTAGTGGAAGTATAAATAAAAATCTCTCGTGGTAGCTCCAGTCACTGGTACATTGACTGGTTGACAGCAAGACTAGTAATCCTCAGGGAAGTAGGCGTAGTAGTCGCTATTACCTCCATCTGTTACCCATCCGGGATTTTTATCCAAATAAGAAGAATAAACAAGCGTAAGTACATCTCGTACTCAACAAGTGTAACATGGGGTTCATGAGGCTCAAATAGGCATAATCATTGGTTTATCAGCATGTAGCTTTTAGTTAACATGATTTTAGCATATCAATAGCATCAAAAGGTCTCAATGTAAACAATAAACATATGATCCATGTGAAATGATTAATGAATAGCAAAAACATAAACATAAACAATTATTCAACTATTCCATAAGGGTCCAAGGCCACTCGTGACCGTGAGCACGGCTGTTATAACAGTTCTACACTCTGCAGAGGTTGTACACTTTCACTGTGAGTCGTGTTACCCAAATACCCGGGTTAATTACTCCCAAAACACTACCAAGGTGAGTAGGCAGGGTAAATACTATGAAGTCTTTCGAAGGTTCGTCTAACCAGTTAGGGCCATTAGATTCACTCGGCAAACAGATGTAGAGCCCCCCTTCCAAATGGCACAATAACCCGCAGCCTATACACATAAGGACAGAGGCCGCACTATACCCGATTCGTCAAGCCATTCTTACGCCAAAAAGGTTACCTCTAACAAGCTAGAAAAGGTCCTTCTATATGACTAAAGCCAGAGCCATATAGCCCCCACAGTTGTACTGTAAATCCCGGATTGTCGCTTATAGATGAGTCCTTATGGAGAGCAATTAGAGCATCAAAAGCAACACACATGCTCTAATCCCCTTTATACAATAATCAAAATCATATTTTAATGTTTATTGCATATTCCTCTAATCAATTTACATGATCATAGTCCATGTTTAAGCACTAGCCATACTAATCAATGCATCATAATGGGTACCAAGGTATAGGATCAATCACTAAGTCATCCTTAACAAGGAATAAATGCATAATGATATTAATTGCATAAGGTGGATAGGACAACAAGGATAATCCCATGCTATACTTGCCTTGCTCAAACTGGTCCTGAAGATCTTGCTCGTAGTAAGGTTCTTGATCTCCAACGAATTGCTCACCGTCTATACTCGATCAACCATTATCAACAACACACATCCAGAGGCAATCATGCATAGACAAACAAGACTATAATTAGAATAATACACCAACAGTAAGAAAATAAGATAAAAAGTCTTTAAAATGAATCTACAACTCGCTAGGATCACACAGACGCGAAGATCACGAAAAACGGAGCTAAAACGACAAAGTTATGAATTTCCAAAGATTTCCTATAGAAAAATAAATACTTTAATTAAAACTCGAAAATAAATTAATCTAAACCTACTGTACAGTTACATCATTAGATAGAGCTCGCAAATATGAATCTAACGCAATTTGAATGGATCAAATCGGAGTTAAAACGAAGATTCTACGGCTAAAACAATCTGAGTGGCAAAACTGTAAATATGAGAAAGCGTATTTTTCTTTTTCCGAAACGAATTACGTTTTCAACTAATCAAAGCGTATTTTTCCGTTTTACGTTTTGGACCGCGGGTTACATATTTGAAAACTCCAGGGACTCTTTAGCAAAAACATCGGCGAACCGGTAACTTCTAATCTAAGCCATCCGTTTTAGATCTGACGGTCCAGATCAATCGGGGGGGAAACGGGCGGCGCTCCGGCCGGACTCCGGCCGCCGGCGAGCTTCCCGCGGCGGCGCCATCGTCGGAACCTGCGAAAACACTACTCCGGGCACCATTCGACGAAAGGAATACATCGGGAGATAGCTTGGAGCACGGCGAACTCACCCCGGACAAGAGCGAGGGCAAGGGATGGACGAAGACGGCGGCGCGCTTGCGGTGGCGGGCGGTGGAGCTCGAGCTCGCGGCGAGACAACCCTAGGCGGTCTTGGCTGCGGAAAAAGGTGGGATGAGGAGCGGGGAGGGCCGAGGGCTCCGTTTTTATACCCCGGTGGCCTCGGTAAACAAGGAAAGGGAGGGAGATTGAGATCGATTCGGTTCGGTTGAGGAAAGGAAAGAAGAATCCCGTCGTCGTCGGGAGGAAGAAGAAAGGAAAGTGGAAGACAGCCGCTGACAAGCGGGTCCCACATGTCGGTGACACCAGGCGAACGCGGGCCGCGCGTGCGGGAGTCAGGCTGGCGGGCCGCTGGCCGGCTCGGCCCACGGGATGCGGCGCGCGCGGGGAAGGAAGGAAGCTGGGCCGCCGAAGCGGGCCGGAAAGCTGGCTACTGGAGGAATGGGGCCCGGTAAGTAAAATCCTTTTCTTTTTCTTTTCCAATTTTTCAAATCCATTTTTCAAATGATTTTCAAATCAAATTTGAATTTGATTTAAACCACTCAACACAAAACTCCAAATGCAGCAGCATGAATGCTCAATCATGTTTCTACCCTTATATTTGATTTTAAATTTATAAAATTATTCTTATTCTATAGTTGCATGCTTCACCAAAAATAAATATAAAAATCACATTTTCCCTATTTTTCTTTTCTTCAAATTTTAGGGTGTTACAATTCTACCCCCCTTAAAATGAATCTCGTCCCGAGATTCGACTGATGCTTACTCAAACAGTTGCGGGTAGGTTTTTCTCAGATCCTCTTCTCGTTCCCAGGTAGCCTCTTCTGCGGTATACCGATTCCACTGTACTTTACACATTTTGATTGTTCTACTTCTTGTGACTCTGTCCGCAGTCTCCAAAATCTTAATCGAAAACTCCTCATATGTAAGATCCTCCTTAACAGTGAGTTCCTCTATCGGAATCTGTTCTTCTGGTACTCGTAAACATTTCTTCAATTGTGACACATGGAACACATCATGTACACCTGCCAGACTCTCGGGTAATTCCAATTGCTATGCCACTTCACCACGTCTCTCTATAATCTTGAAAGGTCCAATATATCTTGGTGCTAATTTACCCTTCATGTTAAATCTCTTCACACTTCTCATGGGTGACACTTTCAAGTAGACATAATCCCCTACCTCAAAAGTCAACTCTCTTCTGCGAGTATCAGCATAGCTTTTCTGTCTAGACTGGGCTATTTTTAGATTATCTCTAATCATTCTTACTTTCTTTTCAGCATCCTTTAATACATCAGGCCCAAACACTTGACTCTCCCCTGTCTGATTCCAGAACAACGGGGTCCTACACTTTCGTCCATACAGAGCCTCAAACGGTGCCATTTGAAGACTCTTCTGATAACTATTGTTATAAGAGAACTCTGCGTATGGCAAACTCTTATCCCAGCTAGTACCATATTGTAGAGCACAAGCTCTCAACATATCTTCCAATATCTGATTAATTCTCTCTGTTTGACCATCTGTCTGAGGATGATAAGCTGTACTAAAATTTAGTTTGGTCCCCAATGATTCATGTATCTTTTGCCAATAATGAGATGTAAACTGAGTACCTCGATCAGACACAATCTTCTTAGGAACTCCATGTAAACTCACTATCCTTTCCATATACAACTCTGCCAGTTTCGCACTGCTATATGTAGTCTTCACAGGCAGAAAATGAGCAACCTTAGTCAGACGATCCACTATCACCCAGATTGAATCATATCCTCTTTGCGTCCGTGGTAACCCAACTATAAAATCCATACCGACCTCTTCCCATTTCCACTCAGGTATCTGCATAGGTTGTAACAATCCTGCAGGCCTCTGATGTTCCGCTTTCACCCTTTGACAAGTGTCACACAAGGCAACATACTCAGCTACGTCTCTCTTTAAACCATACCACCAATATTTCTCTTTCAGATCTAAATACATCTTAGTACTCCCCGGATGTATGGAATAAGCTGACTCATGAGCTTCACGCAGAATTGCCATTCGGATATCCTTATCTTCAGGCACACACAACCTTTTCCCAAACCATAGCGTACCATTTTCATCCTTACAAAATCCTGGAGATTTTCCTTTCGCTATGTTTTCAGCTATCTCTCTCAACTTTTCATCCTTCTGCTGACCTTTACGGATTTCTTGCTCCAGAGTAGGCTCCAATACTAGTTCCACTGCATTAGTAGTAAATCCCAAGTTCAGATGCTTACACTCAGCACATAATTCCTTTGGCATAGGCATTACTTGTATTTCATTTGCATAACTCTTCCTACTAAGAGCATCAGCAACAACGTTGGCCTTTCCGGGATGATAATGCACTTCTAGATCGTAGTCTTTTATCAACTCCAACCATCTACGCTGCCTCAAGTTCAGATCCGTTTGAGTGAAGATATATTTGAGACTCTTGTGATCAGTGTATATATCACTCTTGTGTCCAATCAAATAATGTCTCCATATCTTTAATGCATGAACTACTGCAGCTAATTCCAAATCATGAGTAGGGTAATTTAACTCATGCTTCCTTAACTGCCTTGATGCATATGCCACAACTCTACCTTCTTGCATCAGAACACATCCCAATCCCAATCGAGATGCATCACAATAGATAGAGAAAGGTTTATTCAGGTCTGGCAAAACTAAGACGGGTGCAGTAGTCAATCTTTTCTTTAATTCCTCAAAATTAACTTGACACTTCTCGGACCACACAAACTTGGCATTCTTCTCCAACAATGCAGTCATTGGTTTTGCAAGCTTGGAGAATCCCTCTATAAATCTTCTATAATAACCAGCCAATCCCAAAAAGCTACGGATCTCACTTGCGTTGATAGGTGGTTTCCAGTTCAATACATCTTTCACCTTGCCAGGATCTACTGATATTCCTCCATTTGAAACGATGTGACCCAGAAAATAAACTTCCTTAAGCCAAAACTCACATTTACTCCTTTTTGCATATAATTGATGTTCTCTGAGCTTCTGCAAGACCAACCTCAAATGTTCAGCATGTTCTTCTTTCGTCTTGGAAAACACTAGTATATCATCAATGAATACCACTACAAACTTGTCCAGATATTCCATGAACACTTTATTCATTAAATACATGAAGTATGCAGGAGCATTAGTCAAACCAAAGGACATCACTGTATACTCATATAACCCATAACGTGTGGTAAATGCTGTCTTGGGTATATCCCTGGCACGAATCTTCAATTGATGATATCCAGAGCGAAGGTCAATCTTGGAGAATACACAAGCTCCTCTCAACTGATCAAACAGGTCATCAATTCTAGGCAATGGATACTTGTTCTTAATAGTAACCTCATTAAGAGACCGATAATCTACACACATCCTCTGAGTTCCATCTTTCTTATCCACAAAAATCACTGGTGCACCCCATGGTGAAGAACTAGGACGAATAAAACCCTTATCCTGCAACTCCTTAATTTGTTTCTTAAGTTCTTCTAATTCATTTACTCCCATTCTATATGGACGCTTAGCTATAGGTGCAGTTCCAGGTAATAATTCAATAATAAATTCAATGTCACGGTCTGGTGGCATACCTGGCAATTCCTCCGGAAACACATCTGGGAACTCCTCCACAACTGGATCCTCCTGATTGGCACCATCATTGAGCTGGTTCACTGTAGCGGTCTCTTGTTTTTGCACTTTGACTTCAACCCTGATCCTATCACCCTTTGGTGTTGTCAGCACAACTGATTTGTCCTTACACTGAATCTCTGCTTGATGTTGCATCATCCAATCCATTCCCAGTATAAGATCAATCCCAGCTGTCCTCAATACTATAGGACTAACTGTAAACTCTACCCCCTTAAGTTGAGACTAATGGGAAGACAGCGATAAGATGCTGGCATGCTTCCACCAGGTGAGTTTACTAAGATAGGGTTCTTCATGGCACACAAATGGATTCTATGTATTCTAACAAATGATTGTGATATGAAAGAATGTGATGCTCCAGAATCAAAAAGAACAGTGGCGGGAATAGAGTGAACATCGAACGTACCAAGCATAACTTCTGGCTCCTCCACTGCAGTTTCCTGGGACAAATGATTCACCCTTCCCGAGTTAAGTGCGGGCTTCTGGTGGCTGCTCTGTCTCTGGGGAGTCTGCTGGTTAGGCTTTTCCGGGCAGTTGTAAGACAAGTGACCTTCTTTTCCACAACGGAAACACCTATTGGGAGTATTGGGAGCACTAGTCTTTGCAGGAGTGTTGTTGGAAGGACCCTGACGCTGCACTTGATTTCCATTCTGCTGTGGTGGACGTTGGTTGCTACTCTGTGGCTGAAATGGGGGACGTTGAGGGAACTGTCCATGGAATGGGGCTTGACCACGATTCCACTGTCCAGAAGGAGGTCTCTGCTGAGTATTCTGTTGGAAGCCAGTGCGTGGACGGGTGTTGCTATTGGAGGCTTGTCCCTGTAACCTCTTCCTCTTAGCATCCATTTCTTTGCGCTTGTTATCCGCCACAATAGCGCGGTTCACAAGCGTCTGGAAGTTGGGATAGGTATTGGACATCAACTGCAACTGTAGTCCATCATATAATCCCTTCAAGAAGCGGCGCTGCTTATCATTGTCATTGGCCACCTCATGTGGAGCATATCGTGACAATTGAGCAAACTTGTCACGGTACTCAGCTACAGTCATTGACCCTTGGGTCAGGTTCCTGAATTCCTCCGCCTTCAATTCTATCATCCCTTCAGGTATATGGTAAGCCCTGAAGTTCTCTCTAAACTCCTGCCAGGTGACTGCAGGAGCATTGGCAGGACGACCATACTCATATGATTCCCACCAATCCTGAGCTTCTCCCTGAAGTTGCCCAGAAGCGAACAACACCTTCTGTCGGTCATCACATTGTGCAATGGTGAGTTGTTTCTCCACAGCACGAAGCCAATCATCGGCCTCCAAAGGATCAGCAGCATGTGTGAACACTGGGGGACGACCCTTCAAAAATTCACCACGCTTATCACGTGGTTGAACCCCAGCAACTGGCTGATTCTGCTGATTCTGCTGATTCTGCACCAGTTGTTGCATCAACTGAGTCTGTACTGCCAGCAATTGCTCGATAGTTGGTGGCGGAGGTGGTGGTGGATTCGGGGGAATGTTTCCATGACCTCTGCCTCTTCCTCTTCCGGCCATCTGCCACCCATAAACATGCAAACTTTAAGAAATCCAGGTTATCAACCACTTACAAGATTAAGAATGAGATCTGAAAGTTTTCTGGACGAATAGCAACATTGACAGTTCAGTATTTCAATCATATCTCGGGCTATAGAAGTCCAAAAGAGGCGTGCTTTATATGGTTGGAAAGCTTATGAAATTATCCACAATTTCTATTCAGACCTCAAGACCAGATTCTGTCGTTAAGTCTATGAAAAATAAGGCGTAACAGAAACTGTTCCAGATTCCAGACTGTGCAGAAACTTTAACTTGTGAAAATTATATCTCTCGAACCAGATTAGATAAAAAGGTGATTCCAGTGGCATTTGAAAGATGCTTGAGTCTAGTTTCTCTCATAAAAATTTCATAAATGTTGCACGAACCGTTTTTAAACTATAGCAGAAACATTAGAGACTGCTCCAGAAAACAGCAAGGACAGAAACGAGATAATATCAAACCCAACTATTATTCCTTGACTAATAAACTTATTATTCTTAATAATGGAACTTGTAGACATGCCTACAAGTCCAGACACTCAAACAAAGATCCAACTCACACATAAGCATAATAATAAAGCAACTAGCACACCAAGATTCAAACCACACGGCAGACTCGACTGACTCAACTGACGTTACTAAGAACGTTCTTATTACATAAAGGACTCCTACTTCCTAAGGAAGTGGCTCATGCTCTAATGTCTCGTAGATCTTGGGCATGCCTTGGTTTGCTCGTAGCTCGTCAATGGTTGCTTGGCATCTCTTGATAGTCTTCCCTTGTGTCCTCACCATCTCTTCTAGTTGCAGCTTCCTGTCCATCATGTCATAGACAAAGTTCACCATCACCCGAGGTAGTGGCTCTAGCTGCACTGGATCTGTCATAGCCCATCCAAGCTCGGGGTGTGCATGAGGAAGGAAGCGATGAATGTCATGCTTCATGAGGTTAAAGCGAAGATAGCGAAGACCCATACATGCTTCAAAAGCAGCATCTTCAATGCTATCCTCTATGGTAGCTCGATGTCCCACATGAGAGAACATCCTGTCCAGCTGATATGCCCCCTTGTCTTGCTTGTGTGCAAAGATGCTTGCCCTTGCCTTTCAGTACGTGCTCTCTAGTGGATGAGTGTACTCCCAGCAGACGTACTCCACAGCTGGATGCCAATCCGTGAAGTAAGCAGTGAGCATCCCCACTAGGCGAATATGAGAGACAGCATCCCCTCCATTCCTGTGGTAGATCCTCACAGTCCACCCCATTGGAGGAGGTGGCATATCTTCAGGAGCTTCATGTGGTGGAGACGGGGGTTGTACTCCTCCATTAGCTTCCTCCTCACCATCTTCAATCTCAACGATTTCTGGATCTTCTTCAGGCTCAGTCTCTTCCTGGGGAGGTGCTGGTGCTTGGACTGGTGCTACAGGGGTCTTCTCTTGTTCCTGAGGTTCTGGCTCTTGTGGCTCTTCAGTTGCAAGCAGGGCACGAGGTGGGTAGTATCCTCCAAAGCTGATGCGGGCAGTCTTACGGTCACGAGTCATCTACAGAATTTTTAGATGAAGTTAGAATAGAGGCAAAATTTCGTAATAGAATGAGACATAAGAAGCATAAAAATTTATCAAATAACAAGAGCAAGATAGTGAGCATAAAAATAGTGTAAAGATGACACTACTTCGACCATTGCTAGCTAGGCTTGCGTCCTACAGTCAACAAGAGCTCTGATACCAATTTGTCACACCCATTTATTGACCAAATGGAATGCTTACCCTTATGTGCGCCCAGAGATCAATCACACATAAGTTCACAAATTATAACAGAAGTATCATGGCAAATGTTATTACATCACGATATTTAAACACTTAGTCTTAACACAAATGTAGCGGAAGTATAAATAAAAATCTCTCGTGGTAGCTCCAGTCACAGGTACATTGACTGGTTGACAGCAAGACTAGTAATCCTCAGGGAAGTAGGCGTAGTAGTCGCTATTACCTCCATCTGTTACCCATCCGGGATTTTTATCCAAATAAGAAGAATAAACAAGCGTAAGTACATCTCGTACTCAACAAGTGTAACATGGGGTTCATGAGGCTCAAATAGGCATAATCATTGGTTTATCAGCATGTAGCTTTTAGTTAACATGATTTTAGCATATCAATAGCATCAAAAGGTCTCAATGTAAACAATAAACATATGATCCATGTGAAATGATTAATGAATAGCAAAAACATAAACATAAACAATTATTCAACTATTCCATAAGGGTCCAAGGCCACTCGTGACCATGAGCACGGCTGTTATAACAGTTCTACACTCTGCAGAGGTTGTACACTTTCACTGTGAGTCGTGTTACCCAAATGCCCGGGTTAATTACTCCCAAAACACTACCAAGGTGAGTAGGCAGGGTAAACACTATGAAGTCTTTCGAAGGTTCGTCTAACCAGTTAGGGCCATTAGATTCACTCGGCAAACAGATGTAGAGCCCCCCTTCCAAATGGCACAATAACCCGCAGCCTATACACATAAGGACAGAGGCCGCACTATACCCGATTCGTCAAGCCATTCTTACGCCAAAAAGGTTACCTCTAACAAGCTAGAAAAGGTCCTTCTATATGACTAAAGCTAGAGCCATATAGCCCCCACAGTTGTACTGTAAATCCCGGATTGTCGCTTATAGATGAGTCCTTATGGAGAGCAATTAGAGCATCAAAAGCAACACACATGCTCTAATCCCTTTATACAATAATCAAAATCATATTTTAATGTTTATTGCATATTCCTCTAATCAATTTACATGATCATAGTCCATGTTTAAGCACTAGCCATACTAATCAATGCATCATAATGGATACCAAGGTATAGGATCAATCACTAAGTCATCCTTAACAAGGAATAAATGCATAATGATATTAATTGCATAAGGTGGATAGGACAACAAGGATAATCCCATGCTATACTTGCCTTGCTCAAACTGGTCCTGAAGATCTTGCTCGTAGTAAGGCTCTTGATCTCCAACGAATTGCTCACCGTCTATACTCGATCAACCATTATCAACAACACACATCCAGAGGCAATCATGCATAGACAAACAAGACTATAATTAGAACAATACACCAACAGTAAGAAAATAAGATAAAAAGTCTTTAAAATGAATCTACAACTCGCTAGGATCACACAGACGCGAAGATCACGAAAAACGGAGCTAAAACGACAAAGTTATGAATTTCCAAAGATTTCCTATAGAAAAATAAATACTTTAATTAAAACTCGAAAATAAATTAATCTAAACCTACTGTACAGTTACATCATTAGATAGAGCTCGCAAATATGAATCTAACGCAATTTGAATGGATCAAATCGGAGTTAAAACGAAGATTCTACGGCTAAAACAATCTGAGTGGCAAAACTATAAATATGAGAAAGCGTATTTTTCTTTTTCCGAAATGAATTACGTTTTCAACTAATCAAAGCGTATTTTTCCGTTTTACGTTTTGGACCGCGGGTTACATATTTGAAAACTCCAGGGACTCTTTAGCAAAAACACCGGCGAACCGGTAACTTCTAATCTAAGCCATCCGTTTTAGATCTGACGGTCCAGATCAATCGGGGGGGAAACGGGCGGCGCTCCGGCCGGACTCCGGCCGCCGGCGAGCTTCCCGCGGTGGCGCCATCGTCGGAACCTGCGAAAACACTACTCCGGGCACCATTCGACGAAAGGAATACATCGGGAGATAGCTTGGAGCACGGCGAACTCACCCCGGACAAGAGCGAGGGCAAGGGATGGACGAAGACGGTGGCGCGCTTGCGGTGGCGGGCGGTGGAGCTCGAGCTCGCGGCGAGACAACCCTAGGCGGTCTTGGCTGCGGAAAAGGTGGGATGAGGAGCGGGGAGGGCCGAGGGCTCCGTTTTTATACCCCGGTGGCCTCGGTAAACAAGGAAAGGGAGGGAGATTGAGATCGATTCGGTTCGGTTGAGGAAAGGAAAGAAGAATCCCGCCGTCGTCGGGAGGAAGAAGAAAGGAAAGTGGAAGACAGCCGCTGACAAGCGGGTCCCACATGTCGGTGACACCAGGCGAACGCGGGCCGCGCGTGCGGGAGTCAGGCTGGCGGGCCGCTGGCCGGCTCGGCCCACGGGATGCGGCGCGCGCGGGGAAGGAAGGAAGCTGGGCCGCCGAAGCGGGCCGGAAAGCTGGCTGCTGGAGGAATGGGGCCCGGTAAGTAAAATCCTTTTCTTTTTCTTTTCCAATTTTTCAAATCCATTTTTCAAATGATTTTCAAATCAAATTTGAATTTGATTTAAACCACTCAACACAAAACTCCAAATGCAGCAGCATGAATGCTCAATAATGTTTCTACCCTTATATTTGATTTTAAATTTATAAAATTATTCTTATTCTATAGTTGCATGCTTCACCAAAAATAAATATAAAAATCACATTTTCCCTATTTTTCTTTTCTTCAAATTTTAGGGTGTTACAGCTAGCCTATTGTTATTTTAATTGCTAAACAGGACAATATAGACTGATGCCATTTAATAGAGATTGACATAAATAGTCTACTAGAGCTTTATAGACTGATGTCATTTAAGTGCTACATAGAGTAGTGCTAGTATTTGTATATGTTTTTAGCTGCAACATTTAATTCATGAAAATAAATATACATATATATACAAAGATTTTGCAAATCACACCACTATATTTATTTTTGTATCACTACTAGAGCTGGGTTTTTTTTTCTATCGACCGGAATGGCTAAAAACCCATTAGGAATGTGATTCATGATGGCTGACTGTCAGGAAATGGCCAATAGGATCGGCTTGTCAGGAAAAGCACTTTACTCCTACCAGCTGTCTGTTAGGAAATCTTTCCCGTTGGCATTTCCTGACGGCCTAGGATGGGCCGGTCAGTCCTTTGTTCTATGAGTAAACTGCCAGGAATTACTATCAGTTCTATACAGTTTTATATTAATAAAAATGCATTCAATATATCACTATTCAACAGCTTTGAATTCAATAAATCCCTTGTATCCAATGTATATCCATAGTACAGATTAAATCAAAAGGGCACAAGAAATCATCATATAAGCATGTTTACGCATGAACAACTTTTTGGTAGGGTGCGAACGGACTTTTCTACGCTCGCGGCCAAAGAAGAGTCCCATCGGTTTTTAAGTCACAGTACATTTTCTGTTAGTTGATTTATAGTGGTCAGCAGTAATGATCTATGTTAGATTCTTGATGAATGGGTAAATTCTTTTACGAATATGAAAGCCTTTAGGAATTTTTAGACCTATCCTGTCGATTTTCCTAGATCGATAAGATTTCTTTATTGTTCGTGTCAGTTCTAGGAAACCAACGAGAAAACTCAAAACCGTCACGAAAAATCGTTGGTCTGGTAGTGTATACAAATAATTGCTTTCATTAGAAATTGGGCTGCATGATCTGCTATAGCTAGACTGATGTCATTTTTAAGTGTTAAAAGGGGAATCTAAAGAAAGAGATATGTTCATAATTCTGTGATACTGTTTGTATGAATGGGACGTCATGCATGTAAACATATACAAACACTAGGTGAGTGCCTGTAATTGTTACATCGCCATATATAGAATCCCATGACATACAACCATACATATAAGATCTCATGATATGCAACAAATATTGAAATCGTGGGTCCAATATCAAGCAAACTAACAATTTTGTTAACAATTTTGGGTCAACCAGGATCCATATCAAGGGACCTAACACCCTACGTCTGGCTGAAGCAGTGTGGATGAAAATAATTGATCCACTTCCGTCAGAAATAATCCAATTGCTAGGGCTTACAGGACAGTTGAATTTACATGACGTGCTACAATATTGGGCATACAATTTGCATTCTTCATGGCAATGGAATCGTTGTTCAGAGTGTTGTGGTGACAATCCCTTCCCATCATTTTCTTATCTCTCTTTGCCTGCACTTTCTCGTGCCTCATATTCTGCACCCTTTGATGTTCATTTGTTGCTTCAATTTGCTCTTGAGGTTGAGTGTTGCATTGCCAAACATTTTGCATATTTTGACACATGCACGTCTCACATCCCTTTGCTCAGGTTCCATGTTGCATGGTGCTCTTGCAACATGATCTGGAAGCAAGAAGGGTGGTGGGTGAGGGCGTTATGCGATGGGCCATGTTGAGCTCTTCAAGCAGAAGGTCGTTCCAAGCCTCCAAGAAGGAGGGGAATGGGTGCCCACGCTGGAGGTGCATGCCGATGGGTGCAAAGCGCTCGTTGAGGCCCCGAATGATGTTGTGGACAAGCGTGTGATCGGTGATGACCTAGACCAAGTCACCTAGGGCATCGGCCATGGACTTGAACTTGCGGCGGTAGTCGGTGATAGAGAGATCACCCTGCATAAAATTCTAGAAGGTGGTGTTGAGGTAGAGAGCATGCTGCTCGATCGCAGTTGCCGAGGAACTGGTGTTCCAGAAAAAGTTAGACAGAACAGGCGGTGGTGGGATCTTCCTGGACGATCTCCTCAAGGTTGGGGGAGACGGTGCCGTAGAGCCATGTCATGACAACGCAGTCCATATGCGCCCAGCCAGGATAGGTGTGGATGGTGGCATCAGCAAGGACATGACAATGGAGGGAGAACTTCCCAAGAACTAGAAGCATCTGGTGGCATCAGCGAGTGTAGTTGTTGGAATCCATGTCAAGTACTGCAGCAACGAGGGTGCTGATGTTCTAGATGTCAACGGCCTGGGTGTGCAGGTTTATTATGGTTGCGGCCTGATGAGCCAGTTGGGCATCCTAGAGCGGTTGGCGAGGGCCACCGTCGCCAGGAAGCAACCGGAAGTCGTTGAGGTCGCCGGCAAATGAGGCGGCGCTGTCAGGGGGCTTGCCGGCAGCCTCGTGCTCGCAAGAGGTGCAGGCGAGTGCGTCACAGGCGTGAGCGGCGGCTGAGTCGCCCTCCTGGGCCATGATTGTGGCGTCTTGCTTGGAGGCCATGCACATTGGAGAGCAACATCACGGGCAGAAGCACACTCCGGTGGCGGTGGTTGCCCGTTGGCACTCGAGGTCAGCGATGCAGGCATGCTCAGCCTCAAGGGTGGTGGCGCGGGCACGGTTGGTCTCATCGCCATGGGCGGCGACTACAGATGCAGTGGCACCGAAGAAAGGGAGGGCAGGATGGGGTTCCCAGACATGGTCGCAGCTGGGAGGAGATCCATGCTCAGGGTGCGCAGCCAAGGGGCTTGCAGTAGAGAAGCTAGGGCCGCGGAAATTGACTCTTGATACCATGAAAGCAATACGGTTGCACGGGAAATTAGTAGATTGATTATGAAGCCAAGTGGCAGGGGTACATACATAAGAGTAATCAATCTATAATAACCATAATGAGCCAACAGCCCATGCGTCTATAGAGGCAGCTGACTGGCTGTCTAACAAAAGCAAGTAGTTGGAGCTACACATCACGGCTGAATGCAGGATGGTTCAATGCAAGAAGGCTGGGAACAATATTCTGCATTGTCCACACCCCCAATTGCATCTATGTTAGATTATGTTCATTTGCTTTTCTTGTAATCCTGTTGAGAACATTTGTTAGGTGTTTGGTTTAGTCGTGTAGAATCTTGGGTGGATAAGAGATGTGTGTGATCCACGCCAAGACCGCGCTCTGGTGTGTGGGCCTGTCGCGACGTCGTCTGTGCATGTCCCACGGTGTTCCGAAAGAAATGGATGATTGTGGAGATGTCGTGGCGGGGGGGGGGTGTGGAAGGCTTCAAGCCTATGTAAACCAAACAGAAATTCTAGAAAAGTTGCGCCAAGTTGGGCAGGAAATATCGCATGTTTGTTGCGTTCCTTTCTTCTAGTTCGCGTGCATTCGTTTGTGGCCGCAGTCACCATTCTAGGGCTACACCGCCATCAGTGTTTTGATCTAGTCTGAGCAATTGAGAGAGCTCGGTTCCAACATCTGGTGTCGGAGCAAGGGAGCCGGTGTAGATCAAGGTGAAGTTCATAGAATTCGAAGGAGGAGAAGGAGATTGGCGGCGAAAGTCCAAGTACCAGCTCGGTGTCAAGGAAAGCTCCCTAGTGTGGCTGATGCTCACTCGCACGAATTACGTGGAGTGGGCAATGTTGATGCAAATCAACTATGAGGCCATGGAGGTGTGGGAGGCGATTGATCCGAGTACTTTGGTCAAGTGGTCCATGGATCGTCAAGCTATGGGCGCGTTGATGCGATTTGTCCCCAAGGAGACGTGGGGAACCCTGGGCGCCAAGAAGACGGTGAAAGAGGTGTGGGAGGCAGTGCAGACCATGCGGGTTGGAGCACATCGGGTGAAGGAAGTTAGCGTTCAGAAGCTTCTGAAGGAATTCGAGAACATCGAGTTCAAGGAAGGAGAGAGCGTGGAGGACTTCGGCACGCAGATCACCAACCTCGTCGCCACCCTCAAGTCACTCGGTGAGACTGTTGATGATCCTCGTGTTGTCAAGAAGGTTCTGTGTGTGGTGCCGCCTCGATTCATTCAAATTGTTGTGTCAATTGAGATGTTTTGTGACACCAAGACATTGATGGTGGAAGATTTGGTGGGGCACCTATGCGTGGCTAAAGATCGCTTCGATGGCAAGGTTGAGCAGATCACTGACAAGGCTGGGCGTCTCTTGCTCATGGAAGAAGATTGGCTTGAGAAACACAAGCACCATTTCCAATCCAATCAAGGCCGAGATGGAAGCAGTGGTGGTGGCGGTTAGGGAATAGGCAAGGTGCCATATCGATCTGGTAGCGGTGGCTCAAGCAATACTGGTGCCATGAAGCTGACTCCGGAAGGCACACCGTGATGCAAAGAGAGGTGCAGGAACTGTGGCATTTATGGCCACTGGGCGCAGGACTGCAAGAAGCCGAAGAAAAAGAAAGAGGAGAAGCGCGAGGAGGCCAACATCGCAGTGAGTGCAAGTGATAATCCTGCACTGTTCCTGGTGGGCGAGCGGCGTGACGCGCTCACCAATGCAAGTGGTTCATCTCATGGAGAAGAATGTTGTGCCGGTGGAGTGCCCTGATGGTGTGTAGGTGCTGGACACTGGTGCCAGCAACCACATGACTGGCTGTTGCGCTGCGCTCTCACATCTTGACGAGGGTGTACGTGGGACGGTATGCTTCGGTGATAGCTCCAGTGTTGAAATCCATGGGCTTGGGTCCATGGTGATCTAAGGACGACAACAAGAACATAAGGTACTCACTAACATCTACTATATCCCAAAGCTCAAGAGTAACATTATCAGTTTGGGTCAACTTGAAGAAGAGGGGTATGAGGTATCTCTGAAAAATGGGAGATTGAGTGTATTTAATCAAAGGCATACTTTGTTGATCTCTGCTCCTAGAACTGCTAATCGTGTTCACATAGTCAAGTTTGGTTCAGTGTCACCTGTCTGTCTTCTGACAAAACTAGATGATGATGATTGGAAATGGCATGCACGTTTTGGTCAGCTGAATTTCAGATCACTTAGGGATCTTGGTAGAAAGGATATGGTGTTAGGCATGCCCATTGTTGATAGAGTGGAGCAGGTTTGTGATGGCTATGTACTAGGTAAACAGCATAAGGCTCCATTTCCAAGCACCAGTCAATTTCGTGCTAAGAAGGGACTATAATTATTTCACACTGATCTTTGTGGCCATATTACTCCACCTAGTCCTGGTGGCAAATCTTATTTTCTGTTAGTTGTTGATGACCACAACAGATTCATGTTGCTCAAGTCCAAGGATGAAGCACTGGCTTATTTTAAGAAGGTGAAGACAAGGGCAGAAACTGAACTTGAAGGAAAACTCAAAGCACTGAGAACTGACAGAGATGGTGAGTTCAACTCAACTCAGTTTAATGTCTTCTGCAATGAGTATGGAATCAGGCACTATACCACCACACCATACACTCCCCAGCAGAATTGGATGGTGGAGCATCGAAACTAGACAGTGGTTGAGATGGCAAGGTGCATGACGAAGAGTAAGGGTGTTCCATCTTGCTACTGGGGTGAAGTAGTAGCAACAGCAGTATATGTGTTGAATAGATCACCTACAAAAAGTATGGATGGTGTCACACCATATGAAGCTTGGCATGGCAAGAAGCCTAGAGTAGATCATTTGAGAATATTTGGTTGCATTGGTCATGTGAAGAAAGTTGGACCTGGAATCAAGAAGCTATTTGATAGATCACAGAAGATGGTGTTCATTGGCTATGAAGAGGGGACAAAGGGGTACAGGCTGCTAGATCCTGTGTCCAGGACTTTGCACATTAGCAGGGATGTTATATTTGAAGAAGATCAGGCCTGGGATTGGAAGAATCAAACTGCAGATCAAAACCAGCCTAAATACTTTGTTGTTGAATACCCTGTTACTGTTGCTGATCTAACAATAGAGCAAACAACAGCAGATTCAGTGCTGGGTAGTCCAGCTGCTGGCTCTCCTGTGTCAAGTTAGTCCCAACTCCAAACCATCTCCTGGAAGTTCTCAGGGGTCCACAGGTGTTCACACACTAGGGTGCATCCAGCTCTACAACACCAATAGAATTTCAGTGGGCAACCCCACCTCAAGGCCAATCTGCAGATTCTAAAGGAGTACCTCTAAGATACAGAACTCTGATAGAGTTGTTTGATCACATTGAGGAGGTGGAGGATTATGAATATAGTGGGTTATGTCTACTTGCAGCTGATGAACCTCTGAGTGTAGAGTAGGCTCTAGAAGAAACATGTTGGAAAGATGCCACTGAAGCTGAATTACAGGCTATCAGAGACAAAAACACTTGGTCTCTATCAAAATTGCCAAAAGATTATAGAGCAATTGGGTTGAAGTGGGTGTTCAAAGTCAAGAGAGATGCTGCTGGGAACATTGTGAAGCATAAGGCCAGATTAGTGGCTAAGGGGTATGCATAGAAACAGGGGGTGGATTATGATGAGGTGTTTGCACTAGTTGCAAGGATTCTGTTAGCTCTTGAAGCACATGGAGATTGGGAAGTGCATCACATGGATGTAAAATCAGTTTTCCTCAATGGTGATCTCCAAGAACAAGTGTATGTACACCAACCACCTGGTTTCTCAGATGCTAAATATGCTGGGAAGGTGCTTAAGTTGAACAAAGCTCTGTATGGGCTCAAACAGGCACCAAGGGCATGGAACGCTAGACTGGACCTGGAGCTAAAAGGCTTGGGGGGTTTTAGAGAAGCATAGTTGAACATGCAGTATATAAAAGAGGCACATGTGATTCTCTACTGCTAATTGGAGTATATGTTGATGATCTTATTATTTGTGGACGAAACAGCCAGAAAATAACTCAATTCAAAGATCAGATGAAGAAGACATTCAGTATAGGTGATCTTGGATTGCTTAGTTACTATTTGGGCATGGAGGTGAAGCAAGAGAAGAATCAGATTACTATTTGTCAGAAGGCTTATGTAGCAAAGATTGTTGAAATGTGTAATATGACAAGGTGTAATCCTGTTGATACTCCAATGGAGCAGAGAGTGAAGCTCACTACTGCAAAACCTAGTACCGAACTTGATGCTACCAGATACAGAAGTGTCATTGGGAGTTTGAGGTACTTGGTGAATACAAGGCCTGACATAGATTATGCAGTTGGCATTGCAAGCAGATTCATGGAAGCACCAACCAAGGAACATTGGTTTGTAGTCGAGAATTGTGAGGTACATTGCTGGCACACTTGACTATGGGTGCAAGTTTCAGAAAGGAGAATTGGGGTATGCTGACAGTGACTGCTCAGGTGATTTGGTTCACAGAAAGAGCACATCTGGGATAATCTTCTACCTTGGTTCAAACCTGGTGACTTGGGCTTCACAGAAACAGATGGTGTTAGCTCTATCATCTTGTGAAGCTGAGTATACTACTGCAACTTTGGGAGCTTGTCAGGGAGTGTGGCTGTGTTGGCTGATAGCAGAACTGGTGGGTGGTGAAGTTCAAAAATTCAGACTTCTTATTGACAACAAGTCAGCTATTGAGTTGGCTAAGAATCTTGTGTTTCATGAGAGGAGTAAACATATTGATACTCGGTTTCATTACTGCTGAACGATAGCCAGCAGGCTTAGATTCCTTGATGAGAGAATTACAGAGGGGATTAAAGTTATATGAGAGAGGAGGATGGCCCAAGGGGCCAGCCGAGTCTGAACACGACTCAAGGGGCCAGCTGGGTGAGAACCCGACACAACAAGCTAGGCTAATCAATGGCTATATTACACAAGTAACTAGGAGATTATACTAAATAGCAATTATTTCTAACCCCCCCGCAGTCGGAGCGTCGGTGGAACGGACGTTCAGACTGGAGCGAAAATCCATGAAGATGGAGGAGGGAAGGCCCTTGGTGAAGACGTCGGTGAACTGCGATGTGGTGGGTACATGTAGAACACGAAGAACACCCATGGTGACTCGTTCACGGATGAAGTGGAGGTCGATTTCCACGTGCTTGGTGCTCTGATGTTGCACGGGGTTGGAGGAGAGGTAAATGGCGCTAACATTGTCGCAGTAGACAAGGCATGCAGAGTCCAGGGGATGATGAATCTCCTTGAGTAGCTGTCGCAGCCAAATGACTTTAGCAACGTCGTTGGCAACAGCCTGATATTCAGCCTCGGCGCTGGATCGGGAGACGGTGGGCTGCCGCTTGGAGGACCAGGAGATCAGGGTGTCCCCGAGGAAAACTGCATAGCCGGAGGTGGAGCGACGGGTGTCCGGGTAGCCTGCCCAATCAGCGTCAGTGTACACATGAAGCTGTGTTGGGGCTGTGCGGGGGATGACCAGTCCATGACCGAGAGAGCCCTGGAGATAGCAAAGAATCCTTTTGGCAGCAACAAGATGAACTTCACACGGGGCATGCATATGAAGGCATACTTGTTGAATAGCGTAAGCAATGTCCGGCCTGGTGAACGTGAGGTACTGGAGGGCGCCCACCAGGCTACGGTAGCTGGTGGGGTCAGCAACAGGAGGGCCGGCATCAGCAGGAATCTTTGCACAAGTGTCAACTGGGTTGGAGCAGGGCTTGCAATCGCTCATGCCATGGCGAGCGAGGATGTCTAGTATGTATTGGCGCTGCGAGAGGATGACTGAATCCTTGTGGCGCTGAACTGAAATGCCAAGGAAGTGATGCAGAGGGCCGAGATCCTTCATGGCGAACTCCTTTTTCAATGCAGCAATAACATGGTGAAGGAGCTGCTGTGATGATTAAGGATGAAAATGGAACGGAAATATCCCGAACCGAACCACATCGTTTTCTGTATTTCATCCGATCGAATTCGTATTTTTGTGTCTGACTTTATCGTTTTCGCTTTCATTTTCATATTTTAAATGTAAAAGTAGAAAACGGTTTTGACATTTTCCAACTGTTTTCTACTTTTCTACTTTTAATTCGGAATATCCCGAATTCAAAATTCAGTTTAAACCGAATTTTGTTGTCAATCATTACTGTCCAGGCAATTAGGCAAAGGCAAGTGTGGAGCACTGTTGCCCATTGGTCGCATTATATAGGCAGCTCACCCCCGTCGCATCTCCCTCAGTCATCGAAGTAGGACTAATCGCCTCACACGGTGCTGTATGCTTGCATGGCTGCATCTGGCTTCACGCGACGCTGTTGTTGCATCGCATGTGACTGGGCCGACCAAAAGAGAGAGAGCTAGAAGGGCCATACGTTTGAAAGCTCTATGTTTGGTGTTGGTAATTAGTGACAATGCCTAAGTACTAATCCTATGCCTAAGTTGTTTGTAGCATATGAGGATTAGTACATTCCAAGGTTGGTGGCAAGATGGAAATGGTGATCATGATGGCCACACTTGGATTTGGACGCAACCCTACATGATCAAGGCAAAGGTATATGCTTAAGGGTTGTGTTTTAGTAACCAAGACACCTAGTGGGTGTGATTACATTATAGGATAGATAGCCGTACTATAAAGAGGGGAATGACGCGGCTATTGAACTCCTAAGTGCCTCTAGGTGTGCATTTCATAATCATATGCATTTGGATAGAACAAATAACACCTCGAAAAATGATTGTGAAAATGCTAACACACTCGCACATGACGTGATCACTTGGTGGTGTTAGCACATTTGCGAAGGCGGTGGAGTTTGAGCGGTAGAGAGAGTTTGAGCGGTAGAGAGGGTTTGAGCGGTAGAGAGGGTTTGCGCATCCGGTCGGTGCTTCGCGAAAGTAGCCATTGTGTGATCGGCGCGTCCGGTCCGCGCGACCAGCGCGTCCGGTCAGTGCGACTGCAGCTGTTTCAAGTTCCTAACGGCTATATTCGAAGGGGTACGTCTATAAATACTCGTTGGCCGGCTCAAGGCTCTCTCCCTTGGATTTTTGACATACTTGTGAGCACTTTGAGCTAAGCAACTCCCCTCTCACTCATCTCTCTTGCTTCTTTGCATATTCGAAGTGAGATTGAGTGATCCAAGTGCATTTGCATTGTGAGATAGCATCTAGTTGGCACTTGGTGGTTGATTTGCTGCGGGATTCTTGTTTCTCTTGGTGGTTGCCACCACCTAGACGGCTGGAGCAGCTTGGAGGCGTTGGCAAGAGTTGGTGATTGTTCTTGGCCGCCTCCGGTGATTGTGAGGGGTTTGTGCCTACCTCGGCGAAGCGCCAAAGGCAACATTAGTAAATTGCTCGTGTCATTGCAACCTTTTACCATTTGGTAGGTTCTTGTGGCGCCTTTTGAGAGGCTCGGTGTGAGACCGATTAGCCACCGAATCATGTGGTGAAGAGGGACACAACAGGGACTAGCGTGCCGGCAAGCACGTGAACCTCGGGATAAATCTTCGTGTCATCACTTTCATATTGTGATTGATTGATCCCGGTGTTCGGTTGTCTTGGTATTCATTGTTGATCATATTGGTTGGCTCAATACTTCGCCCCTCGGTGAAACTCTCCTAACTCAACTTCGCATTACTTTCTTAGTTATCTTTGCTAGCTATTTAGCTTTGCTAGAGTAGCTCTTTTGTGTAGCTTGCTAGTTGTAGTTGTAGTTACCTTCTCAGTTTGTCTTGTGCGGTTGAGTGCCCTTATACTAGAATTGTGAATTGGATAGGTGGCTTGCAAACACCCCGTAGGCTAAGCAAAACTCGCATCTCGCTATTTGTTGTATTGATAAAATTGTTTAGCTTGTCTTTGTAGAAAATTTTAAAAGGCTATTCACCCCCCTCTAGCCATCAAGACCTTTCAAGTGGTATCGGAGCCGTAGTCACCGTTTGCAAGGCTTAACAACCTCGGTGCAAGATGGCTCAAGTTATGTTCAATCATGTTAATGGCAAGCCTCCATTCTTTGATGGTGTCTCTTCCTTTGATCATTGGAAAAGGAAGATGAAGCAATATCTAGGCAATATACATGAGAAGGTTTAGGATGTGACCAAAGAAGGATACATCATTCTTGATGAAGAAAATCTCACTATAAATGATCGCATCAACAAACAATGCAACACGGCGGCACTTGACACAATCTACCGCGCCATTGATGACAAAGTATTTGAGCAAATCAAAGATCTTGAAAAGGCAAATGAGCTTTGGATAAGGCTTGAAGAAACATATGAAGGCACTTCAATGGTAAAAAGTGCCAAGCTATATATGCTCAAGGACAAGTTCTCCACTTTCAAGATGAAGGATGATGAATCCATCCCGGAGATGTTCTATAGGCTCCAAGTCATTGTCAATGATCTCAAGGGGCTTGGAGAGAAGGTTGATGACAAGGACTTCTCACACAAGTTCTTGATGTGTTTACCCAAGAAGTTTGCCACCTTGAGAAGAATGATCTTTAGAGAGGAATTGGACAAGGTCAAACCAACCGATGTGCTTGGAGATATAATGACCGATGCCCAATACAATGATGATGAAGATGAGGTAGAAGAGAAGAAGGAGACCAAGGTCAAGCAAGAGAAGCCCATTGCATTCAAGGCTTCATCTTCTAAGGGCAAGAGCAAGGTGGAGAGTGATGATGCTGATCCATTCGATGATGAGACCATGGCCCTCCTAGTGCATAAGATGGGGAGGTTCATGAAGAAGAAAGGATATGGGGCAAGGAAGAGAAGGGACTTCATGAAGGCAAAGGAGGTGCTTTGCTACAATTGCAATAGCCCTGATCATGTAGTGGCAAAGTGCCCCTATGAAGACAAAAGATATCATGATAGGGAGTTGAAGTTGAAGAAGAACAAGAAGGACAAGAAGGAGAAGAAAGAGAAGAAGAGCTTCACTATCAACAAGAAAAAGAAGGGTGGTGGTTATGTGGTCACTTGGGATAGTGACAACTCCAATAGTGATGATGATGAAAGCTCTAGTGATGATGAGAGGACCACTCGGCGAGCCATTGCAAGCATCGCCCTCTCCAACAAGTCATCCATCTTCGACACTACATCGACATGCCTTATGGCCAAGCCTACCAAGGTAAAATATGATGATAGTGATGATGATTCTTGTGCTAGTAATGGTTGTAGGAGTGATGATGAGGAGGATGAGGACTACTCCAAGGATAATCTATTGGGCATAATAGATCAAATGAGCAAGGGCTACAAGAGGACAACCAAGAAATACAAAATCTTGAAACAAGAGCTCATTGCCAAGAGCAATGAAAATGTTGCCTTGATGGAGGAGCTTGTTGCTCTCAAAAAGAGTAAGGAGTGCAAAGGAATTGAACAAGAGCTCAAAGCTCTTAGGAAATCCTTTAATGAGTTAGAGGCCTCTCGTGAGTGTCTAAAGGAAGACCACGAGGACCTTGAAGTTGCTCACACTAGGCTTAAGGAAGCCCACTCCACTCTACTTGAGCTCATCAAGGAAAATGACCTCAAGTTGGAGAAGTTCATGAAGGAAGCTAAGGAGGAGAAAGTGATTGTCACTTGTGATATTGGACTAACATGTGATATTATTGATGATTCTTTATTTGTTAGTCCTACTAATGCTTCATGTAGCTCATCATCATCCACCACAACCAACTCTATCTCTACTACTAGTGATTCATCACTTGCGGTTGAGAATGAGACTCTCAAGAGAGAAGTGGATGATCTCACCCGCGCATTAGGCAATGCCTATGGTGGGGACGCCTGCTTGCTAAAATGCTTGGGTAGCCAAAGGTTCTCTCTTAACAAAGAGGGTTTGGGCTATACTCCCAAGAAGGGCAAGGCGGCCTTTGCTACTCCAAAGTCTCGCTTTGTGAAGAGCAATGGTCGTTATTGCAATAGATGCAAGCAAGTTGGGAATCTAGAGATTAATTGTAATAAAATGAACAAGAACAACAACAAGTTTCATGCTAAAATGGATTACATTCCTTTTGATTCTTGTTATGTGCTTACCAAGGGTGAGAAAGGTGTCCATGCTAGGTTTGTTGGTACACCAATTGTGGGTCCAAAGAAGAAGGCCATTTGGGTACCAAAGAGCTTAGTTACTAACCTCCAAGGACCCAAACAAGTATGGGTACCTAAGAAACATTAATTTGTCTTGTAGGTCAATTACAAGGCCGGAGGAAGGCATTGGGTGCTTGATAGTGGGTGCTCTCAACATATGACCGGTGATTCAAGAATGTTCAACTCTCTCAAATCAAATGATAGTGGCATTGATAGTATCACATTTGATGACAATAGCAAGGGTGATGTGAAGGCTCTTGGAAGGATTGCAATCTCAAATGATCATAGCATTTTCAATGTGCTCCTAGTTGAAAAGTTGAACTTCAATCTTCTCTCGGTTGCTGAATTGTGTGATCTTGGTTTCAAGTGCATATTTGGTGTTGATGATGTGGAGATAGTTAGTGTTGATGGCTCCAACTTGATCTTCAAGGGCTTTAAATATGAGAATCTATAATTGGTTGATTTCATTGCTAGTGACACTCAACTTTCAACTTGTTTACTCACCAAATCAAGTATGGGTTGGTTATGGCATAGAAGACTTGGTCATGTCGGCATGAAGCAATTGAACAAGTTAGTGAAGCATGACTTAGTTAGAGGCTTGAAGGATGTCACATTTGAGAAGGATAAGCTATGTAGTGCATGTCAAGCTGGAAAATAAGTAGGCAACACTCATCCATTGAAAAGCATTATGAGTACTTCCAAGGCATTTGAGTTGTTGCACATGGATCTATTTGGGCCAACTACATACACAAGCATTGGTGGCAACAAGTATGGCTTTGTGATTGTGGATGACTTCACTAGATACACATGGGTATTCTTTCTTGTGGACAAGAGTGATGTATTTGACATATTCAAGAAGTTCATCAAGAGGGTACAAAATGAGTTTGAGACCACAATCAAGAAAGTGAGAAGTGACAATGGAAGTGAGTTTAGAAACACAAGAGTTGATGAGCTATGTGAGGAGCTTGGAATCAAACATCAATTTTCGGCCAAGTATACACCTCAATCAAATGGCCTAGTTGGGAGGAAGAATAGAACCTTAATTGATATGGCAAGATCAATGTTGAATGAGTATAATGTGAGTCATTCCTTTTGGGCCGAAGCAATCAACACGGCTTGTTTCTATAGCAACCGCCTCTATTGCCACAAGTTCTTAGAGAAGACACCATATGAGATCTTAAATGGAAGAAAGCCCAACATTGCATACTTTCGGGTATTTGGTTGCAAATGCTACATCTTGAAGAAGGGCACTAGATTGAGCAAGTTTGAGAAGAAATGTGATGAAGGATTCTTACTTGGTTACTCCACTACTAGCAAAGCTTATAGAGTTTGGAATTTGGCTAGTGGTTTACTTGAGGAAGTTCATGATGTTGAGTTTGATGAAACAAATGGCTCTCAAGATGAAGAAGATAACTTGGATGATGTGAGAGGAACTCAATTGACCAATGCAATGAAAGAAATGGATACTAGTGATATTAGGCCAAAGCAAGTGATTGATGTAGATGACTACAAAGATCAAGTGCTCCAAAGTCCAATTACACAAGCTAGGGGTTCTCTTGTGCAAAATCAATCTAGTACATCATCTCAAGTGCAACAAGATCAACAAGTGGCTAGTTCATCATCTCCAACTCATGATCAACATCAACATCCAAGCAATCAAGTGCAAGTGCTTCAACCAACCAACATTGCTAGAGACCATCCATTAGATTCCATCATTGGTGACATACAAAGGGGAGTTCAAACTAGATCAAGATTGACATCATTTTGTGCTCACTCTTCTTTTGTGTCAATGGAAGAACCCAAGGACATTGATAAAGCATTGAGAGATCCGGATTGGGTAAATGCAATGCATGAAGAGCTCAACAACTTCAAGATAAATGAAGTATGTGAACTAGTTGAGAGGCCTAAGGATCATAATGTCATTGGAACAAGATGGGTCTTTCGCAACAAGCAAGATCAAGATGGAATAGTAGTAAGGAACAAAGCAAGACTAGTGGCTCAAGGTTACACACAAATAGAGGGTCTTGACTTTGGTGAAACTTATGCCTCGGTTGCAAGATTGGAAGCAATTAGGATCTTACTTGCCTATGCTTGTGCTCATAATATCAAGCTATATCAAATGGATGTGAAGAGTGTATTTCTCAACGGGTACATTCAAGAGGAGGTGTATGTGGAGCAACCTCCCGGTTATGAAGATGACAAGAAACCCAATCATGTCTACAAATTGAGAAAAACTTTGTATGGATTGAAGCAAGCACCTAGAGCATGGTATGAAAGATTGAGGGACTTCTTGCTAACCAAAGGATTTGTCATGGGCAAAGTGGATACTACTCTATTCACCAAGAAGATTGGGAAAGACTTGTTTGTGTTGCAAATATATGTTGATGATATCATATTCGGTTCAGCCAATCAAGATTATTGTAATGAGTTTGGAAAAATGATGGCAAAGGAATTTGAAATGTCAATGATCGGTGAACTTAGTTTCTTTCTTGGACTTCAAATCAAACAAATGAAGGAAGGAACATTTGTGAGCCAAACCAAGTACATCAAAGATATGCTCAACAAGTTTGGCATGGAAGATGCAAAGGGCATTACAACCCCAATGGGCACTAGTGGAAGTTTGGATAGTGACAAGAGTGGCAACATGGTGGATCAAAAGCTTTATAGATCAATGATTGGTAGCCTACTCTATGTGACGGCATCAAGACCCGATGTGATGTTTAGTGTATGCATGTGTGCAAGATTTCAAGCCTCACCAAGAGAAAGTCATTTGAAGGCAACAAAGAGAATATTGAGGTATTTGAAGCATACACAAGATGTTGGATTATGGTATCCCAAAGGTGCAAGCTTTGAGCTAGTTGGATATTCGGATTCCGACTATGCCGGTGACAAAGTGGAGAGAAAGAGCACTTCCGGGACTTGTCAATTGTTGGGAAGATCACTTGTCCCATGGTCATCCAAGAAGCAAAATAGTATTTGCACTATCTACCGCCGAAGCCGAATACATCGTCGCGGGTAGTTGTTGTGCACAAATCTTGTGGATGAAGGCAACATTGAATGATTTTGGAATCAATTTCAAGAATGTGCCATTGCTATGTGACAATGAAAGTGCCGTGAAGCTAACCAACAATCCGGTTCAACATCAAAGAACAAAGCATATTGATGTTCGTCATCATTTTATTAGAGATCATCAACAAAAGAGTGACATTGCTATTGAGAGTGTGGGCATCGAAGATCAACTAGCCGATCTATTCACCAAGCCACTTGATGAGAAGAGATTTCACAAGCTAAAGAATGAGTTGAACATAATTGACTTCTCCAACATGAGTTGATGCACCCCATATATGACATGCCTCTCCTTCGAGCCCCAAGGTATAATTGGTTGACATGTCATACATTCTATACTAAGGACATATTTAGTGCATCTAGTCATGATTTCTTATGTTCTAAGCTCATTCATGGAAATCAAATGAATTTGAAGTTTATATGGTGCCACTATTGTTTCCATGACTTGTATGATCTAGTGGTAGCATATAACTTGTTTAAGTAGCTTGTGATCCTAAGTGTTTAATCTAGAAAACTTGTCTAAATATTTGCTTCAACATGGTGCATGATAACCCTTCTAGTGAGGTGTGAAGAAGCTTGCCCTTGGTTCAAATCGAAGCAGTTTATTTATACAAGTAATCTAGGTTGAATCACAAACTTGATCCTCACCCCATAATTCAACATGATAATCTATCTAAAATTGGTCCCTTGTGGTCATTGGTGCCAAAGGGGGAGAAAATATTGTTCACAAAGATAGATTCTAAAGGGGGAGAATACCTAAAGGGGAAAATTGATAAAAGAAGGGGATCAACTAAAAATTTTTGAGCACACAAGTAGGGGGAGCAAGCTCTTAAACATGAATGTTGCATTTCTTTGTGCACTTCATATGTATGATGCATTTCTTTTTCTCTGATACTTTACTTGTGTGGTGACTTGCTAGTATAATTTGAATGATTTATTGAAGTACTAGCATGAATAGGAAGTAGTTAGATTTTTCTTGCTTCATGTTTTTCAAAGTGGTACTAGAGCCTTGCTTATAATGTTGATCTCACGAGGTTTCTAGTTTTGTTTGTGCTTTTTCCAAGTGGTATCTAACTACACAAGGTGCTAAGATGGTGTTTATCGCTATGCCAATGGTATCACGCTTCAAAGGTCTATAATCTAAAACACTTAGCACATATTGGCAGTCAATGCTCCTAATCTTTCCTATCTAACATGTATGCTTCCAAAATCCAAACATATAGCATACATATAGGGGGAGCCATTGCTATCAATATGAATTCATGATTACTTGTCCATACTTCTTACACATGGTAATATACTTGGACAATGTGACATGAGTTCAATCAAAATTTTATCATAATATCTTTGTGAAAGGGTTGTCACCAATTACCAATAAGGGGGAGATTGAAAGCTCTATGTTTGGTGTTGGTAATTAGTGACAATGCCTAAGTACTAATCCTATGCCTAAGTTGTTTGTAGCATATGAGGATTAGTACATTCCAAGGTTGGTGGCAAGATGGACATGGTGATCATGATGGCCACACTTGGATTTGGACGCAACCCTACGTGATCAAGGCAAAGGTATATGCTTAAGGGTTGTGTTTTAGTAACCAAGACACCTAGTGGGTGTGGTTACATTATAGGATAGATAGCCGTACTATAAAGAGGGGAATGACGCGGCTATTGAACTCTTAAGTGCCTCTAGGTGTGCATTTCATAATCATATGCATTTGGATAGAACTAATAACGCCTCGAAAAATGATTGTGAAAATGCTAACACACTCGCACATGATGTGATCACTTGGTGGTGTTAGCACATTTGTGAATGCGGTGGCATTTTCGAGGAATTGAAATGCCTATTTTCCACTACGCCGGAAGTCACAAATCAAACAGAAGCGAACAGAGGTCACAGTGGTGATCGGACGCTGGACCGGACGCGGTCTCTGTTTGATCGGACATGTCCGGTCAGTGTTCAGCGTTTGCGCGTGTTTCAGCTTTTTGATCGGATGCGCAGCGCGTCCGGTCACTGTCGACCGGACGCGTCCGGTCGATCAGGGAGCTTACTGGACTCCAACCGGACGCTGACACTATGGCGTCCAGTCAGTTCTGCAGCGCGTCCGGTCGCTATTTCGTTGTGCGCTCCTCAGGCTTGACCAGCGTGTCCGGTCAGTCACGGGACCAGCGCGTCCGGTCGGTGCTTCGCGAAAGTAGCCGTTGTGTGATCGGCGCGTCCGGTCCGCGCGACCAGCGCGTCCGGTCAGCGTGACTGCAGCTGTTTCAAGTTCCTAACGGCTATATTCGAAGGGGTACGTCTATAAATACTCGTTGGCCGGCTCAAGGCTCTCTCCCTTGTATTTTTGACATACTTGTGAGCACTTTGAGCTAAGCAACTCCCCTCCCACTCATCTCTCTTGCTTCTTTGCATATTCGAAGTGAGATTGAGTGATCCAAGTGCATTTGCATTGTGAGATAGCATCTAGTTGGCACTTGGTGGTTGATTTGCTGCGGGATTCTTGTTTCTCTTGGTGGTTGCCGCCACCTAGATGGCTGGAGCAGCTTGGAGGCGTTGGCAAGAGTTGGTGATTGTTCTTGGCCACCTCCGGTGATTGTGAGGGGTTTGTGCCTACCTCGGCGAAGCGCCAAAGGCAACATTAGTAAATTGCTCGTGTCATTGCAACCTTTTGCCATTTGGTAGGTTCTTGTGGCACCTTTTGAGAGGCTCGGTGTGAGACCAATTAGCCACCGAACCACGTGGTGAAGAGGGACACAACGGGGACTAGCGTGCCGGCAAGCACGTGAACGTCGGGATAAATCTTCGTGTCATCACTTTCATATTGTGATTGATTGATCCCGGTGTTCGGTTGTCTTGGTATTCATTGTTGATCATATTGGTTGGCTTAATACTTCGTCCCTCGGTGAAACTCTCCTAACTCAACTCCGCATTACTTTCTTAGTTATCTTTGCTAGCTATTTAGCTTTGCTAGAGTCGCTCTTTTGTGTAGCTTGCTAGTTATAGTTGTAGTTACCTTCTCGGTTTGTCTTGTACGGTTGAGTGCCCTTATACTAGAATTGTGAATTGGATAGATGGCTTGCAAACACCCCGTAGGCTAAGTAAAACTCGCATCTCGCTATTTGTTGTATTGATAAACTTGTTTAGCTTGTCTTTGTAGAAAATTTTAAAAGGCTATTCACCCCCTCTAGCCATCAAGACCTTTCAACGTTGTTGCTATCCTTTCTAGTTTAGTACTGATGGCATCTCAAATTTTCCTTTTTTTATTTTTTTCTTTTCTTTTTTTCTCTTGTCAAAGAAACCAAATTGATAAGTCTGCTCTCTTGCACTCGAAATTTGCCACGATGGCACTTGTTAATTCTTATACATTGTGGATCGGTATTCCGTATTGAATTTTCGTATACCGACCGTGTTCGATATAATTTCGCTCAAATGGGTTCGTTTTTGAAATTCTCGATATTCCGTAAGTTCGCGTTCGTTTTCGTGTCCAGCTTTACCATTTTTGCTTTCGTTTTCATATTCAAATGTAAAAGTAGAAAATGGTTGAGGAGTTTTCCGACCGTTTCCAACCGTTTTCATCCTTAGTGATGGTGCTGTGAGGACAATATCGTCCACATATAAGAGCAAGAAGACAGTCTCTGTACCGTGGCTGTATATGAAGAGAGAAGTGTCGGACTTGGATTTCAGTGAACCCCAGAGAGACCAAAAAAGAAGCAAACCGGCTGTACCAGGCCCGCGGGGCTTGCTTTAATCCGTAGAGGGATTTATTGAGCCGGCAGACATGCTCTGGCAGGGTAGGATCAGCAAACACGGTAGGCTGAGAGCAGTAGACAGTCTCTAAAAGTGTGCCGTGCAGGAAAGCATTCTTCACATCAAGTTGATGAATGGGCCAATCCTTGGAGTGTGCTAGTGTGATGACTGTTTGAACAATGGCTGGCTTGACAACAGGACTAAAAGTTTCATCATAATCAACACCGGGGCGTTGAGTGAAGCCCCGAAGTACCCAATGAGCCTTGTAGCATTCCATGGAGCCATCAGCATTGAACTTGTGCTTGAAAATCCATTTCCCAGTAACCACGTTGGCCTTGGCAGGATGTGGGACAAGATCCCAAGTGTGGTTGGCCTGAAGTGCTGCATATTTGTCTTCCATGGCCTGGCGCCAATGAGGATCAGCAAGAGCATCACGGCAGGACCATGGGAGTGGAGAGAGGGCCTCAGCGTGTAGAGCGAGGCGAGGCTACCGGTACTCTGTTTTTCCATGGGTCGCCATATTATGGGAGTTGGCGACCGGCGGAATGGAGACAGCACCATCCGGGATCGAAGGGTCGCTCTTGACATAGCGTGGTGGAGACGGGATCGTGCTGGATCGTCGAGTAGAGGTCCCTGCCGGGCGTTCAAGGGCTAGGGCAGGGACAGGAGAACGCCTGCTATAGACGTGAATGATGGGCGACTTCTGAGGAGGAGCCCCACCGGACACGGTCGGCTGTGCTGGAGAGGAGGGCGTGTGGTCAGGGGGCCTTGGAGACATGGGTGCCTGAACAGGGGACCCCCCCGGAGGTGTCGATGGTAGAGAATGGAAACCAGGGGGTCCTGGGCGCCGGTGTGGCGGTGTGGGCCAGCGCCCGGGGAGGTGGTGGCCGGGGGACAGCAGCTCCGAAAGTACCAACAGGAAGAGGAGATACTGGTAGAGCGTCGTCGTCAGTTAGAAAATCGAGTTCCTACGGAGGTGGGGAGGGCCAGCTGTGGGAAAAAAGGAAAGGTTGTCTCGTCGAAGACAACATGGCAGGAAATGATGACCCAGTTAGTGGCGAGGTCAAGACACCGGTAGCCCTTGTGATCCGGTGGATAGCCAAGGAAAGCACAGAGAGTAGAGCGAGGGGCAAGCTTGTGAGGAGTGGTGGCAGAAAGTTTGGGATAGCAGGTGCACCCAAACGCTCGAAGATCATGATAAGAGGGGAGGCAGCCATGGAGGGCGAAGAAAGGGGTGCTCATGTTTAGAGTTTTGGTGGGGAGGCTGTTGAGAATATAGGTGGCAGTGGCAAGAGCATCAGCCCAGTAGACAGGAGGCATGGAAGCCTGGAAGAGGAGGGTGCGGGTGATGTTGTTGATGGTGCGGATCATGCGCTCGGCTTTCCCGTTTTGCTGGGAGGTATAGGGGCACGACAGGCGAAGGGTAGTGCCATGATCAAGGAAGAAAGCGCGGGAGGCAGAGTTGTCGAATTCGCGACCGTTGTCACATTGGACTGATTTAACAGTGCAACCGTATTGTGTAGACACATGAGCAAAGAAATGGGCAATAGTGGGAAAAGCATCAGACTTGACATGAAGAGGAAAAGTCCATAGAAAATGGGAGCAATCATCAAGAATGACTAAATAATATTTAAAACCAGAGACACTAATAGTAGGAGATGTCCACAGGTCACAATGAGTTAAGTTGAAATTCTTGGAGGTTCTAGACATAGAAGTAGCAAAAGGAAGGCGAGTATGACGCCCAAGCTGACAAGCATGGCAGAGGGCGTCGTCTTCAGGTTTGCTACAGACAATGGAGGAAGTCTGAATGAGGTTCTAAAGAGTTGCCTTGCCAGGGTGCCCAAGGCGCCGGTGCCAAGTAGTCAGAGAAGGAGTGGCGACGAGAGCGCACGGCCTAGCAGTTAATGACGGCAGCTGTAGGGTGTAGATGGGCCCTATGCTGTCATATCTGAGGAGGGTGTTCCTGGTACGGAGATCCTTCACAGAGACACCAAGAGGGTCAAATTCAACAGAAACGAGATTATCAGTATTAAATTTTCGAACAGAAAGGAGATTTCTAATGATGTCAGGGGCTACAAGGACATTATTGAGGCGAAAGGGGCCAAGAAGGATAGAATAACCGATGCCAACAATGGGAAGAGTGGCACCGTTGCCCACGATAATGGAGGAAGGAAAAACAGAGGAGGGTGATGCGGTGACCATACCAGGGTTGGCAGTGATATGGGAGGAGGCACCCGAGTCGATCACCTAGTCGGAGGAACATGGCGGCGGGGTGAGGGAGACGGTGCTGAAGGCGCTGGCGAGGCCCTCCGGCGACCATGGCATCCAAGCGGGAGGTGGCTGTGGGTAGTAGGTCCCAGAGCTTGGCGGTGGAGCGAAGTATGCAGGGGGCGCCCCGGCCATCAGAGCCTGCTGTGGAGGAGCGGGCTGGATGGTGCGTGGCGGAGGGCCACGAACCCCACCGGCGATGGACCCTGGCCACATGTGGATGGAGCCAGTCCACGGATTGAGGAACGATGGCCATTGTTGTGGAGGAGTGGCCGAGGTGGTGCTGCCTTGCGCACCACCCGGAGAACCACCAGAGCTGTGTCCGCCGCGGCGGCGTCTGCAGCGGGAGTTGTTGAAGGGCTGCCCAGCGGCAGTCTATCCAGCAACAGCCCCGCGGGTGTTGTTGAAGACCTGCCCAGCGGCAGTCTGTGCAGCAGCAGCCTGAGGACGAGGCGGTGTAGGGGACGTCGGGGTGGGTGCCTTGGTGGAGTTGGTGGCGGTGACGAGGGCCAAAGGAGGGACGAAATGCGTCCCCATGTTGAGCTCAGCCAACCGGAGGTCAGCACGAACGTCAGCGAAGGGTGGGAATGGCTTCTGTCGGGTGATGAGTTGGGACATGAACTGAAACCATTCATTGAGGCCCCGCAGGACGTTGAGCACTAGAGTGCGGTCCTGGACAGGCTCGCCGAGGTCGGCCAGGGCATCGGCCATGCTTTTCATCTTGCGGCAGTAGTCATCGACGGAGAGAGCACCTTGACAGAGGGTGCGAAACTCGGAGTCGAGGAGCATGGCGCGAGATTCGCGGTTGTTGAGGAACTGCTGCTCAAGGCCGAGTGAGGCCTCTCGGGCAGTGGGGGCGTCGTGCTCGTGGATGACGTCCAGGAGGTCGGCGGAGATGGTGTTGAAAATCCAAGACAGGACAACACAGTCCATGCGCGACCATGCCGGATCGTAGGGGCGGGGAGCGTTGCTGAGGACGTGCTCCTTCAACACGAAGCGGCCGAGGATGAGGAGAACATAGCCACGCCATCTGGAGTAGTTGGAGGCTTGAAGATCAAGAACTATAGGGATTAAGTTCCTGATGTTCTGGACTGCAGCCACCTAACTATGGAGGCGGGCAACAGCCTCTGCTTCAGAGGAGGCGGAGTAGGTGTCGTCGTCGTCGTCCTCACCCAGGAACTCAGTGCGGACATGAGTCCGGAGGGCCGCAGCCTGCTGCTCCAGGGCGTCAGCCGCCGCGCGCTCCTTGTCAAGTGCGTCGGCGGCGGACTTGAGGAGGGTGGCCTCCTCCTCGAGCTGCTGGTTGCACTCGGAGTTGGTGGAGCGCAGGGAGGAGGCCTCGTCTTCCAGGCGCTTGGCCGCCGAGAGAGCTTCATCACGAAGCTTGGCCGCAGTAGCCGCGGTGGAGGAGCCCGAGGCGGCCATGAGCACTCGCAGCGATGGCAGGGAGGCGCGCGGGCGCAAGTGGAGACGGAGGGAAGAGATATGCAGCGGCGGCGGGCACGCGCGCGAGGGGAATCGCGTGGCAGCGGCGGGCGCACGCGGAGGATCGCGTGGCGGCGGGCGCGCGCGCGGAGAATCGCGCGGCGGCGGCGATGGGCGCGCGGGCGAGAAGAATCGCGCGGCTGAGCGCGCGAGGAGGGAGCGGAAGCGATTGGATCAGTTGTTTTAGTCTGATACCATGCTGAACGATAGCCAGCAGGCTTAGATTCCTTGATGAGAGAATTACAGAGGGGATTACAGTTATATGAGAGAGGAGGATGGCCCAAGGGGCCAGCCGAGTCTGAACACGACTCAAGGGGCCAGCTGGGTGAGAACCCGGCATAGCAAGCTAGGCTAATCAATGGCTAGATTACACAAGTAACTAGGAGATTATACTAAATAGCAATTATTTCTAACAATTACATCCGAGACTGCATAGAGAAGGACATGGTTGATGTTGATCATGTGGGAACAAACGAGCAGGTGGCTGATATTCTGATGAAGCCTCTTGGGAGAATTAAGTTCGTGGAGTTCAGACTGAAGCTTGGCGTCGTTCCGATGCAACAGGATTAAGGGGGTGAAATGTTAGATTATGTTCATTTGCTTTTCTTGTAATCCTGTTGAGAACATTTGTTAGGTGTTTGGTTTAGTCGCGTAGAATCTTGGGTGGATCAGAGATGTGCGTGATCCATGCCGAGACCGCGCTCTGGTGTGTGGCCCCGTCACGACGTTGTCTGTGCATGTCCCACAGTGTTCCGAAAGAAATGGATTATCGTGGAGGCGACATGGCGGCGGGGGTGGAAGGCTTCAAGCCTATGTAAACCAAATAGAAATCCCAGAAAAGCTGCGCCAAGTTGGGCAGGAAATATCGCATGTTGCGTTCCTTTCTTCCAGTTCGCGTGTGTTCGTTCGTGGCCGCGGTCACCATTCTAGGGCTGCGCCGGCACCGGTGTTTCGATCTAGTCTGAGCGATTGAGAGAGCTTGGTTCCAACAATCTAGGCCAGAATTTGCAGATTTGATCACTGTTGGGCTTACTGAAGGGCGAAGAGAGAGATCAAAGTCCAATAACATGATGTTGCCATTTTCCTGAACAAGAACATTTTCTGGTTCAAGATCACCATATATAATTCCAATGTAAGCAGCACCTCTGCTACATAGAACATTTTTTTCGAAAGCATGCACTTTGCATGTATTGCTCTAAGAGAAAAAGGAGTTTGAGTAACACACTTGCCATTCCCAAGGCGAGATGCCGCGGCGAAGGCAAGCAAAGCACACAACACAAATCACTGGCTCTAACGGTGCTACAAAGCTAGGTGTACTAACTAATGAAAAGATTTCGCGTCGAAGTTAAAAACAAGCAAGATCACTGGGGAGAGAACCTAAAACATCAAGATACCTAATCAGTGCCAAATAAGTTAAAGTCATTTTAATGAAGACAGAAAATAGTACAATTTTATAAATAGGTCACAATTTCAACATTAGCACCTAAAGCATTTCAAGTTACATGTCCAACCAATGAGTATCTAAATTACTGTAGAATTGTATCAGCATATGAATGCAACAAGAAACTTTTGAAGTGGCATACAACAATATCCCACCATCCCAATCGACAACAATAAACAGGTTTGCATTAGCACATGAAAATGCATAAACATGTCATATGCACCTGACCATGTGATTACAAACAATTTGGTGATAGACAAAATTGCAATGCAAACTTGTTGACCTGCAGAAAAGCTTGCGCAACTCCTGCTAAAAAAAGCTAACCAGCGAATTACGCAAGATATTGAACTTATGATTAGCAGAAATACATACTTTGCTGCTTGCTCTAAAAAATACTTTCCACTTTTCCAGGTTGCTATTGGTGAAGAGTATGAAAACTTATCTGTCTCAAAGTGAGTATATAGGGTTGGCAGAATTTCCATAACCAAGAACATTATCCCAGGACTTCACCACATGGATCGACTCCGACCTTTAATCATTCCCCTTGTGTAGCTTCGTGGTGGTGGCACTGCTCTCATGCTACTGCAGGAGCTCTCATCACTAATATAATGTCACTGTCCGTGCTCGCACAGCACATGCTACTCTTCCCTCTCTCAGTTAAATCAGCTCATGTACTCATCGTCATATTACCACTGGTCTTCCTCAAACTACTTGCCCCATCACTCACTTTAGCAGAAGCAAAGGCGTCACTTGTACTGCTCTTCTGAGTTCTGAGACATTTTCTTTTCCTTCCCATAACATTAAGTTTTCCTTCCACTTACAACTCTCACTAGAATCCCCATCTACGACCAGTGACTCATCACCCTGAATAATCCTTGTCCATTATTTGTCGACTTGAACTTCGACGTCTTCACCCGCATCTTTATTGCCAAAGAAATCATCAGCAACATCTGGCATAACAGGATCGGTCTGGGGGTAGTGGTGTCATGTCGCGTGTACCATATTTGTTCCCTCAACATCCATATTCGGTCCCTCTGCATGCATATTACATCCCGCGACATCGGTGTCCCTTGGGTTGCCAACGGCTCAAGGCACAGAACTACCCTCTCCATGTTTCGCCCAAATCAAGTAATCCTTCATAAAACCTCGGCAAACGAAATGAGAAATGATTTGTTCTGCATCCTCAAATACAATATCATTTTTGCAGTCGATGCACGGACAACCTCTATCCGGCATGACGGGTCTAATCTTGATATGTTTGTTTAAAATTATTGTAATTATTTGAATAAACTTAAATTATTATAATTTTGGACAATCTAGCAATAATTTCACAAAATAAATGTGCATTCTGATCACTTACTTATTTTCATAATGTCATGGTACATTATAAACACTAACAAATAATTTAAAATATTCATATGAATAACTTAACAATCTAGTTTAATGAATAAATCCACAATCAAAATCTAGATAACAATATTCCACATTCCACACTAATTGATGATTGATGTGATATTATCATTCTCTCTCTAAAACTTTTAAGCCAACTAATCTAATTTTTTAAGACAAACATGAAACCCTACGTCTAAGAATACTACCATTCTCTCCCTCTCTCTTCCATGAAACCCTAGGTCTAACTTTGACTCAAATTTAGAAGGATCCATGCAAAAAGAGACATGAGAGGCATCACTAATCCAAACCTTTTAAGACACTATTGAAGCCCTAGATTAAAACTCTACCACCATTCTCTCTCTCTCTCTCACAAAACACAACCATGAAACTCTAGATTGAGAAGTACTAATGCAAAAGAGCTGCGAGAGGCATTAACTAACCTTCTTGAGTGACCTCCTTCAAAGAAATGAAGAGCAAAACCTCCCCCTTATTTTGCAATTTTTGGACCTCCAAGTTCGCAACCTATGCAAGGTGGCTTGGCTGAAAAGTTTTGGTCGGTAAAGGAAGAAGCGGTATTTATAGAAGTTTTAATATAGGTGGTTCTTTTAACGAACCATCACTGTAAATTGAATACACAGGCGGTTTACTTATTCCAATCGCCACTGTTAATAGTGTGTTTGCATTGGCGGTTACCTTAGATGAACTGCCAGTGTTAATGTTCTCTACATTGGCGATTGCGTAATGAAAACCGCCAGTGTTAAGCCCTTTACACTGCCGGTTCTTAGCTTGGGTCCACACGTTTTACACTACTATGAACTACCAATGAAAAAATTGCCATCACCAGGAGAAATCGTTGTTGTATTAGTTGAACTCATTACCTCACCATGCACTCCTCAAGGCCGAGCGCTCCACTTTGACTCAGTGATAGTCTGGTCTTAGAGGTGCAAGAGCATGCGCTAGAGGGGGTGAAGAGGGCAACCAAGGTGCATAAGGGTTTGGACCCTGTGATGAGCAAGTGGCCACCTCTATCTCAATGCAAACCAATGACCGTTGAAGCCGTGATGAGCAACTCTGTGCTGCTAGGTCAACATGGTTCGACAACCAACCAGGCTGCTAAGAAGCAATATATTGCTAACACACCCAAGCTTTAGTGTGGCACTCCATCTTCACAAACATTCTTCTAATAACGTCTCATGTGCTTCATCTTTATTACACATAATGAAATGTGTATGTGTAGGACTCTCTTGCAAAAGATCTCATATACGTGGATACAATAAGTTGCAAAAAACATTATGATGAGGTATCTTCCATACTAAATCGGCCAGTAGGGGGCCTCATATTTGACTGTGGTGGTGTCAGGATGTCGCTTTTATAACCAGAAGCAATGGTGGTAGGTGGGATCAATGGTGGAGAATCAATGTTGTGATAGGTATATCCAATAACCAAAATAAGTAATATACACTGATGGGGAAGAATAAAAACTGGTAGTGATATGAAAAATGTCACTGACAGGTAGTGGCTTTACCTAACATGGATATATCACTGCCAGATCGTAGCATGAGCCGACAATGTTAACTTAGCTATCAGCGACGGTCTTTGCCATACCAGCATGACTGCTGGTTGGTGGTTCTATCTGGCAGTGATATGCTCCATCATTGTCGGATCATTAGCTTCTCACCAACCTTTTGTATGTTGGGCTTACCACCCAGTAGTGATAAGTAGTCACTACCGGCTCTAGCACAACCAACACTAATGCTTCGGCAGTGATTGCATGTGATGGCGTAGTGGGGGATATAGCAAGCGAGCAGCGATGGCCTAGAGCATGCAAACACGTGGAGCGATGACCTTTTGCATGACATAGGTGGGTGATGGCCTACATGGAAACAACACATAGCATGCCCCACAAAAGAAAGGGAGCATATGGCAAGAGAGCAATGGTAGCCCAGGCACTGCATGCGGACATGACAAGCGATGGCCTTTCGCGTGGCGTATGGCAGGTGATGGCCTACATAGGGTTGATGGCACAATAGGCCCCATGAAGAAAAGGGGGGCATATGGCAAGCAAGCGGTGGCGGCCCAGGCCCTGCATGCGAACATGATGAGCGACAAACTTTCGCATGGCGCACGGTGGGTGATGGCCTACTACATGGGGATGATGACATAGCAGGTCGCATGAAGAAACCATGTGACCACGTCTTACCCTAGTGTGCCTTTGCTAATTTCTTCGGTCCTCAGTGCAAAAGTTGAAATTGTTTTCTCTACCAAAAATGGCTCCCTTCTCTATCCTCTTAAAATCTCCCTGCCAGCTCATCAAATTGTTGATGTGGCACCTTTATTAAGGGTAAAAAAACCACTACATTTGGACTACCCTAATCAAGCCGATTTAAGGATGAACTAAAAATGTTATTGCTAGACAACCACGAGTACTTACAATAAACTATATCTTTCATATTTTGATTACATTTAGGCAAGTGATGGTTGGAAAGTGCCCGGATTTTACAAATTTGACAATGAAGATATATAGTAAAACACAATGGAGAACATTAGTTTATTTCTTGCACAATTGGATGAAGCTACTACCATGGAGCATATGTGAATGCAAATTTTTTTGTTATCTCGTAATGGTACTACTTTTTTCATGGTTTTCTTCTTTATAACCTTGCTCTATTGGTTCTTGGGCATAACTAGAGGAAAAGTTTCATGAACACTCTTATAATGGAACCAATGAGATGATATTGTCTAATTTAACATCGCTTAATCAACGACATGATGAGTTTGTCCTTGATTATGTCAAAAGGTTTAGACATATTGAAAAACGATGTTTTAAGTTGACAATTTCTAAAAGATCATAATGATTTAGCTTTTGTTGGCTTATCCTCTAATACAAAGAAAAGCTGGAGCACTTTGAGTTTCTCATTGTCAATCAATTGTTGCAAAAAACCTTCAACATTCAAAAGCTGAAGTAATTTTGGAGAAGTTCATGAGTCACATCATCATAACATGCATGTTGTTGAGTATTATTCGGATAGCTCGAAAGATGAAACTAAAGATTGTTTTGCTATTGAATTTGTATGGCCAGCACAAGCCGATTCACGACAAGAAGAGATGAAATTTACATTTGATGTCTCAAATGTGACCACATTTTTATGAGATTTTGAAAACTGATAATTCAAATTATCTCATCCTTTGCCGCCACTCGATGAACTGAAGCATTGTGCATATTGTTACTGGCATAATATGCTTCTCATGCTACTAATGGCTGTAATGTCTTCCGTCAACAAGTCCAATCAACCATAATGAATAATGATTGAGTCTATCAAGGATGAAAATTGACAAAGTGCCCTTACCAATCAATACTCTGGAATTGAACAATATGCTATCTTGGTTCGGTCCAATGAGGCCAAATCTATTGCTAGAACACAATGTGATAATTAGTGGTCCTTGGAAGATGGGAAGAATGAGAAGATCTCATGCCACAAAGTCATGCCCTAGAAGTCCGTTGATGGTCGGGAGAGCATCAAAATCACCATCAAATATTCTGGGCTCGGGGGAGGGGGCAAAAACTCCCATTGGAAAGCAAAAATAAGATGTTATGATAGCAAAACAACTGCGATTTTGATTTCTCAAATTGTCCTATGTAAGGTAGATCAAAAACCCATGCACACCCTCAAGCGAAAGTTATCAGATGTTGCAAATTGGAAGAAAAATAAAATCAATATTTCCGTTAAAGGTGCAATCATAATAGACTTTTGACCGACTTCTGAACAAGTACACCAAGCAAAGGGCGTATACAAGAAGTAGTTCAGTCACCTCTGAAGCAAATTTATGTGTCTAAGAAGGAGGTTCCTACTGCTTATGAAAGCCGTCAAGCAAACATTTTTTTACAATCGACAACATGGAAGGGCATATCAATGAAATCATTGAAAATTTAGATCAATTCCCTATGCATAAAGTGGAGATACAAGGTTCTACAAATGATGATAAGCCGAGAGTTTTTCCAACTTTTATAGTGCCCTTCGAGCATGACAAAAATGAAATGGTGCAAGCTTCAACACACTCATTGTAAGAAAATCAAGCAAGAGGCATGTCAAAATGAAATGGCACAAGCTTCAACACCATCGTTGTAAGAAAATCAAGAAAGAGATCTAGAGCTGCTTGAATGATGGCGGATAGATGTAATTATCTTGACATCATACTCCTACCATAGTGATACTTTGCAATAAATTTTTGTGACACATGCATGTTTGGTTGTGAGTGGTCGATCTCTATGTAGATCTTTCAAAGGCAAGGTCTACGTTCTAGCTTGCATTCTAAACAAAGATTTAGTTTGAAGTTTTATTTGCGTCTTTTGAGAGAGAGAGAACCTTCACAAAAGATTTACCATAACATTTAAGCACCTTTGGCATTGCGTTATTTTTCCTCTTCAAGATGCTTTTAGTCGACATCTTCAAACTAATGCACACCCAATAAGTTCCCATTAGGACTGTGTCTTTGGAACGGGTCTAACTAATCCTGTGCACACATGTAATAGGATGGATGCTCACACCTGATTTCTGAAAGATACAGGACAAATCACTCTACCGCCACCTTGACAACCTCCACCACATCTCGTGACTAGTGATGGCCTCGCCGCCATGGCACATCATCCATGCTCCTAACCTTAGCTGCATCCACTAAGTGAACCTCTTGCTCACACCTACATCCTATATTGTCCTTCATCACCATTTGTGGTTGACTGTAACTTCGCCTTCAAAATCTTGCCCCTCACCACCTCTCCTCCTATATATTGAGTCACTTAAGCCACCAGCTTACCTCACCGCTTGTATTCCACCACTCGATTGGTGGTGGTTGACAACTATCATCTATTATGGGGCATTCTTCTCCGATTTTGGCACGCCAAACCCCTAACCCTAGCATATGCTTTTTCTCCAAATCGATTCACCATACACCAAGGGGGAGGGACCTCACGCTATCCATTAGAGAACATGTTATTCGATTTGGATCTGAGGAGAGAGTGCATGAGAAAGAAAACAGAGAGGAAGAAGGCATTTAATCTGGGTTCCTACTAGAATAGTCATACTGCGACACTTATCACAATGCTACATAGAAGAAAGGGAAGCCATCAACACTAACTTTTCTTGCAATAAAAATTGGTAATTAATGTAAATACTTTAGTCTTCAAGGGACGGAGGTTTTTACATTTGTTAAAAGAAATAAAATGCGAAAACAAGATAAAAAGGAAATACAAAAGGCAATGGCAAAAGGAAAATGAACCATGCTAGCTGCTATACTAATTTCTCATAGACTCAAACTAATCTTGTCTATTTCGACCATTATGATTTGACTGGTGACCACCTATGACCAAATATCCTCCTCCTGGTTGTCTCACATTGTCCAAAGTATCAAGAGGAGATAGCTTCTTTAACCACATGGATCTCGCCTTACATCACCGAGCAGATGTTAGGGTTCTCATCACTGAAAATGTTGTCATGTTGGGGCGGCAGTGGCATCGGGTAGTACATCGGTGGTGGGTATTGCTGCTGCAGGTTCCCATGCCCATTGTCGTACCCCATCAGCTGGTACCCGGTGCAACTAAGCCCATAGTGGGCATTTTGGCTGTGAGGGGAATGGGCGTTCATCATCATCTCGTGCTCTTGTTGAGGCTGCACCATCATGTTTGGTTGTTGCAGCATTGGGTTCCTAGCTACCTGCTGCATCATCCCCGATCCGCTGCTGCCAGCACCGCTAGGATAGTACCTGTCCCTAGGCAAGCTGTTGGCAGGCATACCAAGCCCATGTACAGCACCGCCAACATATGATGGCTGCACGTTGTAGCCACCCATGTGAGTGTAGGGACCCATCGACATGCCACCCATCTGGCCCATATTGGGGAAGCTGGCGAGGCCTATCATGTTATTAGTGGGCCTCATCATTCCCCTCTGTGGCGCCATATTGCCACCCATCATCTGGCTGCCTACACCAACACAATTGTCTTTCTTAGCTTGGCTATGGTTGTTCAGGCTGCCCAGGGCACTGTTGTGCAGCGGCTGCCCAATGCCACCGTTCTTGACTTGGCTCCCTCCAGCATCCTGGTATAGCTTGGTGCCCACATCTTTCTTGTTGTCATTGTTAGCATTTCCTGGTACTAGGACCTTGGTGCCTCCACCAATCTTCTTGCCACTCTGCTTACCACCCCTATTGATGGCTGGAGGCATGCCCATGAGATGTGGAAGCTTCTTCCCCTTTAGCGTCTGCAGCCTCTGCTCAATCTGTTGTTGTATATTTGGAAGATGCTGCTCCGGTGTCGGTGTCAGCTGAGGTAGCACCATTGTTGCATCATTCGTGCCACCACCACTTCTGGCAGCACAGCCACCACTGCTGCTGGCTTCATCCTGGGGCAGACCCTTGCCACTTGCATCCTTCAGCTGATCGCCCATGTCATTACCACCAAGCTGGAGCTTTTGGTGCTTGCTCACCGCAGCAGAATTTGCATCCCACAGCTGAGCGGACATGCCAGCCTTCTTCAACTTTTTGAAGACAGTATCCATGTCCATGACGCCAGTCACCGTTACCTTCCCTTGCTGTCTATTGACATTGGTTTGGTAGACACCTGTGTAGATTAAATGATTAATCCAGCACATTTCTCTTATATAGGGGAAAAATGAATAGAAAGATGGGAAAAGTAACATGGCTGAACAGAACAAAGCCAACTGGAATAAAAACAAAAGAATACAATGATTTGTGAGTTAAAAATATTTGTTTTTTACCATCAATCTTATGCATGATCTTTTTTATTTCCTTGATGCATCCATTGCAGTTGATGTCTACTTTCAGGTCACAGGTCTGGGAAAAAAGAGGAAAAAATTGTTAAGGAACAACATAAGGCTTGCTGGAGACATGCACAACAAGATAAGATTGTTGAGTTGCCTGCCTGATAAAAACTACAGAAAGCACAATAAGTAAAATATATGGAATGCATGAGGGCTGTTGCTTGAGATGAGAGGAAGCAAAAAAAAAACCCTCACCTGCACCGTGAGAATGGTCTCCCTAAGCATCCTTGACCACCTCAAATGCTGGAGCCTCCAAATCACCTGTTGGATTGTTGGTCTTTGCTTGTACCTTCACAATGAAAAGGTCGAGGTGAGACACTGAGACCCTCACAGGAAGAGAGAGAAAGAGACTAGGGTCTCTGTGTCAAGAGACAGAAAGAGACTTGGATTCTTGGTTGATTTTCGATTCTTCCCCGAACCCTATTTGGTTAACAAATAGGTCCTCATCTCTTATAATTAACTTGTGCTTTTTTATAATAAGGAGCTATATCTAGGCATGGGCAATGCTAAGGTACTCCAATTGCCTATAAAGAGGTAATATCTCAAATAAATCTAAGCCGTTAAATTTTTGGATTTTAGGAATTAATTAAGTAAATAAAAAAATCCTAAGAAATGAAAAAAATCCCTCCCGATACCCTTAATGACGAGAGAAAAAGAGCGTGGACAATCCTCCTTTCTTCGTGCTTAGATGTGCAAATCATTAGTCACATCACTGATCACAACACACACGTATCACATGAATGCACAGGCTCACATGTATCATTACTCACGTCACTCATCACCTAACATGCGCATACATGTTATCAGGTTGGCATATATATGCGAATCATATCCATGCTAAATCAAGTGTATCAAGTCACATGCAAAATTACATGGCAATCAACAAATATCAAGTCCAAATTTAAAAAATAAAAAGATATACCATATTTGCCACATCACACATGCATCAATGAAATCTAGAAAAAAGATTATTACATCTGAAAATTTCCTTATTCATCCTATATAATTCACATATTATCACCTAGGCGGGAACAATTTCATGTCTTGCAATAAAAAACACACATAAAGAATAGATCTAGGGAGAGAGAAATAGCAAACCATGTTAGAGTTAGTGTTTGCAAAAATTAAACCATGAGCAAGGCTAATCAAACGCTTGTTGTGTTGCCTACCGAAAAATATGCACGCCAAAGGAACAAGATACTTCCCCTATATATATCTACAACAGCCTAAGCACACGAAATGTGTTTATGTTGGGCTTACCTTTCGTTTCTGTGAGAATGCCTTTGGCCCTGAAAGCTGAAGGCTTTTTTTTTTTGTTCTTCCACACTGAAATATGGATCTTGTGCAAATGAGTAGCGAAGGAGGGGGTTTAAATAGGCTAAATGTGCAGGCAGTATATTAATGTTGGGATATCTTGTTCAGATACTATACAATCCTATATTAATGTTGGGTTATCTTTAGTTTTCCTTTCAAAAATCCCTGTTCTCTTATAAATTTTACATACTAGTCCCTCTGTACTTCTATTTAGTTAGGCCATAACATTACAACTTTAGCAAACTACTATTAAACAAGGAATCTTCTGTTAAGTATATATGACGGTATTTGTCAAAATGGTTTAACAAGAATATGGTGTATGTAAAAAAAATGCACTATTCACCTAAACGTTTGATTAGCCCACTTACATACCAGTTAAACACTACACAATGGTACACCATTTCTATTTATTAGGTCATTTAGCCTATTTAAATGGTCATTTTCCTGTTTAAGCGACCATTTAGAACAAATAGTAATGGCTAAACGACAAGTGACCAACTATTTACGTTTTAGAATTTAGGATAATGCTGAGGAAATGTTGCATTCTAGTATTGAAATCCTAATGTCCAAGCTAGGCAAATTTTATCTTTAGCTATATATGACAATCAATCGTTAATGACATAAAGGTTGCATCATGTTCTTCAAGACTGCCTTAAGCTATAGACTATCTACATAATGATTACGTTGAGCCATTACGTTTTTCATGCAAAACATTATTGCTTGCATGGAGAAACATGCATTCTACGTAAGGATCTTGTTATATCACTATACATTTGTCTCATTTAGAGCGTTACATCTTGCATTAGAAAACATACAACATATGGATCACGTGATACAGAAGTTCACTTAGCTCGATGTAGTAACGCATCTCATTCTCTAAGTTGTTAATCCTAATCAATGAGAGCATATGATGTTTGCTGAGACATGTCAGTTGTGGAGCGCTTCTCGCAATGACTCCACATGACATTGTTTATACACAAGAATAAGCGGTCAACATCTTTGAACATACTAGCGATTAATCACAGAAATATAAGAAGAATAGGAAAAAACGATGAGACTTTCCATCACCTACCGTATAGGTCAATGTCTCGAACAATAAAACTAATTTTATGGAAAATAACTATGAAGTGGTGTAAGCTCTTCCAACTATGGAAAAGTTTGTTTAATCAAATGAGTTAGCCCAAGTGCCACCTTGTTCCATGAAATATTGTTAGACAAATTTCATCCATTAAGCACAGTTCTTTTTTTCTATTTAAATCAACAGCAGGTTAACCAATGTACTTGTCGGTGTTTAGAAACCGCCGACTAGTAAATTTTGTGGATTGCGCGTCTGGGCTCGGATGGTGTGTAAAGAGGGCACGAAGATGTATACTGGTTCGGGCCGAATGTCCCTACGTCCAATGGCGAGCTGTTCGTGTTACTTGCACTTAGGTTTGTAGTAGGGGTTACAAACGATCGAGAGAGATGAGCTCTCAAGTCTCTGGTGGAGGTGAAGTGGAGTTGAAGTGCTTCTAAGTGGTCAGAAGAAGATCCCCCTGATGGGGTGTCCAGCCTTCCCTTTTATAGTCCAAGGGAACGACCTAGGGTACAAGAGAGAGTAAGAGAGTAAAGAGGCAGAGAGGAAGGGGGCCCGGAGGCCGTGCCGTATTTTCACTCCTGTGGGCGGGCCCTGCTGGTCTCATAGATGATGATGGAGACGTCTCCACGTCGCGATGCTGATGGTGATGGAGATGGCTCCACGTCATGTCTATGTTTGCTGCTGGCGCCACGTGCAGGCGTCGTCGGCCGGTCGTGGTGCCTCGTTCCGTCGTGCCTAGCGCTGCAAGTGACGTGGGCCCCAGACATGGCCTATCACGACTACGGGTCATGTCGAGGCGTGCCCATTCCCATCCGGTGTCAGGGGTCTATCCCCGGGCTCGAGCTCTTGCGTCTGTGATGGTTGGAGGCAATGCGGGCCCCCTGCTAGGCCTGCGCCTCCGTCCGAGGGTGGCCGTGCACCCTCAGGGTCGGGCGGGGTGGAGCTCCCCTTCTTGGGGTCGGGCGAGGCGAAGCCTGTTCCTTTAGGGTCAGGCGAGGCGTGGCCCACTCCCAAGGGGTCGGACGAGCGGAACTTGCGCCCCAAGGGTCAGGCGAACCGGAACCTGTCCCCTGGGGTTGGACAAAGCCGCGGTTACGCCCTATAATCGTCCGTTTGATTTTGATCATTGGGGACCATTTGCTCCCCTTCTTCGGGTACCCTCAAATTGGTACCCGACAGTACTTGATTGTGAATAATCATGAAAAGGGGGGCTTGAATGCCAAAGACTAGAAAGGGATGCACAATAATTAATGAACCAAGAGATGTGCCGCTAGAGATGTGGTGCATGAGGTCATAGCATCTGGTACAGCCTGCAGGAGCGCTTCATGCATTTTGTTTGGTGAGTCAGAGGATGGTGGCTACCACAAAACATTTTACTTATTCTATATTATGGTGTTTTGGAGTTTAAGCTATCGCCAAACTTTTATCTCCTCTTTCTGTTAGTTTGTTACTATCATTTACTATAGTAGCATTTAACTCTTCTTCTTCTTCTGCCGATCCTAAAATTTGCTCTTCTTTTCTGCTAGGCGATTAGTGTATTTTAGTAGGAGTAACTCCTTTTCTCGAACATTATCTTTACATACATTCACCTTTCAAATCAAAATGAAATGGAAAAATAGAATGCATCGAATGGTTGTTGTCGCAAGTACATCCAACACTTTTTTATTGATTCCATGGCAGTGAGCACATTTTTTTCATGTGGCGTTCTGTGCAAGGATGGATAATTTGGTCAAATGAATAGAACGGATACATACATATCATTTCAACCATCATACAAATATCTATGAAGATTTTACAGCTAATGCATTCATTTTACAGCTAATACAGTTCATTGCTATTGCTAGAGATACGCATCTGCAGTCTGCTATAGCTAGACTAAGGAAGAGGTTCATAAAGTATTGCTATTATTTGTCTATATTCACATGTCTGGTATTCAATATGTGCAAATAAATACATATATATATATCTAACCAAACCACTATGTTCATTGTTTTTCTATGATTCATTAATTGCTTGTGCTAGAAGCTGACATGCATGGTCTGCTATAGCTACAATAATGTTATTTTAATCGCTAAAAAGGACAATATAGACTGATGCCATTTAATCGAGATTGACATAAATAGTCTACTACAGCTGTATAAACTGATGTCATTTAAGTGCTACAAAAAGGACAACCTATTGAAAGAGAGCTACATAGATATTTGTATATGTTTTCAAGTGCAACATTATTTCATGCAAATATACACTACAATACGACACCTCCTTTTGCAACGCAAATATGCGTTGCTAAAAGTCGATATATGCGTTGGTAGGGTCTATACCAACACATCGAATATGCGTTGCTTAAAGTGGCATTGCAAGGATCTATTGCAACACTTATGTATACGTTGGTAACACATAATAATAACAGTTACAAAGTTGCAACGCATAATGATTGGTTCTGGCAACGCTTACATGTGTTTGTACAAACCATGAGCAAACCACTTCTATGGTTTGTTGCAACATATTGATTTACTTTGCTGCAACGCTTATATGTCTTGCAAGGAATAAACCATTAAGTCATTAATATCATAATTATTTAATTTTTGAGAGAAATATGGATAATGCTAGTATAATTTTATGAAAAATGCAAGACCATCCGACACAGAAAATAAGCACACTCAGCCATATAGTATAAAGAATTTATTTCATTACAATGAGTATCATCCACATAATTCATGATACAAATTTTGTTCAAAGTACAAGTTCCTATGAGAGTCAAATATAAAACTAGAATGCCAGCCCTCCTTTCTCCTTCCTTCAGTTTAGTCTAGCATTTCACTGGTGATCATCCATTTATCTTCTCGACCTACAGAAAAATGTTAGATTACTTTTAATATGACAGCACAAACTTAGGATAGGAGCTAAAATCTGGTGACTGCAGCAACAACACTAATATTAGTCCTAAGTGATACGACTAGACAATCTGCAACAATACTAATGGCCCAGGTGCCCAGTAACTAATAAGATGCAATATGATCAAGAAAGAAACCATCCAAAAATTTTTTACCTAGACCGACAAGAACGGTTATCCCATAGAAAATTAATAAACGTGAAAATAATAAACAGCGGTACCTGTGTTGATCTAGCACTACGGATCCTGGATATAGACATGTGGCCATGCCACACAAGATCCCAAGAAGGTCCTGGGTCGGAGTCCACTAGGGGAGTACCTTCCATGTAGTGGATTCAAATATATCACTCCTGATCTCCTATAGTTTCAAGATATCTGAACATCTATGCAGCTCACTGATTTGTGATTCCTACGGAAGAGAAAATTTTATAAAAAATTCATAAGTTGCAGAAATTGATAGTTACATATGTACCTGTGACTTTGCACTTAATATCCATGATTGCTTGCCGAAAGAGAAAAGAGCATAAACTAAGCACCTACGTTTGTGAAATTAAAGTTCAATGCTAAAACTGATGTCAATTATAGCACAAAAGGAAATATAGTGGTTTGATTTGCAATTATATCGGTTTTTAAACCATAGTACATTTTCTGTTGATTTATAGTGGTGAGCAGGAATCAATGTCAGATTCCTGATGGGTGTGTAAATTCTTTACGATTTATGAAAGCCTTTAGGAATATTCTAGACCTATCTTGTCGGTTTTCTTGGACCGATAAGATTTATTTGTTGTTCATGTCGGTTCTAGGAAACCGGCAGGAAGAATTAAAACCATCAGGAAAAATCGTTGGTCTGGTAGTGTATCCAAATAATTGCTTTCATTAGAAATTGGCCTGCATGATCTGCTATAGCTGGATTGATGTCATTTTAAGTGTTAAAAGGGACAAGAAAGAGATACGTTCATAATTTTTGATACTGTTTGTATGAATGGGACGTCATGCATGTAAACATATACAAACACTAGCACTATATTATGGACCTCTCTTTATTTAGATTTTCCATTTTTTTTATTTCACTTCAATTAACACTAGATGAGTGCCCGTACATTGCTACGGCCCCACATAAAGAATCCCATGACATACAGCCATACATGTAAAATCTCATGATATGCAATAAATATTGAAATGGTGGGTCCAACATCAAGCAAACTAACAATTTTTAGTCAACCAGAATCCATATCAAGGGACCTAACACCCTATGTCCGACTGAAGCAGTGTGGATGTAAATAATTGATCCACTTCCCTCAGAAAGAATCCAATTGCTAAGGCTTGCAGGACAGTTGAATTTACATGAAGTGCTACAACATTGGGGATACAATTTACATTCTCCATGGCAATGAAATCGCTGTCCAGAGTGTTGCGGTGACAATCCCTTTCCATCCTTTTCTTATCTCTCTTTGCCTGCGCTTTCTCATGCCTCATATTCCGCGCCCTTTGGTGTTCATTTGTTTCTTCAATTTGCTCTTGAGGTTGAGTGTTGCATCACCAAAACATTTTGCATATTTTGACATGCACGTCTCACCTCCTTTTACTCAGGTTTCATATTTGCATGGCGCTCTTAGGGTGTTGCGACATGGTCTGGAAGCAAGAAGGGTGGTGGGTGGGGGTGCCAAGCGATGGGCCATGTTGAGCTCTTCTAGCAGAAGGTCGTTCCGAGCCTCCAAGAAGGAGGGGAACGGGTGCCCACACTGGAGGTGCATGCCGATGGACGAGAAGCACTCTCTGAGGCCACGAATGATGCTGAGGACAAGCGTGCTATCAGTGATGACCTAGCCCAAGTCACCCAAGGCATCGGCCATGGACTTGAACTTGCAGCAGTAGTCGGTGATGGAGAGATCACCCTGCATAAAATTCCGGAAGGTGGCATTGAGGTAGAGAGCACGCTGCTCAATCACGTTTGCTGAGGAACTGGCATTCTGGAACAAGCTAAACGAAGTGGGCAGTGGTGGGAACCTCCTAGACGATCTCCTCAAGGTTGGGGAGATGGTGCCGTAGAGCCATATCATGACAACGTGGTCCATACGCGCCCAATCGGGGTAGTGTGGTCGGTGGCATCAGCGAGGACATGGCACTGGAGGGAGAACTTCCCAAGAAACCAGAAGCATCTGGTGGCACCAGCGAGTGTAGTTGTTGGAATCCATGTCAAGTACTGGAGGGACGAAGGTGCGGATGTTCCGGACGCCGACGGCCTAGGTTTGCAGGTTTATGATGGTGGTGGCCTCATGATCCAGGAGGGCGCGTCCTGGAGCGGTTGGCAGGGGCCACCGGCGTTGGGAAGCGACCTGAAGTCATTGAGGTCACTGGCAAAGGAGGTGGCGCTGTCAGCAGGCTCGACTACGGCTTCGCAGCCGCGAGCGGTGTGGGCGAGCATGTCACGGGCGTGAGCGGGGCAGCTGAGTCGCGCTCCGGGGCCACGGCCGTGGCCTCCTGCTCAGACCTCGGAGGCCTGTGCACGTTGGAGAGCAACATCAAGGGCGGCAGCACACTTCTTTGGCAGCAGTGGCCCGTTGACGCTCGAGGTCAGTGGTGCAGGCACGCTCAGCCTCGAGGGTGGTGGCGCGGGCACCGTTGGTCTCATCGTCGTGGGCGCCGACTACAGATGCAGCGGCGCGGAAGATAGGTCGGGCAGGACGGGGGCCCGAGACATGGTCGTAGCGGGGAGGAGACCCACATGCGGGGTGCGCAGTAGAGAAGCTAGGGCCGCGGAAAACCTAGACTCTTGATACCATAAGGAGGACCCAGGGTTGGTTTACAGAAGTATGACTACCGTCAGATCTCCTTGCCTATTATAAGAGTAATCAACCGATAATAACCATAATGAGCCAACAGCCCCATGCGCCTATAGAGGCAGCTGACTGGCTATCTAACAAAAGCAAGTAGTTGGAGCTACACATGACGGCTCAATGCAGGATGGCTCAATGCAAGAAGGCTGGGCACACTATGCTGCATTGGTCCTCCCCATTGCATCTAGGCCAGAATTTGCAAATTTGATCACTGTTGGGCTTACTGAACGGCCAAGAGAGTCAAAATCCGATAACATGACGTGGCCATCATCCCGAGCACATGCAGGTATTCCAATGCAAGGAGCACATCTTCTACATAGAACCTGAAACATCAAGATACCCAATCAGTGCCAAATAATTAGTCATTTTAATGAAGACAGAAAATAGCGCAAATTCATAAATAGGTCAGGATTTCAACATTAGAACCTAAAGCATTTTAAGATACATGTCCACCCAATGAGTATCTAAATTATTGTAGATTTGTATCAGCATATGAATGCAACAAGAAACTTTTGAAGTGCCATACAACAGTATCCCACCATTTCAATCGACAACAATAAACAGGTTTGCATTAGCACAAGAAAATGCATAATATATAGGGCCATGTGAGTACTAACAATTTGATGATAGAACAAAAGTGCAATGCAAACATGTTGACCTGCAAAGCATTGCGCAACTCCTGATAAAAAAAGCTAACCAGCGAATTAAGCAAGATATTGAACTTATCATGAGCAGAAGTACATACTTTTTGCTTGCTCTAAAAAATATTTTCCAAGTTGCCTTTGGTGAAGAGTATGAGGTCCCCTCCAGGGCAGAATTCCATAACCAAGCATGAAAACTTAACCACATGGTGAAGAGTATGAAGGTCCCCTCCAGGTCTCAAAGTGAGTATACATGGTTGGCAGAATTTCCATAACCAAGAACATTATCCCAGGACTTAACCACATGGATCGCCTTGCACCTTTAATTTAATCACACCCTTTGTGTGGCTTCGTGGTGGTGGCACTACACATGCTGCTGCAGCAGCTCTCATCACTAATATAGGGCCTGTTTGGCAGATCTCCAGATTCACCAAAAACACCTCCGCTCCACAAAATGTTATCCAAACGGTCTAGCTCCGCGAAATCTAGATTTACCAAAATGATGAATATGGAGCCCAGATTCACCATTTTGGTAGACCTCAAGAGGTGCTCCATCAAACACGGTTTGGTGAAGTTGGGAAAAAATACCCACCATGCTACTAATTACACAGAAAAAACGATTTGTTTTATTTCTTCATTGCATTCTTCTTCTCTGTGGTGCCTTCATCACGTTCTTCCTCTCCATGGCCGCCACGCGCCGGTCGTGGCTGTAGCCGCCATGCCCTCCTTGGATGCTGCGCCTGACCAACAACCGTGTCGGAAGAAGAGAGGGGAAACGCCATGGGGATCTCACCAAGGGTGGGGAAAGATGGTCTAGAGAGCTGCAGGTTGGAGTAGAGCTATGGTAGAGGAGATCGGGGTTGAACCTGCTCGACTGGAGTTGGGGAAGAATAGACTACGTGCTTCGGGCTTGGCACCGGTGGAGTAGGATGGGGCCGACGTGGGCAATGTTAGTTAATTCAGTTTGATTCAGTCAATTTACGTTCAATTCTTGTTCAATAAAGTTTGAAACCGGTTAGGTGCATCATGTACTCGCCAGACTCGCACTGTTCGTGATGAGGTGTTCGTTCTTGTTTGTTTTCTATTGAGTCACAGAAGGCATCATGCATGCTCCTTCTTTGTCGTGGGATGACATGATCAAGTCAAAGGTGGTGGCGCGCATGGTGCAGGGATGATCGTAGTCACGAACCACGCTTTGTTTTTTTTTTGTATATAATGCAATCAGAGTCAGAAACGATGCGCTGTTGCGGCACCAAAATCCACTGTTTTCGTGTGTGTCCGTGTTCATCAGTTCGAGCTCATCTTCCTCGGCTTTGCCAAGGATCGCGAAGCGAGGTTCCACCTTTGGATGTGGGATCAAGCAATTGCTGTGGCGTTCATGTCTCGCTAGGGGTGGTGCGGCGGCACGAGTGGATGTGGCAATGGCGAGCGTGGCCTGGTGATCCACCAGGTCATGAGGGAAGCCTGCGGCAGCGGGAGTACCCAATGCTGACCAAGACGAACTACTACGCATGGGTAGCGCTCATGTGGGTAAACCTAATGGCGAGGAGCTTGTGGACGGCGGTAAACGTTGGCACCAATGACTTCATTGACGACTGCAACGCTCTGGATGCCATCGCGCTTGGGGTGCCTTCAGAGTTGCGGGGGAGCATTGTGAGCAAGGCAACTACCAAACTCGCTTGGGATTCACTCAAGAAGACACATGTCGGCGTCGACGGGGTGCGCCAGGCGATGACGAACACGTTGCGGCGCGAATTCGATTCGCTCAAGTTCAAGGATGGGGAGTCCATCGATGACTTTGGCGTCCACATCACCGATCTTGCTAATCAGTTGGAGGTCCTCGACAGTGGCTACACGATGCCAGAGATCTTGTGGAAATTCCTGCAAGCCATGCCACCGAGGTACTCGTAGATCATGATGGTGTCCAAAACACTTCTTACCTTGTCAATTGAGGAGCTGATCGGGGGACTCAAGGCGGTGGAGGAGCGGCATGACCTCGGCGGTGGGGGTACCTCCACAGCAAGGCTCAACCTCACCCAGGACGAGCTGGTGTCATGGGTCGTGTCACAGCTGCAGCTCTCCAGTGAGCGGTACCTCCACAGCGAGGCTCAACCTCACCGACATCAAAGTATCTAAGTAAACAAGGATGCGAAGGATTACTACTGCGCAAGATCAAATTTTGAGGCCTGACATCAAGAGTTTCTAAGTAAACTAGGATGCAAAGGAATGCTGCTGCACAAGATCAAAGCAGTTTTGAAGCAAGGACATAGAAGTTGGAAGCTTAGTTTTCTAGCTCTATTAGTCTTGTTGCTCTTTTCTTTTGTGCACCTCAGTTTTGAGGCTTAAAGTTTAAAGATTCTTGTAAACTCAGTTCTGTGTACCTCAGTTTTGTGTGGATATAGAGGCCAAATCTGTATCCATTATCTAAAAATATAAAGCCATGAACAAGTGATGAGGAACAGTAGAGACAACCAATGAAACAACCTTAGGCTAGCTGCACCGCATACGGGATGCAGTACGCTACCGCTGCCAGCTCGCCTTTTTACCGGACGCCGGCGTTGCAGCGGGATACTGCATATCCCCCGCTACGCGCGCGCATGGTAAATATAGCGCGGTAGCGCAGCTCGCTCTAAACAGCCACGTAGGAGAGAGAGGTCCATGAGTGCGTGCGCTAAACTGCCAAATGTTTTAACGTACAAACCAAAAACCCAAATTAAATTCCGATTGCACCATTAAATTTGTTTCATTTAATCCTTCAAAACAAGATGTCACATAAATATATTTAGATGAAAAAATTTTAGAAACAAGTGGTCCCACAGTGGATAGAGGATGATATAGAGGAAGGATGGGTGCGGAAAAATTAGGTATAAAGGAGAGAATCTTGATGACTAAGACGTATAGAGGATGAATATAGAGGTCCATGAGTGCGGATAGTCTTATCACTCGACGATCACAGAACCCACTGCTGAGAGAGAGAAGATACTAAGCCATGAATAGTTAGCAAAAATGTAGCAGAAGGAAGCGACGACCGACACTCGGGTCGTGGGTGACGTCGTTCACGCCACGGTGACCAGCTACTCTAGATCATGCAAAACTGTATGACTCAACAACGACGACAACTCCCCCAAGAATGAACTGTAGTAAGCCATCAACGCAGATCCGATTCTTTATGTTATCCCACCTCAGGGCTCAGAATATGCGTGAAGATAAGAGGAAGGGGCTCAAAAACCAGGACCAATAGCCTCGGGTCTAGAGTTTATTGTTGTCAACTTGTCATACAACGCGTTAATCCATCTCATATAGTAGTACTAGTTAGTTAGTTCTGAACCACGAACTCCTCGTCGTTGGAGGCAACAAGTTAAAGGATTGGAAGCATAGGGAGGAAAAGCATCAGAAGATGAAGGGGGCAATACAAGGAATAACCCACAGGCTTTTCGCTGCATTTTCAGACTGTCATCCTAGCACCTTCGTTCTCAGGTCTCAACCCAGTATATATGCACGTGCCATGAACGACGATCTTATCATCTTATCCGCGATCCTCTGCCGAGCTCTCTCTCTCTCTCTTGGTTTTTTTTTTTGGATGGTTGCTAGTAGTGTGCCTTGCATGCAACTATTTGTCCAAAACTGAGCCCAGCTCGGTCCTGGTCCAAATATGTCCACACATTTCGTTTGCTATCCTTCAAATTCACAGAGCTAGCCAAACCCATGCTTTACACTGTCGTATACATGGAACAAAGGTGTAGTTGTGCCATTTTGTAGCAATATATCAGCTATATGTCTCGTAAAGACCATTTGTAAGGTTCCTTATTTTATTTTGTTTATTAAGCATGAGCTGCATTTTTCATCTATCACATCAGCAAAATTTAATGGGCATAGATGTGATTTAGACTTCTGGAAGAAAAAAACGGGACTTATAGGCCTTGTTCGGCTGGCTGGTTGTCAGCCAGCCAGCAGTGCTTTTCTCTCACATCATTTCAGCACCAGTCACCAGCCACCAGCCAGCCGAACGAGGCCATAAACTGCAACCATAGCGGACGGCCCGACCGCCTCTGATTTTCAGAAAAAAAAAAGCATTTCTCAGGAATCAAAAACCTGTGATCCTACCACTACACTACAAATCCACTTGTGAGTTAATATAATTTCCCTAATATATAGGGTATTTATTTGTATCATTTATTGATCTTGTATTGAATATTTCAGCTAGCTTCAAAATGATCTCAAATAAAAAAATGGTGTACGATCCCAGGTGTTAGCGCTGTGTTGGTCGAGTGGATGGCACATAGCTCTAGCCCAGTGGGCCAAGGTGAGGTTCCGGCAGCGGCTGTTGTCACAGAATTCATTATAGATTTTGAGATACACTAGATCAAAATATACCTCCAATTTAATGTAGAGATAGAGATAGAGAAAGAGAATGACGAGAAGAAATAGAGACAGAGATAGCGATAGAGAAAGAGAAAAGATAGAGATAGAGATAGACATACATATGAAAAGATAGAGATATAGAGAAGAAATAGAGATTATAGAGATAGTGATAGACAAGGAGAAAAGATAGGGATACATATAGAGAAGAAAAGATATAGAGATAGATAGCAAAATAAATTAAATTGATGTCTTTTCATGTGGTGTTGGTCTCGGTATATGTATATGACATTTTTTTTTACTACAATATATATATGACATTTAACAACCCAAGGCATGATAGTGTAAGGACAGGGTCAGACCATTCACAGTCCAACATGAATATGAGTGACAAGTCCATAGCCTTGGTACTTACATTACTTCTCTTTGTATTCCTCGCGCAATGTAAGTGCCTCATCAGCAGCTACTCTTTGTCTTTGAGTTGGTTCTTGATATGCATATATACACTACAACCTCATGAACACATAATCTATCAGGTCGTCCTCACGAGGATATCCATGTTGGAACTGCAAGGAGGCAAGCTGCTTCTAGCCTCACCGGATATGGAGATTGTGATCAAAGGAGGTACCAAAAGGGAAAAGTGGTCTACTGCTGCGATCCAAACAACCTTTTTTTCTGTTATGATACGTTTCAGCAGTGTCGGGCCCATTGCCCATCCAGCCAATGATGCATAATCTGTGCAATCCTCTCAAGGCCGTTTGGCGATGGTCATAAAACCGTCATTGTTAACTTAAATAATATACTCCACAATGATTGGTAATATTAAGGGAAAGTTCTATGCTTGTCCAACTATCTGCGCTTGTTTTTGTTCCATGTTATGTACATCACTGTTTATCTTTTCCTTCTACAGTTGTTATGAAGAAAAATATTAATGATACTAATTGGAGATCTCCAACAAAGATTCCACATTAGTCCTCATGAGATGCACTAGGAAAAATATATATTTTCTAAAAATTCTTACAATAATTAGAAACTTCTGACTTTAATTCGGTAGACTAATCATCATCATCCAAAAAAACATGTCTCTACCATTGTAAACATACATAAAGCAACCCCTAAATTCATATGTAAATTAACCATGTCTATCATTTGGCAGACTAATCATCATCTTCTGAAAAAAGAAACATGCATCTCTATCATTGTGAACATACATAAAGTAGCCCCAAAATTTACATCTAAATTACCCACGTCTATGATTATAAAAGATACTTTAAACAAACCCTTAAATTAGAATCTAAACTATCTACCCCAAACACTATGAAAGATAATTTAACAACGTCTAAATTTGAACCTAAGCTACCTATCGCTGGCATTATTAGAAAACAATGCATATGACACTAATACAAAAATGATTTTAGGTGACGTGCCCAAACACTAATGGAGGCGGGCACAAAATCCAACCGCCTCCAAAAATTCTGGGCTATTAACGGAGGTGGTCACTTTTATTTACCGAGGCGTTCATGTTTGCCCGCCTTGTAAAATTGATTAATGGAGGTAGTCAAAATCCAACCGCCTCCTAAAATCGATTTACGGAGGCGGGCACCTTAAGATAACCGCCTCCAAAAATGGCCTATTTTCGGAGGCGATTGTCTTAAGGTTGCCCGCCTCTGAAAATCCATTTTCGGAGACGGACACACTATAAAGCCCGCTTCTGAAAAAGGCCATGGCCCAACAAGCCCGGCGAGGCCCGATAGCCGTCATCGTATATATACATGAACTTAGGTTTCGGAGCAGCCATCTCTCTTTAGCCGAGCGCCTCCTTCTCTCCCTCAACCGAGCACCTTTTCCACCTCCTCTCTCTCTCTTCCTCTCCCTCTCCCTCCCTCAGCAGAGCGCCTCATTCTCTCCCACTCCCGTGTGCTCCTACCCTCCTCCTCCCACTCCCACGCGCTCCTCACCTCCTCTGTGAGCCATGGTTGGCACCTCCTCGAGCTCCTATGCCACCTGCCGCACGATGCTCCTTGCATCGCCACTCGTGTGTGTTCCATGCCTCTTCAGCTCCGGGGAGGCTTCGGGGGCGGCGGACATGGCGACCAGGGCCCAGATCCGATGGCACCTCCGTCCTCGTCTTCACTGGCGCCAGCGGTGGACCTGGCCTCCTCCTTTGTACCGGCGGCAGATCTGCCCCCTCCTCCTCATCGGCAGCGGATCTGGCCCCCCTCCTCCTCACCGGCGGCGGATCGGGCTCCCTCCTCCTTGCCGACGGTGGATCCGGCGCCCCTCCCCCTTCTTCCCCACCACCGAGCATGGATCGGATCGTGGTGCATCCGGTCTGGGTGGGGGCAGATCGAGCCGTTGCGGCGATGGATCCAGTCGCAGTGGGGGCAGATCGGGTCCGGTGGTGGCGGATCGAGATGCAGTTGGAGTGGATCGGGTCGCGGCAGCTTGGATCCAGTCGCGGTGGTGGCGGCATGCGGGGCAGAGCCTGCTCCCATGGTGGCGGCCCAAATCTAGGCCCATTAGGTCTGGGCTTTGGGCTTTTTTCTTTTTTTCTTTTTTAATTTGATTAATCGTGGCGGGCATCTGAACCACCTCTGTAAAGTCATGATTAACCGTGACCTTTGATTGGAGGCGGCTGCAATGCCCGCCTCCATTAACCCTTTTTGCCCATCACCATTAAGATTTCTGTAGTAGTGTGAGGACACGATCAAATCATTCACGGTCCAATAAGAATATGAGTGGTAGGTGCTGAGCCTTGATGCTCATATTGTTTCTTTTTTTATTCCTAGTGGAGTCTAAGTGTCTCATCATCAGCTACTCTATATCTTTGAATTGTCTCATCATCAGCTACTCCATATCTTTGAATCGGTTCTATACATGCATATTACAACCTCAACAACACTCTAATCATGGGTTTGTTTCTAGGGACGAAGGTGGATGGGACGGAACGATCCTCCTTTGGTGGGAGTTTGGTTTAGAGTGATTCTAGTGCACTTCCATTGAGTTCTTACATCTAGTGGCACTAGTGATCGATTGAGATTGGGTTTTCTTGTTACCCTTGGTGGTTGCCGCTACCTAGACAGCTTAGAGCAGCTTGGGGTCATTGATTAAGATTGGTGTTTGTTCTTCGCCTCTGACCAGTTGATATGCTGAGAGGTTTTGATCCCACCTTGTGAAGTGCAAAGGGATACTCTACTGGAATGCGTGTGGCTAGTTGGAGTGGACCATTTGATTGATTCTTGATGCACCCAAGTTGTGGGTCTAGCTTGTTATGCTAGGTAGCACTTGAATCATCACTTGGGGAATCGCCACAACGTGAACTAAGTTCCTGGCAAGCAACCAAACCATGGGAATAAATCTTGTGTTAATCTCTTGCCCTCATTGGTTTGCCTTCTACACACTTGTTCTTTACATTGCATTTACTTGCTTGTGTGTGTAGTTGTTTGCCTTGCTAGCTAGAGTAGCCTTAGTGGTAGTTGTAGTTGTACTAACTAGTTGTACTTACCTTGTTTAGTAGCTCTCTAGTGTAGCTCTTGTTAGTGTAGCTTGTTTGCTTGTGTGACAAGAGACTAGAAACCAAGCTATTAGTATTGTGTAGGGGCTTGTATTGGGTGTAATAGAGCTAGATCAAGTAGTTGCTATCAGGGCTTCTTATTGTAATAATCAACCTTTACTCTAGTGTATATGGTTTAAAGAGAATTTTTATAGGTTATTGACCCCCTAGCCATCTTGGTCCTTTCAATGACGCACCATGGATGTTCACCATCACAGTAGGCACCATGGACCAACTACGAGGAACAACTCCGCCAGCCTCGTCTAGGACCTTAGAAGCACAAGAGTGCACAAGTGGCCTCATGCGCTCCATGATGTCATGCAGTGTCCATGGAATCAAGCAAGGAGGGAAGTGCGACGGCGGCGCGCTATGGCCGGAGCTCCGCGGCAGTGACACCGGCCGGCTAAAGCGAGCCCGTGCGAATGTGGCGCGGGACTAGCTACCTACATGTGACACTGGCCGGCTGAGGCGAGCCTGCGCGAATGTGGTGCGGGACCAGCTGCCTACATGCAAGCCTACATAGACGAGGACGGACCGGCAAAGCAGGTGCATCAATCACTACACCACAGCCTTAAAATAGCTACTTTGAAGTTGCTAAAAGGCATGCGCATCGATAGACAGTCAGCTACTAAATCTGTTGTTGCTACAAGGCGGTGACACCGGCTGGCTGAGGCGAGCCTGTGCAAACGTGGCGCGGGACTGGCTGCCTACATGCAAGCCTACATGGACAAGGACGAACCGGCAAAGTAGGTGCATGCAGTCACTACACCACAGCCTTAAAACAGCTACTTTGGAGTTGCTAAAAGGCATGCGCATCGATGGACAGTCAGTTGCTAAATCTGTTGTTGCTACAAAAGGCATCGCTATAAGTAAATAGCTGTGACACCAGCATCCAATCCAAAACTACTTATATGGCCTAGCTCCACACGTGGAATGGACCAGCATACGCATAGCTACTCGCTTACACTTTCGTCCTCGCTTCATGTAAAAGAGTTAACCTAGAGGTGCTACGTTTAGAACGAGAAGGACTATAAGCTGGCCCTCACCCTCCTAAACTTTCAAGGTGATATTAAACCCACCAACTACAGCTCCACATATGTCATATGGGCCAACTTCACAACAACTACAGTCTTCTAACGGGCTGGGGTGTTACAATAGCGATGGATCTATCATTTAGCGACAAACAGTTCGACAGTCCTACTTTTAGTGATTGACAGCATGTTAGAACTTGTAACAACTGACAGTACAACACAATAAAGAACTTTTAGCAACTAAGAATCCATCGAGCTTGATTAAATAGTAAAAAAAAAGTTAAACTAGATATATTTAAAACTGTATAAATTGGACGAAATATTCAGGACCAATACAATATTGAAATTATATTGTCTACATTTTGAATGACATACACAAATGGACACAATAAGCATACTCTCATTCTTTTATATCAAATGAGTACATATGTAATCATGTCACTAGCTTGTTGACATCAAGTCAACATACAAGCATATAGCTTACTACAAAAACTAGCAATTATTCATCAGGTTGTATAGCCATCAAACATTGTTTCCCTGTTGAGCAAAAGCCATCAACCAAAGGTGAGGCAGACCGGCGAGCCGGCTTAGGGAGGCGGGCGTTGAGCAGCCATGCATGAGCCTACGCAAACCAGCAAGTCGGTGCTACTACACCACAGCCCATCTTTAGCATCGCATGGGAGTCATTAAAACTGCCAATTTAATGTTGGAAGGTCGGAAGTTAAAGATTAGTAACATTCGGTCGGTCATTATATCTCGTTTTTGCAACAGACTATCGGTCGTTATTGTTATTTCTCTTTACCTTCAACAGTCAGTCATTAAATCTTGATATTATGGTCCCACTATTCGTCAGTGCATATAATTTGGGCCTGGTGCTCTCCGCTGGCCCAATTGGTGCCTAATTTTTACATGGCCCACAAGTTGGATGAAACCCTAGCTCCAATTTCTCTCTAGCCTACCGCCAAAGGAAAAGCAAAAGCAAAGGGCACCATCATTTTATATCATATATAAATTGAGTTGTGTTCTTCATCTCCAATATTAAGTTTTGGATTGCGTTTTTTATGAATGTGTACTTTTATTTATAGGTGGGAGGTAGTAGCCCGATGTATGCATGCAGCCAGCGTTTGGATCAAAATGCTCATGGAGATGTATTTTTGACATCCTAGCTAGCTATATATAGATGAAAACCTTTTAAGGACTTTCTAGAGATGGATCATTTTGTAAAGAGTGCAAGCAAACCAAATGGGTTGTGCAACCAAAAATCTTTAGTCTAGCATATTGGTCAAACTTATTTCATCTAGCACATTTGCCATTAACTCGATTTATGGAGGTAAGACAGCCTCCGGGCATTATATATCAATAGGTCAAGACAACCGAAAACCTCCAACTCTAAAACGACCACGACTGAGACTGGGCCTTAGACGAAGAGCTATTAGAACCGCCTAACCAACTAAGTTGGTCCATTCACTGCATTTATCATCATCACCTAAGGGTGAGGTTTACCACTTGTGCGAACCCCCAAGAAAATCAGGACATCATGTTATCTGATTTTCTCACGGAGCATCACGTGTTCCATCCTGTAATCCACGTATTCGAGTGTTTTGTTGTTTGGCTCATTTTTTTGGGTAACACATAATCAACGTGCAGGCGTCAGTTGGGATACGGACACACATTTCTACCTCCCATTGCATCTCCTCCCTCCTGCCACATCTTCTTCCACCCGACCTCTCCCCACCACGGTTGGCGGCGTCGACACCGCCACTCCCACGGTTGGCGGCGTCGACACCGCCCATTGAGCCGTCTACCACCCACCCCTGCCGTTTCTATCTTTCCCTTCCTAACTCCGACATCCCTCGACCCCGCCGCCGACCCGCCCACCGGTTATCCTTCACCATCCGGCCGGCGGCTCTGTTGCCACCTTGCCTCACCGCATAACAATCCGCCTCGGTCGTCGGGCTAGCCGCCACCCCTGACCATCCCTCTAGGTCTGGGGACATTGGAGAACCCCAAAGCTCAAAGCCAAACTCTAATCCTAAGCACCTCCACCCCGCCGTTGCCGACCTCGACCACCGCCCACCCCAGCGATGAGAACGCCACAGCACCGTCCACCCACACCCCGCCTGTCCTATGTGACTACTGTCCTCCCCTAACGACGTAGTTCTGCCATGGAAACCGATGGCCACCACTCACAACTCGACTCGACATGTGTCTGTGCGTGGCTTCCTCTTTCTAACTTACATGCTCCGAATAAGGATTTAGAAATGTGGAGGTTCGAAAGGAAGACACGAAGACAACTATATAGGGGACACAAGCTGTTAACCCGGCCCTCACATCGTCTCCCTCAGAGGTAACTCGAGGGTGATTCGCCCACCGCTGAGCAATTGCATCTCTCCGCCCAGTTCGGCCGCTACCGCTACACCCCCCTCTGCTAACTCGGCCGTGGCGGCTAGTGGGTGCTGCCTAAAAAGGGCTCGCTCCTGCGTGCTTCTCTCCCCACCGCATCCTCTCTTTCCCCAATCTAAAACCACTTCCAAAGCTTTTGATTCCTCACTGCTTTGGCCAGATCCTATTGTAACAACCCAGAAATTTCCAAAAAACAAAAATCACAGCTACAAATTTTTTTCTAAAGTAACCTATGTTTGGTGAGGTGTCATGTAGAAAAACTACCCTAGTTGCACAAGTAGAACCAATCTAGTAGTTTACATTTTTGCATTTAATCAAACTTGCTTGAGTTGCATCTTATGTTCTTTGTATTGTAAAATAAAAGCAATAACAGTTATTTAATGAATTGTTTAATTAAATAAATGTGTAAAGATAACTTTGGCAAATAGTTGAAACCCTGAAATATCTTTTGTGGGCCCCATCATGTTAACCAAGTGGAAGCAATATGATTTCATGCATACAAAAGCCTAGTCTTAATTAGAATAAAGGAAATATAAAATAGAAAAGCTTATCCAAATAACCAAAGAAGGGGAAACCTCTTCTGGCCCAACAACCGAGCTGCTGCCTCCCGTGGCTTGTCGAGCCGGCCTGCTGAGCCAGCCCAACGAGCTGCAGCACCGCTCCAGCGCTAGCCGGCCTAGCTCAGCGAGCTGGCCCAACTCGCGTCCGTGCCTGCTTCGCACGCCGCTCGCCAGGACCCGCCCTCGCCATAGACACTGAGCGAAGGGACCTAGGCATCATCGCCTTCCTCCCGTTCCCACCATGCTCTCTGTTTTGCTCGAAGAGGAGAAGGGGAGGGAGCAGAGTCACAATTTTGGCATGGGAAAGATTCCCCTTGCCCCCTAGGCGTGCGCGCCAAGCTTCGCGCTTTGCTCCGCAAGCGCACCATGCCACTGCTCGCGCGCAACCACTTTTCTCCCATGCACTGCGCGTGCGAGGCCGCCATGGCCTGTAGACACGCCTGCCACCGCCTGAGCATCGTAACTGCCCGCGATTCCAAAATTGGCGAAGCCAATCTGCTCGCCACTAGCTGGCCTTCCTAAAACCCTAGTCGGATGGCGTCGATCGCCTCCACGTGTCTGCATTAGCTGCATTCCCCGTTCGCCGCCCGCCATGCCTAGAGCTTGGCTATAAAAGCCAGGTGCACAGTCGTAGCACCTTCCCCACGCCTCGCTGCCACCCTAGTGGCCACCACTTCACGCCACGACCAAGAGAAAGAGTAGAGGAGGGAAGAAGGGGGAAAAGGCTTCCACCGGGGCCGTTAGCTACCGAGGAGAAGCCGTTGGAGCTTGGAGCACCAACCGAACGACTACGACGATGTAGCAGCTCGGCACAGCACTGCGTCGACCCCTCGCTGCATCGAATCGCCCTGCACCGCTATCCTGTCCACCCCACCACTGCGGTGAGTTGCCACGACGCCCCATCGCCCCTTTGCTTGCCACAGTTGAGATCACTGGCACGGCTTCGACAATCCCTGTACCGGGGATGTCCAAGGTTGAAGCCTGGACTTCGTTTGCACCTACACGCACTCACGCGCAAACACTTGTGCACGACGCTGCCCTGCCGAGCCATACCGGCTTAGCAACACTGCCATCACAGAAACGCTCAGAGCGTGCCCGCCATGGCTAGAGCACGGCCATGGCGAGGTCGTTTCTTTAGAACCGAGCCGGTAGAGGATAGAAGGTGGGGGTAAATCGTTTCGCCGCAAGGAGAGATGCGTCGCGCGCTTCAAGAAGGAGGAAGGAAGCTAGGAGGGGCGCTGGTCGCGTTCGCCTCGCCGGCGAGGTTGTGCACTAGAGCACTGCCGTATCGAGGTCGCTCTACACCACTTCGGCCACCTTGTCCAACAAGGAGGGGCCGTCGAGTTCCGCCGTGATGACGCGAAGGCAGCCGTGTAGATGGGAGGGGGCGAATTGACCCCTGTAGCAGCTGTAGTCGCCTTGCCACCGCTCGACGGTGCAGCCAAGCCACCACTGCCGTGGAGACCCTCTCTGGAGATCCCAATCCACCGCCTAGACCCCACCGTTGTGATCCTGGAGAACGTGCGAGGCCGTAGAGCCCACTAGAAACCGTTCCGAGCCGCCACCGGGGGCTAAGCGCTGGAGCTCGCCACTGGCGTAGCACCGCCGTGAGAAGCAGGGGAGGAGGGGACACACACGGTGCTATTTGGTGCACCACGTGCACCATGAGCCGAGGGGAAAGAGAAGAGGGTGGACCAGGTCCACCATGGACCGCGTTCGAAACCCATGAACCAAGCCTGCCTGTTCACCATGAGCCAAGCGCACGGACCCGCATCCCGTTTGAAACCCAGACGTGCGACATGGTGAAGCCACGACACATGTCCGGGCCGGCCCGGCCCAGACCGGCCCATATCCGGCCCTGGCTCGGCCCACCGAGGCCCGGTCTTGGCCCGGTCAAAGTTGACCGTTGACCGTTGACCAGTCAACGAGACCCACCTGTCAGTGACTCACTCTGTCCCGGCCAATTGGATGCTGCCACGTGTCACTGCCTGGATTTTCCAATTCTTTTTCTTTTTCAGAAATTCATTTAATCTTTGAAAATTCATAACTAATTCATTTTAACTCAGAAAAATACCAAACCAGTGCCCAAAATTTTCTAAAAATGAGCTCTATGTCATAAGCTTGTGTTTGAGTGCATTTGGATCTTTCGAATTTCTGTTGCTTCCTTGTGCACCTCTATAGGAGTCGCTCACGCGACCATATGTTATGTTTAACAGAGCCGGAGGACCTGCAGACTGAGGAGTACAACCCCGACTAAAGCGAGGACTTGGGTGATGACCTGCCAGGTGCCACGCCCCACCCAATCTCGTAGATCCTATTACACATGCTATAACTAGAATTGCTAGTGCTTTATCTTTTATGCAAGAATATGATGTTAGGTTGCATGGTAGTTTTACTTTGAGCCTTATACCTTGTTACAACCTTACTCCTACACACCTGCTAATAGGCTAGATGCTCGCTTGTTACATACTCACTATGATAAGGACATGACACCAATAGATACGACCATTTATTATAAGGTGCACTCGTTCCTACATTTGCATAGTAATTTTGGGTATAATTCACTTGGTTCCACATGTACATGTCGTTATTTGAATGTAGGTACAAATGTGTCTCAAAGTACAAATCCATCAAAGTTGAACTTTCGGTTCGTCGGCAGCCCGATAGTGCTTTATTGGGAAGGCCATAACTCATCCATCCGGAGTGCGATCGAGGTCAATGAGCACTTGATAGAAAGCTTATTTGATAAGCTTTCAAATAGATATGGTCCCATCTCAATATCACATTGGCAAGGCCTCCAAATCATCAAGACATTCTGCCGCTATTTCTGTCGGGTGCTACAGCGTCGTCACGGGCTTATTATTCACACTTGGGACCCAGGACCAAGTTGGAGCACACCCCAAGAAGATAGAGAACACCTAAGAGATGCCCAAAGACGTCCTCCTCCTTGGCCACCACCTTAGGAGGCCAGCAAGAACGTCCAAGCCAAGCCGGAGGCCCAGTCCAATTCGAGTTCGAGTCTGCTTCGGCCTTCTGGACCAGTCTACAATAAAACGGACGCCCAGGACGCATCCGGACTCTGTTTTCGATGATCCATATATGGATGGAAAGCTTATTTGATAAGGAAGCCAACCCAAGTGGTCTCACGTCAAAAGCTATTCGGAATCAACGGGAATCGTCGAAACAAGTCACCGTCCAGAATCTGTCAGGGCGCTGTGTCGCCGTCTTTTGGGCCGTTTGGGCCTTGTAACGTGTTGGCACTCCCCAGGGACGCGAATAGGGGTCCTTGGACGTTCCTTAGGCTTTATAATCAGTAGCCGTCACCTATGTTAGGGTTTGGGTTTTGCTTAGATTATTCTGTTGATAACAGTTTCGCCGCCGTCGTCGGTTTGTGAGACCCCAACTTTGTGAGATTAATCATTCATCTGCAATTTGGTTGCATTCCTTTGTGTTCTTGCTTGTGTTCTCGATTTGCAGACAAGGACTTAGCCTTCTTGGCGAGGTCGACCGTGCAACGCCGGTCGATAACCAGATGAGTCGTGGTGCTGCGATTGCGGGGTTCAGAGCCAAGTTGTTCGGAAGCCGGATCGAATTGTGTCGTGACTCCACCAAATCGAGAGTTATCAGAACCTTTCGGAAGATCGGGAACCCTAGTTCACATCAATTGGTAATCAGAGCTTCAGGTATACCGTCAGGTTCAATTTTACCCTAGTTTAGTTTGATTTTGCCTTCGTCCTAGAGTCCACAGAAAAGCCAAAAAAAATAGTGTTAGGGTTTTCCCCTATCCCAGAAACCACGTTTAGCCTTTTGCATAATTCTTTTCAGATTCCGTCGTGTTGAGTTTGTGTCCTGATCAAGGGCTTGTTGCTGGTTTAGATTGTGTTCTTTTCTAGTTTGTGTTGATCCCTCCACCCGCCGCTATCCCATATCACCATCAGTTTGCATCTTGTGTCCACTAAAACCCTGATTCGAGCAGTTTTCATAAAACAGTCATAACTTTTGTATCTGAACTCGAAACAGGGCAAATTTTATATCTACGGAGAATGCCAGAAAATTTTAGATCCGTTTTATCCTAGCAAAGCTAGGTTCGTAAAAATTAGATTTGCGAAATTCGATCAGGAAAATCGAGTTTCTAGGCCCACAAGTTTTGATATGCTTTTTGGAGCACAATCCTAATTTTCTATAGGCCACATCTTTTATCCAATTGAGCTCATTTTTTTTGGTGTTTATTGTTGTGTGCTCCTTGCTGAGAAAAAATATCAAAAGAGCAAAAGCAAGGAAAAAAATTTGGGCCAAAAAAAAAGAAAAGAAAAAAATAGCAAAAGAGAAGAGAAGAGATAAAAAAAGGAGCACATAAGGAACACTCGATAGCTCTATTGTTTGTTATGCCTTTTGCCTTGTCCGTATTTTCATTGCTATTCATTGCTATCCATCATACTTGTTTCTCTATTTTGTTATCACACATCTAGTATTTGGAACACGTTAGACCAGCAACGAGAGCAAGTATTTGGGACTATAATTCAGCATTACTTTCTGTTTTTGAATTGTGTTCCACTCACATATTTGGCCTGCTTGCCTTAACTCCACATACTTCTTCTGGACAATATAAGTTTTGACCCCTGTAATCGCAGTGCTACGCCTTCCAGGTATCCTTGACCTTGCTGGTAAGAACCTTGTAAGAGCTTGAGAAGGGGTCTCCTTTTGCTGTGATCTTGAGAGGCACTACTCCACCTACTTAGTAGATTATTAGGGATAACTTTCACTGTTTGTTCCTGTTTTGTGTCTACAATGACAGGATACAACACTCATCGATACGAGACATCAATGATGCATGAGCCACGCACTATTGCTGCTACACCTCCTTCTGCAGGTCGTTCTATTCTTTCTTCTCCACCTACTTATGATGGTATTGGTGCTGATGAGTACATTGAGTGGGAAAGTAAAATAGATAATATTTTTGCACACTGTCATATGTGTGAACGGAGGAAGATTAAGAATGTATCTAGTGTTTTAAGACATTTAGCATTAATTTGGTGGGAGTCTTTAAGTTCTTCAGATAAACCTCACACATGGAACGATATGAAAATTCTTATGAGAGAAACTTTTGTTAATCCATCTCTTGTAATTAATTCATATGATGAGGAACATCAACTAGACCAATTTCCTATTATTCCTCCTGCTGTGCCTAATCTTTTGCAGGACAATGCACAAAAGAGCGGGGATGACATGATAGAAAATGAGGTGCTCCCAGTCTCATGTAAAAATTCAACACATGATACTTCTGCTGACAGTGAGAGCAAAGGTAATGCCAATGATGCTAATCTCACAGAAGATGAGAGTTCTCTTGTTGTAATGAATTTTCCCACCAATGATGCTAATAATTCTATACTAAAACCTTCTATTGATTTACCTTTGTCACATGGCGAATGTTCTACTGATCTTTGTGATAAAGAAAAGTTGTGTGATAGTGATATGATTATTCATGAGCAGCAACCAGTGAATGAGAATGATTCTTTTGTTTTGGAACAAAATACTTGTGCTAAAAATAAACAATTGCTTCCAATTGCCACTGAACAAGATGAACTAAAATTGTTGACTTCTTTAAATACTTTGGGATATATTGAGTTTGAAACACTGTGTGCTCTGAGTAGTTTGGAGGAGAAATTTTTATGTGCTGAATTACCATGGTTGTCTACATGTATATATCAATTTATTGGCAAATATAATTATAAAGGAGAATACATGGTACACCGAGTTTATATTTGTTCAAATCTGAAATCTCCTTTTTCTGTGCATCAATATGACCAATCAAAGGGTTGCATTAGATATAATCATGTCATGTCAAGATCCCCAAGTTTTGTTATAAAGCAACAGGTTAAATTTCAAAAAGAGAAGCAATATTGGCTACAACCTACAATCTGTCCTCCAACTAAGCTCAAACCGAGGACGGTTTGTTGTCAAGAAGGGGAGGATGATAAGGACATGACACCAATAGATACGACCATTTATTATAAGGTGCACTCGTTCCTACATTTGCATAGTAATTTTGGGTATAATTCACTTGGTTCCACATGTACATGTCGTTATTTGAATGTAGGTACAAATGTGTCTCAAAGTACAAATCCATCAAAGTTGAACTTTCGGTTCGTCGGCAGCCCGATAGTGCTTTATTGGGAAGGCCATAACTCATCCATCCGGAGTGCGATCGAGGTCAATGAGCACTTGATAGAAAGCTTATTTGATAAGCTTTCAAATAGATATGGTCCCATCTCAATATCACATTGGCAAGGCCTCCAAATCATCAAGACATTCTGCCGCTATTTCTGTCGGGTGCTACAGCGTCGTCACGGGCTTATTATTCACACTTGGGACCCAGGACCAAGTTGGAGCACACCCCAAGAAGATAGAGAACACCTAAGAGATGCCCAAAGACGTCCTCCTCCTTGGCCACCACCTTAGGAGGCCAGCAAGAACGTCCAAGCCAAGCCGGAGGCCCAGTCCAATTCGAGTTCGAGTCTGCTTCGGCCTTCTGGACCAGTCTACAATAAAACGGACGCCCAGGACGCATCCGGACTCTGTTTTCGATGATCCATATATGGATGGAAAGCTTATTTGATAAGGAAGCCAACCCAAGTGGTCTCACGTCAAAAGCTATTCGGAATCAACAGGAATCGTCGAAACAAGTCACCGTCCAGAATCTGTCAGGGCGCTGTGTCGCCGTCTTTTGGGCCGTTTGGGCCTTGTAACGTGTTGGCACTCCCCAGGGACGCGAATAGGGGTCCTTGGACGTTCCTTAGGCTTTATAATCAGTAGCCGTCACCTATGTTAGGGTTTGGGTTTTGCTTAGATTATTCTGTTGATAACAGTTTCGCCGCCGTCGTCGGTTTGTGAGACCCCAACTTTGTGAGATTAATCATTCATCTGCAATTTGGTTGCATTCCTTTGTGTTCTTGCTTGTGTTCTCGATTTGCAGACAAGGACTTAGCCTTCTTGGCGAGGTCGACCGTGCAACGCCGGTCGATAACCAGAGGAGTCGTGGTGCTGCGATTGCGGGGTTCAGAGCCAAGTTGTTCGGAAGCCGGATCGAATTGTGTCGTGACTCCACCAAATCGAGAGTTATCAGAACCTTTCGGAAGATCGGGAATTGATGAGATACAGGCCCGATCTTCCGAGAGGTAACCGGTAAGTTCGACTTGTGGAGATCTCGACGTTGGCAATCCGGCTTCAAATCAGACACGATTCGAACCCCGCAACCGTTACACCACTGCTCCGTTGGTTATCAACCAAGCACAACTTGATTGACCTCGCCAAGAAGGCTTTTCCTGCAAGCGAATCGAAGAACACAAGCAAGAAGGTAAAAACACGCAATCTGAAATTACAAATATGAATGATGCGAATATCAATAGGGTTCAAGAACTCGGTTCCAAAGGACTAATCGACACAGTGGAGGAGATCAAGAACAGGGGCCCTGGATCACTGTAAAAGGATTTGTCACCACAGTTACAATGAACGATTCAGTTTCTCGATGGAAAACTAAACTCTAAACAAAACCCAATTGTCTAGCAGCGGCGGTGGCTGTTTTTATAGTCTAAGACTCGACCTAGGGTTGAGGACGGCCAGGGGTTGGGCGCCCACAACTTGGGCTTAAGGCCCGACACGATACATGGCCAAGTTGGCCCAAATAGGTGACGCAGCACCTTGCCGTGGTCACACAGAATGATCCACGGACCTTCTGGAGCTGGGACCAGATCCAAAACGACGGCGTCGTCGTCCCCTTTCCAACGCATCCAAGAACGCCCCGTTTCGATGTCGTATGAGAGAGTTATGACCGAAACAGTGACGACGTGTCTGCTGAATCCGAGGGTGACGTGGCAGCTGAGTTGGGGACGAATTGCAACTTGGAGAAGACCATAGCGTCGGTGTGTCCAGCGTGGCGATGTCCTCATCATCCTCCCCTTCTTGAATTGGAGTCGCCCTCGACTTCATCCCATCATCAGCGAACTCCTGCAAAAGGTTAGTGACAGCAGGCAATGCACCAGACATAATAGGTTGACAAAACATAGTATAAGGTCTCACGTCAAAAGCTATTCGGAATCAACGGGAATCGTCGAAACAAGTCACCGTCCAGAATCTGTCAGGGCGCTGTGTCGCCGTCTTTTGGGCCGTTTGGGCCTTGTAACGTGTTGGCACTCCCCAGGGACGCGAATAGGGGTCCTTGGACGTTCCTTAGGCTTTATAATCAGTAGCCGTCACCTATGTTAGGGTTTGGGTTTTGCTTAGATTATTCTGTTGATAACAGTTTCGCCGCCGTCGTCGGTTTGTGAGACCCCAACTTTGTGAGATTAATCATTCATCTGCAATTTGGTTGCATTCCTTTGTGTTCTTGCTTGTGTTCTCGATTTACAGACAAGGACTTAGCCTTCTTGGCGAGGTCGACCGTGCAACGCCGGTCGATAACCAGAGGAGTCGTGGTGCTGCGATTGCGGGGTTCAGAGCCAAGTTGTTCGGAAGCCGGATCGAATTGTGTCGTGACTCCACCAAATCGAGAGTTATCAGAACCTTTCGGAAGATCGGGAACCCTAGTTCACATCACACTACTTTACTCTTACTCGCATTATATCTGTGATGTGATGCTGGTGAGGGAGAGACGTATGTGCGTAAGGAACAAGGTGTCGTAAACTTGGTAAAACTGGATAATGAACATGGGGAGATCTTGGCGTGTGTTTTGGCTGTGTGGTGAGGGTCGAGTCGATCGGATAGGATCCTACGACGAGTCTTTGGGGCAAGTCTTGCCAGAGGGGTGCGACCTGGGCAACCCTTGCGAGAGTTACCTGTGGCGGGTATGTGTGAAAGGTGGACCGGGGTGTTGGTTATCCCTGGTGAGGTGTTGTCGTGGCACGGGGAGTTGGTGATCCCCTTTTTAGAAGATATCCTGTCCGGTCCCCCTAAGGACTGGTATGTCTTGAGAACCGGAACCATGGGACCTTCGTGCACACCACTCGCTCCCGATGGGCGAGGGACGATTACCCGACTGACTAGGGCGGTACCACTACTACTAGGTTGGAAGGTGATAGTGTAGGAAGGTATGGGCATGGGGACCCACACCCTCCTAAGACAGTGTAGTGACCTTGGGGCCCGGTACTACGTCTCACAGTCTCAGCGTTTCAGTGGACGTCGGGGTGGTCCAGGGTTGAGTGGTAGGGTGGTACTGTACCGGTTGGGAGGCAGTCGGAATCAGCCTAGACGAGCCGGATCGTCGAGGATGGTGATCTTGTGGATTACCAGGTGTACACACTCTGTAGAGTTGATCGATCTATACGTATAGCCGCGTCCGCGGATATGGACATTCCCATGACCTACGCTTCACTTGATTAGAGAGAGGAGTCCTCTTCTACCTTTCCCCCGGGTTTTGTGTTGGTTCCGACTATGGCCGTTGAGATGAGATCTGAGCAGGAGTCGATCTCGTCGCCTAGAGAGAGAGTGAGATGAGATGTGATGTGTATGATGGGTTGGGAAAAACGTGTGAATAAGATGGGTTAAAAATCTGATAGACATCTTATTATGAAAATATTAACTACTTGCATAGGAAACCCACAGCCTAAATAGGTCTATTTCTACTTCCCTTATTGCATTCCACTTTCCACAAAGTAATGCAAGCATAGGGTGGGCGATGCGTGGCCAGTACCAAGTGTACTGATAGATTTTTGGCAGGTTCAGAGCCCGAGTACAACTACGAGGGCGATGATGGGGAGGACTAGAGGATCTGTTCTGCGCTCGAGCTGGTTCCAGGAGATCGTTTTCCGCTGCTATCTTTGTTAGATGTTGTTCTGGATGCTATGTGTGAGTGTGTTCCGCCCTGCGTGGCGAAGAGAATAATTTATGTAAAACTCTCTATTGTACTCTGATAATGGTGTATGACTTTGTGTATCACTGAGATTTGGGTAAATTGACGGATTATTTCGTCATTTTACACTTCATTTCTGTGGATTTCCCTTCGTGGAAATCAAGGACATTTCACCTATCCTCTGGTGGCTAGATCTGTGCTTGCGGAGAGCGGATCTACGGAGAAGGACGGTTGCTAGGCAGCTCTCGGGCTGCTTCCAACTATGGCGGCGGCGGCGATGATGGTGATGGTCGTGCTTGTGACGTGTTGCGGCTTATGGCTCACCCGAAGGCGGCTCCCATCCACGAGGCCTAGCGAGCACATGCTCGATGCGTGCTGCGCGAGTCGGAAGCGGGGCCACAGCCGTGGTGCTGGCTAGAACTCGGCTGTTGCACGTGCTGCGCGCGATGCTATGCTCCTGGCAGCGGGCATGGAAGACCACGGTGTCATGGTCTCACCGTGCAGGCGACAGCAGCGGCAGCATAGGGTTGAGCTCGTCCTTGTGGCGTTCGCACCGAAGCCACACTAGCACCTGGGTGGCGCAGCTGTGGACATCGTCCAGGTCCCGCGCGGTGTTCCTGGGACATCCTCACTGTCTAGCTATGTGATGTACAGCGGCAAGGGCTGACCTCAAGTTTGCTTGGAGGCCAGGCCCAGGGATTCATCATCGTCTGCAAACTCGGCTTGCCACGACGTGTCTAGAGCTTGCCTCCGGTTGCAGATGGAGTCTGGGTGAAAACCATGTCTAGCTATGCTCCAGGCCAGCGACAATGGCGCAAATGGTGTCATATCCCTTGGAGGCGTCGTTGTAGACTCCAGTCCTTGCTGCCATGAAAGCCCCTCCGAGCTTGCTGCTTCCGCTGGGCAGGTCTCAAGGCGAAAGCCCTTCGAGCCTGGTGCTCTGATTATTGATGGTGGTGTCCGTGGATATCACTTTCCTTCTTGAAGGCATCGATAGAAGCACACCTGCTTCTATCTGTGCTCGGCGCGTCCTTGAGCTCTCCCTGCTTACTCTCCCACCTCAACTTGTTCTGGGTTTTGTCTACCCTCCTACCCCTGGGCTTTTGCACACACTACTTCTTGTCAGGTGCTCGCCCTCAACGGCTTGCTTTGTCGTCCCCTGAATCACTTGAGTGCTTCGCCTCACCATATGCTAGGTTGCGGGGACCTTGATCTCCTTCTCTGGATCTCTCCGTCTTCCTCCTGTCAATCCTCCCCTTTGAGGCTTCCTTCCCCCAAATGGCGTAGGTGGGCGTAGGTTGGAGCCCAAATGCGCTCATAGGCGATGTAGCTCACGGCTACTGTCTGTTGGCTCCGACTCAATGCCTTACAGCTTTTCGCTATCGTTTGTCGGATCCCACTCAATACCTTACAGCTGCATGTGGTTTAGAGCTCTTCAGAATCTGACATTAGTGGCGGCACAGGTTGGAAAGTAGTGCTTGCGCTCGCTCTGGTTAGTAGGCCGAGCTGGTAGCTAAATCATGTTGTTTTTGTTGTTGTTGTTTTTGATGATGATGTTGTGTTAAGTGTTGTAATTCTTCTCTCTCCCACTCATGTACTTCTCTGACCTTTAGGGTCACCCATGTATTAGGTGGTCGGCACCCTCCATCCCCTGGCTTGCCCGGTATCAATGGAAAATCATTCAGGTGGGGCTCTCACCCCTTTGGTGACGTCTTCAAAAAAAACAACCTGTTAACCCGTCTATATATATTTGAGCTCCTCAATGGGAAAAAAAAGATAACAAAAAGATAACTTCCCACTTAGGCTGTAGCAAAAGGAGGTCACGACGACGATGACTGTGAAATGACCAGCATTTGTAAATGATTGAAGCGCAGAGATTTATCTTATCCTGCACCCTGCGGTCTCGACGAGTGAGGATGAGAGGAAGGGGGCCGAGACTAAAGACCAAAGACCTGGGTTTATATATATACAGGTTTATTGTTACACGATACGTTGATTTATCTTATAGTCCTATATACTTTGTCCGAAATGATACAACTTAGGTTTTCATTTAGTAAAAAAATTAAACTTTACTAAGTTTGTAAAAAATATTAGTAATATTTATGACTATAAGTATCAAAAAAATTTAGTGCTTCTTTTATATATTTAACCAAATTTTTAAAAAATTAATTTGAATTGCATTGTTTTATGACAGAGGAAGTACTAGCTAATTGTGAACTATGAACACCCGAATAACACAAAAACTTTTTCAATCCCTGGTCACAGAGGCAAGGAAAAATCCGAGAAGATGTCTGGGTGATACCGTGGAAAGGAAAAGAGTCTTTTGGCTGTATTTTCGTGCTGTCATCCTTGCAGCTTCTGTGCAAAAACATAGGACGAGGATTATCATTTATCAAGTCTCTTTCTTTTGACCTTTTTCTGTCTGTGTTCAGACGCTGTCAGCATGGTTCATTTTTCTCTGACACGGCTTCAACTTCTCTTTTGCAAACAGGAACTTCGTGCTGCATTTCCTATTACACTGCCGGCAACTCCTCGCGCATCTTCGTGACTGCCGTCTCTGACCAGCCTGAAAATTGTTTCTCCGTCGGTATATATGTCTGTCTATGGTGGTTCAAACTCCGTGGAGGGTGGTCTCTTCCTCCCTCCTCCGCCGTCTTGGCTCTCTAGTCTCTCTATGCTGGCTATCTTTTGGTGCTGGGAACTTGGAACTGGAGTTTGTCTTGCCGATCTTTTTGTCATAGCAAAATGCTAGTGACGCTTCCTTTTTTAAGGTCCCCAAAACCATTGCTTTTGTTATGCCTTACATGCATATAACAGCAGTTCTATTTTTTTAAACGATCAGTTCTGTTCTTAAAAGGCGTGTCACGATCCATTCCCAGGGATGCTTGTCTGTATCTGTGACGCTGGTTGCAGAAGTTGTAGCACGCAGAATTAGAATCCAGGTAGACGCTGGTGCCAAATGATGAATCCTAGATATATAGTGTCATTCAGATTAGGGTATCAGAAATAGATAAAGAATTACATGAATGATGGCCGAAGTATGGTGCTGCTTTTGTAGACAGATTGGAGCATTTCATATTTCGTGCATGCACTGCATGTCAGAGAGTTTCAAGAGAAACTTTTCTTGGAGTGGCTTACCTGATCGATATACAGCGTAACCTCATAACTTTTAAAACTGTCTTTCGCATGAAGCTTGTCTGATCAAAAGCAGATATCAGAGAGCAGAGTGCCTCTCGTGTTATTTTCTGCCAATTTGGAGTTTCTTTTTCTACAGCTCAGATGATCTTCAGTTTCCACCGTGCATACCGTCTCTACAGTTAAATGAATGTAACTACTTTCAGTTAAATCTCCAGTTCTGGAGTCTATATGCAGTCATTTGAGAAACATTCAACTTGAAGCAGGAAATGCAAGAAAGCAAGTCTTTTACATTTTTTTTTCATTTCTGTATAGACAATTTGGAGCTACTAATAGCATTACATTTCTTTTAAAGGGTGACAAAAGCTTTGCCACAACATTTATTAGAAGGGGAAAAAGAGACAAAAAAAGACTTGGGTTGTCATAGCCCAACACCACCAAGCATTACAACTTGCTCACTGACAAGATTCAGCTAAGCACAAGAGTTCCTCCCAACAACTTAGTTCCATCAGGCATTACAATGTAGTGGTTTTTGGTTTATGGTACAAGCCAATCTCACCAAATGAGTACATCAATCATATAAATTAACACTATACATATAGGTCCAAACATTAATACAAATTAAAATTGAAGACATTTCAGTTTCCATACAAAGGACAAAATATCATCAACGGTTTCACAATCTTATTGCTCAAACATGAGCCTTGCCCTTTGCAGTCCTTATTTTTTTATATGAAGCCATTATAGCCATCCACTTCACAGGAGCAGCCAATTTTATCCACCTGGGGCAGGAGAGCAGCTTCACCATGAAGCAGCGAACATCAGTTGGCATGTTTCTCAAATTGGCTGCAGAAAACTGAGAGATCTTATTGATGAGCAGTTCTTCGTGTGGCTCATCCGGCTCCAGCCACTTTATTATCTCGTGGAGGTCACTCTCGCTGAAGCTATGTTGCAATGAGAAACTAGGACAATCAGCTGGAACGCTTAGAGAGGGAGGCAATGGGCACTGAGAAGGCCCCCCTTGCTCTGGACAGCAAACTGAATAATCTGCAAAGGGGACACTATTTAGTGTACTGCTTTTCACTTTTTCTTTAGTGACAAAAAAGAATGATAGCATGAGATTAATTGAGTAGGGATATTGGTCCTATAATTTCATTTGCTGCACTAGCTGGTTTGGATGTTACTGAACCTGTAATACAATTCGGATCCGAAGCTTCATGATGGATTTCATCACCAGAATCCAGCTGCCCGGCAATGCCAAAAGATGCACCCTGTGAAAGTGTGCTTCAGTCAGTGATTTCAGAGAGATGGATCCAACAGGAGCAACCAGAAGTTTAGATCCAAAAAAGAAAGCATATTGATAGTATTACAGAAATGGTTCAATAATGCTTTCTAAAAAAGGAATCAGAATGATTCTAAAGCATTTGCTGGTTTCTAAATGCATTTACAATAAAAAAAAAGGGCAGACCCAGTGCCAGAGGCTCCCACACGAGTGGGGTCTGGGGAAGGGAATAACCGAAGCAAAGTCTTACACCCGCAGAAATTCTGTAGAGAGACGGCTTTGAACCCAGAACCTGGTGACTTGGCGAGCTAGCACTCACCAACTACACCAGGCCTGCCCTTCTATTTACAATATAATTTAAAAACTATCAAACTTTTTTTTATTCTGAATTGTGACCACGTCTATTTCAGTCCAGGTATAAGAAATTTTCTACGAGCCAATGCAGTATAAATTTAAGCCACTGCTAAATAATAGGGATATTACTTACAGTTTCATTGTTTTCTTGTGCAGAAGGCAACGCCCTTACTCTCCTGGACCCAATCCTTTGCAGTGGAAACTGCTGGGAGCATACACCAAAAACTTGGTTGACCTCTGAAGTGTCTTGCTCATCAGTTTCATGAATAATTTGATCTGAAAAGACAATAAACCTCCATACTTTATAATGAATCAATAAGCCATCTCCATACAAATAAACAAACTCTAGAGTATAACAGATCTTGACCAGTAGGTTTAGTTGGTGACGTGATTGATCCCTGGAGCATAGTGGAGTTAATTGCTCTTGGTTGTCTATAATACATTTCAAAATCATGGTTACGAAAGTTCATACATTCATATGCATCCTTACTCCATTCTTTCACTTGGTCCTGAAATGGTATAAGCAAGATATTAAAACATTTCTTTCAGAGTATTCAACATTTTTTCTTCGCATATAAATAAAGAAAAAATTCATATCCCCAACTCCCATTTGTTTTGTCAATAGTCTATCCCAAAACTTGAGGTCCTCTTCTTACCTGCTGATGACATGCTTTGGTGTAAAAGGTAGTTTTGATTTTATTTTTCAGCCACTGAGTACATGCTGTATCATAATTTTTTTTCCACTAGCTAGTCTTACAAATAAAGATAGAAATTGATTTCATTGTCACGCTCCAAACTTAGACCTATTTAGTATTTTCCAATGTACTTCCTTATGATGAACTGTGCTGTTGTCATAGGAACAACAAATGTTTGCATTCAAAAAAATAGGAACAACAAATGCTTGAGCATGCAGAACGCGCTGCCCAATCGGATCTAGTTAATATAGCTGAGTATCAGAAATACCTTCCAAATTGTGTCAAGATCATCAAAAGCATGATACTGGTCAGCTATTGTTGCTCCTACAATCTGACCAAGAGAAGTGAAGTACAGCCTAATTTTCTTGTCTTCCATAAAGTGAGAGTAAAGGGCAGTGCCAGGATCACACTTCTTTGCATGATTGACCATCTTATTCCAGAATGCATCTGAGGCACTGCTGAGAATCTGGAGGCAAAAAGGTGACAAGGATCATCAAGAATTCAAGATCCGATCAAGTAAAAAAGAGACAAACATAATTTTACTCTTACATTGCGCAGTGTTTTCTCATCCATATAATACAGCCTAAGGAAGTGCTTCACCAAAGTAATGCCTCTCTGTTCCAATGACTTACAGAAGGGACCCTTTTTTGCAATCTTGTCCAGGCGCCATACTTCATCATCCAGTGTTGGAATATCACATTTTTCGTATACTACAGATATAAGAAATGTTAAAACTAATCAGTAAATGTTTTGACTTCTGATAGCATAAAACTGAAGGTAGAATAGTCCAAACTCAATTTCAGGTTTACCTTCCCCTCGACGGTCCTTCACTGTGAACGGTTCAGTTATAGCTTCTTGAACTCTTTCACCATGATTATCAATAAGCATTACCCCAAGCCTAAACTTGCCACTCCTTGTGAACTTGGAGTTATCAACAAAATTAATGTTTTCGAGGTAGGCCTCACCATTTTTCAGTTTCAATTTCAGCTTCCCTGTAAGTACCGCCCCAATTTTGTCCCGTGGGATTATTATATGGTGTTCAAACTCCTCGGATGTCCAGCACTCACGATTGTTCACATTGAAGTCACCATCAAGAACCACAATCTTGACATTGGCGGAGAGAAGCTGGGGAAAGTTGCTACCTTGCTGATTGCTTACATCCAATTTTATCATGAGGTGACCCCCACCCACTGCCCGGACCTCCCTCTTTGTAAAAATTTTGTCACTCATGGAATTCACGAAGGTGAGTTTGTAGGTTGGAGGCAGGTTCTGTTCAATTCTCTCTCTGCGTAGACATTGCAAGTGAGATGCAGAAGCAGATCATGATTGTAACCATGCAGGCTGCAAAAACTTGGAACGCAAAACTTACTGTGGATTAGGAGAAAGGTTGCAGGGGTTTGTAAGTACTTCTGCCACCTCTTCCATAAACTATTAAATGAAGGAGGAACAGGAAAAAAAGAAGGAGGTCAGTATTGCTGACACAGTTGTATTCATTATCCATTTATATAGATATGCGAATACTAATTTACTTTTCAATACAACAGAAAGATGGATGATACCAAATGAAATCAATAAACAGAGGAACAGGAAAAAAATGGGGGCCAGTATTGCTGACACAGTTATGTTCATTATCTATTTACATAGATATGTGAATACTAATTTACTTTACGATACAATAGAAAGATGGATGATACCAAATGAAATGAAACAAAGATGGCTGTCAATTGATAACTTGAGACCCTGTCCCTAATCCCAAGAGTTTGACATTTTGGATGATTGACATGCTAAATTACAAAACACCACTTGAACAAACATTCTACTGTGACATAAAAGAAAAAACTCAATAGATAAACCTATATATATCAGAAATTTTTCTTGTACATTACCCGGCTAAAAGCAGCGTTGATTCTTGGCATGACCGCTTGCACACAGGCACAGCCAGTGCCAGTGGGGAGCCCCTGCCCCTGGTGGTGGCCGCAACTGCAACTACAGCCCCTAATCCCACTGCAAATTACATTTCCGGCACTCCGGCAGCAGCGAATTAGCTTTCCATTTGGTGGACCAAACGCGGGGAAAAGAACAAATACTGCAAATGTTTGGGTCAAGACTCAAGATCGAAGCATGAAAAGTCAACGATACTCACAGGCCGGACGGCAAGCGGCACAGCCGCTTCAGCGCCTGCGAGGAGGAGGAAGCGGCCGGCGGCGGCGGCGGCGTTGAGCCTCCTCCGCTGCCAGGTACGCTGCCTTCGTCTCTGTCACCGTCGCCATCGCCGTCGCCGCCTCCGCCTCCGCCCTCCCACCCCCGCTTCTGTCGCTTCTGCGGCATATATCAGACGATGCAATCTACGGCTTCGGCGCCGGCGCTTCGCCACCCACCTCGACGCGTCGGCTCTCGCTTGCGTCACCGTTGCGAGTGTGCTGCTGCTTGCGGTGATCCGGTGACTGGGGCGGCCACTGGCCAGTCGCCACGTATTTATGCGCGTGCCGAGAGGAGCGAAAATTGCAGCACTTTTCGTCTCTACTACTGGTACTAGTCTCGATCATGATTCATGGTGCCTTTCCGAGCTCAGCCGAGGAATTGAATTCAACTCAACGAAGTTTGTTTATGCGGCACGCGGCAGTGGTGGCCGGTGGGGCTCTCTGTCGGGACTTGTGTAGATGAATCGTATTAAGGGTTGTTTGATCCATTAGCAGCTAACTAATTTTTAGCATGGGTGTTTTGATCCACCTATTAATAGATGGTTGGACAATGAGAATAGATGGTTGGACCATGAGAAGGTGCATATGAATTATTAACACCTATTAGCAACTCTAAAGTTACTAAAAGTTACTAATAGTTAGCAGGACTCTTGCTAATAAATAGCATGTTTACATTTTGTTCACACTCGCTTCATAGTCTGTACCAAGCCGATGTTTTATATATACTTTCTTTTAAAGACGTTGCATATTTATTACCCTCTCTGTTCTAAATTATAAGTCACTTTGACTTTTTTTGCTACATCGAGTTTACTATGTATCTCCCTCCATTCTAAATTAGTTAAAGCGACTTGTAATTTGGAACGGAATGAGTACTTAACATTCTCATCATGCATATAAACACAATACAAAATCCAATTGCAAAACTATATATATATATATATATATATATATATATATATATATATATATATATATATATATATATATGTTGTGTTATATAAGAGTTAAAAAAAAACGTGGCACTGCTGTCTAGTCCGGTCATGGCACCTTATAGTGTGCCATTGTTGTAACCAATTAGTAGAGGACATCGAACAATCCGCCGGAGCACAAAACTTCTATAGTTATTGAGTTGTCCAGCTCTCCTCCTCATGGTCCCACATGTCAGGTGATGTAGCACCATCTCCATGCTCTCACAACACTTGGAAACCCCTCACTTTTACACTACAAGAAATATGTCGGTTTATGACAAACGTGCGTCATAAACCATGCGCCTTAATCCATGGTTTGTGACATTTATATGTTCATATAAACGTCACAATCCATTCTATGACATTTTATGAACATATAAACGTCACAAACCATGGATTAAGGCGCATGGTTTATGACGCACGTTTTGTCATAAACCGACACATTTCTTGTAGTGTTAGTTGGTTAAAATTAGCTTTGAAATTTTAGCTAGCTAAACTTTAGTTGCATGATCCAAACAGGCCAAGTTACTTTATGTATGCTTATGCGTGTAATATATGGCTAGATCCTATGGATACTGATAACACTCTTACAGTTTTACTTATTCCCACCATTTCAAACTGTAAGTTGGTTTAGCTTTTCTAGATACATAGCTTTTATTACGTACTTAGATATAAATTATATTTGAATACATAGTAAAAATTATGTATTTAGAAAAGCTAGAACGACTTATAATATGAAACGGAAGAAGTACTACGCAAGTACAACTGTCGTCACTATAAAACATGCACATTTTTTGAATATAACAAAGCATCTATTTATCACAAATCAACTTCATCTCTGTGACGGTTTTGCTGTCGTAAACAGCTTCATCCTAAACAAACAAGCAAAGAAAAATCCACGCAGAGCTGTTTATATTAGTGTTTTTTTCTTTGTCACAGAGCTAGCACACAAACAATGGGATGGATGGCGCCTCGAGAGTCACAAACAAACAAGCAAAGAAAAAAAAGAGAGGAAGAGACAAGATGGCAAGGACGCAGAGCTAGCGCACGCCGGACAGACTTGGCGCGCGTAACCCACGCGGTTCTAACGCGAAGGCGACCAGTTGCATGGTGGTGGGCTGGTGGTGGCCCACTGGACTTAACTGATCTCAGTTCCTGCTTCGTACGTGTCCAGTTGTCATGGGATGGATGGCGCCTCGAGAGTCGAGGCTCGAGACAACATTCTGCAGGTGTTTCGTAATGGTCACGAAATTGCCGTGTGCTTCCAGGTAAACATAAAGTTAGGCCAGTTTCAATGGGATTTTATCAGAGTTTTATAAACATTAATTATGCTAACATAGCACCATATTAATGAAGAGAGATGATAAGAAATTTATAGAAGTAGAGAGAGTTTTATGGGGATGAAACTCTTCTGCACTGTTTCTAAAATTTGAATGTGTTGGAAACAGTGACATGAAATCCCCACTGAAACTGACCTTACAGTATGCTTCTTGATAAGTATTTATTCATATTCATGTTTGAAATTATATTTTTCTTGGACGGAATGAGTTCACCAAGGAGATACTCCTAAAAAATTCAATTCTCAATTTTAAGAAGCGAAGTCAATTCAATTAAGTTTGAGTATAAAAAATCAATTAAGAATTTTTTCAGATAAAGTAGGGTACACGTGGTGTGAGTGTGGAGTGTATGGTTGTTGCGTCTAAGTTATACCCGATCAAAAAAATCCAATTGAGTTTGACTAAATAAATTTATAAAAAGAATATTATTAACATTTATATCTCTAGATAGATTTATTATAAAAATATATTTTATGATTAATTTATGCCCTCTCTTGCCAAAAAAATGTAATTCTCATTTTCCGTAAAGTTAAATAGTTTTACTTTATACCTGTACCAAAATGTACTAACATTTATAATACCGAATAAGCATCATTAGATTAATCATAAAATATATTTTTATAGTATAATTATTTGGAGTCATAAATATTTTTATAAACTTAGTCAATCTCTAAGGACATTTGCTTCAATTTAAAACCAGAATTGCATTCTTTTTGGAAAGTAATACTTATTAGGAAATGATAACTGTTACTCTTCTTAGGACCGATAAAGTAGATGGGACATAGAGACGGGTGCTAATTAAGGTGGGCCTGGTAACCTAAACATCCTAGTTGCCCCAACCCCCAACCCCCACACCCATGTTACACACCCACTAGTTAGCTTCTAGATGATGATAGCTAGTTGAAAGCATGTTGGCCCCCATTTAGGTTTTGGTAACTAATGACAACATTTGTGGACTAACATTTCATGTGAGATGTGGAGGTTAAGTCAATCACAGTTGTGTTTCGCATGGTTTGGACAGACGTGTATCGAAGAAAATGGAAATGCAAGGATTCAACAAGGCCTGTCGCTTTGAGGTAAACTCCATTGTGGTGGATCCAAGTGGTGAAATGAAGAAAGCACTACTACACAATGCTCAACCACATGCTCTTAATCCCCTTTCACCATCGGTTTTGTCGTTTGCGAAAGTGAGCGGTGATAATTAAGGTTATCACCGCTGGTTCAAAAATGGCGATGACAATACATCGCATCATCGGTCCAGTCTACAATTTGGTGGTGATGTCCTCTCCATTATCATCAATCCAGCATACTATCTGGTGGTGATGAAATGGATATGATCATCGGTCCAAGATACCGTTTGGCGGTGATAATCTCTTTGTCAATGTTAATCGTACTATGATATGGCAGTGATGATCCAACGTTGGATAGCAAGCCTAGAGCATCACCCTTGGTCGTCGTTTCAAGAGCTGAACAAGTATGCGATGGAAAAGTAGGACAAAGGAGAAAACATAATGAAAACTAATGTTGTAGAGGGTACTTGTGCGGTTGTCCTCTGCTTAATCGGTCATGGCCCTTTATGTATAGAGGGTACTTATCCCACAGAAGTTGAAATACCTTACAAGTCCATGTAAACACACAATTCTAATTCGATTTCTACCCACCAAAACCAACATGGTCATAATTTCCACATGTGGATCTCCCAAAGACTGTCATTTCCTCATCTGGACTCTAAATTGGGCAATCTATATAGAGAAATTTTGATATTTAACGTCCGTGTGCCTCACTTCTTTTAACACTTGATTCGTGCCACTTGGTATTTAAGCTTGCGGCTATGAATTCTTTTGATTCAAGGGTTTCCCCCTCTTTCTCACCTTTTCTGTTTTCTTATTCTCTTTACTTCTTCCTAGCCACATGAAATGAGCAAAATGACCCTCCTATTCCCTCCATAACGATCATGGTTGGGTGCATTGCTCCTAAGTCGGCGACAGGGATGATGTCAAGGGCAGTCTTGGGCTTTGGATGGGCAGCCTCAACCTTGGTGGTAGAAGGTGGCAGTGTCGAGTGGTTCCAACTAGATGTCAATGGCAACCGGTCCCAGTTGGATGGTGCGCGTGGCGGGCTGTGGTAGCGGGAGGCGGCGGTGGCAAATTGGAGGCTAATGCGGCTGGCAGTGGTGATCGGGAGTGTTGTTCTAGGCCTTAGCCTTCGAAACACCAGGTTGTCTCTCAAGCAAACACTCTAATGACAAAGCAAGAAAGGAACAAAGAGAGTCAAAATATCCACTATTAATAAGGAGAATTAGGGTTTCATCCTTCTCCCTTTACAATCCCCTTTGGGCACTATTTATACACGCTCCTAGGCTTTTGACAGACCATAATGCCCTCACAACTACTACATATTCTAAGCATATTCCACCCTTTATCCGCGTATCGGCGTCAATCACAGGTAACGCCTCCCTAGGTCGCCGCCAACCCTTGTCTCCCCGCCTGGTCCCCACGCCCTTTTCTCCTTTCAGGGCTTGCGGGCCTAGCAGGGCAAAGACTCATTTGTATTCCATGTCCTAGAGACCTTTTGCCATCGCGAAACCTGCAAGCATGAATGCAATGTGATAGTGGGAATCAAGCTACACCCCCCATCCAGCCTCGCCTTACGCCTTGCTGACATCTTGTTGGGTCAAAACCTGAAAGCCTCCCCATGGCTCTTTCCTAACGATCACCCATTGCATTGTAAACCAGGCGTATCATTTCGCCCTGGCGAAATGACAGAGAGGGATGCCAACCTCTTTTAGCATTGGTGCACACCAAAATAGCAACATGAGACACTAGTTACTTTTTCCTAACAGCATAAGCATAGGCGTTATTTCGCCCAAGCGAAATGATGACAAGAGAAACGTACGGGGGTGTCATTTCGCCCAAGCAAAATGACGGCACTAGTTGCTCCTTTCGACGCTGGGCGGCGGAGGGTCACATGGGGCTCCAAGGGTTCGGCCATGGCCCCAACAGGGAGGCAGTGGCGTTGGGCCCAGGCCAAGTCTGTGCGACCAAATGGTGGCATACAATAAGATTAGGCTAAAGGCATTTTGGTCATTTCATGTAGTATGAAGGAAGAAAAAGACTAAAAATAGAAAAGACAGAAAAAGACAAAGAATACATAGCTCCGGGGCTAAATATCAAAAAGTGTGCAAATTGAGGGTTAAAAGAAGTGACGCACGCGGATTGGATGTCAAGTATTGAAATTTCTCATCTATATATTTATTTTGATAATCTATATATGCATTTTCAGGATGCTCCAAAACCAACCTAGCCGGTTTTGGGAAAAAGGTCCTAGGTCAACCTCCTTCGGACAGTTTTGATTGTCAAAAATATGATTTTAAATAACCCACTTCTATTACAATTAACATAAAAAAACTAATTTACGGTAAACGTACATGTTGTGTGCCACCATATTAGACCAAGTATTGAGATGTATATGCGAGTGATAAGTTTGGTTGTTAAAAATGTGCCTTTTATTATATTAGTACATCATGATCATAAGTTTCATTATTTACGACTTTAGATAACTCTATATATATATATATATATATATATATATATATATATATATATATATATATATATATATATATATATATGACTAAACCATTATGACATGAATGCATTAACAACTTAACTATAAGCATTTCATTGTTTTTATTAAAATAAGTACACTAGCAGTACAATCGTGTACTCTTTTTGTTTATGTTATTTAGTACTATGAGGGTGTAGTATGATCCTACAATCCATTTTTAGTAAAATATAAAAATGTACATAGAGAAAAATGTTACATCAGCTAATAATAAGATCAAAAGTGAAACGTCAAAATCAAGATTCATGAAGTCACAGCTTATATATTACAACCAAAGCCAGTAACTTATGTTAAAGTTTCAACTAAAAACATAATATAGACACATGGTGGTGCGAATGCGTGTTCAAATGGGAAAAAATGGATAAATAAGAGTATTTGCATTAGTATTTTACTTAGAAAATGGACAAAGAGCAAATGTAAATAATTTTGATTTGTTGTGGTCCTAAATGTAAACAATCTACTAGTGTGTACAAGTGCACATGTCAGTAATAACTAGCAATAATTATCAAAGGCAATTATAGCAAATTAAATTGATGGCTAGATGTTTGAGAATTTCAAGATTTTTTTTCCTAACTTGTCTTATGGAAATTAACACGAAGGCTCCAAAGTAACAGTCGTATGATAAGCACGCTGAACGCTAATAGTAATAGAGAGTGCCCGAGTGTGTGTGTGTGTGTGTGTGTGTGTGTGTGTGTGTGTGTGTTTTGGCCATTTGCGCCTTGAGATGTACGCCAGTTTTACACGGAGGAGCTGCAGTGCAGAGAAGGAAAAAGGGGGCCGGCTGGGCGACGACTTGGAAGCCGTCCTGCGCAGAACGTGTATGGATGTGAGCACACGGCAATGGGATGGACTTTAACCAATGGTGAAGGGTACGGTCTCGGCCATCACAAACATGTATAATATGGTTCATCATTGATTAATCATGTATATTAGGTTCTAGTATTCCACTGTTCTTCAAAACTAGCAAAATCAAATATTAAGGGCTTGTTTGCTCTAAGGCCTGCCAAGTAGCAATCTCCATCCCAGGCTCACACAAAATCCAATGCCTGGAAATGTATGGACAGCCAGGCAAATTAATCTGCCTTGATTGATTCAAAGCAAACAGGCCCCAAATATTCAACGTGATAAGTTTGATACACCGAACAAAATCTTTCAGCTGCATAGCATATAAAGGCATGAACAAGTCATGAGGAGGAACAGTAGAGACGACCAAAGAAACAAGCTTATCACTCGTCGATCACAGGACCACTGCCGAGAGAGAGAAGATAATAAAGTATGAATAGTTAGCAAAACGTAACAGAAGGAAGCAACGACGACGACGACCCCATGAATGAACTGGAGTAAGCCATAACGCGGATCCGATGCTTTATGTTATCCCACCTCAGGGCTCAGACGACGCGTGAAGATAAGAGGAAGGGGCTCAGAAACCAGGACCAACCAATAGCCTCGGGTCTAGAGGTTATTGTTCTCACCTTGTCATACAGCGCGTTAATCCATCCCATCTGAACCACGGACGCGCAAACGATATATACAATGTGTATACGTGTTGAACTCCTCGTCGTTGGAGGCAAGAAATTAAAAAGGATGGAAGCATATAGGGAGGAAAAGCATCAGAAGATGCAGGGACAATACAAGGAATAACCCACGGGCTTTTCGCTGCATTTTCAGCCTGTCATCCTACAGACTCAACTGGTCTCAAGATCAACTACCACAAGTCTTGCCTCATCCCAATTAATGTGGATAGTGACAAAGTTGTTCATCTAGCAGGAGTTTTTGGTTGCACAATTGGAACTCTACCTTTTACATATTTGGGATTGCCATTGGGGACAACCAAGCCACTTGTCAGAGATTTTGCACCTCTTGTTTGTAGATGAGTAGAAAGAAGAATGTCTGTCAGCTCCACTTTCCTCTCTTACTCAGGAAGGTTCCAATTGGTTAATTCGGTTTTGTCTTCTCTACCAACATACTATATGTGTACAATTAAGCTGCCCAAGTTGGTAATAGAGGCTATTGACAAGATAACGAAAAATTGCTAAAGAGAAGCTAAAGGTTACAACTTGGCTTCCTGGCCGACCATCCCTAAAGAGAAAGGAGGCTTAGGGGTCAGAGATCTATATCTCCAAAATGAAGCCTTGCTCATAAAACAGCTGGAAAAATTTTATAATAAAAAAGATGTTCCATGGGTTCACTTGGTTTGAGAATCCTACTACATTGTAAAAGTGCCTCATCTCCAAACAGTCAAGGGGTCATTTTGGTGGCGTGACATTTTCAGATTAGTCACTCAGTTCAGAGATGTAGCTAAATGTATTCCTGCAAATAGGCTAACTATCAGTCTTTGGGAAGATGAGTTTGAAGATCAGCCACTAAGCTCAAAATTTCCTCACCTCCATCAATTTGCTAGTAAGAAGAATATTTCGGTCAGTAAAGCTCTCTTGCAGCTGGACCCACTGTCCCTTTTCAATCTGCCTATGACAAGAATAGCATTCATGAGTTCCAATCGTTCAACATAATTTTGGATCAGTGGAGAGATAATACACAGCAAGATGACATCTGGACTTACACCTGGAATGGTCTGTATACTTCAAGTAAATACTATCATCTTGCATTTGCTTCCCTCACTCCACCTGCTCCTTTTCGCTGGATTTGGAAGACAAAGTGTATGCCCAGAATAAAATTCTTTGCTTGGCTTCTTTTAAGTGATCGGCTAAACACAAGAGACATCCTACGAAGAAGAGGGAAATTCCTAGAAGAAGGTTACTCCTGTCCACTTTGCCATGATAATGTTGACGAAACCATGATACACGTGTTCTTCGAGTGTTCCTCGTCCACAACCAGATGGTTTATGATTGGCATCCAATGGTTTGTCCAGGGTAGCATTTTCCAAATGCTTATACAAAAGAAAGCTCAGCTCAACATCTCGTGCTTCATGGATCTTTTCATGATTGCTGCCTGGTGCATATGGAAAAAAAGGAATGATTTTGTCTTCAATGGGAGGCCTCCTTCACCAGCAGCCTGGAAGCAACGTTTTGTGAATGAAGCTAAGCTTCATTTCTGTCGTTTCAAACCCAACTTCCAGCATGTAATTTCCCAATGGTTAAACTCATTGTAATAGGTAGTGTTTCTTTTTAAGGTTTGTCCTTTGTTAGCTCCTAGCTAACTCGCCCTGTAACTCCTCTTTGTACTCTTTTGTTTTAATTTAAAGTTTTGCTAGGGAGCGTGGCTCTACAGTTCCTTTTCAAAAAAAAACCTGGCTTGCGCTGCTGCACCCAGTATATATGCGAGTGCCATGGACGACGATCTTTTCCACGATCCTCTGCCGAGCTCTTTCTCTTCTTGGTGTTTTTTTGGATGGATGCTGTAGCGTGTGCCTTGCAATTATTTGTCCAAAAGGCTCTCACTCTTGGTCCAAACAACACTGTCTTATGTTCCGTATACACATCATTTCGTTTGCTATCCCTCAGATTCACGGAGCTAGCCATTACATGGAACAAGACGTAGAACGTTGTGCCACTCTGTAGCAATATCAGCTATACGGAGTATCTCGTATAGACTATTTTGTAAGGTTCCGGATTTTGTTTCTTAAGCATGAGCTACGTTTTTCATCTATCCCATCAGCAAAATTTAATGGGCACAGATGTGGTTGAAGCCTATTTTTGGATTGCTTCTGGTTGAATAACCAAAAGAAAGAGAAGTTATAGAGTGCTAATCGATCGGCCAAACAATTATTATAGGAAATCAAGATCAGCTCCAAAACAACAGTTTGACGTATCAGAATCTATGATGGGACGATTCTTTTTTTTCGCGAACGGGGTCTACAACCCGTGTTTCATTAAGATGAAAGGAGTTTGTAACAACACGGATTATGTTGCTACGGGTAGTTTGTGGATTGGATAGTCGAACGTCACAGATACACGGAATTGGTCACCGCCGGTGAACTCGAGCCACAGCTCGCCACCATCTACTACCGGCGCGTTCCAAGACAAGTTCCAGTTTGCTTCTGTTCCCCTCTTAAACGAGTTTGCTTACAGCTGTCTCAAACAGCACATCACCAGACGCAGCTAGGCTTGGGCTTCGTTTATGTCTTCCAGCCTGGGCCGTGGTACTTCGGGTTGGGCTTCTTAGTTCTCTTGCTCTTCTTCCCTTCCGAGCCTGTGGACACCTTGCGCACTGTGACATTTCCCCCTCCATTAGCAACGGCTTGCCCCCAAGCCGTGAACTCCGGAAACAACCGAAGGATTTCATCTTCTTCTTCCCAAGTAGCCAATTCCGGAGGAGAACCTTTCCACTTGATCAACAGTTGGTAGCTTGTACAATTAGCTTTGTTGTGGACACGACGATCAAGGACCAGCTCTAGAGATTGCATAGCAGAAGGTTCTTCAGGCAAAGGGGAAAATGGAATTGGTTCAGATCTAGTTACCGTTTTAAGCAATGACACATGAAAAACAAGATGTACTCTCGACTGAGGTGGCAGCTTGAGTCTGTAGGCCACTTGACCAACCTTGGATTCCACTTCATAAGGTCCAAAATAACGATAAGCCAATTTGGTGCAAATTCTAGTAGCCACAGAGGATTGAGCATAAGGTTGGATCTTAAGCCAGACTAGATCACCCACTACAGACTGTCGATCCACCCTATGTTAGCTTGAGTCTTCATTTTCTGCTGCACCCTGAGTAACTGCTGATGAAGAAGAGCAGTGATAGAATGTCGCTGTTTAAGACAGTCATCAAGTTCAGCTATCACACAGTCATGCTCAGGATCAATACCAAAATGTCTTGGAGGATGACCATAGAGAATTTCAAATGGTGTGTGATTAAGAGCAGAGTGGTAACACGTGTTGTACCAAAATTCAGCAAGGTGTAGCCACTAAGACCACTTAGCTGGAGTGGAATGTATAAAGCACCTAAGATAGGCTTCAATACATTGATTAACTCGTTCAATTTGACCATCACTTTGTGGGTGATAAGCTGAGCTCATACAGAGACTAGTACCGGACAGCTTAAACAGTTCCTTCCACAGGATGCTAGTGAAGATCTTATCTCTATTTGAAACAATGGCTTGAGGCATACCATGCAACTTATAAACATGTTCCATGTACAGCTTAGCTATCTGTAAGGCAGAGAAGGGATGTTTCACCTTGATGAAATGAGAATATTTGGAAAACTTGTCAACTACCACCAAAATGCAGTTATAATGATCAGAGGTAGGCAACCCTTCAATGAAGTCCATTGTGACCACTTTCCAGGCCTGGTCAGGAACAGGTAGGGGTTGAAGTAACCCTGGATAAGGCACATGCTCAGACTTAGCTTGTTGACAGACTAAACAGGCTGCAACAAATTTTTGAATAGTATCCTTCATGTGGGGCCAATAAAACAACTTCTTGACTCTCTGATAAGTGACAAGGAACCCAGAGTGTCCTCCTATGGGACTAGCATGAAGCTGCTCAGTTACTGCTTGCTGAAGGGCTAAAGAATGTCCCAACCAAATTGCATTTTTATACTTGATGATGCCCTGAGCTAGAGAATACTGACCAAATGGATTTTGGATTGCTAAGGAAGTCAGCAGCTTTTGAGCAGAAGGTTGATCATCATAACTGCTCTGGACAGATTGTAGCCAAGTTGGTAAAGCAACAGACAGGGCTGACAAGATGCCAGAACTATAGGTCATTCTTGAAAGAGCATCTGCAGCACAGTTTGTAGTGCCCTTTTTGTACAAGATCTTGTATTGAAATCCCATGAGATTGGTCATGGCCTTCTGCTGCCAGTAAGAGTTGAGCTTTTGATCTTGCAAGTGAGTCAAGCTTCTTTGATCTGTTAAAATAGTAAACTCAGCAGGTAATAGATAAGCCTTCCACTGATCAACTGCAAGAAGGATAGCCAAACTCTCCTTTTCATAGGTAGATAATCCTTGAGTTCTTGGACCTAAAGCCTTGCTGACAAAGGCAATTGGATGACCTTCTTGCTGAGTTGCTGTAGAACTGCCCCTATACCATGGTCAGAGGCATCTGTCTCAACAACAAATGGTTTGTTAAAATTTGGAATGGCCAAGACAGGAGCAGTAATAAGAACATTCTTAAGTAACTGAAATGCCTTCTCAGTTATGTCAGTCCACACCAGGCCTGCACATCGGCTAGGGCTAGATCACCCAAGGCCACACATAGCTTAGATATGCAGCGAAGGTAGATCTAAATGGTGAGGCCAACCACCAAGTCGACGAGGTTGATTTGACAATCGTTCTTCACCAGGAAGACCCATCGGGGAGGAGCATAATGAGAATGCCTTAAGATGAGCAAGTCCACACCTAGAACACTGATAAATCTTATTGAGAGAAGTGTTGGACAACAAGGGGGTTGGAAGAGATTGAGGTAGAAGATAAAAAGTAAGGTAGATTTGTTTCTTGTTGATTGGATAGATGGATCTCTCAATCAGCTGTGATCCTCTCATATAAATAGAGCAGAGTGGTCTTATCCTAATAGAAAACTTATCCCACATGCAATTTACATGTTTCCTCAAGATCGGATGAATTTCTAAAGAAAAATCATGATTTGCATCTCGAACACCAAATTGGCTCACGCCGGTTCCAAAATTGGTCTGGACTTATTTCAAATAGTGTCCACAAGCATTGCCTGGACAAACCGGCCTAGGTTGGTTTCAGGGGTGAAAGCTAGCCACCATGGCTACGGGGGTCTTATGTATTACACAATGGGGTTGGGTCAATAGTGGTGGTGAGTAGTGATCAATAATAGTTCTTTGTAGGATTTGTGAAATTTATCGGGGTCACTTGACCCTGATGGCAAAGGCTATAGCTCCGCCTCTGGTCGGTTTTTCTATGTTTTCTCAAATTTAGCCAATTCAATTCTAATTTGATCCCTTTTGTTTGCACATGAGTTTCCTATTCATGTTCAACTCTTCCAAACTTACTTTGGCTCTCAATATATAGTGAAAGGAAACTCCTATTGTTTGGGCTTGTCTTGTCGATTTTTGGCTGTTGGAAATACTCAGTGCTTTAGTAGTGATATATATTGTATGAGATGATAGCAAGACCGCTCGATGTGTGTTAGTCCGTGTTAATATGGCCTAACTAGAAATGACTTGCTTGCAAGATTCATTTGTGTGTGGTTGTGTTTTTGAAGAGATAAGTTAGTATAGGTATAAAGAAGACAATTAACTTGTTGGCTAGCCAAAGACGCTACTATGGTAGGTGCCTTAGTTAGCCGTGGCGTACTCTACGCCACCGTTAGCTAGGGCACTTGTCATAATGAATTTGGCCACATACATTTCTCCTATGGAGCACTATTCTCTATTGATTTGGTGCCTTTTTATTGACTCATCTACCCCTCTTAGACCTAATATATAGTAGCAAGTGGGAGGGCAATGCAGACCTAAAGATGGAAAGGCTCCCATTCAGGGGTGGATCTAGCGGCCAGTGGGGTAGGTGGGGCTCCAGCCCCCCTTACTGCCTCTCGTGTAATGGACCCCCCTTTGAGCCCCTTAATTTTTATTGGAAGAAGAAGGAGGGAGAGGAGGTAGGAAAAAGAAAGGAATCAAGAAGAAGGAAGGAGAAGAAAGGAGAGAAGAAGCAAACCCCCTCCCCCTTTCATCACATGTTGCATCCACCCACCATGGAGAATTAAATGGATTATTCAAATAACACCTCCATCGATTACCAACCCTAGGAAAAGTCAAGGGTCTCAAGAGTTTGAATTTCTAAACTAATGCCCCCCAAACCCAAGATCTCTCATACATTTTTACATTTGGTCATCATCTTCCCCTTCCCATCACCGCATCTAGGCCCATTTAGAAAGATTTATCCTAATAACAGTTCCTAACGGATTGCTTAACTTTGATGTCACAACCTCCTCACTAAAAATCGTTAGGAAACAGACGTGCTATTGTATTTCTCTATCGAGCTACTTTGTAGACCTATGGAATTTATTTTCTTGATGTTTTTTTTCTATTTTTGGTGGTCCTCACAGACGAAAAATCTAGTTTCTTGATGGAACTCACATTAGTTTGTCCAAACTTCTCTAATTTCAATGAAGTTTATAAAAATTATCAGCATATGTAATTACAAAATTAGTTTTAATAAATATTTTATAATTTTTTTTGGTAGGTGTATTTATTAGAACATGTAGGTACCATTTGGATAATGAATTAGTACCATTCTTTATATGACAACGATGTATTTATGAGAACATTCGTATGAAATATCAAATATAATCGTGATTTGGGGAGAGAGTGCATGAGAAAGAAAACAGATAAGAAGAAGGCATCTGATTTGGGTTCCTACTAGAATAGTCATATTGTGACACTTATCAAAATGCTACATAGAAGAAGGGAAGCCATCAACACTAACTTTTCTTGCAATAAAAATAGGTAAATAATACAACTACCTTAGCCTTCAAGGAACGGAGGGTTTTACCTTTGTTAAAAGAAATAAAATGTGAAAACAAGCTAAAAAGGAAATAGAAAAGGCAATGGCAAAAGAAAAATGGACCATGGCTGGTATACTAATTTCTCATAGACTCAAACTAATCTTGTGTATTTCAACCATTATGACTTGACTGATGACCACCTATGACCTAATATCCTCCTTCTGGTTGTCTCACATTGTCCAAAGTATCAAGAGGAGATAGCTTCTTTAACCACATGGATCTTGCCTTACATCAACGAGCAGATGTTCGGGTTCTCGTCACTGAAAATATTGTCATGATGGGGCAGCACTGGCATCGGGTAGTACATCGGTGGCGGGTACTGCTGCTGTAGGCACCCATGCCCATTGTTGTACCCTAGCAGCTAGTACCCGGTGCAACCAGGACCATAGTGGGCAATTTGGCTGTGAGGAAAGTGGGCATTCATTGTCATCTCGTGCTCCTGTTGAAGCTGCACCATCATGTATGGTTATTGCAGCATTGGATTCCTGGCTACCTGCTGCATCTGCCTACACTGCTAGGATAGTACCCATCCCCAGGCAAGCTGTTGGCAGGTATACCAACACCATGTATAGCACCGCCACCATATGATGGCTGCACGTTGTAGCCACCCATGTGGGTGTAGGGACCCATCGACATGCTGCCCATCTGGCCCATAATGGGGAAGCTTGCGGGGCCTATCTTGTTATTGGTGGGCCTCATCATTCCCCCCTTCTGTGGCGCCATACTGCCAACCATCATCTGGCTACCTACACCAACACTGTTGTGCGGCTGCTGCCCAATGCCACTGTTCTTGACTTGGCTGCCTCCAGCATCCTGGTATAGCTTCATGCCCACATCTTTCTTGTTGTCATTGTTACCATTTTTTGGTACTAGGACCATGGTGTCTCCACCAATCTTCTTGCCACTCTGCTTACCACCCCTATTGATGGTTGGAGGCATGCCCATGTGATGAGGAAGCGTCTCCCCCTTCAGCGTCTGCAGCCTCTGCTCAATCTGTTGTTGTATATTTGGAAGATGCTGCTCCGGTGTCGGTGTCAGCTAAGGTAGCTCCATTGTTGCATCATCCATGCCACCACCGCTTCTGGCAGCACAGCCACCACTGCTGCTGGCTTTACCCTGGGGCAGACCCTTGCCACTAGCATCCTTCAGCTGATCGCCCATGTCACTACCACTAAGCTGGAGCTTTTGGTACTTGCTTACCGCAGCGGAATTTGCATCCCACAGCTGGGCGGACATGCCAGCCTTCTTCAACTTTTTGAAGACAGTATCCATGTCCATGAGGACGGTCACTGTTACCTTCCCTTGCTGTCTATTGACATTGGTTTGGTAGACACCTGTGTAGATTAATCCAGCACATTTCTCTTATATAGGGGAAAAAGAATAGAAAGATGGGAAAAGTAATATGGCTGAACAGAACAAAGCCTGTAGAGACTGGAATAAGAACAAAAGAATACATTGATTTGTCACTTAAAAATATTTCTTTTCTTACCATCAATCTTATGCATGATCTTCTTGATTTCTTTCACACATCCGTCACAGTTGATGTCTAGTTTGAGGTCACAGGTCTGGGAACAAAGAGAGAAAAATTGTTAAGGAACAACAAAAGGCTTGCTGGAGACATGCACAACAAGATGATGATTGTTGGGTTGCCTGCCTGATAAAAACTACAGCAAGAACAAGAAGTAAAATATATGGAATGCATAAGGGCTCTTGCTTGAGTTGAGAGGAAGCAAAAAAAAAAAAAACTCACCTGCACCATGAGAATGGTCTCCTTAAGCATCCTTGACCACCTCAAGTGCTGGAGCCTCCAAATCACCTGTTGGATTGTTGGTCTTTGCTTGTACCTTCACAATGAAAAGGCCGAGGTCAGACACTGAGACTAGTGTTTCTGTGTCAAGAGACAGAAAGAGACTAGGATTCTTGGTTGACCTTCCCCCAACACTATTTGGTTAACAAATAGATCCTCATCTCTTATAATTAACTTGGAATTTTTTATAAGAGGGTGGTATATCTAGGCATGGGCAATGCTAAGGTAGTCCAATTGCCTATAAAGAGGTAATATCTCAAATAAATCTAAGTCGTTAAATTTTTGGATTTTATGAATTAATTAAGTAAATAAAAAATCCTAAGAAAAGAAAAAAATCCCTCCTGATCCCCTCAATGACGAGATAAAGAGAGCGTGGGCGATCCTCCTTTCTCCTTGCGTAGAGGTGCAAATCATTAGTCACATCACTCATCACAAGACACACGTATCACATGATGCACAGGCTAACATATATCATTACTCACATCACCCATCACCTAACATGCGCGTACATGTAATCAGGTTGGCATATATGCGAATCATATCCATGCAAAATCAAGTGTATCAAGTCACAACTCAAAATTACATGGCAACCAACAAATATCAAGACCAAATTTACAAAATAAAAAAGATATACCATATTTGCCAGATCACACATGCATCAATCAAATCTAGAAAAAAGATTTTTATATCTACAATTTTCCTTATTTATCCTATTTTATGATTGCAAAAAAAACACACATAAAGAACAATTTTCCTTGGAGGGAACAATTTCATGTCTCGCAATAAAAAACACACATAAAGAATAGATCTAGGGAGAGAGAAATAGCACCCATGTTAGAGTTAGTGTTTGAAAAAATTTACCATGACCGAGGCTTATCATACGCTTGCTATGTTGCCTACCAGAGAAAAATATGCATGCCAAAGGAAGAAGATACTTCAACTATATATATCTACATGACCTAAGCACATGAAATGAGTTTATATTGTTCTTACCTTTCGTTTCCGTGAGAACGCCTTTGGCCCTGAAAGCTGAAGGCTTCTTTTTTGTTCTTCCACAAATTGTGAAATATGGTTCTTCTGCAAATGAGTAGTGAAGGAGGGGGTTTAAATAGGCTAAAAGTGCAGGCAGTATACTAATGCTGGGATATCATGTTCAGATATTATACAATCCATAAATTAATGTTGGGTTATCTTTATTTTTCCTTTCAAAAATCCCTGTTCTCTTATAAATTTTACATACTAGTCCCTCTGTACTTCTATTTAGTTAGGCCATAACAGTACAACTTTAGCAAACTACTATTAAACAAGGAATCTTCCGTTAAGTATATATGACGGTATTTGTCCAAATGGTTTAATAAGAATATGATGTGAGTAAAAAAATGCACTATTCACCTAAACGTTTGATTAGCCCACTTACATACCAGTTAAACAATACACAACAGTACACCATTTCTATTTAACAGGCTGTTTAGCCTGTTTAAATGGTCATTTTTCCTGTTTAAGCAGCCATTTAGAACAAATAGTAATGGCTAAATGACAAGTGACCAACTATTTACCTTTCAGAATTTAGGATAACGCTGAAAAAAATGTTGCAATCTAGTATTGAAACCCTAATGTCCAAGCTAGGCAAATTTTATTTTAGCTATATATGACAATAAATAGTTAATAACATAAAGATTGCATCATGTTCTTCAAGACTGCCTAAGCTATAGACTATCTACGTAACGATTACGTTGAGCCATTATTACATGTTTCATGCAAAACATTATTGCTTGCATGGAGAAACACGCACTCTACGTATGGAGAAACACGCACTCTACGTATGGATCTTGTTATATCACTATATATTTGTCTCATTTAGAGCATGACATCTTGCATTAGAAAACATACAACATATGGATCATGTGATACAAAAGTTCGCTTAGCTCGATGTAGTAACGCATCTCATTCTCCAAGTTCTTAATCCTATTCAATGAGAGCATATGATGTTTGGGGAGACATGTCAGTTGTGGAGTGCTTCTCGCAATGACTCCACATGACAAATACATCAGATAGGCTATCTCTGCACTTGGCAAAGTTGCTAGAATTGGTGGAGATATATTACATGTTGATGTTAGTCGTTACACTAGCACATCTTCTGTGATATACAATAACATTTACTTGATGGATACGAAGTTTTATGCATGTGCATGACGCAACATTGTTTATACACAACAATAAGCGGTCAACATCTTTGAACATACTAGCGATTCATCATAGAAAATATAAGTAAAGTAGGGGAAATTGATGAGACTTTCCATCACCTATCGTACCGTTCAATGTCTCAAACAATAAAACTAATTTTATGGAAAATAAACTATGAAGTGGTGTAAGCTCTTCCTACTATGGAAAAGTTTGTTTAATCAAAATTTGAGTTAGCCCATGTGCCACCTTATTCCATGAAATATTGTTAGACAAATTTCATCCATTAAGCACAGTTATTTTTTATTTGTCTATTTAAATCAACAGCAGGTTAACCAATGTACTTGATTGTGAATAATTTTGAAAAGGAGGGCTTTCAAAGGCTAGAGAGATGTGCCGCTAGAGATGTCAGATGTGGTGCATGAGGTCACAGCATCTGGTACAGCCTGCAGGAGCACTTCATGCATTTTGTTTGGTGAGTCGGAGGATGGTGGCAACCACAAAACAATTTACTTATTCTATACACATTATGGTGTTTTGGAGTTTAAGCTATCGCCAAACTTTTATCTCCTCTTTCTGTTAGTTTGTTACTATCATTTACTATAGTAGCATTTAATTCTTCTTCTTCTTGTGCCAATTCTAAAACTTGCTCTTCTTTTCTGCTAGGCGGTTAGTGTATTTTAGTAGGAGTAACTCCTTTTCTCCTACTTTATCTTTACATACATTCACCTTTCAAATCAAAATGAAATGGAAAAATAGAATGCATCAAATGGTTGTTGTGTCTCGGTTCACGCAAGTACATCCAACACTTTTTTATTGATTCCATGGCAGTGAGCACATTTTTTTCATGTGGCGTTCTGTGCAAGGATGGATAATTTGGTCAATTGAAAAGAACAAATACATACAAATCATTTCAACCATACAAATATCTATGAAGATTTTAGAGCTAATGCATTCATTTTACAGCTAATACAATTCATTGCTACTGCTAGAGATACGTATCTGCAGTCTGCTATAGCTAGACTAAGGAAGAGGTTCATAAAGTATTGCTATTATATCTCTATATATTCACATGTCTGGTATTCAATATGTGCAAATAAATACATATATATCTAACCAAACCACTATGTTCATTGTTTTTCTATGATTCATTGCTTGTGCTAGAGGCTGACATGCATGGTTAAGGCTGGATAACGAGCCGAGCTGACTCGACTCGGCTCGGCTCGTTCTGGCTCGTTAAGATAACGAGCCAGCTCGGCTCGGCTCGTTATCTTAACGAGCCAGAAAGCCAGCTCGGCTCGGCTCGTTATGAGCTCGAGCTGGCTCGTTAGGCTCGCGAGCCAGGTATAAAAAATACACAAAATATAATATTTGCATTTATCTAAAGCTTAAAAATATTAATAATATAAAAATAATATATTCAATAACCTTAAATCGAATAAAATATTCATATGAGCTAACATATCATCCATTTGTGAAGTGCAAGACATGAAGTAATACAAAACTAATATAAGTTATGATGACTTTTTCCCTAAAACTACGGCTCGTTTGGCTCGCGAGCGGCTCATGAGCCAGCTCGAGTTGGCTCGTTATAGCTAACGAGCTAAAATCCTGGCTCGGCTCGGCTCGTTATCATAACGAGCCGAGTCGAGCTGAGCCGAGCCAGCCATGAGCCGAGCGAGCTAACGAGCTTCGAGTTTTTCGTCCAGCCTTATGCATGGTCTACTATAGCTACAATAATATTATTTTAATTGCTAAAAAGGACAATATAGACTGATGCCATTTAATAAAGATTGACATAAATAGTCTACTACAGCTGTATAAACTGATGTCATTTAAGTGCTACAAAAAAGGACAATCTATTGAAAGAGAGCTACATAGATATTTGTATATGTTTTCAAGTGCAACATTTAGTTCATGCAAATAAATATACATATATATACAAAGATTTTGCAAATCAAACCACTATATTTATTTTTGTATCACTACTAGAGCTGGGTTTTTTCTATTCATAGGAATGGCTAAAAACCTGGTAGGAATGTGATACATGATGGTTGGCTGTTAGGAAATGGCCGATAGGATCGGCTTGCCAGGAAAAGCACTTTACTCCTACCAGCTGTATGTCGGGAAATCTTTCCTATTGGTATTTCCTAATGGCCTAGAGTGGGCCGATCAATCCATTGTTCTATCCAGTAAACTGCCAGGAATTACTGTTAGGCATGCCGTCGGTACCAACTGGAATTGTCACCTTTCCTGGCATTTAAACTGACAAGAACTCAATGTATATCAGTTTTATATTAATAAAAATGTATTCAATATATCACTATTCAACAGTTTTAAATTGAATAAATCCCATGTATCCAATGTATATCCAAAGTACATATTAAATCAAAAGGGCACATGTTATCATCATATAGGCATGTCTACGCGTGAACAACTTTTTGGTAGGGTGCGAACGTCTTTCTACGTACGTTCGTGGCTAAAGAAGACTGATTTCTCTTTTTAATCTCTGGCTAAAACTTGTAACCAGTCTTTCTCCCTCATACTAACTCCAAATTTGATGATTCTTTTTTCTAAAATTTTCTAAAATCATGCTCTATCAATTTATTTTAGTCATCTTGTCATGTGACTTTGTTTGAAAAATTCAAATTTATTTTTTGGCTATTTAAATCAGCAGCAGGTTAACCAATATACTTGATTGTGAATAATAACCTTGAAAGGCGGGGTGGGCTTGAATGCCAAAGGCTAGAGAAGGGATGCACAATAATTAATGAACCTAGAGATGTGCCGCTAGAGATGTGGTGCTTGAGGTCATAGCATCTGGTACAGCCTGCAGGAGCGCTTCATGCATTTTGTTTGGTGAGTCAGAGGATGGTGGCAACCACAAAACATTTTACTTATTCTACATTATGGTGTTTTGGAATTTAAGCTATCGCCAAACTTTTCTCTCCTTTTTCTGTTAGTTTGTTACTATCATTTACTAGTAGCATTAACTCTTCTTCTTCTACTATCGATCCTAAAATTTGTTCTTCATTTCTACTAGGCGGTTAGTGTATTTTAGTATGTAGGAGTAACTCCTCTTTGCCTACTTTAGCTTTACATACACATTCACCTTTCAAATCAAATTGAAATGGAAAATAGAATGCATCAAATGGCTTTTGTGTCTCGGTTCACGCAAGTACATCCAACACCTTTTTATTGATTTCATGGCAATGAGCACATTTCTTTCATGTGGCGTTCGGTGCAAGGATGGATAATTCGGTAAAATGAACAGAACAGATACATACATATTATTTCTGCTTGCAATTATGTTTTCCTTGTCATATTGAAAAATATATTTGACTTGTAAAGCATTTAGTAGGGAAAATTTGTACTAAATTTTGAATGCCAAAACACTAGGAGAACCCCACCTCACTAGGAGAACTTTAATATTCTGGTTGTGTAAAAATCAAAGGTTTACATAGTAGTGCTTCAGCATTTAATTCATGCAACCATACAAATATCTATGAAGATTTTACAGCTAATGCATTCATTTTTGTTTTGTTGCTACAATTCATTGCCACTGCTAGTGATACGCATATATATGCAGTCTGCTATAGCTAGATCGACTAAGGAAGAGGTTCATAAAGTATTGCTATTATTTGTCTATATTTACAGGTCTGGTATTCAATAAATACACATATATCTAACCAAACCACTATGTTCATTGTTTTTCTATGATTCATCGCTTCTGCTAGAGGCTGACATGCATAGTCTGCTATGCCATTTAATATAGATTGGCAAAAGTAATTACTGGAGCTATATAGACTGATGCCATTTAAGTGCTAACTAAAAAAAGGACAATCTAAAGAAAGAGAGCAACATAGGTGCAATTTTTAGTTCATGCAAATAAATATACATATATATTTACAAATATTTTGCAAATCAAACCACTACATTTTTTGTATACTAGAGCTGGGTTTTTTCTATCGTCTGGTATGGCTAGAAACCGTTACGAATGTGTTTCATGACAGCTTCTTTAGGAAATGGCCGGTAGGATCACACTACTACAAAAATAATTTCGCGAGACACACCTCTTTTATTTTCGGAGACAGACAGATTTGTTGCGTGTCTTGTAAAACACCCGATGATTAACGGTGACGGTGATTTTATTTACGGAGGCACCCAAAAAATGATCACCTTGGAAAATCGATTTACGAAGGTGGTCGTTTTATTTACAGAGGCGGTCAGGAAATGCCCGCCTCCGGAATGGATTTACGGAAGCGGCCGCCTTAAGACAACCGCTTCCAAAAATGGTCCATTTATAAGAACTGCCTCGAAAAATTGGCCCTAAGGCCCAAATAAGCCCAGAAGGTCTGTTAGCCATGTTACGTATATATTGTCGAGTTAGGGTTTGGAGGCCTCATCCCCCCGCTCTCTCTCTCTCTCTCTCAACTGTCTCTCTCGTTCTCTCAGCTCCCGGCACTCACTCTCCTCTCTCACTTCTCTCTCTGGTGTGGGGGCTGCGTGGCATGGGGGCGGCACCGACAGTGGGCGAGTGAGAGTGCATGGGGGGCTCTCCTGGCGGCGGCGGTGCGGGCGAGGTGGAATCCACCCGGCAGTGGCCCTGACAAGCAGCAGCGTGCACGTGTGGATCTAGTGGTGGAGGGCGGCCGCAACGCGGCAAATCCAGTGGAGGGCAGCCCCGACGAGTGGTGGCGTGCATGCACGGATCCAGCAGCCGTGGCAATGGGCTTGATGGGCCTGTGGATGGGCTCGGCGGGCTTGTCCATGGGTTTTTCTTTTTTGTTTTTTCTTTTCGATTTACGCAGGCGAGCAATGTGACCGCCTGCATTAACTGCGATACTTTTCTACCAAGGTGGACTGTTTGCCTACCTAGGAAACCATTTTTGACCGCCTCGGGTAAGATCTTTGTAGTAGTGTCAGCTCATCAGGAAAACACTTTACTCCTGCCAGCCGTCCAAACCCTTCCTGTTGGCATTTCCTGATAGCATAGGGTGGTTCGGTCAATCCTTTGTTCTATCAACTAACACTACTACATATATGACTTTCACTGCTGGCTACATCACTGTTGGATTTTGTCACACCCATTTTTAAGGACAAAAATAGGATGCATAAAAGACTCATGTGCGCCCCAGGATATGATCGCACACACAAGTAGACAAATTACATAGTATCATCATAGTGCTTATTACATAGCGAATAGATATTTAACACATAGTCTTGAACTATAAGTGATAATGACTAATAATAGATCTCCAGTGGAAACTCCAATCACAGGGACACGGTTGACTGGTTGACACCAAGACTAGTACTCATTACGATAATCTTCCTCATAATCTTCATCTGTTATGGTGGAAATAGCAAGGGTGAGTCCATGTCGAACTCAACAAGTACAACACAGGGTTCATGAGGCACAAAAGGCTAGACACTGTTTATCTGCGTTTAGCTTTTATTTATCATGTAATTAGCAATTGAGTAGCATCAAGGTAATTCACTTCCCATTAATGAACCAATGATCAATTGCAATAAGGATAATGAATAACATTAACATGAGCATAATAATAACAACAATAATTAAGCATGATATAACAGTTATGATCATCTATCTGTAGATGTTCCAAGGCCGCCCGTATCCGTGGGCACGGCTAGTATACCAGTTTTTAACTCTGCGCAGAGGTGTACACTTTCACTGTGAGTCATGATTTCCAAATGCGTGGGGAGATCAAACCCAAACACCGGAGAACCATATAAAGCCATTCAAAAGTTCATCTAACAAGTTAGGGCCATTAGATTCACTCGGCAGGCAGATGTAGAACCCCCTTCCCAGTGGCACACAACTCGCAGCCTATACACACTAAGGACAGGGGCTCACCCTACACCCAACGTGGCAAGCCGTTCTTACGCCATTTAAGGTAACCACTAACAAGCTAGAAAAGGTCTCTTGAGCAACTAAAGCCAGAGCCATATAGCCCCCACAGCTATACTGTATATCCCGGATGATCACGTACAGATAAGTCCTTATGAAGAGTAACTAGATCATCATAAAATAACATAGTGCTCTAGCACCCTTTAACAGGATTTAAATCATCTTAAGAGTTGGTTGTTTATTTCATTAACCAAATTACAAGATCAATGTTCATAGTTAAGCACTAGCAACAGTTACCCAATGCATACCCCAAGGTTGTCAAGGAATCAGGATAACAATCACTATGTTATTGTTGATGCAAAAGTGAATCTGCAAACACAAAGGGCTAATACCCGAAATCGATATCCAAAGCGTGCCAGTCGATTTGACCTGTTAATCGATAAGGATGAAGATACGAGCACTTTGGTCCTGACAACAGCGATACGCTCGGAAGTCACGGCCAAGAGGTACTCATGCGGAACTCGAGGATCAACGAAGATTGCACTTAGAGCAATGCAACTCGCCAAATCGATGAGAACTCGTAAAAAGAAAAAATATGCAAATTGACGAAGTCGCCGAAAAGTAGACGTAAATAAGAGTAAAAGCTGTTTTTTGATGTATTGATTGGTTATTACATTGCCCTTCACTCTATATTTATACCCTGATCCATAGAAACATAACCAAATACGACTAGGACACTAAATCCAAATCTAAGGAAAAAACATGACTTTGATACAACTCAGACTCTACTAATCGTAAACAATGAAATTAACTCCTATTTTATTCCATAGTCCGCCTTAATCACGATGGTATTCTCATCGACCTCCTTTTCAACGGCACAGCCCCTGTTCCATCGGCAGCAGCCTTCGAGCTCCTTCCATCGGTACATTCCCTGTTTCATCGGCTGCAGTCTTCATACCTTCCTTCATCGGTACATCCCCTATCTCATCGGCAGCAGTCTCCAAACCCTCTTTCATCGGCATCGGCAATAACACCCTTAACCTCATCGGCAACATTTCAAATTAAATTCATACACTGTCACCACTCAAAAACCGACTTATTCTCCTTGGCTATCAATTTACACGGTAATCTTTCCTTTGTTGATTAGCCCTTCCTGATCATCTTGACACGTGCTAAAAACGATGTCAACACATGCCCCCCAATTTCGGAGTATAAGATACTGATGCTCCGAAATTTACTCCAACTGATGCTGGCTATCACCTATTTCTTTAACCCATTCTCCAAGCAAACATGATTTGTTACCAGATTCAATCAAATCCAGATCCAATCCATGTACCTCAATAAATATCGCATATTTTCCAACCTTCTTTGCCTTAACTACGGTTGAGATACCAAAATAACAATCCATCAGCAAGATCTTACCACAACGCATCATTTTTAGAACTGAAAAATCCTGTATCGAGATATCCTTCAAGTCATGATTACTTGTTGTCAAATCTTATGCACCATCCCTTGATTGTCGTGCGAACAGTTACCATATCCAACTGAACCACCTTGATCCATCCGCATATGGCATAGAGATAAGTCAAGAATACCCCTACTCCAAATAACCTATAAATAGATTTCTCCGGGTTGTTCATCTTCTACCTTCAAACTCCATCCTTTGACATTCTCACTCCGGCGGCAACCCTAACCAACGACCGCGCGTCCCCAACTCATCAGAGCCATCATCATCTTCAAGTTCCCAGCTCGTGCCCTCATCCGCTTGAAGCAATGGCTGTCAACTTCGACGTCCCTGCGGTTCGTTCTTCCTCTCATTACTTTTACTTTAATCCTTTCGGTTCCCTGCGAGTTCTTACAGTCGACATCTTTCTTTCTCTTTCATTTTCTTGGTCCTCCAAACCTAGGAACTTCGCAACACACTGGTGATTCCAACCCATCAACCTCCCCTCCATTGCCTAGGTCCGATGGGCGACCCAGATCCAACTGACTTGATTAATGCAGAGGCAAATCGTATTCCCTTCAAATCTCAAAATTTCTCTTTGAATCTGTGGAAAGACACGTTCCGTTCTTGGCCCAAACCCACCAAAGGGTGGAAAAACTGGTTCTTGAGGGTCAACAGATCAATGCAAGTGTTTTGGGCAGAACAGAAGATAGATCAGTGTATCAGGCTATCCATTGCCGATATACAAAAGAATGAATCCATGATGATAGTTGCTGCTCAGTTTTGGTCTGACACCACCAACACCTTCATGTTCGGTCATGGCCCATGTGCCCCTACTCTTGCCGATGTATACATGCTCACGGGCTTAGACATCTCAACTGTCGATGAAGGCCATATTTTCGGCAGAAAAGCTGAATACAGAATAACTACACGCAACATCGGCGGCTGGACGGGATATATCCAAGAGTACCAAAAGACTGGCACCGTCAATCAAAGGGAACATGCCACATTCCTGAACATGTGGCTGGAAAAGTTTATTTTCTGCGGCCGATCGGTAGGACCAACTAACGCTTTTCTCCCAGTAGCAGAACTCTTAGCCAACGGTGTCAGATTCCCACTTGGCCGATATCTCCTGAGCTCAACCTACCACCTTCTCCACCAAGTATCTCAGAAACTTATACTTGGCGAACCCATTGGCAATCTGGGAGGCCCATGGTGGTTTGTTAATATGTGGTTAAACGCTCACATGCACAAGCGTTTACAGTGGGATCTCTTTGCTCAGGAATTCCCACGAGAGATTTCCGAAGAATACGTCCTTAGGGATGATGAATCGGCAACACGCCCCCCTCTCAACTTCGGTGAAGCAATAATCGTCCTTCCCGGAACAGAAGCCAATGAAGACCAAATCGGCAGATTTTTTCAAACTTTCTACCATGGCCTCCCTCGTGACCTCAGGGCTTGGGTACCTTATATCGATGAGGATAACAAGTTCCCTCTCCTCTTCAATTTTGCCGATAGTGATCTGAACCAAGACAATGATCTCATGATGGCCATTATCACCCCCAGAGCAATCCCAGTCAACACATTTGGTAGCGGGAAAGCCTCCCATATTACTTATGAATTCTACAATCCATCGGCAGTATCTCGCCAGCTGGCCTTCGGGCAATTACCCATCAAACTATGCTATGCCGATGTGATCAGGCCCAGAGAAATCATTACTTCTGGAACTGAATGGAGCAGGATAGTAAGACTTGCTCCCGATGCCGATATTTCAAATGTCGATCTCTCCGCCTGGTCACCAGCATCTTTCATAACAGAGTCATATAAGCAATGGTGGCAGGAGTGGAAAGAACAGCTGTTTTCAACGTCTGTTCACACATATCGGCACCTGATCGACCCTGATTATGCTATTCCTGACAATGCAGTAAGTTCCTTTTAACTTTTGTCCTTTTCCTTCCTTTTATTATGTATATCGGTAGTTAACCTTCCTTGAAACAGGCTGATGATCCAGTTCCACCAATAAGCAAAAGTGGAAAACCCTTCAACCTCCATCCAGCCTCTCCAGTCTCATCAATCGGCTACAACGCCCCCACCTTAGAAGCCTTGACCTTCCAAAGGGCTCGTACCAAAACCATCACTTCCAGACCAAGACTGGGAACATCCAGGGTTTCTCCAAAGGCTGCTGCTTCAAGCCTGATCAAGGCTTTTAAGGTAATAATCTTGCTTACTCTGTTTTCTGCCGATACACTTCGTATTAACACACAACTATCAGGGTGTACAAGCTGCAGCTGGATCGTCATCGGCAACTTTACCAAGCACCGCAACTTCTACCCCTCCTTCAGAGGTATTCTCTTATTTTTACATTCTTCTTTATTAAATATCCAATCTTATACCCGTTTTTGCAGCAACAAACGGGCACATCGGTAAGCACACCAAGCGTGCAGGCTCCCCAACCAACAGATGTTGATGCCCCCCAGCCAGCTGTTGTCGAAGCACAAACAAAGCGTAAAGCTTTGACCGATGCTGAGGCTCAACAGAAATGACAGAAATCTACACCAGCCCCTGCGTCTGCTCCAACACCCGTCAGTCAGCCCTCTGAACAAACTACTCCTGCCCAAGATACATCATCGGCAATTATACCTCAAGGGCCGACTACCGATGTGATCATAGAAGACATCCCATCGGCATCTTCTGTTGATCCTTCGTATGACCCTTTACAAGCTGCTCCCTCAAGCCAAGCTCAAGAAATCGCCCTGAAGCAGGTAAACCAATCAATTACTTGGTTTATTATATCCCCAAATATCATAAACAGGATTTCTAATTCTCTTTATTTCATAGGAACAAGATTCTCCCGATAGCTTATTCTCTTTTGCTATCGATGTTTCTGATGACGACGGAGAAGAAGCGAGTTCCTCCCTGGCGTTGGGAACAATATCGTCAGACACCTATGGCAAGCTAGAAACCCTCCTAAATCTGCTGCAGCAAGACACTGCCCAATTGGTGATCGACTCGGATCCTGCGAGGTCTATCTTCAAAACGATCCGCGGCCAAGTCCCTGCTAATGTTGAAGAGATCATCTTTCCAGCAGTCCATCTGGAGAGCAGACAACTTCAATATCAAAGGGCTGTCCATCGTATTGCTGACAGAGCAGCTCAGTCTCAACTTAAAGAAGAAATGCTATAGCTGAAGCAGACTGCCGACGAGAAGCATAAGAATATCAACAATTTGCAAGCCTCCAGTGCCGATATTAGACAGAAAATCTTAGATCTATCGGCAAAGAAAGCAGCCCTGCTAGCTGAACTAGAAAAGGTTGAGACAGCTCTGACTCAAGCTAAACAAGAAGAAGACTAGCTTCCCGACGCCATGAAGGCCCTTCAGCAGGAACGAGATGCTCAAGCTCGCAAGGCCTTGGCCTTGAAAAAGAAAATCAAGCCTGTGGAAGGGAGTACCGATGAAGACGCCAAAGAATTAAAAGAAGCCGATGAAATTCGCCTGCGTGCGATATCAGCCATCCAGGCTTTGTTAAATTAGCGCATCGGCACAATTGATACTTTGTTTTAACTCCAGCCGATAGGATTGTTATCGGCAACTATACTCTTATGCATCTATCCAGATACTAGGGTAATATTTCTTTAAATATTTTTCATTTAACGCTCTAGGAAATACAACTCCTTCGAGAGTTTCAAGAATATACGCATTACCAGGAACAGACTGATTTATCCGATATGGACCTTCCCAATTAGGAGACCATTTGCCAAACTTAGAACTTTTAGTCCCAATCGGTAAAATCAATTTCCAGACCAATTCACCATCGACAAATTCCTTTACCTTCACTTTCTTGTCATACCATCTAGCTACCCTTTTCTTATTCTCCTCGATGCTAACCAAAGCTTTTAACCGATGACCTGCTACATCTTCCAATTCATCTTTCATAAGAATATCATAATCATCGGCTGTCAATTGATCCTGAAAGCGCATTCGCCTAGAGCCAATCTTAATCTCCCAAGGTAATACCGCATCGTGTCCATACACCAATTGATAAGGTGATACCTTGGTTGCACCATGACATGCCATCCGATATGACCACAAAGCTTCATTTAATATTGTATGCCACTTTTTAGGATACTCTTTGATCTTGCGCTTAATAAGTTTGATAATTCCCTTATTAGATGCTTCAGCCTGGCCATTAGCTTGGGCATAATACGGTGAAGAATTCAAAACTTTAATTCCCATACTTATAGCAAACTCATCAAATTCACCTGATGTAAACATAGTGCCCTGATCGGTAGTGATGGTTTGAGGGATGCCAAATCGGTAAACAATATGCTCCTTCACAAAATCAACCATGTTAGCCGATGTCACCTTTTTCAAAGGAATTGCTTCAACCCACTTTGTGAAATAATCGGTAGCAACCAGAATAAACTTATGCCCTTTACTCGATGGTGGATAAATCTGACCGATGAGATCAATAGCCCAACCCCTAAACGGCCAAGGTTTAATTATGGGGTTCATAGCCGATGCGGGTGCTCTTTGAATATTACCGAATTTTTGACATTCCTGACATCCTTTAAAATATCTAAAACAATCCTCAAGAATAGCCGGCCAATAATATCCATTTCTTCTGATCATCCATTTCATCTTGAATGCTGACTGATGAGCCCCACATACTCCTTCATGAATTTCACTCATCAGGCTTTTTGATTCCTCTATGCTAACACACATGAGTAAAACTCCATCTATGGTACGGTAATACAATTCATCATCGAGGAGTACATACTTTGTCGCTTGGAACCTTATGCGTCTTTCAAACTTTTTAGATGGATTCTTTAAATAATCAATGATTTCCTTTCTCCAGTCATCGGCATCAACCACCGATGTCAATGCTTCTTGAACAGGTTTATATCCTGAAGCATGCTGAGCCAATCGGTTAGCCTCTTCATTATGCATCCGGGAAATATGCTCTAGATGAAAACTCCTAAACCCTTTTAACAATTCCAAACACTTTTCATGATATGAAATTAGAATTTCACTTCGGCATTCATAAACCCCAATCAACTGATTTATAACTAGCATGGAATCACCAAAGACTTCAACAGCATCAGCCTGTACTTCTTTAAGCAATTCTAACCCTTTTATCAGGGCTTGGTACTCAGCTTGATTGTTTGTCGATGTGGCGACGATCGGCAATGAGAATTCATACTTCTTCCCCTGAGGGGAAATCAACACGATGCCGATGCCTGCCCCTTCACCACAAGTAGACCCATCAAAGAAAAGTGTCCATGGAGCAACTTCCAGAGAATCCACCGTGTTGCAATGTTGAGTAACAAAATCGGCCATAACCTGTCCTTTAACTGCCTTAGCCGATTCATAACGTAGGTCAAATTCTGATAACGCTAAAATCCATTTACCAATCCTACCATTTAATATCGGCATAGATAGCATATATTTGACCACATCATTTTTGCATACGACAGTACATTCAGCCGATAGTAAATAATGCCTCAACTTACTACAGGAGAAATATAAACATAAGCATAATTTCTCAATGGCCGAATACCAGGTTTCAGCATCTATTAACCGTCTGCTCAAATAATAGATGACACGCTCCTTCCCTTCAAATTCTTGAATAAGAGTTGAACCGATAACAGTATCTTCAGTTGATAAATACAATCTGAAAGGTTTTCCATGCTGGGGTGGAACTAACACTGGAGGATTTGCTAAATAACTCTTAATCTGATCTAAGGCCAATTGCTATTCATCCCCCCGTTTAAACTCCTGATCGGCTTTCAATTTCAATAATGGACTGAAAGCCTTGATCTTGCCTGACAGATTAGATATAAACCTTCTGATGAAATTAATCTTACCGATCAAGGATTGTAATTCAGTTTTATCGGCAGGAGCAACAACCTTGTTGATTGCCTCGATAGATTTTCTACTAATTTCAATGCCCCGCTGATGCACCATAAAACCCAAGAATTGTCCTGCCGATACACCAAATGCACATTTATTAGGATTCATCTTTAATCCATGTTTTCTTGTGCACTCCAGTATCTTCTGTAGATCGGTTAGATGCTTTGTGATGTCTCCAGACTTAATCACTATGTCATCAATGTAGATTTCTACCAATGTGCCGATATATTCATGGAAAATAAAGTTCATAGCTCTTTGATAAGTAGCACCGGCATTTTTCAAACCAAATGTCATAACTATCCACTCAAATAATCCCACATGACCTGGACACCTAAAAGTAGTCTTGGAAATATCTTCTTCAGCCATGAATATTTGGTTATAACTCGCATTTCCATCCATGAAACTAATAATCTGATGCCCTGTTGCAGCATCAATCAACAAATCAGCAATCGGCATTGGATAACCATCCATCGGTGTGGCCTTATTAAGATTCCTGAAATCAATACAAACACGGAGTTTTCCATTTTTCTTATATACAGGAACCACATTAGAAATCCACTCTGTATATCGACATTGCCGAATAAACTTTGCCTCAATTAACTTGGTTATTTCGGCCTTAATATCAGGGAGTATATTAGGATTGCATCGGCGAGCCGGCTGCTGATGTGGCCGAAATCCAGATTTAATAGGCAACCGATGTTCAACTATAGATCGGTCTAATCCAGGCATTTCAGTATAATCCCAAGCAAAACAATCTTTATATTCCTTTAACAAATCAACTAGTTGCTGTTTACACTTGGAATTTAACTTAGAGCTAATAAAAGTGGGCCTTGGCCTATCACCTTCACCAATATCTACTTCTATTAAATCATCTGGCGATGTAAATCCTTGACCTAATTTTCCGTCATCGGCAAATCTATCCATTAAAACTCTTCTTTAGAACCGACTGCTTGGATCGGTAGAATTTCATAATCGGCAATCTTGAGGAACTCCTTTTCCCAGGCTTCTCCCGATATGCACTTGGTTCGCTCATAAGTATCTGATTCTGCCGATGCAATGATATAAGAAGAGTCACCAGGAACAACTTCAATCTTATCTCCAATCCACTGTACCAGACATTGATGCATTGTAGAAGGAACACAACAATTAGCATGAATCCAATCCCTTCCCAAAAGTAGATTGTATGCACCCTTGCCATTAATAACAAAGAAAGTTGTCGGTAAAGTTTTACTGCCGATAGTCAACTCAACACATACTGCCCCTTTAGCTGGAGATACATTGCCTTCAAAATCCTTTAGCATCATATCGGTCTTAGTTAAGTCTTGATCTCCCTTACCAAGCTTCTGATACATCACATAAGGCATGATATTAATCGCAGCTCCTCCATCAATAAGTATCTTAGATACAGGCTGCCCATCAACTCTGCCTTTTACAAACAAAGCCTTGAGGTGTTGTCTCTCATCATCAGTAGGCTTCTCAAAAACAGCCATCATTGGATCTAACATTAATTGAGCTATCTGATCAGAGGAAACAGCCTCTTCTTCGCTATCAGACAGAGCCAAAAAATCTCATTGGTAACATAAACACCATATTGACATCTGCCGATGGATCTTTATTTTTGTGCCTTATCTGCCACTGCTGGTTACCAGATTTCTCATTGGAGGGACTTTCTTCTTGATATAAATCTTTTTGACGCTCTCGCTGCATTTTTCTCTTCTGTGTCTTTGTCAAACCTTCTGGACACCATTGAGGAAGCTTAGTTTTCCAAACTGGCTGATAAGTCCTAGTTGTCTCCACACGACGTATATTAGGATCCCTGTAAAATATTTCTTCATCAGGAACTCTTGCATTTGTCATCTCTTCAAGTTCCTCTTGGTTTCTTGGAAAATATGCAACACGTTTACCAAGCCTTTCATGCACACTGAGCCTGCCCCCCAGCCGATCATGTACTGATGATCTCCTTCTGATCGGCTCATTAATGAGCAAACCTTGATTACCAGATTGAAACCTTCTTGCAGGATGATTAACTCCATAATAGCCATTGCACTCTGGACAATTTTCAACAGTAGGTAACTTAATACCTTCTTCCCAACAATGAATAAAAACGGACAATTCCAATGATCCTTATACCGATTCCACTCTTCTTGACGCCTTTCCTCTTGTTGTCGTCGATACCGGTCCCTTCGCTGACGCCAACTTCTTGTTGTCTTCGATGAGTAATCACGATGCCAGATCGAGGAGGCCTCCTAGAACCACCACTTTCCGTCAATAACCCCTTGCCTTTTGCATCATCGGTAGTTATCCGATGTTGGGGATCTACTGATGCATTCTTTTCAGCAGCTACTGATGTCAACACCTTAATTTTCCCTTCAGCATCCAACATATTTGCTGGAAAAGGATGTTGATCGATTTTCATTGGCTTTTGAATCTTGGAATTGCCAAATTTTATCCTGCCAGACTCAATAGCTAACTGCAATTGCTGTCTAAACACCTTGCACTCATTGGTACTGTGTGAAGTTGCATTATGCCACTTGCAATACAGCATATGCTTCAATTCTTCTGCCGATGGGATCACATGATTGGGTGACAATTTAATCTGGCCCTCCTGAAGCAAAAGATCGAATATTTTATCGGCTTTGGTGACATCAAAAATAAACTTCTCTGGCTCTTTGTGACCAAAGGGACAAGATATCGGCTTCTTATTCTTAACCCACTCTGCCAAACCAATAACTGGTTCATTATCTGAATCAGAATCTTCCGCCTCTTCAACAAATGAAACTTTCTTGTTCCAATTTCTCTTAGGTTCAAAAACCCTAGTGTCTTGATCAGAAATCCTTTGCACTAAATGACTTAGGCTTTCGAACTCTTGAGAAGCATATATGTCCTTAAGGTGTGGTAATAATCCTTGAAAGGCTAAATCGGCAAGCTGTCGATCATCCAATACCAGACTATAACATTTGTTCTTTACATCTCGTAGCCTTTGCACAAAGCCTTCTACCGATTCATCATTGCGCTGTTTCATCTTTACCAAATCGGTGAGCTTCTTTTCATGAATTCTAGCAAAGAAATACTTATGAAATTGCTTTTCTAGATCAGCCCAGGTGATAATAGAATTTGGCGGAAGTGAAATAAACCACGTAAATGCTGATCCGGATAGAGATGACGAGAATAGACGAACTCTCAATTCATCTCTACAAGCTGCCTCTCCACATTGAATAATAAAACGATTAACATGCTCCATGGTTGATGTATCGTCTTGCCCAGAGAATTTAGTGAAATCTGGCACTTTGTAACGATTTGGGAGAGGAATTAAATCATATGCCGGAGGATACGGAGTCCGATAAGAATAGGTATTAACCTTGGGCTTGATCCCAAATTGATCCCTCATAATCTCTGCTATCTTATCGGCCCAAAAAACATCGACATCTTGCTGACGATATGGTTGAATCTCTGGTGGAGGTATCTGTTGATACCCTTCTGCATACCTTTGTTGCCCACGATCTCCAGCAATTGGCATATTTGCTACTAACTGTGGTCCATTAACCTGCTGAAAAGGGTTCATCGGCTGAGCTGCCGATGCTTGATTCTGAAAACCAGCATGCATGTGACCTTGATGAACTCCTGTGGCTTGCTGATTTGGCTGAACTGTATGTTGAGTAGGAAACTGCCCTGACCAATTATTAGTATTCATCGGCACAAAGTTTGCCGATGGCTGGTAGCTTGTTGGCATTGCTGGATAATTACACCCAACTTGAGGCGTAACTTGGACTCCAGGTTGACTGGTGATAGGAGCCTTCTGCTGCATCGGTAACAAATTTGCCGATGGACTTGAACTAGATGTTTGACCCAGAGACGCCTGAAAACCTCCTAGACTTGGTTGTACAGTAGTTGTAATATATTGAGGCGCTTGGGCTATCGGCAAACCAGCCGATGGCATAGGAGTTTTTCCCGCTACGTCAAACACTTGAGATAATCCGTGATTGAAAGTAGATGGCTCCGGAGGCATACCATATCCCCACCAATTAGCAGGAGTTTGATTATTCTGTGGTATAGGACCTGATAAAGCTGATGCTGATAGATCTGTACCAAGCTGAACTCGTCCTGATAATGCTGAATCTGGACGCACCGGAGTAGACTGTACATTAGATAATCCTGCTGATACTGAAGGAGAAGAAATCTCTATACCCGCAACGGCTGGAGGAGCCGATGGAGCAACAGCAGATGCTGCTTCTGGTTGATGATAAGCAGGCCCGACGTAATGAGGTGACGCTTGCCCTTCTTTGAAAGTTTGAATCACAGCATTATGAACAGTATTGGATAGCACATTGGAGTGATTAATTAAAGCATGATTCACCGCAGAATTAACCATCTCTTGAAGTTTACCAGGATTAGGATCAAAGGTAACCTGCCGAGGCAACGGCAAGTCCTGCTTCTGGATGACTTGTCCACTTTTGTTCACGCTGAATGACTTCAAGCAAAGCTGTCTATATTCTTCAATAGCTCTCTCCATAGCCTGCCTCTGATCGTCCTTAAGATCTTCTTCTGTTACCGCGATGATGTTCCCAGCATCGATCTCATGATTAGGCATCTTGACTAGATCTGTCCCACCAGGCGTGCCAAAAGATGTGTTGATGCAAAAGTGAATCTGCAAACACAAAGGGCTAATACCCGAAATCGATATCCAAAGCGTGCCAGTCGATTTGACCTGTTAATCGACAAGGATGAAGATACGAGCACTTTGGTCCTGACAACAGCGATACGCCCGGAAGTCACGGCCAAGAGGTACTCATGCGGAACTCGAGGATCAACGAAGATTGCACTTAGAGCAATGCAACTCGCCGAATCGATGAGAACTCGTAAAAAGGAAAAATATGCAAATTGACGAAGTCGCCGAAAAGTAGACGTAAATAAGAGTAAAAGCTGTTTTTTGATGTATTGATTGGTTATTACATTGCCCTTCACTCTATATTTATACCCTGATCCATAGAAACATAACCAAATACGACTAGGACACTAAATCCAAATCTAAGGAAAAAACATGACTTTGATACAACTCAGACTCTACTAATCGTAAACAATGAAATTAACTCCTATTTTATTCCATAGTCCACCTTAATCACGATGGTATTCTCACCGACCTCCTTTTCAACGGCACAGCCCCTATTCCATCGGCAGCAGCCTTCGAGCTCCTTCCATCGGTACATTCCCTATTTCATCGGCTGCAGTCTTCATACCTTCCTTCATCGGTACATCCCCTATCTCATCGGCAGCAGTCTCCAAACCCTCTTTCATCGGCATCGGCAATAACACCCTTAACCTCATCGGCAACATTTTAAATTAAATTCATACACTGTCACCACTCAAAAACCGACTTATTCTCCTTGGCTATCAATTTACACGGTAATCTTTCCTTTGTTGATTAGCCCTTCCTGATCATCTTGACACGTGCTAAAAACGATGTCAACAGTTATAATCTCTAGGGTTATCAAAGTAGACACATGCGTATGAATTTGATTATTTGTGAATCGGTAACAAGGATAGTCCCATGTTATACTTGCCTTGATCAAAGCTTCCCGGATGATACTGCTGATCTGGCTCAAAGTAATACTCCTGATCGTCCAGAAACTACTCACCTTCTATACTCGATCATCAATCAACAACATACATGCATCCAATCAAACATACACGAAGCAAACAAAGAGATATAATTAGAACAGTACACCAACAGTAACAAAACAGTAATAAAAGTTTATAAAACTCTTCTACACGTTCCTACGATCACACAGACGTAAAGATTACCAAATTCGGAGTTAAAACGTGAAAGTTATGAATTTTCTAAGATTTCCTATAGATAAATAATTACTTAAATATAAACTCGAAAATTAAATTTTTCCAAACTGACTGTACAACTATACTAACATGTAGAGCTCGCAAATACGAACCTAACGCAACTTGAACGGAT